>OX243899.1:20000-2440900 GCA_945859665.1 Anorthoa munda | reverse complement strand
ATGATACTTGCTGAATGCGAATGTTTACCATGTTGATCAAAATACCAAAAACGCTATTCGTATGCCTATAAAATTGAGGAGTTCCCTCGATTTCCATGCGATCCCCAATTTAGATGGTGACAATGGGACCACCTCGAAAGTATACCCCTCCAAACAAAAAATACATTTTGAAAATCGGTCCATAATTGACGGAAGAATCGGTGAAAAAAAAACATACATACAGTCGAACATAGAACCGCCTACTTTTTGGAAAGTCGGTTAAAAAACAGCTCAACTGGTGGAACCCTATTAATTTACACCCAACGAACATTCAACGAGATAAACTTATACATTTGTAAAGCCAATCTAAATTCATGTACACAACGCGCCACGATGAATGGCAAGTTTCGGTCGCTATGTACAAAATTTACGTAGATACAGCCGGATTGGATACTAAAAAAAATCCACTTGGCTGAGCAAATTTTTAGGGTTCCGTACCCAAAGGGTAAAAACGGGACCCTATTAATTAGACGACGTGGAGTCTTAGTAGTAGTCTTAGTCTGTCTGTCTGTCCGACTGACACTAGGCTGTATCTCACGAACCGTGCAATGATAGCTAGACAGTTGAAATTTTCACAGATGATGTATTTCTGTTGCCGCTATAACAATAAATACTAAAAACAGAATAAAATAAATATTTAAGTGGGGTTCCCATACAACAAACGTGATTTTTTTGGCTTTTTTGCGATTATGGTACTTTTACCTTACCGTACGAAGGGTTCTTCGTGCGCGAGTCCGAATCGTACTTGACCAGTTTTTTTGTTTTTTCAGCACACTGTTTTTTTTTTTCTAATCCCTGAAGTGGTACGGTATTCTTTTGTTTGTTCACATTTAAAACCGTATGGAGTTTCAATGTTTTGGGAAGTATTTTAAGAATGTGGGTAGTTTTAGTATTTTTGAGTGAACTTATTGCGTAACAGGTTGCATCTATGTTAGAAATTTGGAAATAGTTTCTGGTTAATAAATATAAAGGATGGTCTTTGATATAAGTGTTAGGTTCTCTTTGATATGATGGTCTTTGATATTATATATCCTTGAGTATTTTTCTACCCACTGACCTACCCACTTTGTACTAGCTCTGTTGTCTATCTAGTGACCTATTACACAAGTGTAGTAAATCAGATTGACCGTTCGTTTAACTAAAGTAAAGCTTTCCGAGGCCATATTGCAAAGGAAAACACTTTAAGGCGCCGATAAACATCAGTAGCTGCTTTTAAAATGAACGGCCAGTCTTAATTTTTTGGAAAAAGTATATTTTACATAAGACAATTTTCTTAATAATTTAATCTACAAAAAATTACAGTTTTGTTCGTAGAACATAGTGTAATTAATTTGTAAAGTTATGTCTAACGCGGAAAAAAAAACGACAATCGCACCAAACAATCCGTGTTCAAATCTTACTAATATTATAAATGAGAAAGTTTGAATGGATGTGTGTGTGGAAGTGTGGATGTATGTTTGTTACTCAATCACGCCAGAATAGCTGAATGGATCTGGATGAAATTTGGCAAAGAGATCCTGGTATAATATTCCCTTGGGATAAGAAAACCGCATTCACGCGGGCGGTGCCGCTGGCAGAAGCTCGTTTCAAATAAAGAATAAAAGATTATAACGAAATAAAGATTATTTTATGATAATTATTTATCAAAAGAAAAAATACTAAAACTACTTCTAATCTTTATTGTGGGTGTAGGTCAAATTTCGCCCATAAAGAAAATGGGCCAAGAATAACATGTCATGTCAAGCTTGCAAAACTCGGGTTCATTCCAGTTTTTAACCCCCTACGGAAAATGAGGGGTGTTATAAGTTTGACGTATGTTGATGTGTATCTGTGTATATGTGTGTCTGTCTGTAGCTTCATAGCTCCTTAACGGATGATCCGATTTTGATTTGGTTTTTGTTGTTTACAAGGTGAGAGTGTTCTTAGCTATGTTTGATTAAAATCGGTTCAGCCGTTCAAAAGTTATCCGCATTTTACTCTTTGAATCTGGGTTTTTTTGCAAGATATCGTGTCATAATTACGTGTTTCGATATATTGACGATTAAAGCGGATCTACTACTAGATAAATTATGTAGTGTGAAATAAAAATGTCGGGGGTTATTTAAATTTTTAAATTTTACTTGTTAATAAGTCTGAGTCACAATTTCATTCAAAAATATTATTCATAATAGTTTTCGGCTTAGGTGTTAAACCAAGGCACTTACTAAACTGGTACAGTAATAGTTTTACGTAAAAAGCTTTGTTTGTGTCATAAGCCTTTTGGCGAAAATTTTAGCCTTTGATAAAGAATAAAATATTTGGTTTCGCAATAATAGATAAGTCTGTTTTATCTGGGACTGAAGAAATCAAATCTATTTTCATTGATTTCAAAGGTTAAATAGGAGATGAAATCTTTTTAACCCCCGACGGAAAACGAGGGGTGTTATAAGTTTGACGTGTGTTGCTGTGTATCTGTGTGTCTGTCTGTAGCATCATAGCGCCTAAACGGATGAACCGATTTTGATTTTTTTGTTTGAAAGGTGACTTTGTCGAGAGTGTTCTTAGCTATGTTTGGTGAAAATCGGTTTTACCGTTCAAAAGTTATGGGCTGTTTTCTGTTTGAACCGGAGTATTTTCGCAAGATATCGTGTCATAATTACGTGTTCGATAGATTGTTGATCGAAGCGTGTCTACTACTAGATATATTATGTAATTTAAAAAGTAAGAAATAATAAAAAATTGCCGGGGATTTCGGAAATTATTAATTTTCACTTTTGTTTTTATTTTTATAGAAATACAAATTGAAAATATTTTATAATCGTAACAGGTGGCGTTGTGAAGTTTCTGCCATGGCAAAAGGCGTGAACAAATGAATTTGGAAAAATAACTACACAGTGGCCCTCAAACAGTAACGTGAGAGGCCCAGAATGAGATGATGGGATGAGCTGTACTTTTAAAGGATTGGCCTACTATCTCATTACACCGGGCAGTGTACAGAGGAAAGGGATCTTTGGACTGTAGTGGGCGAACATGCATAGCTATTTTTACCCGACTGCCGAAGGAGGGTAATGTGTTTATCAGTCTATGTATGTATGTATGTAAGTATGTATGTATGTATGTTTGTTCCTATGTGGCGTTCTAGAGACCAAACGGGTGGGCCGATTTTGATGGTTCTTACGTCAATCGATTTGTCTTAACCCCGCGAGTGTCACTGGCTACATGAAAATTGTAAAATAGGAAAATGGCGGTTTTTGGGCGCCATATTGTAGGGGCCCAATTTATTTTTTTCTTCCAAACCTATCGTGTGGGGTATCAAAATAAAGGATTTTAAGGGGTGATTTCAAAAATATAGAACACTTATATGTTTAAATGTACCCAATTCGAAAAAAAAATAACTAAAAAGTTATAAATAAAAAAAGTTAATTAAAAAATCAAAAAACCCGACTGCTTGAAAAGCGAACTAAAAAGACGTAAACAAGGAGAAAATCATGCTGTGCAGTCGGAGGATACGTCTGGTTTTGGTCAGCCAGCTCGCATAGATGTATCCTCCGACAGCACAGCATGATTTTCTCCTTGTTTATGTCTTTTTAGTTCGCTTTTCAAGCAGTCGGGTTTTTATATGTGTGTAATTAGGTATGTACGTACAGATATATATGTATGTAATGAAATGGTACATGTCGACAGCTACATGCGAGTGTTAAAAAAAGCCTTTTTATGCGAGACACGATTGATTCCTTTTCCTCTATCTGATGTGCTTACTTAATTAAATGCAAATAAGTTTCCACAACAATTTATTAGAAAAGCTCGAACTAAAAACCACTGACTATATACACACAATCAACGCGCGCTTTTTCGGGAGGTAACAGGTTCAGTATCATTCTGCCAGTTACATAATGATATCAAAACGCCATACAAAAGTCATTTCGTATCTGTTATTATGTAATTTTTTTATATTTTTTTTTTGTAATCTTGTGTCTAAATGTTCACATTTCGAAACGAATTTCTTAGGCAATTTGTTACATAGACAAGGTAGTGGAAAAATAAATGTTCAATTATAATTTGGAAACGTTATTGAATGTTGACAGAGGCAATTCCTGACGAAACTTGACCCCGCTCTGATACCTATTGTAAATGCAATATCTTTATCTTTTCTCCAACCTTAGAACAAGGCTCACATTTTCCCAATTCCCTTCATTGTCAATATTTTTCTTTTCAATACAAATCAGCATCCGAAAATTTACATCCACTAAATATTCGACGAGCGTACTCCAGAGTTGAGAAAAAAAGTAATAAATATTTTTCGTTCATCGAAAAATTCCAGACAAATATTTGAAATAAAAAACGACAGGGACGTATTCTACGAAATAGTTTTCATGTTTTTTGGTACGCGAGGAATAATATTTACCCGTATGATGTATGATAGTTTTTCTACGAAAAAATCTGGGTTTTTTTAGGGCTGACGCAGCGGTCTTTATCGGTTTTTGACGTGAGGGATATAAGGGTGGGTGTTTTATGACGATCTAGTGTACAGAGCATTGAGCCGCCTCGTCGGGCACTGCTAGAGACAGCATTGTCAAAACTATTCATACAAACTAAGCATTAGTGAGTGTCACCGTTTACTCATATGAAATAGACAGTCCGTGACAATTCTGACTATGACAGCTGGAACTTGTTGAACTTGAGCTCAGTGCACATGGCGCGGCACGAATATGATTATACTTCATAAAAGATAGTTTGATCTCTGCGACAGCTGTCAGTATTAATAAAGTAACAATAGCGCTCAACAGGCTAACAATAACGTAACTATAACGTATACGTCAGTTCGACATATGTTTTTTTTTTTTTTTTGTTGCAGAGATCAAGCTATCTTTTATGAAGTATAGAATCTATTTTGCATGAAGAGGTGTATTATCCCAAAGAAAACATAGTAATTTCCTATGTCCTAATCCAGTGCATGGTCTATCTGTGTGCCAAGTTTCATCAAAATTTGTTCATCGGTTTATACGTGAAAACGTAATAGACACACTTTCGGATTTATTATATTAGTATGAATAGCGTCTCTTGTAGTCCCGTCGCAGTATATTCCGTGCTCTGTGATCTAGCTAGTCTGTTATTTAGTGTCTTTGTAGTACTATTTATTAACTTAGGGTAACTTCGAGACGCGTTGACAGCTTAATAAAACAGTATTATCAACCAAAAAAATATCATGGTCACGAGTAGGTACGACACAAAACAAATTATGATACTACCTACAGAAAGTTTATTTTAGGTTGGTTAATTTTTAGGTCTCTTTTGGGCCTGTTCGAATAATGTTTAAGCATTGGGATAAAATTGGGCCATTGATTTGGAAGTTCATTTTTTTTTGTAGGTAGTACTCATAAATAGAAAACTTTTTACAAATTTTCAAGACTCGGAAATATTATGTTTATTTGTATGTTTTTTCGTGGGGTAAAAAAATGAGAATTAGTCCAAGAGCGAGCGAACCGAGCTCGGGAGCTTAGGGCACCCCGACACGGATAAGTTAGGTTCGAAGGAGATGACGGGAGCTGAAGTTAGCGAGCAAACTCAGCTCCCGTCATCTCCTTCATCTTAGGTTACTTTAGACCCTGCAGACAGAAATAGGAGCCCCGCGCAGCGGGGCTCCGTCGACTTTGTTGCTTAAATAGTAATCTTAAACTTTAACCATGGATATCTCCATAACCATGGGGCTCCAAGTGGTGGGGATGGTACTGGGGGGTAGCCAAACCTCCCCCCACTATCCTACCCACCCTCCCCGCGCCATAAATCAACGGTACATAATCGAAATTTTAACCTAGCATTGTTTTGCAAATTTGGGGGCCTTGAAGTGGAAACTTTTTACGTATGGTATGGCGGAATTACCCACACAATTTGTGTTGTGATCATTGTTTTATATGAAACTTATTTTTCTAACCGCGTCGGTAGTTTTACGCGTAGATAACGATCGTGAGGGGTTATGTTGCTGGATCAGGCAAAAAGACAGACTATTCAATTGAATCTTAAAGAGTAATCAAGTGATGGTAATATCAACACTCGAGCCCATGCCAACATAAACGGTAATAACTATGTTATTTTTCTGACCTATTTCATCGCGGGATCCAAGATAGTTGAATCGTTTATCCGCGACTCGTCGAGCTATATTGGCTCGCCGCTTTTCAGGTGGTTGCCCCTGTTGATTCTTGCTTTCAAGAGTTGAATTAATTGGGAATAGTGCAGCAGGTTTTTCCTAAGTTGTTGATGGCTATAAGAGAAGCGGAAGACCGAAAAAATTATGAATATGTGTGAAAAATTATATATACAAAAAAATTATATATAAAAATTATATACTATGTTTTGTTTGGGATTCGTACCTACTGAGATGACATTTGATGATGATGATATTTTTGGAAGTCGGTGTCCATAACTTAAAAATTTGGTACCTACCAAAGACACCGACTTCCTAAAATAAAGTTATTTTTCACTTTCTAGTTTTCTTATTTGGAAGTCGGTAGTATTTTTTTGTAAAATAGTTTTTTATTCTGTTCCGATTTGACGTGTTCCCAGGTCATATCCATAATTATCACCCCTTTACCCCTCAACCCAAAAATCAATGCGTGTTCCCTAAGTTATTTCGTCTACAGTAACGACCCCCATCCGTCCCTGCGCACTTGGTGTGACCCCGTGCTATAAATCTGTGTATGGCGTCACGTGATCCCTATTTTTCACCTCGTAAAATGTAAAGCTAGTCGCAATTGTATTTGGCCATGGAAAAGGGGTTTTACTCTTGTAATTGTTATTAGTTTTTTAGAAGAATTAGAATTAGAACTTATTTATTTGTAAGAATTTAGTTTTACATAGTATGGTGTTAATATTTTTGATAGTTCTATACATTCTACAACGAAATATATGTTGTACAAATATTTAATTGTCGTTCTTAACTAAGTACAAAATTAATTTTAAGATTTGCGTTTTACAGTAAGTCCGATATGAATTTGTACTATTAAAATTAGGTAATTGTTACTTTAAAATGTCAAAATTAAGTTCATGTCATCTTATATTTTTACAATATTCCATATATTCGCCAATGTCATAAAAGCAATTATCTAATAGCCAACTTGTCAGCTTTTTCTTGAACTTGGGGATGGGAAGTTCCTTAAATGAATTAGGTAACTTGTTATACATCTGAATGGCATTAATCTCCTAAATATTGGCTAATCTACATTGAGGTACATTTAATTCGTATTTGTACTTATTTCTAGCAGTAGCCTGCTTGCGACTGACTTCTGATTGCATGCGAAAATAGTGCGGATATTGTTTTACAAGCATACATAGTTCTTTGATATACATAGAGGTACATGTCGTGGTGGCCCAGTGGCTAAGACCTCGCCTGTCGTGCTCGAGGTCCTGGGTTCAAATCCGGGCAAGTACCAATGTGAATTTTTCAAATTCATATGTACTTTCTAAGTTTATCTTGGATAACATAGGCAACGGTGAAAGAAAAAACATCGTGAGGAAACTTGGACTTATATAGTTAATGTAAGTCTGAAATAGCCAAGTCAGAGGTCTGTGGGGTTTCCCAGAGGCGGCTTAATTAACTCTGACACCAGAGGTGGCCACACCTCACACGAAAAGAAGAAGAAGGGTAAAGGTAATATGTGTAGTTTTTAAATAAAGGTTTACAGCTGTCCAAAAACCAGATACCAGATATTGCCCTAACACACTTCTGTACCCGAACTGCCATTAAAATTACAACTGAATTGCCTCATAGTATCAGACCATTTGATAGTACAGACGAAACGTATCCGTGATATGTAGTCACTGCTGCGTCTATGGACACCGTTGATCGTAAACGTTCTATTGCCTATACGAATTTGTCTAGCTTATCGCAAACGTAATTAATGTGAGACTTCCAGTTACAATTCTGATCCACTATTATGCCCAAGAATTTTGTGTTTACTACTTGTTCTAGGATACTGTCTTCATATTTTATACTAAGAGTCTGAAAGTTTGATTTATAAGTTTGAAATTGAATTATTTTTGTTTTATTAATATTTATTTTTAAATTGTTGTTATTAGGCTAAATTATTATGTCTTTGATTGCTTCATTAATTTCCTGTACCAATGTATTTCTGTCATTACATTTTATTATAATTATTTTGATTAATAGTTATTTCTTTTTTGTGCCCTGTATTTTTTTTGTGTAGGTATTATTTTTTTAGCGCGCAGGAATGCTCATGTATACTGCTCTACCACGTGGAGATATCGCAGTTATGTGGTACTCCAACCCACTTTAACTCCACGGTGTCCTCGCTTATGGCGGAAAAAAGGGGCACGCGTTAGCATTTACCGCGAACCCGCCGCAGCTCTCCGTCACCGCACCCTCCTTTGGGGGTACACCCCCATCACCGGCGCACACTGCACGCCGTGATCAGTGTGATCACCCCAGAGACAAAACCAGCACATGGGCGCCAGACAACTACGGAGTCGCATTACATACACGGATATGTTGTGCTCTGTCCCTAGGTTTCTTGCTAAATATTTCACTTCTTCAGAGCATTTGTTATGGTCTTGTCAGTACCTCTCTTCTCATCTTGTATTATCATTTGTTATCTTACATAACACACTCACATTTCACACGTGTTTTGCCCCTGTATTGCCATCATCTCGGCACATAGTCAGACTCCGGGCTGATACTGAGAAATCATCATCATATCAGCCGAAAGACGTCCACTGCTGGACATAGGCCTCCCCAAAGCGTCGCCACTTTGACCGGTCCCGTGCGTCTCGCAACCAGTGGATGCCGCAACCTTCACCAGGGCATCGGTCCATCTGGTGGGAGACCTTCTAACGCAACGACGGTTCGCGGACGCCTCTCCAGAACCTTTCTGCCCCAATGACCATCCGTTCTGCGAGCAATTTGCCCTGCCCACTGCCACTTAAGTTTGGCAATTCTTCGAGCTATGTCATTAGCCCTGGATATACTAAATGGAAAATTGCAATAACGCTTTGTCCAATACTAGCATCGAAAGCTCAATTTATATTAATAAAAACCGGCCAAGTGCGAATCGGACTCACACACGAAGGGTTCCGTACCTACCATTATCGCAAAAAAATCATGTTTGTTGTATGGGAGCTCCATTTAAATATTTATTTTATTCTGTTTTTAGTATTTGTTATTATAGCGGCAACAGAAATACATCATCTGTGAAAATTTCATCGGTCTAGCTGTCACGGTTCATGTGACAGACAGACAGACGGACAGACAGACAGACGGATCGCGGAGTCTTAGTAATAGGGTCCCGTTTTTACCCTTTGGGTACGGAATCCTAAAAAGAGGTAAAATAGTCTGTTCGAGTACAGGATATAGTTTTTGGAAGTAAGTAATTATTGAAAATCATGCTGTGCAGGCGGAGGATACATATTCGCGAGGTGGCTGACCAAAACCAGATGTATCCTCCGGCTGCACAGCATGATTTTCTTCTTGTTTACGTCTTTTTAGATCGCTTCTTAAACAGTCTGGTTTTTTGATTTTTAGTGTAACATTTTTTATTTTATTTTATAACTTTTCAGTTAACATTTTTTTTCGAATGTGGTATCTACATTTAAACATATAAGTGTTATATATTTTTGAAATCACCTCTTAAAACCCTTTATTTTGGGGTCCCCAAACAATGGGGTAGAAAGAAAAAAAAACTTGGCCCCCACAATATGGCGCCCAAAGTCCGCCATTTTTCTATTTTCAAATTTTAATGTAAGCGAGTGTAGAGTGACATTTGCAAGGTTATGACAAATCGATTGACGTAAGAATAATCAAAATCGGCCAACGCGTTTGGTCTCTAGAATGCCACATAGGGACAAACATACATACATAGACTGATAAACATATTACTCTACTTCGGCAGTCGGGTAAAAAAACAACGCAGATTTACTCTATTTTTAATTCCCCACAAAATGATCTTGATCCAATATACCTGAAAAAAAACTAACGTTGGCATAATATGGGTTAAAAAATAAGAAGGGTTGGATTACCTCAGTCAAGGTGAGCCCCGGGAAAACTTGATTTAGGCCGCATCTGTTCCTGAGATTTCATTGTTTTTGGGGTTCCGTAGACGTATGGCAAAAACAGGTTGTTAGTTTTGGCTTGGCGTTTTTGTGACGATTTTGATATGAGCAATACTATTTAGGTAACGGTTTTGATAAAATATTAATAAAATAAATCGGTAATAACCCACCTACCTAATTTTATCTAACGATTTATATAGAATTTCTAGTCTTACACTAACAACCAATTAGTACGAAATTAAATATAAACTACTTTACAAAGTCCTGCGGAATCAAAGTACGAGTACCTATCCAAAAGACAATTGACCGGTTTTTCTCTCTTAATAGAATTGAAATACAATTTGTGTTTCTATTTCTCCTGGACCTACTAGTTCATGTAATGGATAATCCGGTATCTGGATAGAACTAGATTTAACTAGAATTATTCGGATTGGTCTAAGAAATAAAATGAAGATCTAATCCGATTGCTTGCTACCGAGTTTGACCTAATAATCAGATTTGGCTGGATTAATGTCAATACTTTCGAAATGTTGGTGAGTTTTGTTCGTCCTTTTTAGATTGTGGGAACAAAGTTAGTACTTCGTTCCGAATATTGGTTTATGTATATTTTAAGACAAAATGTGGTGTGTCTCTACTTGAACTAACGCGATTTTTGGTCGAACTTTTGGAAACATATTAGATTTGAAAAATTCATAACATAAGATCATCGCTGTATTCGGTAAAGGGTTGGAACATTGCGCTAGTTACGTTTAAGGTTGCTCTAGTCGGCGTTACGAACTATTTTGTGCGCGGGATTTAAATGCATGCTACCTCATCCGACAACACGTGCGAAAGAAATAGATGCTGTGATGAGCAATAAGAAGCTAGTTCGCATACGAATACACACTTTTGCAAATTTGTAGCGAAATTGATGATGATTTAGGATGAAAACGAGCGCGCGAAATTTTATAAACAGACCTTTGGGAATATGGATATCATGAAAAAACTACTAAATGTATCTGTTCAAAATAAAATTATTTGCATTTTTGAACTATTAATATATCCCAGTATGTTGACTATTTTGCAATATTTCATCTTCTTATGGTATTTATTTGCGCCCAAAGATGCGTTAAAATTAATGTTGAAATATGGAACTTTCGACTCTCATAACTTTCAAATATATTATTTTTTTGTTCTTTGGTTACCATACAGGCCTAGATAATGATGAGTCAAATTTATATTTTTTTTTAATTTGGACGTACAACGTCAAGCAGTGCAGTAATCAACAGACTACGTTTGCATGGAAGAACGATCGACTAGTGTAACCTTAATTTCTTCTGTTAAAGTCTTTGAAGCAAGTGAAGGGATGAAATGTATGTGACTACCCTTTATAGAACGGCTTATACAAAGGGACAATAAACTGGACAGTCACTTCAAGGTCGTTATCTCATATATTTTTATTTGTATATTGTACCTTATGAACATTTACGACCCGCGTTAGAGCACCACTGGCCCGTCAACTATTATAATTTGTTATATCGCGCTGTGCACCCGCGGAAAAAAGGCGCGAATTTTTTATATCGCGCGACCTTGAACGCTGGCCGGTTGACGGGCCAGTGTGCTCTAACAAGGGAGTACTATACATGTGGATGGATGCACAGAGAGGTTAAAGAGAAGATTAGATAGATTATGTGTAGAGCGATATGACCGTCACTCTATCAGCAGATCGCACTTCTTTAAGTAAAGTAAGTAAAAAACCTGCGACTCAAAAACCTCTTAAAGTAAATAATAAGCATCGTACTCGCGTCGGGGAACCCCCGATATTTACAGCAATTTATTGTATTTACTTAGCGGTTCCCCTCGCGAGTACGAGGCGTTTCTTTTTGCTTTTTAGAGGTTTTGTGTCGGAGGTTTTATAAATTTAATTTTTGTTTCATGCTTTTTAAACTACATATAATACACCTAGTAGTTCACACTTCAATCAACAATCAATCGAAATACGTAATTATGACATGATATCTTGCGAAAAAACACAGATTCAAAGAGTAAAATGCGTATTACTTTTGAACGGGCCCACCGATTTTAATCAATCATAACTATGAACACTCTCGACAAAGTCACCTTTCAAACAAAAATAACAAAATCTGAATCAGTTCGTCCGTTCGGCAGCTACGATGCCACAGACACACACACACAGAAACGTCAAGCTTATAACACCCCGTCGTTTTTGCGTCAGAGGTTGAAAAAGCAGAAAACATAATGATATGCCGACCCCAAATAACATGACACAAGGGCAAGGAGTTGATGACGATTACGATCGAATTCATCAGAAAACCATCTCAGAAACGTCATTCATCGTGTCTTAGAAGATAACACATTATCTTTAGGTTATTGCGTCCTCCTATAGATGAACATACCAAAGCAGCTAGGTAACTATACGTACATTTGGAATGCCGTCCGTGTCTGCTACAACAATGCGACCCTTTGTCCTGCTCTCGACTAATTTGCTTTGAGAAATATCTTCAGACTGTCTCGGATCTCGTAATGTAGCTTTACTTGTTAACGCTGATCAAAATTGTAGCGCACCTCTTGTGAGTTTCATCTTTTTAACCCCCGACGGAAAAAAGGCGTGTTATAAGTTTGACGTGTGTTGCTGTTTATCTGTGTATTTGTGAGTCTATCTGTGACATCAAAGCGTCCAAACGCGGTTCACCCGTTTGGACGCTTTGATTTAGTTTTTTTTTTGTTTGAAAGGTGATTTTGTCGAGTGTTCTTAGATATATTTAAATAAAATCGGTTCAGCCGTTCAAAAGTAATGGGCGTTTTACTGTTTGAATCGGGGTGTTTTCGCAAGATATCGTATCATAATTACGTGTTCAATAGATTGCCGATCGAAGCGTATCTACTATGTACTAGATAAAAATTTACTTGTTCTTAAAAAAAATACTACCGACTTCCAAAAATAAAGTTCTTTTTAGGGTTCCGTACCCAAAGGGTAAAAACGGGACCCTATTACTGAGACTTTTCCGTCCGTCCGTCCGTCCGTCCGTCCGTCCGTCTGTCTGTCTGTCTGTCTGTCTGTCACCAGGCTGTATCTCATGAACCGTGATAGCTACACAGTTGAAATTTCCAAAGATGATGTATTTCTGTTGCCGCTATAACAACAAATACTAAAAACAGAATAAAATAAATATTTAAGTAGGGCTCCCATACAAAAAACGTGATTTTTTTGCCGTTTTTTGCGATAATGGTACGGAACCCTTCGTGCGCGAGTCCGACTCGCACTTGGCCGGTTTTTACTTTGTAGTTTTCCTATTTGTGAATCGGTAGTATTTTTTTGTAAAAAGGTTTTCTTTATAAGGAGACTCATCTGTAAAAGTTGCTTTGGTGAAAGTCTCAGAAACGATAATGTTCCAAACATGAATAATTGTATGCGTGAAGTTGCCGTAGGTGACGAATAATATGCTGCCAGCGTTCTGGGCACTTTTCACGTTGACAGCGATGTGGACGAATTTTTTGACGCCCTATGACCCCTGCCCTTTTATACGCGTTCGTAGTTTTATTTTATTTTTATTTAACTGTATATATAGGTAGTTATTGTTATTTTAGTATTTAATAGTATGTAAATTTTAATTGAAATAAAATAAAAATACACAGTAAAGAAATAATATGCATATGTTTTGAAATTACATCATGTTACCCAAACTTTTTGAGCAGTGCTGGCTCAGTGGTAAAGGCCGCGACTTAAATTTTATGCCGTGGGTTCGAACCCAGGCAAGTGCTTTACTTTGTGTAAATTATTTCATCACCACTGCTCTCAAAACGGTGAAGGAAAACATCGTAAGGAAACTGCATGTCATAGAACCAAACATTCGAAGACATCTGACATCTACCAACCCGCACTGGGCCCGCGTGATGGATTCATTGGACCCATTCCCTCTCTTTAAGAGGAGGCCTGTGTCCCAGCAGTGCACATGAACACCAAAACCCAACAGTGAACATTAAAAAGCTGATGATGATGATGACACAAAGTTTTTGTCGCAATAGATTATGTAGTTATCTAAAGTTATTAAAAAGTTATTAAAGTTATTAAAGTTATTAAAGTTATTAAAATTATTAAAGTTATTAAAGTTATTAAAGTTATTAAAGTTATTAAAGTTATCTAAAGTTATTAAAGTTATTAATTTATTAAAGTTATTAAAGTTATTGATATTATACGAAGATTTTAAATTAAGTCGGTGCCTGCATTTCTATGACGAGCAAATTCTTTTCATTTCCTCGTCTTGGCCTTTGCCCACAATATTTTAAAATACAATTTATGCTACGCCCACATCAAGGAAAATACAATTACAAGGTTCTGCAAAAGAATCTCAAAATAAAAGCCTGTTCTAAAAATGTATTTTTAATCAATTAATAATTACGGCTAAGATTAATGGAATAACAAGATACGATAACCCAAAATTTCTTTTGATAGGCTAAAGCGAATACCACTGTGAGTTTTAGACATCTGAAATCTCAAACTGGTTCTTAAGTTTATGATATTTCTAAAATTAACAACCATTCCTACACTGTATGAGCAAAGGATATTGTCCCACAATTATAATCATAAACTTAAGATAGTATTTATTTTTCACTTTTTTAGTTTTACCTACCTAATAGGCATATACCTATAACGCCAGAATTGATTACCCGAATATCATGAAACTTGAACATAACCGGTGAAATGAGAGATCTGCGTACCCCTTAAGAGCATACTAGCGTGATGTTATGTTATGAAATGGTATAAACAATAAACAGACATGCGATTGCAGCAATCCCGAGAGGTTTGCTGTTATTTGTTGAAGAGTTCTGTTGTATATATTCGAAGTCCTTAATCAAATCTTCATCAAATTAAAATGGGACCAATTTGGGAATATGTTCCCAAATTGGTCAAAGATTATGCTCTTTCAAACAAAAAAAGCATTTTTTTAATTGATCCCCAAATGACGGATTACCCCAATTGGTTTGTTGAACCAACTTTTTTTTTGTAATAAATGGAAAGATCATATATAAGTTTTCATACAAAACTATTTTTAGTTTTTTTTTTTCATTGTAATTACAAAGTAAAATCCAATCGAAAATATTTTTTTGAATCCAGTACCGAAAACACCCCGAAAGTTTTCCGAACAAAGCCGAGCCCGTGTGACGTCACAACGTTCATTTCTACTCATTGTGGCACATAGCTTATACAGTGTTTTGACTTATAACCAATTACATCTTGTTATTATTGTCAATATATTGATGAATATCGAATACATTGATCATAAATATCGAACCTTAAAAGTTATCGTGCTTGCTTCGCATCATTATGTACGAATATTACAAATAACTCCCCATTATTATGTGATTCTCGCAATACCCAACCTAGCAAACTGTACTAAAGTTTTGAGAAATGTTCTATGTCTAACTAGATTCCAATTAGAATATGTTAATTATGTTGTTATCTTGTTCTAATTTAGTATAAGATTCTGATTAATTTCTAAATTTGATCATTAAAGATTGAGAAAAGTAAATTTTTAAAGGAACTTTCGAGCAAAGTTGACATTTTTGTATAATTACGTAACTTGAAAACATGATTTTTTGTTTATGGAGATATATTCATTATTTTAATTTTAAATGACGGATAAAGGCGTAAAACTAATATTTCTGTTTGAATTATGAAAATCGGTCGACGCATTTAAGAGATATTTGAAAATGTACCGAATTAATATTTTCACGTTTTTGTTCTACAAAGTTTTTTAGTGTTTGTAATTATATTATATAGATATTTGTGTTTAATATTATAAAGGGATATGCAAATAATTAAAAATACCGAAAATTTTAAGGATGTTATGCAAAAAATAAATAAAAATAAAGGCGCCACAGATTTCGGGTTGTATAATATTTAGTGGTACCTATGAAGTTTTTTGATATCTAAAGTCGAAGTTGCGCGCCAATCGTGTTTGTTAGCTTTTTATTTTACACGAATATCACCTACCCATATGTAACAACAATTACATTATGACAATTATGTTTCTAAATGTAATGTGTACAATGGACAACAATGACAAACACCGGTCGCGGTCTACCATCACGTAATATTCATTACGACTACTTTACTTATGCTCAATTTTTCCAAACCGTCCATCAGATGGATATCTTTTCGAAATTTGCCTTTATGAATCCTTTATCAAACATGTCTAAATAAAATTTGCTGTTATAAATAATATTTTTGCACTAATTTTCGGATATTTTTAGTCAATTTACGTGACACTGTACTATGGTGAAATTCCTTGAACGTTATGACGTCACCAACATGGCGACCAATCATGGCCCGTTCGTAGACAGGTGGTTCTTTTTAAAATTTTATCGATTTTCAATTGCTTATAATAAATTGAAAAAAAATATTAAAGAGATTTTTGCAACGACAATATAATTTATGATATGTAAAGTTTCAAAATAAATTTTAAAAAACGTATTTTTTTTTAAATTCAACAACCCAATTATCGGTGAACATTAATAAAAAAAAACACTTGCATGAAGTCGAACAAAGAAACTCCTCCTTTTTGGTAAGTCGGTTAAAAAGAGGCAAGACTCTCCCTTAATTAAACCTACGTGGAACTCAAATATGAGACCCAAATTGGCTTGTCCAATAGTGATACAAAATCAGAATAAAAACATCATTACAAAACTTTTCATGACTCTCCTGTGCGCCGTTTATACACAGTAATTTTACTTTAAAACAGCGTTGACGTGAGCCACTTTCGGTGAGGCCATTCCAAATTCTTTCATGCCATAATCCACTTTTAAAAAAGAAAGGATTGTGAGGTCCAAAACACCGCAAAATACATTCTCTTTTCCTCTGTATAACATTTGGTAGTGATAAACCTTTGACCCCGAAACTTTTGGGTCAAAATAGGGAATTTTCCCAGCCGTGTAGATCGACCGATTTAGGGTTACTCCAACGACTTTTGAGATTTTAAGTTGGTTAACCCTTGTTCCGGTTACGGGTTTCGTATTTTCAGGTAGAATGGGACCTACATTCTATTGTTATTTAGCCCAATAATTCTAAAATTTAATGGTGTTCGTAATTGAGGGTAGATTGGAAATCATTCGTCCTCCAAACTTACTTCTGCGTTAGTTAAGGCAATTTTCGTAAATTAAATCCTTTGCAGACATAACAGAGGGACAATTCCTACGTTACGTACGTATCGTTACGTTACGTTCCTAGTTAAGAACGTATTTGAAATCTCGATCTCAATATGTTAGAATAAGTCTAATTTCCGGGATTCTTTGATATTGAATGTCGCTGGAATAAGATTGCGACTAGATTAACGTTAATGTTTAATAACGTCTGTCTTCCTAACAGGCATTGGCCTTCTGATTTACATTTTTTTTCCTTTTTACTAACTTTGTATTAACTTGCTTTCATATGTAAGTGCGGCCACTAGTGATCCATTTTGGTGGAGCCGGAAGGTAGCCATAGCAACTCCTCAACCAGATAAGGTACCACCAACGTGCTTGGGCTGATCGGATAAGTCTGTGAGGTACAATTTATCACACTAATGTCATAAGGCGAAAGTTTGTGAGTGTGTTTGTATGTTTTTACTTCTTCACACCAGAAAGGCTGAACGAATCTGGATGAAATTTGGCACAGAGATAGATTATAGTCTGGAATAGCATAAACTTTTTATCCCGGAAATATGTTCCCTCGGTATAATTTTAGACATTCACGCGGGCGGAGCCGCTGGCAGAAGCTAGTCTAACTATATGTGCAGTGCAAAATCAATAACAAGAACTCAGGTTTAACATTAAACGCTATCTTCTCCACAGAAATCTAGGATGTAAAGCCGCTTTATGAACCAATAAAGGCTAGATTTATTCATAGACAGCTCCTCAAATATTCCCCATTAAGCACTAGCAGTCGGATTCCTAAGGACTCAGCTAGATGACGAGAGAATTTTCTTGCGGCTGCACTACACGAAATGCTAATGGCGAATGTGAATTCTATTAACTAGGTAACAACGTTCAAAATCCTCGGCAACATGTAACCAATCACGCGGCCACGAAAACTGCGCGACATATGAATGCCACCTCGCACCGACCGCTCCGACAGTACGAAGATGCGCGACGTTCATTTAATTTTGTTTGTTGTATTGGTTTCTTTGCTCTTTTAATAGGGATGCTGGCAAAAAAATCTATTTAGTCCGTCACTTAGATTACCTAAAAATATTGGACAGTTTTTTTTCTTTTGCTAAGTAAACAAAAAATTACGACTATTCAATGCGTGGCAGTTTCGTGTGATGTCACGGCTTGGTACAATTTTTACTTAGTTGTTACGTCACAAGACATCATCACCCTCGATCTTTGATGCGTTTTTTCTTAGTGATTTTTTATTGATTTGATAAAAGAAAAAATACGTGTCCAATATTTTTTGATAACTTAACCAACGGACTAAATTTGTATTTTTTTGTTTTGGTACGAAAAAGCAAAATCTAAAACTTTGCTGTCAAATAAATAGAGTGATTTCCGAGCAGGTGTTCGCGGTGGACCGCGCGGCTAACGCGATGGGTTGGCGCGAACGAATTCAACTCATATACACGCGCCCTAAGGGACTCCGGCCTTAGAGTATGGAATCTATACACCGGTAGGGATTAGAGATAACATTACTAATATTAAATAATACTCGCACATTGGTTTGCATTGTTAGTCTAGCTAGTGGTCATAAGCGCTACAGGAATTCTAGGCATTAGAAAACCCTCTTGGCATAAAATTTTCAGGCATTATATTGTTTGGCATAACCTTTTCGCATAACTTGTATTAGCATAATAATACTGTGGCACAATGAAAAGGCTGTCATTTGGTTTAATTGGTTTTAGCATCATTTGAAGTTGCATAAATTTTCAAGATATAATATTTTTGAATCTTAAATATAAAAATAGGTATTAGGTTTGTACTTACATTATTTATTACTATTTGGGAATTACTCTATTGGATTAGGCTGAGGTGAGGCGGGGGTGGTCGTTGGGCCACTATAGAGCCGCAAACATTTTTCTTTTTATAAGAGTTATATCGCAAATATCATTATGCGTTTATAACGTGTAAATATCATTATAAACATTATATGATAAATAAAATGTTGCTTCATTATTATTATGCCAACAGTATTTATGGCAATTAACATTATGGCAAAACATTTATGCTTAATAATATTATGCTTAATTAGCATTGAAAATTGTATATCGTTATGCCAGTCTAAATTATGACTAAATATTTTACCGTCTTCCAATAAAAAGGCGGTAATCATTTATGCTTATCATTAGTAAACCACGTTTCGGGGGTGGCGTGATGTTTTACTGCCACATGATTAGGCGGCAGCATTGACAATTACAATAGTCAGAATTGTTACGGACCGTGAACTTCTATTTTTGATACTCTTGGTTTGTATGTAAAATTATGACAATTCCGTCTCTTGCCCAGTTACTTTTTTTTTTTTTGTTTCAAACTATTTATGTCTGTCTTGGTTTAGCGTCATCCAGTCGGTCGCTAGTAACCAGCGCTATGGCTCTCGCACGCGAGTTCCAGCATTATGCAGAGCGATGGCCGTTTTGCGTGGATGTGACGCATACTTTGTTATTTGTACATAAGTTATTTTTACCGACTACTGACTACTTATGTAATATTGTTGGCATTGCACAATATTCACATAAGTATGTTACTTTAATAATAAGAGAGAAATACAAACTTCGTCGGTCGGTTTATTTGTTTGTAAAAAGTTTTTTTTTTTTAATGGTGCTCGTCCATGCCTGGCGCAAACAAAAGTTTTTCTTTCTTTCTTTTTAATATTCAGTGGCCGCTGAGGCGTATCTGTGCTCTGTGGGTTTGACACATGTTCAAGTACTAGGATTTTATACGTTGAAGGATATCATTATGGTGAGACATTGAATGACATGTGGGTTTTGGTAGCGTGTGCTATATGTGGGTATGGTTGACAAAAAAATATTGTAACCCAAAAAAACCTATAATGAACCAAAAAAAGTAACGGTGTGAATGGAGGGTTAAGGAGCCACTCAAGTGGGTATGACACGTGCCATTAATAAATGTCGCTGATTATTGAAAACATTAAGAGTTTTTAATAAATAGCGATTTAAAAATTGTCATGCGATTGTGCTCTGTTGTTTCCAATAGCATGCACTAAAGAGACATCTGCCACGATCATCATCCATCGAGAATCGCATGATTTGTAACAAGGATGGATTTTTATCACGATATCACGCGTTCCACGGTGGAACGCGTGATATCGTGATAAAAATCCATCCTTGTTACAAATCATGCGATTCTCATGAAAACACGATAAATCAACTCTTTTGCTGTCCCTCCCGTAACAATTTTACCAGAATTTTACAAAACCACACTCATCAGTCATTCTCTCAGCGATGGCATTGATCGAAATGCCAAAATGTAGATACGCTGATAGATTTTCACCTGTCTGGAGACTCAGGACAGAGATTTAATTGTATCCATTTGTTTTACTAATGCGGCCATTTATTATAATCTTAAACGAATTGATCAGTCCATGAAAAAGTTTTATTCTATGCCAAATTGTATCTATGCTTTTTGCCTCCGAAAATTCAATCCTTTCAGCAAAAATCAGTAACTGTACTAAGATTCTCAAACTTCACACGTTCTCTGGCTTGAAAGGGGCAATAATAAATCTGTAACAAATTAATTACTTTGAATAAAACTGTTAAACCAAACCAGCATTTCTTCGGAATAAAAATGTCTTCATTATTTCCACAATCTAGTTCTTAATGAGATGACTAAAATTCTACAACTCAGTCTTCAGCCTTAGCTATCTTCAGTTTTACAACAGAAGATAGCTAAGGTCTCGCACAGACGAGAAACTTATTTACCCACGTAAGATCTTTGGTAAGCCAACTAAACTATCTTCTGCATAAGCCTAGACATTTTTATGCAAAAATGTCAGCTTGTGGTCTTATATTAAGCCTGCCAGGTCTTATGTTAAAATATCCTCCACAACTAACGAAGCTTAAGTACGTTTTTCGTGCCTTGAACTGGCTACTGGCCTTGCTAACTAAGTTATCCCTATATTACAGCACTAGCTTATTCCCGTGGATTCTCTCTCATTTCTTAACCCACAGGAAGCGTACATTTTTCCCCGATGAAACCTATATATCAGCGACAGTTGGCTTTCTATCAGCAAAAGGTTTTTGATTATCGCTTAGCTAGCATAGCTTTTATCATAATCATCATCATCTTATCAGCCGAAAAACGTCCACTGCTGGACATAGGCCTCCCCCAAGCGTCGCCACAAGGATCGGTCCCGAGCGTCCCGTATCCAGCGGATCCCCGCAACCTTCACCAGGTCGTCGGTCCACCAGGCTGGCGCTTTACTTTGTGTAAATTATTTCATCACCACTGCTCTTAAAACTAAAAAAAATCGAAGGCATGTGACATCCACCAACCCGCACTGAGCACTGGAGGTGGATTACGGCCCATTCCCTCTCACAGAGAGGAGGCCTGCACGCACAACGGACCAAATGGGAGTCTTATTACCTTTTGATTTAAGATATTGTCCCCTAGCTGGGGCAGAGGGCGACCACAGTAGTTCTCCATCGCGAGCGGTCTTAAGTTTCTCGCCTCTGCCAATACAGTGCGTCGCCAGGTTTGATGGCTTTTTCCTTACGGATTTCAATCCATGGCTTGTTAAGCAATGTGATCGGTATTTTTCCGGAGCGAGTGACCAATTCATCACAATGGCTACATTACCATTAGCTCAGATTTAGATAAGCTATTTTTACATTGCTCAAAATTCCACAAAGCGAGAATAGTCAACTCAAATCCAAAGGGACTTTTGTGAAAGCCTAATCAGAATAGCTCAACTGTCAAATCCCAAATTGACGTTCAACATTTGCATATGCAATTTTCAACATCAAAGGCGACATTTTTGTTCAACACAAAATTGCTCGTGTATCCAACCCTTTTGCCAATTAAGTATAATGGCCCTATTTCAGGCCTGGGTTCACCACAATAGTTCGATTGGGTTATATTTGGAACCGCAAACTTTCTATTGGGAAATTGGGTCCTCGGCGGGTTAATGTCACGGTGTGATGAAATGTTGATGACGTATTTGACCACAGTTTTATTTGTTTTGTATTATTATTTTGTAACAAATTCTTATATTATAATAGAATATACTTTATTGTACACCAACATAGCCTCCTGAGACCCTGGGTACTCAAATGATGACTAAAACTTACAAAAGAAAAACGGAGCTCACCTATTAGCACAAATTTAAATTTAGCGCGGTTTAGGATGTAGGTCAGGAGTGCCAATACGAGAAAAAAAAACTTTAATGGGTTTTGAACGCCACATTTGAGGAGCCACCATGCCGCGGGGTGACTTTAATCAATTTGAATCCATACATATTTACGTAGTTTTATAGTTTTTTGTATGAAACCAATAGAGGTACTATTTACCTAAGTTTCTAAACTATTATTTCAAGCAAAACATTAGTTTATTATAAATCAAACGAAACCTTAAATTTTATATCATCGTGCGATCACACTCGTTCTCAATTCCAACTTTTTAATGTCACCACTTGATGACTTCAGTTCTACATTTGGTAATTTTTATAGATATGAAAGCAGATATTTTGGAATGTCTAGAACAATCCGGCAGTGAGGCATTGTCAGAGGAACAGCATGCAGGTGCCGTGGTCGATCAAGAGGTAGAGGAAGATCTTTGACAAGAGAGTAGGACGAAGGAGCTCACAATTATTATCCTCAACTCGGAGTTGAGTCCTGAGTCAACGCGGACGTGGTCACGGTTTCGGTCGCGGCCGAGATATTCAGCAGCACTGAAACCAGCAGTCAAACGGAAGGTTGGCTTGGCGAAATTGGCCCATATTTCTTTCACGCCCTACATCAAAGGCTAAACAAGCACTATGATAAGTTATTTCCCATCTGTAAAATTATACCCATAGAATAAAAGTTGAATATTTGGTAGGTCTGGAATATTATTATAATGATGATTATAAAGTTAATGTTAAAAAAAGTACAACACAAGTAGGGCTAGAGAGAACAAACTGGTTCAACCACAGATAATTGATATGTGATAAAATTATTTTGGTAAGAGAACATCTAAGTATTTGGTACCTAAAGTGTTTAACAAAATAGATTTATTAAGAGAAAATGTAAAAATTTGTAAAGGAGTAGAGGAGCAGTTAAGACAAAATTAAAAAAAAAAAACATTATACAGTATGGCAAACAGAACTAAATATGTACGTAAGATTAAACCATAACAGTATAATATTATGTGTAGTAGATTTGTAAGCATTGTGATATAAAAGAGCACCTCTCGCCATCAAACGTAATAGTTTGGCGAGTTTAGAATTAAGTAACACCTCTGTATTAAAGAATCATAAAAAAACAGCATCCAGCTTACCTGATCCGTGACCGATCGGAATGGAATCCTATGGATTTCTTGCTGGAATATAAAGACCGAGTGTCCTCATATGAGCACACAATATAAAACGGGGAGGGGGGAGAGGGTATATTTTTTTTTATTTGTGCTTCTACTTACCTGGAACTTGAGTTACAAAAGAGCACAAAAAAATACAGACGATGCTTCCTACAGCACGTTAGGATAATTACATTCTATTAAATATTTTCATATTAAATTCACGTAAAGTACACCAGTCTTTGGATAAACAACTCACGGCACCATGTAACTTAGTCCAGAGTAAACGACGCCAATTAAAAGTTTCTTCCAGGATATCCGACGAGCAACTTGAGTTGCTAATGATAAACATGCCGTGAGATCGTCCATTCCATTTTAAAGCGAACGAGCAGGAATTAAAAAGTTATGTGAATAAACTGTAAAGATAAGTTATGCTGTTGGTAATAATGATGTATGTTAAAAAAAATCTTACTTATCCTAACTAATATTAAAAAAATAAAAATAATTAATTTGTGACCCGCACATGAGACACGAGAAATAAGCAAAAACAAAAAAATTAACAATAATAAAAATAAAACCCCGTGCGAGCCAAAAAGGCTCCTATCTCAGCATGTGCAGCAATATCCAAAAAGAAAATAATGCTGCGCTGATATTCTAATAAGGCCCACTGTTGATGCCACGGACACACTCACATAAACGCAAAATACTTAAAAAATATAATACAATATATAAATTAACAAACAAAATAGTATAAACACAGAAGGTGGGTCAAAGTTTGTATAATTATGTATAAGTATAATACAAATATATAAATAAATCATATTAAGTGTAGGAAGACCTATGTAGACCGACGTCCGCGATGCTCTTGCTCAATGATCATTTGAAACCAGAGACAACCAACAGAGCGCGCGGACCAAAAAGTAATATATTAAACAGAGTTTCGCACTCTGTCTTTCCCTTTGTTACCTTTTCACGTTGGTCGAACGGATTTGGATGCAACTTTGACCACAGGTCGACCATGTCCGCTGAATTTTTATCCCGGGCATATGTTTCTGGCATATGTTTCTTTGGCATAACTATCAAGCGGGCGAAGCTGCAGGCAGAAGCTAGTATTTTAATAAAGAAGTAACATTGTTTTTCTGAATGTTATTAGGAGGTAATCTTTGGCAGCAATGATTATGAATATTCTTTCAGTTACCCAAGGATACAGAAATGTAAATTTAATGGATTTGATCAGATTGATATATCTAAAGAATGGTTATCATCATCATCATTATGTCAGCCGAAAGACGTCCACTGCTGGACATAGGCCTCCTCCAAGCGTCGCCACATTGACCGGTCCCGTTCGTCCCATATTCAGCGGATCCCCGCAACTTTAACCAGGCCATCGGTCCACCTGGTGGGAGGCCTTCCAACGCAACGTCTTCCGGTTCGCGGTCGCAACTTTACTGCCTCATCAGCCATCCGTTCTGCGAGCAATGTGCCCTGCCCACTGCCACTTAAATTTGGGAAATATTCGGGCTATGTCGGTAACCATGGTTTTCTTGCGGGTCTCTACATTTCTGACTCGATCACGCAAGGACACTTCATGGAGCATGGCCCTTTCCATTGTCCTTTGGGTGACTGTAAGCTTTCTGATGAGGCCCATTGCGAGCGACCACGCCTTAGAGCCATAGGTCATAACTGGCAACACACACTGGCCATAGACTTTCGACTTAGGACACTGAGGTAAGTTGGATGAGAAGATACCGCGAAACTTATCGAACGCTGCCCAGCCGAGAAGAATGGCGACCCAACTATAAACTGGACTGCGCATATCAATATCAAACAAGCAACAGTAATTTAGTCACGAACCCCAATCAAAAATCACTTTTTAACAAAAAATATTTCTATCCGTAGGGATAGAAAAAACAAAAAAACCGGCCAAGTGCGAGTCGGACTCGCGCACGAAGGGTTCCGTACCATTATCGCAAAAATCGGCAAAAAATCACGTTTGTTGTATGGGAGCCCCACTTAAATATTTTTTTTTCTGTTTTTTGTATTTGTTGTTATAGCGGCAACAGAAATACATCATCTGTGAAAATTTCAACTGTCTAGCTAATTAGCTATCACTGTTCATGAGATACAGCCTGGTGACAGACAGACAGACGGACCGCGAAGTCTTAGTAATAGGGTCCCGTTTTTACCCTTTGGGTACGGAACCCTAAAAACGGGCAAAAAATCACGTTTGTTGTATGGGAGTCCCCCTTAAATATTTATTTTATACTGTTTTAAGTATTTGTTGTTATAGCGGCAACAGAAATACATCATCTGTGAAAATTTCAACTGTCTAGCTATCACTGTTCATGAGATACAGCCTGGTGACAGACAGACGGACCGCGAAGTCTTAGTAATAGGGTCCCGTTTTTACCCTTTGGGTACGGAACCCTAAAAACATGCCTTCAAAAAACCGCTAAAAGTATTCCGAATCAGTTTTTACTGCTGCAAACCAGTTTAGTTGCCGCTATTCGTTTTGCCGACCGTACAGGGTGTATAGGAAGCGTGGCCGGATATCGCCTCTACATCATACAGCCACTCGATGCAAACGTGGGGAGATTTCGGGTATATGCTATGTATCTATTTGAATATCTAAGGGGTTTTAGTTTGCCCCTGTTTTGTTAATACAGAATATGGCTGGTATTTTTGAAACGCGAAATGATTTCGGCAATCTGATTGATATACAAGGAAATATTTTTTTTGATTTATAACAGTTACTTAAGGTTTGATTGCTGTTTACAACAAAACTGAGTTATGATAGGAAATGTTTGGCATATTTGCATAATATTTCTTTTGTTTTGTATTATTATTAAAATATTAATTTATATAATAATATTTACATAATAAATAAATAAAAATTGTATTTGTTTATATGTTTAAATTTGTATTAGTTTATTAAAGTTTAGGTATTTTTTTAAATTTGTTACAAAATTTGTTCATTATCCATTTTTTCAGTTTAATCTATCTGTATGTGTGAAACTTAGAGACCTAATCCATGTGCCATCTACCTATCTGCCAAGTATGATTCAAATTTGTTAAGCTGTTGATGCGTTATTGATTAACAAACATCTAAACTTGCAGACTTTCCCACTTACCTTATCAGTGGGATAGGATAGGATAGGTGGACCCCTTTTCCGCACTTAGAGTCGCATTTGGTCCGTTGTGCGTGCAGGCCTCCACTCTGTGAGAGGGAATGCGCCGTAATCCACCACGCGAGCCCAGTGCATGTTGGTGGATGTCACATGGCTTCGTTCTTTTTTGGATCTAACGGTTTTCCTTCACCGTTTTGAGAGCAGTGGTGATGTAATAATTTACACAAAGTAAAACGCCAGCCTGGGTTTGAACCCACGATCTTCAATTTGTAAGCCGCGGCCGTTACCACTGGGCCACCACTGCTCTCCTTAACAGTGGGATACATACCTAATATCACGCCTATTGCCCTGAAGGGTTAGAAAAGTCGTAATTTTTTTTGAGAACATATAAGTATACAACTCAATCAGTTTAGTAGGCCAATAACTATAACAAGGCTAATATATAATCCACAACAAAATAACTGAAACCTATTTCCAAAAATCCGATAACATCACAATATATTGGAGCAACTGAAACTAGTTCGAACTCAATTAAAACATTACACACAACAATAACAAGAGGTCCCTTCGATAAAACTAATAAATCATTAACTGATAATACAATATTAACTGGCCGAGAATAACCGTTCAATTAACTAACTGGAGTTAATGGTAATCTGTTTGTAGATACCATAGAATACGGAATCTAAACTAGAGACAATCAAACTGCCTAGCCTTTACCCAACCACGGGGTCCCAGCGCTAAGAAAGAAAGTATGGTTCTAATAAATCTCACTAGATGGTGCGATATGCATCGATTTGTTATTGAATTGTGTGTAAAATTAACATTTTCTGGAATTGGACAAAAAACATGAATGTTCTTGTTTAATCAACTCTCCTAAGCACAAAATTACGGAATACTAGCTTCTGCCAGCGGCTTCGTCCGCGTGAATGTAAAAAAATGTCCCGGGGAATCATGATGGCTTTGACAAGTTATAGTATGGCCCCTGTTCAGTCCATTTTCGTAACCACCCTTCACCATAACTAGGTGTAATCCTATATTTAAATTAAGTAAGCGGACCATGGATTCTAAATATCACTTTTTTTTTTATAGTAGGCTTACGCTTGACCACTATCTCACCTGATGGTAAGCGATGATGTGGTCGACGTATTCACTCTTGACTTAAAGACTCCCAGGTTGTTTGGTCACTTATTTAATTGTTGCTTCTTTCAAGCACAGGGAGCTTCAGTCTCCCCAGGCCCTAACAGGCTTTGCGCAGAGAGTACAACACGCCGACGTTCTTTGTTCTTTTCAAACTTGAGTACAGAAATGTCCTGGGAAAACAAATTCGCGAAACGTGGGAAAATCTCCTTTGAGTGTACCAACGTTGGATCACAATTATATTCAGAATCAGTTTTTCTAGTGGGCATGGATAGCTAAATCTGAAATTAAGTATCCGGAAAAGCGAAAAGCGTTCAAAGAAGGTTTCGGACCCGATTTTGATAAAAACTGCATGATTCGATGTTTGAAAAATATTATCAATTGTTTTTGAAAAAAAAACACGTCGAATTAGTGTTGGTTAGGGTTGGTTTAAGGAAAGATCTTGTTTTTAACAAAATACTTTTATTTTTCTTAAATAGACGATTAGAAAAAAGTTTTGTTTTAGTAAAATAATCGCTACGGTAGGAGTAGTAGCCATAAAAAACAGCTGGTCAATTCTTCTAATTAATTTAATGCCCTTCATAAAATTTGGCCTTAAGAAGAAGGTCACAACATTTATGGGTTACCTACAGAAAATCTATTAAAAAAAAACTTTGTCAAAACTAAAAACAAAGGTACCTAATACATAGTTTTTTTAATTAAACAGGATTCATGATTTTGTGACGCGTGACTGTAGTCAAAAATAGAGTTCAATTAAATAAAGACAAACACTTTCCTTTTTAGCTACCGCCCACTTCCGTTGAGATTCTGATCAGGGTTAACTAACATGCTGGATGCCCACACAAATACACACACAAACACACGAGCACGCTTAATATATCATATATTGTTATTTCCTTTTTGAATGTCACTGCACATGCTGAGATAGGAGCCTTTTTGGTCTCGCACGGGGATTTTTTTTTTTTTGTAAATTATTTTGTTGGTTTTTGCTTATTTCTCGTGTATCCTGTGGGGGTCACAAATCAATATTTTTCTTTCTTTATAAACACACAACTACGCACATACAAATACATGCACTCCTTACTCATCGATATCTGCTTCATTATATAACTAATTTTATTTTTTTCTGTTCTAATAAGCTTCATAATTTTCATTGTTGAGAGACCACTTAAGGGTGAGACAACTCCGACACAAGTACTATTGTTACTTACTGGGGCTACCTCAGTTTATGTATAACACAATTTTGGGATGAAATAAATATTTTTGTATTTTGTATTTTAAGTTAAGCTTGAATTATACGTTTTAATAACCCGTCTGTACTCTGATTTCTAATTTCGTAGACTAAACTGACATTTGGGGGGTTGTCACTTTATCGTTACCAACATAAATATAGTGTCGTATCCTGACTATCCAGAGTGATCGAAAGTTGATCGAAAATCGAAGTAGATCAAAAATTTCACTATTTTACGGCAAAAAAAATACATTTGTTAAGAAACTAACGGCCCTTATTTAGTTTTTCTCATCTATGTCAGACTTCATTTTATCGATCGCATTTATTTTATTGTTGATTTCATATTTAACACAATAAAAGTATTATGTACTATGTGTATGAATACTGTTATATTTAAATATATTACGTTTATTTCATACAATATTTATTTACACCAATTAGTAAAATTAAATTGAGGAATTATGTCACATCGATTCGATGAATTACTAACGATTGAGGTTTACCTACAACACTATGCTCCGCGCTTGTAACATTTAAAAAATAAGGTCATTGGCAGCTGTCAGTTTAGTCTACGAAATAAAAAATCAGAGTATAGTGGCAAACATTGCATTAAAGTTTCGTATAATTTACGTACCAACATTAAAATTCAACTTGACTGCCTCCTTGTTCAAGTGTTCGCAAGCACTACTGCTAAGCATGAGGTCCTGAGTTAGAATCCCAGGTCGGGAAAAGTTTTACATCTGGAATTTCTCAGTAAAGAGAGACTGAGACTTCAACGTAATGTGGGTGAGCTGTAGGTGCAACATTGCTTAGCCCTTCGGCGAGAGCAGGCGTGAAGTTATGTTATAATATTAAATATACTGTTTAAAAACCCGTCTAGTTGAAAACATTACGTTACGTATAATTTAAGTACCAGTATTAAAATTCAAAACAGCAACTTTCTTTGTTCACCAAACCAAGAAATGACTCAATTTAAAGAAACAACGAACAAATTTCTTAATTCTGAGGTGTTTGAACCGCGATAATTTATAACAAGCAGCCAACTACTTAATTCTTGTACCTATCTTAATTTAAATCTAAAAATTTGAACTATTAATCAGTTAGAAGAGAGCTTACAATATTTTTTTTGCGAGAAAAGCAGTATTTTATTACGTTGCAACTCAATACATTAATTACGAATTAAATGTGAACTATAAATACTTAAAATGTGTTGTATGTGGCGCTTTACTTTGTGTAAATTATTTCATCACCACTGCTCTCAAAACGGTGAAGGAAAACATCGTGAGGAAACCGGCATGTCCTAGAACCAAAAATTCAAAGACATGTGACATCCACCAACCCGCACTGGGCCCGCGTGGTGGATTACGGCCCATTCCTTCTCACAGAGAGGAGGCCTGTGTCCCAGCAGTGGGAACATTAAAAGGCTGATGATGTGATGTGTGATGTGATGATCCGGATTAGGACATCTTTGTTATCCCTGTGGTCTGTTCCCTTGGGTTACTTCCATACTCTCACGCGACCGAAGTCGTTGTTAGAAGCTAGTTTTAATTTAAAAAAACAATTAATCAGTTACTCGTAATAGTTCTATGCGAACAAGGCAGAATTTTAATTACGTTGCAAAATAACTTTTAATAATAAATACTGCAAATAAGGTGCGGATTCAGAATAACAAATTTCGGATATCTCTTACTATTTATACGAATGATCGCTAGACACTAGATATGGACTAGTTGTCAGTTAGGGCATTTTAGGAAATAACAGAAATAAATCGACAGTACTTACACGATCAGTGTGTATTATGAAACAATAGATTTAAATATTAAAGTTACGGCCGTCAAAACGTTTGCTTAAAGGTACGCAAATGCTGTATATGAACACGGCATTTATGTCTTGCGCAAATGACTGCTTTTGATGATAACTAACCGCGTGGTGAGTTTGCTTCAGTCTACGTACTTGTGGCCAAATTATGGCGTAATAGGAACGCGTGGTCCGCCAAGTACTTACTACATTAATGTATTAAAATTAATGCATGCATCTATAATTGCTAATTTAGTCTTCGAAACAGAAACATTTTAAGAATAAAAACATATAGAAATGGACCAGCTAGACCAGAAAACTGACTAGACGATTTGTAGCCAAATTCCATATAAGAAACTTTCGAAGTACATTGGCGTGTAAAGGAAAACTAAATAAATCCCTGAGGTGAGGTTGAGACGTCTGTTCCGAATCCGAGGCAATGCAGCAGGAAATCAATGTTGACGGCTCGAATACTAATCGGGTGGAGTGCTTATATTTATGTTGGTGAACTTATTTCGATATTTTTAAATAGAAATAAGTTCCCTGGCTAGGATTATTTGAAAACCATTTCAATGAGGTTGTCATGCAGAGCAGTGGTGGCCCAGTTGTAACGGCCGCGACTTACATGTTGTAGGTCGTGGGTTCGAACCCAGGCAGGCGCTTTACTTTGTGTAAATTATTACATCACCACTGCTCTCAAAAACTGTGAAGGAAAACATCGTGAGGAAACATGTCTATGAACCAAAAATTCGAAGACATGAGATATCCACCAACATGCCCTGGGCCCGCGTGGTGTATTACGGCCCATTCCCTCTCACAGAGAGCAGGCCTGCACGCACAACGGATCAAATGCGAGTCTAAGTTCGGAAAAGGGGTCCATCTATCCTAAGGTTCGCTTGCCCTTATCCTAATCTATTTGGGGTAGACGCAACCTGTCTATATATTAAAGAGATATTTATTATTCGTCACTTCAGTGGTCACACACTTTCTAGCCGTTACCCTCTTTTGTACAGTTCATCCACCGTTTCTTTGGTATACCCAAACATATATTATTAACATGTTATTTTTTATATATTTTTTTTGTTTTTGTCATGACTTTTAATAGTTACAAGTTCGTCGTACATAGCCCGCACTCCCCGCTAGCTTCTTTCACTCGGCTGCACTCGATTTATTTATTACTGCGCGGTACAACGTCGGCTCTTAATGTCACCCGGTCACGAATTGAGTTATACAAGTTTTGATATTTTTCTTTGCTGACAACACTGATGGATTTTCTTTTCTTTATGGTAATCAATGAAAGACATGTTTCGGGTTTTAATGTTTTGGAATATTGATAAAGTTTTTTTGTGGTTTTGTTTTTGTCATTTTTGTAAATGATCAATGGTCAATGTCTTCATCAGGCGGAAGCATTGATGGGAGGGCTGACTTCAGTATTACTGTCTTCAGTTTGTCTCTTCAGTTTTTCCTCTGGAATTTCGGTCAGTGGTCAGTCCAGATTTGTTTGACGCCTATTACATGGATCTTACACATAACTAAAATTAAATGAGGGTACTTGTACCTTTAACTAACCCTTTGAAAGGAATACAGGCAATCGTTTAGTGTTGTATTAGGTTATTATAGCCCGTCTAGATAATTGATTTCCCACGCTTTTTAACTGGACGAACGGCTGATAGACAAGTCATGCTGTTGCTTTTGTAGATGCGAAAAGAAACAAAATACAATCGCTAATTCACCTGTCAAGTACGGTCGATAATCCAAGGGTGAGGCCAACCGAGCGTAATTTCTAGCTAGCTTCTGCCAGCGGCTTGACCCGCGTGAATGTCGATAATTATCCCGAGGGAACATATTCCCGGGATAAAAGTATCTTATGACAGACTATAATCTATCTCTGTGTCAAATTCCATCCAGATCCGTACAGCCGTTTGAGCGTGAAGAAGTACCAAACACACTCGCAAACTTTCGCCTTCATAATATTATAGTGTGATTATATTTTTTTTTTTTAATAATAATAAAATAAATTTATTCATGAACTAAGGACTAGATACATTGCATGGTGAAGTGAGACAGTCATTAAAAGTCTTCATCTAGTTAGTGGGTGCAGTACTGTTCTTCTAGATAGGTGACGAAGTCACCTGTGTTTAAAAGAATCAGTTGCGATCCCCTGTAGTAAAAAATACGGGTTGACTTTTATCAAGAACATGTGGTCAAAATTACATTGTTTAAATCAAACACAAAAATAAACAAAAAAAAATGCTTTAAAAACAATATAAAGTTAAATTAAAATTGTACTAAATCGAATGTCAAAATAGGATATAATATTTAATAATCAAATCAACAAAAAATTAAAATATATGTGTTGATTATATTATTATAGTAGGATAATATATCTTTAGCAGAACTGCCTCGTTGGTCTAGTGATCGCAAACGCTACTGCTTAGCATAAGGTCCTGAGTTCGATGCTCGGGTCGAGAAAAGTGATATTAGGTTTTTCTTTCTGGAATTTTTCAGTATCAGCCCGGAGTCCGGATAATTATTGGGCACATATGCTGAGCAGTAGCGTAAAGGGCAATAAAGGTAACCGCCCGGTTGATGGCAATTGCCCTTTACATGGCAATTAAAACATAACTGGTGAAGTGTGAGTGTACTTTAGGTGCAACCACCCAGACACAAAAAAACCTTTTGGGAACGCTTTTATTGTGCGTTTAGCTAAGGAGTGGAATTCCCTGCCGGAGTCTGTGTTTCCCGACAGCTAAAATCTAGATATTTAAGTCAAGCTGAAAAGGCTTTATCTAGGCAAACGTGATTCACCGTGGACCACATCATCGCTTACCATCAGGTGAGATAGTGGTCAAGCGCGAGCCTATATTGTATAAAAAAACCTTTCTTTTATAATTTTTTTAACATTGAGAAATGCTCATGCATATGCTACCACGAGAAACTAGCGCAGTTATATGGGACTCTAACCCACTAAAACCTCACGGTGTCCTCCAGTCACGGGCACGCGTTAGTACTCACCGCGAACCCGCCGCGGCTGTCCGTCTCCGGACCCCCCATCATCGGCGCACCAGAACACACTTTACGCATTGACCACCCCAGGGACCAAACCAGCACATGGCCACCAGACGACCCCGTGTATGGCACCCTTGGCCCCTTGTGACGGGTCTGGCCCACCAATTTTCGACCGCAGGGGATAGGGAGAGCAGTCAACGCTATACCGACACTTCTCCTCTCCTGCGGCCCCACCGCGTCTACCATCAGACGGTGGCGACCCCGTACAGGCCGCGAAGATAGAGAGAGCGGCGCACCGGGTTTTTCTTTGTTTCACTGTGGATGACCCACGGCTACTGAGCCCCTCCACCTTGACGAAGCGGGGGTTAGGTGCAACTCTGCCTAACCCTCGAGGCAAAACAGGCGTGATGATAAAGCAGAGGGCATTTATTAGTGTTACAAAGTTAAGTGGACTTCAGTCACTACATGCTTAACCAAACCAAATGTCCTTGAAAAAGGTCAAGGGCGAAAAAATACAATAAAAGCATGTGTAAGGCCATTTTGAGGTTACAAAGTTATTTAAATTGCGTGTCGCATGTTTTTTATAAATGCTTGAAAGTTTTATAGTGGCAATAAAATGCTGGAAAATAGAGTTTAGGATTTTGTTTGTTTTTTAATCTAAAGTACTATTGGACAGTGAGATGGCATAAAAATGAAAGTAATGCGACTTTTAGATTTAGACTGTTGAAGATTAAATAAATTCTAGCAGATTTTATTTGTTTTGTTTGTCTTTTAGGATCTAATTATTTCAGATCAGGGCAAGAGAATGAAGATCTCTCCCAGAACCAAATATACAGTCAGAAAAAATATAGTTTAACACATTAAGGTTTCATCTCAATCTTTCACAGATAATTTCAACCGTCAATTGATTTAGTGAGCACTGTTGTCAAAAGTGGTAAAAATATATTTCATGACTGAAATTACAACTCGTTGAGATTACTTTCCCACTATAAAAATTAAAAATAAAAGTAAAAAAACAAAAATATACACACCGAAATAAAGTCGACGGGAGTGTGTGCTTATAAACTTGATACTATTTTAAGAGTCGGTTTAGAGATCCACTTGAGTTTTCCGATGAAACGATTCTTCGTTTTCGTGTATAAGTAAAATTAATATTATGTTTTTGTATAGTTTATTCTAAGAACGGTCAAAATAACTCGGACTACTACTTTGTAGTATGTCTAGTTAAGTATACTTAATACTAAAAAAACATTTCGGTTCTTTAATACCTGTTGGTTTTCGTTGTTCGATACCGACTTCGGAATAGAAAGTTTTTTTCGGTTCGTAGTGTTTTGTTATGGAAGTCGGGTTGTTTTTTTTGTTAAAACGTTTATTACTTTTCACTTTTTAGTTTTGGAGTCCTATGACCCGGTGTCATTGGACTCTAGCTTTATTTCTGTAGTATTACTCACAAATAGTGTATTAGTAAAAAGTTTTTGTAATTCCTAATTGGATCAACACCTCCCTTTACAAATTCAAACAAACAACCAATTTAGATTACGTTTTTTTAAAGTTTAGCTCAATAACAATTTCAATTTAAAAACCAAACCAGTACCAGTGTTACTATTCAGTTCTAATTGAAGTTAAAAACTATGTGTCAAAAAGTTTCTTTTAACCAATTTCTCAAATATCATTTACCATTGACTACAATGTAAATCGACTTGCGATGCTGACCGTTCATACAATGGTTAGATAAAATTTGTAGTGTTTTTTTTGTAGACTTAAATACTAAACGTCCACTAAACTCTAGAGGTTAAACAGTACAACATCATAGGTCATTTATTGTATTAATTCTTTTTTATTGTGATATCAAAGTCGTGTGCAACAGCGCTATAAATTATATTATTATCGTTTTAATCGGACATACAGCAGCGGTCAACTATTTTAGTTATACGCTGTGAATGAAAAACCTAGAATTACTTTGTGACTTATCTTTTTGGGTTTTTATATTAAGAAGTTTTCGTGATGGGAAAATCCAAAAATGATAAGCTTGACGTAGGCAAAGCGATATTTTATCCGCGTTTACGTTTGTAAACAATTTAAAACATTATTATTACCATATTTTTTCATTATTAATAAAAAAACAAAAAAAATGAGTATTGTTTTTTTTTTTTTTGTTATATATTGGTTTTAATGTCACTTTGTCTTGGTCTTCTGGAGATTAAATCGAGATCCCACATTCAGCAGACACTAGCCATACGAGGCAAACAAAAATTATCATTTGCCAAGCCGTTTGCCTAACTTTGTTTGATGCCGGCTGACAGGTTATAAGATGAAGCTGAATATAACAGACATAATATATAGCTGGTTGGGTTTAGTTCATAGTACGACATGACAAATAACAAGCACGCCGCCTGGCGGTAAATCAAGAACAACTACGCATTGGCACGCTTTTTAGGGTTCCGTACCCAAAGGGTAAAACGGAATCCTATTACTAAGACTCCTTGGGCGCACGGTTGGCGCAGTGGTTGAACGATTGACTGCTGCGCTGCGTGTCGCGGGTTCGATTCCGGCACGGAACAAACATTTGTATGATCTACAGATAGTTTTTCCTGCTCTGGGTGTTTGTGTATGTGAGTTTAAATGTTTGTAAACGCACCCACAATACAGGAAGAAATTTCTAGTGTGGGGCAATGTTCGCATGTACATGTACATGTACTCCGCGGTCCGTCTGTCTGTCTGTCACCAGGCTGTATCTCATGAACCGTGATAGCTAGACAGTTGAAATGTTCACAGATGAGGTATTTCTATTGCGGCTATAATAAAAAATACTAAAACCAGAATAAAATAAATATTTAAGTGGGGCCCCCATACAACAAACGTGTTTTTTTGCGATAATGGTACGGAACCCTTCGTGCGCGAGTCCGACTTGCACTTGGCCGGTTTTTCTAACTACATGCGGGGTGGGGACAGCAGAATATTGCAATATAGTTCTGACCGTCTCAAAGCTAAGACATCGTAGAATCACTGTCGATCCGTAATATTTGTGAGCAAAGATTGTAACTGAATATTTGAATAAAACCAATATATCGAATAATTTGTGTGATTTCATTTTCACGATTGCACCTACCTACCTACCCACACACGATGGCTTAACCTAAGGGAATACATCCTGATTTCCCGATGATTTGCATCTATCGGCCAGCCTTGATGCGACTTATAACACTAATATAATATTATATAAAGGCGAAAGTCTGTGTGTGTGGAGTAGATTATACTATGAAATAAAGAAACAAACAATTCTACGTATTTGTAATATTTCTTTAAATTATTTTGACATTCTCGTTGCCAGTTATAAAGGTTAGTTAGGCAGTCGCTCCATGTAAAATATATTGTACTAACTTCTGCCAGCGGCTTCGCCCGCGTGCATGTCGAAAATTATCCCAAGGGAACATATTCCCGGTATAAAAAGTACCCTATGTGTTATTCCAGACTATAATCTATCTCTGTGCCAAATTTCATCCAGACCCGCCCAGCCGTTTGAGCGTGAAGAAGTAACAAACACACTCACAAACTTTGGCCTTTATAATATTAAGTAGGATATATATAGTACCTGGGTGACCGAATTCTGCTCGAGTGAAAATAGAGAAAACATATTTTATCGAGAAAACGAATTTTTCCAGATATGAGACCTAGCTAGATCAAATTTCCCTCACAAAAACTCCTATATTGAATTTTTTTTAGAAAGAATGAAAATTATACAAGAAATAAGAAGAAAATTAAACAATAATAAAAATAAACACCTGTGCGAGACCAAAAAGGCAGCATCTCAGCATGTGCAGCAATATCCAAAAAGGAATTAACGCTGCGCTGATATTGTGATAAGGCCAACTGTTGATGCCACGGACACCCTTATGGAAAAGGAAAATACTTAAAAAAGAAAATAGAATTTATAAATAATACTTCGTTCCAAAACACAAATCGCAGAAGTAGGCAAAACAGCCGCCAAACTAAAGTGGAATTGGGCAGGCCACATCTGCCCCATGTTGCATCAGAATTGGGTAAAAGTAACCACTGACTGGATTCCGAATAACAGGAACCGCCGACGCGGTAGGCCCAGAAAGAGATGGCGTGACGAATTAGACGTCTATCTGAAGGATTGGCCAGATGTAGCAAGAAACAGGAAAACATGGAAAGACGGAAAGGACGCCTGCAGTGGGACATAACAGGCTCATAATAAAAATAAAAATAAATGTAGGTAGACCTATGTAGACCGACCGACCGTAGACCTATGTACTATATATATATATATATTTATTGTCATTTGCAGATCTTTGATAGTCGTTACGGGTAGTAAGAAGCTTGAGATCTGACACCAGTCTTCCCAAGGGGCATCATGTTACGGGGCAGAGGCAGTCGCTCCATGTACAATACTGGTACTCAGCTGAATCCGGTAAGACTGGAAGCCGACCCAAACATAGTTGGGAAAAGGCTGGACAGATTGGGATATATAGGTATTTATAAATATAGCTCGTTTAATAGTATAGGATTGTAACAAATTAGTGAGAAGTGTTGATTTTACCAAAAACAAAAGATATATTGTCATTAGTGAGGTATTTAGTGACAACAAAAGACAACAACCCCTTTGGGGTGCAAAGGGGTATAGAATTTTTATCAGAAAATCAGAAATCAACGCAAACAAAATCACGATCAAACCGCAAGTTAACTATAAAACTTCACCCAAACACGAAAACAAATAAAACAACAAAAGGCTCCTTCATCAGATATATCGATACAGGCTATGAGCAAGCTTTTGTTGCCTTGGACAAAAGGCGAACGTAAAAGTTGGGCAGGCCACCCTGAACATTACGTGCTTCCCGAACACCTGCATAGCAAAATTTCAATTTATTTTACAGCCTGCTTCGGACAGGGATACTAGCCGGTGTTGCTAGGGTTACCAGACACCTGGATTTTTAGGCTTTGGTCATGATTTTTTTAAACATACATACACCGTAAACCTTACATACTCTTTTTGCTTCGATTTTGTTCAGATGTATGAACGTAATCGAAGCAAAAAGAGTCATACACGCATATGAGTTCTGCGCACCTAGCCTTTCAGATAAATTACAGTTTTTGAATAATTAATGAAATACAAAATTAGTAGTTTTGTTGGTAGGAACAACAAATTAAATAATACCCAATCAATTCAAATAAAATGTTTATGAATTCTTACTCCATCTACCTATTTTCATCGCATCGGGATTCGGAGTACCTACCATCACAAATAAAATGTCAGGACTTTCAGTTATACATCTCTAGATAAGTGAGATTCTATCAACATCAGCGTCGTAATAACGATTAATAGAACGTCAAAAGTGCTATCAAAATATCACGTGATTAATATCCAACCTCCGAGAACACTTTTCCTACTCCCTTCCTTCCGATGCACTTTGCAGGTCGCATCTTATAAATCTCCTTAATATCCCTTCCCACACTACCGTGTTCTTCTTTTACTATTTTACTGTGTACACCGTGCGATTGTGGAACTCTCCTCCGCCTGACATTAGGGACTGCCAAAATCTTGCAGTTTTTAAAACAAAACAAAACTTTTCCATTCCGTCATAGTTGCATAATTAATTAATTATGTATTATTATATTTTATATATATAGGTATTAGTATTTATTGCTAAATATGTATTTATATATGGCAGTAGTGTAGAGTAGTGCTCTCAAAACGGTGAAGGAAAACATCGTGAGGTTTCCTCACGGCATGTCCTAGAACCAAAAATTTGAAGATATGTGACATCCACCATACCGCATTGGGCCCGCGTGGTGGATAGTGGCCTATCCCCTTTCACAGAGAGGCCTGTGTCCCAGCAGTGGGAACATTAACTGACTGATGATTTGATGTAATATGGCAGTATATTTTATGTGTAATCAGTATTGTTTATTGCTTTGTTATGAATCATTTTGTGTTTATTATTTTTCTACTCTACACACTATGTCTACATCTCTTTTTATCATCTTTCCTTTCGCAGGTATGCTGGAAGAGATTTCAATAGAAATAAGAATCACCTATGTGCCTATTTTTACAAGCTTTTATTTAACTTGCAATGTATGTATGTAAGTGTGTTCGGATCAAATCTTGCAACTGAATTTTAAAGCCGCCGATTAAGATGAATTTTTACATACACGTTTAGTTTGGATGACAATGCATGGTTAGCTAGGTGACGTCATTCTAAATCCAATATGGCGGACGGCCCAAGATGGTGGCCTAGTTATTTTTTGCGCATTGCCATGATATGGATATCAAATAAAAGGGTTTGCTCAGAAGAATACGAAAAATGCTTATTTAAAAAAAATATTTTTTGTTAATTTATTTATTAATCAATTTTTGTACACACACATAATACAAGGACAAGAAGAAGGAACAGAAAATTAGGTTCAAAGGTGATGCTTATTTCTAATGAAATCTCTTCCAGCATACATGCGAAAGGAAAATGATAAAAAAAGAGATGTAGACATTGTTTGTGGAGGGCCTTCTTCTTGTGTTTATAATATTATGTGTGTGTACATAAATGATTGAATAAATAAAATAAAAATAAATCATTTTGGCATTTCAACCATTGTTTTAAGTCTGTGGTAACCCTAGGTGCGGCCGAAATGAAGAACTACTATAGTCTACGTAGTCTATGGTTATCGAGCGGCGTATTTGTGCATTTTTCGGTATTCAGTGTGTTGGTCAATTCTTTTGTTGGCGAATAAAGGTGTCGGGGGTGAAAAGGGATGTTTTTGTTTTGGTAAAACCTTTGTTTTTTACCCGACTGCCGAAGGAGGGTAATGTGTTTATCAGTCTATGTATGTATGTATGTATGTATGTTTGTTCCTATGTGGCGTTCCAGAGACCAAACGCATTGACCGATTTTGATGATTCATACGTCAATCGATTCGTCTTAACCTTGCGAGTGTCATAGGCTACATTAAAATTGGAAAATTGAAAAATGGCGGCTTTTGGGCGCCATATTGTGGGGGGCCAATTTTATTTTTTCTTCCAAACCCATCGTGTGGGGTATCAAAATAAAGGGTTTTAAGAGGTGATTTCAAAAATATATAACACCTATATATTTAAATGTACCTAATTCGAAAAAAAATGTTAACTAAAAAGTTATAAATCCCGACTGCTTAAAAAGCGAACTAAAAAGACGTAAACAAGAAGAAAATCATGCTGTGCAGTCGGAGGATACATCGATACGTGTTTTGGTCAGCCAGCTCGCGAATATGTACCTATCCTCCGACTAAACAGCATGATTTTCTTCTTGTTTACGTCTTTTTAGTTCGCTTTTTAAGCAGTCGGGTATTTTGATTTTTTTAATTAACTTTTTTATTTGTGAACTGGTATTGTGAAGTAGTGGAGAGTTGTTAAAAACAGAGCTAGTTATGGAATCTAATATTACTTTAAATAGACTGTAGATTCTACTGCAAGTTAAAGTCTTTTTTTCCCTTTTCCACCAAATTCTGTTTTTGCAAATGCGTTCGCCTCTTGTGCTTGTGGTCCTGGGTTTTAATCCGGACAAATAGACCAATGTGACTTTCAAATTTATAATTTTACTTTCTATGTTTATCACAGGCAACTGTAAAGGAAAAGATCGTGAGGAAACCTGGGCTTATATAGTTAACTAGCTGTTCCACGCGGCTTCGCTCCCGTGGGCCACCCCACAGGACCCGTTTTCGGGATTAAAAAATAGCCTATATCACTCAGGAATAATGTAGCTTTCTATTGGTGAAAGAATTTTTTAAATCGGTCCAGTAGTTTTGGAGCCTATTCGGTACAAACAAACAAACAAACAAAAAATCTTTCCTCTTTATAATATTGGTATAGATTAGTATTAGTATATTAGTATTATTATAGATTTAAGTCTGAAATAGCCAAGTCAGACGGCTGTGGGGTTCCCAGAGGCGGCTTAGTTAACTCTGACTCCAGAGGTGGGCACATCCTCCGCGAGCCGCCATATTCGCGAGCTGTCTGTCCAAAACCAGATGTATCCTCCGACTGCACAGCATGAGTTTCTTCTAGTTTACGTCTTTTTAGTTCGCTTTTTAAGCAGTCGGGTTTTTTGATTATTTTAATAAACTTTTTTTTTATAACTTTTTAGTTATTTTTAAAGAATTAAGTACATTTAAACATATAAGTATTATATATTTTTGAAACCATCCCTTAAAACCCTTTACGTTGATACCTCACACGATGGGTTTAGAAGTAAAAAGAAATATTGTACCGTGCAATATGGCGCCCAATAGCCGCCATTTTTCTATTTTCTAATTTTAATGTAGGCAGTGACACTCGCAGGGTTAAGATGAATCGATTGACGTAAGAATCATAAAAATCGCCCAACGTCTTTGGTCTCTAGAACACCACATAGGAACAAACATACATACATACATACATAGACTGATAAACACATTACCCTCCTTCGGCAGTCGGGTAAGAAAAGTCGTTTTAGTAGGTTTTAAAGTAAACATAACATAAAGCCTGTATTCCCCGAAGGGCCAGGCAGAGGTACACCTATAGGACATCCACATTTCTCTTGTAATGTTTAACCCCTTGAGTGCCCGAAACGCGGATCCACGCGAGACACAATGGTTTTTTGGCGAGGTCATTACCATCAACCAAAACCAGATTGGGCTGCTACTGAGAAACTTCAGATGGAAAAACTCAACAACACTTTGCCCGATCAGGGAATCGAACCCAGGACATTATGCTCAGCAGAAACGATTGCGACCACTGTACCAACGAGGCAGTCAGCTAAAATAATTAAGGAATTCTAGCTTCTGCCAGCGGCTTCGATCGAGTGAATGTCGAAAATTATCCCGAGGGAACATATTCTCGGGATAAAAAGTATTCTATTTGCTATGGCCTGGCTATAATCTATCTCTGTGCCAAATAACATCCAGATCCGTTCAGCCGTTCTGGCTTGATTGAGTAACAAACATACACACATCCATCTAAACTTTCGCATTTATAACAGTAGCTTCTGCCAGCAGCTTCACCCGCGTGTAAGTCGAAAATCATCCCGAGGGCACATATTCCTGGGTTAAAAAGTATCCTATATCCTATGCCTGTCTATAATCTATCTCTGTACCAAATTCCATCCAGACCCGTCCAGCCGTTTGTGCATGAAGAAGTTACAAATATACAAACACACTCACAAACTTCCGCCTTTATAATATTAGTAAGACTACCTTTTCCCGCGGCTTCGCTCCCGTGGCGCACCCCACAGGACCCGTTATATTTTCGGGATAAAAAGTAACATATGTTACTCTAGAATAATGTAGATTTCTACTGGTAAAAGAAATTTCAAAATTGGTTAAGTAGTGTTTGAAATTATTTACAAACAAACTCACAAAGAATCAAATTTTTCTCTTTATAATATTAGTGTAGATATATGTAGGGAAGACTGTGTAATAATCAGGAAAAGCCATTAATTGTATGGGTTCTTTTCTGGCTAGGAGTTAACGAACTTCTTTGCTTGTATGTAAGGTCACAATATAACTAATCACGTTATGTCTTGGAGAATAACGTAAACGACATTCCACCAAGCACGTAGTTTGATCCACGCGAACAATCGGTAGCTCTCACTGTATTTCTCCATAGGTTTTATAACAAATTCACAACTCAATCAAACCCGCCATATTCTACTTCGATCTCTTGTCTGATTCTCCCTTGTTCGCGCCAAAAACTAGTGCTTAGTGTTACGTCAAGTTGACATCTGGCAGAGTCATTCGAAACCATAGCTCTCTTCAGAACGAAATCGTTAGAAGTGCCGACATTTATATAGATTATATCTACACAAATATTTTATTAGAAGGCTTACTTTAAAGAATGCGATCTCTTAAGAGGATATAAACACCAGACATTACTAAAACGTTATTGTTCTTAAATTTCAGTAAACATTATATTTTTTCTAAGACGATTACTGAGATAAAAAATAAACGGTTCTATTTCCCTCGTCCATTGTCTGTTGCTGATTATTCGTCGACAGGTTTTGTAAGACAAGCCTTGCTAAGAGGTATCGGATGTCTTAAAAATAATGGCAAAATGTAATAAAATTGAACATGACTAGATGAAGTAGGTAGTTGTTGAAGTAAACTCTCATTTGAACTGGTTATGTTTTAGTTCTATTTTATAAGAAGAGACGCTTTTTCCATTCAATCAATCAACAAAGGAGGAATGACGAAGGACATTATGCCTCTCCCAAGCTACGCCACTCCTAACTCTTGTTCCTCTGCCTTCCGCATCCAGTCTATTCCAGTCACATATTGCTTTTGACAAACAAAATTCATAATTGAATATCACTGGACCCCCGGAACGAACCAAGGCCTTCAAAACTTAGGAGTAGCGCTAGCGGCCATGACAGAAACGAAGCTGTTATAAATTTAATAGAATAATACCAGAGTATAACTGCCCCACTGCAGGCCTCTTCTCACACACAGGCCGCACGAGCATTAATCACCTCGCTTGCCTCGCACCTTGAGCACAGATAATATAATAACTAGCATGCCTCATCCCATACAAAGAAACCGTGCCGACGTAACTAGCTTTTTTCGTCTGATTATACTGATTATTTTATAAGTAGAGGGTGTCTCAGAATGTTTTTCGTTTTTGATACTTAAAAAAAAGGTACTAGAATTAGTTAAAACTCGGTTTATTTACTGTTGAATTAATGAGCAATTTTATTTGTAAAAAACGAAATTAAGTAAATTCGCACCCTCCACTTCCTGACACTCATTTGGCCTGGAACTAAAATTGACATTATTTATTTCATCTGTGACTCTTTGCTTGCTTTTAAACATTCAGGTTGGGTGGCACTAGTTTGTAAACTTTACTTTTTAAGAAGCCCCATAGGAGTACATCAGCAAGAGTTTTATTTGGGCTATTTGGGCTGCGATAGTGATATCGAAATAGTCGGTCCCTCACTTTTTTGCGTGTGATTGAAGATTTTAGTTACAGGAAAATTTAGTGTCAAGAAGTGGAGGATGCACATTTACTAAACATTGTTTTTAATAAACATAATTGCAAAACTGCTCATTAATTCAACAGTAAATAAACCGATTTTTAACTAATTCAAGTACCTTTTTTAGGGTTCCGTACCCAAAGGGTAAAAACGGGACCCTATTACTGAGACTTCGCGGTCCGTCTGTCTGTCTGTCACCAGGCTGTATCTCATGAACTGTGTTAGTTAGACAGTTGAAATTTTCACAGATGATGTATTTCTGTTGCCGCTATAACAACAAATACTAAAAATAAAATGAAATAAATATTTAAGTGGGGCTCCCATACAACAAACATGATTTTTTTGCCGTTTTTTGCGATAATGGTACGGAACCCTTCGTGCGCGAGTCCGACTCGCACTTGGCCGGTTTTTTAAGTATCAATAACGAAAAACATTCTGAGATACCCTTTACATCTGAATATTTATAAGTATCATTATACCAAAATGGGTTATAAATACAATACAATTAAAAAAATCGAGTGGTATGCCTCAGAAATTTTAAACCACGCCATCTATTGGAATAAATTTTAAATGATGATTGTTTAAATAATATTTGAAATGTAAATTAAGATCCCAATATTCCATAATTTTATGCATACGATTTTTATGATTATTAAAATTATAGAAAATGTTAATTTGACACACAAATCAATAACAAATCTATGCATATCGCGCCATAAAGTGATATTTATTTGAACTAAATTTTCCGTCTTAGTGCTGGGACCCTGTGCCTTGAGTAACTAAGAACAGGTTTAATTCTCTGACTGAGCTACTATCATCTCTTACCATCAGGTAAGATAGTGGTTAAACGCGAGCCTCTCAATTGTAGAAAAAACCCACGATGCTAGTAAAAAATACGGTAATTTATTTTAATGCATTGCTCTTAGTTTACTTTTCACACAAAAAAAAAACAATGCTCCTTATGAAGAAATAATAACCTCGTCGTCAAAGAATAAACAGAGGTTCTCAGTACTCAACATTAAAATAAAACAAGATAAAAACCTCTTTGAAATCAAAAGGCCTCTAGTTGTCCAATCTCTTGTCAAGCCTTATTAAAAAGGGCTTTTTGTACAAAGTAAGACAACATTTAGACAAGGACTTATCCTTTCTAAAGTGAGGTTATTCTACTTGAAATTTAAACTGAATTAAAGTAAATAATACAGAGTAAGGAATCATCGTACCGGCAATGCCTAGAGTCTACAGTAGTCAATCAATCTGCCTAGCCGTCTTGGGGTCGGCTTCCAATCTAACGGGATACATCTGAGTACCTACCAGTATTGTACATGGAGCGACTGTCTATCTGACTTCCACAACCTAGTAACTGGGTAACAAATTACTCCATTGACAAGAATGGTTTCTGAGTAGCCGTAACAACTGTCCAAGACCTCCAAATGACAGCCGGGACGATCGCCTTAATATGATTTCCAAGGCACGAATCTTAGCATCTAATTAATGTTCACTCATTCAAGGACTGTCAAAAGACAAAGAAAAAAAATATTTATTTCAACTAGGATATTAAGCGGCACTTTCGAACGTCAAAATATACATTTAAAGTTAATAATAAGTGATTCTACCGTCCATTCGGGAAAATAGCTTGTTATGGAGAAAAATGAACAAGAAACTCCATACTTACTCTTTAAAAAAAAAGTATTTTACAACATTTATATACATACTTACTTAAATACATATACGTGAGGACGATGCCCCCAGCACGACTATACTACGTATAGGTATAAAGTATTATAAACACTAACAGGTAAATTCCTTCATTTGATAAATAGGAACATGGTTCTCACATACTTACAAATATTTCAAACATAGGCAAATTACCTAATTCAACAACAACGGATCAGTCAGCCAGTCAATTTCTTAAACAAAAAGATAAGAAAAAAATAAAAATAAAGCATTACTATAATTATGAATATAATATAATTTAACCAGTATGATTTTGTCTACACCAAAGATTGCTCTATGGAGCAGGACCAGCATGTTTCCAAGCATTTTTATCTTGAATATAATCATCTAATTTATAATTTGTTAATTAATCACGTGACATTGCGATAACGTTTGTGATATGTATAGATATAAGGATATGCACAGGGCGTAATAATACGACTGACTGGTACTGAGCTTCGTTTATTGCTAGCAAAGATGGAGCAGGTGGGCGCGCGCGGCGGCTCCTACAGATACGTGTCGGCACACACACACGTATATATCAGTTTGACATTCCTATAAATTTTTGACGTTTTACAAATCGCTGCTGCCACGCTTTCGATGATAGAATAACACTAACTGTCAGGGGCCTCAGATGGTCTAGACAAGAGTCATTCGATGTCAGTGATGGCTATGATCGAAATGCCAAAATGTTAGGAATTGATCAAGTGGCATTTTGATGGTGCTTGACAATCCCATACATTTTTTACATTGCACACACGCACCACTCTTTTCTATTAACGAAAGCATCACGATAACGAAAAAACGTATTGAATTGTTAAGCGTTATCAAAATCTCAAGTGACCATTTCCTTACATTTAGGCATTATGACCATGACTCTTTGTCTAAAGCCTCAGGTGAGAGTGGCCAAACGCGAGCCTATAATAATAATTGTATGGTGAGATTTGCGGAAGTCCCACATCCAGCTACTCAGATGCCCCTGGAGTTCGTGTGCCTGGCAGACCAACAGTTGCTAGACAGCAACAACGTGCAGGCGGTGCGAATTTTCACCGTCGGCAGCAAGATTGAGGGGAAGGTCAGAGCCGCATTATCCATTTGGGATAATGAAGGTGAGGTCCAAAAGCTCAAACTTAGCTTAGCCGCGTACTGCACAGTCTACCAGGCGGAACTCCTGCCCATCTGCAAAGCGACGGACGTGATCCTCTCGCGGCAAGAGACGACCTATGGTTTGTACAGTGACTCAATGTCAGCATTGCAGACGCTTGCAAACCATGGCTCTCTCCATCCCCTGGCGGTTCACGCGCGCGCCAATTTGGCTCGAGCCCTGGGCCAGAGTAAAGCTGTGTCTTTGTTCTGAATCAAGGCTCACGCGGCCCTGCCGGGGAATGAGCGAGCGGACGAGTTAGCAAAGGAAGCAGCATTGTCGTTACGGAGGAAGCCAGACTACGACCAGTGTCCAGTTTCATTTATCAAGCGACAGATCCGTTTGGAATCGCTTGATGAATGGAATCGAAGATATTTGTCGGGCGAGACGGCCTCTGTGACAAAAATGTTTCTCCCGGATGCAATAGCAGCTTTCCGTATTATAAAACAGGTGCGGCCCACAGGCGTTCTCACGCAAGTTTTGACGGGGCACGGCGGGTTCTCTGAATACTTGAATCGCTTCAAGTGTAAGGAGAGCCCATCGTGCGTCTACGATCCAGGCGTGCCAAAAACCGTCCAGCACATATTATACTTGTAGATTGCCCGTTATTTATCAGGGAACGCTACCAATTCGAATGTGAGCTGGTCAGGAGACTGATGAAGGAGAGCCTGCATATGCTCATGACTAAGCAACACAGGGAAAAGTTCCTAGTGTACTGTGTAAATGTGATGTGTGTGTGTGTGTACTGTGTGAACGAAGTTGAAGCGGCTCTATGCTTCACTAGTATTATGAGAATATTTTGTAAGAAGCATAGAAATAGCACGCACAAAACTGCAACATTGACAAACGGTGCACTGGGGTAGTACCTAGGAAAAACAGATTGTCTATGTGGTGAAAAGCACTGTTGTGCTTCTTATCCCTAAATTGTAAGGCATAATTCATTATTCTTTGATTACGCTGTGATAAATAGCTCTTTTTGTATTCTCACTGTGCAAAAAAGCACTTCTTGAACATTTTAGCGATAAACCGCACTTTTTGTATTCTTTTGTATTATTTTAACTTTTTTTTTAATCTTTTATTAAAGATGCCCATAAATATTTGAGTCGGCACAGAATAGGCATCAGCTTTGTTGGCGGGTTTATGTAAGGCAGGAGGGGTTTTAGTCAGTTGGAGCCTGACACTATCCAGACTGGCTCACTTTTTGAGGCAGTTTGGGTGTTATTCGGACCGGATTTCCCCTCATAAACTTATATTAAAAAAAAAAAATTGCCCGACAATGGCTTTATGCATAAATTTCGGCTGTCATATTCATAGTCAGAATATCACTGGCCGTCAATTTCCAAAGGTGACAGTCGCTGACGTCATAATTAGTTTGTATGGAAAGTTTTGACAATGCCGTGTCGAGCAATGACCGTCTCCGTGCTCTGTGGTAAATAACAACTCGGTACAGTTTAAATAGAGAACAGTTTAGAAATGAAATATAACTGGTATTGTAGCATTGTTTTATAGTTTCCAATTTTCGCTTTGGAACGACGTTTTAGTGCAGTCTTCACTAAAGCTTTAGAGTCTTTTGAGTCTCTTAGAGGAAATGGTATTATTTACTCTTTGATATTTTATCGTTAACAAAAAAATTCTGTCTATTTTGAGTTTAATTTTTGTAAAATAGAGCTTCGAAAAGAGATAACCATCCACAAACAACCAAACAATGTAATGTGTTTGTACATTTAATATTTACAACGAGGTAATTGTTGGTAATAAAAAACCAAACCAAAATTTCGATTGAAGAGCATTAAATAAAAAAAGACGACCAAAAATTCCCATTATGAATATCAAAGCAAATTTTACGAATAAAACCTTTCATATATTTTTTAATGTAGATGAAAGAACCTTCTTTGAATCATAAGCACATTTTTTAATCCAAAGTCTTTGATACATACTCTACCCAAAAATTACAGCATCTTTCGTATTGCATCGGAGCAAAGAAAAAAAACTGCCAAAAATGACAAAACAAACATTTTAGAGTGTCATCAAAAGAATATATTATCTTATCCAAATGGTTTCCATTACTACAGAGTACACTTTAGTATAATGAAGGGAATCAAAGGGAATAGAGTCGTTGAGCCGCGAAATGAGACGGCATCCAGAAATGACAGACGTTTCAGATGATGCCTTTAGACATTTTTGTTGTGAACACAGAGGGTTAAGTTGGAAGGCGAGCCTGTTGGTGGATTTGCTGGCTCCTTGAAAGATAAAATCCCACCTTTTTACGATGGAGGTCGATAGAAATCACAGCTTTAAAAAAATTGTGTCAAGTAACTATTTTAAATTATTTAATCAACTGAGAGATAAGCTATGCAGACGGTGGTCACCCACGTTTAGACGCGTTAGACCCGTGTCTACCCTTCAAGGTAGACTGATGACCAAGTGAGGTCTTATGGAGTTCGCTGGAATCTAGAAACGCTGTATCGAAGGATTTGAAAACGCTTTGGGAAGGCCTAAGTCGACCAGTAGACATATTTCAGCTGATATGGTGATCATGGTCACAATCCCTCCCTGTACTAGGCCGCCATGGTAAGCGTACACTATGAACCGATATCGCAACGTATCTGAAAGCGTTTTATTGTCATCATCATTATATCAGCCGAAAGACGTTCACAGCTGGACAAAGGACGTCACCACGTCGGCCAGTCCTATGCTTCTCGTATCCAGCGTAATAGCGAAAAATATTTATACCATTCACCGTTTAACAATACGCTTCTGCACCTATCTTAACCTATTCAAATCCAAGGTTAATGGCATGTTCAGACAGCAATTAAATTAACCCCAACAACATGCTTGGCCAGTTTCCCATCCATACGTTGAGCCCGTCAATAGGACACGTAATTCGTGATGAGCTTAGGACTAGGGTCGCTTTACACAGCACGATCTTTTATTCATTGTGTATTACGTCACGAGAACGCGACGACGTCCCTGAGGGTTATGTCAATTGTCTTGTGAGATCCGTTATCCGTTCAGGGAGATTGGAGACTGGAGAAGTTTACTCTGCTTTCGATTAGATACATTAAAAATCTTGCGATCGATTCTTGTTTGGGACAGTCTGGTTTTATTTTTGAAACCTCTTTGGGGCATTAAAGACATTAGAAAATGAGGTTTTGCAATAACGTATTTAACACAACAAAAGTAAAATAATAACACTATCTAGAAATGCCTAAATGAAAATGAATACGAAACTCCGTCTTATATTCTCGATAATTTCCGCTATTTTCTAGCTGTTTACCGGTCCTATCCGGTATGAAACGGTTTGAACTGGTTTAGCGACGGCGTGGATATCAGGATAAATCCGGTTCTGCGGTGTATTTAACGGTCGAGAGGCAATAAACGTTACCCTTTGTTGAATAGTAAATACGAATACGGTGTTTTATCCAGTTTATGTATGTGAGGCTTTTTTGCAAGGTTTATTTTCTGTGTTATTGCGAGCGTTGCGTGCGTAGTCGGAGATTAACTATTTATGCTAAAGAAAAGTAAAGGGAAGGAAAAAATAAACGCTGTAGAGGTTGGCTTGAATAACTTGATTCGAGGTTTTCAGAGGCAGATGTTTGAATAATAGAGTCCTTGAAGATTTTAAAGTATTTTTTTATTATTAATAAGTAAATCAAATAAGATCGTAGATAACACAGTTAGTCAAGATTGTAGAAAAGCAACAGGATACATAAAGATGAAAGTTAACCATGTTTGCTGTCCTCCTTGATAAAATCAGAAACTTTTTCACCAATCATGATCACGGGTGCGTTTGTATTTCCTCTTGTGATGATAGGCATGATACTAGCATCAGCTACTCTCAGCCGCTGTACACCCATCACTCGCAGTCTACTATCAACAACACTGCCCATTGCACAAGTACCAACATAATTACTCAGCCCAGTAAACATGCACCCAGCGTAGCATTTCCAATAGTCATCACTGTCTTTTTCAAATTCACTGCAGCCTCCCGACATAGGATCAATCATTTCTGCTCCAATACTTCTGAAATACGTTGTATTAACTACTGGAGTAAAGTCTTTAATATATTTCACCAGATCATCAAGATCAGCTTTGTTAGTCAAATACCCAGAAGTAATCACTGGAGGATCCATTGGATTTGAACTCCTTAGTGTAACATCGCCTCTTGATTTTGGACGCAAATTGACAATTTCGTTGAACAACCCCATTCTTCCCATCATTGAAACATAAGTATTATCACATATATCATAACTTAGTCTGTAACCAAAGGAGCAGAAGAATAAAATCATGTTAGCGTGTGCTGAAAACGACATCGTTTCATAGTCTGGATAATTCTGACTTTTGTCTAATGCTGTAAATCCCATCGTAGGAGCACCTGGCATAATGTTAGGATTCAAAGGTACTGGGTCGCTTTTTTCCATGGCATGAAGAATAACTACTCCAGTATGGTCTTGCAAATTCTTTCCTACTGGGAGATCTGATACAACATCAATGTTTTGGCATTCTAAATCTTTTTTAGGACCGATTCCTGATAGCAAAAGTAACTTCGCCGAGTTAAATGTTCCAGCAGAAATGATGACTTCTTTGGATGCTTTTATATTTATAGTCTTTCCATTTTCTAAAATAGCTTCCACTCCTACGGCGTTCTTATTTTCATCGAAATTGACTTTTGTGACTAAAGTGTTTTTAAGCACTTGTAGGTTTTTACGGTCCTTAGCTGGTGTCAAAAATGATAAAGCACTGCTCTGTCGGCCACCTGTCGCTATATAAACCAATGCTCTGGAATATCCCAGTGCACTTCCTGGATCATTAATTAAATCATTGCCAAGTTCGTGAACGCTTTCTAAAATATTAAATAATTTATTACTAGGATGTCTTGTCAGACCTGCTAGTCCATTGATACCATGATTAGCTATATCTGGTGACAAGATAAATTCAGCGTCTTCGATTTTCTCACTTTTCATAAAATACGGAAGTACGTTATCCCATTTCCATGTAGGATCCTTAGTTATTTCTGCCCAGTTGTCATAATCTGTTGGATGTCCCCGAGAATAGAGCATATAGTTAAGAGAGCTGGTACCTCCTAACATTTTGCCTAAACTCGGTTCAAAGTAAGGCTTTTGATGACATTTTTTTGTAAACTCATCGTTTTCTGTAGTATAATTCCAATCAAATCGAGATCTTTTTAAAAATAAAGTGCACCCGGGTACCTGTAAGAGATTTTTTATTACAGATGAATAAAGATTATTCCGCATATATTTTATAATAATTTTTCTAACTTCTGTATGTATTCCACTGTACTCTTTCTACTTTCTATCTTTCTCAACCATTTTACTCTAATAACTACAATGGCAATACTCGTTAATAATAATTTACATAATACTTACAACGCTTTCTACGGGAGCATCTCCACCAGCTTCAATAAGAAGAACATTGATATTCTCATCTTCTGTCAGTCTGTTTGCTATCACATTGCCGGCTGTTCCTGCACCCACTATTAGGTAGTGAAAACTGGCACCATCTGAACAATACACAATTAAATTATCATGAGTGCTTTTGATATTGTTAGTCGAGTATCTCGCAAAATCTTGATGCTCCGAAATTTATTTGGAATAACACACTTGGCATAATCTTCTTTAAATGAATATTTTTAAGGCATAAAAAATATTTAATATATTTATTGTTAGGCCGAATGTGTGGTTTTTTAACGCTCGCCGCCGCATGCTTGCTGCTGCGATGAGTCATTCAATAATTGTGGATATGAAATGTTTGCCAAAAGATGATTCTAACTGTAAAATTTTTGAGATATAATAGTTCTGCCTTTTTTTAATGACTATCGATATGAAATGTATGCCAAAAGACGATTCTGACTGTGAACTTTCTGCGATATGATGGTTCTACTTTTTAATTATTATGGATATGAAACTAGAATCATCGTTAGGCATACTAACGATGATTCTGACTTAAAAAAATATGAGTTTTGAATGTTTGATAAATTAATGTTTGCCAAGTTTTTGCTATACGCTTTTTAGCAAAATAATATTATGACATAAAAAGTTCTGCTATAAACGGTAGATCCATTATAGTCATCTCACAACGGCGCACTCTTTAAAGTATAATTGTGTTAAGATACGAAATATAAGATCTAAGTGGGGCACGGTTAAACTCTGTTTGTACCCAAATATATATAAACTATAGTTTCTATGATTACAATAGTTTATTAAAATTACCACGAAATCACACTAACCTTCAACGATAGCCTGTTGAGGCCACATGAATGCAGTAAATTGCAAAATTGTCAGATATCTAAGACCTGTCTGAACAGTCTTGATTTTGGATAGGACACCCGCTGAATACATGGCTCCAACTAGACAACAGAAAAGATTAAAAATAGACTAAATAAAAACAGATGGTGAATTGTTTGAGATATGACATTATGGTTGACAGTGGAGAATGGAATTAGAAAAGGTGATGATTGAAAATATTAAAAGAGGTTATACGAATGCCTGATTTCTCATCTTGTAGTCGATTACTTAATTAGTTCTTAACACTGTCCACTTAATCATCACCATACCAATTTATAAAATAGAGAAAAATTTGCGACTTAATATCTACGATCACTTACAGTACTTGACTTGGCAATATTATATTTGAAAAGTTCACGGAATAACCAATACACAAACTAGGATTATAGATATAGAGGGATAGGAAGGCCAAAAAATAATGGATTATGTGAGGAATGACACGAAAGAAAAGGAGGGAGTGAATGATAGCGTGACTGTGACCGTTGACAGGGAAGAATGGAAAAAGGTAACAAGTAACGCCAACCGAAGGTTTAAAATTATTATGTTGATGATTGTCAATTAAAAAAACAAAAAAAAAATGTGTCTATCCCACCACACTATTCCCAAACCACTGCAATTCCTGAAATCCAGAACCACCAGTAAAGCGCCGGGGCAATGAAGCACGACGAAGTCCCGGCGAATGAATATAACTGACTTGGATCCCGCAAAGAAATTAATTAGAAAATAATAATAGAGAAGTACGAAAATAAAACATAATTTCCACTTCCCTCCATATCAAGCAGGAGACAGAACAAACAAGGCCAATAGGCACAAAGGGTCGTTTACAAGTGGGATAAGCCCAGTTGTCTAGCACCACGAACAAAAATTATCATTAATATGAATGGGTCCTAACTTTGTGAGCTGTTATATTTGATTCCAATAATAGGTATGGCAAACACGCTTGAACGCACGGAAATTTGTTCTAGTTTTCACGAAGTCCGTATAGTAAATAACTCCGGATGCAGCCTGTACATTATCCAACATAATATTGCGTTAATTCTGCCAAAGAATACACTCCCATAAGATATGATGTGCAGATTGTACATATTCGCAGTCAGATGTAGAAAATTGACATGGAGGCAAAGCAACAAGCTTGAAGGCAAATAATTTACTTTTTAGATTTGGTTATCATAAGAAATTTGAAAAGTCACACAGGCATTTCACAGTACAATAAATGCACCAGTATACACAACCAAAGCCGGGTTAAGAAATATGAATTTGTTAGATAAACACACATTAATTAAATAACAGAATTACCTCGATTAGAACTAGATGAGTTTAATAGTCCTTATTAAACGCCTCAAAGTCTTTAAATGACTCTTTATACACTTTTTTCGGTGTATTTATATGGTATATTATTTTTTATTTTGATTTAATCAGGCACAAGTTTTTACGGAATAATCAAGATAAATACAGTTGAACAACGCTTGACTGTTTCTTTTGCGGAATTAATGAAAAATGTCTGACGCACTTAATTTATGTATTAATCTTATTTTAGTAGGCACTTGTTTAATTGTTTGATATATGGTATAGGATGCTGTTTTTTAGAACAGTGTGGGATTTAATTTATTCAATATAAACAGAATCTAAACGCTTTAGAAGGCGATTAAAACTTGGGAAGTCTCTTTATGGATGAAATATAGATTTTTTGTTTTTTACTGACTTCAAAAAATGAGGTACTCAATTCGACAAGTATGTAAAGGGTCTTTCAACAAGGACGGGTCGATGTTAAAATTGAATAAAACAAGATGTGTGTGAGATATTAACGAAATTTATTTTTTATTTAAAAGACCCATTTATGCCATTATAGATGGAATATGACATCGTTCAAATGTCCGCCGCGGCTTCGTATGGTGGCACGAATCCGAGAGGTCCAATTTTTAATTTATTAAAACACGCTGTATTTAATGACGTACATAATCCTCTTTCATGGATCACATCTTTTCTCATGTAATTGCATTTTGTAAACAAATTTAAATTTATGTAAAATTATAAATGTGCGTATTAAGTTACGTACTTGGCTTCTTATTACTGTAGCTGCATTTTAAGGGTTCCTCTTCATTGTCTGTGTGCCAAGACCTTTTCCTCAGGAATGCGAGAGGTCATCATCATCATCATCTTATTAACGTTCCCACTGCTGGGACACAGGGCTCCTCTCTGTGAGAGGGAATGGGCCGTAACGACCATGCGGGCCCAGCGCGGGTTGGTGGTCACAATCATGTCTTCAGTTTTTGGTTCTAAGACATGCCGCTTTCCTCACGATGTTCTCGATGTTTTTTGTTTCTTTACTTTGTGTAAATTATTTTATCATCACTGTTCTCAAAACGGTGAAGGAAAACGCGACAGATATCAAGTTAAAATTAATATCATATATTCACACTCAGGTCTACAATCTCTTTTAGCTGTGAAAATTCAATCCATTTTATCTTTTTGTTAGAGCAATGTTCGGTGCTTTCATTGTTTATGAACTTTAGTAATGTTAACTAATTATTTTGGTGAATGTAGCTGTTTGTACGGAACCCTGAGTGTGCTAGTCCGAATCGCATTTGGGCAGATTTATTTTTATTCTGTGTCTCGAGTTTTTTGTACATTTGTATGAGAAAACAATTAAGATAGCTGGAGGAAACTTAATTGTTTATTTTTTTATGTAAATTGCCTTGTTAGTTAGTTTATATCGGGGATGTTACGAGTGTCATATTTTAGACATTGTGCGAATGCGAATGCGAGTGCGAATGTTGAGAAGGGACAAAAAATATAATCAAGGTATGATTTTAATCATCTTTCAGTGGCGTATCCAGAGGAATGATAATTTTAGAAGCCTGGACCTCTGTTTTAGCACGTATTAACAATTCGAACTCCTCGGCATGTACGGTGCGAGTTGAGTTCGCAGCCCCGAAGTAGTACGCTCAACGCATGAACTCGATCAATAGGTGTGAAATATCGCCATATTTCACTTTTCTTCCCCGGCGCCATAATACAAAAATAAAGTTCTAAATAACTATTTATAATAACTTATCCTAGCTTAAAATAACCCACAACTCGAAACTGTGTTAATTCACTGCTTACTAATTGATCGACAAGTGACAAGTAGAAACAAACTCAAAGTAACAAACACGCGATGATGACCCGCTACATACACTCGCATTCGCTAAACATTCGCATTGTTTGATGTGAATGCGAGTGTTGATGCGAGTGTTTGATATGATGCAAACATACGTGAACGCGAACATACGTAACATCCCTGATTTATATGTCTGTCAAATCATACAACTGAATTTCGAAATAGTTATTCCCAACCCTGGTTATCAATGCTTGTGTCTTCTCTGTACGAGAAGAACCCTTTAAACTGCAATGGGATACTCACAGGCTGGTATTATTATTATATTTTATCCCCAATTGATTGAGTTGCTATTTTGCATACAAATTTTGTTTCGATGTCAATGCACGGTAAGCTTGTATAAATTAAGAAAAAAATATTCAAGTGTGGAACGCAGCCATTTCTTTTTCACCCTAAAAAATCATTTTGAGATTTTTAGGCAAGGCCTATTTTATCGAAACTACTGACTTAACAAAAATAAAACGATGTCTCTATTTTCTTAATCATACAAATTATTTTCCAAACAAACATAGTAGACCAGTCTAATCCCATTTTTTAATGCCAGATCGGACTGTCGGACTATTTTTCTAATAGTCGTTATCCATACCTTACTTATTTATGTTACTGTAAAAGCCAGAACTACGGTGATACTTAGTATTAACCGGTAAAATTTAAGACTTACCAAGTATTACCAGTAAAAGTCTGAAATGATGTATGATAATCGCTTATTTTAGGTTTGTACCAGAAATAACACGGCATATCTTAGGCTTTCTCTCAGAAACTTGACACAAAATGATGAGAACAATTACAGATTGATTGATAAGCTTCACCAAAGTAGGTATTATAGTGGGTACACCCAAATACTCCGAAATATTTTATTCCGATTTTCAAAAGTCCGAATTTCATAATACCTAAGAATTATAATGTCTACTATTGAAATCAAGAAATAAAAAAACTCAGCTCCCGTCAGCTCCTTCATGTTAGGTTACTTTAGATCCTGCAGACAGAAATAGGAGCCTCGAATGAGCATAATATGACCTAATTTAATTTAATATACATTTATTTAATATAACGATCTTTAACGGAGACCTTTGCCCAGCAGTGGGAGAGCTCGCCTTCGGCTCGGGCTTGTTAATGACAGCTCGTTTGCAATAACCTACTTTTACCCTTGTATCACAATGTACTATGGTAATTTCTATTGTGTCTGCTAATTGACACTTGAGTCATTATAGATTTTGAATATTATAGTAACTGAATATTATACTAATTTAATATTATTTCAAATGTACATTAAATAAAATGTTCATTAAACCATATGAAAATAGGTAAAATGAAATTATATAAATAGTTCATTATATCATTTGATTGTTATATCTGTGGCTAGAGAAGTACCCACCACCTCATGACTTAATTAAGCCCAAGGAGCATCTTCCCCTCGGTCATGAACTGCAGTGGCCTGTGTGGAAGGCACTGAATCGGTTGCGCACCCAGGTAGGCCGGTGCAAATATAATTTGGCAAAATGGGGGATTATTAGTCCATTGCTCGCTGGGTGCGAATGCGGTGCTCCTGTACAGACTATGCCTCACTTGCTGGAGTGTCCCGACTGTCCATTCACTTGCACCTTGGATGCCCTGTATAATGCCTCTGACGCTGCAATAAACGTGGCCACTTACTGGACTCAAGTAGTTTAATCAAATGTACCATCGAAACAAAAAGAAGAAGATCGTTATATTAAAAAAAGTATATTAAATGAAATTAGGTCTTATGATTATTAGAACTTTTGTTATTATTTCAAACTTTACATACCCGTTCGTATCATAGACATGACTACTTTTCAACATTTAAAGATCTCTGAGGAAAATCCTAAGATTTAAATGCCGTGATTGCTGGTGGCTCGACATTTGCGATTATTAGATATAGATATTTTTTGGGACTTTTACCAGTAAAACTTGGTAAATCTTCGGTTTTAGCGTAGTTCGAAATACCACATAGGCAACTTTTTGTACCGGTATAATATTCCCTTGGGATGATAAAACACTTTTCACGCGGGCGAGGCCGCGGGCGGAAGCTAGTCTTTTATACAATACACATACCGCCTAAGAAATATTTAATGCTTATAAATTATATATTATTATAAATTATCACCTTTAGGCCCGCTTGCGCCACCCTGCGTTATCTCAATTTTTTATCATTGATAGGCTCGCGCTTGACCACTATCTCATCTAACGGTAAGCGATGATGTGGTCGACGATGTAGCACGCTTGCCTAGAAGAAACCTATTCACTCTTGACTTAAAGACTCCAGCAGGTAATTCCACTCCTTAGCTGTACGCATAATAAAAGTATTCCCAAAACGTTTGGTGAAACGTAGGATGTCCCACTTTCGTGTTAACAAGTAACACGGGCCCTGTATGTATGGTATATTTTAATATAACCTCGTGTTAGCAACTAACCCGGAGTTAAGTTTTTGGCGCAAGTGAGCCTTACTGAAATATTCAGTTTACTATCATTGGTTGTGGTGGTTGGCAAAGCTAGCACAGTTTTGCCCACTGTTCTTTAAAATATGACAGGGAAAGGAAAGAAAGAAATAGGTATAGGAATATTTATCTAAAATTCTATTAAGTGAGAAAGGGTCTCAATAAAAGCAACAACAACATTATTGTCTAAATTTATTTACCAAACAGATTATGTACATACATAGCTATTAATTGGAAAAGGTGAAAGAATCAGAAAAGTATTTTTTTTTTAATTTATTTATTTAACTTACACTATCTTACAGGTTGCACCCAATACAATAGAGTGGTTTAAATCTTAATCTAAAATCAGTACGTACAGAGGTGATCCTTATTTCTAAAGAATTGTCTTTCAACGTATCTGATTTATGGTCATCAGATTCAAAGAAGTTTTTTGTAAGTGTCGGATGAATGAAACGCAAAACTTAAAGAAAATAAGAAAATAAAAAAAAATGATTGAGGTTGGAAGAAGAGTAAACAGACCCCAAGTAACATAGACAAGGGCAAACAGATAATTATCGAGGATGAACAACTTTCGAATGTTATAAGTAAAGAGAATATTTACATTTCGAAAAATGATAAAAGAGATATGGGAATCGTATAAATTCAATCGTCTAAATTTCAGAAATAAATGCGTCTTAAACCAAAAAAAACTTAGCAAAATACAGAACTATGAGGAGCCTGCCTGCGCTGTACCGGTACCGGAATGTGTCCCAGCAGTGGGCACATTAAAAACTTATAATGTTAAGCTTATGCTACAGAACGGTGAAAATTAACAGAGTTTCTTGCTGTCTTCCTTGATAAAATCTGAAGCTTTTTCACCAATCATAATTACAGGGCCATTAGTATTCCCTCTTGTGATGACAGGCATGATACTAGCATCAGCTACTCTCAGCCGATTGACACCGATCACTCTTAGTCTACTATCAACAACACTGCCCATTGCGCAAGTACCAACATAATTATTCATACCAGAAAACATGCATGCAGCATAGCATTTCCAATACTCATCACTTCCATTTTCAAATTCACCGCAGTTTTCTGAAGTAGGATCAATCATTTCTGCTTCAATACTTTTGAAATACGTCGTATTAACTACGGGAATAAAGTCTTTTATATATTTCACTAGATCGTCAAGGTCGACTTTGTTAGACAAATACCCAGAAGCAATCACTGGAGGATCTATTGGATTTGAACTCCTTAGTGTAACTTCACCTCTAGATTTTGGACGCAAATTGACAATTTCGTTGAACAACCCCATTCTTCCCATCATTGATACATAAGTATTGTCACATATATCATAACTTAGCCTATAATCAAAAGAACAAAAGTATAATATCATGTCTGCATGTGCTGAAAACGTCATTGTTTCGTAGTCTGGATAATTTTGACTTTTGGCTAATGCTGTAAATCCCAGTAGGGGAGAAGTTGGGTGACTGTGAGGATTCCAAATTATTGGCTCGGTTTTTTCCATAGCATGAAGTATAACAGTTCCAACGTGGTCTTGTAAATTCTTCCCTACAGGAAGATCTGATATAACATCAATCTTCTTGGATTCTAAATCTTTTTTAGGGCCGATTCCTGACAGCAAAAGTAGTTTAGCTGAGTTAAATGTACCAGCAGAAACGATGACTTCTTTGGATGCCTTTATATTTATAGTTTCACCATTTTTTAAGATTGCTTCCACTCCTACGGCGTTCTTATTTGCATCGAAATTTACTTTTGTGACTAAAGCGTTTTTAAGCACATATAAGTTTTTGCGGTCTTTAGCCAGTCTCAAAAAGGTAAAGGCACTGCTCTGCCGCTGGCCTGCAACTAAATAGATTAATGCTTTAGAATAGCCCAGTGCGCTGCCTGGTTCATTTTCAATGTCATTACCAAGTTCGTTGAAGCTTTTTAAAATATCATTGACATATTTGCTAGAATCTTTTGTCAGCCCCGCTAATCCATTGATGCCATAGTTAGCTATATCTGGTGAATTAAGGAACTCTAAGTCTTCGATTCTTTCACTTTTCTTAAAGTAAGGAAGCACGTTATCCCAATCCCAAGTAGGATCCTTAGTTATTTCTGCCCAATTATCATAATCCGTGGGATGTCCTCGAGAGTACAGCATATAGTTGAGACTGCTGGTACCTCCTAGCATCTTGCCTAAGGTCGGTTCAAAGTAAGACTTCTGATGACACTTTTTTGAATAGTAATTTATTTCTGTTGTATAATTCCAGTCGAGCCTGGAACTTTTTAGAAAAATGCCGCCTGCTGCTATCTGTAAAATAAATGTTTATTACTTTTTAACTTAAAAGTCCAGGTTACGCAGCCAGTTATATTATGGCTAAAATAAGGTTGCAATAATTCGCAAAGAGCTGAAATTTGGAAGATATCTTAGCTACAATATTATAAACGAAATTTCAAAAGTTCGAACTACAAAAAAATTTAGACCAAAGGTATAAATATCTCTTCTCGTAAGTGTCATCTTAAAATTATAATATAAAAAAATGTGAATCATGCAATTAACTACAAAATAATTGTTGTAGTTCCTGTGAGAAAAATGCCGAAAACTAATATTTTTTACTTGACCTTGATTGTTTTTAGCAGTTCATGGATCGATCCTACCTTATTTAAGACGTCTACTAATTTTCAGCTTTATGCAAATAATTGCAAACTGAAATCTTAATTTTAACCGGAATATAGAATGGGACATAACGGCTAGCCGCTTTTACAAATATCTCGTATTCAAATTAACAAACGGATTGTATTTGGCATACGTTCTACAAAGCGGCAGCGACGATGTTTAGCTGTATTGATGACATGTTAAAATATAAAGTGAATATGTAATTGATACAAACAAACATAAGAAAGAACAATGAATAAAAAAATCTTGTTAAAAAATTTGCTGTCGCAAGCAGCTCCGCCCGCAAAAATCCAATATATATTTTTATTTTGTGGTTTATTTGATGTTTATCTATGTAACTGTAAAGTTTCATCAAAATTTGTTGAGTAATTTTTGCGTCAAAGAGTATATATTCTAATAGTATGAGATCCCTCTACAAAAACTTTTGACTGTTTTTGATGAAATAGTTTTTTGGTTTCCTTTTTAACTTTGCCCTACACTAGGAATTTCTCCTGTATCGTAGGGCATATAAAACATCATGTAGCTCTCAGATAACGGCCATACATATGTTACCAGGTTTAGCAGGTAACAGACTGGCAACCCACAGGTTGTTTTTACTAAGAGCTGGCAACATTATTTTTTTCTATATTCTACACCACTTTCTTTCCAATGACGTTAGAGTCACCTCAAACTTCAATTAAGGTAATTGCGGCTAGATTACAAGCAATCCTGCAGAAATCTATTTGACTATCAAGTATCATTCAATGAAAATTTAGTTTAATCAAAAACCCTGCATCCTGCAGAATTCTGCAGACAGATCTTATGCCGTAATACATATAAATAAAAATTACTTACAACGCCTTCTACGGGAGCATCTCCACCAGCTTCAATAAGAAGAACATTGATATTCTCATCTTCTGTCAGTCTGTTTGCTATAACACTGCCAGCTGTCCCTGCACCCACTATTATGTAGTGGAAACTGGCACCATCTGAAACGTTACACGTTTTTATGTATGTGTCGCATCAAGGGTGGCCGACCATCGGGAAGTCAGGATGTATCCCCTTAGGTTAAGACATCGTGTGTGGGCAGGTCACTGGGTACAATCGTGAAAAATGAAATCACACAAATTATTCGATACACTGAGTATATTTAAATAGACACAAGTTACATTCTTGCTTACTAATATTACGGATCGACACTGATTCTACGACGTCTTTGCTCCAAGGCGGTCATTACTCAACTGCCATATTCTGCTGCCGCCACCACGCAAGTGGTTAGAGAAAGCGCGCCAAAGCGTAGTTGCTCTTGATTTGCCGACAGGTGGCGTGCTTGTGATTTGTTTTGACGTCCGTACTATTGACTAAACCCGACATATGGATTGCTTTGAAAATATCTAATCAAACCATTTCTGGTAAGCAAGAAGTCGCTGAGACATTAGAAAATTTCTTTACCAACATTCCGTTAGAGGTTACGAAGTCTCTTCCCTCCTCATCTAAATTAGCTGAAGCTCTTCTTAAAGAAAACTTTACTAAAGACATACCAACCTTTAAATTTAAATCAATATGTATTGATACAATTAAAAACGCGTTCAAAAGTCTCAACGTAAAAAATACTGAAGACTTGTGGGGGATATCCGTTAGGGTTCTTGGAGATATTATTGACTCAATTGCTCCTGTCCTAACAGGCATATTCAATCAATGTTTGGACAGCGGCACTTTTCCTGACTTAATGAAACACAGTAAAGTAGTACCAATTTTCAAATCAGGCTGTAAGAGTGATCCCTCAAATTATAGGCCTATATCCGTGCTTCCAGCATTGAGTAAAATCTATGAAAAAATCATGCTGGAACAGATGTTGTCTCACTTCAATTCAAATAAGATCCTGCATAGTCAACAGTTTGGTTTCACGAAAGGTAGGTCGACAACGGACGCGGGAGTAAAACTCATCAGCCACATCTTGGAATCTTGGGAGAAGTCCCAGGATGCCATTGGCATTTTCTGTGATCTCTCGAAAGCGTTCGACTGCGTCGACCACAACACACTGATCTGTAAATTACACCACTACGGAATTCGAGGAAAATCTGCTGATCTTGTGCTTTCCTATTTATCAAACAGACAGCAAAAAGTAAATGTTAATGGGGCGACGTCCTCCGGGTCTCTAGTCAAGATGGGCGTGCCCCAAGGTTCAATTCTCGGCCCTTTCCTTTTTCTTGTTTACATTAATGATCTCCCTTTTATGATGGCCAAATTATCGGATATAATTCTATTTGCTGATGATACTTCGCTAATTTTTAAAATAGAAAGGAAAGATACGGATGTCTTACATGTCAACGAAAGTCTGATTGTTCTCTCTAAATGGTTCGCAGCTAACAATCCTTTACTAAATGCGAAAAAAACAAAATGTCTGAAGTTTTCCTTACCAAATGTACCACAACGTGACCTAAATTTAAATCTTGACGGTAAAAATCTTGAAGTTATAAAGGAAACTGTATTCTTAGGGATTACTATCGATTCAAAATTGCAGTGGGGCGCGCACATTAGAACTCTTTCGGGTCGGTTAAGTTCGGCTGCATATGCAGTAAGGAAAATAAGGCAGTTAACCGATGTAGCCACAGCAAGGTTAGTATACTATGCTTATTTCCACAGTATTATGTCTTATGGCATTCTGCTGTGGGGATCAGCTGCAGACGTTGACTCAATTTTCATCTTACAAAAGAGGGCAGTCCGCGCAATCTATAAAATGAGTCCACGAGAGTCCCTCAGAGAAAAATTTAAAGAGATCGATATACTGACTCTACCTTCTCTTTATATATTGGAATGTATTTTGTATGTCCGCAAAAATCGAGGGCTTTTCAAAACTAGAAGCGATTTCCATAATTTAAATACACGCAGTAAGCATGAAATTGTAATACCCAAATTCAGATTAACGAAAACTAGCAAGTCTTTTCTTATAAACAGTATACGCTTTTATAATAAGTTGCCAAAGCCAGTTATAGAATTAACCGATGGAAAGTTCAAAAACTACATCAAACGTGTCCTTATTAAAAAAGCATATTACAAAATCAAGGACTACGTTGAAGATAAAAATTTTAGCTCCTTCTGCGCATGCGGCTTCCCTGGTAACTCATAAACGGCACAAATATGTGGATGTCTCTAACTATTCTCAATCTCATTTTTACTTTTTTTCTTTCTTTTAATTAGACTTTTTACAATGATTTCAATGATCTTTATAGCCCTTTGCTATGAATAGTTACAGCACTGATAACAAAATTTGTGCCACATGTTAAATTTAGTCTTGTTATATATTTTTATTTATTTTTTCCTTTGTATAGATTCTTTTACTGATTGTTTTGTGAATGTGTGAACATTGTAGGCCTTCTAGATTTCTAGACGCTTGTTAACATTTGTTAACTCTCTCGTTTATACAATTTTTTTTTTTTTTAGTTTCTTACGTCTTATTGTCGGGCCTACGTTGTCCCCCCATATCTAAGCACTAATACTGTAACGTGGAAATATTGTAAAAACAAACCATTTTTTTTAAAAGAGTAACCGTGGAGTTTCTTGCCGGTTCTTCTCCACAGGAAACGACTAACCCGAACCGTGCACCTTTTGTCGACGTTTTATAAGTGCCCATGTAGGCCTATGTGAAATAAAAAACATTTGATTTTGATTTGATTTGATTTGATTTGCTTTTTAAACAATACATGTTTTGTCGCCAGGGGTCTTATCAGAAAAAAAATACAAGTAAAATATTTCCAAGAACAAAATTCGCAATAGATATTGTTGCAGCATTGGAAGGCCTCCGTCGAAGTGAACCGATGACCAGGTTAAGGTTACGGCATCCATTGGATACGAGGCGCACAGACCGATTGATGTGGAGGCCTATGTCCAGTAGTGGACGTCTTTCGGCTGAAATGATTATGATAATAAGATATGAAACCAACCTTTCACAACAGCTTGTTGTGGCCACAAGTGTGCAGTGAAGTGCATCAAAGCTAGATATCTAAAACCTGTTTGGACGTATTTAATTTTCGCCACAGCGCTCGCTGAATACATGACTCCGGTTCAGCAACCTTGAAACACAAATATTATTTAATTATTCACTAGCTTACGCAGGTTCGTCAGCGTGAATATGCTGTATTGTCCTAATTACTTACTACTGGTATGAAGAATATTCTATGTTCTAATTCAGGTCATCATCGTCTATCCGTGTGCCAAGTTTTTTTCAAAATCCGTTTAGCGGTTTATGAGGGATAAAGTAAAAGGCAAACAGACAAACACGTTTTCGAATTTTTAATACTATAAAGCATGAATATACTAACCACGGATAGGATCTGGTTTTTATTATGCTCCATTTGAAATAACAAGAAATTTTTATAACCTGTTACCAACAGCTGCCATTTATCATATCACCAACGGGATAGAAGTAACAAATGGTTGAACAGACTAATAAGTGCTGGACTGTGTGAAAGGGGTCATCCATTAATCACTTTATATTTTGTAGGAACTTTTAAACCTTTCCTCTCCCCCCTGGTGATACGGGGTGCGATTTTAGACTATCCTCCCCGATCCTGTCCTGACCCAGACAAAATCAAAATCAAAATCTAGGTATTTATTTCAAGTAAACTTTAGAAGTACTTTTGAATTGTCAAATAAAAAATTAATAAAAAGATGACTCTAGTTGCAAATTCGCAAGCGTCTGTAGGTCATAATAGATGGAAAATCCTTGAAATATTTTGGGCTGACAGGTGACGTTAATTGCAAAGTCAATGGCCTTCATTAGATCTTCTACAGTGCAGGTGTATAGGCACTTGGGGAAGTTGTCATATTCTGCACGGGGGTACCGCACTTACATTGGGTATTAAACGAGTCTATAAACCCCCATTTTGCAAATTGCGTTTGCAGCGACCTACCTGGCGACGTAATTATTTACAGTTTCAGCGGCGTTCAGTAGGCTCTCTTATGGGCATTTGGGGCAGCATGTGTGTCTTATTATACACAGGGGCACCGCACTCACACGGGTCTATAAACCCGCATTTTGGCAAATTATGTTTGCAGCGACTTATTACGTATATATTATACGCAATTGATTGAGTGCTTTCCGTATAGACCACTGCAGTTGTTCACGTCAAGGTTCTGGGGTTTCAATAATTTAGGTGATGGTGTTGATATTCTTTCCAAAACTTGCTTCTCACTAAGTAATAGTTGATTGGTCTTGATCACAGATAATATACAGATGCCTCATCCCATACAAAGAAACCGTGCCGACGTAACTAGCGTTTTTATCTGATTATACCCATTATTTTTTGTGAATCGATCGCGTTCGGTTCCTTTCCATGGCGATAGATAGATCACCATCTATATCCGTGGAACGGAACCGAACGCGATCGATGTACAAAAAATAATCAGTATAGACAGTACAGTACGTCGGCACGGTTTCTTTGTCGGCACGGTTTGTTATGTGGGATGGGACATCTGTATGCTAGTATTATATTATCTGTGGACTTGAATGATTACAGGTAACTGGTGGTCACTAACAGAAAAGTATGGAAGAAGTATTTATGTTGCGCTGATCCCAAAGATAATATTATTGGCAAAAGAATGGATAAGTAACGTTATTTACCTTATGATGTATGTCAGTAGGTTAATTCAGATGTTTGATTTTGGTCTCAAGTTGACCAAATAATCTCGACAAATACTCGATTAATACCGATTTTATATTTGTGGCTAAACGAACACTTTAACGTTTCTTGTACTAAAGTAAAGTCCATCTAGTTGGCATCTTATATAATGTTCACTTGTTTTTCTATTTTTCTGGCAGTCGTATTATGCAATCTGATCATTGTATGATTAAATTCAAAGTTTGTTGTTTGATGTTTCTAGAAAAAAAGCAGTGTATTATTACTTAGCTATTATTTTAATAAAATATTAGGGGCAAAATGAAAGTGATTTAATGTTGATCATTATAATTAGGCCTTCTCTCAATATCTATATTACTGTAAAGTTTCATCAAAATCCGTTTAGTAGTTTTTTATTATTTTTGTATTGTTGATAGGCTTGCGTGAAAGAGTAAATCAATCTGCCTAGCCTTTTCCCAATTATATTGGGGTCGGCTTCCAGTTTCACCGGATTCAGCTAAGTACCAGTGTTTTACATGGAGCGACTGCCTATCTGACCTCCACAACCAAGTAACTGGGTAACACGGTACCCCTTGGCAAGGCTGGTGTCAGATCTCAAGCTTCTGACTTCCCGTAACGACTGTTAAAAATCTTCAAATGACAACCGGGTCCAACGGCTTAACGTGTTTTCCGAGGCACGGAGAAACTCGGTATATTGAAATGGTCACCCATCCACGGACCGACCTCGTCAAGCGTTGCTTAATCTTGAAGATCGACCAGTGCGGCTGTTATTATTTAGCCACGAGCCTAGAGTAAATGTCGCGTTAATATTAGTAAGATATGAAGTACCTAAGTTTTAACGAGACGAGGTCCAGAGAACAATCAAGAAAAAGTGTTGTTGTCTTTGACTATTTGTTTATTTGACACTAGCTTCTGCCCACGGCTTTGCCCGCGTTCAGAGTTAAAAAAAAATGCTCCGATCGCTACCAAACATTATCCGCTGGGTCAATCTAAATCCAAAATCGTTCCAGCCGTTTCGGAGTCTATAAGGATCATACATACATACTTTCTCTTTTATATATAGAAAGATAGATAGATTATCCGCTTTCAGCGGCTTGAAAATAAGAAATTTGTCTAAGGAAATATATTACTCCCGGTATAAAAAATATCCTAAGTCCTAATCAAAGAAATGGTCTACCGGTGTGCCACTTTTCTTCTAAATCCGTTCAGCCGTTTATGCTTTACATGGAGCAACTGCCTGTCTGAGCTCCACAACCCAAAAACTAGTATATTTCACTTGAAATTAGGATACAAAAAAGATCATAAATTGATAAAAAATTACAAACTTAACACTAACAATGGACCTATTTAGGAAAAAAAACAATGAATATAATTATTTTAAATAAAAACAATAGAGTTGCATGTGATAAAGAATTCTGTAATTATATTATTACTTACGTGAATAAACTTTAATATTTATTTTGCATAATTATAATTTTATGTGTGACCGTCTCAAAAATTGCTATTTTTGTAATAAATTTTGAAATTTTGGGTTTTCTGTTTCGCAATACCTACTGGTATTGCGAAACAGAAAACCCAAAATTTAATATCTGCAATTAAACAAACAAAAACCGGCCAAGTGCGAGTCGGACTCATGCACGATGGGTTCCGTACCATTATCGCAAAAAATCACGTTTGCTGTAGGTATATGGGAGCCCACTTAAATATTTATTTTATTCTGTTTTTAGTATTTGTTGTTATAGCGGCAACAGAAATACATCATCTGTGAAAATTGCAACTGTCTAGCTATCACAGTTCATGAAATACAGCCTGGTAACAGACGGGTAGACAGACGGACCGCGGAGTCTTAGTAATAGGGTCCCGTTTTTACCCTTTGGGTACGGAACACTAAAAAATTACGTGTAAAGGTACTATTTAGAATCCACAGACGGAAGCCAGATCTAGTCAGCAACCCCTATTACAAGTTGTAGGTACTAAGGTTACTTCAGAACGACATTTCTCGGTTTTGTATCGAATGAAGTGTTGAAACGCTCTTACAAATTTGAGTACCATAATAATGAGTTATATATGGGGGCCCATTAATTGAGTGTGCCAGTCACTCCTTGCCATTTTATAGCCAATTAGTTCAACAGTGGTGAGGCATGGGCCAGTAGTCCTCCTATAATTTTAGGCAATCGATCCACTAAACCTACCAAACCCATAGCCCAATACATTTTTCTCCAAATTTTTCGTAATCGTCCTACACCAGCCGGGGATTGCCCTTGGGTGCACTTGCGCAGTGCATTCAGGGATAATCGTCGGTTGGTGTCACATTTCTTTATACATGCCTAACAAGGCCACTGCAAGTTGGCTTCGGCCCCTCGCACGCCTTTCAAAGGAGACCCCAGGGTTCCAAGATTGTCAAAGTTATCACTTTTTTATAATATTCATCAGTCCGCAATTATATTGCGGATTGCGGATCCCTCATGTTTGAAGACCTTTAACTTCAAGGCCAACACCACAAAATTATTACAAAAGATGTCTGGAAACTAGGGTTGTATAAGAACTTCATTTCCGCCTCCGCAAGTGCGGCAATTCCCCAAGAAATGCGGCCTCAGTATCTGCCTCCGTTTTTAGGGTTCCGTACCTATTGGGACCCTATTACTAAGACTCCGCCGTCCGTCTGTTTGTCTGTCTGTCTGTCCGTCTGTCACCAGGCTGTATTTCATGAATCGTGATAGCATGCAGTTGAAATTTTCACAGATGATGTATTTCTGTTGCCGCTATAACAATAAATACTAAAATTAGAATAAAATAAATATTTAAGTGGGCTCCCATACAACAAACGTGATTTGTTTGCCGTTTTTTGCGATAACGGTACGGAACCCTTCGTGCACGAGTACGGCTCGCATTTGGCCGGTTTTTTGTTTGTGAATGGTGGCTCATTTGTAATGGGCCGAATTACAATTTGTAGCTCGTGTGTAAAAATTTATTACATTACCACTGCTCTCGAAAAGGTCAAGGAAAACTTTGTCAGGAAATCGGCTTGTCCTAGAAAAAGACATGTGACATCATCCTGCATTTCCGCTGAGCTCAGCTCTGCAGCATCGCCTCCGTTAAATGACTCGATTAAATACATCTCTTCAAGAAACAATAGCTAAAACAAATACTGCGTCAATGAGTGCGTGTTGGGTACTGCGTAGTGAATGAGTGGGTATGTGTGTGTGTGTGCAAATGAGTTGTTGACACAAGTGGTTTATCTACGCAAGTTGAGCAAATTACTGTTCTAGTTTACAGTCGGTCGTATTTGCTTATCTTTGAGTTCAATTTCCGTAGGGCGAGGAATAGTAACAGTAAGTAATTTAGACTTAGTTGACTTTGTCTTTATTACTATTTGTTTCAGATTTTCTTTTTACATTTACTTAGGACCTAGGCAATTAAGATTTGCTTAGTTATTAAACATTATTTTACGTTCATCATTTTCTTTCATCGACCAATATATTCGGCGTCGGTGCGACATATCTTATTTTTTAATGTTCCCACTGCTGGGATACAGGCCTCCTTTCTGTTAGAGAGGATGGGGCGTAATCCACCACGCGGACCTAGTACGGGTTAGTGGATGTCATATGTCTTGGACTATTTTGTCATATTTCTCTTTTTTTTATATTTGTCCTACACTGTCCCACTGCTGGGAAAAGGTCTCCCCAATCCATCCTTCAGCTCTTCCTAGGCTGGGCTTGACGACGCCATCCATCTTCAGTCGTATGAACAGTTATAGTTTTACAAATATAAAATCTTTTTGATCTCAGTACTTCCCCACTTCACAGTTTTAACTATCGACCCACCCCGGCTTCGCACGGATAGTAGACAATTTATGTTTTTTCTTAATACAAGTACCTATCTACCATACACAAAATAAAAATGCGACCTTGAAAGCTTACTTTGAAATAATTCACTATGTAAAACAAAACCAACGCAATTGCAACCTTGCAACAAGACCCAATAAGAAAAGAAATACATAATTTTAACTCCAGTCTTTACCTAATTGCAACAACTGTAAAATTATAATCATTCGCTTCAAAAGTCTGTTTATTATAGGGATACCGCTTTATTGCTCGGCTTATAATTATAGCAACTTAAAGTGGGCGGCAGAGATTTATTTTGCGATAACTCCTATGATATTCATTTAAATTATATGGTGTAAAGGATTGTCATACTGTTCATGAAATACCTAAGGTAACTAAAGTATTTAAGTTGATCAAGATTAATACTGTATCTGTCTAAATAGCTTACCAATTATTATCGCATTGTACGTGTCCAATTTTTTAGAAGTTAGAATGAGTATAGTAAACTATCCTTAAAATATAGATATATGTCATCATCAAGGACTTTTCTGTATAGATCTATAAAAAGAGGAATATTTCCACCATACATTGTTTTGTTATATATCTCAAAGGGATAAGGCAGCGTTTTCGATGAAAAGCCGGCTGACTTTTGACTTTTTCCGGCATTTTCAACAATTATCGTCATATTTCAACCTATTTAAACAAAACCGTAGCGACAGGGCAGCGTTCGGGAAGTTGCGCGGTATCTTCTCGTCCAACTTACCACAGTGTGTCAAGACGAAAGTCTATTACCAGTGTGTGTTGCCAGTGATGACATATGGCTCTGAGACGTGGTCGCTTATAATGGGCCTCATCAGAAAGCTTACAGTCACTCAAAGGGCAATGGAGAGGGCTATGGTCGGAGTTTCCTTGCGTGATCGAATCAGAAATGTAGAGATCCGCAAGAAAACCAGGGTTATCGACATAGCCCGAAGAATTGTCAAACTCAAGTGGCAGTGGGCAGGGCACATTGCTCGCAGAACGGATGGCCGATGGGGCAGAAAGGTTCTGGAGTGGCGACCGCGAACCGGAAGACGTTGCGTTGGAAGGCCTCCCACTAGGTGGACCGATAACCTGGTGAAGGTTGCGGGGATCCGCTGGTTGCAAGACGCACGGGACCGGTCAATGTGGCGACGCTTGGGGGAGGCCTATGTCCATCAGTGGACGTCTTTCGGCTGATATGATGATGATGATGATGACACAAAACCATAAAAAATATACACCTAAACCTTCCTCATTAATCACTCTATCTATTGGTGAAAACCAGATGAAAGTCTGTTCAATAGTTTTTGAATTTATCGCGAACAGACAGAAACACAAACGCGGTGGAGGTCTTTTTTTATTCATACTTTATTGTACACCAAGATAAAACAATACATAAAAATTCTTAAAACAAAACAAACACAACACTGGACTTTGTTTTATACTATGTAGTGAAGTAACCAAACATAATCCGGTAAGCAATTAAAATCTAAAACGAACATTTGTATTCAACATATGAACTCCCAATTAGGTGTGATGGCTTCACAGCTCTCAAAGGAGTAATCCCATTAAAATCACTGCTTCCAATTAATGACATGTATAATTGAAGTAGGGCTCTTCGAGATCCTTCTGTTTTCGTATTTAATCTTGGTTATTTTTATATTTTGTTTGATCTTCAACTTATTCTAACATGTTTATGGCATTTCCTCATCTGGGTGGGCAGAATCTACAGAATGCCATCTGCTAAAATCTTTATATACTCTTTATGCTTCGTTCTTAAATCTGATCATACACGCACGCTGATTATGAGTACTGTGGCACCTGGCCTTTGCGAAGAACATCACCAATAAGTCCAGTGTATGTCCTTCTAGATCTAGGGCTTCCTACCTCGGTGTCAAAGTCAAAGTCAAATATATTTATATCAACTAGGCCAATAAGCGGCACTTTTGAACGTCAAACATTATTAAATCTAAATTAAAAATTGATTCTACCGTGCATTCGGAAAGTAGCTTGTTATGGAGAAGAACGCACAAGAAACTCCATACTTAATCTTTAAAAAAAAATGTTTTACAATGTTAACTTATGTACATACATTAATAAATTCATATATGGGAGGATGATGCACCCAAATATAGCACTACACACTATACTACGTACAGGTATAAAGTAATAAAACAAAACATGATGAAACATGGTTCTCACATACTTACAAATATTGCAAACATAGGTAAAATACCTAATTCAACAACAACGGAACAGTGTGTGAGTCAAATTCTGGAATATATAAAAAATAACTTAAGAATACAATAACTATGAATAGGAATATAAATTAGCAAATTTGATTTTGTCCACACCAAAGATGCATATGCAGCGGGACCAACATGTTGCCAAGCATTGTTATCTTGAATATAATCATCATGTAAATGAAATGTAAGTAGAAATAATCATGTTTCCACCTACATCAGGCTTGTTAATTTATATTAGTCGTCTTTCATTCATCCTCTCAATGTGACCGAACCAGCTAAGCATACTTTTGTTGCGACTACATCTACATCTTCTAACCCACAACGTTATCTTACAACATCTCCTCATCCTCAATCTATAATCATAGCTACACCACACATACTTGGCAAGGAACCCATTCTACCGAATTTATTATTTTCTTGTGATCTTTAACTTATTGAAGTAAGCGTATACGAATTATATTTTTTTTTCTAAATTCGTTGGCAAGTAGTCCCTCTGATGGATTACGGTCTGTACTCATCGACAATACCCCAAGGGATTATATAACCATAAAGACAAAGTGGAAATGTGTGGTATGTCTGTTATTTTACCGGGACCCGTATCTTTCTCATCGGTACACAGCAAAGCATTTACGACAAAAAGGGGATAGGTATAGAAGTTATTTGTCGGATGAATCGAAATAAAATACATTTAAAAAAAAAATTAACTACGTTTTGATAATAATATTAAAATTTTACGTTCGCTTGAGGGTTAAGGTGAAGGGAAGATCAAAAATCAATGCTGCTGTTTAAAAGATGATATAGCCTGTAGCTACAACCTAGAGTCGTCAACCGTCTTTGAATCAAGAGTGAATAGGTTACTTCTAGGCGAGCGTGCTTCACCATCGACCAAATTATCGCTTACCATCAGGTGAGATAGTGGTCAAGCGCGAGTCTATCAAACCGAAGTAGGTGTACTAGTGAACTCAAATAAAACAACCCTAAAGAAAGTTCTTATTCTTATTAACAAGTACAAAATAAAAAAAAAATTGGACCTGATAAAAAAAAAACATTTTTCAACGCCATATACCTATGTCACGGAAAACGTAAGAAAGGCTGAACTTCCCCTGAACTTGGTAGCCGCTTTGTACAATTCATTAACCGCGGGATATATTACCATATATACTCGACTCCGCTAAAATTCAAACGTTATTCATAAAAAAATGAACCTGAAGTAGGTTTTAGTCGGAAATTTGCATGCCTGCTTTGGTGTGCGGCCCAAAGTTTGCAAAGAAGAGGGTCAGCGTATTTGTAAAAATAATAATGCTATCACCAATTTTACTATTAGTAAGGTTTCAGGGCATTTGAGTAAGGAATGTGCTACGAAATGGCTATGGATTGTGTGAAAGATTACACATGACATAACAGTGGACCTCATGCAGCAGCAGCAGTATTTGAAACCAACAAGGCATCCCAAATAAATTGGAATAAGAATCATAACGCTTTGAAGTAATATTCTTGAGTGAAATTCTGTACAATGTAATTTTGGGCGCCCAAATGATTTTAGAACCGACCATTAACCGCATCTCGGCCACGGCAATGGTAGTGAGAAGGTTCTAACATTCTCGAAATTTTATTATTGTGCATGAGAGTTGAACCATACATATTCCGGCAAGAATTTCCATGAACCGCTTTTGGTATTTTCACGTGGTCTCGAGTAGTGGTGGGGAAACAATGTCCATCCATTTAAAGTAATAGACCTTTTTGTGTTTATTTTATAATTAGGTCTGCCTCGTTAGTTGCTCGTAAGCCCTTGGGTACTATTCCCAGGACTGGCAAAATGGTTTTTTGGTTTCCATCAGAAATTTCTCAGTAACAGCCATGTTTTTTTGGGGTGGACATCATTCAATGGCTTCTTCCGCTCTGGGTGAAGTCGTGTCAGACTTTTACTGACTAAAACCCACTCGTGTTCCACCAGGTGCTTGAGCCAACGCGGTAACTCTCTTTCAAATTTATCCGCGACCCAGACAAGCATCTGCCCTAGCGGAACTCGTCAGTTTTTGCTGACATCTCTTTGAGGCACGGTCCTTATCGGATGGCGAGCTACCCATTACTCGCCGTCCGCAAGCCCGCACCTACGGTGGCCGGGAATCGGCTTGTGACTCCCGACGCCCGGGGCATCTCCTGTGGAGACTAGGGGCGTCTCCCTCACGCGTTTCACCTCCTACTTCGTGAGCATTACTTCTTCGCAGAAGGCGGTGACAGCTTCCCATGTCCTCTCGCCCCTTACCAAATCGAGCCCGGACCGTGCTTGAATCAAGGCCGGTCGCGAGCTGCAGCCACCGCCGATCGCCCCCACGAGGGCTTGGCGGTGCTCCGCCCAAGCAGGGCAGACCTCCACCGTATGCTCCACCATGTCCTCCGGGCGATCAACACAGTGGTGACACCCGGGCGGTTCCTCCCGCCTTATCCTGAACAGGAACCTCCCGAAACTCTCAGTAACAGCCTGAATTCTGGATTTATACTCGCATTTCACTTCAACACTTTTTCTTTTTCTTTCCTATCACCCATCTTTCACTAATATTTCTTTCTAGACATTACGTAAACAAGATTTCCGGATTAGCATTTTATCATCATCATCATTATTTCAGCCGAAAATTGAGTCTCTTCAAAGTGTCACCACAATAACTGGTCTTGACCAAATGACCCCGGATCATTTGGTCATCATATTTAGAGGTTTATTTATTAACCTACACTAAAAAGCCTCTCCAAAATCCTAATCCTTTATTTATTTTATTCCGATTCTCTCTTCTAACTTGCACTGTTTTCCCCATACACAGTATGAGTGTAAGTTATTACTCGTAATTTACAGTTACAATTCTGCATATGACCCGCAACTGTGAGCCGTTAAATAATGTCGAAAACATAGAATGTATATTAAATTTAATAACTTTTGTAAACTGCGAGTTGAATTGAAGTAGTAAGCTATTTTGGGGAACGGGAATTGTAAAGGTTGAAATGGTGTTGCCAACATTTTAGTGCCAAATTTTTTATACAATTTCTGTATAATAGTCGGGAATGAATGGCTGGTTTAACACGTTTCTCGTGTTTTTTAAATTAATTTGCATTTGAATAGGTTTATAAAAGTTTTATCGAAGTATTTTGAACAGTAATGTATTTAACATTTTCAAGTAAGATGGTTTTGATGGATGGTAAGATGAAACATGATCAATTGGAATTAGCAGTGTATATCTTCTATGTATTCCAAATGTTTTCGTTTTGGGCATTATTTTCCATTGTATTATTGAAACACAAAATAGAAGCGCGCTGCCGCTTACGTACTTTCTGCTGGGTTTTTTTTATTTTTTTACATAAGTGTTTGCGTAACCGGTTTCACACCCAATCATCATTAGATTAGAATAGAATAGGTCTTTATTTGCTTAGAATGTCGGTACATACAAATAAGTTGTTACATTATAAGATACGATCCATGTACATTCTGCCTTAATATAGCATGCAAATGTGATACAAAGTATAGGTTATAAAAGACATTACAAACAATTATCATTGAAGAAATCCTGCACTGAATAATAACATTTATCTACATGTAACTCTGTGAAACGGTTTTTAAACTTTTGCAAAGGTAAGTTTTTAATTTGATCAGGTATTTTATAAAAGATTATAGGAGCCATACAGATAACATTTCTTTTTAATAAGCTAGTTTTAAAAGCGCCCATGCATATCTCTCGTAGATCTCATGCAATGCAGATGCTTTTTTTGAAAAAGTATGAACTAGTGTATTCGGCATTTCGCATTTAGTTTTTTTTTTTTTTTTTTTCGTTTATTTTTCAATACATTAAATTGCACTTATTATACAGCATGACACTTGTCTAAAACCTTAAAAGGTTTATGTGACAAAGTGGAGGTAGCAAACTTGCACCGCATATTACTAAATTAGGTAAACATATACTTATACCCACTTAAAACTTAAGATGTAATATCACCAGTAATATAATATTTTTTTAAGGTACATTTTCATTTTTTATATGTGCTAGTGACAATATTTGACTGCACAGTTTTAGGAATTTTATTCAAAGTATCAGGTAATATATACTCCCACGTTCTCGTGCCATACACATTTACAGTTGTAGGTAGTTTATATGTTGGCAAGTAATCCAGATCACGTAACTGTTTTGGTCTGTTGTTTAAAGTTAAGGAGCTGATATTATTAAATTTGTCCAAGATAATTGCCGACCTGAATTTATCAAAGACTGACATAATTTTACAATATTTAAATAAACCGTACTCATCATCTTTATATTTAAGTTTAATATTCTTTGGCACAATAGTCTTGAGTATACTTAGTTGTAGTCTATATATTTTATCTACATAAGTTTTGAAGGAACGTCCGTAACTAGTTAGGCCATAGCTTATGACGGAATCTGCCAGAGCGAGATATAGCATGCGTAGCGTGTGGAAGGGAAGTTTATATTTGAGGATAGCCAACTTGGCGTTAATAGATCTAAGTTTGTTACTTACACTTTCGATGTGGGATCCCCAATTGAAATGTTTGTCAATAATGAGTCCGAGATAGGTGTGCTGGTCGACAGCGTCTAGCGTAGGACACGCACACATGCGTGCAGTGGGCCCGCGATGCAGGCACTGGTGGTCATGCGCAGTTATCTTAGGTACCTGTCTGATCTTCATATAAGGAGAGTGTATATGGATAATCTTGGTTTTACTAGCGTTGATAACCAGGCCTGCATCGTGTGCCCATTTACAGAGGTCATCAAATAAACGTTGCATTTCTGTTTGAGCCTCAGTTATGTTTTTATGATGGGTTACCAAACAAGTGTCATCGGCAAACTGGTACACACAGTCCTCCGGAATAATATTACACATGTTATTGACGTATAATAAGTACTCAGTTGGGCCAATTATTGAACCTTGGGCGGTGCCCATTTTAGTAGGTATTTTTTCACTTTGGAAATTGCCCAAACGAACTACAGTATGACGATTATTATGGTAATTTTTAAACCATTTCAAAAGAGGACCCCGTATACCACTCTGTTCAAGTCTACTGAATAATGTTTTATACCGCAGAGTATCAAATGCTTTGCTAAAGTCGATGAGGGCAATAAGCACCTGTTCGCGAGCGCCCAAATGCTTATTGACCTCATCAGAAAAAGCTGATAGTAGCTGCGTAGTGTTACGACCTTTCTGAAACCCAAACTGTTTGTTATTTATGATATTATTGCTAGACAAAAAAGTATTAATTTCATTACCTATATACCTCTCCACTATTTTGTCTATGCTAGGTAGAATAGTAATAGGCCTATAGTTATTTATGTCATTGTAGGGACCTTTCTTGTGTATGGGTCTAATTATGCCAGTCTTTAATTCATCAGGATAGGATGACGTGGAAATACATAAGTTTATTAAATGAGTAATAACAGGTGTTATTTCAGAATTTATACACTGAAGGTCACTAACTCGAATGCTATCTATACCCGGACTTTTTTTCTTATTCAAATGACTAATTATTTTAAAAACTAATTTATCGTTGACTTTTTTAAATCTCATAGACACCTTAGACATTTCTTGGAAGGACGTGTCATGCAGTAGAGGTACCTCACAATTTGTACAAATTTTGTTGATGTTATCTTCAAAACCACGAGCAAATTTGTTACTTAAACAACTAAAGTCATCATCAAAATGCTTTTTAATTACATCATCCACTGCATTACACATCTTCCCACACATATTGTTAATTATTTGCCATATTTTTCTAGTATTTCTAAAATTTTCTGACACCTCTTTTCTAATTGAGTTGTTTTTAATTTTAGATATATATTTATTTGTTTTATTTCTATACATATTATACAATAATCTATTATTTACATTATTTTCATCTTTTTTCCATATATCATATAACTCGATCTTTTTGTTACACATATGTCGCATTCTATCGTTAATCCAAGTACTAACATGCCTTTTGCCTAAATTAATTTTGGTTTGTATTTTACATTTTTCATATATTTCACTAAAATTTGTTGTTATAAATCTTAACACTTCAGTGGGTGTTTTTAAATCTAGCGCAGTCTTCCAATTTATATTACACAATTCATTTCGTAACTTATCATTATCTAGCTTAGTTATAATTTTAGAATTATTGCCTGTAGGCCGTGAATTGTGAACAAGTGTTAAACCCGTTATATAATGATCTGAAAAGAAAGAAAGAAAGAAAAATTGTTTATTCTGCACAAACTAAACGCACAATACAAAATAAAGAGTGGCATTCACCAAATTCACAAATTAGCCAAAAGCCTATCTGCTATTTTATAGTTAATTACTGATGAGTACACCGCCTTACAATTCATTAGGCGTGCAAATATATGATCAATACAGGACTTAGTAAGTGAATTATCTTTTATTTCTACGCGAGTGTGTTGGGTTATTCCACATTCGAGACCATTTTCGCTCATAAAATTTAAATATGATGTCCGTACAGGTGTTATTTGCTTAAGATTAATGTTCATATCTCCCAATAACACATAATTACATGTACGTGGGTATAAACTAATGACACTTGAGAGTTCCTTTATAAAAGACGTTTTGTTCAACTCGGGTGGCCGATACACTGCACATACACATAGTTTGAAGCCATAGTTCGTAACAATCTCGCCGGTTATACACTCATAGAAACTTGTAGTTGTAGGTCAGTTACAAGAGTGTATTACGCAATTAGGCTACCGATTAATCTTACAGAAAAATCTTACAGGAAAACCTCACGATTTCTGTGGGATAGGCCTCAGGAGCGAAAGCAATAGCTAGCTTTAAATATTCCTGTATTATTATATACCTAACAATGTAGTGGTTAGTAGCGTAGGCAATGTTTAGGCAAGAGTAAATTTCCCCTTTTTGCGTTACAATACTACCCACGAGCGATATTTTTACCGCAATGGTAGTTTGTTATTTTTTCATTTGCCGGCTTTGCCTGAGGCTGACTGTTTTGGTATGATCTGAGTGAAGTTGTTTTTGTGCGTTGTCATGGTGATTTAGACCTGATATGAAAATAGAGAGGAGAGCAGTGGCGGCCAAATGGTAACGGCCCCGACTTACGTGTAGCAGGTCGTGGATTCGAACCCAGGCAGGCACATAAGATTGTGTAATTTATTATCACCAGTGCACTAAAAACGGGGCAAGAAAACATAGTGAAGAAACCGTCCTAGAACCAAAATTTCGAAGACATGTGACATTCACCAATCCGTACTGGCCCCGCGTGGTGGACATAGGGCAATGACCTTCTCAAAGAGAGTTTTTAGCTTCAAACATCATGAAAATTATCTTCAGGAATACTGTAGACATTGGCAGGCAAATTTTCGGTTACCAAGGAATGGATCACAATATTTTACTGTAAGTCTTCATAAAATCAATTTACTGTGGTATTTGATAATTTCTTTTATCAATTTAATGAGGTTTTATTAAATTATTAAGCTCGTCTCGCCAGCTGGTAACCAAATTATGATTTTTAAAATGTGCGGAATTTTATTACGAACCCAGGCAAAAAGACTTCCCCCTCGGTGGGTTCCCGCATTGTCAAGGCTCAGTAACCGTGGCTTGGTCACCCACGGTGAAGCGAAGAGGAACCCGAGGAGGGGCCGCTCGTCAGGGCTTTTGCCGATAAGCCGACGACGTAGCGGCCAACATGTAGGTTGCGGTGCTGCCTCGGCAAGCACCCATGTACTGGTTTGGTCCCTGGGGTGGTCACGGCGCACAGTGTGTTCTGGTGAGCCAGTGATGGGGTGTAATCCCCAGAGGAGGGTCCGGTGACGGACAGCCGCGGCGGGTTCTCGGTGAGTGCTATCGCGTACCCGTGTTCCCGCCATAAGCGGTTTTAGTGTGTTAGAGTCCCACATAACTGCGCTATCTCCCCGTGGTAGCGCAGTATGCATGAGCATTTCTACACGCAAAAAAAAAAAAGGCAAAAAGACTTCAAAGAGCCTTTTGGGTAAAAACACAGATTATTATTGCTTTCTGATAACCGTACATTTTTAAAGGTCATTCATAAGCTTGTTATTCTTACTTTTGTTGTTCAGTAAATATTTTATATTTTTGGGTAAGATTAAGACAGAAAGATTTCCAAGGACCTAACAAAAATAATAATATTTTTTATCACTATTCGTGTTGGATTTGAAACAATACTCGTATTGATAGCCTTGTGCGACCATGGGGAGATAATGCAGTTATGCGGGACTCCAACCCACTAAAACTCCACGGTGTCCTCCTGTGCCGCTTATGGAAAGAACACGTGCACGCGTAAGCACTCACTTTCGCGAAACCACCGTGGCTGGCGACGGGACCCTCCGGCGCACCTGAACACATTGCACGTCGTGGCCACCCCAGGGACCAAATCAGCACATGGGCGCCAGACAACCCCGTGTAAGGCACCCTTGGTCCCTGTCAGGTTATGTCAGGTCAGTGGCCCCTCCGCCGCCAGTGGATCCCAACGCTGCGTCTTCCACTTCAGAACTTTTCGGTCCCAACGGCCATCCATTCTGCGAGCAATGTTCCAACTGCCACTTAAGTTTGGTAACCTGGGTCCTCTTGCGGATGTCTTCATTTCTGGTACGAATCCTTTCTTTATTTTCACTAATTGGGTTTAAAACTTATTTCAACTATTTGTATGTATTAGGTACTATATGAGTGTTATATTACTGATTTTGAGGTTCAAACAAAGTATATATTATATGACGATAAAATGCTCTGTGTATGAAAATAAACCGCACACAAGCTCGACTCTAAACAGCTGATTCAGTAGCCATTGTTGGCGTTAGTCGCGCGATATTAATATGCTTGCGGTAGCAGAACAATACGTCGATTGTCACGGGGTAAGCAGTGAATGGAGTGTTATATGTATGTCGAAGTAAATATGGCACCAATCATCGATTGCCGCAAACTAAAAAAAAATGCAGACACAATAGAAATTACCATTGTTTTAAGCCGATTCGGCACGATGGTTTTAAAATAATAAATATGTATAGGTTTAGTTCTTTAAACAAAACTCGTAAAAAAGCTCGTTGCTAAATAATAACAGCCGCAAGGGTCGATGTTCAAGGTTAAGAAATACTTTCCAAGATCGCTCCGTGCCTCGGCAAGCACCGTTGGTTGAAAGCACCGTTGGTCCCGCCTGTCATTTGTACATCTTTGGCAGTCGTTACGGAGAAGCAGGTCAGAAGCCAGGAGATCTGACACCAGTCTCGCCAACGGGTATCGTTGTACAAGAAGCCGACCCCAACAAAGTTAGGAAAAAGCTAGACAGATTGAGTTCTTTAAATAAAACAGGATTTCTACCAATAACTTAGCTTGGAAAGCAACATGGTGCCCTCTCCTTCATACACATTGTTGTTCCGGCTCTTGGTGTTTGTGTATGTGAGTTAATATGTTTGTAAACGCACCCACGATACAGGAGAAATTCCTAGTGTGGGCAACGTTTTACTAAAGAGAAAGAAATAAAGAAAAAACATAATTAAATAAATAAATTATTACTTAAAAATCTTTTTTTTAAACAAGCCTTTTTCGTATTCTTTTCAGCAAACACTTTCATTCGATACCCATATCATGACAGCGCACAAAAAATAACTAGTCCACCATCTTGTGTCATCCTCCATATTGAATTTAGAATGACGTCATTTAGCTGACCATGTGTTGTCATTAAAACTTAACGTGTGTGCAAAATTTTATTTTAATCGGTTGAGGATAACTGCTTTAAAATCAGTTGCAAGATTTGATCCGAACACACTTACATACATATAAACATACATGTATACATTGCAAGTTAAATAAAACCTTGTAAAAAAGGTTTTCTCTAAATCAAAAATCCCAAACAACTAAAATGCCTCATCACAATATCAGTGGACAATCAACCTAATCGCACATTAGAATTATTTGCGAACGCCTAATTTATCACTCTATTCACTCCCTACTCAGTGTCCAGCATTGTAATTTAGGATATAATGGGAACCACAGTATGTGGCGGCGTAACTAAAAGAGTAATTAACGCTAAAACTCGGCTTCCTAAATAAATTGATAGTGTTTTGGTATCCGGTGTAATTAGGAAGAATCAATTTACACGGAATTGGGTCGCTCTTGTATTTGTTATTGTTCCCTGGGGCCAAATATGTTATTATATTCTTTGTTTTATTTGGGTTCTGTTATAGAAGATAATTACTTGGTTTTATCTGGCTAGCCTTTTCATAATTATTTTGGGTTCTGCTTTTAGTATAACCGGACACTGTAACGTAGATTTGGGTTCGGGGTAAATAAAGCTTTTTTTATTCGTTGCCTCGCGCTTGACTTCTATCTCTCCTGATGGTAAGCGATGATGTGGTCCACGTTAAGAGTGAATAGGTTTCTTCTAGGTAAGCGTGCTACATGCACACTTACCTCGAAGAAATCTATTCACTCTTGACTTACAGACTCTCAGGTTGTAGCTATCAGGAAATACTGACTCCGGCAGAGAATGCCACTCTTTAGCTGTACGCATAACAAAAGGTTAAATCAAACAAACTCTAAATGAAACAAATGCATTCCCCCGATTAGCACACAAATTAAATCGAAATGATATTCTTCTACAATCCTGAAACAAAATTAAAATTGTACACAATCGTTGAATGATATTAAACACCGAAATCGTGCCACATACAAGTCGCGCAGAATCTGAGCAGTCCGGAACGTACGAACAAAGGTCAGATATCAAACAGTCAACACAAACAGACTCAAACTTTAGAGGTTGTTATGTTATTTTAGCAAAATATTACTTCAAAGTGCAGCTCCTAATCGGTTCCACAACCTAGCGACGAGGTGAGAATAGAGGAAAGGGATGGAAGACATGCATCTCGATTACGGAAATTGCTACGCTAACACTCTTCTAAAAAAGACTCTTCTCGAACAAAATAGGTGTTACAACAGCTACCTATCAGTATTTTACATCATCATCATCTGTCTATTAATGTTCCCAATGCTGGGACACAGTCCTCCTCTCTGTGAGAGGGAATGGGCCGCAATCCACCACGCGGGCCCAGTGCAGGTTGGTGGATGTCACATGTCTTCGAATTTTTGGTTCTAGAACATGTCGGTTTCCTCACGATGTTTTCCTTCACCGTTTTTGAGATGGTGATGAAATAATTTACACAATGTAAAGCGCCTGCCTGGTTCCGAACCCAAGACCTACAACTTGTAAGTCGCGGCCAATACCACTGGGCCACCACTGCTCTGTAGTATTTTACATAAACCTCCACAATCCAATAACTGGGTAACCAATTGTAAGACTGGTTATCAGACCGCACGTAAGATGGTGGCACGAGTCACACAACAACCAATGGTCTAAACTAGCCGTGAGGCTCTATACAAGTGAAATTCTATAAACGCATTTCCTTGCAATAGCGTTTGGCAAATTGTCAGAATGTCGAATTGCCATCAATTCCTTACATTTGGCATTTCAACCATCGCCATAGCTGATATAATGACACTTTGTCTAGACTGTGGAGCCTCAGGACAGAAAGAAGAAGGTCATAGGGGAGGTTTTGCCCACCAGTAGGATGATACAAACTGACAGTAACACAAGTTTCTAAAATTGCATACTAGAGCTTTTCTTTACAGAAAATGTCAGTAGCCCGTCCAATTCAACCATTCATGGTAAGTAATAGGAATCGTTCCTAAAACACCCAATTCGTCCCAATCCATCAACTGAGTCCCACTCATCCCTTAAGCTGCCAAACCCAGGACTAACGTCGATCGACAAAATGGCCGTTAACCCAGTTATGGCGCCCGTACGAGGCTTTTATTTATTTTCCTTTGACTGATTAACTAAGCCAACTGTTACACGGACTTTCAATTAACTGATCGACGAGTTTAAACGGAGTGTTTGATCCGTTTTTGTATAAGTTCAATGGTTGAAAGTTCTAGTAGGATTGTAACTTTTTTTAAACAAAAGTAGGTTTTCCCCACGGTGTCGCTCCCGTAGGACCCATCCCACAGGACCCGTTTTCGGGATAAAAACTACATTTAAACTATGTCACCCGGAATAATGTAGCTATCCATAGGTGGAATAATTGTTTTAATTCGGGTAAGTAGTTTTTGAGTTTATCCATTACTAGCTGACCTCCGCGGCTTCGCTCCCTTCAACCGGCTATCTACCTACCTACCACCTACCTATCTACCCTACCTACCTACCCAAACTACTTACCCACCTACCTTAAATAGGTACCTACCAACCTACTCACCTGCCCTACCGATCAACGTACCAACCCTACCCTATCCTACATACCTACCTACAAAACATACCAAAAAAAATACAACGATACAGTGCGTTGAAATAGCTTGTGACGTCACGGCGTACTACACTCTATACTGACAAAGTGACATCACAAGCCCCCACTTTGATGCGATTTATCTGTGTCAATTTTTATTTATTTGCAATTTTTATATAAAGCACATAATACGGGTCCAATATTATTTGACAATCTCACTGATGGACTAAATAAAATTATAATTTTTCTACCCAGAAAACATCCCTATTGGGACCATTCCTGTGATAATGTAAAGGCACATTTGCATCACAGTCAAAATCTGTTTAAAACATCTCTCATCCTGCATTTTAACAAGTTTTTGACATTGGTTGTCGCCGAGATGATATTGCAACTTGAATTTGAACAATACATAAAATAGAAGATGTAGATTGTGGCTATCATTACTGCAACGCAATCATCATAATTATTAGCCAGTTGGGTTGCCTCCTTCAATAGTAGGACAAAGGCTTTTCATTACTTGCACTGTATCAAATAATTGTGAAGTAGGCATAATTCTAGCTTCCATGTAACTGCTGAAAATCTACGCGAAAAACTTCGACCTCTTCGGCTCAGCAGTTGCGCGTGCCACCACATGCCTTTAAGTTAGGACAGTTGTGGTAAAGTTTCACTAAAAGTGAAAAAAAAGACAATTAATGACATTCAGAAAATGCAGGTACCAGAAAGAAAAAAAGAAATGAAAAAGAATAATGGTGTAAACAGAAAAGAAGTATGAACGTAAAAGAACAAAATGGTATTGTAGGCAGGTGGGTTCTTCAGTTTCTCCCTATCCACATGGAAAAAAAACCCCGACACAAAAACCTCTAAAAAGCAAAAAATAAGACACGTACTCGCGTCGGGGATCCGCCAACGTTTACAGCAGTTTATTTAATTTACTTAGCGGTTCCCTGACGCGAGTAGGAGGCTTATTTTTTGCTTTTTAGAGGTTTTGTATCAGGGGTTTCTTAAATTTAATTTAATTTCATGCTTTTTAAACTACATATCACCAACAAGTAGCCATATACCAAGTAGTATAAACGCTTTAATTAACAATATATCGATATCTTGCGGCAAAAGCCAGATTCAAAGAGTAAAATGCGGTTCACTTTTAAACGGGGCAACCGATTTTAATCAATTATAAGAACACTCTCGACAAAGTCACCTTTCACACAAAAAACACAAAATCGAAATCGGTTCATCTGTTCGGGAGCTAAGATGCCACAGACAGACACACACACAGACACGTCAAACTTATAACACCCTGTCGTTTTTGCGTCGGGGGTTAAAAAGGTGCGAGTTTATGTATGTGTAATGTCATTCTCCACCTACAAAAGATCGCAATACAACTGCCTCGGTTGACCTAACGCTAAAGGGTTGTACAATTTGCAATGATACCGAGTTAGGGAACAGTTTACCAAGTGATTAAAAGTTACAATTGTATCCCTCGAAACTCAACGTGTTACGGAATTGCAGTTTGGTTTGGAGAATGGCTGCCAACTTTTGAACAGAGGTATTGAGTATATTTCATGTAATTGGAGATGCCTTTATTTCATATTTAATTATAGTTACCCGGCTGCAAGGAAAGGGTTATGTTTTTCGTGTGTATCTTGTATGTAATATTCTTTATTACTTCGTATCTTTCAAACCACTTGACGGATTTTTATAATTAATACATCGTTATATAGGTCTTGGCCGCCCAAGTGTACATAAGTGCCGTTTAAAAAAAAGAAACATGGCGGATTTTGGGTGCCATATTGTGGGGCTTGCAAATTTATTTTCTTCGAAACCCATTGAGTGTGATATCAAAATAAAGGGTTTTAGAGGTGATTACAAAAATATATACCACTTATATGTTTAAAAGTCATTCGAAAAAAAAGTATAGGTAACTAAAAGGTTGAAAATAAAAAAAAAGTTAATAAAATTAAAAAACCCGACTGCAAAGATGTAAACAAGAAGAAAATCATGCTGTGCTTAGCTTGCATTAATTTTTTTTTAAGTACTGTTTTCTGAATCTTTATGTTTTGTTATATTTTTTTCTAAGTATTGCCGACATCTTCTGAAGGGCCAGGTGCGCAGTACTTAACAAACGCGGTTTGCGTGTAAGCTTAGATGTATAAACGTTAACACACTCACTGCCAAGAACTCGGTCCCCGAGTCCGATACAATGGTTTTTTAACCGACTTCATAAAGGAGGAGGTTATCAATACGACTGTATTTTTTTGTCTGTTATTTCATAACTTTTACTAGGTGAACCGATTTGATGATTCTTTTTTATTTCACAGCTGGTACTTGTCATGTGGTCCCTTATTATCAAGATCTGATGAAGGATTTCAGAGATATACAACAGAACTCTTCAATAAATGACGGCAAATCACTCGGGATAGCTGCAATCGCATGTCTATTTATTGTTAACATCATTTCATAACATAACATCACACTGGTTCGCTTTAAAGGGGTACGCAGGTGTGAACAGTTCACCCTGGTATACTCTCATTCTCTCATTCCCCCGGTTTTGTTAAAGTTTCATGTTAATGGGTTAATCTATTCTGCCATCACTTTCGGCATTATAGGTACCTATAGAACTGGATCATTATGTAACACAACTAAAAAGTGAAAAATAAAAAATAAAATTACAAAATAATACAACCGACTCCCAAATAAAACACTACAAAGTGAAAGATTACTTCAATTTTGAAAGTCCATGTCAATAAAAGAAGAAACGATAACAGGAACACCGACTGCCGAAATTGAAGTTATTTTTCACTTTGTAGTGTTTTTATTTGTTTCAGTAATGTAAGTAGCGAACGTGAATGAAGAAAAAATAGTATGTAAAGATCGTAGTAGGTGGCGTTCGGTAGTGTTTGCCTACCCATGGGAAAAAACGCGTGAACTATGTATGTATGTATTGCAAACAATTAGTGTTACTTATTTAACTTCTTGGTCTCACACCAAAATGCTTTTTAACGACAATCTAAACAACGAAATTACAAAATTTCGGTGTGTATCACACATTTACCCAGCCCGTAATATCAAATCAAACAAGGTATTTTGAAGTGGAACGCGCCTTTGATCAAAAACCATAAACGGTAAAAGATTTGACCCTTGACTCAAATTCATGAACTCCTCAAAGCCCTACTCCTGCCTGTACCCAAGTTGACAATCTACAATCGATAACGCTAGTAGAAAACGAATCAATGGATGGAAATTACACATCTGAACGTTAAGTCACGTGGTCAGACTATACAAATAGAAGGCGTTAACGATTGTAGAAAGAGATTGGATACGAAACGTTTGTAACTTGGCTAGGGGGGCTGGTTGATTTTCCCTTAACGAAATGATTGCATACAAAAGAATACTTAGGTATTTAAAACAATTGCAAACACAAGAATTACTTAATAATTGCGATGAAGGAATTGATATTTGTTGCACGTCATTTCAAAAACTCAAGCTTCTAGTCCACCAAAAATAAATAATAACCAAATTGGTTTTTTGTTTTGTATCTACCTACATATAATTTATTTTGCAGTACTTATTTCTAAAGACTTCACTGTTTATGAGTGTTATTTCTACACTAATCATGTAACTTTCTATTATAATTTTGTTTTGCATGCTGTGTCTAACCATATTGTAGTACACTTAGTTTATATTATTGCTTGTATTATAAGTTTATTATTAGTGTAACAATTGTAGATAGGTCAATGAATAAATAAATAAAAAGAAGAGGTACCGCAACCCAGCCGCAATGCAATTATGATCACAAACTTGCGCCAAGTTGCGGTATTGAAACCGATCTTTTTGAACAAGCACGGTAAAAGATATGAACTCACTCATATTTCAGACCGCAAGAACTAGCTTGTTATTTATATAAAATCTACTCTAGACCATACAAGGTCGGGATGAATTTTATAGTGAATCTGTGGGTAGTTTAGCTTTTTATATTAAACTAACTGAGTTAAGGGTAAAGAGAACTAGTACTTTTTATATTTGTTTCAAGGTTGATAAGTTGGTTTACTCTTCTGGCAGTATCTTAGAAGCTTTTATAGAATTATTATTAATGAACGGTAAGTATTCGGATGGAGCAAACTTGGCTTCCTCTGAATCCGGATCTAATGTTAGCGCAATTACATTAAAACGCTACCCAAATTTTGACTGTCTACTAACAACGCTTACGAGATTAAAAAATTTATATGCGTCTTAAAAATTGCGTTAATTTAATTATTAATAATTTCAAGTGTCATCACTCCTAATATTTTGTGAGTTTCACAAAAAAAAAACCGTACAAACAGAACTTAATTTCAAACACAAGCCTGAAAAAATACAGTAGCTGTTACAAAACAATTAAGCACGAACATGGTTTACGCTAGACACAATTTTGCCTGAAATGAGAACCGTTATTAGTTCTAAAATATTTTTGGGCGAGTATGTTGCTTTGATTTCATTAGGCCCTGCTGGGCGCCACTAACGGTTTATTGGCGCCCAACATGGTACAGAAGGTAGGGAGTTTTAAGTTCAATTTTGAGACCCCCGAATAATAAGTATGTTGGTTGATCTTAAAATATTTGTAACAAGTTCACGTACTAATGATTGGGTTTTTATACAAAATGTTATTCCTTAATGATCGTTAGTCTATGTTATAGTCTTGTTAGTATACGTTAGTTTTATAAGGGAAAATGGTGTGGTTCGTAATTTTAATATTTAATTAGGAACAAAGGCTTTAAAGCTTTCCAGAGAAAGTCACTTTTGTAAGTGTGCCAATAACTATCTCAATTGTACACAATCATTTTATGTTCATAACACCATGACAGAGCTAAAAAAAATAAACAACTATTACAAAAATGCCATTCCTTTTTTTGCATATTTTTAAACCCACAACAGAGAGCGTCACAGCCAAACAAACAATTAAACGATACATTTCATTTGTTAAAACACCGATAAATTGTAACAGCCCAAAAACCAGTTAATCCGCCGAACTGTCGAGCGCTTCATTCGGAGGGTAGTTGAAATTTGAAACGGATCGACGGCCCAGAAAATTAATATCAAGTTGGCAGTAAAAACATCCGGCTGTCAAGTGATCCTTCTTAGCATTCATGAGGAATGCTTTGTTTAATGTTTCCGGAACAACTGTAGAGAGAAATGGAAACTAAATGTGGTTTGAGGGTAGTTTCTAGTTATAGACAAAGCGATCGCACGTAATTGTCTATTCAAATTTATGGTTAAGAAGTTGAGTTTGCTTCTGACTGCAACTGTATACCACTTGGTTCGTGGCAGTGTTGCAGTAGTACGTTTGCCGTACCTGTTGAGTGTTTTAACTTTAAAGAAGAGTATCGCTTTTTGAGAAAAATACAGTAATAGTAACTCTGTTATTGCTATTGGATTACAGCAATCCATTTAACTAAGATAACCGCAAATACTAACGTAACGTTAAAATCGCAATTACCTGTGCCTGATTTTTACAAAATTAACTGATTACGTTGCCGTAACGATCTCTTCTTGATGAATATCTCACTTTGCAAAAAAATTTAGAAACGGCTTGGTAGCCCTCCCAAGCCGTATCCACAGTCTTTTTCCAAGGTACAAGCAATAAAACAGTAACTAAATGCTTTTTTGTCTTTTGTGTCAGAGGCAGGAGTAAAATTGTAGAAAAACAATAGAGTTATTTCATTTTAACGAGTTTCTGATCCTCCTCATATATTTTCCCCGTTACAGAAGTGACGTTTGATCTTGTCAATGTATGTTATTGTAACCGTTTCCGAAACTCTTTGTCTCCGAAACGTTTACGGTGTGCAAAGCAATTTCCTTAATATCTTTATGTACATTTCTCCTGTTTGGCAAAATCCTGGCTCACGAAAATAATTTAAAACATTCTTCCCTATTATCATGCCTATTTTGAGCATGTTTTGGGTACTTTGTATCCAAAGCGGCTGTTATTAGGGATTTTGTCGCCCAATAACGATCTCATATAAGATTGTATCTATTTGGTTACCATATTGAATCTATTCAGGCTTATTTTTTATAGAATATTTATCTAGATCTGCGATTTAAATATTGTTTAAAGATAATCATGTATGCTGTGAAAGGTTGAAGTTTGAAGTAGTATAGTCGGCATCAAAATTCAATAAAACTGAATTATTATATTTTCTACACTAATATTATAAAGAGCAAAGGTTTGTAAGTTTGTTTGTAATGGATAAAGTCAAAAACTACTGCAGCGATAGTAAAAATTCTTTCACAAATGGAATGCTTCATTATCACTTAGTAACATAGGCTATATTTTTAATCGAGTTAATTAGGGATCCCTACGAAAACTTCAATAATGTTTAATATAAATACCCATGCAAAACCAGGGTGGGTCGCTAGTATTAATTAATTTAGGAATATTAATACTCTGTAGATGGATTGCCGTAGAATATTATTACAAAGCAAACGGAAGGTTTCTTCGTATCCTGTTCAAAATAGAACAGTATTGTCTTACTGCATATATAAGTATTCTGTTTCTTTGGAAATGGATTATGTGCGGCCCACGCCACGCTAATAGCATTGATATAATTATTCAAAATTATTATTAAATTAAGTTCTCTTAACGTTATTTAACAGTTAAAAAGTTCTTAAATAAGCTTAATAAGCAGGCACGTAACTTGGCAAGGTTTTAAGGGTAATGGGACCCGACTAAAGTTTTTCGTTGAAGCATGTTCATAGAATATTGAAATAAATATCTTATATATTATTGAATCCTTAAATTATATTCGTACGAAGACGTGCTTTTAATAAAAATACAAGATAAGATATGATAAGCGTTCTGTATTTACTCATTTCAATGTCACCGTTTAGCGATTTTTCTAAGCGAAATTGCAAATACGTTCACATGGACGCATTATCATCATCATCATCAGTCTATAGCAGTCCACTGCTGGACATAGGCCTCTCCAATTGCATGCCATTTTCTTCGATTTTCGGCAACTCTCATCCAGCTGCTTTAGTCACCCTGCGAAGATCGTCGCTCCACTTAGCCTGAGGGCGACCTACCTTATGCCGCCTCCACACGCTCGCCGTACAATGGCGAACAGCAAACAACAAACAACGAACACTGTTCGTGTGGATGGGTGTTTGATTTTGTTTGGCTGTTTTGTTTGTGTTCGCCCGTGTTCGGCATCGGTGTCGGTTTTTGTGCACAATTCAAAAGGGCTTATTACACTACACGGTATTCAGAGCCCTAAACCCTAAATTTTAGGTAGTGTAATAACTGTTAGGGAGTTAGGGTGCCCAAATTATCGACCTTATTGACACGGAATGGTGAAGTGACCCGGTATTCAGGGCCCTGAATTCCGTGTAGTGTAATAAGCCCTAAAGGGTGTTCGACGAACGTGTTTGTGATATATCCACACGCTTGTAAGTTCAGTAGTACGCGCGAGCTTGCGGGCGGCGGACGGAGTTAATAGTGGTGGTCAAATTTACGAATCGTGACATTTTGTGTATCCTAAGCTAAATTGTAATGAAAAATGAGGAGTTTAACCCGAAAATAATCGCTGCCACAACAAGCTCGTCGTCTGCCATGTTTGACAATCCGGATTAGACTAGCATGTTCGCTAAGCGTGTGAATGCCGTGTTTGTGTTGGATGTTTGTGGTCAGTGTTCGGCACGTATTTGCTGTTCGCTTTGTTTGTGGCAAACAGCGAGCGTGTGGAGGCGGCATTACGTTTACCAGTTTGCGATGTCCACTCAAGAACACGTCTATCCCAACGGTCATCGGTTCTACGGCTAATATGGCCGGCCCATTGCCACTTCAGCTTGCTTATTCTCTGAGCTATGTCGACAACTTCGGTTCTGTGCAGGATCACCTCGCGTGCTCACATGGACGCAATGCCAAGCAATTCGACAGATTTAAACACATGTTTTTTTTTTTTTAAATACTTGCGTGATATCGGCTATCGACTCAATTTAAATTGTGTCGCGTCATCAGTAAGGTCCCGTCCACCTTCAGTTATCTGTCCCCCATTTAAAACATTCCCTGCTGCGTGCCCCTACACCAAACCTGAAGATAACCTCTTCAATTTATCACTTCGCACTATCCAGACAGAATCGCTGCTCCAAGATTAATACCCCAAATTTGCACTAATTAAAACTGAGTTCCTTCCAACAAAAGCGAGGGTAGCCACAATTTATGCCAGCCGAGTGGACCGGGAAATTAATCTGGTTGGTTGAGAACAACCGCAGATGCGTCTGGTCTGTTGCCTGCATACAGTCGGCAAAAAGTGCAGTGAAAGGATTTTCGACGGTTGGGTTAGGATTTAGAAATGTCTATATTTATATAACTGTCGCATATTAGATTCAGAGGCTTTAGACAAAATATAATTCTAAAAGCGATGGCGAATGTCGAAATGCCAAGATGTAAGGGATTGGTCACGTGACTTTACGATAACGCATGACAATCCCATACATTTTGAAATTTTTAGGGTTCCATACCCGAAGGGTCTAAACAGAGCCCCATTGATGTTACTCACGTGTCCATCTATCCGTCGTCTGGCACAAAATTTTATTCTGATGAATTTTATAACATCCCATTGACTTGTGAACTTGAATTTTCGTGATATTCGTAATGTTTATTATTACGTAGGTATATTATACAAACAAATACCAATATATTCCATTTTTTTTGTTTTACGAAACGCTATCGGAACGCTTTCGACGATAGAATGTCACTTGTAGAGCCTCTGGTAGCAGTTATCATTGGCAAAATTTTAAGAGAAAGCTCCTTTAAGCAAAACAGGGCTGCTTTGAAACTCGATGAAACGAAAAAGCGACAAACACATACATAATTATGATACAAAAATAAAAAAAACTGGCCAAGTGCGAGTCAGATTCGCGCACGAAGGGTTCCGTACCTTTGGGGTCGGGTTTTTACCCTTTGGGTAACCATAAAAAAGTGACATTAAAAAACATAAACACGCACATTTATAGGTTTTTACTTTTATTTTTATAAACTATAGGCTCGCGCTTGATCACTATCTCACCTGATGGTAAGCGATGTGGTCGACAGTGAAGCACGCTTGCCTAGAAAAAACCAATTCACTCTTGACTTAAAGACCCCTAGATTGTAGCTATCGGGAAACCCAGACTCCGGCAGGGAATTCCACTCCTTAGCTGCACGCATAATTAAAGTGTCCCCAAAAAGTTTCGTGCGTATGGGTGGGATGTCCACCATGTACCGATGACGCATCGCCGTATGTCTGGTAGTCCGATGATGGAACGAGCTGCGTGGAATTAAATCATGCAATTCCATCGCATACTCCCCGAAATGTAACCGATTGTAGTAGGTAGTAGGTTGTAACGTGCGAGAGAATGAGATAGAATATATTTGAAAATTTCACTTCAATAGCGTGTGACCTCGCACATGTATTTTTCTCGTTAATTGTGTCCTAAACAAATAGGAACTAACTTCCCATAAAATCTTTCCGTAATCAGAACTGCACATCCAAATTAGGGAAAGAGTATCAAAGGTAATATTGACTTGTTAAACTGGACTATAGGGGTCCGGTTCCACGTCATATATTCGGCACCGGCTGTCGTTCAAACCCAGTGCTGTTGGGCGCCCATTTTGCGTAGTTTTACTTTCTTTGTAACTAAACGTAATTGGATCTTTTGTTGTAGGGAGACGCTTCTCAGTCTTCAGGGATGTGTCTTAACAAGCGTTGCACAGAGAGGATTCCGGAGTGGTCTTTTAAGAGGTAACGGGATTTGATGGTGATCACTGGGGTGGTTTTATTGAGTTAAAAAACCCACACTCCCTGGTCTTTTGCCCAAAAGTCTAGGCGCCTTTTGAAGGTTTCCCCCCGTAAAAAAAGGTATACAATCTACATCAATCTACATAAATATTATAAAGAGGTAACATTTTAATGTTTGGATGTGAGAGCCTGCGTGTTAATTTCCGTAATCAAACATTCGATTAAAAAAAACTGCTCAAATGCGAGTCGGGCTCGTGCACGTAGGGTTCCGAACCATTATAGCAAAAACGGCAAAAAAACACGTTTGTTGTATGGGAGCCCTATTTTAATATTAATTTTATTCTGTTTTTAGTATTTGTTGTTATAGCGGCAACAAAAATACATCATCTGTAATTTCTACTGCCTAGCTATCACGGTTCATGAGAGATGCCTGGAGATAGACGGACTGACAGACAGACAGACAGACGGACAGACAGACAGACGGATCGTGGAGTCTCAGTAATGGCCACAGACAGATGGCCCGTTTTTACACATTTGGGTACGGAACCCTAAAAAACATTATTCAAAAGCGATACTATCGATGAGTGATATAGTTTTTTTTTTTGGAAAAAGTTCCTGTTCCTGTTGTGGTAGGCCTACGAAGCAAGCCATGGAAAAAATGCTAGATTATAATTTACTTTTTAAAGACATATCTTTTAAATATGACTTTAATAACTTGTTTAAACAAAACGAATACATACAAATGAAACTTTGTTAATTTTATCAAAACCATTGTTTTGCAATCTAAAAACACTAAAATGCACTAAAAGTGCATTAAGTAACCTAACTATAAAACAATTGAAGGTTTTCCACGATTCTATATTTAGCTAAACATTGCAATATTCAAAACAATTGAAGTTCGTTCTTGAAGACGAAAAATAACCTTATTTGAGATCTATATAAATCAATGCAATGTAAACAGACCACAGACCATCTATTGTTGACCACAATAGATCCCAATGGATCGAAGTGTCCGAGTTACTTCTCGGCCCCTCTATAAGATAAGATAAGATGTATGTTCCTTAGGAACTCCAAAACGGCTGGAGCTGATTTTGATGAAACTTACTTAATTGTATGCATATTAATGAAGGTTCCTGATTCATTTTTATTTTATTTTTATGTGGGATGGGTACAACTACTCGTAGTTTCAAATAAAACTCAAATTCACAATAAAAATAAACCCGACACAAAAAAAACCAGGCAAAATGTTTAAAATAACATGCCAAGCCCTATAAGTGGTAATATTTTTTCCCAAGCATGTCAGGGATCGCCAAAGTTAACAGCAGCTTAGTACTCGTAGGTTCCTTCTTCTTCGTCGTATCGATGATTCCTCAATTATATACGTTTTGACCAGAACTCAGCCACGGCAACAGCGTTTTCATTTGCCTCACAAAGGTCCTTCAGGGTGCAGGTGTTGTTGCACAGAGAGCACGATGAGGAGGTGAGTTATTGTTTGGGACGTAGCTCCGCATTCGCACTGCGGGATATTGGAGTATCCCCACCTAACTAAGTTGTGCCTGCAGCGACCCACTTGGCTTCGGAGTCGGTTTAAAGATTAGGCTCCGTAGGCTCCTGAAAGCCAGAATCAACATTGGCGACCACCAGAAAAGCGCCGAGGCAATGAAGCTCGACGCAACGAAATTAATCAGAAAAGAATAACTGAATAATTCCAAAACCGCAAGTGCGAGTCGGACTCGCGCACTAAAGGTTCCGTACCATTATCTCAAAAAACAGCATAACAATTACAATACACAAAGCGGCAACAGTATATCATGTGTGAAAATTTCAACTGTCTAGCTATCGCGGTTCATGAGATACAGCCTGGTGACAGACAGACAGACGGACCGCGGAGTTTCAGTAATAGGGTCCCGTTTTTACCCTTCGGGTACGGAACCCTAAAAAACACAAATTTCCACTTCCCTCCATATCAAGCAGGATACAGTGCCACGGCCAGCCAGCGGAATTGATGGGCAGGGGAAGTCGGGTTCGAAATAACAAAACTGCGTCCAAATCTCCTCGTTTATTAAAGGTTTATAAAGGTGCCTAAAACAATAAAAATTATAAATGATTACAAAATGGATACTCGTTCAAGCCTCAATACATAGACACAATAACAAAATAACTTACCCAAAGGGCACCTTGAAGTAGGTACTAGAAATCACAATATAACGCAATACACACAGTTCATAAACCGAATATATTAATATAATATAATAATTTTTCCAATATAAAATTTAAATTAATGCCTTGAGTGTCAGCAGGCCAGAGCTATTTTTCTTGACAGCTCCCTTGAAAAAACGAGGCTTTTTGACAGACATTCCATCAATGAATTTTGAATTTTTATTTTTAAGAGATCGCCAAAATGATTTGAACCAAAAAAAAGGTCGACATGGTCACAACAGAACAAACAATCCCAATAGGCAAAAAGGATTGCTTACAACTGGGATAAGCCCAGTTGCCTAACACCACGGATAAGAATTAGCATTAATATTAATGGGTCCTAACATTGTAAGCTGCTATATTTGTTTTCAATAAAAAAGACATTACAACTATCGCTTTGGCTGACATCGAATGCCACTTCGTTGCAATCTGCTGGATGCGAGACAAACAGGAACGGTTGATGTGGCAACACTTGGGGACTATGTTCAACAGTGGGCATCTTTCAGCTGAAATGATGAGATAGATTTAGACACACAGATACACACGTCAAACTTACAACACATTTTTCCTTTGGGGGTTAAAAAGAGTTTTTTTATCTCGATAAACATTCGTTACCATTCTAACAGCAGAACACGCTTTCTATCTAGAAATAAATTAGTACCTGTCAGCGATAGTAATTAAGCACCGAACGATCCACGCCACGGAGACGTGTCACGGCGGCGTGACACGCTGTATCGTGTTTCTAATGGCAGACAAGGTCGGGGAATACTAACAAACTATACAGAATAAATATTTGTTCTTCTAATTTATTTTGAGGTAAAGGTTAAACTTTTAACTATAAAATGGTTAAACAATGGGATTCTACTATTGCACAACGTAACATCAAACCTGTATTTTTAAAAGACGTAGGGGCAGATCATACAGTAGGTAATCTTGATACGTCAGATACAAGTTTTAGCGGTATTTTAACGGTGAAGGAAAACATCGTGAGAAAACCGGTTTGTCCAAAAACCAATAAATCGAATACATGTGACATCCACCAACCCGCATTGGGCTTGCGTGGTGTATTACGGCCCATTCCCTCTCACAGAGAGGAGGCCTGTATCCCAGCAGAGGGAATATTGAAAATGCTGATGATGATTTTAAACAATAATAGCTTTATCGCCAAAATAGTGGTTTCATTATTTTCTCCCAAACTCAGATTTTGAACTGCTCTGAGTAACACACCTATTGGAAAAATCCAATAGCAATTTTGCCCGTCCTGAATCGAACCCAGAACTTTAAATCTTTCAACAGTCTCACAAATTCATCCCGTAAGTTGATGCTTATTTAGTCGCGTGCAAAAGGGTTCTGAAAACATCAAAATGTATGCTTTATCGTAAAACAATTAGTAGGTACGAAAGCAATATTGAAACCGCAACGGCACATGAACGATGGGTCACCAGGACAGGACATAAAACCGCAGCATCCAGTGACAGTGTCAGTGCCACTGGCATCGCCCCGGTAATTGCATCGCCCGATGTGTGGGTAGGAGATAAATATTCAACTACCTACATTTCGCATTTTTATCACAGTTGTGCGTGAGCCAAGCCTGTACAGTCAGAGCATAAATCAATCTGCCCAGCCTTATCCTAACTATTTTGGGCTCAGTTTCCAGTCTAACCGGACGCGTGAAGAAGCGTGATGAAGCGTGCGCATGGCTATCTGACCTTCACCAAGGCCGTCTTTAACTATGCTGGAGCCCTTGGGCACACAAGAATTTGGGGCCCTTTTGGAAAGTAAAGAAAGCGAATTATACTAACATTTTTCTACTAAGATCTTCTATTTATTATGGCTAATCAAATATATAATATAATAATTATGTCATTAATGATATTAGTATGCTGCTGGGTTTTTGGTTACCATTAAGATAGTGGTTTCTTTCGGGATTTCTGTTGAGCAAAATCGTCTATTATATCCTAAAAGTAAATTTTTTTAGGATGTCACTTTCTATGCACATAATTGACAAATTACTTAGTCGTTCTTGTAAAATTGTTGTTCGCAATTCATTTTTTATTCTCTTATGCTGCGAAAATGAACGCTCTCCACTACAATTGGTAACCATTAAGCAAAGGAATATTCTTGTAACAACTTCAACGTTTGGAAGTTCCTTCTCATTTATATGACTTTATGAGGTTAAGTAAGGTTGAGATATTCAAATCCGCTGATTGCTTTGCTATGTTTTTTAAATATTGGAAAACATTCTATTTTGAGTTCATATGCATTAATATCTTTATGATAAAATTCTGCAAAATCATTAAATTTTTTCCAAAATTTTGGCTAAAATTTTAAGACAAAAGTAAGTTTTATTTTCGACCCCGGGTGCTCACTGTTACTGAAATGTTTTGAGAATAAATGTGAGAGAAATTGTCGGTTGTCGGTCCTTCGGGGCCCCCTGAGGATGGAGGCCGTGGGCACGGGCCCCGTGTGCCCGTATGGTAAAGACGGTACTGACCTTCACATTCCAGTATCTAGGTAACAGATTTTCTGGCTTCTGACTACCGAGTTAGAAGCCAGAAAATGTGGTACCCAGAAAATATGTAAAGATTTTAGATTTATTATTTACGGACTATTTTTTCGAAGTCTCAGTCAGTCATTTTTTTTTGTTAATTTTTGTGTACGATAAAATATGTTCCATCTATCTTTTTTACGACAAAATTGCTTTTGAATTTTGCGTAAGTGTAAGATGTTTGTGCTGGTGACTATACTTGGTTGTGTATTATGCATACGTTAGTTTTGCCTACTTAATTCTTTACTCGTGTACGTCTAGTACACAGAACACTTCTGGATGTCTGAGAAGCCGTGCTTACGTACTGTGTGATATGTTTCTTTACTTACGCATGTGGTGTTATTTTTAAACTTAAGAGTTTTTACTTGAAAAGTTAGCATTATCAGTAGGGGTGGAAAAAGGCGGACCATGCTCCGGATCCAGACCGCCCGCCGACCTGTTTTGTGTGGACCTTTAATAATTTATCCCGCAATTGGTCTTTGCTGCCGTCGATTCATCAAAATCTTCATTGGTTTTGTATCTATTTTTACATATTTAAGTTTTTTATTTAAATTTTAACAAAGTAAATACACGTGACGATGTAAAGGTCAGGGTGAGGTATATGGTGGCTTTAAACCTTTCGGACCACGTCTAGAAGAGAGAGAGATTGGGTGACGCCAAAACAATGAAACCTTAAGGGTACACTAGTCGACGGCACGAACTATTTTGTGCGCGGAGTTAAAATGCATGCTATATCAAACGACAAAACGTGCGGATCTGTTCAAAATGAAATTATTTGCATTGTTGAACTACTAATCTATCTCTGTATTGAGGCCGTTTCTAAATTTTCTTTCTTCTTATAGTACTTATTTGCGCCCAAAAATTCGTTAAAATTAGTGTTGAAATATGGAAGTTTCGAAGCTCATAACTTTCAAGTAAATATTTTTTTCACTTTTTTGCTTCCATACAGGGCTAGATAATGATGAGACTAATTGATATCATTTTTTATTTTGAACGTACATCGTCAAACAGTGGAGTAAAAGCCAGACAACGTTTGTATGGAAGAATTTTCGACTAGTGTACCCTTAAGGGCAATACGTGACGGAGCGAACATGTTCTATTTATAAATGAAATAAACAAATAAATGAGTAAAAACAAATACGAAACACAAGTGTCCAAAACAAAAGTTCAGAATAAAGTTTTTATAGTTATAGTTTAGTACTTATATATTAAATATTTATAGTAACAGATATAGTAAATATTATATTTAGTCAAAAATCGGTAGGTAGGATTGTAAAAAATAAGTTTCAGGTAGTTAAGAATAGAGTTTTTTTTATTCAATACAGCTCCCATTGCATGGACTGCTGACACAGGTGGCAATGACAGCAGTATGCGTGACATAGATGGAAAGGGTAAATACTGTAGGCATTTTTCGTCTGCCATATTATTAAAAAAATGTCCTACAAATTAAATTAATTGGTGATCCCTGATTTATAGAGTTGGTATGAGTTCGTCAGGTGTATAATTTGATAAGAAAACAATTGAGCAGCAGCTACAAAATCCGTACGATGATTATTTCCAAACTCACAAATATACAGATTTTCACATTTTATTACCAGCTCATGCTTGATGCTTCGCCCTCATGATAGTCGAAAACCATCCCGGGGGAACGTACCAGCGAGATAATTTGTCAAAACATTGTGCCAAGTTTCATACAAATAGTAAATGAGCAAGTGATGTGTGATTAATAAATATACAGAATTTCATATTATTAGTTACGCCACAGTTAAGGTCTATCCACAAATATCAGGGTCGTGCACGGGACGTGGACAGAACGTGCCCCGTCAGGACCTCAAAAAAATATCGGTACGTACATTTTATATGAATTGGTTCACGGACGTGTGTGAAGTGTGAACGAGTTCATATATAATGTACTCAACGATATTTTTTTGAGCCCCTGATGGGGCATGGTCCGTCCACGTCCCTGGCACGGCCCTGATATGTGTGGATAAACCTTTAAGCCGTTGGTCCCGGCTGTCCTTTGAAGATCTTTGCAGTCGTTACAAGTAGTCAGAAGCTTGAAATCTGACAACAGTTTTGCCAAGAAGTATCGTGTTACGGCAGTCGCTCCATGTAAAACACAAGTACTCAGCTGAATCCGGTAAGACTGGAAGCCTGGCAAAGGCTAGGCATATTGATTGATTTAATTATTTATTTACACACAAAACACTTTACAGAAAAAAAGAATACAGATTGAAGAGCACAAAGGTAGGTATTATTATAATATTAGCTAGGATAAGTAGGAAGGATTGCCAACACTATTGACAATTTATAACCACACGTGGACACATCTAAATAACTTTACTCATATGAATGTGATTACCTACAAACAGTACGTGTATTTCAAACTTTATTCGTACATTGAGTTAAAAGTTGTAAACTAGATACATTATACAGTGTCATGTTGTTACCCTGTCTAGTTATGCTACAGGGACCTGACTTGTTCATTTTAAACACGCTTTTATTAGTTTGGTATGTAACGGAATCTTTGAACGTGATTTTCATCACTTTCAACACGGCGGTTTAATTTGAAACTTTGCACACTTATCAAGGACAATGCAATAATTTAAATAGTTTGTCCCATTATCCTTACCAGGATCAGCGATTGAACTAAAATGTAAAAATTAAGTAATAGTTTCTAAAAACTCAAAAACAATTTGTTAATCACACTATTCTTAATAATTTTTTTTTGAAAATTAGTTTCTACTTTTCAGTTTGCTTTTCTATTAAAGCGTGTTTTTTTTTGTAAACTATTATTTATTATGACTTCACCTCGAAAGTGAGAAGCCACTTTATAAATTTTACTTGAGAGAGCAGATTTTTTTTTATAAATTTGCGTCCTAGCGTTGTATAAACGGGCAATGCGATTAGTAACAGTGGAACTACGAAAACTATCCTTACTGCCACGAAATAAAATGTCTGTTAATGTCAAATTATTACAATTGACGTGGAAAGGTTAAATACTGTAAACATTTTACGTCTGCCATATTATTAAAAAAATGTCCTACAAATTAAATTAATTGGTGACCCCTGATTTATAGAGTAGGTATGTGTTCGTCAGGTGTATAATTTGAAGAGAAAACAATTGAGCAGCAGCTACAAAATCCGTACGATGATTATTTCCAAACTCACAAATATGCAGATTTCACATTTTATTACCAGCTCATGCTTGATGCTTCGCCCTCACGATAGTCGAAAACCATCCCGGGGGAACGTACCAGCGAGATAATTTGCCAAAACATTGTGCCAAGTTTCATACAAATGGTAAATGAGCAAGTGATGTGTGATTAATAAATATACAGAATTTCATATTATTAGTTACGCCACAGTTAAGGTCTATCCACAAATATCAGGGTCGTGCACGGGACGTGGACAGACCGTGCCCCGTCAGGACCTCAAAAAAATATCGGTACGTACATTTTATATGAACTCGTTCACACACAACCGTGCACGGGACGTGCCCGGGCCCGTGCACGGACGTGTGTGAAGTGTGAACGAATTCATATAAAATGTACCCAACGATATTTTTTTGAGCCCCTGACGGGGCACGGTCCGTCCACGTCCCTGGCACGGCCATGATATGTGTGGATAAACCTTTAAGCCGTTGGTCCCGGCTGTCATTTGAAGATCTTTGACAGTCGTTACAAGTAGTCAGAAGCTTGAGATCTGACAACAGTTTTGCCAAGAGGTATCGTGTTACGGCAGTCGCTCCATGTAAAACACAAGTACTCAGCTGAATCCGGTAAGACTGGAAGCCTGGGAAAAGGCTAGGCATATTGATTGATATATTTATTTATTTACACACAACACTTTACAGAGAAAAAGAATACAGATAGAAGAGCACAAAGGTAGGTATTATTATAATATTAGCTTGGATAAGTAGGAAGGATTGCCAACTATTTTCAATTTATAACCACACGTGGACACATCTAAATAACTTTACTCACATAAATGTGATTACCTACAAACAGTACGTGTATTTCAAACTTTATTCGTACATTGAGTTAAAAGTTGTAAACTAGATACATTATACAGTGTCATGTTGTTACCCTGTCTAGTTATGCTACAGGGACCTGACTTGTTCATTTTAAACACGCTTTTATTAGTTTGGTTTGTAACGGAATCTTTGAACGTGATTTTCATCTCTTTCAAAACGGCGGATTAATTTGAAACTTTGCACACTTATCAAGGACAATGCAATAATTTAAATAGTTTGTCCCATTATCCTTACCAGGATCAGCGATTGAACTAAAATGTAAAAAATAAGTAACAGTTTCTAAAAACTCAAAAACAATTTGTTAATCACACTATTCATAATATTTTTTTTTTGAAAATTAGTTTCTACTTTTTAGTTTGCTTTTCTATTAAAGCGTGTTTTTTTTTAAACTATTATTTATTATGACTTCACCTCGAAAGTGAGAAGCCACTTTATGAATTTTACTTGAGAGAGCAGACTTTTTTTATAAATTTTCGTCTTAGCGTTGTATAAACGGGCAATGCCATTAGTAACAGTGGAACTACGAAAACCATCCTTACTGCCACGAATAAAACGTCTGTTAATGTCAAATTATTACAATTGACGTGTGGTTGACTATACAGTGAAAAGCTGATGAAGTAATGAAAAAAGTCCCCAAAATATTTATAACTAGCTTCTGCCAGCGGCTTCGAAATTATCCCGAGAGAACATATTCCCTGGATAAAAAATATCCTATTTGTTATTCCTGACTATAATCTATATCTATGCCAAATTTCATTGAGATCCGTCCAGCCGTTTCAGCATGAAGAAGTAACAAACATACAAACACACACACAAACTTTCACCTTTATACTATTAGTGTGATCTTAAGAAACAAGTATCCACATAAATGTGTTTCGACTTCTTGAAGATAAACTGTGGTATGTACGTGTGACCTCTGAGTTTGTTTCGAAATTTTCCTCGTAGTAGTCAGATAGAAAACATGGTCGGTTTTGGTGCCTTCCAGTTTAAATATAAAAGTTTAAATGTGTTTATAAACCAACTTACAGAAATATAGTTTATAATAACGCGTATCTAAAAAGTGCTAACTCACTTCTTATCCGTTGTCTTCATTACTGAAGGTCGTGCCCGTCTTGGAAAGCTTTCACGCAGTCATTGATGAGCTGCTTCCAAGTCACTCTGTCTTCGGCTCTTCTCAGGGCAGTGGTCACCGTGAGGCCCGTAATCGCCCTAATCTGGTCTGACCACCGAGTGGGTGAGCGTCCACGTGGCCTTTGCCCATCCACTTTTCCCACAACAACCAGTTTTTCCAGGTTATCTGGTTTTCTCCGGGCGATGTGACCAAAGTAATTTAGGACTCTTTGGTATCAGATCGTGGAGAGTCTGGTTTTGATGTTTAGCTGGTCGAGAATGGACTTATTTGTGCGTTTTGCTGTCCGTTATATGCGCAACATTATCTAACAAGTGCTAACTAACATCAACAATTTAGCTTCTAAATTTGCGTATAATCAACAGTAAACAACATACCTATTCAAGCCATTACCAGCAGGTGTATAAGCAGAGATATAGTCCATGAATCCGCTGTAATCTCCCTACAAGTTAGCGTCCACAAGGTAGTTATAATCCCCGGTAAGATAGCCTGGGGTTTCCATACGGAATATTGTAGTACTGACGTCTTTACATGGTCATCCTTTGTCGTATTATTAGAGCGTAGCTAGTGAGTAGGTTATTTTAATGCACTGAAAATGATCTCAAAGTTTATTTTATACAATAAGTAATTATTATATGGATCTGTTCACAAACTGGTTTTTAAACTGACCTGCCTTTTTAACACCTAACGGAAAATGAGGGGTGTTATACGTTTGACGTGTGTACCTGTGATTTAGCTTCGTTTGATGAAAATCGGATTAGCCGTTCAAAAGATATGGCCGTATTTCTGTTTCAATCGTATATGCGCAAGATATCGTGTCGGGGGTTTTTAAATTTTACTTGTAATTACAATTTGAGTCGGCGTCCAGTCTTATCAGATGTGGCTGTGTACTAGTATTTTTCATGGAGCGTTCTGACTTTTACAACCGACCTAGGTCCTGGATAACACGATACCGCCTTGCATGATTCGGTTTTCGATATGTTGCTCGCAATATAGAATGTTGCAGTATTGCTGGCAACATGCTAATGTTCCGTGTGCTAGACAACAAAGGATGTATATTAAAGTTTCTTCCATCAAAACTAGCTCGTTATCCCGAAAGAAGATGTCTTCCTGAAGCATAAGCCATTAGACTATCAGTTGCATTATTCTTCTTTGCGTGTCGATGGCATATAAAAAATATGCACAACGTACTCAACGGTAGTATAGCTTTCTCTCACTGAAATAATTTTTGTTATTGGATCAGAACTACTAGAGATATCCTCCTACAAACAAACAAATTTCTTACTCCAAACAATTTTTTCTCTTTATAGGTAATGTTAGTTTAGTTAAAGTGTTAATAATGTCAATGTTCCGTTTAATAATATAATATTATGAAGGCATTAACGAGCACTATATTCATAATTTCCTTTCATTCTAAGTTCTAACACTTCTAGAGCTTCACAAACACGGTTCACTCCGGGTATTATACGCATGAGTGAAAGTGTTAACGATTTATTAGCAGAAAGGGGAAAGAGATTTATATAAATAGTAAACTCATTGATTTTCACACTTATTATTTTAAAAGAAAAGAATTTGCGTGTCTTTGTTTTCAGTTTGTATTTCTTTGTTTTGGGTTGTTCGAGTTTGTTTTATTTTGCTTTGTATTAAATGAATGGTACTTTGTAATGATTGATGGGTATTATGTCGTGGTGGTCTAGTGGCTAAGACCTCACCTGTCGTGTTTGAGGATGACTGAGGGTTCAAATCCGGGCTAGGACCAATGTGACTTTTTCAAATTCATATGTAGTTTTTAAGTGTTTTTCTGGACATCACAGGCAACGGTGAAGGAAAACGAGGAAACCTGGCCTTATATGGTTAATGTAAATCTGAAATAGCCAATTCAGAGGCCTATGGGGTTCCCAGAGGCGGCTTAATTAACTCTGACACCAAAGGTGGCCACACCTCACACGAAAATGAAAGAAGAATTAAGTGAATTAGTCGAAATCAAAACAAAGGAACATCGGATTGCGAGAAAAAAACTCACTGCATTTTTTTATTGACACCTCGGTCAAACTGGTTTGATGTAACGTAGGAAACAAGAGTAGACAAAGTGACACTCTCCCAGCGCTGAAGATTGACAAACGGTTCAGTTATTGACTATGAACTGTTTGTCAATCTTTGCAACCCAAACAACCTTTGACAATCGTTATTATTGATTGAATGTAACTTTGTCTACAGCCCAAGAACGTCTGACCGCAGATCACATTGAGCGATTCGTCTGACAACCAAGATCAAATCTTGGACACGCATTTATCTGCAGAGCCTTTTCCCAACTAACGTTCGGATGCCAGTCTAACTAGTACGCTGAGTACCAGTATTTTACATGAACCATCTAACCTCCATAACCAAGTAAATGGAACACAGAACCCCATGGCAAGACTGGTGTCAGACTTTCCGGCTTCTGAATACCCGTAACGACTGTTAAAGATCTACAATCATCATGGGTCACCAGGTTCCTTTCATGATGGTTTTTTTTTTAATTTTTATTTGTGATTGGCTCGCGTTTGACCACCATCTCACCTGATGTTAAGTGACCATGTGGTCGACGGTGAAGCACGCTTGCCTAGAAGTAGCCTATTCAATCTTGACTTAAAGACCCCCATGATTGCGCTGAGGGGTGCCAATCCATGCGTCATGTTCGTGAACAGGCGCCATCAGTTGGGATTGGTTATAAATTAGCTGCCTCGGCCTGGATTTAATTACTAATTATTAAAAGCAGTACCAATGTGACTTTTTCAATTCATATGTATTTTCTAAGTTTATCTTCGACGTCGCTGATAACGGTGAAGGAAAACATCTTGAGGAAAGCTGGACTTACAGTTTAGTATTTGTAAGTTTGTGCTCCATTTGTGTAATTGCTGCAAGGTGTTCCAGTGCGAGGGTAAACAAATAAAAAAACAAATGTTGGGGTTGTTTGTTTTACTCTAGACACTTTTACGTACACTTCTTTTTACATCATTCTCACATATAAGTCATTTTCCAAAAATGATGTAACCAAAAGCTGGTAATTACATTTTATTGATGGAAAACAGTGTCCGTGGAGCACTTTTTTCTCCATAAAGATCTACTGACGCTTGCGAATTTGCAACTATACCTCATAAAAGATAGCTTGATCTCTGCGACAGCTGTCAGTATCGATACAATAACAATAGCGCTTGACAGGCCAACAATAACGTATACGTCAGTTTGACATAATGTCGCAGAGATCAAGCTATCTTTTATGAAATATCCCCCTCCCTCCTCCTCCTTGCATCGTATTCCTCAGTATTGAGGTTTATGAAATATAGCTTCATTTTTTTTGCATGACAATTTTAAAAATACTTTTAAATGGTTTAATTGAAATAAATTATTTATATTTGTGTATTTGTACAAAAGACAGCCGGGACTAACGGCTTAAAGTGATTTCCTAGACGCTGAGGTGCTTAACCTTGAAGATCGAACTCAAAGACTTTTTTTTTATTGGGACAATCCCACCGCACTATTCCCTAACCACTGCAACTCCTGAAAGCCAGAATCAACAGTGGCGACCAACTCCAAGTCTATAAGTACCTAGTAATTTACCTCGTCTTAAAGATTTCTTTGTAGACTAAAAAGCACCCACTTCCCAGCCCCAAGTCCCATGTTTTACTCTTAATCAAAATTCATAACCGCTTTCTATTGGAAGTGCTCTAGATTCTGCTGACACGGCAAAAAACTGCGAATGTCCGTTGAGAATGTTTTTTAAATTTTAAAATCTTTTAAGATTCGAATCGCAGTTATTATGCGAGGGTTGCTTGTGAAAACGGAAAGGTTTTCACTTGTCTATTGAAATGGGTTCTGTTATGTAACCGTCACGCTATTTTTTAAAGGGATTCGCACAGTTTCTTGGAAAATCATAGCTTTTACAAAAATTTACCTAAAAGTAGGTATACCTATCTTGTCTTGTTCTTGTTTCTTGTTTATTAAAACGTTGCCCCACACTAGGAATTTCTTCCTGTCATTAATGGTATTTGTATATGTTATGGACCAAGTGATTAATACGGCATTATTCATAATGTCCATACAATTTGATAAATGCCAAATATGGGTAGGCAATATGCTAAAAGCTATTAAAAAAAAAAATTAAATTGACCGGGCTTTCTGAATAATGGCCATCACTTTTTGGGCTGGGTAATAAAAAGATGTGCTTTTTAAATTATTTTAATATTGACATTGATTTTAAGGTAAGTACAACTACTACTTAAGCAACAAAGTCGACGGAGATCCGCTGCGCGGGGCTCTTATTTCTGTCTGCAGGGTCTAAAGTAACCTAAGATGAAGGACAAGACGGGAACTGAGTTTGCTCGCTCACTTCTGCCCCCCTCATTCCCTTCGAATCTAACCTATCCGAGTCGGGGTGCCCTAAGGTGCCTAGCTCGCTTCGCTCGCTCATGGACTAATTCATTGACCATAATTGCCCAACCGTTACGTAGCAATATTCATAATGAATAGACAATGTGATAAATAAAGAAGTTTAAGTCTGGTTACATTACATTGCCCGATTTGGCTTGACTGATAATGCCTGGGCATTATACATAGTGCACTGATTAATCACTTACTCCAGGGGTTCCCACACTGTGCGTCGCCACTCCCCGGGGCGTCGCGGTACCTTCATCATCACATCATCAGCCTATTAATGTTCCCACTGCTGGGACACAGGCCTCCTCTCTGTGAGAGGGAATGGGCCGTAATCCACCACGCGGGCCCAGTGCGGGTTGGTGGATGTCACATGTCTTCGAATTCTTGGTTCTAGGACATGCCGGTTTCCTCACGATGTTTTCCTTCACCGTTTTGAGAGCAGTGGTGATGAAATAATTTACGCAAAGTAAAGTGCCTGTCTGGGCTCGAACCCACGACCTACAACTTGTAAGTCGCGGCCTATACCACTGGGCCACCACTGCTCGCCACTGGGCCACCACTGCTCCCACTGGGCCACCACTGCTCCCACTGGGCCACCACTGCTCCCACTGGGCCACCACTGCTCCCACTGGGCCACCACTGCTCCGCGGTACCTTACGGGCGTCGCAAATGAGAAAAAACAGTTGCTGAAACTATGAAATATGTGATACGAGCCTGAAGCTGCTCGATAAATACTAACAGGAACTATTAGATAAATACATTTTACAGTAATGTAGCCCAAGATTATACATCTCTGAGTACTGAAGATAATAGTACCGTTTGAAACATCGGCGTTGTACTTTCTTATGCGAAACTGGCTATTCTGCAGGTGCAGAAATTAAGTCCTTGTACAGTTACAAATCAATTGAGAATATAGGAGAGTAACTTTTTCAAAACTTTGTCTCCGATTTGAAAAGATATGCTCAAAAAAGCACATTTTTTTCTAATAAGCAACATTTTTTCAAGCAACAAGAAAAACACAGTTAGTTATAAAGATACAAAAAAAAGGGCGTCGCAAAAAAAATACACCATATAACAATGTAAAAAAGTTTGGGAAACCCTGTCTTAGTCCGTATGTGAGGGTATAATGTACCTTAAGGTTACCGTTATGCACAAAACTATATTATGGAATTCTGTAAATGTGATACCATGAAAATTTAAATTTTACTGCAGTTACAATTTTTTTGAATTTTTGGCGAACGGTAAACTTAAATTTTCCCTTTTTTTATAATAATATAAATATTTGTCAACCAACTTTTTTTTATAACCAACTTATTTTATAAATATGAAAGTTTAGATGATTTCCATTCAATCACACGTCGATGGTTAAAGAGATGCGGACAAAATTATATAGATATAGATTAGTAGAAAAACTGGCAAGAGTTAGTAGTAAATAAAACCCCACATTAAATACAATCTTGTGATAAACTTTATCGAGAATGAGTCAATTCTCGTTTCGCTTCGCTCTGTTAGTTCCTGAAGAGTTAAACGTAGCCGTAGAATAGTTATAAGATACTTGTACTAAGTTTGAGAACATAAGTGTGCATGTACCGCCGTCAGCGAAAGTCGAAGACGTCAAGTTTTTGGTATATATGGAAGTTAAATATCAGTGTTGTTGGTTTTGATTTATTTATATTTTATTAGAAGCATCTCCTTTTTACCTGACTGCCGAAGGAGGGTAATGTTTTTATCAGTCTATGTATGTATGTTTGTTCCTATGTGGCGTTATAGAGACCAAACGTGTAGGCCTATTTTGATGATTCTTACGTCAATCGATTCGTCTTAACCTTACAAAGTTAATTCAAATAATAAATAATTAGTTCGCTTCTTAAGAAGTCGGGTTTTTTGATTTTTCTAGTATTTTGTCTGATGCATGTGAAAAGGGCACTGTTCTTCTTTGACAGAAGATTCAATCAAAATTTTTAATTATAGTTTAAAGAGGAAAAAACATTTGTTTCTTTGCTAAAGATAGGTTGGTAATCTTGCGTACTTGGGAGTTCTAGCGTACTCCGATTAATAATAATACCAGCCTGTAACTGTCCCACTGCAGGGCAAAGGCCTCTTCTCATACAGAGAAGGCACGAGCATTGATCACCACGCTTGCTCAATGCGGGTTGGTGATTCCAGACTTCTATTAACTATAAGTCCAGGTTTCCTCACGATGTTTTCCTTCACCGTTAGCAGCGATGGCCAAGATAAACTTACAAAGTTCATCATCATCATCATTATTTCAGCCGAAAGACGTCTACTGCTAGACAAAGGCCTTCCCCAGGCGCCGCCACATTGACCGATCCCATGCGTCTCGTATCCAGTGCCTTCCCGCAACCTTAACCAGGTAATCGGTCTACCTAGTGGGAGGCCTTCCAACGTATCGTCTCCCGGTTTGTGGTCGCCATTCCAGAACTTTTCTGCCCCATCGGCCATCCGTTCTGCGAGCAATGTGCCCTGCCCACTGCCACTTAAGTTTGGCAATTCTTCGGGCTATGTCGGTAACTTTTGTTCTCCTGCTGATATCCTCATTTCTGACATGATCACGCAAGGAAACTGAAGCATAGCCCTCTCCATTGCCCTTTGGGTGACTTTAAGCTTTCTGATAAGGCCCATTGTGAGCGACCACGTCTCGGTCCCATAGGTGATCACTGGCAACACACACAAGTACATATGAATTTGAAAAAGTCACATTGGTTTTTGCCCGGCTTTGAACCCATGACTCCAAGCACGAGAGGCGAGGTCTTAAGCCACACAACACGACATTTACTTTTAAATTACTTCAATCACGACAGTTATTTCACTGGTTAAGAGCTACACCATCGCTCAGTGTCTTTGGTAAATTTTTAACCCCGTAAAATTTAGTTTTAGTGGCACAGGCCAAGAGAGCGAAACATCGCGAAAAAGATATTTGTTTTTTTTTTATATAGTCTATAGGCTCAAAATTGACCACTATCTCACTCACCTGATGGAAAGTGATGATGTGGTCGACGGAAAAGCGAAGAAGAAGCACGCTTGCCTAGAACAAAACTTATTCACTCTTGACTTAAAGAATCCTAGATTGGAACTGTTGGGAAACACAGACTCCAGCAGGGAATTCCACTCCTTAGCTGTACGCATAATAAAAGTGTTCTCAAAACGTTTTGTGCATGTAGGTGAGATGTTCACCATGTATTGCTGGTAGTCCGATGATGAAACAGGCCAGGTGGAATTAGAGCATGCAATCCATCGCACACTCACCACACTCATCGCACTCTATATTTTATATTTTTTCCTACTCCTCTGTTATTATTTTCTGATTCATTTCGTTGCGGGATGCAAGACAGTAAAATTCATTCTCCGGGACTTCGTCGAGCGTCATTGCTCCGGCGCTTTTCTGGTGGTCACCACTGTTGATTCTGGATTTCAGGAGTTGCAGTGGTTTGGAATTTTTTCGATTCTGAAGTCCTAGTACTCCGTTAGTCTCTACCGCTAATGATTCTAGCCCTGCAAATACTTCTTCATGATTCTGGCCTCCTGGTAGTTTGGGTTATAAAATATCTATTAACTTCGATTAATTCTTCATATTATTTCCGAGACGGGTGAGCACGACTGTACTTTTTCATTTTTTGTTCTCTAAAATTAACTTGGGGCGAATCGACACAGAAAAAATAATATTTTTAATAGTGGTCGATTCGGGCAAATCTTCCAATAACCCGATAAAAAACCGACAAGCTGGCAACTCGGCGAACATAGTTTACGATACTAGTTTTGGTAATTGGACTTATATTTCTTAGCATGTAGTAAGTTTTATGCAGCTAACTGGGTGAAGTGTGCTTTTCTTACAAGATTGTAAATACACGCTACAAATAAAATATCTACAGAAATGTACGTATACCATACCTCTCTGCCTATCCTTGATAACATAATAGCATTTTAACCTTGACACAAACCATAAACAATCATCATAACCGTTCCAATTTCTTAAAACCACAGATAAAGTAGCGTTAGCTAGTAATGGACCGGATTTCTCAATATGGCGGCCGGAAATTGGCTCTGCAGTCGTTATTAGGGCTAACAGGAAGTGACGACTTTGGAAGGATTAGGCCGTAAACGATTATTTCGTTTGTGTAATAGTTCTATTTAATGGCTATTTGTTTAGTTGAGCGGATAAGATTTCTGTAGTTTGGTATAAGATATATAAGTTTCTCACATGAGTTCGACGTTTACTATTTGTGTTTGGATTCTTTTGAGTGTAGTGTGTTAAGTGGTTTCGTTGTTTTAATAATTATGTATCTTCTAATCATGTATCTTTGACAAAAAAAAAAGATGTAACACCGAATATTCTGTATTTTTTGCAACTTACGTAAATCTCATTCTGTATCTTTTTAAAACATTTTCGTTAAGTTTTTGACATTGAATATCGCTGAGATGAGATTGTGACTTGAATGTATTATATTCCTCGAAAGGAAGTTAGAGCAGTGTTGGCCCAGTGGTAACGGCCGCGACTTACAAGTTGTAGGTCGTGTGTTCGAACTCATACAGGCGCTTTACTTTGTGTAAATTATTTCGTCACCACTTCTCTCAAAACGGTGAAGGAAAACATCGTGAGGAAACGGCATGTCTTAGAACCAAAAATTCGAAGACATATAACATCCACCAACCCGCAATGGGCCCGCGTGGTGGATTACGGCACATTCCCTCTCACAGAGAGGAGACCTGCACGCACAACGAACCAAATGAGAGTCTAATGGGGTAAAGGGGTCCATCTATCCTACCCTATCCTATCCTATTCCTCGAAGGTTGGGCAGTGGTGCACCTAAGACACGCAAATTTCGCCAGATATATACTAGTCCCATGTAATATATGGCAAGCCTATTGCCATCAACCAGACCCAAAGCCAGACACCGGGCTGCAATTCAGAAATGCCAGATGGAACCCTTATTGGGGTTGCCCGACCCGAGTATCGAACCCAGAACTTATGCTCAGCAGTAGCGCTTGCGACCAGTACACCAACGAGGCAGTTAAGTTTTTATACAAGAACTAGCTTCTGCCAGCGGCTTCGCCCGTGTGAATATCGAAAATTATCCCAAGGTAAAATATTCCTGGGATAAAAAGTATCCTATGTGTCATTCCAGACTATAATCTATCTCTGTTCCACAATTTCATCCAGATCCGTTCAGCCGTTTGAGCGTGAAGAAGTAACAAACACACTCACAAAAATTTTCGCCTTTATAATATTAAGTGTGATTAAACGTGATGTTTTCTCCTCAATTATTTGTGTAATTAATAATAAAAATAATTATCAGATTAATAAATCTTGAACAAGGTCACATTCACACATACCTAATTTATCTGCAAGTTTTTCTGACGTAAGTACTAAAACAATGCAATCAAAAAGATCAAAGCAATAAGATTTTGGTTGATTGTTTTTTGTCTACAAACTGTTAGTTAAAATTGTAAGTCATAATTAAAGTATTTTTTTTAATATAAACGTTTCATGCGATTTCGTGTGGCCATCTCAAATATTTACCTATTTAAAAATTTATCATATTTTTATTTTTATATTATTTTTAGTTAAACTGATACAAAAAAAAAATGCGTCGTTGAATTGTGAGCTGATAATATAATAATTTATAATCATAATTATTTTCTATTTTTATTTAAATGAAAAACACCGAATAAATTATTTAAGTATACGTATATAAGTAAGTGTGAGAAAATACGTAGATATATCTAATATATTTAAACGAGCAATTCTATGTTAATTAATATAGAACACAATTCAACGACGTGAATGACATTTTGTATTTAGATAAAGTTTTTGCATTTTAAGTTTACCTGTACAGATGTATTTTTTTTAAATAACTAGCAAAACTTGGTCCCAGGTAAGTACTATGTTTTAAAGATTGTACAAAACTCTTAATAACGATGTTGTATTGTTTTCGACGAAATAGACAGAAGAATATCAACAAATTGGAAAAAATACTGGGCCCAAAAAGAAATTCTAAAAGGGAACTATAGCCTTAATGTAAAAAAGACTATAATGGATTCATGCATTTTCCCAAGCTTAACTCACGCCAGCCAGACATGGGACTTCACAGAAAAAGTAAAAAACAAAATTTTATCAAGCCAACATGCAATGGAACGAAGTATACTGAAACTGAGAAAAATACATAAAGCGAGAAACGCAGACATCCGCATGAAAACTAAATTAACTGATGCACTTCATTTTAGTTTAAAACAAAAGTGAAAATGGGCAGGGCACCTGTCAAGATGCGAAGATAAGAGATGGACTTACCAAACAACTAAATGGTAGGGTCCAAAAGGCAAAAGGAAAGTGGGAAGACAGAAGAAAAGATGGGCGGATGACATAATGAACATAGCTGGAAAAACTTGGATGCATATGGGCAAAGACAAGGAAAGGTGGAAAAAAAATGGAGGAGGCTTTTACCCATAGGGGGCCACATAACAATGAAACGGGAATGAAATTATTATAATTGCATGTACATTTGTAAAGTGTTAAGTGGAAAATAAAGCTGTAATAATAATAATTGTTTTCGACGAATTTTAATGACGTCAATATCCAGTGAGTTCCACAATCTTACAGCATGGACAGAGAAGGAATTGGAATAATTACTGGTTTTATGTGGTTCGAATTTAAGGAAAGATCTGAGATGTGATCTGCACATTGCATCTTTAGGGCGAGCGTACCGACTGAGTGCGTAGGAGACTCTAAAGGCACTTCAGCTAATTTGTTCACTCGTAATTTGTTAGAAAATGTTTGCTTTTCTAGCAATTTACCAGAAATGAAATAGGAGTACATAATGAGTACGTTTCATTACTTCTACGCCAGATGGTATTTAGCGTGGTCATGCTGGGAAAGAATCTTGCCAGCACGACCTTTATATCTACGATAATGGAGAGGTATAAAATTTCTAATTAGTGGTATAAAATAGTACAAATTAAAAGGATTTTAGTACCATCTAAAGTTATAATGAATGCGTTCATGGTCGTGCTACGAAGTACAACACACTTCGTTGACCTGAGCACGCCACGAAAGATTGGAGTCAATCAACCAACAGATCTTTTGCGGTTTCTGTATACTTTAATGCGAATACCGTCTAGATATAAAAGCATCAGATAATTAAAATCAGCAGCATTGCAAAAGAATTTGCTGCCTATAACCATGGCCCGTTAATCATTTGCCATTAACGGAGCACAACTCCAGACTGGGCTGAGACTGAGGGTGGAAAAGCCTAATAGAAAGTAACCCCACTCGGGAACCGAACCTAGCACCACAATGTTCAGCAGTAGCGTTTGCGACCACTATACTAGAGACAGTAACTTGTTTATTTATGAATCAAATAGCTTCTTTCACGCGGGCGATGCCGTTGCGCCCGCGTGGAAGAGAGAAAATTATAAAAAATAATATTAATAATATAAACCAGACGATAATCTATCTCTGTGCCAAATTTCATCTAGATCCGTGCAGTAGTTTTTGCCGCGTGAAAGAGTAACAAACATACAAACTCACAAACTTTCGCCTTTATAATATTAGAATGACTAGCTTCTGCCAGCGGCTTCACCCGCGTGAATCTCGAAAATTATCCCGAGGGAACATATTCCCGGGATAAAAAGTATCATATGTGCTATTCCAGACTATAATCTATCTCTGTGCCAAATTGCATCAAGATCCGTCCAGCCGTTTGAGCGTGAAAAAGTAAAAACATACAAACACACATACATACACTCACAAACTTACGCCTTTATAATATTAGTGTCATGAGCGTGATCTGCCTAGCGTTTTCTTTACTATGTTAGCGCTTTCAATCTCTTTGAGATGAAGCGACTACCTATCTTCCTCCACAACCCATTAACTTTCTGGTTTCAGTCTACTAACGACTGCTAAAGATCTCCAAATGACATTCGGGAACAACGGCTTAGCGGCCTTTTCGAGGCGTGCCTCGGAGAACTCTCGGTATTATTTGTATGGACCCATCCAGGGACCGAAGTTGGCGAACTTTGCTTAACCTTGAAGATTGCCGTGCGGCTGTTATCATTGAGCCATGAGCCACATTTATGTTTTTATTTATAATTAAAAACAATAATGTAAAATACGAAGATTAACGCGATTTAATCAATTCACACATTCGTTAAGCTCAGAGTTTGTAAAACAGATTATTTACTCGACCAGTATTATGTAATTAATTGGGATTTAATTTATCAACCGTAATGAAGTATTGGATTTACGTTTAATTTACCGATGCATTTTGTTTTTGCTTGAAACTCTGATTCAAAGTTAGTTTGGATAGTGATGCATCATTGTTTCAGAGTTTTCTCTCTGTGCGATAGAATTATAATTTTGCTCGCTGACTGCATTCTTAGTTTATTTTTATTTTTTTATAGGCTCGCACTTGACCACTATCTCATCTGTTGGTAAGCGATGATGTGGTCGACAGTGAGACACGCTTGCCTAGAAATAACCTATTCAGTCTTGGCTTAAAGACTCCTAAATTGTAGCTGTCGGGAAACACAGACTCCGGCAGGGAATGCCACTCCTTAGTTGTACGCAAAAGTGTTTCCAAAACGTTGATGATGGTATAGAGTAGTAAAAAGTTCTTGAAATTTAAATGATTTTACAACAAAAACTTTATTAGCTTCTGTCAGCGGTTTCACCCGCGTGAAATATAAGTATATCCTATGTCCAAGGTCCATTGACACTCTCTCAGAGAGAAAGGACATGGCTAAATAAAGTATGGACGACTGCCCTAGCAATGAATAAACATTTTAACTAGTAATATTTAATTCTGAATAGCTGAATATGCGTATTTCGTATGAAAAAAGTTACAGACACTTTTTATATCGTCACAATCCTGAAAATAAAATCGTAGAAACGCCTACATTAATAGGTATACAAGGTACAAAGTTGTAAAAGAATACGATAACGAATATGATACTTTATTAAGGTGTTCAGAGGAGCTCGTGGCTTAATAATAACGCACAGGTCGATCTTCAAGGTTAAGCAACGCTAGCCGAGGTCATTCCGTGGTTCCATCGTGTACCATCTTTACATAGCGAGTTTCCTTCGTGTCTTGGAAAGCTAGTTAAGCCGTTGGTCGCGGCTGTCATTTGAAGATCTTTCATTTGTTGCTACACCACAGTTTATGCATCTCATGATGAATCAATACGCAATTGAAACTAAAGACCATACTAGTTGGCTCTGTATTAATACATAATACTCAGCGAAAGGTACTTCGTTCAAAGTGAGATCCCATGACACCCCCAACATGTTTTTTTTTATTTGGTTCTAACCGAATCGAACTTTTTAGTGTCAGCACTATTTTAAGCGCCGTTGCTTTCCAGATTTTGCCAATAATTTCTAGAAATCAGATAATCTCTAAGGTTTTGAGATGTATTGCGAAAAGTACAAAAATAAATAATAATGAATACTGTTCGTTTCGATTTACGCAAATGTCTTTAAAAGTAGGTTTATTGACTACAATTTTTCGTAGAACGGAATCTTATGTTCTTCTTGTCAAAAAAACACAATCATGAAAAAACTTTTAATTATTTGATTAATTCACGAAAGTTCTAGAAGAATAATAAAACTGTAATAATTCATTAATGAATATTTGAATGTTACGAGCTAGTGAGAAATTTCTAGACGTGCTAAGGGCAGTTGTTTAGTCATGTCCTTTAAGCAGATTAATGTAATGACTGTGCCTTCTCAGCATATTTATGAAAAACTTTTATGTGCCCATAAAAATATAAAATTGTTTAAAAAATACAGTGATATCCATAACATAAATACTAAGAACAAACACAAAGGACATGGCTAAATAAAGTATGGACGACTGCCCTGGCAATGAATAGACATTTTAACTAGTAATATGTAATTCTGAATAGCTGAATATGAGTATTTCGTATGAAAAAAGTTACAAACACTTTTTATATCGTCATAATCCTGAAAATAAAATCGTAAAAACGCCTACATTAATAGGTATACAAACTTGTAAAAGAATAAGATTTTGCTATGATACTTTATTAAGGCGTACAGAGGAGCTCGTGGCTTAATAATAACAGACGCACAGGTCGATCTTCAAGGTTAAGCAACGCTAGCCGAGATCATTCCGTGGTTCCATCGTGTACCATCTTTACATAGCGAGTTTCCTTCGTGTCTTGGAAAGCTAGTTAAGCCGTTGGTCCCGGCTGTCATTTGAAGATCTTTCATTTGTTGCTACACCACAGTTTATGCATCTCATGATGAATCAATACGCAATTGAAACTTTAGACCATACTAGTTGGCTCTGTATACATAATACCCGGCGAAAGGTACTTCGTTCAAAGTGAGTTCCCATGACACCCCCAACATGTTTATTTTTATTTGGTTCTAATCGAATCGAACTTTTTAGTGTCAGCACTATTTAAGCGCCGTTGCCGTTTTGCCAATAATTTCTAGAAATCAGATAATCTCTAAGGTTTTAAGATGTATTGCGACACAAATAAATAATAATGAATACTGTTCGTTTCGATTTACGCAAATGTATTTAAAAGTAGGTTTATTGACTACAATTTTTCGTAGAACGGAATCTTATGTTCTTCTTGTCAAACAAAAACATGAAAAAACTTTTAATTATTTGATAAATTCTCGTAAGTTCTAGAAGAATAATAAAACTGTAATAATTCATTAATGAATATTTGAATGTTACGAGCTAGTGAAAAATTTCTAGACGTGCTAAGGGCAGTTGTTTAGCCATGTCCTTTGTAGTACCTACAACAAGGCTTAAGAAAATAGGTGGCTCGTTTAGATGTCAATGTGTGCTTTTATAATAAGCTTCCAAGCCACGTTCAAGGTCTAAGTGTTAATAAATTCAAATCATTCATTAAACGTAAGTTGTGCCAGAGAGCGTTTTATAACATTAAAGATTACGTTGAGGGCAAAAAGGCTTGGGATTGAGCTGCTCCAAGTAATTTAGTTCTTTTTTTATTTTGCACCGTGAATTTAGTTTTTTATTTTTTTTTGGTTTTTCTTGCAATGACAAGAATATTTACTTTTTAAAGTATTATATTATTTTATTTTAATTATTGTGAATGTGAAGACTATGTGGATCATTCTGTTTTTTATTTTTATTTAACTTAGTTTTTAATTATGGTCTGGCAGTTTGAGTATTTATGCGGCCTACCCGAATGTCCTTTCTTTTGTATTGTTCGTCAATTCATTGAGCTCCTCAAATTCTATTTCATTAGAGCGCACGTGAGCATCCGTCAAAAAACAAAGAAAAGAAAACAGGAATACCGACTGCCGAAATTGAACTTATTTTTCTCTTTGTAGTGTTTTTTTTTGGAAGTTGGTTGTATTTTTTTGTAAAAAGTTTTATAATGAAGACTTTATCTATGTTCCGATTTCTACGAAACTCTTATAATAACGTGTGTACACGCTTTTTTACGAGTACACTTTTATCTATAAACTTTTAATCACAAAGAAAACATTCCCAATTAAGACATTATTGGTCATATAACCTTCGCACGAACTTATTAATAAATATATTAATTACAACGTTTTATATAAGTTATAAATTAGCTTACTTATTACTTTTGTCTCTTTTCAGGTCGCTGCTGAAGCCGAAATATACCGAAGTAAGTGGGATCCAATTAGTACAAATTTATCTTAAGTAGATTTTATCAATAGCTTGCCAATAACGTTAATTTGCCAATTAGGTTTATTGGCGCCCAAATGGGACTCTCCGAAAAATTCATTACTATAAGTAAATGTATCGTTTTGGGATCGCAAAGTCCTCGAATATTTTTTTCATCGACTTTAATACAGCTGACAATATAGAAAGTGGAGAATCTACACTGATAAAAGAAATAACCGAACAAGTTTTTTAACTCTAAACAAAGTTTAGTTAATAGAAAATTTACTTTATAATACAGTCATTTAAGCATAAATTATTAAGAATCAACTTGAAAAAGAACCAGTGTGGGTTTATTTACAGATCCTTCGTTGACCATTCGACTATTGGGACTGTATTTCTACTTCTTTTAGTACCGACTTCAAAAAAAAACCTAGACTACGGAAGCGCAACGTATGTCAAAAGTCCAAAACACATCTCATCCTTTCAACATTTATTAAAAGGCAGGTGCTTGCCTCAAAATAGGACGTGACTTTTCAAATATCGGTCAGAAACCGAGCCTTTAATCCCGTTCTAACAGGGGATTTTTTAGGCAAAATCCTTGCATGGCACGAAAAATAAACTAGAAAAATGTCACACGAAATATCAGGGAAAAATCAGGCGCTGTCGTATGAATAGTTCTTCAGCCTGCCAAAGTGTCATTGAAAACGACTGCGGGTAGTTCAAGAGGAAAGTGAACTGTCGTGTGTTGAAGTTAGGGTTGGTTTTACTTTGGTGATGGCAACTAATTATCGCTACCGTCTGGCTTGAAAGAAAGAAGTGGAAGAAGCCAGTGAAATCATGCGCGACGATAACCTATAATTATAAGGAGACGCTTAACGGTGGGCTTCTTTAGTGATGTGCCACTGATTTTAACGATTCATTAATTTGAGATACTTTTAAGACCGATAAAAAAAATTATGAAAATATTTGATACGTTTTGATTTATAACTAAAAACAAAATTATAAAAAGATAGGCAGAATAGTTTTAGTTACAAATAACCGCGTGTATGACTAGATGTATGCACGTAAATGAACTACAAGTTGTATGTAAGGATCGTAGCAGTTAGCGTTACTGCCTACCTAAAAAGGCGTGAGTTTATGTTTGTTTGTAAGTTATAAAATTAAAGGAATAGTTTAAGTTGTACAAGCTTAGGACAAGGACGCCTAAAATTTATGTTTCACATTATATTCGATTACACAATGTAAAGTCAAGTTCAGTAATTTCTGGTTATTGAAACTACAATATCTTTTTTTAACTTACAGCACCATTCCATTCATATTAACAGCAACGTAATCGTTTTAACATTAACACTCAAATGACAATCATTAATCGATTAATGTATTTTTTTAACGATTCTTAATTCATCAAATCTATCGATATTATCTTGAATGACGTAAGCACTATGGCTCCACAATCTATGACGACCACTGACGTAGGCTCGTTACGTTATACTATGAATACAACTTGTACAAATTGTGGCGTGGGCTATTGATTAGACTTTGATTTCTATAATCTATACGGACGGCAATTATGTTTATTATAGGGCCTGTAATAGTATTATTATGACAGTATGTAATTATTTCTGGAAATAGATAGTTTGCTGTGTTACGTACTTACTTGGTGACTTTTGTAACGTGTTCATATTAATTCCATACAATGCGATGGCAATGAATTATTTTCTTATGTATGGGACTTTCCTGATGCGCGACACAATTTCAATTGCGTCGATAGAAAATTTTAAGTGCAGGTCAGTCCAATTTTCATTGTATATAAGCTGTCCTATTGTATTTGTATGTTTTTAGTTTTTTTTGTAATTGCAATAAAGACCGGACACTATCGTAGTCCTAAAATGGTCTTCTGGAGCGGTCAAATTGCCAAGTTTGTGTATTGTGGTCAACAATGAGATTTTACCAATAGAAATTTCATATTCAAAGAAATAACATGGCGAAATTTTACTTTAGCTACCTACATAGGATATATGGAACTTGGAACTTTATTTCTATCACTGAGTAGGTTAAAAAATCACAGAGATATAAATAGGACCCCATTGTCAGAGAGAGATAAACATACTGTTCAAATGCACGTACGTGTCCAGACGTAGGACAGACTGGGTTCACTCAAGCTGGTCAGCTTGTGTTTGTATTGCCGCGCAGACGTCGGTAAAACGTATCTACCTCAGTATATATATGTCGCATCAGGGGTGGTAAAGAGGTGCAAACTATCAGGAAGTCAGGATATATTCCTTTAGGTTAAGACATCGTGTTTCGGCAGGTAGGTGGGTACAATCGTGAAAATGAAACACAACTGCAACAAATAAATAGCAAAACAAAACGATGATAATTCACATCACCGTTTTACCAGGCGTATAAGCAAACGTCCGGATTACCGTATCTTTATTATTTAAATCTTTCGTTAAACCGGATATCCTTTTGAGGTCAAAAGCAGTTGGTAAAACTTTACCGATAGTTTCAAACAATTCATCTCCATACATTGAAATTGGATATCGTATTTCAACCAGCAAACATCGGAACAACGTTAGGCAACAGCTGAGAAACAACAAATTAATTTCAACTGGTAAGTCCGTAGGTATAAACGACAGAACGTCTCGCATATTATCTTAGCATAGGGACATTTCTCACGGTAATACTGTAAAAAGTTATTTAAGGCCTGCCACATGTTTGGACCTTCCAACGGTATATGAATTACGCGAACATTAAGGTCTGTTGTCGGCATTTTACAGTGTTATAAAAATAAGTTAAATTCAATGCTTATTGTCTTCGGAACTGTAAACGAACCCTCATTAATCTAATGGCTAGCGGGCCGCCTTGAACGATCCCAAAGACATTAACGTGGCGTGAGAAAAAGGTTATATCCCGTTGCATTGTCTAGTAGATTTCTCTTCTAAAAATACCACATGGATATTTAAAATAGGATTGACATAGGTGCCATGTGAGTTTTAGATTAAGACTACACTTGTAATATATATAAGAACTAGAGAAAAGGTAGCTAATTAGACAAGATTATGTATGTTTTCATAGCTCATAAGTAGAGTACTTAGAGTAGGTTAGGTTTAAGACTCTTGTATTGACCTTTTACACGTTTTATATTTTTTCCTAGGTAGAATTAAGTATGTAGATTAAAGAAATGTATAATTTGTGTAGATTTAAGTAAGATACGTTTAATAAAATCGGCATTTCTGCGATGCCGGGCCCGAATACCGTTGAGGGAGAAGGGCGCTATTGTTTGCGGCTAACGGTTTTTTGTATAAAAGCCGGACCGCTTGGGAGTTGAGACACAGTCGGTCTCCTGCTCTACAAGAGATAACAAGTAAGGAATAAATTGAAGATACGAATCAAGACAGTATTTTCATTCCTCCAACAAGACCCCAACAAAACAACACCAATACAGTCCACTACAGTCTGGTCCCTCGAGCCCGGATAAAGAACGAGAACCCGCGGCAACCAGTCCACTACAGTCTGGTTCTACGAGCAACGGATACAAGAAAGAAGAACCTGCGGCAACCAGGCCCAATACAGTCTGGTCCATCAGATCTGCTGCAACCAGAACCTCCGCGCTGCAGACGAAGTACGAAGACCTGCAGCAAGAGCGAAGAAAGGTACCCGGCTGTCAACGAGCTGCAGACGAAGTAGGAAGATCTGCGGCAAGAACAAAGCTGTACGGAACAGGACCGGTTTCGAACCTAACTGGTCTTGAACCTGACCGGCTTAAACCCAATCGAACCCGACCGGTTCACCGAACCGAGCCAACCGGTTTCACCCGAAGTACCAAACCGAAGAGGTACTAACCCGCCGTGCCAAACCGAACGTGCGGCTATACTCGAGATGGTGTTCACAAGGAGCCAGGGAGACGCAACCGAGATGGAAGAACAGCTACGCATCCAAGAACAGGAAGCGCGACGCGTCCAAGAACAGGAGGCGCGCCGCCAGGAAGCGGAGCTGATCGAACATGAGCGAAGAAGAAGACTCTCACCGGACCCACCAGCATCACTATTCTCGAGAACAGCACACAACAGCGCAGCGGGGCCTTCCAGTGCTCAGACGACAAACACCGCTATCCCACAGCGAATGACGTCACCGACCAGGACAATGAGGTCGCAACGGTCAACGACAAGCGTCACAACAAGGCTACGGATGGCGGAACTGGAGGCTGCAGAGAAGCTAGCAGCCATCCGGACCCAGCAACTGGCACTGGAAGAAGAGCTAGTCAAGAAGAGACTAGCAGTGGAGGTGTCAGCGATCAACGATGAAGAAAGCGTACAAGAGGAACAAGAGCCCTCTCGTCCTCGCGAAGAGCCTCATCGAATGGTGGATGAATGGCTGAGGACGAATCCCCTCAACTCACGGGGGGAGGTGGGACCAAGAGAATCCAAACAGCTACGCTTCACATCTAGAACGAGATCGCCGACCCCCACAAGAGCAAAGGACAGCATCGAGCACTTGGCAGCAACGCTAGAAAAGATGGTCCGACCTAGGCCTAGGCACACGGAGCTACCTACATTCTCCGGAGTGACCAACGAGTGGCTGCCATTCAAGGCGGCTGTACGAGATTCGACAGACATGTACCAGGTTACAGCAGCCGAGAACGTACAAAGGCTAAGAAGCTGCCTCAAAGGAGAAGCAAGAGACGCCGTGGCCGCCCTTCTACATACGGCCACTGATCCAGGCGTCATTATGAAGACCCTTGAGCAGTGCTTCGGACGACCGGAAGTCATCATCGACCGGGCACTGGACGACCTCAAGAAGCTTCCGAAACCTGGTACATCGGCCATAGAACTCAACAGTTTCGCTGTCAAGCTACAGAACATCATTTGCGTGCTGCAAACAATCGATCGAAGAGGTTACTTGTTCAACCCTTTTATGACCCGGGAAGTACTGGACAAGCTCAGCCCGCATCTCCGATCCCGCTGGTGTGACTACGCCTACGATCAAGAAGGGACAGCGGATCCGGAAATCGTCGTGATGTCACGGTTTCTAATGCGAGAGGCGGACCGAGCGTTACGATATACGTACGCTCCGTCTACAAGCGCCGCCGCACCGAGAAAGGAAACTAGACCCATCGTGACACTCAAGAAGAAGGCGAGCGTGTTCGCTACGACAGAGGAAAGGGAAGAAGAAAAGGACAAGTGCCCCAAGTGCGAGCAAACCCACGTGTTGACGCGGTGTCCGCAGTACAAGGCGCTCACGGTAGAGCAGCGATGGAGCTTCCTGAAATCTAATAAGATTTGCTTCAAATGCGCCCAGAAGCAACACAGGCGCATAAGTTGCAAGGCGCAGCTGTGCGGCGTCGATCAATGTCGCCGCCCGCATCATGCGACGCTCCATCAAGCGGTACGCGAAGCGCAGACCAAAGACACGGGGAAGGCTGACCCACCGAAGGAGGAAGCGGTCCTGTCCGTGGCTACCCGACCCGCTACCGGGCCACGAGCAGTCTTGCTCAAGATGTGCCCTGTCATCGTGTCCGGACCACGGGGGGAGGTCAAGACCTACGCGCTCCTAGACGAAGGGGCCACGATCACCCTAGTGGACGAAGCACTGGCAGCAAGCGTCGGGGCAGAAGGGCCATCAAGGCCGCTCCACCTGAGCGGGGTTAACATGTCGCAGCGAGATATGGGCAGCCAAGTAGTGAACATCGACGTGAAGGGACTGAAGAGTGAAGAGAGCTACAAGGTACGAGCGAGGACCATGAAGGATCTCCGGCTTCACCAACAGTCTGTTCCCGACACGCTGCTGGACTACGAGCACCTGAGGGACCTGACACCAGAAGAGGTGTGCTACGAACTGGCGCGCCCCGGGCTTCTAGTGGGTACAGACCACTGGGAGTGCATAGTGTCCCGCGAGCTCCGAATCGGCGGCCCTAACCAACCGGCCGCATCAAGAACGCAACTAGGATGGGTGGTGCACGGAACCGCACCACGCAGGACCATCATAAAAGAAGGGAACGTGTTGCATGTGTATGAACCCGACCGAACCACGGGTGCATGCAGCCAGGAACTCCACGACTTAGTCGAAGCCCACTTCAGGATCGACGCGCTCGGCATACAAGGAAAGCCGAGAGTCAAGGCGAGCGATCAACGAGCCATCGACATAGTCGGGAGGACAATCAGGAAGATTGACACCGGGTACGAGGTTGGGCTGCCATGGCGGCGAGACGAGGTCACTATGCCGCCCAGCTACAATCAAGCGTTCCGCCGGCTGAAGAAGATCGAGCAGAAGATGGACGCCGACCCACAGTTCGCGGCTGAGTACTCCAAGCAGGTTAACAACCTATTGGACAAGAGGTACGCGACGCCATGCGACGGGTCGGAGCGAGCGAGTGCCATCTGTTGGTATCTGCCACATTTCGCCGTGCAGAACCCGAACAAGCCGGGCAAACATAGGCTAGTGTTCGACGCAGCAGCGAAGAGCAACGGCGTCTGCCTAAACAACGAACTGTTGGAGGGACCCGACCTACTGCTGTCGCTACCAGGAATCCTGTTTAGGTTCCGAGAGAAGGCGGTAGCGATTACAGCAGACGTGCAGGAGATGTTCCTGAGGATCAGGATAAGGCCGGAGGACCAACCAGCGCAACAGTTCCTGTGGAGAGGTGACGACCGACAAGAGCCTCCGAGGAAATACAAGATGACCAGTATGATATTCGGCGCCGCGAGCTCCCCGTACATGGCCCATTACGTACGCAACTACAACGCAGATGTACATGGGCAGGAGTACCCGCGGGCGCTGGAGGACATCAAAGGAAGTCATTACATGGACGATTTGGTGGCCAGCTATGAAGACGCCGAAGAAGCACGGAAGGCAGTCGAGGAAATGAAGGCAGTGCACGCGCACGCAGGGTTCACGCTGAGAGGTTGGAGCTCCAGCGACAAGACGGTGCTATGTGACGTGCCCACCGAGCTACACGCCACCTCTCCTACCCAATTAGGGGGTGAGCAGCCTGAGAGCAAGATCCTGGGGCTGCATTGGGACGCGGAGCGCGATGAGCTGGGGTTCAACACATCTATGAACCGAGTCCCGGCTGAAGTACGATCGAGAACGCGCGCCCCAACTAAGCGTGAAGCCCTCAGCGCCGTGATGTCCATATACGACCCGCTTGGGTTGCTGAGCCACTACACAATACGATCGAAGATCATACTGCAGAGCTTGTGGCGCCTTCAGACGACGTGGGACGAACAAATCCCCGAGGAAGAGAACGAGCTCTTCTCCTCCTGGCTCGCTCGCCTGACCGAACTCGCTCACCTGCGACTACCGCGCTGTTACGTGACGCAAAAGTATGAACGCGTCGACTTACACGTACTGTGCGACGCCAGCGAGCAAGCCTACGCAGCCGTGGCCTATTGGCGAATAAGAAACGTCGATGGGAGCCTGAAAGTCGTGTTGGTGGCCGCCAAAGCTAAGGTGGCGCCTCGTCGGGCGCAAACTATACCGCGCCTGGAGCTACAAGCCGCAGTGATCGGGGCGAGACTCGCCGAGACGATAAGAAAGGAGCACCGAGTCGACATCGGCCAGACGACCTACTGGACCGATTCATCTACCGTGGTGCACTGGATCCATCACGACGTGCGACGCTACACGCCATTCGTCGCGCATCGGCTGGGAGAGATCGCTGAATTGACCCAGAAAGAAGAGTGGCGTTGGCTGCCTACTGAGTGCAACGTAGCGGACGACGCCACTCGACTTGTCGACACGCCCATCTGCGCCACGGATAGATGGTTTCAAGGGCCGGACTTCTTGCTCCTGCCAGAAGAGCAGTGGCCCACGACGTCGACGGATGAACCAGAGGACGAGGAGGTCCTTCACACGAGTGAAGAAACGGAGCGAGACAGCTGGCTACCGAACCCGGCCCGCTTCTCGAAGTATGAGGACGTGCGACCCATGCAAGCTGGCGACGGTGGCTACGCGAGTACCTGCTCACACGGGTACCTCGCGGCGAGCCACGGAACACGTGGCCGATGGGAATCGTCGAGCGCACGCATCGCGGACCGGATGGCGGCGTTAGAGTCGTCGAGGTGCGCACCAGGACCGGCACCTTCCGACGCCCCGTGAGCAAGCTCGTCGTCGTGTCAACGAAGGAGGCTACGCGAGCTGCGCCGGGGGGAGAACTATAAACGACAGAACGTCTCGCATATTATCTTAGCATAGGGACATTTCTCACGGTAATACTGTAAAAAGTTATTTAAGGCCTGCCACATGTTTGGACCTTCCAACGGTATATGAATTACGCGAACATTAAGGTCTGTTGTCGGCATTTTACAGTGTTATAAAAATAAGTTAAATTCAATGCTTATTGTCTTCGGAACTGTAAACGAACCCTCATTAATCTAATGGCTAGCGGGCCGCCTTGAACGATCCCAAAGACATTAACGTGGCGTGAGAAAAAGGTTATATCCCGTTGCATTGTCTAGTAGATTTCTCTTCTAAAAATACCACATGGATATTTAAAATAGGATTGACATAGGTGCCATGTGAGTTTTAGATTAAGACTACACTTGTAATATATATAAGAACTAGAGAAAAGGTAGCTAATTAGACAAGATTATGTATGTTTTCATAGCTCATAAGTAGAGTACTTAGAGTAGGTTAGGTTTAAGACTCTTGTATTGACCTTTTACACGTTTTATATTTTTTCCTAGGTAGAATTAAGTATGTAGATTAAAGAAATGTATAATTTGTGTAGATTTAAGTAAGATACGTTTAATAAAATCGGCATTTCTGCGATGCCGGGCCCGAATACCGTTGAGGGAGAAGGGCGCTATTGTTTGCGGCTAACGGTTTTTTGTATAAAAGCCGGACCGCTTGGGAGTTGAGACACAGTCGGTCTCCTGCTCTACAAGAGATAACAAGTAAGGAATAAATTGAAGATACGAATCAAGACAGTATTTTCATTCCTCCAACAAGACCCCAACAAAACAACACCAATACAGTCCACTACAGTAGGTATTCGGAAGCCGCAGACCAGAATAAAGCAAATGCTAGACAAACTACCGGTCGGGGTGAAGTTCGGACGTCGATTGGCACGATCGTTGGAAATTCTTAGAATGAGGGTAGTCTGTTACTTATTAGTTGCATTAGGTGAAATTGACTGGTTGTTGTGGATGACTTTGATTTTGTTTGGTTTGGGTGTATATATTTCTATATCCTTTTGGAAATCAATACTATCACGCCTGTGTTCTGCGAAGGGATATGCAGAGGGGCCCACACATTACGCAAGTTATGTTTAAGTCATCAACCGGGCACAAATCCAGACTGCAGGCTGCTCTACTAAGAAATTCCAGATGGAAAATATCCAATATTACATTGCCTGACCCGGGAAGGCGAAACACGGATCTGGAATATGTAACCTTTTGCATAAACAAAATTAATTTCGCTTAAATATAATTTCATGAGGAATGTATGTTTAGTTGATTCCTATTTTATACTCATCATTGTTAATAATGCTGGCTTTTACATTGAACTTGTTAATAGCTAATATTATCATAAACTGGTTCTCATTTTCAGAATTTTCGATTAATTTAGCCATTTATGATTTTAGACATATTTACTCGTAACTAACTCAATTTAAATATTAAAACAAGTACGAGCTTATTTGCGTAATATACTCGTAATAGCAAAACCGCACGCAGTCATTCACTTAGTGTTCTACAAATAAGGTCATCTTTAAAATGTACTTTCTCTTACCAAATTTATCCCTATATAGTTCAGTCGATTCGATAGGTACCGAAACTTAATATAATCGCTATACTTTTTACGGTGCACAGGATTAGTTTATGGTGCCCAATCAACTCGGTTGGAGTCTTTGCAGTGCATCTTTTAAGTAAGAAAGGACCTCGGATTTCGCGACACTTTTTCTTTTACGATACTTTTCGCGATACCCGTTGTTTACACGGGTATGTTTGAAGCTTTAAACCCCCTTTAAAGCATCATTCAAACCCGAATAATAGGGGTATCGAATAAGGTTAGCCATCTAGGTTTAATATTTCAATTACTTACCTATTGGTATAAACTCATGTACTTACAAAGTAGCTAACAACATTGTTAGTAATTAATTATACCTACCTTTAAATGAAGGGTTGAACTGGGGCATAAATTGTTAGCAGTCCCAACTGGGCGCCAGTAAGGGCTATTGGCGCCCAACACGGGACCTACGTTACTAGTGAAGTCATTAATCATAGAATAACATTACATTTAAATTACTTGAGGCAACAAACCTTGACAATGGTCGCCCTAGTTGTGGTTCTTTTATATGTCATTTTGGCATTATACATTAAGCGTTATTATTTTGGCTATGTTTCATTGTAGCGTCTTGCAGGTTACAACTATTTGCCAAGTCGTTGACATATTATTATATTGAGTAATTACAAAGAGAATGCTAGCATTAAATTTGTGTAAAAGCAAAAATGTGGGTAGGTATACAACGAGATATGCGTCTCTTATTGTTTATGTTAACCGTCTGTTTATCGTGCTGTTTTTGTGAAACAACCCCAAAAAAATATGTGTGCAGTTCAGACGTCGTAAAAGTAAAACTTCAAAAATTATATTCTAGCTCATTCTCTCGTGCGTTAAATCATACAGATATAATATGTGTTTGTCTCCTTTAAATTTCGCTTTTTGTTTCATCGATTTTCAAATCACAACGGAGCTAAAGAAGTTTACAATTTGAAAATAGAATCGTAAAATATAGAACAAGGCATAGATCACTCATTTATATATAGACACAATTTCATAGCAAGGTCCCTCGTCACAACCAATATATCAAACATGAGACATGTTCAATCTTGCATAAATGTAATCTGGTAACTGATAACATTATACAACATCAATTATGACTAAATGCTAAGATTGAGGATATACGATAACATACTTACGACTTACGTCATGTTATCTCGGGAATACATGAATCTGTCTGCATAGTATCTGATTTAGCTCACGAGGTAAAGCAAACAGAATTAGTCGGGAAATTCGGAGCAAGCCAGAAATCAGATCCAAAGGCAATTTTCTAGAGTGTTCTTTAAAGTAAGCAACGTTTTTGGCATATCTGGGAATAGAAAAGGTATATAAAAGGTAATGGAAGCTTACCTGATGATCGTATTTTGCGATTTGTTAGGGCTGTGCAGGTGCAAATTGTGGTAATATTCTCGTAGCTGCCATTATTTTTAAGGACTGTTGCGTATGTTCAGCAGGATGTTTCTTAATGATAAAAGTAAAATATCTGATAAAATATATTGAGATATAAAGTTGAAATATTCGAGAGACTACCATCGAAGGACCGGTTATTTTGGCAATTGTTTTTTGAACGCCTTTATCTAGAAGCATACTTTCAACTGATCATAATATTATTGTATTTATGATCGCTTTAAAATTATGACTTTTAATAAGAATCTCTGCCGCAAGTCCAATGAACTAAGGACGCAAAAGATGACGGGACGAGCCAGACAAAATTAATAACCAATTATCCGTACTAGTCCTGGACCGTAACAGCTTGCAATTGAAGCGGATGCCTTTGCTTAGAACTGGAGTTATGAACCGGCATGTATATGAAAAGGAGTACGTAAGGATCGTAACAAGGATTTTCTGTAGTTTCTGCCTACCCCCATGGTAAATAGGCGTCAGTTTGTATGTATGTATGTGTGGGATGGTTCTGGTCGACTGTAACTACTCGTACTAATAAGGACGTTCGTTAAAGTAGTTATTATCTGCAATGCAGTTTAAAAAAAAGTATCCACAAATCAGTATCCCGAATCTCCGAAAGACGAAATTAATTACGAACAAACTAATGCACCTAACTAAAACTGCCGCAGTCGCTGTTCGACTGAGATCGCTGAGAGTTTCAGTAACTAAGCTAATTACGATATCAGTTCTATCCAGTAGTTTTGTTTTTGTGATTTGAAAAGTGATTTATTTTTAACCCCCGACGGAAAAAGAGGGGTCTTATAAGTTTGACGTGTGTTGTTGTGTATATGTGTGTCTGTCTGTGGCATCATAACGCCTAAACGGATGAACCGATTTTGATTTAGTTTTTTATATTTGAAAGGTGACTTTGTCGAAAGTGTTTTTAGCTATGTTTGAATAAAATCGGTTTAGCCGTTCAAAAGTTATTCGCATTTTACTCTTTGAATCTGGATTTTTACGCAAGATATCGTGTCATTATTACGTGTTTCGATAGATTGTCGATTGAAGCGTGTCTGCTACTAGGTATATTATATGTAGTTTAAAAAGCATGAAATAAAAATTATAATCGAGGGTCTTTTAAATTTGTAATTTTATCTTGTTAGTAAACAAAATCTGACTTTCGCCTAGTTTTGTAGCGTTACCTTCATAAGGGAATTTGTTTCCATCGTTTGGAGATTTTTGCATTTTGCAGACTTAAATGACAGATACCTCAATAGTGGGTAATTTACCTACATAGGTGTTCCGAGATATAATCATTTGTACAAGCTTTTTACCCGACTGCCGAAGGAGGGTAATGTGTTCATCAGTCTATGTATGTATATGTTTGTATGTTTGTTCCTATGTAGCGTTCTAGATACCAAACGCGTTGGCAGATTTTGATGATTCTTACGTCAATCGATTCGTCTTATCCTTGTGACTGACTACGTTAAAATTGGAAAACAGAAAAATGACGGCTTTTGGGTACTGGCTGCATAGCATAATTTTCTTCTTTTTAGTTCGCTTCTTAAGCAGTCGTGCTTTTGATTTTTTGAATTAACTTTTTCTCTCAACTTCGCTAATGTGGTCCATCTCACAGGAACCGTGCAATTTTTAGGGATAAATACGGGTAGTCAATGACTAAGTGCCTTAGCTATCTATCTGTAAAATAATTTTCGTGAACGGGGCAGTACTTCCAGATAGTAGTTTTTTTACGTTTGCGTCAGGAATTTTAGATAATTATGCTTTTGGTTTTGGTCACATTAGAATTTTGGGTAGTTTATTTTTATTTATTTTTTACTGTATTTATTTTATGTTCTTTTTATCTATTTTAACATACACAACAGATTTGGTTTCCGTACGTCACGGTCTAGGCGACCACTGAAAATCAGCGCCGTGCTGTGGGTCCCCCACGGTACAGCATTATGCTGAGTGGAAGCCTTATTGTCACAACCACGACATGCATCTGCCTACATATTTTTCACCCTATTTCTTTTTTGATATAATCAAAATGTGGGTAGTATATGTTATTATTATTTGTTTATTTCTCGTTTTTACTAACTTAATTTAAGTACTACTAATACTATTTTAAGGGTTTAGCTTAAGTATGTTCCTATATTGTATGTCGTTTTGTGACAAATAAACACTTTTTCTTTCTTTCTTTTCTTTCTTTCTTTCTTCAAATATATAAATAAACAATTTGACCTCTTTAGAATATTAATTTAGATATAAAATTGTTTTTTTTTCGTACAGGATTGGTTCCCACTCACGAAAACTCGCAGTTTTTCGTATCACCTTTTTAAATCCGAACCTTAACATTGGTAGTTATAATCAACTTGCAATATAAATAATGGAACGTGGTGAGGAGCAGTGGTGGTCCAGTGGTAACAACCGCGACTTACAAGTTGTAGGTCGTCAAAGTATTGTGTAAATTATTTCATCACCACTGCGCTCAAACGGTGAAGGAAAACATCGTGAGGAAACCGGCACGTCGTGAAACCAAAAAATTTAAGACATGTGTCCACCAACCAGCACGGGCCCGCGAGGAAGATTACGGCCTATTCCAATTCACAGAGAGGAGGCCTGCAAGCACAACAGATAAAATAGGAGTCTAAGTGAGGAAAAAGGGGTCGATTCAAAGTTCATCGCTTATTCAACCTATTTTCTCGGCACCTATCGACCTAAACTGAGTCCGAACCTAAATAGTAAATTCACGGTCAGTAAACCAATTTCAAGGTTAATTTGTAGTGCCCATTAGGGTCAAGTTTAGTGCGGGTATAAAACGGTACTTTATGTGTTGCATAGTTAATTAGTACGCAATTTCTGAGTTTATCCGACCTACGTGTATATGTGGTTTTATCGCTCGCTCTGGTATCTTCGAAGACCTATATGAAATAAAATCTTTAAAATTAAACTTGAAGGACCAACTCCATAATTACAATCTACAACTGATTTTTCATTCATCACCATTATTATTTCATTCAATAGTTTAATTTTAGAAACTTGTGAAATTGATTTAATAATACCTAGTTTCAAAAGAACAGTAAAATTGAAACTACACGCGTTCATCTAGTCATCGCACGGACGACTGCTGAGTGTTGAACCCTCGGTTCAATTACCCGGATCAGATAAAGTGTTATGGAGTAACCCATAAGAAATTTCTCAGTGGTAGCTCGGCGTTTGGAGGTTGGTGGTGTGTTGTGAGCACGTAAAACGGTTGTTCCTGCGGCGGATTTTCGCGGTTGTATAGGCTGCGTGTGATTGTGCACACATTTGTCCACTGTAATATGTCCGGAGTATTTGGTTAGTCGCTGTTGTAGGGCTAATTTGGTCGGGGAATTATTTCAAGGCTAAAATTGTTTACTTAAATTGTTTTTAAAAGTTTAACGATTGTTTGACACGCGACTCTTAAAATCGATATGTGTATTACACAAGTTAATTTTAATCAGTATAAAGAGTATCTAAGTTGTTAATGCTTCTTTTTTTAATGTATGTCAAGAAATAGTTTTTGCGATGATTAATGTTTTTAATTTTGTTGCAAATTTCTACTAGACACCCCCTGAAGCAAAGCGCCTGCCTGGGTTCGAACCCACGACCAACAACTTGTAAGTCGTGGCCGTTACCACTGGGCCACCACTGCTCTCTAGACACCCCCTTTCTAGCCATGTCGGTCCATCGCACGAGCAAATTACTTACCGCGCGCCGCTCAATAGAATGAAAGATATTTTATTTTAATTATTATTTTTTAATGTTTTATCTAATGTATATATATATATCAAAATCAAATAATCAAAATCAAAATTTATTTATTCAATTAAGCCATTAAGCGGCACTTTTGAACGTCAAAAAAAATTATAATTTAAAAGTAACAATAATTGATTCTACCGTCCATTCGGAAATGTAGCTTGATATGGAGAAGAATGGACAAGAAACTCCACACTTCTTTTAAAATAAAAAGTGTTTTACAAGTATTTGGTTACATCATTTCTTGTTGGAAAAATACATATATGTGAGAACGATGTAAAAAGACGAGCACGTAAAAGCGTCTAGAGTAAAACAATAATTAAAATAATATCAATACATAGGTAATTAAAAGCAGGCCGAGGCAGCCAAGTTATGACCAATCCCAACTGATGGCGCCCGTTCACGAACATGACACATAGATCGGCACCACTCAGAGCAACCATCATGAAGGGAACCGAATGATCCAACACATGTGTCACCATCTGAGAGACATTAGAGAGAGCATGACACACTATTGGCTGCCAGGGCACACTAGTATAGTCAACAAACGACATATAGGTACAGTCAATGGTAGATTTACAGTTGGTACATAGTACTCACATAATATGTGCTGTGCAGTTATATAATACTAAAATAAATTGAGTTTATACAACACAAATATATTCATATAGTCTTCAGTAGGTCCAACAATACTTTAGAACTTTTCTGCTTATCACTTGTTTTTGTGCCCTTTTTTTTTTTTTTTTTTTTTTTTTTTTTGGGTGGGAAATCATCCAATGACTTCTCCCGCTCTGGGTGAAGCGGGAGGGCGTGTCAGACTTTTACTGACTAAAACCCACCCGTGTTCCTTCAGTTGTTTGTGCCAGGGCCGCGGTAACACTCTTTCAAATTTATCCGCGACCCAGACAGACATCGGCCCTCTCGGGCCCCGTCAATTTTGCTGACATCTCTTTGAGGCGCGCGTGGAACACTACGCGCCGTCGACTCGGGCCTGGTCCTTATCGGACGGCGAGCTACCCATTACTTGCCGTCCGCAAGCCCGCGCCTACGGTGGCCGGGAATCGGCTTGCGACTCCCGACGCCCAGGGCGTCTCCTGCGGTGACTAGGGGCGCGAGGGAGTCTCCGTTGCGTCTCCCTCACGCGTTCCGCCTCCTCCTTCGCGAGCATTACTGCTTCGCAGAAGGAGGTGACAGCTTCCCATGCCCTCTCGCTCCGTACCATGGCCTGAACCAGTGCCGGCCGCGAGAGGTCGCCACCGCTGATCGCCTCCACGAGGACACGGCGGTGCTCCGCCCAAGCGGGGCAGACCTCCACCGTATGCTCCACCGTGTCCTCCGGGCGATCCACACAATGGTGACACCCGGGCGTTTCCTCCCGCCTTATCCGGAACAGAAACCTCCCGAAACAGCCATGTCCGGTGAGGACCTGCGTCAGGCGGAAGGTGAGGACGCCGTGGCGCCTCTCAAGCCACTCCTCAAAGAGGGGCCTTATCGCCGCAATTGTGGCGTGCCCAGCACTGGGTTGCGACAGTCGCTCTCTCCATGTCGCCATGAGATCCTGCCGGAGCTCTGTCCGCCAAGCCGCGATTTGTCGCGGCAGCGGAGTTGTGCCCCGGCGTTTCGCCTCCTCGCGCCACTCCCAAATGTGCGCGAGGACTTTTGCCTCTAGATCCCATGGCAGCAATCCGGCAAGGAGGCTCGCCGCCTCACCGGAGACCGTGCGGTATCCCCGGACCATCCGGATGGCCATGACCCTTTGGGACGCTTTCAGAGAGCGGGCTGGTCTCCGCCTCATGGAACCCGCCCACACCGGTGCGCCGTAAAGGGCCATGGACCGCACGACCCCCGCGTAGAGCCTCCGGCAGGAGGCGTTTGGACCCCCTAGATTGGGCAGGAGTCGCTTGAGAGCAGCCCCAGCCCGCTCCAGTCTGGGCGCCAAACGTCGGAAATGCTCCACGAAATTCCACCGGCTGTCGAGGACGAGTCCCAGGTACTTCATCGTCAACCCGACGCCGATGTGAACCCCTCCTACCGTTATTTGGGTACCCGGCGGTGGCGCGTTCCGAGGACCATGAAAACACATGGCCTCGGACTTGTGCAGGGCCACCTCGAGTCCCAATTGCCGGATCCTCTCGACGACTATCGCAACCCCGCGTGTCATTAGTTCAGCCGCCGCCTGGTGCGACCTCCCCTGCGCCAGGACCAGCGTGTCGTCAGCGTAGCAAATTACGCTGACGCCGCTAGGGAGGTCGGCGCGCAGCACCCAGTCGTAACCGATGTCCCACAGATGCGGCCCCAAGACCGATCCCTGTGGGACACCGCACGACATCTCTCGCCGGTTCCACTCTCCCTGGTGACCGGGGTAGATGACGGCCCTGTCCGTCAAATAGGCCTCGACCACGCGACAGAGGTAGGGCGGCATCCGGTGATACCGGAGTGCTTCCCTGATGCAACTCCAGGGCAGGGTGTTGAAGGCATTGGCGATATCTAGAGACACCGCCAAGACGACCCCACCCCGGGCCACTGCATCCCCCGTCGTGAGGGCTCGTACGCGCATGATGGCGTCCACCGTAGAGCGCCCCCTGCGGAAGCCAAATTGGCTCTCCGCCAGATCCGGTCCCACCCGCACCAGCTGCCCAACGAGGCGGTCTGCAATAACTCTTTCAAAGAGCTTGCCCACCTCATCGAGCAGCACAATGGGCCGGTAAGCGGACGGAGAGTCCGCTGGGCGCCCCGGCTTCTTAATGAGGACCAGTTTTCCCGTCTTCCAGCGAAGTGGGAACTGGCCCCTCTCCAAGCATGCGCTAAAGAGCCCCCTTAGTCGAGGCCCGAGAGCCTCCAAGGCCAGAACCCAGGCCTTACCAGGTAAGCCGTCGGGTCCTGGGGCGGTATTTTTGGCATTCAGCCTACGTACCGCCACTCTCAGTTCTACCTCAGTCACCTCAGGAGCATTGTCGTCGTCGTCGGTGTGGTCCGCATCGGGCACCGCAAGAGGTGGAGCCATGGGCGGGGGAATATGTTCCCCTTGCGAAGGGAACAGAGTGCTCACCACGCCCTCCACGAACTGCGGCCGGAGACTCTGCGTCAGCGGGGGCGCCCATGGGCGGAGTTTATCCCGCACCATTTTGTAAGGGCGCCCCCACGGATCCCTGTTTAGAGTCCCCAGCGACTCCTCGCGGGCCAAGCCTTTGGCCCGCTTGATCTCCGCTCGGAGGGCGCTCCTCGCTGCTCTGTACCCCTCGCACAGCTCCACCTCAATGGCTTCCGTATCCGGAGGACGGTTACGGAGCCTGCGGTGCCTGGTGTACCGGCGTCGCGCAGCAACGCACATCTGGCGCAGAGCCGTAAGCTCCAGCGACCACCAGTACACCTGGCGCCGGGCACGTCCTGGCTGGACCCGGGGCATTGCCACGTCACATATCTCGGACATGGCCTCCCGGAACCACTCCGCCTCGTCGTTGATGTCAGCAGGCCTATCCGGTGATGACACCCAGGCCTGCACGATCGAGGCTTCCAGGAGGAGCTCCCGGTCCAGCTGTTTCAGTGCCCACCGCGGACCGCTCGGGGTCTGTCGGACTGGCGCGCTTGGACTCTGGGTGGAGACGTCGAACCGAATATACCGGTGGTCGGAATACGTCTCCACCTCCTCCATGACGCGCCAGTCGACGACACGCGGTGACAGAGCGGGGCTGGCGAACGAAATATCCACCACCGATTCGCCCTGCATCCGCACACACGTGGGGACAGAACCCCGGTTGAGGACGACCAAGCCTGTCTCCAGAGCCCAGTCCTCAACCATCCTGCCCCGTGTGTCTGTATACCGGGAACCCCAAGCCACATTCTTGGCATTGAAGTCCCCGAGGACAAGCACAGGGAGGGAGCGGTACCCGACGACGACAATTTTCAATTCCGCAAGGGAGTTGTGGAACTCGGCGAGAGTTCGGTTCGGGGAGAAGTATACCCCCACCACGGCAATCTCCCCGAACCGTGCTGCCACGCAACCCTGTCCTCTCTTGACACCCTCGAGTGACGGGGTGCCGGCGGCGGCCGACGAAATTAGGGTCACTGAGCCGCTCAGGTCCTCCACCCAGTCGTCCCTGGGCGGGGCAAAGTACGGCTCAGCGACCACGGCGATGTTAATCGACCACTGCGCCATGCTCTGGAGCAATAGATCCTGAGCAGCGGCGCATGTTTTTGTGCCCTAGAGGCTGTAGAGCAGTACTAGCGTTATGCTAATCATTTTTTTTCAGCGATGTAATCCCCCAACCTATAATATGCCTGCCTGCATAGTGTGCGTTTTATACAGTACCCCATAAATGATGACGCTACTTTAGCCAGTCTGAAACCTGGCTGAATGAATTGGTCCCTAATATATATTTTATAGTTATATTTAAATTCACTATAGAAAAGAAGTAACTATAATATTAATATAGTAAGTAAACTAATATTAAAATTAATAATATTATAATTAATATTTTTTTATAAACAAGGCCTATTTTTTTTCTTACAAATTTATCCATCCTTTGTTTACTTTTCATTACCTCTATAACCGCTTGTTCTATTGCCGTTATAGATGTATTATAGATGAACATAGAAGCTCTAAGCTTCTGTGACTAAACTGCAGCCAGGTTCAACTATTGCTCAATTCGATATTCAGAGCGTGGTCCACTGGGCTCTGTCCAAGTTATTAGTTCACGAAGTTTAACGTCATTGGTTGCAACCGGAACTTCGGTTTAGACATATTGCTTTTACAGTTCAACAAGAGGTTTGGCTATGAAACTTAATGCCTTCAGTCTACTGATGGTCGGGCTTACTGATTGTAATGTTTTAAAATTCCATTGGTTTGAGATGTTATGTTATATGATTCTGGGCTTTATGCCTGCCGGCTTCCAGTCTAACCGGATTTAGCTGAGTACCAGTATTTCACATAGAGCGACTGCCTATCTGACCTCTACAACCCAGTAACTGGGTAATACGATAGCCTTTCAATTGCTGGCTTCTGAATATCGGCAACGACTTTAAAAAAAATACAAATGACTGCCGGGATCTACAGCTTAACACACTTTCCAAGGCGTGAATCATTCGAAATGTTAAACCATCCACGGACATTTCTCGGAAAGCCATGGTAACTTTAAAAGTAAATTATTTTCCTTCAAGCTTCTTTATGCCAGTGTTCTACATCTGACTGCGAATATGTAAAATCAGCAACATCATATCTTATGGGAGTGTATTCTTTGGTAGAATGAACACAATATTATGTAGGTTAACGTACATTTTAGAGCTGCATATAGAGTTGTTTACTATACGGACCTTGTCGAAACTATTTTTTTTTAAACATAAACTTTATATTTATTAATATCACTTTTTAACAGGATATAATTAATAGAGAATTTTCCTTGGATCAGGATTCTTTTGCGAATTGGGGATTGTAAAAGTCATCCCTATTTTACTTAAACAAAAGTTTCGCAGTAGCAAAGAGCCGCCAGAGAACTATTTTAATAAAGCTCAAGACAAGGGTGGCTGACCAATGTTTACAGTTCATTGCGACACCATCAGATAACTGATGGACAGACAGAGGGGTCTTTTAGGAGACCGTCCTTTTTACTTTGAGAATATTTAAAAAAGATAAATCGTTTTGGTAGTATCTGTGGTAAAAATATTAAGTAGGTATGCAAAAAGAAGTCATGTTGCGCCTACGACAAATAAATTAGGATATGCGATTCGAATTTTTTGTATGCAAACAAAATCTAAAAAAAAACAAATGGGCCCCACAAAATGGCGCCCAAAATCTGCCGTTTTTGTTTTATGCAATTTTAATGTAGCCACTCAAGAACGCCTCATAAAACATACATACATAGACTGATAAACACATTACCCTCCTTTGCATCGCGCTGTCGGGTAACAATAATGTTTGAGCTCCTTGGGTCTATAAAGGCGCCCAAAGAAATGAGAATTTCAGATACCCAAGTACAAAATCAAGTTCATTTTTCATCGATTCGCTGGTAGGTACCTACCACCTAGTCTTTCAAGCACTACGTGACGTTATTTTCTTACGTTTTCTCAGACCACCCGCGTAGGTTGGCGATACGCTAGTCTGTTAATATTTACGCAAAGTCAACAGAGGGGGTCTTAGAACAACAACAGAGACACACGACTCGTTTATTTTGCAAACACGTCATCTCTGGCACCCGCATCTTCACGGCTGTACACTCTGGGGTATACAGATATGTTAGTTTTAGTTAATTGGCAGGTCTCGACATTTGTACTTGAAAACATAAGGTTTAGAGTATTAATGTTTAGTAACTAAGTATACTTTTAAACTTAAAAAAGGTTGGCAAGCAATAGGGATGTTCTGGTTAGCAAAATGACAATTCTATTTATTCCGTCAGTGAGATTATCAAATAATATTGAAACCGTATTTTTTGCTTTATCAAATAAATAAAAATTAACGAAGATAAAGCGCATCAAAGTTCAGGAGTGGGGTCTTATGACGTCACTTTGTCTGCATAATATGTAGCGTACGGTATTTCAACGCACTGCACCGTCATAATTTTTTGTTTACATGGCAAAAGAATAAATGCGTGTTCAATAATTTTAGATTATCTAACTGACGGACTAAACTTACAAGTTGTAGGTCGTGGGTCCGAATCCAGGCAGGAGCTTTACTTTGTGTAAATTATTACATCACCACTGCTTTCAAAACGATGAAGGTAAACATCGTGAGGAAATCATCGTAATCGTCTTAGAACCTAAAATTCGAAGACATGTGACATCCACCAACATGCACTGGGCTCTCACAGAGAGGAGGCATGCGCGTACAACGGACCAAATTCGAGCCTAAGTGCGGAAAAAGGGTCCATCTATCCTATCCTATCCTGACGGACTAAATTTATATTTTTGTCAACTACCCTATTCCCGTGACCCAATTCTCAGAGCCTGTGCATTTTTCGGAGATATAGTTTTCTATTGCACTCAGCCATAGTGAAAAAAAAAAATTCATGAGGTTATCTAACCTCATTCAAACAAACCCTTACGCTCTTACAAATAAACGCGGTATAAAGTTATACCAAGTATAAACCTATGAAAATGTATGGTTATACCTTTGTTATACCTGGTATAACTTTATACCGCGTTTATTTGTAAGAGGGTTAATGTCTAATATTGTAGAAATAAACGTATTTTTGTTGTAGCTATTTTAAAAGTAGGTAACTCATTTCTCCACCATCTTTAAATCAAAATCCAACATGGCGGCTATAAACAAATTATTCGTCTAATATTTTTTTCCTAATTATACAAAATATTATGTTTAGTTACTTATTAATTTTGTTCATCGTAAATAAACGACTACAATGATTACTCAAGCATTTTAATTTCAATATTGCTAAAGTTTAGCAAGTTCTTATATTTACTCTTGCATAACTTTGTTCGTCTTGAACATATTAAATGAAATTGAAGAATTGGTAACTAAAGTGTTCAGACTCTTAGACTTTTTACCCCCTACGGAAAAGGAAGGGGTGTTATAAGTTTGATATAGTAAGTGGGTATAATTATGTGTATCTGTTGTGTGTATATATTGTGTATGTAGTAAGTAGGTATGAGTTTTTTTCCCATACATGGATTATTTACTGGACACCACCTTTCCCGTAGGCCATTATATTCTTTTAGGAGATAAATTCCTACACTCAAATCGTGTCAGTCGTCATGATAACCCTCTAATATGTCAATAATAACAAGCCAATCCTGTCAATGTTATTGCTTCAATGTCAATTTCAGGCTATGACAGAATATAGGAGATACTCTTCTTCGAGTAAAAAACGATGCCATCTTTTCCTGGTTCATCCAAAAAACGACTGGACTGAGTGGCCGTAAATACCTTATTAAAAAATATGGAGCAAAACCATAAAATTGCGTGCTTATAGTCTACCTTTAGATAGATGATTTGTATTTGCGTACAAAACAAGTGCTTTTTAAAGGCCCTTAATTATATTATGCAAATTGACTTACTGGTGCTGCCATTAGGCGTAAGGCCCTAACATGAAATAATTAGTGAATTAGGACTAAACGTCAAAACCTCTTTAAATCTGGTTATCAAAAAAAAACTGTTCCGAAAAGAAAGTTTTTGTCCCTCATATTTTTCTGTTCAGTTGGCATGAATGGCAGAAAGCAAAACTTTTCCGGACATTTTCTTATTTGACAACCGGTAGTGCCAACTAACTAGTAATGGATAACTTCATTTGTTTTGATCACTGTCGGATGAAGACTTTTCCGTAAGAGTAAACTGACACAAAATATTGTTGAATGAAATATTTGGATGATCAGATGAAAAATATAGTCATGACATGAACTATGTAAGAAAATATAAGTGGGTAACAATTATTAGTTGGTTTAGTATTATTGAATTTTTAACCACCGAGGGAAAAAGAGGCGAGTTATAAGTTTGACGTGTGTACCTGAGTGTTTGTGTAATTGCGTATCTGTCTGTGGCATCATAGCTAAACGGATGAAACGATTTTGGTTTCGTTTATTTTGTTTGAAAGATGACTTTATCTAGAGTGTCATGTATGTTTGATGAAAATCGGTACAGCCGTTCAAAAGTTACGGGCGTTTTACTGTTTGTATCGGGGTGTTTTCGCAAGATGTCGTGTTATAAATAAGTGTTCAACAGATTGTCGATCGAAGCGAGTAAATCTGAACTCTTAGATAAATTATGTAGCATGAAATAAAAACTACTACTTTGTTGGTCTTGAATATGAAGAATGAAATTGATGAATTTGTAACAAAAGAGTTCAGACTCTCAAACTTTTATATGAATAATTCATACTGATACATATGCAAATTTGGGGAATTATGTGTGATAAGTACTAGAGCTTACTGCCTACGGTCCGTCTAAATTTAGTACATTTGTGGTGGCTGTTTCAATGATCCTCCTTATTAAGAAACGTGAAATCATTTGCCAAACTTTAACCTCTTAAAAATGTATTGGAATTGTGAAGTTTATATTAATTACTCTACGTTAGACTATTGTATAAAATTGACAGTGCCGCTATACTGACCAGTATGGGTATTCATAATACCTTGACATTTTTGTTTTCAGTTTATTAGCAGTAGTTCGAAATTAACAGTACTTATACTACATGTTTTCTATAAAACACTATGCGATACGCCACAAGCATAAATGGAATATTTAATAAAAAACAAAGCAAAATAGTTGACTCCATTTTTCACAGAACAACGAGACGAAACTAGTGTTTGGGGGTATCCATTAAAAGTGGTGGGTCAGGCCAAAACTGGGCGCACAACTACCGCCCAAAAAAACTACTGGGGAAAGCATAAACGAGTACTATTGTGAAGCGAGTTCTAGCTGGATGTGTTATCAATAAAATAACTTCAATTTACAGTGCCTCGGTCACAATTACTTATTATTTCAGTGGTTTTAAGCGCATTGCTGGGAATCATGCTTAGCAGTGCGCTAGCATAACTTTTTTTTTTCTGGGTTTTGGAAATCATCCAATGACTTCTCCCACTCTGGGTGAAGCGGGAGAGCGTGTCAGACTTTTACTGACTAAAACCTACCCGTGTTCCTTCAGTTGCTTGTGCCAGGGCCGCGGTAACTCTTTGTCAAATTTATCGGCCCTAGCGGATCCCATCAGTTTTGCTGACATCTCTTTGAGGTGCGCGTGGAACACAATACGCCGTCGACTCGGGCCTAGTCCTTATCGGACGGAGAGTTATCCTTTACTCGCCGTCCGCAAGCCCGGGAATCAGCTTGCGACTCTTTCACGCGTTCCGCCTCCTTCTTCGCGAACATTACTGCTTTGCAGAAGTGACAGATTCCCATGCCCACTCGCTCCGTACCATGGCCTGAACCAGGGCTGGATGCGAGAGGTTGCCACCGCCGATCACCTCCACCAGGACACGGCGGTGCTCCACCCAAGCGGGGCAGACCTACACCGTATGCTACAACGTGTCCTTCGGGCTATCCACACAATGATGACACCCGGGCGTTTCCTCCAGCCTTATCCTGAACAGGAACCTCCCGAAACAACCGTGTCCGGTAAGGACATGCGTCAGGTGGAAGGTGAGGACGCCGTGGCGCCTCTCAATCCACTCCTCAAAGAGGGGCCTTATCGCTGCAATTGCAGCGTGCCCAGCACAGGGTTGCGACAATCGCTCGCTCCCTGTCGCCGTGAGATCCTGCCGGAGATCTGTCTGCCGAAACGCGATTTGTCGCGGCAACGTTATTCCGCCCCGGCGTTTCGCCTTCTCGCGCCACTTCCATATATGCAAGGACTTTTGTCTCCAGTTCCCATAGCGGCAATACGGCAAGAAGGCTCGCCGCCTCACCGGAGACCGTGTGATATACCCGGATCAGCCGGATTGCATGACCCTTTGGGACGCTTTCAACCGGCGGGCTGGTCGCCACCTCAGATAATGCGGCCACACCAGGGTCTCGTAAAGGACCATGAACCGCACGGCACCCGCGTAGAGCCTCCGGTAGGAGGTACTTGTGCGCTTGCAACCTTGTGTTCGATTTCTGGGTTGGGCAATGTCAATGAGATTTTCCGCCTGAATTTTCTCCATAGCAGGCGGCATCTGGATTTGTGCCTTGTAATTAAGTCAAAAAAGTTTATGGATAACCAACACTTTCCAGAGGTTTCGATCTCGAGATCGTACTAATGCTTTCTATTAGTGAAAAGCATACCTATTATAATCGGATGAGTGCTTCCAGAGATTAAATAACTCAACACTCAACTCAATAATTATACATATAGAAAATTGGAGTGGATACATATCAAAAGCGCACGGGTGTTACAAACTCTTTCCCTATATGCACAAACCCTTTTGTACTCTACCATCACAACAAAACTCCGCATACATTTAAAAATACAATTCCACTCACAACTACTAAAAAGAAGTCCATTTCACCAAACAAACGGACCGTATAACCGCTGTCCATCCGGACTAACCAGGAAATATTTCTATACCACATCCTCTCTATGTATTTCCTGGTTCTAAAACCCAGCGCATATATTCTGGAGCAAAGCCTTGTTGGCCGGCTGCAGGCTATAACTTATGTTTATCTGAAACAACTGTTGGTGCCTTTTCAATTGTAAACTGTTCTGTTAAAGTTGGAAGATAATTATTGCAGAATGGTTTCTTTGTATCTCTTATTAGCTGTGGTAAATTGTATTTATGTAGGTAATCCTACAAACCTTAATAAAAGGTCAACTTTGGATGGATAGATTCATGTTTGTTACTCTTTCACGGAATAACTACTGTACGTAATTGGATTAGAGAAGATGTTTGATTTTGGGCTACCACTATGTACACTAATAGATAAATAGGAAAAAAATAATGCAGTTTCATAAAAAATACTAACAAATTAATATAGATACGTACAATAATGGTCATTTTAAAAGGTTTTTATTAAAATAACCCTCTTTTTAGGGCAGCTATGACAGTTGTGTTTGACATGACGTTTGACGACATTGACAGTTTTGAGAAGAGTATCTTTGTGTCTTCGGAGTTTTCAGTGATTTTACTCTATGGAACAATCAATCAATAATTGCTTCTCTGTTGACCGCGGTTTTGTTAAATGGTTTTTTACGTAGCAAAACAATTCTAAATCTATGGTTTTTATCGCAGATATTACGATACACGTCAATCAAATTTTTCGCATACTGCTGATTTGATCCGCCATGTTTAATTTTTTGTTGTGTTGCTCTTCTTGACAAAGTAAATCTGAATGTATACTACTCAAAATAAAATAAGAGCCACTAGGTATTCAAGGTATACCGAGAAAATTATAAGATTATCACATTGTTTAATTTACGTAAACATAAAACAATGTTATTGTTTACCGTGTAGGCTAGTTACTGTTGAAATTAATTACTTAATAAACATATCATGCATGGAGTACTGCGATCACCTCTGGGAGGATTGACAGACGGGCCAAAAGGCTTATAGGAAACGATGCACTGGTCGCCTCAAAGCTCCAGAGCCTCGAACATCGACGCCGAGTTGCCAGCTTGTCGGTTTTTTATCGATTATATTTCGGGGAGTGTGCGACGGAACTGCACAATTTGATACCGCCTAGCCCTTTCCATCATCAGACTACAATACGTACGGCCATGCGCCATCGGTACATGGTGGACATCCCTCCCATACGCATAAAGCGTTTTGCTAATACTTTCATTGTGCGCACACCTAAGGAGTGGAACTCCCTTCCGGAGTATTTGTTCCCTGATAGCTACAACCTTGGGGTCTTTAAGTCAAGAGTGGATAGGTTTCTTCTAGGCAAGCGTGCTTCACCCAAGACCACATCATCGCTTAACATCAGGCGAGATAGTGGTCAAACGCGAGCCAATAAATTAATTACATTATAATATTTTTTTTATAACGAAAATAAAAATATATCCTCATTTGGCTATGCACTCCTGTAGCCTTGAATGCATGCTCTCGATCAAATGCCTCACGTTTTCAGCTGAGATCTCCTCCCAGGCACTTTTCAAAGCGTCAATCAGTTGCTGCTGGTTTTAGATCTCTTACGCACTCTCTCTAACCCTTCGTTTAAATGGATTCCACATGTGCTTATTTAAAATATCGAGTTCAGTTTTGCCAGGTAAACTTATTCCATCCCAAATCTTTACATTAGGTCCACCGAAACGGTCAACTTCGTGAATGCAGGCTCCCGAAAATCACTCGCCACATCAGCTCCATACCCAAATGCGCCGATCGTCATTAAAAAACTTTTCTTTGAATTCGTCGGTAAAAAGCAACATACCCCACTGGTTTATGCTCCAGTCCAAATATTGACGAGAGAACCTTAAACGATTTGCACGATGAGCCCTGGACAAAGGAATTCGAATAACTCGACGTTTTGATGTTTGCTGGTCTTCGTGCATTCGGTTACGGATTGTTTGGTCACTGACACGAATACCCGTTGCCATCGTTGATTTTGTAACTTACGAGCCATCACTGTGCGTTCTCGGCGGGCACTTATCTGGATGTACCGATCCTCATGAACAGTTGTAATCGAACTCTACCCGAACCAGGTCTTCTTGCAACACTGCCAGTCTCTTGGAAGCGATTCCAAGCATTTTGTATAGCTTTTCGAGAAGAACCCAGTTGCAAAGCCACAGACCGCTGCGAATTTCCTTTTTGGATCATTGTGACGGCTCTGGTTGCAGTAATTGCGTCCATAGGTCTTCATACTTGTGGCATATTAACATAAGATGTTATATTAACACATCCCCACTGCTTGACATGGCTTGACTGAATAGGAGGCTTCAATATGGCGGCTTAGCTTCGGTGGGCTCGGCGGGCTTTGGTCAATTGCACGTAGGCTGACGTCACATCATAATAATTAGTTAATCTTCATTATATCACATTGAAATGTGAAAATAACGAGTGGCTCTAATTTTTTTTTGAGTAGTATATTGCAACGAAGTGCAAAATAAAGAAAATTAACTATAAAAAAGCGGCCAAGTGCTAGTCGGACTCGCGCACGAAGGGTTCCGCACCATTATCGCAAAAAACGGCAAAAACATCACGTTTGTTGTATGGGAGCCTCATTTCAATAAAACAAAAAGAACCGTTTTTAGTATTTGTTATTATAGCTGCAACAGAAATACATCGTCTGTGAAAATTTCAACTGCCTAGCTATCATAGTTCATGTGATTACAGCCTGGTGACAGACAGAAAGACAGACAGACATACGGACCGCGGAGTCTCAGTAATAGGATCTCGTTTTTACACTTTGGTTACGGAACCCTACAAAAAGATTACTATATTGCACATGCTGAGATAGGAGTTATTTTTGTTGATTGAGGATTTAGTTTTTTTATTATTGTTGAATTTTTTCCATTGCGAGGATTAACTAATAAATCAAATCAAATCAAAGTTAAATCAATAAGGAATAAATGACTTGACTTTGATTCAGCAAAAAAATTATTGAGTGATAACACTGCCTATTCTACAATTTAATCTTATATAAATCGGTTTTTCATCCGTATCATCATCATATCAGACAAAAGACGTTCACTGCTGGACATAGGTTTTTCCCAAGATACGCCACATTGACTGGTCCCGTGCGTCTCGCATCTAGGGGATCTCCGCAACCTGCACCAGGTCATCTGTCCACCTGGTAGGAGGCCTTCCAAAGCAGCGTCTTCCGGTTCGTGGTCACCACTCCAGAACCTTTCATGCGTATACAATAAAGTAAATAGTGTTGTACCAACACCACATGTTGAGTGACAGAGATTTTTGCCTGTTTCGGATATTGTGACCGATTTTCGTACCGATCAAATATTTGTCCTACAGATAGTTGTTCCGGGGTTGTCGTTTGTGTATATAAGAATGTTTGTTTGTAAACACACCCACCACACTGGAGAAAATTGAAGTAAGGGAAAAAGCTTGTTCAGGTAAAAAGTTTTAGACGGTTTTTATTTTTACCACAAATTACGTGACCTTATCGTGATAGTGGTTTTTATCAGTTAGCGTTAATAAGAAAGGAATGGGTAAACCTTAATAAGAAATTTCCAAAACGAAATGTTTAAGATTTTCTTTTTGTTAAAAGTACCTAATAATCCAGACTTATTAATACTATACATGTGAAAGTAACTCTCTGTCTGTTCTTCTCCATAGGAAACGACCAACCCGAACCGTGCGCCTTTTGTCAACGTTTTATAAGTGCCCATGTAGGTCAATGTAAAATATAAAAAAAATTATTTGATTTGGTTACCGCTGAACCGATTTAGATGACATTTGGTATGGAGATAGTATGAGGCCCTGGGAAGGAACAAAGGATTGTTCAAGGGGCCACCCCCTTGAACAATCCTTTACACAGGGCACTTTAAACAGGTGGGTAGAATTTTGTATGGTGGACTAATAATTTCCTAAGTAAAGCGGCCTACACATATAATATTATGGTGCGATGTAAAAAAAATGGCTTTTCAAAGTACTACTACGCAGACGAAATCGCGGGCAACAGCTAGTACTTTTATACGCAAAAAGCTGTTATTTTAACATCACAGACCGTCACTTCAAAATATATTTATTTTTATCTATAAATAGGCTGGCGTTTGACCTAATGGCCTAATGGTCTCACCTGATGGTAAACGACGATGTAATCGACGGTGAAGTATGCCTACCTAGGAGTAAACTATTCACTCTTGACTAAAATATCCGTTGTCCCGTGTTTCCTGATACCGACCCCGGGTTGTAGGTATCAGGAAATATAGCCTCTGGATTATTTATTCTGTGCTGCAGCGGTGAATTCCACTCCATAGCTGTTTTTATAAGAGTATTAGAAGACTACTCAATACACTCACCGGGAATCCATTATTATTTTTCTTAGTCGCAGACATATAACTAACTAGATAACGCAAATCTCTATCCTGTATGAAAACCAAGCGTGCCACTTTTTACCCGACTGCCGAAGGAGGGTAATGTGTTTATCAGTCTATGTATGTATGTTTGTTCCTATGTGGCGTTCCTGAGACCTAACGTGTTGGCCGATTTTGATGATTCATACGTCAATCGATTCGACTTAACCTTGCGAGTGTCATAGGCTACATTAAAATTGGAAAATAGATAAATGGCGGCTTTTGGGCGTCATATTGTGGGGGCCAATTTTCTTTTTTCTTCCAAACCCATCGTGTGGGGTATCAAAATAAAGGGTTTCAAGAGGTTATTTCAAAAATATATAGAGATTGCCCTGTGCGATAAGACCGCCCATTGTACACTTATCTTTAAAAATATTGTCCTGTTATTATTTAAGTGGTGTACAATAAAGTATATAATAATAATAATAACACTTATATATTTAAATGTACCTAATTTGAAAAAAAATTAACTAAAAAGTTTTAAATTAAAAAGTAAATTCAAAAAATCAAAATACCCGACCGGATACATATTCGCGAGTTGGCTGACCAAAACCAGATGTATCCTCCGACTGCACAGTATGATTTTCTTCTTGTTTACGTTTGCTTTTTAAGCAAACTAAAAAGACGTAAACAATCTCAAGACTTTTTAATTCACACACAATTTAAAAACAAATTTACTAACCAATGAAAGAAAACATTTCCAATGCCTCGGTCAACTTTTTCTGTACAGTTTTTCAGCTTAATATGGCATAAAAAGGCATTTTTCTAGATTTCGATGGATTTCCGGTGTCCATAATGCTAAATGAACCCTCAAAATGCGATCATTGATCGTAATTTTGCTCCGTTTTTTGGCACGCGAAGTACATACAATCGCGTCATCTAGTTAGATTTATATCTGTGCTTTAAGTACATTTAACGGAGCTAATTTAATTTAAACTAAGTTCCCGATATTAGCTTTTATATACAAATTAAAATACATATCCACATTTTACTAACGCGGGCGATTACCAACCATATCATCTTTAACTTAAGGTACAGATTTAAAAGAATTCGGGCAAATATTTCCAATCCACAAGTGAAGTGAAGATATCTTCAGCATTTTAAATTGGCTTATCCAATTACTGGCTGCAAGAAATATTGTTTTAAAATACTTATTCAATTTTCGACCTTAAACCGTTTGTGGTAGAGTTTTAAATTAATATCAAGAATAAGTCGGGTAAAGCAATATTTGTTTTTATGTTATAATAACATGTTTGAGTGAGTTATTTAAATATCGAGAAGATTTTGTGGGTTCTTTTTTCAATCTCAATGGGTATAAATGGGAACAAACATCTCGGGATTGAACTTTTTTAGGCTGATAGTACTTCCGATATATCAATAAAGTTCAAAGAACAGTGACAAAAAAAGTGGAGACTTCCTTAGGACTATTTTATTTTTCGGTTTATTTGTTCCGGGTTTCGAAACATCACGTACATTTAAAATTAATGTTATTAATGCAGTAAACTAATTCAATTCATTTTCCTTGTCAACAGACTTAAAAAAATGGTACATAATGAATAAATGGTTTAAAAAGCAATATTTTTTTTTTTACATTGTTAGTTATAATTATTAAAGCTGGAAAATAGCTAGAGCAGTGGTGGCCCAGTAGTATCGGCCGCGACTAACAAGTTGTAGGTCGTGGGTTCGAGCCCAGGCAGGCGCTTTACTTTGTGTAAATTATTTAGTCACCACTGCACTCAAAACTGTGAAAGAAAACATCGTAAGGAAACCGGCATGTCCTAGAACCAAAAGTTCGAAGACATGTGACATCCACCAACCCGCACTGGGCCCGCGTGGTGGATTACAGCCCAGTCCCTCTCACAGAGAGGAGGCCTGTGTCCCAGCAGTGGGAACATTAATAGGCTGATGATGTGATGTGATTAAAGCTGGTATGTGATCCTAATCTATGTTGTAATTTAATAACTTGCTTGCTCTGTATGTGTACTCATGTTTCCACAAATAAATAATCTTGAATCTAATCTTGAATCTTGAATCTATGTAAATTACATTAGCTTCCTAGCTTACTTACATCAAAAGAAGATAAGGAGATTACCTTTATTTTTATATGGTTTTATATTGTTTCATTTTTAAACAGAAACAGGAAATGAATTCGATACTTGTTTTACTGTATTAATTTTAGTTGTACTTAAATAATATCCCGAAACCCAGGACATAAGACCCGAAAAAATATTTTGTCATAAGGCGTCTCCACTTTGTCTCTGTTCTTTTTCGAACTCCCTATTCCGATCACTGGTTGCCAGTCTAACGGGATGCCGCTGAGTACCAGTATTTTACATGGGGCAATTGCCTACCTAATTAATTAAGTATTTATTATGTTACCCATACAATTTTCATTTATTAGTACATAAATAACAACAACACAGTACATGGCATATGGAAACAGTGAGTTGTACTACAAAATTTAAAATTATTGTCTGATTTCCGGGCTCCTAAACTAGGTTCGCAGACCTGTGTCTTAGGAGTCGGGACATTTCTGACCATCTGACCTTCAGAACTTAATGATTGGATAACGCGGTACCCCCTCTAGACAAGTTTCAAGCGTTTCGTATCGAATCTCTTTCTAAAATCGTTAACGCCTTCTATTTGTATGGTCTGACCACGTGACTTAACGTGTCGTTCCCGTACTCGTTTTCTACTAGCGTTATCGAATGTAGATTGTCAACTCAGCTACAGGCTTGGGCTATTTGCTATAAGTACATCGATCGCGTTCGCAGCCATTCCACGACTTGCAAGTAAAAGGTTTTATTCGGTTCGTGACTGTTTTTACAGTTTCATTGTACCAAAATATGTTACAATACAAATTAAAAAAATCTAGTAGCATGCCTCAGAAATTACAGCCATCTATTGAAATAAATTTTAAATGATCCGCATAATGCATCTTTGAAATGTGAATTAAGATTTTGATTAAACAAGAATATACAATTTTTATGATCAACTCTAGAAAATGTTAACTTTACATACAATTCAATAACAAATCCATGCTTATCGTACCATCTTGTGATATTTATTTGAACCAAATTTTCAAAACCATGTTTCACAAACAATGATCATTTCAACTTTTAACCTAACCGTAAGGAGTACGCTTTAGAAAGTAACCGTTTTACGGCACTAAAGCGGATTAAGGGCCTTATGGATTTACCTACATTATTAAACCACTTAAAACCTCTCAAAATTGCTTGTGAACAACATAACTAGGTAACTACTGAAGAAATACTGTGATTATAGCAGTCGTTACAGTAATCAGAAGCCAGAAAATTTGACACCCGTGTTGGCAAGGACTATCGTGTTAACCAGTTATGTACGATTTTCACCAACCGGGCCGCGTCGGGGCGCGGCCGGAGCGCATCTCACACTTTGCTAAAATTCAGGCTTCTATACAATAGTTAAGTTTCATGTTTGCATGACATTTACACTGCTTGGGACTCGGTTGGAACCGCGCGTCAGCCTGTCAGATGCGCTCGGACGCCACGGCAGCCGACTGGCTCCTCGCGTACGTGAACGGCGGCGCTCGGCTGTTGTCGCGTCCGGTTGACTACCGCCGCGCGCGCTCCTTTGTTGTCGCCGGCCGGCAAGTTGAATCATTCAAGTTGTGCGTTGAACTGTAGACTGACGTGATTTATTTTTTTGTTTAATTGTTTTTCGTGCAAAATTAATAGATGAAAAGCTTACCCATCTGTTTATATGAAAAAAAACTGACTGCGACACGAAAGCATCATTAGTCGCTGAGAGTATGCTTGATACGCGAGCACGCGCGCGCTTGCGCCCGGGTTCCAGCAGATTGTAGCCGACGGGCGAACGCGGTCGGCTACTGGCGCGTGCTCGCGCATCCGCTGCGACGCGCTGCGCTCGCTCCTGCGTCACCCAGTGGAAATCGTACTTTACTGGGCCAACACCTTCTTGATTCTGTTGTGTGGAAGAGATTCTCGAGACTAAGTTATACAGGACAAATAGCACTATCCCTTTTTGACAACGGATTCATGATGCCAATGACATATCATAGTAGCTGATATGTACATAGTCGTTCCACGTAAAATACGGTCAAAATATGGTACTGTACGGCTTACAGTCTAATCGTTTGGAACCCACTTAACAGCTCTCAAAATAGTTGGGCGAAGGCTGGGCAGACTAACTTAAGCAAAGAAATAATAATAAATATTTATCCCGTCCATTGTAAACTAATTATCCGAAAAGTTTACGAAACAGTGTCTGTTATTGAAATCTGTTAATCGGATGAATGTAATATATCTTTTGTCGAAAACATACAAAACGATTTCAATTAAAACGTCAATTAACTGACGCGAGTATTAACAAGATAACATTTTGTTTGGTCTTTACTGTCCAATGATTCTTTCATTGGACAGTAAAGACCAAACAAAATGTTAAAAAATGAATGTTAGGAATGTTGTTAATGTTATCTTGTTAATACTCGCGTTAGTTATTATATATTAGTATATAAATAAACAGATTTAATATAATGAAATGTTATATTACACCCTTCTTTTTCGTTACAAATTAAATAAGTCAGGTAAAGATGATTTTATTTAATAGAGCAGCTACAATACCCAAAGACTAAAATCGTAATTATAGTTACTTTGGCTTTGCATCCCTCAAATACTCTGCGACCAAGGACCAAGCACTCCAACCTCATTATATCAAATGCAATTAGCACCTTGAAGATATTTTCTCTTTAATTTTGTATAAGCACAAAGAAAATTCTAGTTATTATTATTACAAGCTTTATAATATTACCTTGTTTTTGCGTGTGAAAAAAGTGCAAAATAACTTGCGTTTTGGTGAAACTTGCACTATTGTCTAACTTGAGAGATACTCAATCCAACACAAAAAGAATGATCACGATCCGACAAGTAGTTTCGGAGAAATGCGTGGGAAAACATACATACATACACACATAGACATACAAATAAACATACATACACTTATGAATGTTGGCACACGCGTTTAGAAGCCCACATAGAATAGCATATGTAAAGTTGTGCAGTTCCAGCAATATCTATATCTATAAAAGCGAAAGGTGACTGACTGACTGACTCACTGACTGATCAATCAACGCACAGCCAAAACTGCTAAGCCTAGAAGCATGAAATTTGGCAGAAAGGTTCCTCAAGTGACTTAGGTGTGCGCTAAGAAAGGATTTTTGGAAATTCCACCCCTAAGGGGGTAAAAAGGGGGTCGAAAGTTTGTATGAAAAATCTAATTCCTGCGACCAAAATTCTTGAAACTTAGCACAAAAAATATTCTAAGTAAATGATAAAGATTGACATTATTAGTTTTATGAAACTACCCCCAAATGACGATTTAGACAAGGGGGTGTTCAAGTTTGTATGGACCTATCTGATTTTTTGGGTCAAAAAACTTGAAACTTGCCACAAATACTAAACTAAATGAATAATCAAAGTTGTTATTATTATTTTTTGAAACTACCCCCGTAAGACGATTTAGGGGTGTTAAAGCTTTTTTGAAGAATCTTATTACTTCAGTTGATAAATTTGAAACTTGACATATTTATGTTTGTATTGGTATTTACCAATCTAAATAAACAATACAGGATTTCATTGTTAGTTTTTCGGAACTACCCCCAAAAGGTTATTTAGAGGATTTTAATATTTTTTGAAGAATCTTATTTCTTGGGTTAATACATTTGGAAGTTGACATAAATACCATCCTAAGTAAACAATAAAGGTTGTCATTATTAGTTTATCAAAACTCCCCCAAATTATGATATAGGAGGTGTTGAAGTTTGTATGAAAGAATCTGATTTCTTGGGTCAATAAACATGAAACTTGACATAAATACCAACCTAAATAAACAATAAAGGTTTTCATTATTAGTTTTTCGAAACTACCCCCAAAAGATGATTTAGGGGATATAAAATGTTTTTGAAAAATCTTATTTCTTGGGTAAATAAATTTGAAAGTAACATAAATACCATCCTAAATAAACAATAAAGGTAATCATTATTAGTTTTTCGAAACTACCCCCAAATTATGATTTAGGTGGTGTTAAAGAGTTTTTGAAAAATCTCACTTCTTGGGTTGATAAATTTGAAAATTGAACAATAAAGGTTGTCTTTATTAGTTTTGCTTATTTATTCCCAAAATACGATTTAGGGGGTGTTAAAGTGTTTTTGATGAATCTTATTTCTTGGGTTAATAAATTTGAAACTTGGCACAAATACCAACCTAAGGAAACAATAAAGGTTGTCATTATAAGTTTTTTGAAACTAACTCAAGCTAAGAATCTTACTGGTCAGGGTTTCGTTTTTGGCGTGGGGTTCTAGGGCAGAGAAATAAGGCGCTATTTTGCGGCAATTCAACCTTTAAGGAGGTTAAAAGGGTCAAAATTAGTTTGTATGAAAAATCGAATTCCTTGGGGATGAAGTAAATAATCAAAATTTACATAAAACATTTTTAAAACTCCCCTCCAGATAGGGTTAGGGGTGTTAAAGATTTTTTGAGAAATCTCACTGCGCAATCTGACTTACATAAACGAAAAATAAAAAGAGAAGAAAAGAGTGAATAGCGTAATTAGGTTGTTCAAAACTCGACCCTCAACTGGGCAAAAAGGGGTAGATAAGTTATTAGGGGAGAATTTAACTTTATGGCGGTAACCTAAAATTTATTATTCTTAAAGTCAAATAACGAATCGCCCCAATCCAATAAACCCTATATATCTACTTTAATAATAGCTTATTTTTGGTCGCCTTCACTAACTGCACTTAAGAAAATCATTTATAGGATAAACAAAATCACGCGAACGAAGTCGCGGGCGGAGTGCTAGTTACATACATACATGTCGAATTGATTACCTCCTTTTTTTTATACTCTGTAATTATTTGGAACAGCTCCATAGCTGTTCTCATAATGGAGCCGAAAGATGGCCACAGAAACTCCTTAACCAGACAAGGCAGCACAGTCGCGTCTGGGTTTATTGGATATATTATTTTTTAATTTTTAGTCTATTAAAAAATTTGGTTTTAAAAAGATTTGTTTACTTTTAATTTTTTTTATTTGGAGACTGCTAGGAAATACTACTAAGTGTTCAGAGAGTATTTTTAACCGACTTCAAAAATGGAGAATAATTTGATACGTGTATATGTAATATTGTTCGAATGGAACTTAGCTTTTATTTACATAGATACAAGTATATACAGTTATAAAATACTTAATTAACTAAGACTACAAACATAAACACTTAAACCAAAAACTACTCACTAACTAAACCAAAAAATATACTAATCTAAAATATGGCGTCGAAAAACTCCTCCACATCGTTGTCCACTGGTAATGTGCACAAAAGACTGGCAAAAAAGCGCACGTTGGCACGTTGTATGGCAATGCTTATTCTGTGACCGAGGTAAAAGCCAGCCCTTGGATCACGCGAAGTGTCAACTAAGCGTTTGGAAAGATCTTTAAACAAAGCGTGAGCACTTGGACCCCACGGACCAAGAGTTTCAACCCCAAACGGCTCGAAAATATAACTACTGATGAGGTTATTATATTTCCGCCGCTTGAGGTTCTCTCTGCAGCCGCAGCGGCAGCGCCAGCACAGCACGACGAGCTAGGAAGATGGGATGGCGCAAGAGTATCAACACAAGTAGCGTCCCACACTAAAGGCCTACCCATCTTCCATGGAAACAAAGACATCCCGTCCGGTCTTTTGCCATCGTCACGTGCCAGGCCATGGGGTTCCAATAGGACCGGAACGCCGACGGTGACGAGAGCACGTTGGATGATGTCGTTTAAGTTTCCGTGACGCGCTATGGACCGGCGCTACGACCCGCACTTCGGCTGCTTGATAGACCGTGGTGACCGAGGCTGTTGACAACTTCGCCACAGTAACAACGATGAGGAGTACAATAGGGAGCGCCAAGACGTAGGGAAGCAGCGAATCTGAAAGTAGTGTCGTCACACAAGGTGCCTATGTTCGACGACGGTAGTGCGTGAAGCCAGAGGCCCGACTCCCACTCACCCACAGCCAGCAGGCGAGCGCGCTCGGCAGGAGTGGCAGAAGTGGCAATTTGGTGCTCTTGAACTGCTCTGCAGAGCGGCTCATCCCACCGTCTCTGGGATGATGGGTAGTCGGGGAGATTACGATTCGGGCAAGCGAATCTCCAAGCATCAATAGCCTCGGTGAAGCACGGCACATCAAAATTAATCAGTATGGGTGCTAGGATATTCCTGATTAATATCTCAGTAGCGTGGACCGAGGATATAAATGCCGGTAAACTAATACTAGACATTTTGCGGAGAGTTAAATATGAAGAGGAAAATCGTCAATCACTGTGGGAATTATAATCATTCAAAAACCTCATTTTAACACTCGAAATTATATTTGATGGAAAATAAGACCATTTCACAGAATTGGACAATTTTCAGCAAACTTAATTTCGAAACCTTTGTTGATGTTTAAAATTATTATTTACTTAAATTGTCGCTAAATTAATTTTGATCAAAAGACAACTTAATACAGCGCTGTATTTGACAAAACCGTAAGACATTTTAAAAGCATTTTATGTAGACTTAAGTAAGGGGATTTGCAATCAAGAGTTGGTGAGTTGTTTGCCATAATTAATATTAATGTTCCTTTCAAGCTTGAAATTGTGCCATATGGTAACGAACGTAAAGAATTTCACCATCCCATATCTTCCCGTGGGTGTCGTAAGAACTAGCTGCTGCCTGCTAAGCGTGGTGCAAGGGCCGATTTTGATGATTCTTGCGGCAATCGATCTGTCTTAACCTTGCGAGTGTCACTGGCTACATCAAAATTGGAAAATAGAAAAATGGCGGATATTGTGCGCCATATTGTGGGCCCAATTTTTTTTCTTTCAAACCCATGGTGGGGGTATCCAAATGATTTTAAGAGGAGATTTCAAAAATATGTACCACTTATATGTTTAAAGGTAATTTGAAAAAAAAAATGTAAACTAAAAAGTTGTAGAAAAAAAAAGTTAATTCAAAAAATCAAAAAAACCCGACTGCTTAAGAAGCGAACTAAAAAGACGTAAACAAAAAGAAAATCATGCTGTGCAGTCGGAGGATACATCTGGTTTTGGTCAGCCAGCTCGCGAATTTGTATCCTCCGACTGCACAGCATGATTTTCTTCTTGTTTACGTCTTTTTATTTATGATACGCTCAAAACTGCTATTTTACAATTAAAAGCAGCTTTTCGTGATCCCGACGCAAGATTACATAGCAATTATTAGTTAAGGATAATGTACCCATTCCTAATCTACATTAAATTCATACGTGTTTCTCTCGATTAAAAACTAAAATCCATATACAATTGCACTCGCATTTAGACCAGAGTCATAACTGAGACCGAAACATTTTCGCTCCAAAACATTTCAAGAGAATATAAAACTGAAACTGGTGTCACAGTACATTTGATTACCAGTAGACCAACTACGAATAAACGTTTGATTCAACGAACTCCGACTGTACCGATGATTCAAAACTTTTGACATAAGGATTCAGCGTTAATAACACTAAGGAAACGTGATCAGGCATATCTAATGTGCATTCAAGAGCTTTCAGTGTTGATATTCCATAACAGTGATGACACTGACCACTCGGGAACTCGGTTTGGGATACTTTTAGCTCCAAGATAGTGCTGGTCACGTTCAGTTTTATTGGTGAAATTCACCCTTAGTTAGGTGTTATTGCGTTTCATTAACAGTTCCTTCCAAATTTTTGTGATTTTATATTTATACTCCACAAACCTATCATTTCATCAGGTTTCTTCACTGTGAGAGGCACCATGCAGGCATAGTGTGAATCGATACATAGCACGTCATGTCTTCGAATAATGGGCCTTGACACTAGGCGTCTTCACAGTTTTAAGCAGGGATGAAACAAATTGCATAACACTTTCATGTAGTGTTAACATCCAAAAAAGTTGATTTACTGCTTGAAATTTAGACTGTGACAATGTTAATAATAATCACGAAACAGGTTTGAAACATTTGGCGTGTGGATTGTAGATAGCATCTAGATTAAAAGCACTTGTGGCGGTACGTCGTAGGTAGGTGCCAGTGGTACTTTATACTGCAGTTCTGTTTAGATAAAGATCTGTGTTTAACAAAACAGAAATAAAGTGGGGCGTGAGTTTTAGGAATTATATTTCGTGATTTGTTAGTTTTTTTGGAATATTTGTGTTGTTATGCTAATTTTGAAAGAGGGCTAAATATTAACAGCCGCACGGGTCGACATTCAAAAATAAGCAACGCTTGCCGAGATCGGTCCGTGGATGGGTGACCATTTTAACATACTGAGTTGCCTCCATACCTCGGCAAGCTAGCGTTCTTCATCTAGATATTGATAGCGACTTAATTAAAACTTAGTGTTCGACTTACTTACTTAGTCGGATGGAGGTACTCCAATAAGCTGCCATGTGATTGCGGTGCCACTCCCCTAACAATGCCTCACCTCTTGTCGTGGTCTCTGTGCACAAAAACCTGCACACTGAAAGATCTTTACGAGGCTAATCCTAACGCTGTCGACGTGCATCAAAGGTTATCATGTATAGCAAACTCCAATGAGCTGCAATGTGATTGCGGTGCCAAGTCCCAAACAATGCTTCACCTCTTGTCGTGCTCTCTGTGCACAAAAACCTGCACACTGAAATACCTTTACGAGGCTGATTCTAACGCTGTCGACGTGCATCAAAGGCACCAAAGGTTATCATGTACATAAAAACTAAAATTTTGCGCATCTGTTAGGCACATGTAAAAAAAGAGCCTAATGTCTTAAATGGGCACAAAACTATATTATGGGCTAACTAATGAAAAATTCCTGACGAAAAACTTAGTCGAACTTGAGAGTCGAACTACTCGATCAGAATCATAATAAACGCATAAACAACCAAGACACCCAAGTTACTGTACTTACATAAACATAACATAGTACAAACACTTTACAACATATAAAGCAGCACACCCGAAGGAAATTCATATAATTTTGCTTCAAACACGCTTTGGTTAGAAACTTGTACATGTTACAAGCTGGTTGAATAACTAACAAATACGTTAATTACTACGTGATGTCATAAGCATGACGTCAGAGCCCCTTCGAATCTTGTTTGCGGATTTTCAGGAGAAATTTTAGGGAAGTTTATTGATTTAGAAGTTTGGGTACAATAAGGTTGTTGTAGCTTTAAATATTGACATAATTTTCATTGTGCTGGGGTGGGTGCTGCTGGTGCAGAAAATTTCAATCGCCCCAAATATAATAACCGAATTATTGGAAGTTATATGTTTGAGCCGATTGGGGTTGAGACATTTGGTTCATGTGATCCGAGTGCTCATCGAGATTTTCGAGACATTAGCCAAAATCTCGTCGACTCTTCACGTGACCAGAGAGCTGGCCTTTTCTTCAGCCATAGAATCAGCATTGCCATTCAACGTGGCAATGCTGCCAGCGTTCTGGGCACGTTTGCCATTGACATCGATGTGGGCGAACTTTTTGACGAGCCCTTTTCCCTCTCCCCTTTGTATATAGGTTTGTTTTGTTATTAGTTGCATGTTTTAGAATATTCAATTGTATATATTAACTAGTTTCTGCCCGCGGCTTCGCCCGCGCAAAAATTGTTTTATCATCCCAAGGGAATACAAACTATCCTATGTCCTTCCCAGGGTCTTAACTATCTCCGTGCCAAATTTTATCTAAATCGGTTCAGTATATCCAAAGAGTACCCCCTAAAACCTCACAAACTTTACCTCTTTATTATAACATTTTAAATTATATATAGTATAGATAAATGATTGTTCATGTTTAGATTTTCATCTATGTTATGAGAGGTGGAAAAGTTTCAAAAGAAAAAGTGGAACTCCCTTCCGGAGTCTATGTTTTCTGATTGCTAAGTCCGGGTCTTTAAACCAAAAGTGAAAAGGTTACTTCTAGGCAAATGTATTTCACCTTCGACCATTCATCGCTTACCATCAGGTGAGATAGTGGTCAAACGAGGCCTATTAGTTATTATCATCACAAGATTTTATTTAGTGCATTTTCTAGCTAACTCTCAAGGCACCATGCATGCACAAGCAAATACAGGCTGTCGGCCAAACTTTTAAAACAACTTGCCGGACCACGAGTTTATTTCCTTACAGATTCAGAGTTTCTACTATGGCTGTTTATTCATTCATTCGCTTACTGCCTAGCACTTGATGTAATTTATTTATTTAGACTTCATTCAAAAAGGATACAAAGGTGGACTTAATGCCTTAGGCATTCTCTACCCGTCAACCAAGGGTGTGATAATATATATATAGATAATTTATAGATTATTATTAGACATTTATTCGACACAACCGCAATAGGGCAGAACAGTAAAAAAACTACAAACAAGGTTCAAGAAGAACTGCGCTGAGTGAGCCCACATCGAAAGGGTTACCAACTCAACATTTGCTGGGCGTCAGACACCCAGCGCTGATTTTCAGTTGGCACCCCGCTAGTGACACACGGGCGTGGGCCGCGTAGGTAAATGAAATAGATACTGAATATAATGTTACTGCTGTGTTGCACAGACAAAATTCTATAGTTGTTGATGAAAAATCTTTGCAAAGTCTATGTAGTCTATCTGATCTAAGCTGAAAGTAGACTAGGTGAATGACGTTCCCTAAGAAGGCCCTAATATTAGCAGCAAACATTTACAGGGTCTATCAAACAGCTTCATTCACGGCGCAATGCAGTATTTCTGCGGTTTGTCGTTTCGGTAATAACCTCCCTTTACTTTTACTTACAATTTTTGCTAATGCAGCGAAATATCTTTCGTTTGCTATTACATTTCTTTCAAAGAACTTTGAACTATTTTGTAAGAATTTCTTGGTTATTATAAAGAGGTGAAATTAATTTAGGTGGACTTAAAACACTTTATTTTTAAATTATGATGCTGATGAAACACTGACTGAAATTTATTACTTGCGTTATAATTAAATATGGTTGATAACGTCTAGATACGTATAATATCACTGTCACGTTTTTTAAACTGAAACACAGCCATGCCATGTGGTTGTATAGTAAATAGCAATGCTGCGTGGAGGCAGAATTGTTTAATACTACTTTTTAAAATAATTATTATTGTGCCAGGAAACGCTAGCGTGACGACTGAGAGAAGTTTATGTTTGATTTTTCGGCAAACAATCCCACCGCACTATTCCCAAACCACTGCAACTCCTGAAAGCCAGAATCAACAGTGGCGACCACCAGAAAAGCGCCGAGGCAATGAAGTTCGACGAAGTCCCGGATAATGAATTTAACTGTCTTGGATCCCGCAACGAAGTTAATCAGAAAAGAATAACGGAGGAGTACGAAAAAATACAAATTTCCACTGCCCTCCATATCAAGCAGGAGACAGAACAAACAATGCCAATAGGCACAAATGGTCGTTTACAACTGGGATAAGCCCAGTTGCCTCGCACCACGGATAAAAATTAACATTAATAATAATGGGTAACCTAATATTGTGAGCTTTTTTGATTACATTAATAGGTATGGCAAAAAGCACGGAAATTAGTTCTAGTTTAAGTTTTTCTAGTTTAGTTTAATACGATGATAGCTCAGTGGTAGTGACGTCGGATACCGAGACGAAGGCGAGACCACGACCACTCTGCCAAGAGTGCCCGACTAAGAAGAGAGATGGGGAAGACCTTTGCCCAGGAGTGGGACAACATAGGTTTATATATCCTGTATGTGCGTGTTGTCTGAGAACAACATTTAAGACGACGACTAACGCCAACAACCTTGACGAAACAAAACGCGCACTCGTTTCATACTCGCGCGACCCAAAATTTAGTAGTTTTTTGTACTTTCCTTATTATTTTATGACTTAAAAAAAAGCCTCGGTTCAAAATGTAGATAATTAAATTGTCTTTGAGATGGTGTCGATTTCATTAATATTCGCCTAGCGGTTTTGGTGCGATTGTCGTGTTTTTGTCCGTTTTAGACATAACTTTACAAATTAATTACACCATGTTAAACGAATAAAACTCAAAATTTTCTTCGATCAAGTTATTAAGAAAATGGTCTAATGTAACATACATTTTTAAAAAAAATTACGTATAGCCGTTTAGACGTGATTCTCATTTTAAAATCAGCTACTCAAGGGAATCTGCGCCTTAAGGTTCCCCTAGTCAACGGCACGAACTATTTTGTGCGCGGGGTTAAACTGCATGCTATCTCATCCGACAACACGTGTGAAAGATATAGATGCTGTGATGAGCAGTAAGAAGCTAGTTCGTGTACGAATTAGCACTTTTGCAAGTTTGTATCAAAATGGATAATGATTTAGGACGAAAAAGAGCGCGCGAAATTTTATAAACAGGCCTTTGGGAGTTTAGATATCATGAAAAAACGACTAAATGTATATTTTCAAAATTAATATATTTGCATTCTTGAACTACTAATCTATCCCTGTATGATGGCCGTTTTGCAATTTTCCTTTTTCTTCTGGTATTTATTTCCGCCTAAAGATGCGTTAAAATTATTGTTGAAATATGGAACTTTCGACGCTCATAACTTTTTTTTTCCATACAGGGCTAGATAATGATGAGACAAATTGATAACATTTTTTATTTTGAACGTACATCGTCAAACAGTGGAGTAATCCCTAGAGCACGTTTGTATGGAGGAATTTTCGACTAGTGTAACCTTAAACCATTTTCCTGTCTTTGTAGTAGGTACTACCGGTTGGAATCTATTGCTACGAGATAATATTTATTTAAATCTTATCTAGGGATGTTTGTTCATAGAAGGGCAACCATCTTACCTATTTCTATACGACATTTGTATTCTTCACTACACCTTTTTAAAACCCAAAAAATTACTGCTACAAACTAACCATTCGTTTCAAAATATTATACCAACATGCCAAAATCTTCTACCGCAGCTTAAAACTTTAATGCCGCAACCCAATCACTTTATAAAGGGTTCCGTAAGTTACGGGAAACTAATGGGTAGGTAGAAATAGTCGGTGATTGCACTGACAAGGGACTGATCCAATCAGATTTGAGCAAAACTGTGTTATAAGTACTGATTGTTCGTGATAGGTAGTTTGTAAAGTATTTTATACCTCGTTGGTTTAGTGGTTGCATGCTAATACTGAGCATTTTTAGGGTTCCGTACCCAAAGAGTAAACACGGGACCATATTACTAAGACTTCACTGGCTGTCTGTCTGTCTGTCTGTCCATCTGTCTGTCTGTCTATCACCAGGCAGTATCTCATGAACAGTTATAGCTAGACAGTTGAAATTTACACAGATGATGTATTTCTGTTGCCGGTTTTTTATAATCTATAGGCTCCACTATTTGACCACTGTTTGACCACTATTTCACCTGATGGTAAGCGATGATGTGGTCTACGTTGATTGACGCACACTTACCTAGAGGTAACCTATTCACTCTTGACTTAAAGACCCCAAGGTTGTAGCTATCAGGGAATAAAGACTCCGGAAGGGAATTCCACTCCTTAGCTGTGCGCACAATGAAAGTATTAGCAAAACGCTTTGTGCGTCTGGGTGGGATGTCCATCATGGGTGTCATCGGTAGATGGCGCATGGCCGTACGTCTTGCATGCGGTCCTAGGTTCAATTCTCGAGTCGAGCAAAGTATTATAATAATAATAATTTATTTATTTTCAGACAACAAAAGGGTGGACCTTTTGTTGTCTGACTGACTGACAAAATAAAAATACTTAAAGGTGTTCGTAACAATATAAAATCTTATAACCTATGTTAGTGCTTACAAACTAGGATGTTAGTGACAATTTATCTTATGACCTACGTTAGTACTAACTTCTAGGATGTTAGTAACAATATGGCTTATGATCTATGTTAGTACTTATACACTACGACAGACAGTGTTGTTTTGATGAGATGTCCCATTAAAACAACACTGTCTGTCGTAGTGTACTAACATAGATCATAAACCAAATTGTTACTAACATCCTAGAATTTGTTATTATTGGATTTTTCCATCTGGAATTTCTTAACAGCAGCCCCGAGACTGGATTTTGGCGAAACTGCTACTACCCAGATAAAAAGAATAAAAAGTTTGTAAAAGTATAAAAACATTGTTTACTTTTTAGATGGATGTAGGTGGAATCTCCAATACACACTTAGCAAGCGCTTAGCTTTTTATAGATAGTAAGATGTGCGCCCTTTTAGCCCTAATTAAATCTGCAGCCATTTTAGACCTTCATCAACAAGAGGTGCACAAATACTGCCACACTTGCGGGTATAAAACGCAGGTTCAATTACACTGGACTGCAGTGTTGCTACGGTGGCGGCGTAGCGAGGTAATCGTGTCAAGGCTACGCCGTAGCAGATAACCAAACCGCTACGCGCTATGAAATGTTTGAAACATTTTTTTTGTTTTTGAATATTGTTGGAATAATTTTTGGTTCAGAAATTTGAATGAGTTCCTACCATAGATATTCTAGTACGGTCGTTTGTTTTCCTCTTAAAATACAACCTTTTTAGTTCTTCTGGCTGAAGCACACGTCCTACTGATATAAATGTGAATGTCTGTAGGTTTGTAAAGAATAAATCTAAAATTTCAGGTAAACAGGTAAAACTGTAGAAATTGTATACAAAGTTTCAATTCCCTTGTTACTCATTTAAGGGTAGAATTGCTGAAATAAAAAATTATGTTTTTTGTTAAATTAAATTTTTTCATTAATTAAGAGCCACCTCAAAACTTAAACCTTCTAGACCGAAGACATTACACATAAAGTTTCAACACCTGTTTTATCCCCAAAAACCATTAAATTTATGAATTCTTTTTATCAAACAAGAACGTGTTTTCATGTGTCCAATTTACAAACTGTAAAAATTTCGTACAAACTTTCAACCCATTTTTACCCCTTTAGGGGTGGAATTGCCAAAAACCAATAAATACATGAATTCTTTCTATTAATCAAGAGTATACGAGTAAATGTAAAATTTCACATGCCCCATTTACAAATTGTTGAAATTTCATACATACTTTCAACCCCCCTTTTACCTCCGTAGGGGTAGAATTTTCAAATCTCATGTGTTAGTGCGCACTTACGTCACTTGAGAAACCTCCCTGCCAAATTTCATCTTTATACGCCAAGCGGTTTTCGATATTTCATGATAGTGCTAAATTATCGCAGAATTTATGTGACAAATTGTCAAGTACGCGTTATCTGCTGTGATTGGTTAAATGAATTTTCAACCGCGAACTACAGCCCATAACCGATTATTCATCAATTACGTTAACAGCCCGATAATCGAGTGTTGAGAAACCGGAGGTTAGACTCCCATTTGGTCCGTTATGCGTGCAGGCCTCCTCTCTGTGAGAGAGAATGGGCCGCAACCCATCACGCGGGTCCATCTTGAGCTTTTTGGCGTTACGTTGACATCGACACTTAATTTTGGCCCATCATCATCATCATCATCATATCAGCCGAAAGACGTCCACTGCTGGACATAGGCTTCCCCCAAGCGTCGCCACATTGACCGGTCCCGTGCGTCTCGCAACCAGCGGATTTTGGCCCATACATTGAGGCAAAGGCACAGCTGGCTGCCAAAAAGCTGGGGATCCTTGCAAAGGTGAGAAGGTACTTCACGCCAGAATAGCTGCTCAGCTTGTATCAAGCGCAAGTTCGATCATGCATGGAGTACTGTTCTCATCTCTGGGACGGATCTGCGAAATACCAGCTTGATACACTAGAGTTTATTGAAAAGCGGGCCAAGAAGCTCATCGGTGATGAGGCACTGGTTAAGTCAAAGCTCCAGAGCCTGGAACATCGTCGCCGAGTTGCCAGCTTGTCGGTTTTTTATCGGTTACATTTCGGGGAGTGTGCGATTGAATTGCATGATCTAATTCCGCCCAGCCCGTTTCATCATCAGACGTACGGCGATGAGCCATCGGTACATGGTGGACATCCCACCCATACGCACTAAACGTTTTGAGAATACTTTTATTATGCGTACAGCTAAGGAGTGTAATTCCATGCCGGAGTCTGTGTTTCCCGATAGCTACAATCTACGGGTCTTTAAGTCAAGAGTGAATAGGTTACTACTAGGCAAGTGTGCTCCATCGTAGACCACATCATCGCTTACCATCAGTTTAGATAGTGGTCAAGCGCGAGCCTATAATAGATAAAACAAAAAGTGCGGGTTGGTGGATGTCACATATCTTCGAATTTTTGGTTCTAAGTCATGCACGTCTTCTCACGATGTTTTCCTTTACCGTTTTGGAAATAGTGGTGATGAAATAATTTACACAAAGTAAAGCGCCTGCCAAAGGGTTCGAACCCAAGACCAAGACATGTAAGTCACGGACGTTACCACTGGACCACCACTGCACAAACATGTATAAAATAGTGTCTGGAATTTGGTATTTAATATGGTGATATGTGAATACTAAGTTCAACGTACTATAAATAAGATACTTTTTACCACGGAAAAGCGTCTCGGAGTTACTCAGGGGAAAATACAAAAATAATATTCAAGCAATAATTTGATGAAACTAATTACCTACGTAAATATTATTGTAAAAAAATATAAATACCTATCTTCGACCCTGACGCAATTACCGTTCTTAGCGGACGTCTAATAACTATAAACTACCTCCCTGCCAACTTTTAAGTTTGTAGCTCATAAAATGAAGGATTTTCGTACAAACTTGCAAGAGCCCTTAGACCGCCTAAATCCAGCCTTGTCGCAAAATCCGTTCTTAGCGGACGTATACTAACTATAAACTACCTCCCTGCCAAATTTCATCTTAATAGGTCAAGCGGGCGATATTTCGTGATAGGTGAGTGAGTGACCTTTCGCTTTTATATATATATATATATATATATATATATATATATATAGATTTGTGGTTATACCGCAGCTTTGTTCCAGTGGCCTTTCTCACGGGCACCATGAAATTTTCTTAGAAAAAATCTAGCTACTTAGAAAATTTACTTAAACAGTTCAGAACAGCTAGAGATTACATTCAACATAGAAACAATGAACCTCATCGTAACATTAGTTTTACCTTCGCCGATTTGAGCCTCTTCCAGTGTTTCTAGCTTCTTCTAGCGGCTTCGCCAACGTGAAAGTCGCAAATTATCTCGAGGGAACATATTCCCGGGATAGACAAAGATATTTTATTTCAACTAGGCCACCAAGCGGCACTTTTGAACCTTACATCAAAATGATTCTACCGTGCATTCGGAAAGTAGCTTGTTATGGAGAAGAATGCACAAGAAACTCCATAATACCTCTTTTAAAAAAAAAAATAGTTTTTTTTACAATATTTAGGAACATAGGTAAATATATTATTAAATTCATACATGTGAGGACAATGCACCCATAATAGCACTACCCACTATACCACCTACAGACATAAAGTATTAGAAGTACTCACACATGTACTGTGCAGTTATATAATAGATACTAGAAAAACATTAACATCCGAAGCAGTCAAGTTATGACCAATCCCAACTGACGGCGTCCGTTCACGAACATGACGCATGAATTGGCACCACCCAGCTCAACCATCATGAAGGGAATCGGATGATCCAACACACGCGCCACCATCAGAGATACATTTGAGAGAGCATGACAGACTCAACGGCCAGGGCACACACAAGTCAACGAACGACGCCTAGGTACAGTAAATGGTAGATTTACAGTTGGGTACATAGTACTCACACACGTGCTGTGCAGTTATACAATACTAAGGAAATTGAGTTTATACAATACAAATATATTCATACAGTCTTCAGCAGGTCCAACAATATCTCAAAACAATAATGTTCTGCATATCACTTGTTATTGCGCCTAGTAATAAAAGTATCATATGTGCTATTCCTGACTATAATCTATCTCTGTGAAAAATTTCATACAGATCCGTCATACAGCCGTTTGAGCGTGAAGAAGTAACAAACACACTCACAAACTTTCGCTTTTATAAAGTAAGTGTGATGTACTGGTAATACCTGAAAACTTATTTAAAAGTAAAGCTTATAAACGTAAGGATTGAATCAAAGACGAATAAGCCTATGTATATAGTGCCAAACTAAAATCCGCTAACCTAGAAACTTGACGTTCGTACAAAAGTTATTTCTCCTGTTAGTATTTCTTTTTCCCGTAACACGAACAAATCACTGTTTCGAATACTAGTGATTTTTACTCCAAATAAAGTTTGGTCAAACTATGTCGGACTAACCGTTTGCTAGCCTAGCCCCGAAGCTCAGTTTTTTGTATAAAATGTTAGCTACAAGCTTGTTGTTTTAAGCTGTTATTTTGGCTTGAAAATTGTGGTTTTTTACTCGCCTACGGTTAAATTGGAGGTTTGTGATTTTAACAATTTAGAGAGGCGTATAGTTTTTTCGATGCCCCTCGGTGTTTGACGTGACAACGTCTAATAAATCGATGAACGCAGGCTGCACGTACGAAAAAATGTCCCGTTACGCTAATTGTCCCGTTACCCTTATTGTCCCGTTACACTCATTGTTCCGTTACACTCATTATCCCGTTACGCTCATTGTCCCGTTACACCCATTGTCCCGTTACACCCATTGTCCCTTTTTTTTTTTTTTTTTTTTTATTGTCTATAGGCTTGCGCTTGACCACTATCTCACCTGATGGTAAGCGATGATGAGGTCGACGGTGAAGCACGCTTGCCTAGAAGAAACCCATTCACTCTTGACTTAAAGACCCCTAGATTGTAGCTATCGGGAAATCCACTCCACAAAAACAGACTCCGGCAGGGAATTCCACTCCTTAGCTGTACGCATAATGAAAGTGTCCCCAAAACGTTTTGTGCGTATGGGTGGGATGTCCACCATGTACCGATGACGCAACGTCGTACGTCTGGTAGTCCGATGATGGAACGGGCTGGGCGGAATTAAATCATGCAATTCCATCGCACACTCTCCGAAATGTAACCGATAAAAAACCGACAAGCTGGCAACTCGGCGACGATGTTCCAGGCTCTGGAGCTTCGACTTGACCAGTGCCTCATTGCCGATGAGTTTCTTAGCCCGCTTTTCAATCGACTCTAGAGCATTAAGCTGGTGTTTGGCAGATCCATCCCAGAGATGAGAACAGTACTCCATGCACGATCGAACTTGCGCTTGATACAAGTTGAGCAGCTGTTCCGGCGTGAAGTCCCTTTGTGCTCACTTCTACTACAAATACTCCACTGCTGGGGACACCTTCGACGATACCGTCCAGCATTCCGAGCTCGGAGTGGCATGATACGTTCGGTTAAAGATAGTTACAGATAGCGCTTCATAAAATTGAGGCGCTGCCGAAGAGCAGAGAGCTATCCAGCTCAGTAGTGACAATAGGAGATGCGCAAGTCTACCATCTTAGTTTAACCCTGTACGGTGGGGCTTCAAAGAGCATTTTTTACGCCTTTTCCCTGGCATTAGTAGGCCAGTAGGTACTTTGCACAGACCGCTGCCCAATCTCGGAGGCAAAAATAGACTATAAGATGTTCGGACATCTGATAGTCTATTTCTGCCTCCGAGATTGTGCAGCGGTTATTTTCGTCCTGCAGCGTCGGCGCCGCAGGACGAAAATCAACAGCCTGCAGCAGAAAATGGTTACTTGAATAGCACGTGGCTGGCTGAAAAGAGCGGAGCGCATCTCCTTCAGGCACATTCAGGTACAGATCGGGCACGGTTACTTCCGTGAGTACCTGATTAGGATTGGGTGAGAGGCCACGGTAAATTGCCATCATTGTAGAGGCAACTTGAATTGAGCACACGCTAAGGGGTGCTTTCTTGGGCCTTTGAGCGGTGGGTCTTAGCCGCCAGGATCAGGCGACACCTGTCTCTGCCAGTATTAATGAGGAATATGGTGGCGGAGACAGAAAACTAGAGAGAAATAGCCACAGAGTGGAATCGTGAGAAGGTCAATCCCACTCGGACAAGAAGACATCGTGGTGGCAACCACTTCGATGTAGACACGACGAAACCCTGCCTCATTTATGGTAGGTGGAACTTCGGGGTTTCGGGCGCTCGGAGTGGGGACTCTGTCCGTCCACCGAGTTACGTCAGGCAAGACAGTGGCAAATCGATCATGTGCTGCCGCACACAGTGAGGCTCAAGGGAGACTCCTCTATAGTCTTCCCAAGGATGTGGCATTTTAAGAAGTGCTGATGGTGATCACCGGTTTGATTTTAATGAGGTAGAAATACCATGACCATTCCTAATCATGACGTTGTCACGTTAAACTTTCGTCCGTAAACCGACTTTACAGACAATCAATTTTGTTAAGCCTGCTATTTGTGTCAACTGACTGGCAAAAATATGAATTAGTTATAGTTGTTGTGGCCAACAATAACTAATGTCATATTTATTTGTGACTTATTTTGAAAATTTAAGTAACCCGTTGGACAAATGTTGAACATTTTCTAGATGAATATATGCTTTGAATAATATATGCTGTTGAATCCTGCTTTAAGAATAGGGGTAGACCAATAAGACGATGGATGGTTTGTGTGAATGATGTTATGGCAAGAAACGACGGACAGTGGAGTCTTAGTAATTAGGTCCCGTTTTTATCATTTGGGTAGGGAACCCTAAAAAACATGTTGCGGGGACTCCAAATAAATTATAACAATAATATAATAATAAATTTATATCTAATAAAACTTAGTAATAGAAAATAGTTTGGCAGTATTTATTTCCAGTAAACGTTGTACTACTACATATTTTGAGTGACTTATAACTAAGATCAAATGTTACATTGTATAATAAGTAAAAGATCTATACGTGAGTGAAGTGTTTATGAGTGTGTGTGAACTAGTATGTGTTTTATGTGGAGTATAAGTGATGTGGGTGCGTATGAGTTTTGGTATATGAGGGTGTGGGGGTGAATGTGTGTAGGTTTAGGGGTGAGCGTGTGTGATTGTGAATCACATTGTGATGTCCCATGGTTTTGACTAAGATTATTTTAACTAATTAATAAATTAGTTAAAATAATCTTAGTCAAAACTCCATTTCTTCATAATTAAGTTGTTGCAAATATTCACTTACTATTTGTACAAATTTAATTTAATTAAAAGATTCTGTTATAAAGAAACGGACCAAGAAATTCAATAAATCTTTCCCTAAATTTAGTTTTTCTAGTGGTCTGTTCTATACGTACTCTTTAATTTCGACATTTTTGCGCGAGTGGGTCACTAGGTAGTTTTATATGTTGTTTCAGAATAATGTTGAGGATGAAAAGTGGTCTTACGGTCAGAACTCCCATATCTGATATAAAGAAACAGCAGGAAAGAGGATGGGTTTAAAAATACACAACTTTAGAATTGCGCGCTGAGCGATTTCAATGGACTTCATAGTGGTTTTACAAGTACCCCCCAGGATGAAATGCAATAATTCAATAAATACTGACCTAACGCATAATTTTATTTTAGGAGATAAGGCTCAGCAGCGTGTCGCAATTTTTTAAAGACATATATGAGTTTGCGTTCATTGGGATGAGGACAAGAGAATGATGCTGATCCAAGTATCATCATCAGCCTCTAAATTTTAAACAGACTGAAATTGGATTGGATATTTTTAGAGCTGCGGTTGGTCTTAAATGTTGCAAATTTAATGTACTTTAAAAATAATCTGAACCTTGTTTGCCGAAAAACGCATAGTTTATGATTTTTGTAGCAAAAAGTGACAAAAGGCCCAAAACTACGCGGTTTTTCGCTTATTGTGCAGCGAGCACTCGAACCCTTATAAGATCACTTGTCACTGTTGTCCGTCTGTCTGTCTGTCTTTCCGTCTGTCCGTGTCTCACCACCGATTTTCTCATGAACGGGTGGACCTAGCAAGTTGAAATTTATACCAGATACTGAGGTCTATAGTCCCTATTAGGTGTATAAAAATCACTTTTTTATACACCTAATATTGCACGACCCTTTGCCTGTATTTGACACAGTTTTTATATTATTTAAAACGTTTTAAATACACCATGAGTGAATGTATAACAAGAAAACTTTAAGGTTTGAAGTTTTCAAACGAATTATTGGCTGAATGGGTCATGTATCAACTTGCTTAACTGTACATACATAAACTCACGCCTTTTTCCTATGAGGTAAGCAGAAACTATAGAATGCCACCTGCTATGATCCTTACATACATAGTAACTCATTCTCAATCTTTTACTTTTTCTAAACTTTCGCTTCAAAAACGAATGACACAATTCACAAATAGTGCATTTATCTAATTCTACATTCAACATTGCTCAACTAGACTCTAAACGCTAAATTCTAAAACATCGTAACAGAACGATGCTCAATCATTTTAATAGGTGTCAAAAGCATCCAATTACTACATTCTCAAAATTCCCATTAACGAAGTTTTAACCCAATTAAAGCTTCTGTGATGTTAATGTATGAACAAACGTATTAACGAGTTCAACTGAGGATGCTATATTGGTACGGAATTTAATATAAATTGTGTGATGAGCTAGCTTATTGAGATGCCCTAGTTTTGTAAAATTTGCTGCTATTATAAATAGAACGAGAAAACCTTTCCCATTGAACCCATTTGTATTTTTTTTCTTTTTTTACGGGCTTAAATGGCGATGGGCAGGGCATATGGTAAGAGGGAAAGGCAAATGGAGCAAAATTGTGACACGATGGTATCCTAGAGAAGGTAAAAGGAAAAGAGTTAGGCCGCAAAAAAGATGGGATTTACTAAAAAAGACATAAGGCAAGTGGCAGGCGTCACGTGGAATAGAGTCCCTCAAGAAAGACATGAGAAGAAAAGGTTGGATGAGGCCTTTGAGGTCGACTGGCAAACAGATGTACAGAAAATAAGTAAAATTCAAATAAGAGACTAGATTAAGGTTTACATTAAATTTAAGTTTTCTATGTATTTTAATCATATATTTGTAATATGGATAAGAATAAAAGGCTATATTATTATTATTATAAGTACCTAGAATAATTCAACAGGCTTGTATTTCACAAAGGGTTTACCGAGCGGGTCCAGCTGACCAAATACTCCAGAGGTGTAAAGCCAGCAGCCAGTTGCTTCTGTAATGTTGAAGTCCCATGCAAGACACAAGCATATAATGATCCCACTGCTGGGATACAGGCATTCTGTCTGTGAGATGGAGTAGGCTGTAATCCACTACGCGGCTTTAGTATGAGTTGGTGGAAGTCACTTATCTTTAATTCTTTGATTCCCGAACATACCTAACTCTTGACGATGTTTTCATTCCCGTTTTTAGAGCAATGACCTTGTAATAACCTGGTTAATAGCATTAAATAATATAATAATTCAAGACCTGGGTTGCTAGTGAGATAGACCTATGTAATTGAAAAAGCAAAATAAAAAAATAAAATAAAGCCGATAAAGTAGGTGACTTTTCACAAAAAAAACCATGACAAAATTGGTTCATCCGTTTAGGAGCTATGATGCCACAGACATATACGCAATTACACAAACACAGGCACACACGTCAGACTTATAACACGCCTCTTTTTCCGGGGGTTAAAACTAAAAAATACTAGGCCAACTAATAATTGTTACCCTCTTATATTTTCTAACATAGTTCATGTCATGAGTATATTTTTCATCTGATCATCCAAATATTCCATTCAGCAATATTTTGTGTCAGTTTACTCTTACGGAAAAGTCTTCATCCGACAGTGATCAAAACAAATGAACTTATCCATTGCTAGTTAGTTGGCACTACCAGCTGACAAATAAGATTATGTCCGGAAAAGTTTTGCCTTCTGTCATTCATGCCAACTGAACAGAAAAATATGAGGGACAAAAATATATAGATTCTTTTCGGAACAGATGTTTTTTTTTATTTAAAGATGTTTTGACGTAAAGTCCTAATTCAGTAATTATTTCATGTTAGTGCTTAGTGCCTAATGGCAGCAACAGTAAGTCAATTTGTACCTTTAAAAAGCACTTGTTTTGTACGCAAATCTTCCATCTAAAGGTATAATTTTATGGCTTTGCTCCATATTTTATAATAAGGTCTTTACGGCCACTCAGTCCAGTCGTTTTTTGATGAACCCGGCAAAGATAGCTTCGGTTTTTACTCGGGGAAGACTATCCCCTATATTCTGTCATAACCTGAAATTGACATTGAAGCAATAACATTGATAGGATTGGCTTGTTATTATTGACATATTAGAGGGTTACCATGACGACTGAGAAGATTTGAGTGTAGGAATTTGTCTCCTAAAATAATATGTAACAAGCGGGATTGAGTATATTAAAATGGGCGTCGCACGCTAGTTTTGAACGGACTCACGCGCTCCGCTCCGCAAAGTACGGTGGCAGTGAAAGGCAAATGCTGCAACTCTTTCTCAGTGGAAGAGCACAGCTATTTTACTCCGGTCCGCTCAGTTCGTTATCTCCGTTTCCGCTTATAACCTTTTTTTAGTGGAAGGTGGGCATTAGGCTCTGATGAATGAGATGACGAAATGAACTGGATTCCTTTTTAAAATATTAACCCCCGACCGCAATAAACCTACCGGGAGAAGTGGAAGGAGGAAACCCGGCCCTACAGTGGAATAACACAGGCGTATAAAAAAATTTGGCTTGATGTGTTTTTAAACAAAGTTCATCAAAACTGAATACACACCGGTGTAGATAAATATTGACGGAATTTGATTAAATTTTGTGTAACACGCTATATATACCGTTATTTGCCAATTTTATTGGGTCCGGCAGTGAACTATTGTTTGATCTGCATATTTTTGCCATATTGAATGTTACCTGGGTCGAATATCAAACAGTTTTTATTTTATAAGTTTTTAAACTGTCATGGTCACTAACACTAACATTAACATTAGAAACGGGATATTTACCATGTTTACTGTTTGTTGCGAGTTTCCAATATTTCGTTGCTTTTGCAAGCACCATGATCACGGATAAACTGAAAAGTCATTGCGGGTGGGTGTTTATGAGGAGACATATCGGTCTACCCTCTTTCTTGTTCGTTTTTTGCACTCAGTACCGCTACCAATGTCACTCACAACTCGATTCTGTTCCCGACACACGAAACTCACCGCATCCACTCGCGAACTTTTTCCGGCACTTTTTCGGGTACACTCGAAATGTTATTTTTTAATTAATGTTAGTTTTTATTTAGTTTAGTATTTTATATTAAACACCAATGTTTTGACTAGAATATTCATAATTTGGAACGAGTAAAACTCTGTTAGCGTATGTGTTCCCTAGAAAACCACGTACATAATCCGTAAACGTTAAAGATGAAAAAAATAAATGGTACTTATGAACATTTTTGTTTACTAGTAAATAACTTAATTGACAAAATATGTACATACTTAACAATTAAACCTAACTACTTAAATATATACAAAAGAAAGGTACACCTAGGCTTCGAAGTACACCTCCACATCGCTGTTATCCGGGAACATGCCCAGAAGACTGGCAGCATTGCCACGTTGAATGGCAAGATGATTCGTTGTGATGATCTAATTAAAAAGGAGACGTGCACTTGGGCCCGATGACCCAGGGGTGTCGACACAGGTTGCGTCATGGTTGCGTCCCACACCAAAGGCCTACCCACCTTCCATGGCACCAACGCCTTGCCATCTGGTCACTTCCCTTCGTCACGTTTGCGGCTACAGCTGGTACGCGGCGGTGATAAGGGGTTGACGAATAATTTTATTTATGCTGACATGCCATGCTATGCGGCCTTCGCTCTTGCAGCAAAACAGCCCATGGTGCCCGAGACTGCCGACAGCTTCACCACATTGGCCGGTTGTCCAAGGCCAAATTTAGGATCGATGAAAGTGTGTTCAGTGCAAAACAAGACTGCAGAAGAATCATTTAGGCTCGGTCGTCCCATCCTTTTCCATAATTCAGTCGAGATCAACCTCAAGAACTGTCTCTTCATGAAAAAAAATACGGTACTAAAATACTTTGCAAAATTATACTCCAACGTTACATGGCTGAAGACTCGTTTCACAGTGTTGGGGGTATGCACTAGTGGCTACAAAAATTAATAAAATTGGACAGAATTTAGAGTTTAATCTGCCCTATATTGATTATTATATTATATTTTGATTTGGATAGACGTTCTAACTTCAATGATGGGTGAGGAACGAGGTTACTTGTGTTATTATATAATTGTTTATGTTGCTTCTTTTTTATGTACCTACTGTGCAAATATTTCGACACAAATGTAATTTTTGTTATGAAATAAATAACTTGAAACTTGAACTTGAAACTTATATGTTAATCGCTTCAAAGCAAGCATTGAGAGTTATATAAAAATTAACTCAAATGCAAAATCAAAGCATGGACATTTCGAATGATAAATTTAACAGTAATATGGCAGATCAAATGTAAAATGTATAACAAATAATGCGGTTTTCAAATACCACTAATATGTTGCCGCATTTGTATAGGATTTGGGTAAAATTAACACATTTTGCTAATAGCAATATTAACCTTTGGTCAATTAATGCCTTTATAAAATTAATAGGGATTCTGCTAAACCGTTTGACACGAATTACATGCGATTTCGGGCAAATTATTATATTTGATAATTATCCACAATGAATTTCCTGAATTATGTTTGGAGTTTAAGCCTTCCATTAATTACTTAAATTATAAATATTACCAGAGGATAAAACACAAAATCCGGAATATCTAATAGCATAACATAGCATAATCAGCCTATAATGTTCAGACTGCTGCGACACAGCCCTCCTCTCTGTTATAAAAAATGGGCCGTAATCTAACACATCTAATACTGCTAATTATTAACAGGGATCCCTCAAGGCTCTACTTTTAGCCCAATTATTTTTACATTTCCTATTAAATTTGAAAGTATAATTTTCGCATAAAGATCAGAAATCGTTAGGCAAAGCAAGATGCATTAGGAGGTAGATAACAGCATAATTTACCGTAAAACAAAGGAACCGAGAGCGGGGATTAAGGTCAAGAAAACAAATCTTGTTGTTTCATAAATTTTCAATTTCATACGCAGTGGTAGCTACTTTGCTTCGCCGAGTTAGTAAGTGGTTTAAGTAAAAGGGTTAAGCGTTAAAAGGATGTCTCGTAAAATATCATGATTAATAATGTTAAGCATAACAGAAAACATGCTCGCAATAATGAGAAGCCTTTGTGCTATAAAATGCCTTTAAAAAGGATAAACTTGGATGTGGTTAATTAATCTGTTACCGTAAACGAAAAAAGTAAAATTCCTAGCAAATATGTTAGGATGAAGACGAGTTGTTCGATTTTGCTAACTTGAAAGTGAATATTGAACATTAATATATATGTTCTAGTTTGTAGAAGAAACTCATATTATCTAATTTCTACATGAATTGAGAGTCTAGATTATTTCATCATTGAAAAACGTCAAACAAACTCCTTTAATATCTCCGTAGCCAGTAAGTTCCCAGGTATGCAGGATCCAGTCCAAAAAAAGTCTCACAATGATGGGAAGAACAATAACGCCTCATGCAATAAGTCCACCATGTGTTTCATGAAGTTTTATTAAATAAACAAGTGACTTGCGACTTTACATACACCCGTTATACAAGGTACTTCATTCTCATAAGTCTCCATGCATTCTAGCTCAAATAAGCTCAAGACTTGAACCGAAAATCCATCCGGAATAAAGTAGCCACAACAGGCGCCGTATAACAATATAGGTAAGGTATTTCGCCGACATTCTCCCACCTGACATCACAGCATAAATTCCAAAACTACCAATAACGTATTCCTCTAGAAATTCCATAAAACTTCGTCTGTATTCTTGAGATTTGATAATAATAGCTTCTTGGTTCTATGATCGATATGCGATTTGAAATCGGTTTTGATTTTAGTAGTGGTTTCATGAAAATTTATAACTTTGGAACAATCCAAAATTGGTGGGTGTTTACTCGAAGAAAGTAAAGAGAGATTGATGTATCTCCATATTAGAAGGTGTCTGAACTTTTCAACAATCGTGACCTTGTTTCAGCGTCTCTTCTGACCTATTGTAAAAAAGGAATAAATGGAATATGTACTTAGCTTTTATTAATTTAAGGCTGATCTTATTTTTAACCGACTTACCAAAAAAGGAGGAGGTTCTATGTTCGACATTACGAATGTTTTTTTTTTTTATGTATGTTCACCGATATCTCCGTCAATTATGGACCAATTTTGAAAATTATTTTTTTGTTTGAAAGGATATATTCCGAAATTGATCCCATTTTAATTTGGTAAAGATCTGATGAAGAACTTCGGAGATATATAACAGAACTCTTCAATAAATAACGGCAAATCTCTCGGGATTGCTGCAATCGCATGTCTGTTTATTGTTTATACCATTTCATAACATAACATCACGCCAGTACGCTCGAAAGGGGTATGCAGATCTCTCATTTCACCGGTTATATTCAAGTTTCATGTTATTCGGGTAATATATTCTGGCGTTATAGGTACTTACTTAACTACTACCCTATTATGTAGGTACAACTAAAAAGTGAAAATAAAAAACTTTTTTACAAAAAAATGGTACCTACTAAAGACACCGACTTCCAAAAATAAAGTTATTTTTCACTTTCTAGTTTTCTTATTTGGAAGTCGGTAGTATTTTTTTGTAAAAAAGTTTTTTTGTTGACTATCATTATTCAAAACTTGTTTTTCCAGCAAAGAAAAAGGACAAGTATCCGTGATTCTCAATTCTCGTCCTTTTTCTTTGCTTGAAGAAGAAGAAGTTTTGAAGAACTTATCAGTATACGTATTCTCACCATATTTTGCCTCCACATTAAGCCAGACAGATACAACCCAGGTTACCAGCCAGCTTAGTATAAGCCGAAAACACTAAAATATTTAAGCTCGTAGCGCGGTAATTAGAAATTACGTTGATTGCAACTAACAAAGACGTAAGAGTGGACGAATCCTGGCTGTTACACCCAAGTCACATAAAATATAATCAGAGCGTGCCTCTTCATATCTGGGACGGCTTAGAGGCTTCCAGCTCCCGTAGTATCGCATGAAGTTGTATTAAATTAGGATAAAACACATCGGGTGCCCGCACCTAACACAGAAAAGAACGTCTTCTTTTGTCATTGAGCAGGAGAATAATAGAAGTATAATTGTATAGTGTTTCATGGACGGGACATTTATTTCAAAAACGTGGTTAATTTATTTACAGAAACTTTTGATTTGTCAAGAAGTCTGACAGTTTGTTTCAAAATTAGTTTAAGTTTCTAAAACATTTGCAAAGTTTCGAGATTAAGAGCCAAATTGTCTAAGCGGGCATTTTGAGTTACTGTCTCAATGAGCAGAACAATAGAAATGTCAGCCATCAACTTTACAAAAGGAGTAAGAGGCTGGTGTGTTGAAGAGTAGGCCGTATACAGGAAGAAAGCTGGCAGCCTACCAGCGCTTATAGGAACCGGTCCACGCAGGTAACCGGTGTTGGAATTTATAGGAACAAGCGTCGGTAAGCGCCGAACGTTACCGACAAGTTCCGACCTGCTCCGATCAGGGGGGTGACCATAAGCCCTTAGAGTAAGGTTATTTGTGTGTAAGGGACAGATGTATATGACTTGTATACATATCTGTCACTTACGCGATCTCAAAATAACTTTACTCTAAGAACTTATGGTTCCCCCCCCCAGCGCTGGTAGGCCATCATATGTTGCTGTATTTGCTAAGGAACAACGCGTATTTTTGTACGACATTTTGCGCTCTGATTCAATCTGCTTGTAGACTGCTACCAGAATGGGCCAGCGCTGATAAGAGCTGGTAGATCGGCGCTGGCTACCAGCTTTCTTTCTGTATACCGCCCTGGATAGTGGAGGTTAGAAAGGCAATAACCCCAAGTCACCATCATCAGCCTATAACAGTCCACTGCTGGACATAAACCTCTCCAATCGCACGCCATTGGTCTCGATTTTTGGCAGCTCTCAACCACCCTGTTAAGGTCGTCGCTCCAGCTAGCCTGAGTTCGTACAGCTAGTATTTTTTATTTTTTTTATAACTCCTTGTTCCAAGTGAAATATTGATATTCAGCCTGCTGCTTCTGGGTAGACCGGCAGCTGACCACAACATAGTGGAAGAAGGCGAAGTATACTAAGCCAGGTGAAATTGGTCCTTCTGAAATTGTATATTTTATTATTTAAGGGTACTAAATTAACATTTGGTAAGTTATAGAAATCCGGTGGCTCTTGCGTCAAAACTCTAGGTCACCTTCACCGACATTGGATGATAAATAGAGGGTGTCTTATTCTCGTAACTCCGAGAACACAGCTTCGATAACCATCCCGAAATTAAATATTCTGTGAACGGATTTTAATTACCAAAGTTAGTTGTTAAATAAATCAGCCTGCCTTAGTTTCTTATATCTTAATTGATCGCCGTCTTAATTTTATAAATATTAATAACTATTTTAATAAATCAGAATTAGATTAAAAAGTTTCCACAGAAAATCTGTGAAACTTAAATCTAATTACCCGACTACGACGAAGCAAAATGGGCGGTTATGTTTTTGACCGGTATGTGAGTATGTATGTATGTGTGTTCATCTGTTCCCCCATAATTTCTAAACTACTAATCATAGTTTAACAAATGAGGTATCGTTGGAAGCGTCTTGTTTGTCCGCTGGTTACGCCACAGTAAATTGAATATGGCGCCCTCTAAGGGGCACCCAGTCAAGAACAAAAATCAAATTCATCCCATCCTATCACGTGTGGTATCATTGAACAGAGATTTTAAAATGAAGGCATAGTTTCGTACATCATATTTTTGTCAAGCGTACCCTTTGCGAGGTATATCCCATCAAACTCATGAAAACAATGTTTTACTCGACTGCGGCATCGCAAAGTCCAGTCTTGTAACTTATGCATTATCTGGATACATGTAAAACAACAAACTCTACACAGAAAAAAATGTGACATGGCTCTGCAAAAACCCCAAAATACTTTAAATAAGTTCAAAAACTAAAACCTGACTACTGAAAAATCACGCTGTAAAAAGTATGAAACAAGAAAATATTCTCATCTGATATTGTTATGTACAAACTATTCCGTAGAGGATAACCGTGGTCGTATGCTACTTTGCAGAATGTATTGTTTTGTTACGGTAGGACCCACCTTTCTTGTTTCATACTTTTTAAGCGTGATTTTTCAGTAGTCAGGATTTAGCTTTTGAATTTATTAATATACAAAAAAGTATAGCGCCCTTCGCGTCCAGTATAATAAGACATTCTGGGTGCTGATGGAGTTTTTCAGGTACTGCAATGCATCAGAGATCTTTGCAGAAGCTGCCGTGGACTGCTTCCACGCGGTGATGCTGAAGCCATAATTGGTGTATAGGGTGCGGGCCAGCTGCAACAACAACTTGAGGCCGTACTCTGACGTGAAAAAGGCATAGCTCCTTCTCTCTCTCTCACAGTAGAACCATTATAATTTTGAAACGTTATGGTTATCGTATTAACCTTTAGAGTGTATGTTTGTAAAGCACTGCTGCAAGATTTTGACTGGGTATGTGACCTTGCAGTAGTGGTGTGAGAACAGTGTAAACAAGAGTTTGTAAACAGATTGTTACTAACACTATAAGTTTTTACTTCTCAGTAAATGATTTATATAAAGAAACCTACATTTGGGCGGCCATCTCAGTTTCGCGGGTATATGATCGCCAAATCAGTGTCCTCTTTTCTTAGAAAAGACGTTTCCAACACAATAACTGTACTGAACAATTCCAACTGTAGCTTGGTAAATTCGTACGTGCCACTCACAAGGTCCACGGGCGACGGGGGACGTAAGGCAGCGGGGGTGATGAAACGTACGCGCGGGACGGGGGTCACCTGACGGGAGCGTCGTAGCGTCATTGCACCGTTACGTCATTGGCTAGTAACGTCCCCCGCCACCCGCGTGGACCATGGGAGAGTCACGTACGAATTTGCCAAGCTATAGACTGAAGATATAAACGCAGCTTGCATCCCGATTCTCGCAGCCGTTTTCGTGTTGTTTGTATGTCTGAATGTTTGTTAATAATTAACTTTGATTAGTACATAGTACACTATTTATCCCTGTAGTACGAGTATGTTCCCATGTGATACTCGTAAGTTTTATCTTCACAGCAAAAGCTAGTTGTTAGTAAAGTAAATCCTTTACCAATATTTTACCTTAGCGAAAATAAAAAGGCAAAAGACACAAACCAAAGTTACCGCTGTATATTGCTTCCGATATTCGGTTTCCCGTTACCGACAACTGACAACGATTGACAGAGATCGGATTTCTCAATTTAGCGATTGAAATAATCGTTTCTCGTCTTTATATTTGTTGAAATATAGCCCAGAGCTTTAGTTTTTGTAACAAACAAATCATGGTTTATCAATAATGTGATAGACAGAATTCCGCTAAAGGGACCTTGATTATGACTTATCTAAAGTAACTAAGATACTGTCCTTTCTGGCACATGAGAAAAGAAAAACATCAGCCTACTGTTTTCTAACATAGTTGGGGTTGATCAGTCTAACTGGGTTTAGCCGAATACCTGGAGCGAGCCTTTCTGAGGTTCGCTCATAATGGGCCTATCAGAAAGTCCCCCAAAGAGCAATGAATGGAGCTATGCTCGGAGTTTCCTTGCGTTATCAAATCAGAAATGAAGATATCCGCAAGAGAACCAGGGTTACCGAAATAGCCCGAAGAATTGCCAAACTTAAGTGGCAGTGGGCAGGGCACATTGCTCGCAGAACGGATGGCCGATGGGGCTAAAAAGTTCTGGAGTGGAAATCACGTACCGGAAGACGCAACGTTGGAAGGCTGCCTCTAGGTCGAGCGATGACCTGGTCAAGGCTGTGGGAATTTGGAGGATTTGAAACGCACAGGACCGATGAGTGTGGCGACGCTGGGAGGAGGCCTACGTCCAGCAGTGGATACGTCTACAAATGACAACTGGAACCAACGGCTTAGCGTGATTATCGAGACACGGTAGAGTCTCGGTATGTAATCGCTGATCGTATCCACAGACTTACCTCGGCAAGCATTGCTTAACCTATAAAATCGACCCGTGCGGCTGATATTATTTAGCCAAGAAATATATAATAATATTGGACTTATACTCTAGTTTGGACTGAAAGTTTTCAAACGAGTTAAGGCCAACATGTCAGAATATACTAATTAAGTTTAGTATTTAGGCTTTACTATACACACTTCATAACAATTAATACACATCGTTTGACAGCTCTTAATTTTGTAAGTCCCTTGTTTCTAGGAAGTTTATTAAGTTACTTTTTTCTTAATTTTTAGGGTTCCGTAGCCAAATGGAAAAAACGGAACCCTTATGAATTCGTCATGTCTGTCTGTCTGTCTGTCCGTCCGTATGTCACAGCCACTTTTTTCCGAAACTATAAGAACTATGCTGTTGAAATTTGGTAAGTAAATGTATTCTGTGAACCGCATTAGGATTTTCACACAAAAATAGAAAAAAAACAATAAATTTTAGGGTTCCCCATACTTAGAACTGAAATTCATTATTTTTTTTATCAAACCCATACGTGTGGTGTATCTATGGATAGGTCTTCAAAAATGATATTGACGTTTCTAATTATTTTTTTTTCTAAACAGAATGGTTTGCACGAGAGACATTTCTCCCTGTAACTTCTAAAATAAGAGAATAATAAAACTAAAAAAAAAATATGATGTACATTACCATGTAAACTGCCACCGAAAATTAGTTTGAACGAGATCTAGTAAGTAGTTGTTTTTAAAACGTCATGAATCGTAAACTACAATTTACCAAGTACGGAACCCTTCGTGCGCGAGTCCGACTCGCACTTGGCCGGTTTTTTAATATTAGCTAGCGTTGAATTTAAAGAAAAAGTTAAATTTAAGCGTGGTTTAACAAATCTACTTATTGATAAATGCTTTTACAGTGTACTGGAGTTTTTAGAGTATAAGTTGTAAAGCGGTAAAGGATAATAATTATACTTAAAATTTAATGTTCCAATTTCAATCTATGTGATGTAATTTATTTTTAATTTAATAATCATTTAGTTTAACTAATCATAATTTACTTGACTGCTTGCATGAATTTTGACTTTAGTGATAAATAATAACTACTATGACTAATTTGCACGCCGAAATTACAGGCACAATAAGAGATCTGTATTTATTGCCTAAGAACTTTCTGTACCTTATTGAAGCAAATAAATGATTTTGATTTTTGATTTTGAAAGGTTTGGCGTCCTTAATAGGTACTAAACAAAGTGTCATTTAATCAGCGACAACAATTGTGGAAAAGAAGTCGAAAGTTATGGGATCGACATGCACTTCCGTAATGACACAATGGTCAATCCCTTACATTCTGACTTTTCTAGAAATAATTGTACTATTAACATTTTTATATTTTTAGCCTAAGTTGTTCCGCTGTAGGGCGAAGGCCTCAAAAAGGATTTGCAATTTTTTTTTTTTTTTTTTTTTTTTATTCATATAACAATTCACATTGTGTTTGAATTTTGTAGTACATTCATTAATTTATCACAGCTCAGAACATAAATTATAAATTTCAAACAGTAAATTTCACCAAAAATAATCAATAACATATGATAAATATTATGTCAATAGATTGTAAACAGTTAATAAATGAATGGTTGTAAAAATTATCATGTCAAATGTTTTAAATTTATTCTATATAATACAAAAAGTCTAATAATGCGTATATTTTATGTCATGAATAAATGGTGGATACAAAATGGTAAATTACTAAATATAAAAACAATTTACCATCCTTTGTCTACAATTCAGATAGAGAATATAAACATTTATTCAACAGGAATTCCTTAAGTTTAGCTTTAAATAGAGTACCCTTGTAAATCAAAGATCTTAAGTCGGTAGGCAACCTATTAAATAATTCTACTGATTGGTATTTAGAGCAATGTTTAGCAATATTGAGTTTAGTTGCAATTTTGTTTTTTATAACGTTTCTTCTAGTGTTCTCTCTAAGTTCACGTTCTTCTTGTGATTCGTGCTCGTAAATGTATTTTGCAAAGTGGCTGAGTAGTACTAAAACATATAAACTTGGTACTGTTAATATACCTAACTTTTTAAAGTATTCTTTACACGACTCTCGTTGTGGGATTCTGACAATCGTTCTCAGTGCACGTTTCTGTAGTATGAATGCTCTTTGGCAATTATACCCGTAACTGCTCCCCCAAAACATAATGCTATATCGTAACCTGGATTCTACCAATGCATAATATACTGATTTTAGCTGTTTTAGATCAATATCGTCCCTGAGGTTTCTTAGCGCGTAACAAGCTGAAGATATTGAGGAATCGATGGTGGTGAGCTCCTTTTTCCAGTTTAATAGGGAATCTATATAGACTCCTAAAAATTTAACGTCGTTTACTAGTCCAATATTATCCCTTTTAAGCATGACATCTATGCTATCGTTGTTACGTGACGTAGTTTTAAACAATATAACATGGGTTTTATTTGGGTTTATAATTAAGTTATTAACAGAAAGATTTTCTAAACACGTATTTACTTTTTCTGTCAAGTCATTTAAGTTTGACGACCCTATTATGGCGTTCGTATCATCTGCAAACATTACAAGCCCTGCGTCGGGTTGGGTATTATTCATAAAATTAAGTAAATCATTAGTAAAAATTATATATAATGTTGGTCCCAAAATTGAGCCTTGAGGCACACCACGGCTTATTTTGGTCATTTTTGACTTATATATTACTTCACTCACACACTTTATGTCACAATTGTTTGCATTAATGTCTTTTATTTCTACGTACATTCTACGGTTTTTTAGATAAGATGTCAAAAGTTTTAACGCTTTACCTCTAATGCCATAATGCTCTAGTTTAGCTAGAAGTAGCTCGTGGTCTACTGTGTCAAACGCAGAACTTAAATCAATAAACAAGCCAGCCACTTTCATTTTGTCATTCAATTTACCAATAATGTCATTAACAAGATTATTTATCGCATCTAAAGTGCCAACTCCCTTTTGGTATCCAAATTGTCTAAAGTTAATTATTCTATTTAAATTTAAGTGCGCCATTAACCTAGTCTTCATAATTTTTTCAAAAAATTTTGATAAAATTGGTAATAAGGATATTGGCCAATTTATAATTTCATTTGCATTTTTTATATTTTTGCTCTTTCTCTCTTTTGTGGTTTGTGAACTCTTGATAACGATACCAGTATCACTAAACACGTGTTTGCGTTTTACTGGTTTGAATTTAGCCACATATTGAAAAGTATAGGGCTATGTACCTGCGCTTGAACATGCCACAGATAATATAATACTAGCATACAGATGCCTCATCCCATACAAAGAAACCGTGCCGACGTAACTAACGTTTTTCATCTGATTATACCGATAATTTGTAAATCGATCGCGTTCGCGCCCGTTCCACGACTTAGATAGATCACCATCTATATCCGTGGAATGGAACCGAACGCGATCGATGTACAAAAATAATCAGTATAATCAGTACAGTACGTCGGCACGGTTTCTTTGTATGGGATGAGATACCACTGCACACGCACAGTAGTCCTCCTTTGCGAACGGTCTTGAGCTTCACGCCTCACCTCGCTCCACCTTATTCCAATGCTTGTCGCTCCAACAGGGTATGTGATTGGATTCACTTCGGAGCCAGCCATCAACTCATCTCCACTTACGTCACTTGATTAGTAGTCGTTCGGGAGAGACAATCCTTGAACCTTCCTCCTTCATCTTTCCTTGAAGAGCCTTGAACTTCTGCCAATTACCTGGCTACCGCAATAAGGCGACAATTCAATTCAGGGCACGCACAAGCAAGTTGATCTCGTTCCATTATCGGGTCTACGGGGAAATCGGTGGCAGGTACATAAACAACTCAATCGAGCATTTTTCGGTCAGTTGGGGGTCAATTTTTGTTCGGTATTGTTATACTGATTGGCGGTGGCTGGCACTGGAATAGTCTGAACAGGTTTCTAGGTTTTTTTGTACAGTAATGTTCTGTGACAACACATCATGATGAAAAAAAAACCGGCTATGTGCGAGTCTGACTCAAGAAACGAGGGTTCCGTAACAGCTAACTTCACAAAAATAATTAGGTAACATTATTGAAGTTCATAAACAATGAAAGCACCGAAAATGTATTTTTATTTTGCTACAAATTTACAGCTTTCAGGTTTTTTCTTTTACTTGCGCTGAAAGACATTGCTTCTTGCCAAATTTCATGATTCTAGATCAACGGGAAGTCACCTATAGATTTAAATTCCCTTGCGAGTGTCAAATATGCGTCATAAACGGCCGTATCTTTTGATTGCGTTGATTTAGAATTTCGATTTTTTCACAGCTCTAAGAGATTGCAGACCTGAGAATAATAAAAAAGAGTCGGTTAGAATTTTAATTTCAACTATTACTTTCAGGTGTTCTAAAAGGTATTGACACACGAACAGACCGACTGACAGACAACGAAGTGATCCTATAAGGATTCATATTTTTCCTTTAAGGAACGGAACCCTAAAAATTTAATAAACTGAATAACTTTTTTCCACCCGGGGATTAAGTATCAGTGTCAGTGCTCCAGTGGTTCTAGGATCTTTTGGCGTTTGAATGACATCAACTGAGTGCTGTTAGTAAACATTTATGTTTCGTGGAAATTGTATCAAAATTAAATTAGTTCACAAGACAACAAAAGACGGACAAGAGGCCTTAGAAAAGTGGTATTCGATCAGCTAAGGCGATAGACAAAATGTAAGGGATTGATTACATGATTTTTATGGTTCCGTACCCAAAGGGTAAAAACGGGACCCTGTTACTAAGACTCCGCGGTCCATCTGTCTGTCTGTCTATCCGTCTGTCACCAGGCTGTATCTCATGAGCGTGATAGCTAGACAGTTGAAATTTTCACAGATGATGTATTTCGGTTGCCGCTATAACAACAAATACTAAAACAGAATAAAATAAATATTTAAGTGGGGCTTCCATACAACAAACGTTTTTGTTATGCTGTTTTTTCGATAACGGTTCGGAACCAAATGGATAATGCTTCAGAAATAGAAAGAAATATGGAAAGTTATCAACAGCTTCCCAGTAGTAACCACCTGTGTCTTGAAACATTCTTCAGCGCCCGGGAGGTTTTATTTATGACCTCGAGCTTTCATCGCTTTGTTCTCCTTTTAAAGATTGTAATAATTTATGGAAGAGAAAAAGCTTTAAGAATAATTTGTCTATGTTATAAACCTCGTGCACTTTGCAATATAATAACAACCGCACGATCTTCGAAATTACGGCTAATTAGAAACCTGAAATTAGATAGGATTCTTGCCAAGGGGTATCGTGTTACCCAGTTATTGGGTTGTGGAGGTCAGATAGGCATTCAATCCATTATCATCATCAATTATCATCAGAGAGCAATGGTGGCCCAGTGGTAACGGCCGCGACTTACAAGTTGTAGGTCGTGGGTTCGAACCCAGGCAGGCGCTTTACTTTGTGTAAATTATGTTATCCACTGCTCTCAAAACGGTGAAGGAAAACATCGTGAGGAAACCGGCATGTCTTAGAACCAAAAAATCGAAGACATGTGACATCCACCAAGCCGCATTGGGCCCGCGTGGTGGATTACGGCCCAAACCCTCTCACAGAGAGGAGGCCTGCACGCACAACGGTCCATCTGTCGTGTCCTGTCCATTATCATCACTGCTGGACATAGGCTTCTCCCAAGTGTCGCCACCGATCGGGCATGCGTCTCGCAACCAGCTAATTCCCGCAGCCTTCATTAGGTCATCGGTCCATCTAGAGGGAGGCCTTCCAACGTCTTCGTTCTCGTCATTCCATGTAAAATACTTATACTGTTAGACTGCAAGCCGTCCCCAATATAATTGGTAAAAGACTAAGGAGATTGATTGATTGTAGGTACATAAATATCAAACAAAATAGAACATGTTAAATGATGGAAAATGGCAAATATTTTATTTTGTTCCCATCGACAAATTACGAGCAATTCATAACCTAGGCTATGTGTAGTCAGTCAATGAATTAATTTAGAATTCTCTCATAAAGTAGAAGATATTAACAATGACACAATTTTGATTTAATGTGTTTTTTAGAAGTTAGAAAATATTTATCTTCTAAGATATAATTCAAATAAATACTGTAATACCTTGAATATAATTAATTAACTGAGTCTTGTTGTAAATTGTACGGATTATAATGTTATTGCTCGAAGCACAAAATTTCAAAGAAGGGTTGAACAATGATAGAATAAATTACATAGAAACAGAATAGCATTAAAAAGAAAGAAGATGGTTCTTAACGGACTACAAGAACCATTGGTTCTTGTAGTCCGATGATAAAACGGCTTTCATTTCAGTCAAAAGGAATCCACTCCTGGACACAGATATATGGCAACAAGCGTTACCATATCTACCGGTTCTGTGCTTCTCGCATCCTCATTTTGCTCAGCCTCGGTAAAATGAAGGGCGGGTCCCTTCTTCTTCTTACTGCAGAAAATGAAGTGTTCTAATCTTAGACACACATACGAACACATAAACATACCCACAGCCTTCGAAAATTAGTGGCCAAAAGAGCACTAGTGAATTCCCGTCGGCTCGGCTCTAATTAAATGGCAAAAATCGACTCGAGTCGGCTTGACCCAGTTGCAGGACAATTGAGTAGACGAGAAATGGTGGGGCCCAACTCGCCAGAGTGGGGTGTGGGTTGGGAGATGTAGCGGGTTATGCTGGTTTATTTACTAGGTGTCCTACGTCGTGCCTGTCAGTAGACGTCATTAGAACAATGACCTTTCGACATTGTTCGATTTCGCTGCTCCCAATACTTTGTGTCGATACTAAGGTACTGCGAAGCTTGTTATATCAATTCACTTTAGTTCGAGGTAATCCGATTTTAGAATGGAGTATTATTTTTTGTTGTTACTGTTTATGAAACAGATAAAAATAAATACTTTCTTTTATTTTTGAGCGCTGGCACTTCTTTTAATAACTTTTTATGAGGTGTTTTTAAAAATGGTTGTTATTGTTTGCGAAAATCTTTTTCACAAACACTTTTTGTAGAAGGTCGCGATACGTGCTACAGTTACTGCTTAGGCGTAGCAATAAGCTATGACACAGATAATATAATACTAGCATTCTGATACCTCATCCCATACAAAGAAACCGTGCAGACGTAACTAGCGTTTTTCGTCTGCTATATCTGGCAATTTTTTGTACATCGAACGCATTCGGTTCTGTTTCACGGTGATAGATAGATGGTGTTAGCAGCGACTAGCAAGTATAAGGGTTTACTAGGTTTGTGAATATTTTTTTCTTTAAATACAGTGAAGGTTTGTTTTCTAATATTTATTTGCACGTTTTTACAGTTTTTTTTTGCACCAAAATGTGTTAAAATGCAAACTTTAACAATCGAGTGGAATGGCTCAGAAATTTAAAAATGCGCCATCTATTGGCATCAATTTTAAATGATCCGTCTAATAATCTTTGAAATGTGAATTAAGAGCCCAATATTCCATAATTTTGTACTTAGGAGAGTTGATTAAACAAGAACATACAATTTTTGTGTTCAATTCCAGAAAATGTTAATTTTACACACATTCAATAACAGATGGAGGTGCATATCGCGCCATCTAGTGAGATTTATTTGAACCAAATTTTCTTTCATAGCAATGAGACCCCATGGCTATGATATCTTTCGCCTTTCGAATGTTAAGATCATTTTATGTCTTATAAATTCGAGCTCGGTTTTTTAGTTAATAAACTATTTAAAAAAATACTAGTTAACTAGGGCCACCTCGAGATTTTATTATAAGGAGCAAACATTAGTATAAAGATAAAAAAACTAAACAAACGCTTCTCGCTTATATTTAAGGCACACACTAAAGTGAACCGTACAGCTGTAGGCAATCTGTAACACGTAGTAATTAGCTAGATTTTCATACCTTGTTGCAGCTGCGGAACTTATGCCCAACCGCCTTTAAATTTATAAGCCCTACTGCGTGCGAATTTAATTTACTCAAATGTTTCTGTGTGTACTGGGAATTTATTATTAATTTGTAATTTATTTGGTTTTGGAACACGTTACGTGGGACGACTTTTGGCTTGCATAAAAATCATTTTGATAGGCATTCTGTTTTAATAATTACAAACCTACAAGTATGGAGTCTTATCAACCGGAACCTACAAGATAAATGTCTTTTACAATAACTCCACAAAAGCATTCCTTAGGTATAGATGCTTGTTTGGTGAAACTATTGCAATACTGACTATATTAAATTGTCATACAAAATTAATATTTTAAATAGAAAGACGAAATCTATCCGTAGGAAGGTAGGACCCTTCGTTATCTATTTCTCCCGACATTCTTGTTCATTCAAAGCTCCTCTGTAAGAGATATCTTTCAGCGATAAAACCGCCCATTGCAGGCCTACTTATATCTTTTGATTAAAATGGTGTACTATGAAATAAGATCCGCAGGTTGGAAACGTGACTGTTGAGTGTGGCTGTGGTTTCGGGTCTGATGTCCAAATTAAGCAAAATGGCAAAGTCAGCAGTATATTCTTGCTCCTGTCGGAGTTTATTTGGGATTGGTACAACATGTTTTCTTCTATCATACTTCTCTTTGTATCATAACACATAACATCACGCCTGTATTCCCGGAAAGGTAAGGCAGAGGAGCACTATAAGTACACCCATATTCCATATTGGATATTATGGATATACCCCGTGTAATTGGGAGCGAACCTATAGCCATCAACTGGCCATAAGTCAAGACTTGGAAAACCCCAATAACACTTTGCCGGACCCGCGAATCGAACCCAAGATCTTATGTTCAACAGTAGTGCTTGCGACCACTACACCATCGAGGCAGTCAGTCGTACTTTGGGCACACAGCCGTGATATTGTAGGTACTTTTTAGATACAAAATAAATTACATTATTCATTTTTTCTTGTTTATAACTCAAAAAAACCGGCCAAGTGCGTGTCGGACTTCGCACATTTAGGTTTCCGTAACAAACCGTAAAATCAAGTTAGTTGTAATAGAAAAAAAAGGGAATTCCAAGAAAAAATCAAGTTTTATCAAAATGTTGGTATTTGGTAGTAAAATATACGTAATAATAAACATTATCACCAAATTTGAAGTTCATAAGTCAATCGTAAGTTAAAAAATTCTTCGGAACAAACATTTTGTAAAAAAAAGCTGACTTTGGTGTCTTCTCATTCCTTTGTTTTCCAATAATATTTAAAACAAAAAATACAGTATTTATTTACTCAACGATTTCTAAACAACGATACCCTACTCGATGGGCTAGGTCTGTTTTTTCTTCGCGCCCTCCTTTTTCTTTATGGGAGACTCCATGAAATATATTTAAAAATATCTTTTGACTTTGATCGATTTGCATGGCTTTGGGTCAACAAGATGCCTATACTGTGAAAATTTAAAGACTAACTCCAACCGTTTGGCTGTAAAATCTGTGTGACAGACGACATACAGACACGTGGGTGACAGCAGTAGGGATCCGTTTGAACCCTTCGGGTACGGACCTCTAAAAACGGCAGTAACAGGCCTATTAAAAATACAACAGTTCTATTAAAACTTAGCGCACTAACAAACGAACTATTTACCTCAATCATTAAATAAAATATAAATTCATGAAAACTCTGAAAACTGAAAGTTTGGCGCGCCTGAAAGATTTATAGTTAGTTAGCTGCGCTGTTTATATTTCAGGTTTACCTTTTAAAATGCTTTTAATCTTTAGCTCACTATGAACGTTGGTAAAATACAAGAAGACGCAAGTAGTATGGTCGTTTTTTTAAGATAGAGAATGGTCAATTTTATGTGGGCCAGCTGAATCATGATAAACTTTGAAAGTAACATCTGTTGTCCCGAATCATCATCTTATCCTTATTCTTTATTGTACACAAAACAAACATATACAAATACAGTAGGGCAGCTCATGTACAAAGGCGAGCTTCATCCATAATTGAATTCTCTTACAGCAAACCTCAGTGTCATAGAGATTTTTTATTACATGAGGACAGCATACTCAAGCGCACAATAAAACTTAACATTTAATTTCTTACTAATTATAAACTAAACAAATACGTGTACTGCACACAATGCATAAACATAATACATACTATCTAATATAATTTAAATCTATCTTTATTTTAACTGATAGATGTCCACTGCTGGACGTAACACTCCTCCAAACTTTGACCCGCATACTATAAATAATCTTATAAATAAATCGTTATTAATTAATTTTTAATTGCTGCTCAGTAACAATTTAAAGTGAATTTCACCAACAATTTTAGCTCGACGTGATCAACAAATTTAAACCGCGTTAAAGCTGTCAGTGTCAATGTTCGACAACAATGACAGCTTGAAAGCTGTTTAGATGTGCTGACCGCGTTCAGTTTAATTTTCGAAATTCTATAAATATTTATATTAAACATGCATTAAACTCACGATTTTTACCAGGCTGCAAGAAAAGGCGTATGTTCTTCGTGCGTATCTTGTATGTATGTATGTAATATTTTTTATTACCTCATATCTTTCAAACCACTTGACAGATTTTTATAATTAAGACATCGTTAGATAGGTCTTTATCGCCCTAGTTTCTTAGATAAGTGCCGTTAAAAAAAAAGGAACGTAACGGATTTTGGGAGCCATATTGTGAAAGTTGCAATTTTTTATTCTTCCAAGCTCATCGAGTGGGATATCAAAATAAAGGGTAAAGGCGAAAAAACAAGTATAACTAAAAATTTGTAAATAAAAAAGTTTATAAAATCAAAAAACCCGACTGCAAAGATGTAAACAAGAAGAAAATCTTGCTTTGCAGTCGGAGGATACATATTCGCGAGCTGGCTAACCAAAACTATAAATATCCTCAGACTTTTTTTTTTCCGCAGTACTCCGAACCTGGTCTTCCTGATGACATAATTATCGCAAAATAATTCTAGGAATAGGTAGATTTTTGTATTAAGATTATATAAGCTATATCTCGCGGTTTTGCTCCAGACGCGTCATCATCATCATCATCATTGCAGCTGATAGACGTCCACTGCTGGACATATGCCTTCCCCAGGCGTCCTCACATTGATCGATCCCGTGCGTCTCGCATCCAGCGCATTCCAGAGGCGTATTCCACTGTAAATAGGCAATTTTTAAAAAATTGCCTATCACTCGAAAGGTATATAATACTGCATAGCTTTTGAGTGAAAGTATTTTCGTAATAGCATCGGTATTCTATATACATATCAAGAGGTACTCCGGGTATCTCCGGGACTTCGTCGAGCTTCATTGCCTCGGCGCTGATGGTCGCCACTTTTGATTCAGTTGCAGTGGTATGGGAATAGTGAGGTGGGATAATCCCAAAAAAATACCAAGGGCTACATACAAATATGTCATCAAATTCATCATCACTTCAAACGAAAGACGTACACTGCTGAATATACGCCTCCCCCAAGTGTTGCCATAATTATATAAACAAACATTTTACATTCCAATATTAGATTATTTTTCAAACAAGTAACTAGAAATTAAAATAATATTTAAGTTGCTGTTTTTAAAAAGCGTCAGAATATCAACAACCGAGGCGTCCAACTTTAATTTACTTAAACTAATTACTCAAAAGGACAATTATTTACTTTATTTTATTTGTCGAGAAAAGAAACCGGCTCGAGCTCTCGTCGACGATTCGGCAGACAAGCCCGAGGAAGCACGAACGCTTCCGAAGTTTCACGAACATCACCGAAGTTGTACGAAGAACTTTGTTATTACAGGCTGCTTTGAATGTACTAGCGAACTTGGTGCAACTACTTCAGTTTACAGCACAAGTATTTCTTTCAGAAGAAAATCCATTCAGCAGTATGTAAGATGAGTTTTTTCATTGAAAAATGTGGCTGAAATGAAAAAACTGGCCAAGTGCGAATCGGACTCGCGCACGAAGGGTTCCGTACTATTATCGCAAAAACGGCAAAAAAGAAACACGTTTGTTGTATGGGAGCCTCATTTTTTGTTATAGTGACAACAAAAATACATCACCTATGAAAATTTCAACTGTCTAGCTATCATGGTTCATGAGATACAGCCTGGTGACAGACGGACAGACAGAAGGATCGTGGAGTCTTAGTAATAGGGTCCCGTTTTTACCCTTTGGGTACGGAACCCTAAAAAGGACGTTGGGTTTTATAGCATGGTGTAAATAAAACTAGAAACTATAAAAATGTAAATAGTACGATACGGGTGCTACTGTTTTGTTTTTACTGTTACTGAAAATACACTGCAAAAAATAAAGTATGAAAAATACACTTTTACATTTTGACCTAAAAAATAACAAAAGAGATTTTCAAGTTGCAAAATGTATTGCGTTAATCCGCAAAGTCACTAAAACTACAGAATTCTAAAGAATATTTATACTAGCACCGTTCATAACGGCGTTGCGAAAAAAAATCTATGATAACAAGAAGTATGAAACAAAGAACGTAAACCTACGTAGGAAACGATCGTAGTGACGTTTACGTTCTATTGTTTGAACTTAAACGCTTTAGGTTGCGATACAGAGCACGGAATGCCGGTAGCGATAGACGTGCCAATTTTTTACAACATCCGTAAAACACGTAGGTATTCAATATGTATGGCATCAAGTGTCTTAGTTAATAAACGATAAAAAAGTACATTTTTGATAATTCGTTTTTGATAGTTTGTTTTTCTTATTAAAAAAAACTGCCCCACACTACGAATTTCTAACACGAACAGCCAGACCCGGAACAATTATCTGTATGCCATCACATCACATCATCACATCACCAGCCTTTTAATATTCCCACTGCTGGGACACAGGCCTCCTCTCTGTGAGAGGGGATGGGCCGTAATCCACCACGCGGGCCCAGTGCGGGTTGGTGGATGTCACATTTCTTCGAATGTTTTGGTTCTAGGACATGCCGGTTTCCTCACGATGTTTTCCTTCACTGTATTGAGAGCAGTGGTGATGAAATAACTTACACAAAGTAAAGCGCCTGCCTGGGCTCGAACCCACGACCTACAACTTGTAAGTCGCGGCTGATACCACTGGGCCACCACTGCCCAGCCACCACTGGCCATACGGCCCTACAAATATTTGTTCTGTGCGGGAATCCAACCCGTGACTCGCAACGCAGCAGCCAATCGCTCAACCACTGCGCCAACCGTGCCGTCAAATACTATCTCTATGAGTTTAAAGTGACACTTACTTTTCTACTCTCCAGCCTATTATTTTACTTTTGACAGATGCATGTGTTAGAATCATATCGCTGGCCCCGGGCAATAAAGCGGTAATATCAAAAATCAAATTTTACAGGAGAAATAAAAGAAGCTAATTTATTTATATTTCAGCGTAAAGTAATCCAAAACAGGAGTTCAATGTGTCAAATGAAAGCTGTATTTTTTTACCAATTTAACCATTTAAAAATAATTGTAATGGTATATAAAATTAAAGAAATAATTAAAAAAATGTATAATACAAATTATAGACGATACCGTTTAAATTGTAACATCATTAACGACTTTTTAGACACACCGACCACTGAGATTTAGGAATGTAAGTATGTAATACGACGTAATTTCCACTTTAGATCTCGAGCGTAATGGCCGATTACCACCTTTTTCAGGGAAATTTTATAGCCAAAGCTTAGCTGTATCATGCACTAATCGCTATTTTAGAATCCTATCAATTAAACATATTTTTATGTAACCATCGTAACAGACTGACCTTATATTGTAATTTATTTTTATTTTTAATCATTTTAAACAGTATGTCATGTTTTTTTTTTTTTTGTTAATTTGTATTACGTATTAAACTTTGCAAACAAAAATTAAACATATAAATCCTTAAAAAATAAAAACATTATACTACTTTAACTTGAATAAATTCATATAATTTTTATAAACTACTTTATTTATTAACTACTAAATTTTTATAAGCAATTCTGGTTGTCGATATACGGGAGAGAGCAATATTCAATGTTGCAGTTTTAGTTTCGGCCCTGTGTGTCCCTTTGAGTGTTTTCGCTATTCTTCATAGTGTCTGATTTGATCATCCACGCCCACTTGGAAAACTCAGCCTATACAGTATATCCAGGTACAGCAAGCATTAACATAATTTAACGATTAACTTATTTAATTTTAAATGTTGGTACTGACCAACGTCTAGAAGAATTAAATAAGTTAATCGTTAAATTAATATAATAGAATTAAATAACAGGTAGATGTTAAATACTTATAAAAAAGGGAAAAAAAATCTACAGTATCATAGGTTCTGCTTGCCCGCGAATTAAAGATACCTCTCTATCTTAAATTGTATCTGCAGGTAATTGACATTCCTTAATTATGCCATTAATCATGGGCACAACATTTTAGGACGCTACACATGGGAACAATGTTTTATACTATGTATTATGTCCTTCCATTTGGCGCTAATACATTCTGGGCCCTGGACATACGGGCATATGCTATGTATAGCTGGTCGTGGGTGTACCATGGTTTTTCAAATGCACCTCTGCTACCTGCTACCCGCGAGCTGTGGTTAATAATTATTACTACTTAGTTTTGCTATTGCTATTGATTGGGAACTTGAGTCTTTTAAATTGAAATGGAAGATCAGTGGAGATTATTGGGATTCGACGAAAGAACACGTTTTCCCTTTTCTCATACCTGTTAATATAGTGGCATCTATTATTTATTTTGTCCTTATTGTGTAAAATACACATTAAGTCGCATTTCATAATCAATATTTCACATAAACATAACCGGTACTCTTAATTTCCCCATAAAACTATAGTACCCCACTTCAACCCTTTTTAGGAGTAGATTGAAAAAAATAATATGCAGTCCTCAATAATTTATTGTCAAAAATAATCCTGCAAAGTTTCAACCAAATTGCAAGCCACAATAAAAAAAAAATATACAAAGTTCAGCTGCACCCATTTCCCCCCCCTTAAAATTTGAATGTACAAATATCTTTTCTTTGCTAAAACGCGCTGGATAGTCCAGCAGGCCAAAAGGACCTGTACCGGCTTGCTAGAGCTAGGGAGAAAAGGGAGAAGAGAGATGTCTTTCAGATAAGATGTATAAAAGATGAGGCTGGAATGATTCTTTCTGATGATGAAAAAATTAAGGATAGGTGGAAGTAATACTTTGAAAAACTGATGAATGAGGAAAATAAACCTGTGAATGAGGGGTTAGTGAGAATAGCTAGTAGCCATACCCATCCCTCGCCACGGGGCAACCGCCAGGTTGCCCCGTGGCGAGGGATGTACAGTCGATGCAGAACCCCAGTCCGATCTACAATGGGCACTACTGACAGCTTCAGTGTGGCAGTCGACTTACACCAAGGGTCGGATCTCAGTCTGATGATAATGGACGCTCAGACGTCGGACATACAGGAAAAGGCTCCCTGGTGTTTGCCGACGACATTGTGCTGGTTGCCGAGAGTGGCCTAGAGGTCCAGATTGGAGGTTTGGTGGTACAGACAAGAGAGTGAAGGGCTGGCACAGGGCTGGAAATTGAGCAGAAATAAAACAGAATACTTGTTCTGTGATTCTGGCGATCTCTCGAGTTCCGTGCCTATAGCTGTCGTTGGAACACCCATACCGATGTGCTCCAACTTCCGGTCAAAGCTTGTCCAAGGGATAGACCGAGATGTTACGCAACGAATCAACTTGGGATGGATGAAATGGCGACAGGTCACTGGAACAAATTGCGACCCACGGATGCCCCTTAAGTTAAAGGAGAAAATTTACAAGAGCGTGATTAGACCTGTCATACTGTATGGATCAGAATGCTGGGCTATGATCAAGATGGATGAAAAGTGATTGCATGTAGCAGAGATGAGAATGTTGAGATGAATATGAGGAGTGACGAGAAAGGATAAAGTGAGAAATGAGTATATTAGAGGTAGTTTGAAAGTGGCGTCAGGAAACCGTTTGTTCTCGTATGGCGTGTGATGAGGAGGGATGAAACGCATGTTACTAAAAGAGTTATCAATATAAATGTGGAGAGGGAGGAGACGGCCAAAGAAAAGATAGACGGATTGTATGAGGAGTGATATGAAAGAAAAGGAAGTCAGTGATGGCGTGACGGGGGACAAGACTGTATGAAAGAAGAAAACGTGTTGCGTCGATCCCAAGTAACATGGGTCAGAGGCAGGAAGTTGATAAAGATGATTAAACTACCCATCTGCCAAATTTCAGCTTCATGAAGAGAATTTCAACATCTTATCTTTACAACCCCAACCTTTCTGCGTATTTCGTTCAGCGTAACATGACAATACGTCGCCGGGGCTACAATAAATTTACGGGAAGAAAGGCGTAATAGCTTGTACAGAATAAAATCTCTCGTGAATACTTTGTATTAAGTGTTTACAGTTTATTGATATAATAAGCTTATTTTCAAAAACGTGGTTAAATATATTACTGTTTCTCATCGTTTACAAATTTAGTGTAAAGATGTTTACTGGTTGTTTGTGTTATGTTTCTTAGAGTAATGCAATAATACATAACTTATTCATAAGAGAATTTCCCATGCAATAAAGTCGTTATTGCCATTTATTTTAAAGGAATATTAATAAAAAAATCCGAAAAAAATTGGAGTGATAGATTGCTACTCAGAGAAGCCAAAAATCAAATAACATTAAAAAGGGCGTAACCGGCGATTACCGCTTTATTGCCCGGGGCCGGCGATATAGAAACTCCATATAAAAGTATCGATAGCAAGCTTAGAATGTCAAGATGGTTGTTGGTTATTTACCGTGTATCAGAGTTCCTATTTATGTGGTGTATAAGGGAAAGGTTTTATGAATAAAAGCACAGAAAGACAAGACTAGGTATTTAGTCCAATTAGGCTTGTCAATTAATTCGTATTCAGGCTCAGAGAGCTTACCGGCCGTTCGCTAAACTAGTTCTCGTGTAGAAAAAGGGCAAGAAACTCCACGGAAGCAACTATGGTTGTAAAAGTATCCATAGACATTTTTTACAACCATATAAATATCGTATATAACAGATCTAATTCTATTATGGTCATTATATGATGAATCTTGTAACATTTCATAATATTACATAATCAAAACAACAAGAATAAGGCAAGGTACACGACTAGCCCTTAAATCAATTTAACATCACTATGAATAAAGGCCACAATATGAAAATAGAGTTTCAACACAACCATTAGCAATAATCAAGTTATAATATCAAATTACTTACGTGAAGCTTGTGTAGTCCACAACGAAGTGTGCCTTGCTTACGAATTTCACACTATTTATAGTAACGAGTCGACCTGTCAAATGTCCCCACCATTTTCTACATTTCTATTAATTTTCTCACAATTAGGTCAATAATCAATTCTTGAGTAATGAAACCTTTTTAAAACGTATTGAGACAATTAAGGAATTTAATATCGCCTATTTAGTAATTCTTAATCAATATTCGAAAGAATATTGATACTAACTGACCGTCTTGTATTAATTGTCCCAAAAGACTTATAATACTAAAATAGCAATATAAAATCCAGGATACATCACAATGATCATTATAAATTACGTAATATTTTATAGGAATATCATCACTATGGCTTATATGTAAGTTTAGAGTTATTTTCTGTACACACAACAATATTTACTCAGGTGGGTACTCTAACATTTGTAGGTATTTGACAACTCAATAATAATTTAGGTAGGTACTTCGACATTTGTCGGTAGATGCTTAATAAATATGACAGTTTGTATTTTGTAGCAAACCCATTGTGCTTAAAAGTGTAAATTCATGATTTAATGACGTCACACGTACTTCCAATACTAACACATGCATGCATTTATTAACGGGCAACCATAGAAAATAAAATGCAATATTTTATGGATGCTTACAGTAGTAATGGCGATTGAGAAAATGTCAAAAACGTATGGGACTGACAAGCGCTATCGGAATGTCACGCGATCAATCCCTCCCAAGCAACACATAAGCCAGATAATATAGTAAAAGTGTACTAATAAGCAGTTTAAAGCTTTATTACATAGTTATTAAAGCTTACGGGACAGTCATTTGCTGTATTGAATGGTTTTTGGGCTATTATTACTCTTTCAGCTTAATAAAGTCTTTATAACACTGATTTACTTTTTTGAAGCTTAATATTGAAGATACTATAGTATAGAACTATTAAAGATACACTATTCAGTTTAAGACATCCCAGACCACTGAATGCTGCATAACAGCTGATTTGATAGCATTTATCTGTATAACTTTGTTATCAATTATCATTATACTGCTTGATGCTGAATAACCTATGTTCTGTTCTCTTCAAGCTGTATTGTACTTCAATCTTAAGCACTTATTCAGTAGCTGATTATTTGAGGTCTATTTTGTTTTTTAAAGCAAGAAGGCTTTATAATTGAAAACGAGTAAGCTCTTTCAACTAACTTAAAGCGCTTGGCGCACTATTACCATCATATACAGCTAATAGCGTTAACAAATATGGAATGAAGATTTTTATACAGAAAATAACTGGATATTGAAAAGCCATAAGGCTGTTATAACTCTATTAAGTAAAAATGACAAAATGTCGCCGTGTAAAAATATAAACCAACACGTCTTCAATATATGGAACAACAGGCAAAGAATGGGCGGAATAATACTGCCTTTGAAATGAAACTGCGTTTAATTAATTTTGTTTTTGTTGTTTTTGCACACTGAAATTTACAAAAGCATTGAATTTTTTTTACTCAAAATATCTAACCTATTATAAAACCCTTTTTTAACTCTTGAATGGTAGCATTATCTTGAGGCGCTTAAAAAATTTACAGTAAATATATATGAACATTCACAATAAAGTTACATGCGCAGTAATAATTTACTCGCCTTTAACATAAACACAAAAAATATACTTATAAAAATTCAATAAATACTCATTGCAAATTGACATCTTGATAAGAATCACAAATGGTGAAATTATAACTATAATTTCACAATTATATTTTTAAAAAATATCTCCATGAAAGTACAAAAATAATCTAAATACTGAATAATGACTGACTAACTGAATTTGAACACTTTCAACTGGTTAAAAGAGCTGCAATAGCTGTTAAAAAGGTAGATCAGCGATTATACAGACGATATTAAACTTGTTGTACAATTATTCAGCTACTAAGTTGCGATTATATTGCTATTATACTAATTAAAGCACTTTATTTTGTGCCCAAATTGCTTGAATAACATCTGTGTAAGCGCTTATCCAGACTTTATCCAGTCAACTATGTCAGCTTGAAGTTTACAGAAACGCTTTTATACAATGATTATTCAGCCAATCTGTGTTGCTTGGGCTTACATTTCGACTATCGCCATCGCTAACAATTCATAATACTTGTCTAGACCCTTCAGTGTTCTGTGGTTTGCGTAATGAAAGCCAAGCTTTGAGGTAGATAATATCTATATGCCTGCTTAAATTATTATTATGTTTTCTTGAGGTTTTTCTTACGTGCTTATTTCGAGATTGGGTAGATAGTTTTCGACTCGAACGGGTCTTATTCAGGAGCTTATCAAGCGGAGGGATCGTGAGTTGACTCACACGATTTTTTATCTTATTTATTTAATAATACTTCACCACTTACAACTGGAAAATTAAATGAAAACAATGTATCGTCTGAAGTGCTATTCTTTAAAAATCTCACCGTGATGACTTAGGTGAAATGAGATATCAATCCCTAGCATTCGTTAAAATGAAAACGTCTTTCAAGCTCAATTCACCTTACTTATCACGGTGAGTCTACAGGTTTGACCGGCTGTTTGATAATTACTATGTTTGGTGTATAAGGTTTGAAATATCAGTAATGATTTTCTAACAAGAAGAAAAGTATATTTTTATCACGCTATGCAATAATGACATGACACTTTCCCATACGGCCTCTGGAAAAGTAAATAACGAAACTAAATTCATTTTCCTATCAAAATACCATCACAAAAGAAAATATCTCAACAAATATTGACTCCAACCTATTACCCGTACTGTTTTCACAATAATAACGTTTACAGACAATAAAACTATCTCGCCAGGATCTAGGCAATGGCTAGAACTTAACTTTCATTCGACGCGGGGACAGTGCAAACGGCTCAGTGAAACTGCGAGGCAATATAGAGGGCGGCACCGAAACTAGCGGGGGACACAGCTTATGGTAATTTAATTTCGGATGGAAATTGCAGAAGTTTGTTTTCCAGTTGTGTTTTCTGAGTTTTTTATGTTGGTTTGGAAGCTGTTACAAATGAGGTGAAGTTTTGAAAAGATTCGGAAAGTTTAGGTGAACTAGAAAACTGTATATTGGAGCTAAAATAAGAAAAATTGGTGGAGTCAACGCTTTCTTGTGATATATTGTATACTTAAAAAAATGTGTGCCTAAATAAATATATACTTAAATTGATAAATATTTAAAATTACTTTCGTTTTGTCCTTTTGTACAAAGTCTTTGCCTCTTCTTCTTCTCTGCCTTTGCTCACTTTAGGTGGAGTCGCCTATGCTTATCTTACGGCGCCAAGAAGTTCTGTTCAGACGAAATTTTTAATCCTTAAAATATTATTCCTTAACTATAAATTGTTTTTAATATTTTTCTGTATTGTTACAGGAAACAAACAGTACCCAGCATAGACAGAAGGTAACAGCATATTATAATGATTTTATGTAGGAACGAGTAAAATAACTAGTGACCCGTTTTTTCAAGACACTTAGATGCTTGAGGGATACTTTTTTGACCCATCAACGAAATTATAGAGGTTATGGAACAGAGTGTAAAGTCCCACCACGTCCGTTGAGAAAGGAGGATTCTCCGACTAGACAGGTGAGGGGGTTAAAAGCAAAAGCGCCACTGTCCAGTTTTTCTCAAATTGAACTAAGAACGCCATCTGGTAAAGTGTTTTAAAACCTTTCGAATGGTTCAACTTCATAACTGATTAAAAAGTCGGTTGAGAAGCAAAAACGATGCTGTCCTCAACAGTTTAATTGCAAATACGCTACTGTCCAAATTGACCAATCATTGCAATCACAGAACGGTCGGCCATGACACTTTTGTAATGGCGGTGGATGATTTTTGTGAGTAAAGTCGCCACTCCAAGTGTTTGGATGCAAATCTTACACTTTCCAAAGCAAAGATGCAAGAATAATATTGTCCTGTCATAATTTTTTTTTTTTTGTATAAAATACGCTTTTTTCCATGATTTGAGTGTTTTTAATGGCTATCAAAATGATCTATGATCTCAGCTAAATCGTTATCTGCTAATTTTAAGTCCCTGTAAGCGATAAACAGTTTTTCCTACGTTTCGTCAAAAAATATCTTGGACAGTGGCGGTTTTGCTTTCAGCCCCCTCAGGTGTTATCTGGTGGGAAATTACCCGATGGATAGTTGTTATCGGGCTGTTGTATAATTGCAAATCGCGCGGCGAAATTTGGTTGCGCAAAGTAGGATTTATGTGACGTCATGTATTTTTGTAGTTCTTATGTGGTGTTATAGATACTGTTACAAGGCGTAGAATGACTTTATGGTCGAATGGAAAAAAAATGTTGACCCCTTTTTCCAAGGTATTTTGAAGCCTTAGCATCTGTATGGTCATATAAACACAACATACATGTAAATTGTATTAATTTAATTAAGATTTTGTGTGTCGTGCTGTGTCTTTTGTGTGCACTAAATAATTGATTTATCTATCTATCTATATCAGCTAATCGCAGTCTTCCTGGCCCCATATCTATTATAAAGGGTAAATACTCATGTATTTGTTCGCGCACACATCGCGATGGCCTCAGTATTGCTAGGGTCACAGTGAATACTTTTCCGATACATTTAACCTCGTAAGCGGGTAGTTTTACACGCGGGTTCGTTTGTATAGTACACTGATTTAGATAAAGGATTTGTGGGGGCCTAAGCTTGGAAGCTATGTTGCAACCGTGACCTTCTCTTGTAAGATTACCTAATAAATAGGAATCAATGTTTGTTTGTTCGTATTTATGTTCTTCCACATCGTTAAACCCATTGCGATAAAACTTTAACAACTTAGCCGCTGCTGATGGCGCGACGCAATTTGATTTATATCACGTCAATATGCGTTTTTTACTAAGCGATATTTCAAGTATCACATTAACGCAATGCGATGCATTTCGACCGATTTGCGAATAAAATTTTCTTGGAAAATACGTGCGCAATATCATCGACGCAATGGAAATTGTGTTGCCCAATCACGAAAGGGACCTTGTTGCTTGCACTTACACGAAGGTTACAGGCATTGTAGGTACTGGTGGCACCACAGATATAAATCTAACTTTAGTTACCAGTTAGTTTGTTAAAAATATTAGTAAAACATTACTTTTTTTCATGCCCAGATTTTCTGAAACTAGACCGTTCACCGGCCTAGTTATTTTATTATTTATTTATATTTACATAATGAATATTCACATAAAACGGTGAAGGAAAACATCGTGAGGAAACCGGCATGTCTTAGAACCAGAAATTTGAAGACATATAAGCTCATGGCTAAATAATAACAGCCGTACGGGTCGATTTTCAAGGTTAAGCAACGCTTGCCGACGTCGGTCCGTGGATGGGTGACCATCTTTACTTAGCAAGTTTCTTCCGTGCCTCGGAAAGCACGTTAAGCCATTGGTCCCGGCTGTCATTTGAAGATCTTTGACAGTCGATATGTGTAGTCAGAAGCCTAAGTACTGACATCAGTCTAGCCAAGAGATATCGTGTTACCCAGTGACTGAGTTATGGAGGTAAGATGGTCGCTCCATGTAAAACACTGGTACTCAGCTAAATCCGGTGAGACTGGAAGCCGACCCCAAGTTATTTGGAAAAAGGTTAGGCAGATTGATATATTGTGAGAGAGAGTGATGTATATAAGTTACTTACTTAGCAGCAGATGATGGTTCACATAATGGTAAGTAACTTATATACTGAGCCCCACAAAACCGTAGTAATGGACTAACTTTTATTTAAACTGATGATTGAGTGACAGTAAATACTTTTTATGTAACAGGTAATCTCTGAACCGATTAATAAAAATCTTTGTCTACGCTGCATCATCATCATTATTTTAGTCGAAAGACGTCCACTGCTGGACATAGGCCTCCCCCAGGCGTCGCCACATTGACCGATCCCGTGCGTCTCGCATCCAGCGCCTTCCCGCAACCTTAACCAGGTCATCGGTCCACCTAGTGGGAGGCCTTCCAACTTTTCGGCCCCATCGGCCATCCGTTTTGCGTGCAATGTGCCCTGCTCACTGCCACTTAAGTTTCGCAATTCTTCGGGCTATGTCGGTAACTTTGGTTCTCCTGCGGATATCCTCATTTCTGATGCGATCACACAAGGAAACGCCGAACATAGCCCTCTCCATTGCCCTTTGGGTGATTTTAAGCTTTCTGATAAGGCCCATTGCGAGAGACCATGTCTCGGTCCCATAGGTTATCACTGGCAACACACACTGGTCTAAAAAAACACTTCACTACAGCTCAACTACCTAGAAAACTTTTGATTGTAGAAAAAATGCACGATAACTGTACGAGTAGTATAAAGCTAGCCACCAATAATTAATTTATACTTTATTTGTTTTACAAACAGAGGTTTGGGCACTGAACTCCTCATAATAACGGGGGAATTGTACCTCATATCCGACGACCTAATTACCAATAGCACTGCTTATGCCTTCACTAAACTATGAATGTGCGACGGTTCTGCTTGCATTTAAACTAGGCGTGATAAAATGTTATGACAGCATATAACCTCTACCGACAGCCATGTTTGTGCGCTGTGGCCTAGTAATACTCATTACCATGTGGTATGGGGTTTAGCCTCAAATGTAAAGTGTGTTTTTGTAGGTTTAACTTTAAATAGACAGACGGAAAGGAGTTAAAGGAGGGTCGATGACCTGAGATTACAGACAAAGTGACATTTTATGAACGAAAGCGCTGCGTTTTTTTTTTTGCCTCGCGCTTGACCACTATTTCAAGATATGATGAAAAAAAAATAATTGGGCGCACGGTTGGCGCAGTGGTTGAGCGATTGACTGCTGCGCTGCTTGTCGCGGGTTAGAATCCCGCACGGATCAAATATTTGTATTACCTACAGATAGTTGTTCCGGCTCTGGGTGTTTGTGTATGTGAGGAAATATGTTTGTAAACGCACCCACGATACAGGAAGAAATTCCTAGTGGGGGCAAAGTATTTGATAAAACAATTTTTTTTTTTAACTAAATATCAAACCGACTTCCAAAACAAAACACTACAATGCGAAAAATAACTTTCTTTTCCGAATTCTGTGTCTTTTGTACCCATTGTTTTCCGTTATTCGACACCGAATTCGGAAAAGAAATTAGTTTCCGCTTTGTAGTGTTTTGTTTTGGAAGTCGGTTTGATATTTTGTAATAAAGATTTTTATTTTCCTCTTATCTCTTACCTCCAATTAACATGAAAATCATTAATAGCCAAAGTACCATTGTGGTGTTCTCCATCAGTTCCACTTCACCAAATGATACTTTCTGAGTGCAAATGATTGCATTATTGATGAAAATACCAAAATCGCTGTATGTGATTTGAGGAGTTCCCTCGATTTCTCTAGGATCCTATCACCAGATCCTAGTTTCCTTCCAGATCATGGTATCACTCTTGGGATATCTCCTATCCAACAAAAAAATAATCATCAAAATCGGTTCAAAAACAACGAAGTTATCCGCGAACAATCATAAAAGTATCAGTCTAATTGAGAAACCTCCTCCTTTTTGGGAAGACGGTAAAAAATAGGGAAAAGAAAAAAAATCTGAGAATTATCACGATCCGATTATTAGTTTCGGAGAAATGCGTGGACAAACGTACATATATACAAATTTAAAAACAAACACATTGTTATTGACTTGTGACAATCGATATCGCTGTAAGAATATTATTTTTGCTATAAATTCTGGTGAAAGACGTAAAAATGCTGAATGTGAAAAGCACAGAACCGGTCGATGTGACAGATGACAGATGACGAGGTCTATGTACCTATTTCTATACGTATTTCGGCTTAAATTATACAGCACGACTGATTGCTGAATGGACCGCAATCAGCCACTAAAGGTACAAAAAATAAAAATAAACTCCATCGAAGTGGAGAAATAGTTATATTTACGCCCCTCTTGAAATCATTAGAGCCCTGGCTCATCCTCTCTGACTGGCTTATTTGAATTAACATTTCAATCACAATTTAACAGTATCAAAATAAACTAAGAACTTACTTGTAAGCACACTTACACAAGTTATGCCAGATTAACATTTCTCAACCCGTGGCTTAAAAAGCCGATACCTAACCTCAAAGCCACCACGAACAACCTTACAGAAAACATTGAAACTATCAATTTCATTCGTCCAGGATTATCCTTTCTCGAAAACAATTAAACTTAGTGCCAGCATAATGCACCTAATTCAACACGTATTCAGTATAGAGTCATACGTGTCGCGTGTTGGTCCGTACGTGATCTGTACGAGTACCCCACGTGATCCGTACGTGACCCCAACGCGTCCCAGTTACGGTGACGCTCGGTTACGCGTAATATACATATTGAAGCGCAATTGTTTGAAAGATAGTGTCGATAATGGTGCACGCAAGTGTACGTTATGCAGGGGGATTTTTTAATCGATGGTGATTTTTCGTGGTGTATTAAAGCCCACTCCCTCTCACAGAGAGGAAGCCTGTTTCTCAGCAGTGGGAAGATTATAGGCTGATTAAATATACTTCTGGTAATTTTTTCATGAATATGAATAACTTTTAATATTGATTTAGCTCTGAAAAATAAAGAAACATAATTTTTCTGCACATTGATATTTTCTTCACCGTTGGATTTGAGCTGAGAATTGTCGGTGCTGAGCAAAACATGCTAACGTTTGCCAGTGCTTTGACAAAATATAGGGAACCGTTTGTTTTTAGGGTTCGCGTACCCAAAGGGTAAAAACGGGACCCTATTACTAAGACTCCGCGATCCGTCTGTCTGTCTGTCCGCCTGTCACCAGGCTGTATCTTATGAACCATGATAGCTAGACAGTTGAAATTTTCACAGATGATGTATTTCTGTTGCCGCTATAACAACAAATACTAAAAACAGAATAAAAGAAATATTTAGGTGGGGCTACCATACAACAAACGTGATTTATTTGCCGGTTTTTTTGCGATAATTGTACGGAACCCTTCGTGCGCGAGTCCGACTCGCACTTAGCCGGTTTTTTTTCTTCCTAATTCCGAACATGAGTATTTTCAGTATCTGAAAGATTGCCATTAAATTCAAAATCACCCTATATAGTCACGATTGAATAGCAGAAACAGTGGAACGGCTGAAGCGTGAATTGATCGCGAGCTCGTGAGTTCAATCCCCGTGCTTAGCACTTTTGGCGTGAAGCCACTGCAAGCTCTTTTTTAATCATTACTAGCTGCCGCTCGCGACTTTGCCCGCGTCGAATTACAAGTAGTATAAGTTCACCGTATCCTATTAATCCTACTACAATTATATACGTGAAAGTTTGTGAGAATGGATGGATGGAGGATTGTTACTCTTTCATGCAAAAACGACTGAACGGATTTTGATGAAACTTTACAGTAGCAATATCAGAATATCCCTTAGTCCATGCGAGTGGAGCCTGCCGTAACTTATAAAGATTGCCCGCGCGTTCGCAAAATATTTAAATTTGATTGAAACTTCAGTTTATTCAATTTATAATTGTCAGTTCCATTTAAAAAAGTTGGAATAGAAGTTAAATCCTGATAATAAATTCATTTATGTAGCTATTTCATAAAATATTGAAATATAGTATTTCTAATCATTTGTTATCTAATTTATACACGTGTATTTGAATAACTTCGTATCCACGCAAAACATTTAGTCAATTCCTGTGAGCTCGCAATTCGTTAAAACTAATACCCGTTCCATGTAATTTAAACACAAAATAATAATGTAAACTTCATTGCCTAACATAATATTCGTAGAAATTGTCATCTTTCATTATAATGGGTATTAACTTTAATGAACCATTAAATTAAAATGGCTTTATTCATGTAAACTGTAAACAAACGCTCGACAATTATTATAATAGTAACGAAATAAACAAAATATGCTTCTGTCTGTTAATTACAATAAACTTTATGATCAGACTACCAGACGTACGGCGATGCGCCATCGATATATGGTGGACATGCCACCCATACGCACAAAACGTTTTGTGAACATTTTTATTGTGTGTACAGCTAAGGAGTGGCATTTCCTGCCGGAGTCTGTTTCCCGACAGCTACAATCTGGGGGTCTTTAAGTCAAGAGTGAATAGGTTATTTCTAGGCAAGCGTGTTTCACCGTCCACATCATCGCTTACCATCAGGTGAAATAGTGGTCAATATAGAATAAAAAATTAGAAATCTGTCTGTCAAGTTTTAGTTTTCTTTCTCAAGACTCAACTAAACATCATTATCGGCCTAGCCTTCGTCCAACAATGCTAGGTAGCTTCAAGTCTTTGTTCAAATGCAGCTGAATACTTGTATTTTATAGAAATCATCTATCTCACAATTACTGGGTAACATAATATCCCTTTGTTTGAGTGATACTCAGAATTTCGGACATCTGAGGAATGCCCCAAACTGCGGGGATTTTCAGTCCGATTGGGTTATTTGTGGGGAGAGCGATTAGGTGGGGAAATGCGGGGCATTTAGACATTTACACTAGAACTGAACTAAGTAATAAAATTAGTACTAGTAATATTTATATGTATATTTAATTCAAGTTTAACTCAACTTATCCGGCAGGAAGGTTTTAGAGTTTATTTTATGGCAATATTCATGACCACCAAAAGCTAAAAATAAGCCTATTGCTCGTTCTACCTTTCTCAAACGAATCTGTCGAAAGAAAATTTAGCTTCCTTAAGAGTTTAAAAACAGAGCATCGTAATCGCCTACACACTGACACTGTAGTAGCGCTTATGGCCACTAGAGAAGGTATTAAAAAGAAAGGAGGGAGCTTAATATTTGATCCTTCAAATGATAAATCAATAAAAAAATGGCGTAATTAGAGTTGCAAAAAGTAGATTAACAGCTTATATAACGTCTTTTGAGTATTTATAAAAACAACTTTTTTTTTATATTGAACATGATTGATTTATAATAACATTACTTTTATATACTTGTGTGGAATATTGTTTTTTTTTTCCCAGAATAGGGGATTTTCAGTCAGGGTAATCCAAAGCATGGACATCGGCAACATTGCTCGTAACTCCAGCCAAAGAGGTACAAATTACCAGCAGTAAACTGTTGGTAAAACGTGAACTCCTAGTTGCACAAAAATATCTAATGAATAATCATCCATCCACGGACTGACCTCGGAAAGATTCAATTCAATTCAATTCATTTATTTGTTCTCTCTTTACAATAATAGGTTATCTTAAAATTAACAATGTTTTTGGCTAACGCTATATTCCACCATTGTAAGAGACTGGTGCCTGAAGTAGGTTTTTTAAAAAAGCCTGTGTTACAGGTCACCAGGGCCCCCCACAGCAATACAATATAATAAAAAGTTTAAAGACGATGTGAACATCATTAATAGTACCTACCAAGAATACTCAACGATATTCCGTCGAAAGTTAAAAATAATATCAAAAGTTATAAAAAAAACAAGATTAAAAACTTAAAATTAAAATATAAAAAAGGTATGTTGAAGTGTTTGATTATATGTTGGAGTATATGGATGTATGTTGGAGTGTATGAATGTATGTAAGTATTCGAGAGCGAGTATGAGGTGTAGATCAGCCACGGGAGAAAGGAAAAAAGGAAATCTATTTGAGAACCGTCAAAAGATTCTCAGTTTTTTGGTAGTCAAGGGTTTTAAGAAATTCCTTAACTGATTTGTGACAATTAGAGATGGTTTTGGGATATAGATTAAGTGTAATATTTAATTTGTTATACAAAAATTGACCAAGGAAGCAAAAGAATTTCTGAGGGAGTGAAGTTTTAAACTGCAATGAGGGGCAGACTCTTCCCTTCCGTCGTTGGTTATTTATTAATTTGGGGTCAAACTGAAGCTGGGAGTGCTTTTTTGCTACCGTAAGCAGGATAAACGTTTGTCTGACCGTAAGGATGTCCCATTCCTTGTATAAATCAAGAGTTGGGTAACGAAAAGGGAGACCAGCACCAACCTTAAGTATAGCGCGCTGTGCCCTCTCTACCTCGATAAGATGAGTTTTAGGGGCCCCACCCCACGTTGTGATACAGTATTCAATTAACGGCTGGCATAAGGCAAAGTAAACCATTTTAATGGTCTTTCGATCTGCAGTGTGTCTTAATGATTTAAATATATAAATAAGTTTTCGGATCCTCGGAACAAGCGCATCAAAATGAGATTTAAAAGAAAGGTGGGAATCAATAATGATCCCTAGGTACTTTATGTTACCAGTCCTTTCCAGTGTGGGACAAGTACACCCGGGGTTTGGAGAGCCACACGTATGCACCGAAATAGAAAAGGTTGACGGAGGAAGAAGGTTAGCTCTATGAGCAAAGGTTACATATTTAGTTTTCGTCACGTTAAGAGTCAATAAATTGTTTTGCAACCATTCACTGACCGTGTTAACGCCCAATTGAGCAGTAGCAAAGACCTCATCCCAACTATCCCCACTGAAGAACAGCGCCGTATCATCTGCAAATGTCACGATTTTTCCCCTCAAGAGAGGAAGCCGGCAGAGGTCATTGATATACACCAAGAAGAGCGTTGGACCGATTATACTACCCTGGGGCACACCAAAATTGACAGTCAGCTCGTCACTCAAGCTATCATTAATTTTTACTCTTTGTTTTCTCCCAGTGAGATAGTCCTCCAATAATTTAAATGGAATTCCTCTTACGCCAAGCCGATCCAGCTTTTTTAGAAGATGCGGGATTGAGACTGTGTCGAACGCTTTTGCAAGGTCCAAGAACACCGTTAAACATTTCATCCTATCGTCCAGACTGTCAACGATAGAGTTAACCAACTCATGGACAGCATCGTTGGTACTCTTACCGGTTCTGAAGCCAAATTGTGAAGGAGAGAGTAGATTATTGGTTTCCAGAAACCTGATTAAACGCTTATTTATTAGGCGCTCCAGGATTTTGGAAAGTGCCGGCAGAATAGAAATGGGTCGGTAGTTGTTCACAGAGTCAATTTTCCCGGCTTTGTGGATTGGGTTGATAAGAGCTATTTTAAATAGCTCTGGGAAGACCCCTGTAGAGATTGAAAGGTTACAAATGTGAGTCAAGGGTGAGGTAAGGAGATTTGCGTATCTCTTGACTATTTTACCACTTATAAGGTCGATACCCACTGCGCATTTATCCTTTAACCCATTGATAAGTGTAAAAATCTCTTGCTCGTCCGTGGGAATGAAGGCCATTGAATTTGGGGGACTGTTCGGTAAGTGATCTTTGCTGATGGTGGATGGAGCCCTTTTATCAGTGGAGATCTTCTTCGCCAGATTTGCACCTACGTTTGCAAAAAAGTGGTTAACGTTGTTCAAATCAATATCGGGATTTTTGGATGTCAAGAGGGACGACGAATGGTCTGTTCTTATATTGGAGCCGCTTATTCTTTTTATAACATCCCAAAGCTGTTTTTTGTTACCCTTAGCGTTATAAATCTCCTGTTTGTCGTACATCTTTTTTGCTTTTTTGAGTAGGGAGTTGCAATAGTTACGGTAACGTTTGTATGTGGTTTTAATAATCTCGTCATCAGGATTCCGTTTTAGTTTTTTATGCAAGCTGTCCCGGTTTCTCATACAACGTAATAGACCTTTAGTAATCCACGGTTTTGTAATCAACTTTTTTTTGTTTGTTTTAATTAATCTGGTATTGTTCCTGATTGCCGCCGACAAGTAAGTAACGAGAAGCTCGGTCGAGACATTTGCGTCCTGGGAGTCAATGATAGGCTGGAAATTAATAGTTAACATATCTTTATCGAGATTCTCGTAGTTGACTGAGCTATATGTTTCGTTGATGTAATCGGGGCGCGATTTGGGTAAACAGCTAATGGCTACACTTTCGTGATCGGTAATGGTGGTTTCAAAAACAAAACAAGATACGTCCATATTTGTCTTCAGCATCATGTGGTCTAGACATGTTAGTCCGTGCGTTGGTAGAGTGTGACCTGGGAGCATACCATGGCTAGCCAGTAAGTTTAGGTAGTCGTAAGATCGTTTATCAGCACTATTTGGAACTATGTTAATGTTTATGTCACCACAAAGGAAAATATTTTTATAAGTTTTCAGGTTAGTGAGAATTTGGTTTAGGGAATCAATAAATTTAGTAATGTTAGTTTGGCTTGGTGGGCGATATAATCCTAGTATGCAAACGTCTCCATTTAGTTTTAAGAGTAAACAGTTAGCGTCGAGAATTGAAGGTTCTTCAACAGTGACTTGAAGGTGTTTATTGTAATAAATTACAACACCTTCGTTTTGGGTTTTGTTTGAGGTTGTCGCTATATGATTATAATTGTCGAGGGAAGGAATGTACTTTGCAGATGGAAGCCAGCATTCAGAGAGGACCAAAATGTCCCAAGATATTTTGGATCTTTGAAGAAGTGTGACAAAGTTTGGCATATTTAGATCGCTTTACTATGAAGATCGACAGCTGTTATTATGTACCTACGGGACCAAGAGCACCAGATAGCCTCTATTCATTATACTGGTATTCAGCTGGACTGGAAGCTGACTCAAGACAAAAGCTGAGAAGATTGTTTGAGCTCTAGTCTCTAGTTCATCTGTCTTAAAATACAACCGTAAAAAAAATACTCCCACTCCTGTCAATCTTCAATAATGTATGACACACGATGGCACCAATGTGCAAATAGAAATCATCATCAATCAATGCGTCCCTCCATGATTATGCAATGTGTGTTCTGCACGTGCACACGGACTTCGAGGCATAGATTAGACAGCCAACAGAGACGAAACGTTGTACAATCGCACTGCGATCGGTATAGTTGAACAATTAATTTGGTGTTTAGGCAAAAATGTTAGCTTTATACCACACCGCTTAGCATTATCATCATTATTTTGCTATGAAACCTCCACTGCCGGACACAGATCTTCTCTAAGATCGATCCTTTGCTTTTCGAATCCATCAGACTATCTCAGCCCTCCTTAGGTCATCGGTCCACCTTGTGGGAGATCCTCCAATTCTGCGACTTCCATTAGGTGGTCGCACCAGAACCTTTCAGCGCCTTCGGCCATCCTCTCTTCGAGCAATGTGCTATTGACCCTGGCATTTAAGTTAGGCAATATTTAAGGCTATGTGTCGGTTACTTTGGTTCTCCTGCCAATATCTTCATTTCTGATTCGATCACGTAGAAAAACTCCAAGCGTAGCTTCCTTCGCTCTGATTATCGACCGAGCGAGCTCAAAACGCGAGCGAAGCGTCTCCGTTTCGGCTTGGGCAAAAAAAATCTTTCGTATGTTCAAATGTCCGGCTGTTCTCCTCTACAGGTCGCATTTCTCAACCGATTCTCGTGAAATTTTGTGAGCAGACTCGTTAAATATATGTTTTTTTTTAGATTCAGTTTTTTTTTTTTGTCATTGTGCTTCTCAGAGCCAGAGCCAGATCTACAGTTCACAGAGCCACTATTATTTATTGACCAAGCGAACGCGAAGCGCGAGCGAAGCGTCTCCGTTTCAGCTTGCGCAAAAATGCTGTCATATGTCCGGAAGTCCAAATATCCGGATGTCCGCCTGTTCTTCTCTACAGGTCGCTTTTCTCAATCGATTCTCGTGAAATTTTGTGAGAAGGTTCAAAAGATAGATTCTCGAGGTCTACAGCTCACAGAGCTACTAGTTTATATTGTGTACTTATTTACTTTTACAACTTACAGCGTACTTAAGAGAGGAGTGATTTAAAAGAATTGACAACTCAGCACACTCATAACATTGTTTAAAATAACAGGTTAGCTGCCTAAATACCAAATAGCAATACCGCCACTAGGTCTAACTATCCACTGCTCAAACTGGCTGTCGTTTAGGCAACCGGGCTGCCTCGTCGAACGCATATAGCCAATTTGCCATAACGCCTCTGATTCAGGGCTTTTAGTGAACGAAGCAATTCGGAAATATAGCTGTGCTATAAATGTGCTATGGTGGTCAATTTTAGTTCGATGTCAATGTAATTTTGACGAAATGTTTACGCATTAACTGCATTAAAATGTTGCTAGTAAAATTGAGAGCAAACAAAATATAAAATGTGGACATATTGGATCGAGAAATAGTAATGATCCAAAAAAAAAAAATTGTATTCAGAAGAAAATACAAACAGGTTCTGTCTGATTAAATTAGTTAGAGCACAGATAATATAATACTAGCATACAGATACCTCATCCCATACAAAGAAACCGTGCCGACGTAACTAGCGTTTTTCGACTGCTTAATCTGGCAATTTTTTGTACATCGAAAGCATTCGGTTCTGTTTCACGGTGATAGATAGATGGTGTTAGCAGCGACTTGAAAGTAAAAGGGTTTACTAGGTTCGTGAATATTTTTTTCTTTAAATACAGTGAAGGTTTGTTTTCTAGTATTTATTTGCACATTATTACAGTTTTTTTTTTGCACCAAAATGTGTTAAAATGCAAACTTTAACAATCGAGTGGAATCCTCAGAAATTAAAAAATGCGTCATCTATTGGCATCAATTTTAAATGATCCGTGTAATAATCTTTGAAATGTGAATTAAGAGCCCAATATTCCAGAATTTTGTACTTAGGAGAGTTTATTAAACAAGAACATACAATTTTTATGTTCAATTCCAGAAAATGTTAATTTTACACACATTCAATATCAGATGGAGGCATATCGCGGCATCTAGTGAGATTTATTTGAACCAAATTTTCTTTCTTAGCAATGAGACCCCGTGGTTAGAGTGAAACTCCTCAGACGATTATGTAAGATAATAAATAATAAAAACTTAACTTTAAATAATAAATAATAAAAAACTTTTCATTACAAGTAACTACAGCGGAATACGAGATCAACGGGCGATGATTAATATTATACCTATCACATTTGTGAGGTAACTTAATTAAAAATAAACTGTTTGAATTAGACCTTATAAAGTTGCAAAATTATTGTACTACACAAAAGTCACGTCCTTGTCCTCATTGAATTCCAACTTCAATGAACCAATTTTTAATTCACATTTCCCTACATTCTTGTATAAAAAATATATATTGTGCAAAGAAAGAGCTCTCGTTTTGCCGTCGGTGGATGTTATAGCAGGATTGACTGCTTTATTGAGATCCCTGGATCCGCTTGTCAATATCATCTGACATCCCCCTATATGGGGGACCCCACATACATAATAGGATCTTGCGGTCCCCATACGTTTGTGTTTCAAAGGATACGAGGGATTTAGGTTAAGAATTTCTTTTTTACAACATGTTTTCGGGCATAAAATGTGTTGGTATGGGTTTCCTATTTTGGGCTATACGTACGGTTTTACAATGAGGTTGTGTGTTAGTTTTATTTTAAAGTTTGCAGTAGATACAGGATTTGGGTTTTTTTATTGTTTTATGCCATTTTAGCTTGAAAGTAGTTTACTGAGACGTCCCCAATCGTAGAACTCTTTAAAGAAAAACATGTAAGAAACTGCATATGTATACATACTCTTATAAATAAAGTTTACAAAAATAGCACAGCCACGAGAAAACATTAACAGTTTCACTACCAGCCAGATTGTGAGGGTCGAGTGCCCAATGCCGAACAGTTTTTTTTTAATCACTTTTAAAATAAAAATACGTAGTACGATTAAGAAACAGTTAACTTTGTTTGCATCGCAAACATTCAAGCACAGTGCCAACGTAAACACAAAAAGTCAAGCGCTGTGCCGGCTGAACACAGACTCATAGAAATTGTACTGAGCATAGCCTGCACCAGAGCGGGGTACGCCGCACCCAGCGCCAGCGCGAGCTCGGCATCGAAAAATAAAGAAGATTCATGTGAAACTGGATGCAAGAAGTCCTAGATCATTTCACAAGATACACTTTTCATCTCACCAAATGATTCCCTTGGCATTAAAACCGATGCGAAGAAAACTCACGAGCGAAACCAAGTACATTTTACAAACATAATATTCCTTCTTTTTCACAAATAATAAAAGAAATGTCGTCACGTCCCCAATGAAGGAACGAGTCGGTGCTTCCTAAAGCAAATTGAAACAAATTCCTTTAAGAAAATAACAATAGTCTGGAGCAAATAGATTAAGAAAAATATAAAATGTAGGCAGGTTTACACCCTAATCCCGGGAAAAGTACACAGTAATGAAGGATTAAAGGTTTCAAAGGGAAAGCAACTATGAACATTCTACAAGGGATTTTAAATTGCAATGTTTGTAAAGCAAGCCTTTTCCCAATTATGTTGGGGTCGGCTTCCAGTCTTACCGGATTCAGATGAGTACCAATGTTTTTACATGGAGCGACTGCCTATCTGACCTCCACAACCCAGTAACACGATATCCCTTGGCAAGACTGGTGTCAGATCTCAAGCTTCCGACTACCCGTAACGACTGTCAAAGATCTTCAAATTACAGCCGGGACCAACGGCTTAACGTGCTTTCCGAGGCACGGAGGAAACTCGGTATGTTGCAAATGGTCACCCATCCATGAACCGACCTCGTCAAGCGTTGCTTAACCTTGAAGATCGACCCATGCGGCTGTTATTATTTAGCCACGAGCTCCTTAAATGTTTGTAAAGGGAAGATGAAATAATAGTCACTTTTGAAAATTTCATCGTAATTAAAACTATATTTGTAGCGTAATTAAAGGCATCAAAATTTTCACATCAATAACATTATTATAGGATTGGTTTCCGGCAATACTTGAAATTTCAAAGTATCCCTAATTATACACGCACGAGGCAACAATTCGTTCCGCAATTTCAGCCACTCACAATTTTGACAGATCAAAGTCGACATATTGGTGACTCATTAGAAAAAAAACCGGTCAAGTGCGTGTCGGACTTCGCACATTTAGGGTTCCGTGCTAGACCGCGAAATTAGGTTGTTTATAATAGGATACATGAGGGAATTTCCAAAAAAATATTCCCTCATTTATCCCCAATGCCCAGATTTATCAATATATTGATACTTGTTAGTAAATTATTATCATATCTGCCGAAAGACGTCCACTGCTGGATAAAGGCCTCCCCCAAGTGTCGCCACATTGACAACATTGACCAGTCCCGTGCGTCGCGGAACCAGCGGTTCCCCGCAACCTTCACCAAGTCATGGCTCCACCTGGTGGGAGGCCTTCTAACGCAACGTCTTCCGGTTCGTGGTCGCCACTCCAGAACCTTTCGGTAACCCTGGTTCTCTTGCGGATCTCTACATTTCTGAATCGATCACGCAAGGAAACACCGAGCATAGCCCTCTCCATTGCCCTTTGAGTGACTAAGCTTTCTGATAAGGCCCATTGTAAGCGACCACAGTAAAATATACATAATAATAAATATTATCAAATTTGAAGTTTATAGGTCAATAGGAAGTTAGAAATTTTTTCGTTTCTTTTTTGTAAAAAAGCTGAATTTGGTGGCTTCTGATTCCTTTGTTTCCCAATATTTTTTTAAACGAGAAATCACAATATGTATTTATTATTTATTTATATAATATGCATTTTTGTACACCTTAAAATACAATTATAAAAATAAACTTAAATGATGTATCTACTCAACGAGCTCTAAACAACGATACCCCATTCGATGGGGTAGGTAAAATGTTTTTTTTCGCGCCCCTCTTTACTTGTATTACCCCCATAAAAATATTTTTTAACATTTTGTATGGCTTTGGGTCAAGAATATACTGACCTATACTGTGAAAATTTGAAGACGAAATGAGAACTGATTTGAATTTGAGAATTTGAATTTTGCTCCAAACTTTTGCTCAAAAACCCGTGTGACAGACGGACTGACAGACGGACACGTGAGTGACAGCAATAGGGCTCCGTTTGGACCCTTCGGGTACGGAACCCTAGAAAGTATCGACAAAACAGTACACACAGGGAAACTTCCAAAAACGCCGCGATCATTTTGCCACGTAGGAAGAACGAGGATTCCATGACTTAGGCCTAAAATATACACACCAGTAGCTTGTAACTATGTCCTTGAGCCATAATAACATTCTGATTGATGATGAATGTCACAATGGCATGGAAGATTATACTGGCACCCTTTTATGCAAGTTACAGGCGTGCGTATTTTTGCGATACTATGCAGCGATAACGTTGCACGTTGGTCAATAACCAATATTACATAGAGGTAAAAGTGTAAGTTTGTATAAGTTTTTCTATGTCAAGAGGGGTATTCCCGTCTAGAGGCCCTTGGCTCTATGATGTAAAAAAAACCGGCCAAGTGCGAGTCGGACTCGCACACGAAGGGTTCCGTACCATTATCGCAAAACACTGCATAAAAATCACGTTTGTTGTATGGGAGCCCCCCTTAATTTATTTTATTTTAATTTATTAATTATTATTTTTTGAAGTAAATATACAACTAAACATTCTGTGAATATTTCAAGCGTCTACCTGTTGCCGTTATTAATATCGAGCAAAAAACGGCAAAAATATCACGTTTGTTGTATGGGAGCCCCCCTTTAATATTTACTTTATACTGTTTTTAGTATTTGTTGTTATAGCAGCAACAGAAATACATCATCTGTGAAAATTTCAACTGTCTAGCTATCACGGTTCATGAGATACAGCCTGGAGACAGACGGACAGACAGACAGACAGACAGACAGACAGACAGACGGATCGCGAAGTCTTAGTAATAGGGTCCCGTTTTTACCCTTTGGGTACGGAACCCTAAAAAATGAGTTAGAATTAACACAAAGACATCTTTTTGAACAGTTTCCCAGACCTAGATGCCTGTATGTGGGTGTCCAAACAGAAAGGGTCCAGTTCTCGGCATTTAGTTTCCAAGATATACGCAGTGTTGTAAAGTTGCCCTCACAAGTCCTTCAGTTACAATTCTGATAATAATAAAGTGTTGCAGTTTTTGAATATTTTTTAAATCCTTATTATCAATTGACTATTCTAGATACCCAGTCAAGTCTTAACTCAATACTCCATTACTGGACCTTTTTTATATAGAACGCCACTCACGCATAACCTTTCTGAAGAAAATTACCAATTAAGGTCTATTCTAAAAATAAAATCAGGAATCATCCCACGAATCAGATCACCATGGTAACCTTACCGGAGCCAGTGATCACGATGATTGAAAATGATCCGTGCTGGCGCGTAACACACAAGAATGGATATCGCTTGAATTCAATCACAGCTGCCTACAGTAATCGTTGGTGGCGCGTATTATTGAATACAATATATTCAATAATCACACATTCAGATAGTATGAGATCCCTCTGCAAAAATCTGCAGGTAATTTGTTTTTGATAGAACTTGATTTTTATGAATGATTATTGATTTGGAATAGATTACTGCAGAGTGGCCTAGCCACATATGGCCGCAAACATTTTTCTGTCTTTTTTAACTTTGCCGTCGTACACTAGGCATTTCTCCTGTATCGTGGGTGCGTATGGTACATCATTTAGGTCTCAGTTAGCCGCCATTAATTTGTGTTATCATGTGTCTCAATGCCGTTGGAATCACTTGAAAAACTATTTGGGTTAACTATATTAAACATAAATTTCAATTTATTTGTTTAAGGTAATTGCAGAAAGATATTACTAGGCAACCCTGCAGCAGTGAATTTTAATATTAAGTATCATTCATGAAAATTAAGTTTAATCAAAAATGATTGCAGATTTCTGCGGTCGGATCTTAGGCTAAGATAATAATATAGGTATTAATATGGCTACCGGTGTGTGAAATGTTGATATTCAGTCAGGTGCGGTTGGCTGGCGGCGGTGTGGAGTTTGACTGTTGTTGATACGGAAATATTATTCGGCTGAATTTAATAGTTGACGTTTTCGGAAATTTTTGCTTTTTTGGAGTTGTCAGTGTAATTTGGTTCCAGTGTATTTGGTTTTAGTGTGTACCAGCTTATAACCAACTCGTTGATCTAATGGTCACAAGCACTACTGATGAGCATGAGGTCCTTTTTTGTTCGTGGTTTAATGCTCATGAATACTGCACTACCACGGGGAGATAGTGCAGGTATATGGGACTAAAACTCTACGGTGTCCTCCTATTCCGCTTATCGCGGCACATGGGCACGTGTTAGCACTCACCGCGAACCCGCCGGATCCTCCTCTGAGGAGTATCCCCCCACCACCGGCGCACTAGATCACATTGTACGCCGTGACCACCCAAGGGACCAAATAGTACATGGGCGCCAGACGCGGACGCCCCGTGTAAGGCACCCTTGGTCCCGCTGTGACGGGTCAAGTCAGTGGCACCCGCCATCTACCATATTTCGGCCGCAGGGGATAGGGAAAGCGGCCAGCCAACGCTATACCGACACTGCTCCTCCCCTGCGGCCCCACCACGTCCGCCATCAGAAGCCCAGACTCCATCCAGGCCGCGGAAAGTAGGGAGAGCGGCACACCTCCACGGCCTCTTACCCTCAACCGCGATGCCTTCCATATGACATCGCGGCCCGCTTCTGTTACGATGACGCCTTTATTGCAAAGCGGCATCGCAACCTACTTGTTGGCCGCTACGTCGTCGGTTTATCGGCAAAAGCCCTGACGAGCGGACCCTCCTCGGGTTCCTCTTCGCTTCACCGTGGGTGACCAAGCCACGGCTACTGAGTCCCCCGCCTCGATAATGCGGGAACCTACCGGTCCTGGATGCGGCTTAAAGATTTTTTGCAAAGTGTTATTGGGTTTTTCTATCTGGCATCCTGTGGTATCTGGAATGTCTGGGTGGCAGCCCGGAGTCTAGATATGTGCCCAGTAGATGGAAATAGGGGGGCGAGACTTAAAAATAACTGGTGAAATAGGGGGGCGAGACTTAAAAATAACTGGCGAAATGTGGGTGTGTGTGCAAAGTGTGAGTAAAATGTGGGTGTATGTGCAAAGCGTGTGTGAAATGTGGGTGTGAATGCAAAAAGTGCGTGAAATGTGGGTGTGTGTGCAAAGTGTGAGTGAAATGTGGATGTGTGTGCAAAATGTGAGTGAAACGTGGATGTGTGTGCAAAGTGTGTGTGAAATGTGTGTTCACTTCTGCCTAACCATTTGGGGATGACAGGCGTGATTTTATGTGTACCAGCCGGTTTCACCGAAACTGGGCGGGCAATTAGGAGATGTATATATCCAGCAGAGGACTGCTTTTACTGAGTTTATTGATTACCTATTTACATACATAGCAGATTGCTGATTATTCCCTTTTCATAACTCCCTAATAATGGTACCTGAGTATGAACCCTGGTAATACAACTGTAACACATAAATACTTTTAAAAATGTTGTCTATAATAATTAAGAATGTTTAAACAATGAAGCAATGGATTAATTAAGAATTTATTAAAATTAATTTAGAAGATAAAAAGTGCGTCACGCATTTACAGAAGCCAAGCTATGGCTATCACCAGTCGCATATATAATATTACCAATGTTTTCAATTAAATACTTCTATAGCTGCGTTAAACTCTAAAAAAACTTATAGGTTTGCGTTAGCTACATGCTAATGTAACAGCGTTATCGACATGGTAAAGTGACGTGTGACGGAATAACAGTCTGTCACACAAAAACATAGTTATTCCAAAGTTAAGTGTTCAGTACTGTTGGCAGTCGCCATGAGAGCCTATTATTAATAGGACATAGTGTCCCTCGACTGGGCAAAGGTTTCCCAAAGCCCTTCCAGGAATTCCTTTCCCGCACGACCTCTTCAATCCTATTCAATCAATCTAGCTATTTCCCAACTTTATTGGGGTCGACTTTCAGTGTTACCGGATTCAGCTGAATACCAGTGTTTTACGGAGGTCAGAAAGGATGGAGCGCCTTTCTGACCTCCACAACTCAGTAACTAGGTAACACGGTACCCCTTGGCACGTCTGGTGTCAGATCTCAGGCTTCTAACTACCCGTAATGACTGTCAAAGATCTTCAAATGACAGCCGGGACCAACGGCTTGACGTGCTTTCCGAGGCACGGAGGAAACTCGGTATGTTGAAATGGTCACCCATTCATGGAGCGACCTCGACAAGCATTGCTTAACCTTGATTATCGACCAGTGCGGCTGTTATTATTTAGCCACGAGCTCCTCCTCTTACCTAACACACTTTACAAACTCAACTCTACTAATGTTTTCTCTAACGATGATTACCACTTCAATACAAAATAATATTACAGATCGTTTACTCGGGTTCTCCCTAATTTCGACCTTTATAAATTTCGAATATTTCCTAAAATTCTACATCCTCGACATTTACTAAATATAAACGTTCTAATGTTTTTCGAAGAAAACCTTTGATACTTGAATGTTTTAGAAAATCTATTTAATTTTATATGATAACTGCTTTACACCTAAAACAGACACACAAAGCAAAAGGCTATACTACCAAAAAGAGAAGCCAGAGGTGTACCATTAGAACGCTAAAACTTCAACGGTGAGGCTATTGCCATTTACCGGGCACTAATCCAAATTCCTGGCTGCTAATGAGAAATTCCTAATTGTGCAACCCACACACACTTTACCTTAACTGGGAATTGAACCCCGAACCTCAATATTAGCATGATGTTCTAAGCCTCACCCATATCCAGGGCCTCCCTCAAGTGTCGTCACATTGACCGGTCCCGTACGTCTCGTATCCAGCTACATCCACCAAGTCATCGGTCTACCTAGTGGGAGGCCTTCCAACGCAACGTCTTCCGGTTCGCGGACGCCACTACAGAACTTTTCGACGCCATCGACCATCCGTTCTGCGACCAAAGTGACCACTGCCCACTGCGACTTAAGTTTGTAAATTCTTCGGGCTATGTGGGTAACTCTGGTTCTGTTGCAGATGTGTTCATTTCTGATTCGATTACGCTAGGAAACGCCGACCATCGTCCTCTCCATAGCCATTTGGATGACTTTAAGCCTTCTGATGAGGATCATCATGGCGGTCAGATAGTAGACACTTTTTCAGGCATCCGCCTGGTATTCTTTTAAATACCGAGATATATGTGCATCTCGTAGTTTAGAAGGCTTGCGCTTGACGACTATTTCACTGATGATACGCGATGACATGGTCGAGGAAAAAAAGTAAAAGTATCCTATTCGATCTTGATGTCAAGATCCGTAAGTTATTACCAGTTACCAGGAAACACAGACTTCGGCAGGGAATTTCACTCCGTCTGTATGTAGGTACAATCTTTTTCTTCTATCCGTTGCGACGGTAGATTTAATTAAATTATTTGGGTATGTGGCCACGTTTATTTCATTGTCAGAAGCGTACATTGAAAGTTACGCATAAATACATTCTCAAAGTCCCATAATATGGTACTTCTGCCCTCCTTTACCGCGGTAGATACCTCTGCCACCCCAAAACCTATTTAGAAATAGGACTACAAAGGGATTCTTGACAATCGTCATTTTGCCGCGAAATGGAACAGTTAATATTCTCACTATCGAAATAATTTGAATTTCTTGGTCCTTTCCAACTTTGTTAGTTTTGTGTTCGTCCTGTGTTGGAATATACGGAAGGTTGATTGGAACGGGCACCCATACAATAAACGTGATTTTTTGCGATTATGGTACGGAATCCTTTGTGCGCGAGTCCGACTCGCACTTGGCCGGTTTTTAAATATAACACGAAATCCCTATTGTAAACTGAAATTCCATCTGTTGCGCTGGTGTGAACATGAACTATATCGGCACAGTGAGCGATGGATGGTTTTGCACGGATATATTCCAACAGAATGCTCTGCATATTTTCCATTCTATCGACCTACATACTTAAATTATTGCTTTCGCAGGCTTTTCTCTAATACATACATAAACTCACGCTTTTTTCCCATGGGAGTAGGCAGTAACTACAGAACGCCACCATAGCAATTGGCTGGACCCGTATTACATAGCATTCAAACATACTATTTATATAGTACTAGCACTTCGCCCGCGACTTAGTTCGCGTGATCAGTATTTTATCTTACGGATGAATTTTTAGTTCACCCCCTTAAAGGTTGAATTTCCAAAAATCCCTTCTTAGTGCTCCCTGAAAGAAGCCCTATAGGACAGTAAAATTCTTCAAAAATCTTTAACACCCCCTTAATCGTCTTTTAAGAGTAGTTTTGAGAAACTAATAATGAAAACCTTTACTATTTACGTAGGTTAGTATTTATGCCAAGTTTCAAATACATAAGCCCGACAAATTTCCACATTTTCACCTTCTTAGGAGTAGAATTTCCAAAAACCAATAATACATGAATTCTTTTTATCAACCAAGAGTGTAAATCTAAAATTGTACGTGTCCAACTTACAATCTGTAAAAGTTTCATACAAACTTTCAACTCCCCTTTTACCCCCTTAGGGATAGAATTTCCAAAAATTCTTTCTTAGTGCGCACTCACTTAAGCCAAATTTAATCTTAATACGTCTAGCGGTTTTCACATTTCGTGATGAGTGAATGAGTGACCTTTCGCTTTTATATATATAGATGATGGATAGATGTTTAAGTTATATTGTATGTGATTCCTGCCACAAATAACTAACCCGTATGTTTTCATCCCCGTTCTTGGAAATAAGTAAAATGGAGAACGTCTTCCAACTATTTGAAGAAAGCTAAAGACATTTAAACCAATTTGTTGGCATCTTTCATTCTTAGTTAACTCTTGGCTTCAGCAACTCTTTGTATAGCAAGAACTATTTCTTCGTAATAATTATATTTCTACTATTTAAAATATCGTTTAAGCTCGTCTTTTGTTAAAGGGAACTATTTTATACTGTTCGTGGAAACATGGATAGAGTGAGAGGGACCTTCCCTAAAACAAGACAGTGCGGTCTAGCAAACAAACATATTTAATAATGTATTTGTGCGTGAAAGAACGTAACTGAAGTAAAAGATGTAGGCATGTAAGGAAGAAGCTGGTGGAGAAGAAGATGGCGTTCTTTAGATTTTGGCCTACTCCCATGGGGAAAAGGCATGAGAGTTCACGATTGTCTGTATGTCTCTTCATTTCTTATTCGTTGTCTTCATATCTGAAGGTCGTGTCCGTCTTGAAAAGCTTTGACGGAATCAACGTCAAGCTGCTTTCAAGCCACCCTGTCTCCGGCTCTTCTCACAGCAGTGGTCACCGTGAGTCCCGTAATGGCCCTGATCTGGTCAGACCAGCGAGTAAGTCCGCGTGATCTTTTTCCATCCACCTTTCCCACTACAACCAGTTTGTCAGTATGTATGTATATGTAATGTCAAGGTTTTCATAATAAAAATAAAAACAGCAGCCTGTAACAGTTCGAGCAAAAAATTAAAGGACATTGGTTACTATAAACTTCATTTCTTCATGATGCATCGGTTTTTACCTGGTTGGCAGTGTGAAAACGTGTAATTATCCACCAAATCTGTGCGAGGAACTTGCACGGCTCGACGCTGTGCAGCGAAGCTGTGGCACTCAAACATTCAGCAGCTATTCTAGTTTACATAATGTATCCATCGATCCTTCGTTACAATCTAAACTGGCACTCCAATATTCTAGTCTCATCTCAAAGATCAAAGTGTAATCTCCATAAATCAAAAAGTTTTCAAGTAAAATTGCCTTCAGTCCGAAGAATTCCAAAGGTATTAAATCAAATTACTCGATTGGTAGAAATAGCTATCCTTTCTTTGGTTTAGGAACGGGAGCTGTGGATATTGTTTGCCGTGGTATGATCATGTGATGCGGAGGAATAAGGAAAATATCATGAGGAGTTTTGAATAAGAATGTGGATGGCTATTTCCATTACTTCGAAGAATTGGCAAACTTAAGTGGCACTGAGCAGGGCACATGACATTGCTCGCAGAACGGATGGCTGATGGGGCAGAAAAGTTCTGGAGTGGCGACCGCGAACCGGAAGACGTTGTGTAGGAAGGCCTCCCACCAGGTGGACCGATGACCTGGTGAAGGCTACAGGGATCCGCTGGATATGAGATGCACGGGACCGGTCAATGTGGCAATGCTTGGGGGAGGCCTATGTCCAGCAGTGGACGTATTTCGGCTGATATGATGATGATGCGGACACACAAACGAAAGCAAAATAATATAAGGCTTGTAACAAGTAATTTTTTTTAAACTGTGGGCAAGTTTTAATTTCATGCTACATAATTTATTTAATAATAGAAACGCTTCGATCGATATCTATTAAACACGTAATTATCACGACGCGATATCTTGCGAAAATGCTTCAATTCAAACATTAAAACGCACATAACTTTTGAATGGCTCAACCGATTTTCATCAAAGAGAAAAAGAACACTCCCGATAAAATCACCTTTCAAACAAAAAAAAAAACGATTACACAAATATACAAACACACAGGTATATACGTCAAACTTATAACCCCTCTTTTTCCGTCGGGTGTTAAAAATAAAGGAATGGATTGAGGAAATATGATAATATGGCTAGATGGTTGAGTATTATGATGACTATTAATAGGGAATTACGAAAGAAGAAATATTGCATCGACCCCAAATAAATTGGTATAAGAGGAAAATTAGGATGATGAAGAACGGAACTGGTACTAATTCAGTTTCGGATGCCTAAATTATTCATACCTCATTATCAATTGACCGGGTAACACAGGTTTTTACCTAGCTCAGCAGTCAGGGTTTCAAATAAATTGTTGTAAATATTTATTAGATAATAAAAAAATATTTGATTTGACTTCAAAAAGGAGGAAGTTCTTAATTAGTCTGCATGTTTTTTACGCGATTACTCCGCTAATTATAAGCAGATCTTGTTGATTATTTTTTATTAGAAAGCTATTTAAATTTGATCAAGATCTGACCAGTAGTTTTCCTATAAATAACTTTCGTTTCGGAAGACGGCGTCAAAAACGAAAAAAAAAACTGCCGAAAAGAATGTTCTTTTTCGCTTTTTAGTGTTTTGTTTGGGAATTCGATTTTTTTTTTTTAGGAAAAATGTTTTTTTTTGTTTTTCTTGATCGTAGTTACCAATAACTGGTGGTATACATCTTTTATTTCTCTCTGGTTTCTCTATATACGATGCCAGATTCCGGACTCCAATATGCTTTGAAGTTGTGAACGAAAGGTTGCCAGCGAGTTGTGCTCACAATATTGTGTTTGAAGAATGCAATTGAACGCGCAGTGGGAAAATTAAACGGACAGAATATCGATCCTTTAGGATAGGTAACTTTGTTAAAAGAATATTTCTTCGCACTGTACCTATGTCAATATACATTATCAACCTATTCATGTTAATAATAAATTTGTTTAAGTCTTGATGTTTGTTTTTCAATCACTCTTTAACGGCTAAATGGATGTGTATGCACAATGTTAGGTATATAGAACCAGGCTATGTTATCCAGGACTCCCACGCATAACGGCCGAATGGGATTCTAAGTGCGAAAATGGAGTTCTAACAATACTATTAAACACCTACACCAAGCTAGCTAACGATGCCAGATCAGAACATTAAGTCCAGCCTGGACTTAATGTTCTGATCTGGCATCGTTTCGATGCCGATGATCACCGTCAAATGGGGTGAATAGAGACGCAGAGGTGTATAGAAAGAAACAAATCTTTGAAGGGAATTTTAACTGTGATACCAATTTATTGGTTTCAAACAAAGCATATTTTTTTTAATAATTATTTAATTTATTGGAGTACCTACAAAAATGCTACAAAAAAAAATTAAATAACGTGAAAATTCACTACACAGTTTTGTTTCTATTCCCCTTGCGTTTCTATTAACCCCGTTTGACGGCATACCATGTTTTCGTTGCCACATTTCTATATTTTGTCTTATAAATTTCGGGTCTCTGAGGTCCGGATCCTTTGAAAACGTTGCCAGGGGCTGAAGCCAACTCGCAGATGCCTTGTTAGACATGTATCATGATATATGACACCAACCAACGATTATCCCTGTATGCACATTCGTAGTTTTTAGGGTTCTATACCCAAAGGGTAAAAACGGGACCCTATTACTGAGACTTCGCGGTCCGTCTGTCTGTCTGTATCTCATGAACCGTGATAGTTAGACAGTTGAAATTTTCACAGATGATGTATTTCTGTTGCTAGCGGCAACAACTACTAAAAACAGAATAAAATAAATATTTAAGTGGGGCTCCCATACAACAAACGCGATTTTTATGCTATTTTTGCTATAATGGTACGGAACCCTTCGTGCTTGAGTCCGACTCGCACTTGGCCGGTTTTTTTTTCACTTTCGCTTTTCCTTGCCACTTATTATTAAGAGCTACACAAATATTGAAACAGATGTAAGAAAAGCCTATAGCTAAGTGTTATATTCTATACCTATATATCAGTATGGTGTTCCCCAAGGTAGTGTCCTCGGCCCCATATTGTTTATCATCTACATTAATGAATTACCAAGGGGTAATTCGACCGATACCCAAAGGGCATTCATCGCCAAGAAAAAGTCTCTGAGATCAATTTTCAACCTAAAATGGACAGACTCTTGCAGGCCTACATTTGTTGAGCAAAGGGTACTTACACTTCCATCTCTTTATATATTTGAAATGTGCAAGTTTGTAAGGAACAACTATTCATTATTTAAAAAAGACAAAAAGGCGTTATTAAAAACTAAAGTTGTCCAAAAACCACTACTATTTCCAAACAAGCTCAGAATTTGCGATAAAACATGTTTTAATAAGGCAATACGAACAAGACAACGTTCCAAGTTTATACTGACGTTAATTAGTTCATCCTCATTATAGAATAGAATATACTTTATTGTACACCAAAAAAGGAAATTACACATATATTTTACAGCAACTTAATACTATGGGTACAACGGCGGTCTTATCGCTGACAGCGATATCTACCAGAAACCTTTGGATGGAAAGAACTAAAGATGAAACAGGGGGTAGCCTACGGTGTACTGCTACATTAAAAAATATTAATACTTAAAAATTATATAGCTATATAAAATACTATACACAAACTTACAAATAAACATACCTACATACATAATATTACATGTTACAAAATCAAGGTTATCTCAAGGTTTTATGTTTTTCACGACTTTCTTTTCCCGCGGCTTTGCAAATATTTTTCTTTCTCTTTATCACTAAGCCATAGTGTAGTTTTGTATCACTGAAGAAATTTCCGAAATCGGACTAGCAGCCTAATTGCGTAAAATAAAGAATTTTGTATTGCATAATACACTCGAAAGGGAAAGGATAAGTGAATTTAACTCATAGGGTGGAGTTCAATTATTTAATACCAAAGACAAGGAAATGTGTCATACTCTTTCAAGAAGTTTTACCACAGATTGCCCCTACACACAAACACACAATGTTGCCTCTTTAAGATCTTATAAATTTCAAGACTAAACTAGGTCTTTGATTGTGATTGATTCCCTGCTTAGTCACAGGTTTTTGTTAAAATATTCAATATTCTTCCTGAAAGTAATCAACAGTTTTACTTGCAATAACCTTAATTTAACAAAGGCATAATCAACAAGCTTGAGAGCGGGTAATGGAATATAATTATCTAATGCAGGAACAACAAACAGACGAGGATTCGGAAGGATCAAAGATTATGAACAGAAAGCTGAAGCATCAAAGATAAACGGGTTTGAGGATGTACGGAAATTAAGTCTTTATATATTTCCTTGTTCCATTCAGAATTATATAACAATGGCATTATTATTATACTAATGGAACAACCGGCCAAGTGCGTGTCAGACTTTGCACATTTAGGGTTCTGTATCAATGAAAATCTGATTTATCAATATACTGGTATTTGTAAGTAAAATTTACGTAATAATAAACATTATCATCAAATTTCAAGTTCATAGGTCAATGGGAAGATAAAAATTCTTCGGAACTATATTGTGTGACAGATAGCGGACAGACGGACACATAAGTGACAGCAATAGGGCTCCGTTTGGACCCTTCGGGTATCCCTAAAAAAATTAAAGGTTGGATGACTAGAGTGACTGCCCAAGGTTCACCGAATGCACTAGGTATGATTACTGGAGGAAGCTCTTCTTCGTCTTCTTAGCGGGTCGATGATAAACTTCTTAACAAAATTTCGATATTCAGTGTTTGTGTGGCGACTCTCCGCAGACCATGGCGCACCTTTTATCTTGCTCCGCAAGTTGCCTATTCTCGTAGGGACTGTGCCACGCAAGGGATTTAGGAGGCTCTAAATGCACAAAAAGATTATATCTGCGTCAATCAATCAGCATTTTCCCTACTTTGTTTGGATCAGCTTCCAGTCTAACCTAATGCAGCTACACTTTAAAAAAAAATGTACTACTTGATTAAAGTACTCATTATTACCAACAAAAAAGTCTGGGAGAGAATATATCTCACTATCATAGTTAAGCCACAATAGCAGCTTTTGTGTTTTAAAAATTATTAGATCGCTGGTAGAAACAAAAGTTGGCTACATTCTTATTTATTCAAATATAAATAGTTTAACAAATTGGTAGGAAAGGTAGATATCCAGTTGACGGGAGCGAAGCCGCGGAGGTCAGCTAGTCTGACTATTATTATAAATGCGAAAGTTTGTTACTCAATCACGCCAGAATGGCAAAACGGATTTGGATAAAATTTAACACACAGATAGATTACTGACTGGAATAGCCCATAAGCTACTTTGCATCCCGGGAATATGTTCCCTCGGGATAATTTTCGACTTTCACGCGGTCGAAGCCGCTGGCAGAAGCAGGTATGTCATAATTCAGAACATTTTGAACTAAACAACTCAAATCACGGACACGGACGTGTAGTGCGTAACCACCCTTCAGAGACACGGACGAATCTCGCTATTTAAAGATGAACACCCATCCACGGATTGACCTCGGAAGACATTACTTAACCTTGAAGATCAACTCGTATGGTTGTTATTACCTACCTAACCATGAGCGATAGATATAATAAAAATATCACAAAAAATAATTGTTGGGACTGAATGAAGTACTCACTTTCGTAATACTGTTACTTCAACATCTCACATTCCTGTCGCACTCCTCATATTTCACACGCCATCGATCCCTGAATACAAACCTATAAATAAATCTAGAAATGACTCATATAAATAATGTTTTGAGTGCTACTCGCGTGAAATGAGAAGTGTGATAGAAAAAAATTCGGCTCCACTCCGCCTTTACGTATAAAAACCGAGAATTCACGAGCTGTATCGAGACCTTGGGTGTGTTTCTCAAATTTTCTTGTAAATGATAAATGATTTTATTTCTGTAAGTTAGTTTGTACAAACACTTTTACATGATATACACAAACATTTTTATTATTATATATTTTTTTAAACTAGATGTGGTCGTCTTTTCCTAACTGACTACTCTGATAAGAAAGACCAAAACAAACTCAGAGGTCACAGTTTCTTTTAAATTCCAGACAAAATCATAGTTAGATCATGTGAAGACCATGTAAACTGATGTTTGAAATGGTCTTTAGAGGAAAGAACCAGCCAGATTGAGTGGACCTGTCCAGTCAGTGCACGCATTTGTCAATAACCGTGCGTAGAATTTAAAGAGCTCAACGATTCGACGAAAAATATGTATAAGTCTAAGTCTAACAACTCCAAGATGTTTAAGATATGACTTATCTACATATTTATTTAAATCAATAGATATTAAATGAAAATAAATTTAAACAAATACGAAAAACACAACTTTTTGAACGAAATTTTATTACGTTAATAACCTCCTCCTTTATTTGAAGTTAGTAAACAATACTAACTTCAAATAAGCGTTGGACTGGATTTTAAAATTCAATCGAAAAAATTTAGAGCCCCAATTACTTATTTGTTATAACAACTACTTTCTTAATTCTAAAACTTGTTACTATTTTATTATTCTATTAAAGAATGTCTAATATTTAATTCGCCAACTCGCTGTAAGCAAGAGCTTACTAAAAAGTGATAAATTCTTTTACCTTTTTGCATGTCAAAAGAATTTGCTCTACTTCGAAATAACAATGTAGGTCATTGCATAACACCGATAATATAAACCAACCACGAAACAAACTTTCGAAAAGTTTCCATTCAGCACGCCGCCCGCTTCGGGGGACACAACTCAAAAGTTTGAGAACATCAGAGTATGCAGTACCTTTTATTGAAACACATTATGTTCCCGGAAAGGCCTCAGTACTTCCTGGTTTACGAACAGTTGCCTACATTACCCCGAAGGTAAGATGAGAGGGAAAATTTGAAAAAAAAGTTTATTAAGATTTGGGAAACACTGGGTATGTTGAATGGAAATTGGGTCATAGTTACCGTACAGACTAAATTGAATTTTGGAGAGCGAGAATTTTGGCGGTCTTAGACAAGTCTTGGATAGTCTTGCGTGCTTTTTAGGAGGTCGTAAAGGTATTGTCTTTAACGAAATGTTTACGTGTTTGCTGATTAGAGCAGATATAAATTTGAATGCCTTATTTTTCTTAACGTGGGTAGGATTACCGTTATTAGTTAACAAGATTAAGGGATTCTGTAGGGCTCTTATTAATTAGAAGACTAGTGTTCCTCCATAAGCCGAAGACTCGAATACCTAAAATATCTAGATGGGATAGCTGGATTTTTGTGCTATTCGAGGCTCATGACAAGCACCCAAAGTTTTTTACCTTGAAGCGATAAAGTCAAAGATTTATTTGCAGATAAATATGGTTACAAAAGTTCTTACAATGTAGTATAATAGTAGCTTAACATATTTAATCATAGCTTAACGACATGCAAATTTTTGGTTAGTATACTATAATTAAGTCATTTAAATTTAAACTGAAGGAACTCTTTAATAGTATAGAAGGAATTCTCTATTAACCACCTGCGTAAAGCCCTTCTGAAGCGGACCATTGGAAGTTCTTTAATTTCGTTAGGAATCTTGTTATAAATCTGAATACACATAGGATAACAACATCGCCTATATAGTTCCGTTTTCATTCTAGGAATAATTAGTCTATTTGCATAGCAAATAAAACACATTTATTTTCTATACCATAGCCTTTGGACAGAGTTTTATTCTAGCAGCTATAGCGATTCTGAAAATGACAAAATGTAATAAATGGATCACGTGATTTTTGAATTTTTGACATCTGCTTTCGCCATGATATCAGTGATAGAACTTCACTTCTCGTTAATCTAACATTATTTATACATTTCAAACACGAACCCCTTTTCACGGCACAAAGATTCTAACACCCAAAAATACTACAAAAACAAACCATTCACCGACCATTTTCCACAACCTTATAATAAAGGAAAATACCTTGCAAACAAAAGGAGCGTATTTACCAACTACTGAACGGTCTCAATGTGCCCAAAATAACCACAAAGTATAAGTACTTAGCGCTAGTGGTTGGAATCAGGGATGTTATGGGTATGAAATTTCGGATCTGGTTACGGATACAGAAATAATATTATTTCGGATGCGGTTTCGGATTTTTAAGAAACTGTAAAAGTAAAACACAAACATTAGTTATAGATAGATAGATAGATAAACTCTTTATTCAGTGCACACAAACGAGAGCACAACACACAAAATCACAATATGAACCGTACCGTTATGACTAAGTAAAGATACAAGCGAAGCGCGCGGCTAGTGTGTCGACTCGGCCGGGCAGAAAAACCTGTCATAACGTGTCTCATTTAGACTCCAAAATCCAAAATTGCCCGACTTTTTTATATCGGATTTGATTACGGATTGATTTTCTTTTCGGATATCCGATAGTTTCGGTTACGGTTACGAAGCTTCTTAACATCCATGGTTAGAATAGGGTACGATTTGCTGGCTCATCGCCTATTAGTGTCAATCAACATTGAAAAGGAAATTGGTAATGGAATACTTACTAGAAGCCTTTTGTGTACTGTGTTTGTCGAACGTAAGTATACCACTCTTTTAGTGGGTAAAATTTTTATGTTTTTGTGAAGTTAACAGCCTGTGCCGTGATCCGCCCACTATTAGCTTCACATGATATTTTATTAGCGATAACAATAGTGAAAAAGTCATAGATGTATGGATTTATATTAATATTCATTCAGTATATGAATCCGGACTAGTTCCGGAATTTTTCGTAGGTTTTTCACTACTATTGTTTTTTTTTTTTTTAAATAATATGTTACCTTTTTTCGCAAAAAAACAGCAATGAAAATAAAATACAAAAGCGCTTCCTATTAGCTGATTCCTATCAGCGCTTCCTATCAACGCGCCGGTTAGTACCTAAACGCACCCCGCCACCCCCACTTTTTATCTTTGTCGGCGAGCCAGCAAAGGAGAATAATTAAAATCGAATTGAACTAGATAGTAATAACAATTTTGAACTGATTACAGTAAAAAAAGGCAGATTCTTTTTTTTTAATTTGAAAAAATCCTATGAAAAATTCCAACACTTGGGGAGTCTAGAATCATGTTCTGAATCTATGGTATTTTTTTCTAGTCGGTGTCAGATTCAGCCTGTATATTCTAGACTTGTTACAGTCTACTGACATACCCAATAAGAGTTACAGTCTACAGAGTTACAGACATACCCAATAAGATGAAAAAACTCAATAAAACTTTTCCCAACCCTGGAATCGAACTCAGGAGTTCATGCTCAGCAGTATCGCTTGCAACCACTAGACCAACGAGGCAGTTCTTGTGAGCTCCAGCTATATTTTGAAACATTAAATAAAGAAACTTAGTAAAAGTATTAAAATCCTCAAAAATTTTCAGTCCAGTTTTATGCTTTGTCCGGAAAGTACGTGACTGATACCTGCATTACTTACCTACTTATTAGGGTAGGGAGGTTAATGAGTCCATCCTTTTGTAAGTACCCAATAAGTCCACGTAACGTCCGGCGTTCCCTTCTTAATTATATTTTCTAAAACATTCTCTCTTAATTAAAAATAACGATCGCAAATGATGCGTCAGTTTCCATCAACGCCATAAACATGGTGGCCATTGACATGGAGAAAGGACTGAGAGCGAATTTTACCAATGAAACAGAACGCTATCGGCACATCTAAATGGTGGCACACTATGTACGTAATTGTTTTAAAATTAAGTTCTCTTTTATTTGTACCTACATTGTGCGTATCTGTGTGTGTTAAATAAACTAGTTTTCTTTCTTTCTTTTTCCTTTTTTTTTCTGTATCTATGGTAGCAGAGGAGGAGAGCAGTGGTGGCTCAGTGGTATCGGCCGTGACTTACAAGTTGTAGGTAGGTGGTAGGTTCGAACCCAGGCAGGCGCTTTATTTTGTGTAAATTATTTCATCACCACTGCTCTCAAAAACGGTGAAGGAAAACATAGTGAGGAAACCGGCATGTCCTAGAACCAAAAATTCGAAGACATGTGACATCCACCAATCCGCACTGGGCCCGCGTGGTGGATTATGGCCCATCCGCTCTCACAGAGAGGAGGCCAGTGTCCCAGCAGTGGGAATATTAATAGGCTGATGATGAGATGTGATGATGTGATCTATGGTAACAGAGCTGTCAGTGTCATTTCATAGCAATGTTGACACTGAAAAATCTTGAACTTGGTTAAGATGTGCTGATCGCGATCAGTTTCGTTGGCGGAATTCTCCCAGAGTAATAGCAACACAAAATTGATTACTCTGTAGAACTATTACTCGTTACGTTTACTTGTCTCTACAAGTACTGTGTCTTTTCTGTAGGTAATAGTGACGAAGGTGACCAATTAATCGAACTACTAGACTGTAACGTCACCCAATCATAAATATTAAAAAGATATTTAGGTACTGGTCACACAATTGCTTTATCTCTCTCGCACTTTTGTAGCCGTAATTACTTCAACTCAGTAAATACTCAGTCGATTCTCCATGTCTTTAGCTTATACAAAATATCGTCACGTATTATTAAATTGATACTCCATTTGCAAAATTACAACGGGCTCTTCGAGTTTTGTACGAAATTATGAAACAAGTACCTTTTCGCACATTTTGATTAGGAGTCAACGAAGCGTTATTCGCTGGAGAATTAATTAATTTCGATAATTTATTAATGTGAAAAGAATGTTTTTATGAATGAGTTCCGTAATTAAGCTTTGGGGAGAAAATGTTAGCCCACTGGATCACGAAAACAGTTATTTTATGTTTGTTTAAATATTTATCGCCAAGTTAAAAACTTTGCTTTATTAGAGTTTTCTGAATAAACTCTTTGTAAATATTACCGGAAAAGGTAAAATTTTAATAGACAAATCAGCTGGTTCTGAATTGTTTTATAGTTAATATTTTACCATCAATGTTATTAAAGATCACGAGAAGCGCGCAGAAAAAAGATGTTCATGAAATTATTTTTTTGGATAATGACTTCTTAGTCACTACAGAAGAAAATTGGAAGTAAGTATTACTTACTTCCATATTACTTTTCCAGCAATGAAATAGCATTGCTGAAATGCTGACCTCTGATTTCTGAATTAAGAAGAAATTGAGTTTCTTTCAAAACCTGTAAAAAAATTTGCATTGGGATAGAGTTTGACACGTTCTTAATTCAATAGGAAACCTTCAGTCCCGGTTCAAAAGATATATCGGAGATTACGCCATACACACAGAGATTTCATAACACAAAACACATATTCGAAACTGCATAAGTATGAGTGCTAAATCCAAAACCGTCACTTTACGCGCCGAATATTCAAACAAGGTTGTTCGCCAAACAAAAGCGAAGAGCAATAAACAAACTTTTTGTTTTAGCGATAAAAAGCAAAAAAACAGAAACATTTTAGGGCTGAAATCGTCGGAGAAACGCTCAATCGCTTTCATCAAGATTGTTTGGAAACTATTGGACTTTGTCGGTTAGTTCGAAACTGAAAATTGTTATATCGAAAAGAATTTTTGCCGGAGTTGTGTTTTTAAACAAAGGCACTGGTGAAGTTTAATTGTGCTTTCGTGGGCTCTTTGATCAAGATGAAGTCGGTTCGGATGAACGGCTTGGCTAAATTGTTTTTTAAGTTACCTTTATTTTGGTCGTGTTTATTTGTTGTTGCCGTTTATTTTTTACGGAATTTATGCTAGCGGCAAATTGGTGATGTTGTAAAAATTAAGGCAATGGAGTAATTTTTTGGTTCGTCATACCTGGCAGAAATAAATTATTTTTACCCGACTGCGGGAGGGTAATGTTTATCGAGCGTATGTATGTATGCCCATTTCTATAACACGCTCTACAGCCCATACGGCTAGACGGATTATTACATATGAGGTATCATGAGGTGGATTCGTCTCAATTGTGGAAGTGACATAGCCTATATAAATTTTAAATATGGCGTCCCCCCCCTCAAAAAAGGGGGTGGAACAATTAATATTTCCGTTATCATAACAATATGGCACAAATTCAAGATAAGCGTAACTTTGAGAGCAAAATAAATAATCTTTTACCACATAACTTATTTGGGGAACTTAAAATAAAACTAAAAATTCTGAAATAAAACAATAAACATAATAATATGTATATATGTAAGAGCGGAAGTACTCAGGGTTCTCAAATGATAATGATCAGACATCTTGTAAAATACTTCTTATTACTCACACCAATAGTAAGTCACACAATTTAATTTTATAAGTGCACAGTTCAAAATACAATTCAGTCCTGAGTTCTTTAGACTAGAACCAGCCTATTTATACGTTTAAACAAATAACAAGACGTCACACAGCAACAACTACCGGTGATATTCGTTTATCAATTAATTATAGATTTACTTTTGTAAAAATACAGTAACTGTGTACAATATTCGATTAGTAATTAATAACACTTTTTACAAATATTCAGAATGGATTTAGCTACCAATTATTTTATTTGAATAAACTAACAGTCAGTGATCTACCTTCCATTTTAGATTTTTAAAATATTACTAAATAAAAATAAATCTTTACATTAACAATACTTAATTCGTGTTTCCGCTGAGTCATCTGACTTTTTGACGTTTGATTTAGTCTGTGGTAGCATTTTCATTTACCAGCGCTATCATATATATTATATAAACTAATTGTACAATATGATGGGATAGATACAGCATGTAAAAACAAAATTAATAGTGCAGAAATAACACACATAAACGGTGAAGTCTTTAGAAATCAATACAGTCGAACATATTTTTTATGAAGGTAGATACAAAATAAAATAGCATGAAATAAAAATGAGTCTTGGGTTTTTTTTTAAATTTAACTTGTTTACATGGAGTTACTGCAGACCTGACCTCCACAACCCAGTAACTGGGTAACACGATAACGTTTTCATGTTCATAATAATATCGTGTTAATTGCATAAGATATAATTTAGTCAAGCTACGTCTAATTTTCGTGTATTCTCAGTTAGGACTGAGTTTCCTTATGCCATCCCATGGGGGTCGTAACTTGTAACTGAGATATAACACAAGAATGAGTAATAGCTATATCTAACAATGTTGTTAATAACCTAAAAAGTAATTATAATTCCCCTATAAAACTAAATTTGTTAGGCCTGGTAATAAACCGTAATGTCGTATATTTGAAGCAATGAGTTTTGATTTTAATTAAAGTTGGAGGCTCGCGGTTAAGGTTACACTAGTCGATCAACTTCCATGTAAACGTAGTATGGCGATTACTCGACTGTTTAACGATGTACGTTCAAAATAAAAAATGTTATCAATTTGTCTCATTATTATCTAGCCCTGTATTGAAACAAAAAAGAAAAATATTTGAAAGTTATGAGCGTCGAAAGTTCCATATTTCAACACTAATTTTAACGCATCTTTGGGCAGAAATAAATACCATAAGAAGAAGGAAAATTGCAAAACAGCCACCATACAGGGTTAGATTAGTAGTTCAACAATGCAAATAATTTTATTTTGAAAATATACATTTAGTCGTTTTTTCATGATATTTAGACTCCCGAAGGTCTGTTTATAAAATTTCGCGCGTTCGTTTGTGTCCTAAATCATTATCCATTTCGCTACAAACTTGCAAACGTGCTAATTCGTACGCGAATTAGCTTCTCACTGCTCATTACAGCATCTATCTCTTTCGCACGTGTTGTCGGATGAGATAGCAGGCATTTTAACCCCGCGCACAAAATTGTTCGTGCCGTCGACTAAGGCAACCTTAAGTTTTTACAACCGTGAGGGTCAATATTCGAAAGTAATGCAACGCTGGCTAAGGATGGTCTGTAGATGGTTGATGGGATCGGCCTTAGCCAGCGTTAGCGAATTCAGTGCCTCGAAAAGCAAGTGTAGCTTCGACAGTCGTTACTGTAGTCCGCAGTTGGAATATCTCACAACAGTCTTGTCAAAAAATATACTACTTTTTTTGCCATTATTCAAATCTAGTCAATATATCTTTATTGAACAAATACCTTTATTTTTTGCTTAATGTCTAAAAGACGTACCTATTAATTTATTAAACCCTGCCTCCTAAACTAGGAAACCCTATGTCTTATGAGTCAGTGTTCTATTGTCACTTGGACTTTTATCTTACCCTTATTAAGTAAACAGTACTAACGCTAAAAGCAGATTATACACGGAAAATTAAATATACACAGAAAATAAAAAAAAAACAAGAAAACAGTTAATTTAAAAATTCAAAAAACCCGACTAAGCAGTCGGGTTTTTTGAATTTTTAAATTAACTTTTTTCTAAGAGCGAACTAAAAAGATGTAAACAAGAAGAAAATCATGCTGTGCAGTCGGAGGATACATGTTCGCGCGCTGGCTGACCAAAACCAGATGTATCCTCCGACTGCACAGCATGATTTTCTTCTTAAAGCCCTTTATTTTGATACCCCACACGTAGGTTAGGAAGAAAAGAAAAATTTGGGCCCCCACAATATATGGCGCCTAAAATCCGCCATTTTTCTTTTTTCCAATTTTAAAGTAGCCAGTGACACTCACAGGGTTAAGACGAATCGATTGACGTAAGAACCATCAAAATCGGCCAACGCGTTTGGTCTCTAGAACGCCACATAGGAACAAACATACCTATCCTCCGACAGCACAGCATGATTTTCTCCTTGTTTACGTATTTTTAGTTCGCTTTTAGAGCAGTCGGGCTTTTTGATTTTTTGTATTAACTTTTATTTGTTTTTTTTTTATTCTTCCACCCTCGCCACCTATAATTACCGAGTGAAAGGTTTGACCAGCACATTTATGGATAATGAATTAGCCCAAGAGCGAGCGAAGCAAGCTTTTTCAAATTGCCCGGGCATTATAAATAATGCAGTGTGTCCTCCTGTGCCGCTTATGGCAGGAACACGGACACGCGTTAGCACTCGCCGCGAACGCGCCGCGACTGTCCGTCACCGGACCCTCCTCTGGGGAGTACCCCTCATCACCGGCGCACCAGAACACACTGTACGTCGTGACCACTCCAGGAACCAAAACAAATCTATTCCTGGCTAGCCCAACTATATTGGGGACGGCTTCCAGTCTAAGTTATATGCAGCTGATCACCGCGACTAATCAGACTTCCAAAACACAGTAACCGGGTAACACAACACCCTTTGGTAAGAAAACTTGCATTCTGGCTTCCGACTACATTTCAATTTATATCGCATTATAATTTATTCACGAATGCGAAACTTTCTTAATAAGACCAACAAAGTTGATTACTCGAGCTTAAGTAGCCAATAAATTTTGTTTCGTGTACCTCAGCATTAATGTTACATTTTGTTAGGTATTTTTATTTTCATTGTTGACGTTGGAACGTAGATTTTTTACCTGTATTGCTTACCTGTAATTACCTGACTGGGCAAAGCAAAGGAGGGTAGTTTCTTTATCACTCTATGAATCTACCTACCTACGTATGTGTGTATGTTTATTCCTATGTGGCGTTCTAGAGACTTAACGCGAAGGCCGATTTTGATTGTTCTTACGTCAATCGATTGTCGCTGGTTACATTAAAATTGAAAAAAGATGAATGGGGGCTTTTGGACGCCATAATGTGGGGGTCTCAATTATGTTTTCTACCAAACCCATCGTGGGGGTTTCAAAATAAAGTGTGTTTACAAAAATATATAACACATATGTTTAAAAGTAATTCGAAAATAAAATGATAACTAAAAAGTTTAGTAAATAAAACAAGTTAATTTAAAACATCAAAAGGCTGCTTGTTAAGAAGCGAACTAAAAAGACGTTAACAAGAAGAAAATCATGCTGTGCAGTCGGAGGTTTTTCGGTAACAAACCGTAGTCTAGGTTTGTGCTTTGCAATAACAATAAAATCGCCTCCATTTGGGGTATGGGGTTTAAACATCGAATAATGATTCGATGGCAAGAACAATCGCTCACAGCGATCTTTCATTCACGGCGAGCTGTCGCAATGTCGCGTCGCACCTGTCTCTCGATATCTGACGTTCTAATAATACCAGACCGTTACTGTCGAACTGAAATGAGAAGAGGCCTGTGCCCTGCCAAAGGCCTCTTCTCATGCAGAGAAGGCAAGAGCATTGCTCACCACGCTTACTCAATCATCATCATCATATCAGCCGAAAGACGTCCACTGCTGGAGATAGGCCTCCGCCAGGCATCGCCACATTGATCGGTCCCATGCGTCTCGCAACCAGCGGATTCCCGCAACCTTCACCAGGTCAATGTTGACGCTAAAACTAAATGAAACGCTTGCTCAATGTTGGTAACAAATATAATTTATTTTTTATGAAAACCTGTAGTTGCATCGTTGTCACATTGGCGCGCCTGTCTACAGACACCTAGTTTCGAAAAAGAACTCGTGTCTCATGTTACTATTACCTTTTTAGTTTTTATAGTGTTCTGACATTACCTGGTAGGCACATATTTTTCTTACATTATATCTATCGAATTTGTAAAAACATATTGTAAGTAGAAACAGAATGAATGGTAGAATAACATCAGTTTAGAGGCAGTTTTTCACGTCGCAAAATATTATGCTAGCAGTTTTTCGTAACCTTAAAATGTAAGTGCCTAAAAGTAAGGGGGAGTAATGCGTGGGACTTATATATATTATCGAAATGTGGGTGTACCAGCAACACTTTTTTGTCTATCACATTTTCTCGCTTATAATATAAAAACCGGCCAAGTGCGTGCCGGCCTTCACACAGTTGATCAGTTTATCCGTACCACATGTTGATTATATTGGTATTTCTTAGTAAAGTATCATCATCATATTAGCCGAAAGACGTCCACTGCTGGACATAGCCCTCCCCCAAGCGTGAGTAGTATAGTAAAGTATACGTAAAAATAAACAAAATCACCATATTATTACAAGTTCATAGGTCAATGTGAAGTTAAAAATTCTTCGGAACAAAATTTTGTAATAGACGACAGACCGACGGATACGTGAGTGACAGCAATAAAGTTCCAGTGAGACCCTTCGGGTACGGAACCCTAAAACCTACGCTTATATTTAAGTCGAAGTAAACCAGAAAAAAACCGGTCAAGTGCTTGTCGGAATTCGTAAATTTAGGGTTCCGTACCAAAGAAAATAATCTGATTTATATATTGGTATTTTTAGTAAAGTATACGTAATAATAAAAATTATTACCAAATGTCAAGTTCGTAGACCAAAAATTCTTCGGAACAGTATTCTGTGACGGACGACGGACAGACAAACGGACATACAGAGACGTGAGTGACAGCAATAGAGCTCCGTTTTTTTTTTTTCTGTCTGGTAAACTCATTTCAACATATCTGAGGCTCTAGACAAGTAGCAAGTAGTAGTTCTATCAAAGAAAACATCACAATAGCGATTGACAAAATGTCAATAATGTATGGGATTATTGCAAAAAACGGCAAAAAAATCACGTTTGTTGTATGGGAGCCCCATTTAAGTATTTAATTTATTCTGGTTTTAGTATCTGTTGTTATAGCAATACATCTTCTGTGATAATTTCAACTGTCTAGCTAGCACGGTTCATGAGATACAGCCTGGTTACAGACGGACAGACAGACATACAGACGAACCTCGGAGTCTTAGTAATTAGGCTCCCGTTTTTACCCTTTGGGTACGGAACCTTAAAAACGGACTCCAAATGAATGCAATTGATGACCCCTGGTCTAGAGCCTTAGAACGTGGAAAACTACATGTTTAAGGCTAAACATCTTTTGGGCGGTCCAGAAGTGAATGTCTTTCACCTGATGATGATGAACTTAGAATAATTCTGTCATGAATTTTACTTTAAACTTCCTCCAATGTGAGAGCTTCCTAACTTTATGTCACAAACGCACTGCTTGCATACTAATGGCACAACTCTGCCTATACGCGGGATGAATAATGGGCGAAACTTCATTCATTATGCCTGAACAGTGAACACATTGAGAAATGTCCGGAGCGCTGGCCTTTGAGAATGCCAGGGCATATTTTCTTGGATGTTCAAGAGGCTTTTGTAATGGTAACAACTGTTTTCATACATCATCAATTAGGTATTTTAAACTGAGACATGAATATTGGATTGCTGTGTAACAGTCAACACAGTGATAAGTTTTATTAAGGATTGTCTATGTCTATCTCCTCTCGTTCAGTCCATCCAAAGGTTGTCTGTAAGAGATTGCCCTGTGCGATAAGACCGCCCATTGTACACTTATATTTATAAATGTTTTGTCCTGTAATTATTTAAGTGGTGTACAGTAAAGTATATAATAAATAAATAAATAATAACAGGAAATATTTAATCACATGGCTGATCAATATTTCATCTTGAGTTCTACCTTTTTTTTTAACTTCTTACTCTCCACCATACCATTGTCTTTTTCCGATTCGGTGATCTGGACGGTCAACTGGTTAAAACTATAAATTAGTAATCTTTTATCATCGTATCAACTGAAAGATCGCCCACTGCTGGACATAAGCCCTGTCACAACGACTGGTCCTGTGTTTAGTCTAGTCCAGCCCGCCGATCCTCCTAATGCTGTGCCATCGAATTTGCCACTCCAGAACCTTTCAATTCTATATTTGGTAATTCTCTGCATTGCTTATGAAATAAAATTTTAGTTTCGTTCAAATTAAAAGCTAAAACTTTTTGATCGACTTCCGAATGAAAATTACATAGGATCCTTATCCGAACAAAAAATACCTAGTATTCCGCTTACCTTCACCTGCAGACTATAATGAGAGACTGAACTGAGGAACAAGCACAGTTCAAAGTTGCATCGTTAATTATTCTCTAACTCATTCAACACCTGCATTTTCTGAGTTTTCGCTAAGTAGCGTTTTGTTTTGGAAGTCTGTTTGATTTTTTTGTTAAAAAGTTTTTTATTTATCACTTTTTAGGGTTCCGTAGCCAAATGGCAAAAACGGAACCCTTATGGATTTGTCATGTCTGTCTATCTGTCTATCCGTCCGTATGTCACAGCCACTTTTTTCCGTAAGTATAAGAACTATGCTGTTGAAACTTGGTAAGTAGATGTATTCTATGAACCGCATTAAGATTTTCACACAAAAATAGAAAAAAACAATAAATTTTGGGGTTTAGAACTGAAACTCAATTTTTTTTTTCATCAGACCCATACGTGTATTATGGATAGGTCTTCAAAAATGATATTGAGGTTTCTAATATAATTTTTTTCAAAGCTGAATAGTTGCGAGACACTTCCAAAGTGGTAAAATGTGTGTCCCCCCCCCCCTGTAACTTCTAAAATAAGAGGATGATAAAATTAATAAAAATATATGTTGTACATTACCATGTAAACTTCCACCGAAAATTGGTTTGAACGAGATCTAGTAGCAGTTTTTTTTAAAATACGTCATAAATAGTAAACCGCAATTTACCAAGTACGGAACCCTTCGTGCGCGAGTCTGACTCGCACTTGGCCGGTTTTTTAGTTTTGGTAGGTACCTCAAATTACCATGAAAATTACATCATCATCATTTATAGCCATTTATCACCTCATGACAATTCCAGTAAGCCCAAACGCGATTAGGATACATTGTTTTAAATCAGAGTTCCAGTCGATTTCATCATCGAACAAATCAGTTCGATGGTACGAGTACCATTTTCATCAGTACCATTTATTTATATGTATTTGCTTCATCATAGTCGGTTAACTATTCGAGATTTTATAACCGTGAAAAACTTAGCATTAAGGAGTTCCAGTGGCCATCTGAGGTCTTCTTCATCATTTCCACTTCACCAAATGATACGCTGAGTGCAAATGATTGCATTGTTGATGAAAATAACAAAATTGCTATAGTTATGTCTATAATATTTGAGGAGTTATTTTTTGAGGCATTTCTCCAGGATCCCATCATCAGATCCTGACCTGATGACCATGGGACCACCTGGTACGTATACCCTTTCAAATAAAAGAAGAATTCTTCAAATCGTTCCAGGCGTCTTTGAGTAATCGGTGATTATAAATAAAAGAAAGATTCCGATGAATTGAGAACCTCCTCCTTTTTTTGAAGTCGGTTAGCAAACTAAATAATATATGTTACATCCTCATAATATAAGTTTAGATGAGCTAAATCCAGAACCAATTTCTCTTATCCAAAGTAAATGAACTCTAATAACCTTTCCATACATATACTTGTGAATAAGAAAACCCATTTTCCGTTTCAACAATTCGAAAGAAGAGTACTTACTTCAAAAAACATTACTCTAACTTAGCCTCTAACTTGAGCCCACGCAAATTAAGTCATGTTGAACAAAGGTATGAATGTAGCTACTAATTCTAAAAAAACCCTTCACAAAAGGGATCACAATTAAAACAGGGAACAAAGTTGAGACTACCCTTTTTTGTAGCGTTTTTTACCTGCTCCCTAGGTTAACTGAGCTGTGGTTCTGTATTCCCTAAAGAGTGGAAGAAGAAGTTTTTAGAAAGTTTATTTAAAGGATTATTGTATTGCCTACCTAGATTTTTGTTATATTTATTAGGTACTTCCTTAATAGCTTTTTATTGTTGTCAAGTCACCAGTCTTTTCAAGGAGTTTTGTAGCTGAGATGGTCAGTGGCTCCATTGGATAGGATAGGTGGACCCCTTTTCCGCACTTACACTCGCATTTGGTCCGTTGTACGTGCAGGCTTCCTCTCTGTGAGAGGGAATGGGCCGTAATCCACCACGCGGGCCCAGTGCGTGTTGGTGGATGTCACATGTCTTCGAATTTTTGGTTCTAGGACATGCCGGTTTCCTCACGATGTTTTCCTTCACCGTTTTTGAGAGCAGTGGTGATGTAATAATTTACACGACCTACAACTTGTAAGTCGCGGCCGTTACCATTGGGCCATCACTGCTCTTCATATAAATTACTGGTATTAAGCAGCATGGGATCATCGTCTTATAGGCCGCAGACAGATGGTCAGACCAAGTCCGCATATAGTTAAACACCAAACTACACGATGCACTCCACGATGCAAAAGACAGGCATAGGTAGCGCAAACTGATGAAGGGAAAGTTGTTGCTTAGTAATGAGGAACAGTATGCGAGGAGAAGGAGATGCATCAGATTAGACTGGACGCTGATCCCAACATAATAATATATGGGAACTGCTGGGACAAAAGCCTCCTCTGTATGAGAGGAAATGGGCCGTAATCCATCACACAGGCGCAGTGCGGGTTGGTGGATGACACATGTCTTCGAATTTTTGGTTTTAGGACATCACGTTTCCTCGCAATGTTTTCCTTCACCGTTTTGAAAGTAGTGGTGATGAAATAATTTACACAAAGTACCTAATGCGCTTGCCTGGGTACAAACTCAGGACCTACAACTTGTAAGGCGCGGCCGCTACCACTGGGCCACCACTGCTCTTGTGGCTTAGTAATTACGCTTTACTCCAGCTATTTTTGCTGAAAGTCCGTTCACGTTATGCCCGCAATTTTTGCTGAAAGTAGGTATATGCCTAGTTTTCTCCAAATCAGAAATAGCCACCAATTTTGATGGAAAACAGGAGTTATGACGTAAAATAAAATTAAGTTTACTTATTTGAGTAAAGGTTACACAAAATATGAGCTAGCTGTTCAGACATCCCGATATCAATACGTTACATGCTCATAAAGTATTCTTAGTGCAAATAATATTGGAAGGATGTTAAGCTATAAATATTGGTACTCATACCTACCATTCGAAATGACATTATTACCGTAACGGTGTTACTGTTAAAGTCCGAATAACAGCGAAACTTAAGATTTGCCAGAAAACCCTACAAAAATCTTCTTAGTAACTTAATCCTTTATTGTACACTAAACATAACATAGATTGATACACACACACACAGACACAGTGATTTGATATTAAATAATATTAAAAAAATATTTAATATTAAAAGTTGAGTTTTTCCCTGCAAAACTTTGAGTGATCAGATCCAGCATACAATTTTTATGCTTAAGCGCTTGAGCGCTAAAAGGGACATGGTAATTAAAACAATTGTTTTTCTGTTGTGTCTGCTAATTAGCGCTCAAAGCGATAAAAAAACATAAGGTAAACCGACTAAGTGCTGGTAAGTCCGAAACCCGGACTTTTACAGTAACATTGACAATACGTAGTCTTGCATTAATATGGCGAATTTTTTTGCTCAGAATCGTGTCGCTGGCATGTTGTAATTCTCCTGGGATTTTATGCAAGCAATTTTTGAGGTCGTGTGAGTATGTAGCTTTTTTATTACAATGTATTTATTGTGATGAAGAAACCCTTAACATACTCGCCATAACATCACGCCTGAATTTTACTTAGGGTTAGGCAGTTGTGTAGGTAAAATGTACACCTGTATGTCGCCCACATTTTTCTGTTATGTTAAAGTGATCATCAAGTGATTATCAACCGGCAACCTTTATTACGTAAGAAACAGCAATCAGCAATCATCGCGCGATTTAACGATTTATGTCGTAAAAGTCGGAATTACCTACAATGGTTACAACAATCGCATACAATCGTTTGCTAATCGCTCCCTGTTTGTCAAATGCACTTATTTCTAAATAAAATTATTCATTACAAAAACTTTTTTTTAAAACAACATTTTTTGTATTCTTCTCAGCAAACCCTACATTTGTTACCCATATTATCATGGCAGTGCACAAAAAAATAACTAGTCCGCCATCTTGGGCCATCCAAACCAAACGTGTACGCAAGTCGGTGGAGGATAACTGCTTTAAAATTAAATTGCAAGATTTGACCCGAACACATTTACATACAAACATACATACATTGCAAGTTAAATAAAAGCTTGTAAAAAAACTCTAAAACTTATAAAAAATCGCTATCGTTCTGCTCTTGCAAGATACGTAATAGCCCTGCGGGTATGAACCCCGGGAGTGACTGCAAATTTCCATATTTAATAACCCAATAACAATTTGCCTTACCCGAGAAGTAAACCTGGACCTCATGGTCTGTAGAAGCGCTTACATCTGCCGGATCAATGAACCAGTCAAGTTTATCAAGATTAGACTACAATTCTATACAGTTGCTAGTTTTTAGGGTTTCGTACCCAAAGGGTAAAAACGGGACCCTATTACTAACTCCGAGGTCCGTCTGTCCGTCTGTCTGTCTAACTGTCTGTCTATCTGTGTGTCACCAGGCTGTATCTCATGAACCGTGATAGATAAACAGTTGAAATCTTCACAGAATTTCTGTTGCCGCTTTAACAACAAATCATCATCATTTCAGCCGAAAGACGTCCACTGCTGAACATAGGCCAACAAATACTAAAACATAATATAATAAATATTTAAGTGGGGCTCCCATACAACAAACGTGATTTTTTTGCCGTTTTTTGCGATAATGGTACGGAACCCTTCGTACGCGAGTCCGACTCGCACTTGGCCGGTTTTTATTAACGACATACTACGATTACTAATACTAATTAGGTACTACTACCGAGGGAGGGGTTACTGTTTAAAGTCCCGCCAATCTGCCCTAACGTGTTAAAGTTTGCACCGGTGGTGACTCAAGCAGTTGGGATACTGAATAGCGGCTCGCTGCGTTTGGACATATTTTCTTGCTCTTTGGCGGAATTCCAGAAGGTGGCACTTAGTGTGTTGTCCACTATGTAACTTGTGCCTCTACCCAGACCCGTTACTGGAACTGGCTAACTGGCAATGTATGACTACGTTTGATAGCTTGGGTCTTACCTGTAAAAATAAATGTACGTGTTAATAAATAAATATATATTATATTATATTATATTATATTATATTATATTATATTATATTATATTATATTATATTATATTATATTATATTATATTATATTATATTATATTATATTATATTATATTATATTATATTATATTATATTATATTATATTATATTATATTATATTATATTATATTATATTATATTATATTATATTATATTATATTATATTATATTATATTATATTATATTATGTTATATTACTTATCTGACAGTATGGAAATAAAACACTCTGTCAGTCCGTGTGAGATTGAATAATCCAAACCAATATTAAGGTGAAGCTAATTTGTAGTACCTATTTGATAAATCCCAGAATTAAAAAGAGCATTGACCTAACTTCAGGCTAACAGCGACGACGAGCTTAGTCCAACACATGCAGTATTGCATGTTACCAAGTCATTAACCAATAAAAAAACAAATAAACACCCATTCAAAATTCTTCATTAAAAATAAAAACAAAATTAAACAACAAAAAGCTTGCCGCAGACAAGCGCGGCGTGACAATGTGACAATGCATATCAAATAAGTTTTTCTGTCTGTAGAGAAATTTTACATACACATATAGTTAAATATGAGAACGTGGCTGAATAATAACATCGGTCCTCCCTCTGGGTGGAGAGATGCTTGTCAGGGCTGTGAGAATCCGTTGGATACGTGATGCACAGGAACGATCGAGATTGCGGCACTTGGGGGAGGCCTATGTCCAGCAGTGGACGTCCTTCAGCTGAAATGATGATGATGATGATGGGTCGAACTTCGGGGTTAAGCACCGTTGTCGATCCATTGATGTGTGACCTTTTCTTTGAAACTGAGATCCATCTGTGCCTAGGAAAAAACGTTAAGTCGTTGATTCCAGCTGTCATTTTTAAATCTTTGGCAGTCGTTACGGATAAAAGCTTAGAAGGTTTGATATCCAGTCGAAGACCCGTAGTCCCCGTAGGACCACGACCCCTAAACGGTCTTACCGAGTATCGTCTGACTCAGCAAATGGGTCGTGGAAGTCAGATATACAGGCGCTCTAAAAAATAAATAGGTTAAAATACTGGTTTTCCGGTAAGACTAGAAGCTGCCCAAAGTATTTATGAAAAGTTTAAGCAGATAAACTCGTGAAGTTGTCGCATTGTCGCCTCCCACCTGTCTGCGAAAGCTTAAAATCTTTAACGAATTGCACATTGCATTGCCAAGCTGCACCGTCTCATAATTATATTGAAACAATTCTGCAATTACACTGGCAACCCTGGGTTTAAGGGGAAGTGCGGTCATTGTTTCTCCTTCGTCTTACTCGCTGGTTTTGTTATGCAAAATAATGAATTCGTCAGCCGAATGGGTCGACTGCATTATACTATGAAATATCACACTTTGCAATAAGGTTTGGGCTGTAGCGGGAGCTATGCGAAGGCGTTACGAGGAATTTTAAAGGTAAGTAGTATAATTTGTGAAACACTTACACTTACTTCATAGTCGTGATGGATTGGACAGCTGATTACGCGATCAATGCCCGCTGGTAGTGCGGCTACACATATAATTTTGGTTTGGAAATCAATTTGTTTTGTTTTTCAACGCTAGGGCAGGTAAAGTCTATGTATTTTTGCTAAAGTTGTCAAAAAATAAAAGGCCCGTTTCGACAGCTATAAAAATACTTAATAATAATTAAACGAAAACTACATAAAAAAAAAGAAAGTCTCATCATCAATTTTGGGTAAATCCTTTATGGTCCAATCGATTACAAGAAAGTGAATATTTTGCACTGTACTCTAATAATATTAAAAATAATGAATCGGAATTTTATAAATATTTGCGAATGCCGGTGACTACATTTAACAAACTTTTAGAAGTGATTCAAAATTACATACAATATTTAGACACTAATCTCAGAGTTTTAGTATCACCAGAAGAAAGGCTTGTTATAACTTATAACTTTGAGGTTATGTATATAAAACGCTTTTGTTTATAAATATACCTTAACTACCTGTTTTATTTATTCAAAGACACTGGCATCCGTTTTACATTAATCAATGTACAGCGTGATTGCACCTGTTACCAAAAATCGCAACGTTATCGTCGCGTTGACGCATCGTTAACGTTGCGAAGTCTCCGCGCTAACGCTTGCCACTAGTCTTGCGACGTCAACGTCGCGTCTGAGCAGCATCGACGCTGCGCAGACTTTGGAGGAATGCCAACGCTTGTAAAACGCCAGTGGGATAGCGGCCACGGCGCTTTTCTGGTGGTAATCTCTGTTGATTCTGGCTTTCAGGAGTTGGGAATAGTATAGTGAGTTTTTCTCAAAAAAAAGGTACTTGAATTTAACAAAATTTTAACTATGTTACTTTAAGCCAAACATGCTATAACCTAAATAAGGCCGACGGTAAAAATACAATACAAAACTCTATAAATCGCCCACTCTTGACAATTTTCTAGAACTTTAGCTAGGAGAAGAAGTGTCTCAACAAAGTTCCCAGCATCCAACAAATTAAGTATATTTACGTATGTACGAGTAGTTTTAAAAGAAACGAAATAAAATTACCCACAGTTACTAGTTCTGTGTCCAAGAAAAAGTCGTTGAATTTAAAGTCGACTAAGAAATTAAGTTTGGAAACTAGAATCCATTCAAAGAAAGTACCTAATTTGAAAAAGTGTTTAAACTGAAATGGTAGCATTTGTTCAGACACTATGAAATTTTGACACATTGAAGTTAAATTACTAAAAGCAACTTTAGCCGCTTCTTCGGGGTAAAGAAACCTATGATGTCTCTGAAACTTCTAAGGTTTTTAGCCGATTACGGCGAAGCCAAAAGACCCTCCCTTTTAGCAGTTTATGTAAGTATGTATGTATGTTTGTATTTACGTACATTCCTCCGTACCGCCTAAATTATTCATCCGATTTTGATGAGTAAGGTGTCAATCGCTTCTTTATTATGGCCCGGGTAACATAAGCTCAAAAAATCCGTAGTCGAGTTACAGTTTTTGTTATAACTTTTTTTTTAGTTTTGCAACCATATTTTTTGTGCACTATTAGAAATGACACTTTTTTAAACATATTAGGTATGTCACCGCTTATTAATCAGTCCTAACGACGTTTTATGATAAATGAGTAAGAAGCCAATTTTTTCGTTTCAAACCAATTCATTCGTTTGTTTTGCAATTGAATTTATAGATACTTCATTGCGCACTATTTTTCGCCATGAAGCGAAGGATTGTATAAAGACAAAAATAAAGACATAAAAAGGAACGCTTTCAACCATATATTTGTGCCATATTAGATAGAAATTACACTTTTTTCACTTTTCACACACACACACACAACATAATTACACTTTTTTTTACTGCATTTTAACAGCGACTTTACCCGGATTTATGTTATGGCAAGGCAACGTTCTAGCGATAAGTCTTTTGTCCTAATCCAGGAAATGGTCTACCCCCAAGTTTCATCTAAATTCGTTCAGTCATTGAAATTGAAAAACAATAAAAAGGATTTTCTATATTAAATATTATTTACGTACCAAAATAATAAAATGAAAACTTCACTGAAAACAATAATTGGGACTAGCGAACTAGTTAAAACTAGTTTTGTATTATTTCATTAAAGTAAAATTTCTAATATGAAAAGAAAGAAAGAAAAAATATTAATTTGTGACCCGCACAGGAGACACGAGATAAGCAAAACACAAACAATAATAAAAAAAATATAATAAATAACCCCGTGCGAGACCAAAAAGGCTCCTATCTCAGCATGTGCAACGAAATTAAAAAGAATATAACGCTGCGCTGGTATAACTAACATTTGCTAGAAGTAAAAAAACTTATTCGGTCTTAACCGAATGCCTCACGACTTTTTAAAGGCGGAGTGAGTGTCGGTATATTTTTTTTTCCAGTCCAAAAAATATCTGAGTATCGCTCCAACAGGCAAACAGCCTTTACTTGGGAACAGGAAGTTCATTAATTCACGGTAGCCTATTTCGGACGGGCCGAGCAAAAACCCGCAGAAGCCAAAATAATGAATGTTTCCACAAAGAAAATTAAGCACGTATTACAACTGCCTTATGCTTATCCGAGGTTTCAGTCTAATGTTTTAAAGATCCTTCATTATAATTTTTACATGAATTAGGAAGCCAAGTTTTCCTTGGCAACGTTGAGAGGTAATTTTTGTAGTAAATACTCAGGCGTACTTCATTTTACTATTTTGTAAAGGTATTTTTTTTAAGTTTAGTAAAAAGTAGTGATTGAAAATGGCTTATCTACTCATTGATAACGGCAAATTTTAACTAGTTAATGAAATAAATGAGAGATCATCTTTAAATATTTATATGATGATTTACTGATAAAAGGAAAGCTTCATTGATTGAACTTGAGCGTAATATTTAGCCCTTTAACGCACAGTTGACTAATTTTCTTTTTTTATATTTTTAAATAGACTTGAACTTGAGATAGTTTGTAACAGGATCTATAATGAGTGTTCATAAAACCGACAAAACGCTTCGAGAAAAGGTAGGTAGTGCCCTTGTGCTTCGCTTGGCTCGTCTTGGCTGGGGCACTACCGTGTCCCCAGATACAATGAGCCGATTCATTGGCTTTCTTTCAGGTAAGTTACCTTCACATGAATCGCAATAAATCTTCTGTTTTTAAACTACTTAAAAAAAAAGAGATGTTTTTCAATACGTCGGAATCTTTTTTTTAATGTTTGTTCCCCGATTACTAAAAGACGCCTGGAACGATTTGGAAAATTCTTCTTTTGTTTGAAAGGGTATACTTCACAAGTTGTCCTATAGTCTTCTGGTCAGGATCGGATAATGGAATCTTGGAGAAATAGAGGAAACTCCTCAAATATTAAAGGCAAACATATAGCGATTTTGGTATTTTCGTCATTAAAACAATCATTTATTTTTCACTCAGAAAGTATCATTTGTTGAAGTGGAACTGATGAAGAAGACCACAGATGGCCACTGAAACTCCTTAATGCTAAGTATGTCACGGGTATAAGATCTCGAATAGTTAACCGACTATGATGAAACAAATACTTATAAATAAATGGTACTGATAAAAATGGTACCATCGAACTGATCTGATGATGAAGCCGGCAGGTAGGCACTGGAACGTCGAAACAAAACAATGTATGCTAGTCGTGTTAAGACTTATTGGAATCGTCATTTTATTTAGATTTTCATTTACTTTTAGATTTTCATGGTAATTGGAGGTACCTACCGAAACTAAAAAGAGATAAATATTTTTTTTTAACAAAAATATCAAACCAACTTCCAAAAAAGTGTCTAAAAACGGCAAACAATAGGTACAAAAGACACCGACTTCGGAAAACAAAGTAATTTTTCGCTTTGTAGTGTTTTGTTTTGGTAGTTTGATTTTTTGTTACAAAGTTTTTTATTTTCCTCTTTTTAGTTTTGTTCCAAACAGACATAATTTTCAAACATCAGAACGAACTCTCATTTGATCCACCATTTCAAAAGTCAATCAACATTATTGAGTCCACTCCACCAGCACTTGCTACCTATTGTAATTGTGCACAATACAATTGTAACGCTACATCGACATCGTTCAGAATCATTGTATTGATTACAATGTACTGAAATGGAATGGAGTGGGCTCTTCGTGAGCTAATTGAGTATGAAAATGAAATAAAAAGTATGGGATATTTTTAAATTATAAATTAACATGGTTCTCATAAAAGGAGACTTTTTTCCTTGTGTATTTAAAATAAGTTGTCTATTAAAATGACGCATGACTGCGTTCCTCAAAGTTCTGGTTTGATAACCACGTACCAAAAAACGTATCATAAAAAGACCTCAGACAAGGTGGACCTGGTGATGCTAGAAGCACAGGGAAGGCAGAGATGTACCCTAAATATATACAGATACATTGTACCAGTATGTTTAAATCCCATACATTTGGAGGGGGAACCGATCACTTTTCCGAATTTTGTTTGTTCGAATTTAATTTTACCGAAAACTATTGACCGACGTCTTTTTTGCTATATGCATTATTTGACTTATTTTCAAACCATTGAAGTATCATGTGGCATATGTTTTATTTTACCGAACTATATTTCACCGATTTACAAAATTTTTTTTTGCTTTTGGCACCTCTTTTGAACTTTTTTCATTTGCCATATTTTCACCAAACCGAAACAACATTATAGGGAATATTATTTAGTCACAAATATATAGCCCGTTACTTGGTAGCATTTTCAATTTAAAATTGAAATAGTGTCATAAAAAGTCAATATTTTGCTTTTTTTGCCGTCTGCCTTTTGTATTTGTATATAGGTTTGTTTTTCTTAGAATATTCAATTGTATATATGTTAATAAATAAAAACTTGTCACATATTTTGTGCTACAAAATTTAGTGATAGAAACGAATCGCTGCAAAATCGACTTCACGCAGTCTTGTCTGTGTTTACGTATTTATTTCAAATTTTAGTAGCTGTCATGCATTAGACATTTTTATTAATTAATAATTTCAAAGAATTTGTCCAAGAGCGAGCGAAGTGAGCTCGGGAATTTAGGGCACCGTTAGTTAGGCTACTTTAGACCCTGCAGACAGAAAAAGGAGCCCCACGAAGCAATTTTATTTTTTAAGTAGCTGGTATAAACATTTGTATTCGCCCACTGTTTCTCTCTCTTAATATTTTGATATGCGTTTATAAATAAATATTTCGAACAAATGTTATTTCGGCTAAGTATAACTTCGGTAAAAAGTCGAATATATAATAGATATTAGGTCAACTGAGACAGTGGCAAACGTGAGTTCGATGAAGTAAAAAAAAACGAAACGATAATAGTTTAAAAGTTTTAGGTGAAATGAAATTCGGTCAAAAGTTTTTCGAACTTATGATAGGTAACCATTTGGAGGTGAAGCCATTGAGTTTAGAAAAGGAAATACGGTGAAATAAAATGGAACAATTTATAATAAATTAGATACTGTGATATTTTTAGCCAACAAGCAGACGGTCAAGCTCATTGTAAGTTTTAACCGCCACCTATGGACGTCTGGAATACCAAATGCATAGCAGATACAATGCCATTCCGTCCTATGTAACAAAGTTGAGTATCATCATATACCATTTTTTTTTTTTTTTTTTTTTGGGTGGGAAATCATCCAATGACTTCTCCCGCTCTGGGTGAAGCGGGAGGGCGTGTCAGACTTTTACTGACTAAAACCCACCCGTGTTCCTTCAGTTGTTTGTGCCAGGGCCGCGGTAACACTCTTTCAAATTTATCCGCGACCCAGACAGACATCGGCCCTCTCGGGCCCCGTCAATTTTGCTGACATCTCTTTGAGGCGCGCGTGGAACACTACGCGCCGTCGACTCGGGCCTTATCCTTATCGGACGGCGAGCTACCCATTACTTGCCGTCCGCAAGCCCGCGCCTACGGTGGCCGGGAATCGGCTTGCGACTCCCGACGCCCGGGTCGTCTCCTGCGGTGGTTAGGGGCATGAGGGCGCCTCCTTTGCGTCTCCCTCACGCGTTCCGCCTCCTCCTTTGCGAGCATAACTGCTTCGCAGAAGGAGGAGACAGCTTCCCATGCCCTCTCGCTCCGTACCATGGCCTGCACCAGGGCCGGCCGCGAGAGGTCGCCACCGCTGATCGCCTCCACGAGGACACGGCGGTGCTCCGCCCAAGCGGGGCAGACCTCCACCGTATGCTCCACCGTGTCCTCCGGGCGATCCACACAATGGTGACACCCGGGCGTTTCCTCCCGCCTTATCCGGAACAGGAACCTCCCGAAACAGCCATGTCCGGTGAGGACCTGCGTCAGGCGGAAGGTGAGGACGCCGTGGCGCCTCTCAAGCCACTCCTCAAAGAGGGGCCTTATCGCCGCAATTGTGGCGTGCCCAGCACTGGGTTGCGACAGTCGCTCTCTCCATGTCGCCATGAGATCCTGCCGGAGCTCTGTCCGCCAAGCCGCGATTTGTCGCGGCAGCGGAGTTGTGCCCCGGCGTTTCGCCTCCTCGCGCCACTCCCAAATGTGCGCGAGGACTTTTGCCTCTAGATCCCATGGCAGCAATCCGGCAAGGAGGCTCGCCGCCTCACCGGAGACCGTGCGGTATCCCCGGACCAGCCGGATGGCCATGACCCTTTGGGACGCGTTCAGCGAGCGGGCTGGTCTCCGCCTCATGGAACCCGCCCACACCGGTGCGCCGTAAAGGGCCATGGACCGCACGACCCCCGCGTAGAGCCTCCGGCAGGAGGCGTTCGGACCCCCTAGATTGGGCAGGAGTCGCTTGAGAGCAGCCCCAGCCCGCTCCAGTCTGGGCGCCAAACGTCGGAAATGCTCCACGAAATTCCACCGGCTGTCGAGGACGAGTCCCAGGTACTTCATCGTCAACCCGACGCCGATGTGAACCCCTCCTACCGTTATTTGGGTACCCGGCGGTGGCGCGTTCCGAGGACCATGAAAACACATGGCCTCGGACTTGTGCAGGGCCACCTCGAGTCCCAATTGCCGGATCCTCTCGACGACTATCGCAACCCCGCGTGTCATTAGTTCAGCCGCCGCCTGGTGCGACCTCCCCTGCGCCAGGACCAGCGTGTCGTCAGCGTAGCAAATTACGCTGACGCCGCTAGGGAGGTTGGCGCGCAGCACCCAGTCGTAACCGATGTCCCACAGATGCGGCCCCAAGACCGATCCCTGTGGGACACCGCACGACATCTCTCGCCGGTTCCACTCTCCCTGGTGACCGGGGTAGATGACGGCCCTGTCCGTCAAATAGGCCTCGACCACGCGACAGAGGTAGGGCGGCATCCGGTGATACCGGAGTGCTTCCCTGATGCAACTCCAGGGCAGGGTGTTGAAGGCATTGGCGATATCTAGAGACACCGCCAAGACAACCCCACCCCGGGCCACTGCATCCCCCGTCGTGAGGGCTCGCACGCGCATGATGGCGTCCACCGTAGAGCGCCCCCTGCGGAAGCCAAATTGGCTCTCCGCCAGATCCGGTCCCACCCGCACCAGCTGCCCAACGAGGCGGTCTGCAATAACTCTTTCAAAGAGCTTGCCCACCTCATCGAGCAGCACGATGGGCCGGTAAGCGGACGGAGAGTCCGCTGGGCGCCCCGGCTTCTTAATGAGGACCAGTTTTCCCGTCTTCCAGCGAAGTGGGAACTGGCCCCTCTCCAAGCATGCGCTAAAGAGCCCCCTTAGTCGAGGCCCGAGAGCCTCCAAGGCCAGAACCCAGGCCTTACCAGGTAAGCTGTCGGGTCCTGGGGCGGTATTTTTGGCATTCAGCCTACGTACCGCCACTCTCAGTTCTACCTCAGTCACCTCAGGAGCATTGTCGTCGTCGGTGTGGTCCGCATCGGGCACCGCAAGAGGTGGAGCCATGGGCGGGGGAGTATGTTCCCCTTGCGAAGGGAACAGAGTGCTCACCACGCCCTCCACGAACTGCGGCCGGAGACTCTGCGTCAGCGGGGGCGCCCATGGGCGGAGTTTATCCCGCACCATTTTGTAAGGGCGCCCCCACGGATCCCTGTTTAGAGTCCCCAGCGACTCCTCGCGGGCCAAGCCTTTGGCCCGCTTGATCTCCGCTCGGAGGGCGCTCCTCGCCGCTCTGTACCCCTCGTACAGCTCCACCTCAATGGCTTCCGTATCCGGAGGACGGTTACGGAGCCTGCGGTGCCTGGTGTACCGGCGTCGCGCAGCAACGCACACCTGGCGCAGAGCCGTAAGCTCCAGCGACCACCAGTACACCTGGCGCCGGGCACGTCCTGGCTGGACCCGGGGCATTGCCACGTCACATATCTCGGACATGGCCTCCCGGAACCACTCCGCCTCGTCGTTGATGTCAGCAGGCCTATCCGGTGATGACACCCAGGCCTGCACGATCGAGGCTTCCAGGAGGAGCTCCCGGTCCAGCTGTTTCAGTGCCCACCGCGGACCGCTCGGGGTCTGTCGGACCGGCGCGCTTGGGCTCTGGGTGGAGACGTCGAACCGAATATACCGGTGGTCGGAATACGTCTCCACCTCCTCCATGACGCGCCAGTCGACGACACGCGGTGACAGAGCGGGGCTGGCGAACGAAATATCCACCACCGATTCGCCCTGCATCCGCACACACGTGGGGACAGAACCCCGGTTGAGGACGACCAAGCCTGTCTCCAGAGCCCAGTCCTCAACCATCCTGCCCCGTGTGTCTGTATACCGGGAACCCCAAGCCACATTCTTGGCATTGAAGTCCCCGAGGACGAGCACAGGGAGGGAGCGGTACCCGACGACGACAATTTTCAATTCCGCAAGGGAGTTGTGGAACTCGGCGAGAGTTCGGTTCGGGGAGAAGTATACCCCCACCACGGCAATCTCCCCGAACCGTGCTGCCACGCAACCCTGCCCTCTCTTGACACCCTCGAGTGACGGGGTGCCGGCGGCGGCCGACGAAATTAGGGTCACTGAGCCGCTCAGGTCCTCCACCCAGTCGTCCCTGGGCGGGGCAAAGTACGGCTCAGCGACCACGGCGATGTTAATCGACCACTGCGCCATGCTCTGGAGCAATAGATCCTGAGCAGCGGCGCAGTGGTTGATGTTCGCCTGGAGGAGTCGTAATGGGGCCATTATTGGCACTCCATTTCAGCCCCCTCCCGAACCCCCGGTGAGGGTCCCGCCGCGGTGGTTTCGGCGGCGACGACGGCTGTGGAAGCGGCAGCGGTAGCGCAAGTGGCGGCGGCTGCGGCGGTGACGGCAGTTGTGGCGACTGCAGCGGTGACGGCGGTGGTGGAGTGCTTGCCCCTGCGCCTGGCCTTGGCGGGTGGAGCGCAGGTCTTGCTCCCGGCCCGGTGATCGGCTGGCTTGCCAGCTGCCGCACATATGACGCAATGCGGCGTGGCATTGCACGTACCAGCCTTGTGACCGGGTTGTCCACAGCGGAAGCAATGGTCGCTACGGTCCACCTCCGAGGTGCATTGAGCTCCCACGTGGTTGCCTACATGGCAGCGGAAGCACCTCAGAGGTCTGGGTTCCAGCAGTTTCACCTGCGCGGAGACCCAGCCCACCAAGAGCCTTCGGCCCTCTCCGGCAATTTTTTGGGCTGCCGAGACGGGACAGCTCACCGTTACGGCTCGCATCCCCGTGGCGTCAGGGCGTATGATGCCTGCCCTGACCTGCTCGGCAGAGCACCCCCCAGTCCTGGCGACGGCTGCTACCACCTCTTTCTCCATCACCGAATCGTCCAGGCCCAGAATACGCATGTCAACGCACTTGGTTGGCCTAGACACTCGGGCCTCTTCCGCATTAAGGGACGCCCTGAGCCTTTCGGCCAGAGCGTCGGCGGTCGGTCCGCTGGCCGCACCGGGGACTTCCAGCATCCGAGCCCCAGTCGCGGTGACCCTAACTCGAATGCCGTCGGTGACGCCGAGCTCCTCCAGGTTCACCGCCGCCCTCGCTTTGGCGAGCACATCGCGGTAGGACACGCCCTTCTTTTCCGCTTCCGGCTGTAGTGTAATCACTACAGCTGCGGACTTCGGGGCGCGGAGCCTAGCCGCGACGCTTCGCTCCTTGTGCCTTTTTCGCCTCTCCTTCCTTTTGGCCGCCCTTGCTGCCTTCTTCTTCTGCCCGGCCACTTGCCATTCGGCGTCGGCCGCAGGAGTTTCAGGAGGCGGAAGAGCTTGGGACGGCTGACTTGCCACCTGGGTTGGGGCCCTCACCGTCTGTGCAGCACCGCCACCCTTTTTAGGTACTGGGTTGCCCGGTTTCGCCGGGGCCGGTCCCGTCAAGCCCGGTTTGGCCGCGGCAGCGGCATACGAGGCCGCCTGGCTCGCTGCTAGCGGGGGGCGCAGGACGATGGCCTCCAGAGCAGAAAATCGACTCCGGAAGGCAGCCAGCTCCTGCCGCACCAGGTTCAGAACCCGGTCCTCTGTAGGCACGGGCTGGCCTTGCCCATGCTCCGCCATCCCCTGCAGCATCTCACGGGGCCCAGCTCCTTGGAGCCCGACCAAGTCCGCTCGGAGCTTCTCGTTCTCCTCTTGGAGAAGCACAATGTCGGCCTTCAAGCGGGCCACCTCCGCCCGCATCTCGGATATACCATCCGACGAAGGCCCGACGTGATTGGTCTCCGCTGCCGCCATAATGGAGGCCGTGGCCGCAGATACGGCCTTGTCTTTAGAGGATTTATTCCTCTTCAAGGCCACATCCCGGATTGCGGCTTCCACGACCTCTGCAAATCTGGCCACTCGCTCCGAATTTGAGCCACCAGCGGTGTCCAGCTCACCGCCAGAAAATTCTGAATGGACAGACCTGCGGCTTGTCAATCCGGGGTGACGCCCCTCCGCGGCAAGCCTCTCGGCACGCTGGGCAGCCTCCTGGGCGGTGAGCCCCCTCCCCGCACCTCTGTCTCGGCCCCCACCCCGCTTACTGGTGGGGATCTTTGGGGCCGAAGCCAGCTCATTATCGGAGAGTGACCCCAAGCCATCCCCCGATTTGGGGCGCTTCCGGAAGAACCTAAGGTTCTTCGCAGCAGCTTCGCGCTCCAAGCTCTGTGAGCCCTTTGTGCCAGACGCGGCGTCGGTCTCCAACCCCGCATCACTCCTCACTTCTTCGTCAGTATCGCTAAGAAAAATCGGTGTCCTTATATCGCGCATGTGGTTATCGGTTTTGTCTATAGATATAGACAGCAGACGTTTGTTGCCCACCCCAGAATACGGAGGGCAGCCCGCCGAAGCGGGGTGGGATTCCCCGACCGCTGAGCAGTCGGGACCCACCTGGGGAGTTTTTTCACAAAAGTCTTGGTCCATGATGATTTTTTCCTTTAAAGGGTGAGGTCCCTATACTAAATCTAACTCCTTCTTTCTTTCCTGCTCACTCTAAGCCCACTCGACCTACCCTCTGTAAGCAGAGGGGGGAGTAGGCGTTAGAAGGCCCACCCAAGCGACGGACTAGTCGTCCTGTCACTAGCCCGGTTCCCTTCACAAACCATCAAGGATGATCTGTGATTGGAACCGTGACCTTTCCTCGTTTGTTGAAAATTTGCCGCCAGCACCAACTGTCCAACCAACGCGGGTGGACAATTGGAGCCGACGTTGCCCAGGGTGCGCCACGTGGAGGCTTTCAACATGCACCCCATCATCATATACCAACCCTCATCTTAATTTAAATGGGGTCGGTGCAGCATGCTTTCTGTTTTTTTTTACAAGCTTTTTTTTAATTTGCAATGTTTGTACGAGTATGTATGTGCGTGTGTTCGGGTCAAATCTTGCAACTGAATTTTAAAGCAGTTTTACACAAGCGATTAAGATGAAATTTTGCTTAAACGTTTAGTTTGGATGACGGACAAGGTTAGCTAAGTGACGTTATTCAAAATCCAATATGGCGGACGGCCCAAGATGGCGGACTAGATATATTTTGTTCATTGCCATGATATGGGTTTTAAATGAAAGGGTTTGCTGAGAAGAATACGAAAAAATAGAAATATAGGTATCATTTATTTACCATTTATATCATTTATCACAAAATATTTTATTTTCGTAACAAAACAAACTAAACAAAAATACAAATTCTCCTTTCAGAATACAAGAAACAGTGAAGTGGAAGTAGCCCAGTAACTGGATATTCTATTTTGCTGGGCGATAGCTTTCAATAACCTACTTCTGACTGACTGCACATATGAAATAAGTTTTAGCTTAAATATGACGAGCTGCTTCGTGAAAGCAAACTCGGAACTACGACGAATCGTCGGATTTACACCTTGCACTATATTTATAGGGACATACGGGTGTAAAACAAAATTAACTTTGTAAGTTTTGAGTTAACACAAAATTAGGAACACGTCATGAAAGAAAATTATTTCACACAAAACAATAATATCGTCGAAAAAATAAATAAATAATATCGTCGTTGTTGAAGGCTTTTTCCTCAATTAATATGGTAACTTTGACATTGGTTGTGGTGAATTAAAATTCATATAGACAGGATGTGGCGCGTGTTGGGGTTTATCATCTCGAAATCGTGTCCCACCTGTCTATGGGAGCATCAGCTGTAGAAGACCTACCATTGTTTATTAAGTATCTATTGATGAAAACAGGCTAGCCCTCTTCTTGGAAATGTGAATGTAATTACATCCTGATCACCGATACGCCTCATCGGCCGGTCATGATTACAGCCAAAAAACGTCCACTGCTGGACATTGGCCTCCCCAAGTGTCGCCACACTGATCGGTCGTGTGCGTCTCGCTTCCACCGGACTCCCGCAGCCTTGACCAAGTATTCGGTCCACCTAGTGGGAGGCCTTCCAACGCAACGTCTTCCGGTTCGCGATCGCCACACCAGAACTTTTCAGCTCCAACGTCATCCCTTCTGCGAGCAACGTGCCCTGCCCACTGCCACATGAGTTTGGCAATTCTTCGGGCTATGTTGGTAACTTTGGTTCTCTTGCTTGGATATCTTCATTTCTGATTCATCGGTCAGTGCTAGAGATAATATATTATGACTAAGACTTCCCTTTGACAGCGTTTGAAATGCTGCCTCTAATCGCTGCCTACGAAACAATTCCGTGCCGTGTGACTGATTATACCTTTACCTTTAGTTTTACTTGTGAACATTGTTAAAGATGACCTCCATCTTGGAGGGTCAGTCATACTCCTACTAACTAAAACCACGGTGTTTCTCCTCGTCACTTCTTGCTGGGGTGCGTGGACACGTACCCAGTCTCCACAATCACCAAATCAGTGATGGTAGCAAAAACCATCTCTGGACAAGAGGAGGAGTGAACTGCTCCGCACCTTTTCTTCATTTCTGAGAGGCGATCGGAATTACCACGCGACACCAACTCAGGCATGTGTTACACAGACATGCCAGAATGCCCGAAGTCTGTCACCCACAGGCCAATGACTACACACCTCCGCCAACCTTTTTGGAGTGGAGGCATGATAATTTACAATCTTGCTCACTATCCTTTGTATCAATGTGCTACATAAAGTTGTCCGACACATCGCTATGCAAATGTCACTACATTTAGACATTTGCACACAGAATTTAGTCAGAAAATGATGTTTGTGCACAGCTTTGCGTGTCCGTTTTCATATTCCTAGTGCCGACCTTTTAATCTAGGCGCCGAGATTAAAGTGATATACGGATGGATGTGTTTGATGGATGTTTGGATGAGAGAGATATGTGTCGTGATATCATAGAGAGATAGTAATATAGGATTAAGAACGGCAGGCTTAGGAATTTTGTTACCTTTTTTAACCGTTCTCCCAAAAAGGAGGATTTTTTATGTCTGTTCGTGGATAACCTCGTCGTTTAAGAACCGGTTTTGATGATTCTTTTTTGTTGTAAAGTAGAGATTCCAAGGGTGGTACCATGATAAGAAAACCATGATCTGTTGATAGGATCCTAGAGAAATCGAGGGAACTCCTCAAAGGCATACTTGTAGCGATTTTGGTATTTTACGAGAATATCTCGTATAAAGGTATTAGATTAGATAGATAATAAAAAAGGGATCTCATCCTCATCTTATTGAAGAAGCTGTTAAGACTGACACTTGTCATTGGAGATTTTTTTGTAAGTTGTACGAAAAGGAATGTTTTTCTTCTTCTTAGAGCCATCCACCTTCATACTCAAAACTTTCTTCATGCTCTTTCCATACCTACTCAAATCTATAAATACCACACAGGGTACGGTTATATAAGTAAGAGAGATACCTCACAAGGCTGCCCACCGCAAGGTTGTTACCTGATAACGCAGTGTCGGGTGAAGGCATGTGATACTACTCCTTAAGATAGCCGACCTTTGTGGCTTCACTACCTTAAGCCCAAGAGCTTCAACAGCAGTGATGTTTAATGCTTGTATTGAAGTCGGTGTGGTGAAGATTTTATTTATTTATTTTATTATTAATGCACAAACAGTATAATACATAGAGATAATAGAGACAAAGGTGCTGCTTATTTCTTAAGAGTTTTCTACCAGCAGATCCACGAAAAGGAAAAATTAAAAAGAAATGTAGACATTAAGTGTGTGAGAATAGAAAGAGAAGAAAAGTGAACGCGTCTGTTTCAGTTTTGTGAAGGAATCTTGGACACGGAAGATCAAAAAAGTGTTTACCATTATGGATTGCGTCATGGTAAACTGTTCAGGTGAGATCTTGTACATATATACATAAACTTACGCCTTTTTTGCATGGGGATAAGCAGACACTATAGAACGCCATCTGCTACTAGAATGTGTTATTAGATTATTAGAGATCAGCTTATTGTAAGCTTAAGGTGCTCATATCTTAATATTTGCATGCCAACTTATGGCGAAATGTGTGATTGTGCTAATAACTTATTTATACCATCTTTTGTACCGCATTTAATGCAAGTGGCTTTGACTTTGACTACGATTCTTACGTACTACTTTTGCTTCGTTTACGTTCATACATCACACTATAAATATAAATTATATCATATTATAATATTATAATTATAACCTAAAACCTTTAAACGAGCAATTTTTGTATATATATATAATCTGAATCTCGGAAACAGCTCTAACAATATTCATGAAATTTAGTATGCAGGGGGTTTTGGGGGCAATAAATCGATCTAGGTAGGTTTCATTTTTAGAAAAAGTCGTTTTCTCTATTTTCACCCCAGCAGAGCTCGGTCACCCAGGTACTATATTATAATCAGCGCCCAATTATAATATAATTATAATTTTATAATGGCGGTAGTTTGTTAGTGTGTGTGTGTGTGTGTGTGTGTATGTGTTTGTATGTTTGTTACTGCTTCACGCTCAAACGGCTGGACGGATCTGGATAAAATTTGGCACAGAGATAGATTATAGTAAGGAATATCACATAGAATACTTTTTACCCCGGGCATATGTGATAGAAATAAAGAAGAACCAGCACTTTTAGTTAATAATTTATTTCAAAAACAGTATTAAAACACAGCACACACGGTGATCCTTGTGATAATTTTCGACGTACAAGCGGGCAAAGCCGCTGGCTGAAGCAAGTCTAGTCACAAATGCACATAAATTAAAATATAGTGGTTCTTATAAATTGAGATTTTAGGGCGTCTTAATGAATGAATAATGTTACAAGCCTGCCTGCTACAACGCAGAGGAAAGGTCTCTTTACATACAAACAAGGGACTGGCATTAATCACGGAGCGTCGTCCGTCCAAGGTGGATCGGAGATATTTTTGTGGGTATTTGGGCTTTCTGTGGGTACTTCTCGCTGTGTAGTACCGCTCCCAGTATTTACGTATTTAAAAAATATAATAATGGCCCAAAAGGCCCTTGAAGGTGTAGTTCGCGAGCTACATAAACTAGTGGCTGGTCTCGCGACAAAAGTCAGTGCTCTCGAGGACAAAATAGATGAGCAAACTGCTATAATAGTTAAGCAAGAGCAATTGTTGAGCTTGTTAACATTAGCTATTGAGGGTACACCGAAACCTGTACCTCCGAAACTAGTGAACGTCGATGGTGGTCAAGAGCAGCCGGAGATTCCAGTGACTACGCAGCGACCCATGCGGCAAGCGCGAGTTAATTCTACCGCTAAAACCAATATAGGATACGCAGCCGCTGCAAAAAAGTCAGCCGCTGCAAAATCAAGGATCGTTGGGGACATAGGTGAGACAAATGTCCTACCCGAAATTAAACAAGTTAAGACGATTGATACTATGACAGCTACGAGTGAAAATCACAAGCTACCCACAAAAGTAATTTTGTCATCGCAGCCGTGTGGCGCCACGAATTCAGCGGAAATACGCGCGGACGAAGTGAAAGACAACCGCCATGAAAACCTTAACTCCGAAGAAGGCTGGCAAACGGCGCGCAAAGTACGTAACTCCAAACGGCGAGTGGTCACTGGTAGCGGACAAGAGGATGACGAACTTAAAACTGTAGAAAAACTCAAATATGTACAGGCGTGGTCTTTTAAACCAGAGACCACGGAACAAAATGTTCTTAACTACTTGAATAAGCTTCAAGGTTGTGAACAATATATTGTGGAGAAACGTGTAATTAAAACTACAAGACACGCTGCCTTCGTAATTGCCTTTCCTGAGAGTTTGAACGAGCGGATAAACACGCCGGCGGCGTGGCCCGCGGGTGTGAAGTTGTCTGACTGGTTTCCGAGGCGTCCCCGCGAGCAGCGGGGGGACACAAGCTCCGAGATTCGCACCGGCGCCAGTGCAAGCGCAGTCGTCGGCTGCTTGTCTCAGTGAACACAGTACGGATCGACCAAACGTGAATGACTTTCAGTGTCGGTATGCTTTTGCTAATAGTTTAAATACTTCCCACTCGCAAACTTTGGGAAAGGTGTGTTCGAACGATGGGAATGTGGTGCAAGCTAATAACAAGAAATGTTCATTAGATCTGTTCTATCAAAATGTTAGGGGACTACGCACGAAATTAAAAACATTTTATAGTAATATTGTAGGGTCTATGGCTGATTTGATAGCCATAACCGAGACTGGATTAAATGACTCAATACATGATGGTGAACTGGCTCCGAGTGGGTACATAATACTTAGATGTGACCGCGCGGATGGCCGTAAACACGGAGGGGTCATGCTGGCCGCCACCCCGCGCGGCGCTCTTGAGTTACGCAGAGTACCGTTACCTGATAAAGCTAGCTTGAACCACCACCCGTTCGAAATAGTATGTGCGACGGTATTTAGAAAAAATAATTTTCTCTTTTTGTGTTGTGTTGCGTACATTCCGTCAAAAACGATGGAAAGGGAATATATGTATATGTTCCACTTACTGGAAAAGTTATGTGTTAACTATGATAAAGTTCTTTTAGTGGCTGATTTCAATATGTACTCAACATGCCAAGATGTACAGTGTTATTACGAATACTTTGTCACCTTCTGTGGGTTCCGCCAAGGTAATAACATTCTTAATTGTAACAACCGTACTCTCGATGTAGTCCTAACTACTTTTCCCGAAGACAATATTGTAGTAAGTGAGGAACGTAGGGAATGTTTATCATGTATAGACCCACAGCATCCGCCACTGCGAATAAGTGTGAATCGTTCGCGAGTCCCTGCTAGCCCTGGCGGACTGGTACCGCAGGCTTCTGCCTCCCTACCGCGATGGAATTATAGCAGGGCGGATTTCCATTCATTATACTTAGCACTTGCAGAGGTAGACTGGAGCGCCCTGTATGAAACGAGTAATGCCGACGAAGCATATAAGATTTTTTATGACATATTTTACAGGGTTTTAGATGGTAGCACTCCAAGAAAGAGCTCCAAGCGTGATTGCTCTCGTTATCACTACCCAGAATGGTTCACTGCTGACATAATTGCTCGTATTAAACAGAAGGCTTTTTGGCATAAATCTTTTAAGAAGAATAGGTCGGACAGTGATTATATTAACTTTTCTTACTTTCGTTCTGTTGTAAAAGTTATGATCAGTACCGCATACCGAGACTATCAAAACCGTATTGAGCAACAATTTGTAAACGAACCGAGGTCTTTTTGGGGTTTCATAGGGAGCAAGCGTTCAAAACGTAGCAAAGTGAAGATAGGTGATAATAGTGGGCCGATGCCAGAGCATGAGTGTGCCCAGGCGTTCGCGGACTACTTCCATTCGGTTTATGGGGCGGTGGCTCCGAGGCTGGATGCGGCTGCAGCCGGGAAGGTAGGGCCCGAGCGCGGCACCCGCGTTCACGTGGGGCAGCTGTCTTTCAGCGAGGTGGGTGCCGCACTCACGCACCTCAAGCCCAAGCGTTCGGTTGGACCAGACGGGGTGCCCCCGTTTATTGTTAGGGATTGTAGGAGTGTACTAGCCAGGCCGCTCATGCATCTGTTCAATAGCTTTTTACGGGAATGCTCTTATCCGGAAGGCTGGAAGTTGACCAGGGTTATTCCGGTACCGAAAGGGGCCCCAAGCTCAGACGTTAGTGGATATAGACCTGTAGCAGTACTATCACCATTTGCTAAAATCTTTGAGTCTGCGTTGTGTTCATCGATCCACTCGCAAGTAGCCTCACAGCTCAACGACGCACAGCATGGTTTCCGCGCGGGCCGCAGCACGAACTCGAATTTAATGTGTTTCCTAAACCAGGCCTCCACAGTACTGGACTCTGAGGCAGGTGCCCAACTAGACGTCGCTTACTTTGACTTTAGGAAGGCATTCGATAGTGTGGACAATGATATTCTTTTAAGTAAATTTGCTAGGGCTGGTTTTACCCCAGCCCTTTTAAAGTTCTTTTCGAGCTACTTGGGCAACCGCAAGCAAGTGGTGGAATACGCAGGCTACACGTCAGACCCGTATTGCACCCTTACGGGGGTAAGCCAGGGGACGAATTTAGGACCCTTGGAATTCATTATCATGGTCAATGATCTCCCGGAGGTCATTGAAGACGCTGGTTGCCTTTTATTTGCTGACGATCTGAAGTTGTTCATGCGGATAACCAACGAGTCGCACTGTGAAAAGCTTCAGCGTGACATCGATCGGGTGGTGGCATGGAGTGTGGAGAACAAGTTACACTTCAATGTGGCGAAGTGTAATATAATGTCCTTCACGCGGGCCGTGGTACCCCGATGTCACGAATATAGTATGGGCGGTCACGTTATACCGCGGGTGGGGTCAGTGCGAGATCTTGGGGTCACCTTTACTGAAGATCTATCATTTCGAACTCATGTCGTGCAATTGTGTAAAAAAGCCTTCAAAAATCTTGGGTTTGTCATGCGAGAAACTCGGGACTTCACTAACATGGCAGCAGTGAAATCGCTTTATAATGCGTTGGTGCGAAGCAACTTGGAAACTAGTGCTATCATCTGGAATCCTTATGAAACTAAATATTCTCAGATGGTGGAAAAAATGCAGAATAAGTTTACACGGTACCTCTATATGAGGCAATTTGGCGTCTACCCGTTTTACCCGCTTATGTACCCAACTCTCTTTGTAATAGGAATGGTTGGGTACTATAAGTTGGAAGTAAGACGCAATCTTGCTCTGGTCAAATATGTCTTTATGGTGTTTCGTGGGATGCTAAACAATCCGCAAATCTTGGCTTCGTTGGGATTACTCGTTCCAAACAGTAGGCTACGGTTGGGGCCGAGGGAGTGTCTGTTTAAAACTCCGGTAGCCCGTACAAACCTATTAAAGTTTGCACCCGTATGTAGGGCGGTTACAATCATTAATAGCATCTCTCAACGGTTGGACATTTTTTCCTGCTCTTTGGCGGAATTCCAGAGGGTGACCGTTAGTGTGTTGTCCTCTATGTAAATTGTGCCGGCACAAGGAGCCGTTACTTGGGACTGGTCTATCATAGACGCAAGTAGGTGTGTGATCAGTTTTCTGGGGGCGTCTCTGGGTGTCGCATTGTATGACTACTTTTATTACCTTGGGTTCTACCTGTAAAAATAATTGTATGTGTAAATGAATAAATAAATAAAATAAAATAAATAAATAAATATTAGACTTATACACATAAATTACTAGCTTAACCTATGCCTATGCCAAGCCAGGGGGCCTCCACAGAAACTGTGAGTTAAAGTCTCGAAAAAGTAGGTACTTGCTAAGATTATCACCAACAAGCACGGAGCACGTAACCAGTGGAGAGAGCATGCGGGGACTACCGCGGGCGCCAAGCGCATGCAAAATCAAGCATATGCAGCGAAATTTTGAACGTACGAACGTCACGCGCTTCCGTCTTTAAAACAAATAAACTGAAAAGTAATGCCTAGTTGTGCAATTAAATGGTGTGGAAAGTGTTCTACTACTTCAAGTTACACAAAATATGGTATAACATTTCACAAGTAAGTGGTTTTCTACTCCATTTAATCAATTTCATTAAGTAAAATCAAATATTTTTATTTTTGGATGGTTCCGCTGCTGTCTCTTTCTGGCACACTGATTTGCGCATTAGTCGTTGTCTCTTTCTTTCTCGATAGTGCTGTTCGCAGCATCACGACGATTATATCGATATGTTAGGCTCTAAGACAGAAAACGCTCGTCGATCGAAATAAATACATAGAATGCGGTTGTTTATTATTAAGCATTACACAATACTTTCTAAGTTGACGAAATTAATAAGAACTGCAGCTGTATACGTTCTTTTGTTTTTATTGGTTTGCCCGTATTTACCATATCATAAATCTAACTTTTAAACGAGCAATTCTTGGATATATGTATATACGTATGTATACGATTTATTTCCGGATATAAACTTTCACCAATTTGATGTAGAGTCTACTAATCACTTAATTGACTTAGCTTCATGTGTAGCAAAAAAATATATTGATACTCGACTGACATTTATTACGAAAAACAATACAAATCCAAAAGATTACATAAGAAAAACCTATTCAAAGCTAATCCATTTTAAAAACCAGTAAATACTTCATTATTTTTTAATTATGCAGTAAATTTAATAAACAACTGTTTTATTTCAAAATCGAACCCGTAATCTCTGTATCCCAAAGAAATCCTTATACTATTAATAAATTAAACAACTATCGACATCGATATTTTTTTAATTACGTGTTTGGAATCCCTAAAGAATCAGTTGTCATTTGGTTGTCAATCTGTCATCCAATCACAGCAGAGGAAGCTTACCTCTGCCCCCGCCGTTATTTGGTGACTTTGATTTAGAACAAAAACGTACCGATTCTCTCTCCACTGGTTACGTGCTCCGTGCCAACAAGCAAACAATGTTACCTCTTTCAACCCGACTTTTTTGTTCCTCCGTAGCGCCTAAACTATTCATCCGATTTTGAAGAATATGGTGTGAATATATTCGATATTATGGTTAATAGGCTAAAAAATACGTCGGGTTACATTTTTTTACTAAAATTTTTGCTTGTTAATGTTAGTTAACGTTCTGGAGGTAGTCATAAAATACAGCGTTCACCCAAATAATCGGACAAACACATGGATGGAACTTTGTTACTCTTTGACGCAAAAACTGCAAAACAGATTTTGATTAACTTTACATATACAATTATAATATTACAATAGCTTATACAACAGAATGTTGTATGTTTGTTACTCAATCACGCTTAAGCGGCTGGACGGATCTAGATGAAATTTGGCACAGAGATAGATTATACTCAGAAATAGCACATATGTTCCCTCGGGATAATTTTCGGCTAAGAAGAAGTTAGTAGGCTATAATTTACAAAGATATAGGGGGAAGTACTACCTTCATGTGGGCGGACCCCGGGCGGCAGCTAGTTTATAAGTCAACAAGATGCTTCAACTAACTAACGTCAGCAAAAGGTACACCGTTATTCTGAAAGTGGAACGATCAAAAGTATATTTTCCTTACCCTTAAAAAACACACTAGCAAACAAAACCAGAGATAACAATATCTTTTTCACATCGTTAAAACACAAAAGTCGGGCACACAACACATCACATCAAAAGAAAATGTATTCCACTATTTTGTTGTTCTGGTACACGCCTAGACATTTTGATCCGTCCTTGAGTACACTGTGACACTACAAAGAAACCTGGCCCTTAGAACTAAATAGCTAATTATGTGTGGATATAAATATTCATCGTTGTTCGCATTTGGACGTGGGTTGCGACTATAATGGAGTTTCTACTTAAGCGTCTGACTTTGAAATAACAAGGAATATTACACGTGTTACATAACAGTACCTGGGCGAGCGAGCTCTGCTCAGGTGAAAATAGAGAAAACGATGTTTTCTAAAATTTAACCTAGCTAGATCGATTTATCGCCCCTGAAACCCCTGCATACAAAATTTCATGAAAATCATTGGCGCCGTTTCCAAGATTCAAATTACAGATACATTTAAACAAGAATTGCTCATTTAAAGGTATTAGATATCATCATGCATGTATGCCCCGAGGGGTTGGGCAGAGGTACAGCTATAATACACCCATATTTCACCAGTTATGTTTAAATCCCTTGTAATATAGGGCGAGGCTATTGCCATCAACCGGCCAGGCTGATGGCAATAGCCTCGCCAAATCCAGGCTGATACTGAGAAATTTTAGATGGAAAAACCCAAAATCACTTTGCCCGACTCGGGTATCGAACCTAGGACCTAATGCTCAGCAGTAGCACTTGCGACTACTAAACCATTGAGGCAGGCATTCCTCTTTGTTTAATAAATATATTATTTATTTATTTATTATTACTCGTGTATTCACTGACGGTGAATAACCTACTAAACCACGCCCATATTTCTAGCACAGTCTCAAATAATCACTTTCAAGACAGTCTCGTCTCAGTCAGTCTATAGAGAGGTTAGTCGTCCAAGGAAAAGTGAAAGGTACTAGACCGCATGGAAGGTCACCGTTGCACCGACCAGATCAAGTCTGATGTGCGCCCCCGTACACAAATGTACCCAGATGACTTCTAATCGGGAAAGGTGGCGAGACATTGTGAGACGTATTACGTCTGCCGAATAGTAATACTTCATGACGACTACGAACGCTCTGTCAAGACCTTAACGACATAGGAGAAGGGGGATGAGTCAGCAGACGAGCCAATTTCTGATCTGAAAATCTGCTATTAACTAAAGACGGGATGTTACGAATAAACTAGCGATTTAAATTTTTCTTCAGCAGTTGAGGCGTGATTTAATGGGTTATTGGACGATTCGCACGATTTTTCTCGCCCGAAAAGTGTGAAACGACCCCTTTTAAAAATATTAATTTTTCTGTGGCGATTCGCCCGAAGTTAATTTATCGGTGTGCGAATCGACCACTCCAAAATTATTTAGTAGGCAATTCGCAATTAAATTAACTTCGGGCGAATCGCCACAGAAAAAATAATATAATTAAAAGTGGTAGATTTGCACTTTTCGGGCGAGTTAAATTCGTGCGAATCGTCCAATAACCCGATTGAATAACAAACTGCATTTGGAAATGGACAGTAAAATTAATTATTTTCTAACTTTTAACATTCAAAACTCAAAAGTTACGTTAAATGACCTAAATGAAATAAATGATTTGACTTTGAATTTAATCCTAACAAATACACCTTCACATTAATATTATTAGTGGTATGATTTTGACATCAAATAATTGAATAAACATTTTAGCAACAAAGTCTCAGACACTACCAATAGTTTCGAACGAAAATTCAAATTGTGTACAAAAATACTTGCACACTTACCAAATTCGTAACGGTTACAAGTCTGGACAGTTTTAGCCAGCGAGTCTTCAAATTATTTCGTGGTTAATTTAACTTTGAACATTTACAAGTCACCTAGTACTGTTATTATAAACGGGGGAGGGAGGCTCGTCTGTGAGACAAAAACAAAGTTTAATTTTGTTTGCAATACAAATGAATATTGCGACTTCATTCTTATTGCAGGCGATACTGCGACGACGACGTGACAAAGATCATTCTTGCAATGACACGTCGCTTCGGTCTGAAAAGCTTTTAGCAAGACCAGCAAGAGTTGCTTTTCGGTACTCCCACCCCTGATTATCCCCTGATTAGTCCCTTTCCTATCCAAAGTGCTCGAGGCCTGCGTACACAAGCAGTTTTCGGGGTTTATATACCGAAACAATCTCATAAGCTCATTCCAGTCTGGATTCAGACCTGGACACAGTACAACCTCTGCTCTCCTTAAAGTGACTGGCGACATTAGAGAAGCTATGGAGAATACTAAGGTAACTGTGTTAGTTTTAATTGAATTCTCCAATGCCTTTAATGCCGTCAGTCATGATATACTCCTTTCTATCCTCTCCAATCTTATGGTTTCATCCGAGGCGTTGGAATGGTTCTCCTCTTATCTTGGGGGCATCAGCAGTCGGTTCGCGTCGATGAGAGTTCTTCGAATTGGCGTGACCTGGATGGTGGTGTTCCGCAAGGCGGTATTCTATCTCCATTATTATTCTCAATCTTTATTAATTTTATAAATCACTGTCTTCGGTGTTCGTATCATCTGTATGCCGATGATCTTCAACTGTATACAGCGGCGCGGATAGAAATTTATCGGACACCATAGAGTTATTGTTAAGGACTGGTCTGAGAAATTTGGGGTGTCCGTAAACCCCTCAAAATGCCAGGCTATTGTAATTGGAAGCTCACGCATGATGGGTAGAGTGGCGGTAGGCTCTCATCCACCGATCTTATTCAATGGTTCCGTCATTCCCATTAGCCCTAGCGTGAAAGATCTTGGTTTGCATCTTGACTCGACACTTAGCTGGCAAAGTCAGGTATAGGTGAGATAGTGGTCAAGCGCGAGCCTAACCATAAAAAAAAAAAAAAAAACTAGTGTCAGTCAGAGAGCCAACGGTACATTGCGATCCTTGTATCGTTTGAGGCGGTTTTTGCCTGTAAAGACGAAGACAATGCTTGTGCAGGCTTTAATTTTCCCGGTCATCGACTATGGGGACGTGTGCTACTTTGACTTGAACGCGGTCTTGCTGGACAAACTAGATAGGGTCTTGAACAATTGTATTAGATTCATTTATAATCTTCGGAAATATGACCATGTATCGAGCTACAGGTCCGAGTTAAAATGGTTGCCCATTCGCCAGAGAAGAAACTTACGCGCTTTGACTACGCTATTCTCTCTACTCAATTCGCCCACGCCTCCTTCCTATCTTATCTCTGGCTTTCAATTTCTAAGTTCTTCACACGCTCGCAATCTGCGTTCTTCCAATAATCTCCTCTTACTCTGTCCTTCTCATACTACTGATTTTGTTCACTCATCTTTTCATATCCAGTCCATTCTTTTTTGGAATGCGCTTCCTTCCGAGATCAGGACGGCCACCAGTCAATACGCATTTAAGCGGAAATTGCGGATTTATTTTCAACACAAATGGCCAGAGTCATTTCATTTTATTCTTTTATATTACTTCATAAATATATATATTTATATAGGTATGTATTATATTCAATATATATGTACGTGTATTTCATCTATTTTAGTATAATAACTACTAGCTTTTTATTATTAAACTATGCACCTGCCATGTTGTCTCTCCACCACCCTTGGTTGACTGGTAGAGAAAGCCTTAGGCATTAAGTCCGCCTTTGTACCTTTGTGCATGAAGTCTAAATAAATAAATAAATTACAATTTGTTCCATTTTGACGATGCTAATATTTATGGTATTGGCGTAGTGGGGGTAAGATTGCGCACTAAGCACGAAATTACCCCCACTACGCACTTACCAACCACCATAATTATAGAGCGTACGGAACGTGGACGCGACGCGATTGGTTAGTCGATCCTTGTGTTAACTGACCAACCAATCGCGCGCTCGGAACGGTGCTAAATGTTCCCTGCGTCTCGCTTGGTAACCAAAGCGACCTAAAAACGCCTTGTGCGCATGTAACGACTCTTGCCAAGTTACGATACCATGTTTAAAACCGGCCAAGTGCGAGTCAGACTCGCGCACGAAGGGTTCCGTACTTGGTAAATTGATTGATGATTGATTGATTGATTGATTGATTGATTGATGATTTATGACGTATTAAAAAAAACTGCTTACTAGACCTCGTTCAAACTAATTTTCGCTGGAAGTTTACATGGCAATGTACATCATACAATTTTTTAGTTTTATCATTCTCTTATTTTAGAAGTTACAGGGGAGGGGACACACATTTTACCACTTTGGTAAAATTCGCGCGTTCGCGCAAACAATTCAGTTTAGAAAAAAATGATATTAGAAACCTCAATATCATTTTTGAAGACCTATCCATAGATACCCCACACGTATGGGTTTGAAAAAAAAAATGTTTCAGTTCTAAATATGGGGAAACCCAAAAAAAAATGTTTTTTTTCTGTTTTTGTCTTACATACACTCACCAACAACTACAATCTACTTACCAAGTTTCAACAGCATAGTTCTTATAGCTTCGGAAAAAAGTGGCTGTGAGATACGGATGGACAGACAGACAGACATGACAAATCCATAAGGGTTCCGTTTTCTGCTATTTGGCTACGGAACCCTAAAAATTGTCTGCTGGACAACTAGATAAACGCAGCTGGATAAATCATTGAATTGCCAAACCTAATGCGACTGTAATTTTAGCCCCATATTCTACATAGTTTAAAGAAAATAACTTACCCCTTTTTTCAGTCAGTTCCTCTACTCAAATGATTCAAATTGACAGTTATTTAATGACATTCAACTGGATTTTCTTCCGAAGTCTTGGCAAAAGAACTTAGAATATAAAGGTTAGTGTCGAAATTAATTACATAGTTTGTACAAGAAAATAAAAAATCACGACGAAAGGAATAAACACCCTGTTTGGTACATATAGTACCTGGTCTATTTGCAAAATTGCAAACTAAGAACACTAAAGTCTTACAGTCTTAAAAACAAGAATTCCTAAAGCGTCCCTATTTTGCACACCCTAAAAAAACTAACAAGTAAAAAGTCATTAGGTCATAAATATCCGAAAGTGCTTTCCGAGTCTTTAAATAAATCTAGCGGGTGACATTTTACCTACTATTTCCCGCTTTGGGACAAATATTGCCTTCTAATAGACTTTTTGAATCGCTTTTTAATCTTTAAAATAGCTGTTGCAAATTGATGGTAAACTTCGAATCTGTTGTTTTAAAAGAGAAGGCTATTCCGGGATTTGTTCTACTTGATCCATTGGGTGTATATTTAAATTAGAACTGGCAACTGGTTTTGTTCAGAAATAGACTAGATGTCGTCCATTAAACGTCGACAATAGGGATGTTTCCTGGGTAGAAATATGATAATTCTATTTAGTCCGTCAGTGAGATTATCAAATAATATTGGAAACGTATTTTTTGCTTTACCAAATCAACAAAAATTTACAAAGTTAAGGCGCATTAAAGTTCAGGAGTGGGGGCTTGTGACGTCACTAAGGTAGTATAAAGTGTACTAGCGGCGCGCGGCGTGACGTTTCACGATATTTCAACGCATTATAACGTCATCCCTTTATGTTTACGTGTCAAAAGAAAAATAAGTTTCCAATATTTTTTATTTTTTATTTCTACCTGACGGAAAAAAACGAATTTTCAGTAAACCGGTATTGACATAATGAATTGCTCTATACAGAGTAAGTTTTACAAAATGGGCGTGGATGGCTAAAGCCGAAACTAGGAGGAATAATGAAAGACATTTTTTTTTAAATATAATTTTATAGGCTCGCGCTTGACCACTATCTCATCCGTTGGTAAGCGATGATGTGGTCGACGGTAAGACACGCTAGCCTAGAAATAACCTATTGCCAAATAGCATTAACACTCTTGACTTAAAGACTCCTAAATTGTAGCTATCGGGAAACAGACTCCGGCAGGGAATTTCACTCCTTAGCTGTACGCATAATAAAAGCGTTTCCAAAACGTATTGTGCGTATGGGTGGGATGTCCACCATGTACATCGGTACATGTGCATCGCCGTACGTCTGATAGTGCAATGGTGAAATGGGCTGGGTTGAATTCGGTCGTGCAATTCTAAAGTAAAACATTCACGAGTCCCATTTTGATGAAAACTAAAACTGCATTATTTGATTTTTGAAAAATCATCTAAAGAACAAAATGATGATAATGTTTGGTGACATAAAAAGTCACAGTATTATATTCAAATAAAATAAAAAACGGGCCAAGTGCGTGTCGGACCACGCGCAGTAATAGGGTTTCGAAGTTGCACAACAATGCGGACTAAGAAGAGGGTTTTGTTGTTGTTACAAGGACATTAAACCGGTTTCAGCGGCACACAACGTCTAAAAACGGGCTCACATAGGAAGATATTTTTTTAAATCTATTTGCTTACGTTTGCCCACTATCTCGCATGATTTTAAGCGATGATGTGGTCTACGGTGAAGCACGCTTGCTAAGAAGGAACCTATTCACTCTTGACTTTAACTAAAGAAGGACTAACTGGTAACTAAAGAAGGAGTTATAAAATCCAACTTCGCAACTGAAGTTAGAAAAATATTATCTATTTGAGTACCACCGCGGGTGCGAACTGCGAAAGGAGCCGATACGAGCGCACGTTAGAGCCACGGGAAATGGTATGGTTCGTTCCTGGATCCTTGCGCAAACGCTCCTTGTTTATTTCTCTTTCGGAATTTGAAAAATTTCGTATGTATTCACCTCTAATCTGCGGTATTCACTATTTCATTCTGGAAAGTTTTACGCCACTAAATTAGTGATGTAGTCGGGTCGAATATTGACTTTATAGATGGATATCGACAAAAGAAAATAAGTAATTTGCTTGGCAATCGAATCTAATTTGATTTTAGATTACAAAACGTCGAAAACACTTCTGCGCTTACACAAAATAGACTCCCACGCGCGCATGCGCCGTATAGACTACGGACAGGTACTGCCAACGACTCCGGCCACTCCAATGCGTTATTCGAGCTTTAGCATTATTAATTTAGAAATCATTATTATTAAGGATGTTATGATTTTATTTTTGTATATATTTACATATATATAGTAATTTTTCAATGGCATTTGTACGAATTTTTTACTGTTCCAAGTACATTTTATAAGTTGGTCGACTATTACTCGTAAACTTGTAAAGCCTACTTATCCGTGATAGCTTTCCATTTAATTTCGTTATATTTACTACTGCCGTGATTTTTTCACACAGCCAAGACCAACCATTTCGCTGGCAGGGGGGACACACTTGACTCTAATATAAATTTGAAATTTTAAGCTTAATTTTACGCTAACGGATCTCTGATTCGAAAAATAGTTTTAACAAACCCGTAATATTTTTGAATGACCTATCCAACGGTACCCCACACCATGGGATAGACGACAAATAAAAAAAACCCCGACGTAACGTCTATAGGAGGAACCCCAAAAAAAATGTTTTTTCTTGATTTCATTTTACCACTTTGTCGGAATTATTAATACGTATCCATGCCAAATTATAGCTTTCTAGTACTTAGATTCTCTGCGTCAGCTGCGGTCGGACAGACGGACAGAGCGAAACTATAAGGGTTCCTTGTTGACTTCGGAACCCTAAAAACGGTAAAAGATGCGCTCACTTACCATCAGGCGAGATAGTGGTCAAACCTATCGATAATAAAAAAACAAAAAAAAAGATGTATACCTGTTCAAATCACTTTACATAAATGAGTGTAATAAATGAACATAAATTCCAGAGAACTCGTAATGAGCTACCAATCCCGATCCCATTAATATTACTAATCGGTTCAGTGAATGCTGCGGCATCCATTCACCACGGAATAGTATTCGTAAATCAGGTATCAAATTGAAAACGCAAATGCTTTAGTACCGGCTTGTTTGACGATTCGTTGATCTGTTGGATTATTATTTATTTATTCGTTTATACTCGCGCTGGAAAGCCTTACAGCAGTTACACCAATGGAGCACAAACTTATACTAACTATTAAATCAGGTTTCCTCAAGATGTTTCCATTCCAGCGATGCCCAAAATAAACTTAGAAAGTGCACATAAATTGATAAAGTCACATTGGTTTATATATGATTTCCAAGGTCTTATCTTCGGGGTCGCTCCCAGCCTGTTCGATCCGATGAGGATACTTCTGAATAGTGTGACTTGGCTGCAGGCGTTCCTCAAGGTCGTGTGCTCTCTCCTCTTCTCTTCTCAATTTTTATAAATGCTATCACTAAGGTCCTAACTTCTAACTTTCTTCTCTATGCAGACGATTTGCAGATGTATCGCCATTTTAAAGTGAATGAAATCGCTGAGGATGTAGCTGCCATCAATGATGACCTTGAAAATATCAACAAGTGGACTAAATCCTTTGGACTCCTCCTGAATTCAAGTAAATCTCAAACGCTCATTATTGGGTGCAAATGCATGCTCAATCTGCTGGATCCCCAGTCTCTCCCGCCAGTATTGTATAATACAATGCCCATATATTATTCTAAAAGTGCGAAAAACTTGAGCGTCTATATAGACAGTAACCTCTCTTGTGAGGTTCATAACGTTAATGTGAGTACGAGGGTCTTCTACTCTTTTCAGTCTCTTAAGGTCTCCAAAAATTCATACCGTTTCACACATAGGTCACTCTTGCTAAATTTATTCTTTTACCGCTCATAGAATATGCGGAACTTGTGCATCCGTTTTATAGATCCGGGCCTCCGATAGTACGACCATGTGTGGAAGTTTCGGACCAGATTGAAGTGGCTGTTAATTCCCGACGGACGCCGAATATAGAGAAAGGATAGGATATATCCAATCACTTCTCTATACTATCCTGCACAATCCTACTTCTCCTCAATACCTTCGCGAACGGTTTGAGTACCTCATCCCGAGGGTAAACCTTGTTGCACGGCTAATTCGCTTCTCCTTTGTACTCCGCGTCAAACTTCTAGCCACTACGATGGTTCCTTCTCTGTTTCTGCAGTGGATCTTCGGAACTCTCTTCGCTCACACTCCCTACGCGATAACCCTTCTCTCGATGTCTTCAAGAGGAAAATTAAGGAGCATTTCCTTTCAACGCAATGAATTATCTATATTTTATATATTTGTCTTTATAAACTTAGGTAGCTATTTTATGTAACTAGTTTCATCTTACTATATACTCGTACGTATATATATTGTACACAGGATTACTATCATCTATTATGATATCTATCACTCAAAGGTTTGCTGTAAGAAAACTCCATTTGGAGTTAAGATCGCCTTTGTACATGAATTTTGTTATTAATTTGTTAAAATGGTCTAGTATGTCTTGGTGTACAATAAATAATAAATAGAAGGCCCGTTTCATAAGTTTTCAAAATTGAAGTCATCATCAACTTCATCCACAGCCTGACTTCGACCACTGTTGGGCATGGGCCTCTCTCTTCATGCACCAAACCCCACGCTCTTCTGCCACCTTTTCTTATCCATGATTCACCCGTGACTTCAACAATTTCGTCTAAAGTTAAAGTAAAACAGATGAAAATCAGAAATGGCTTTTTACTGTTTCGAATTATTAGCATCATTGAAATTATAAGTAAACTATTACTAATTATTTCAATGATGCTGACTAACATAACTATTTAATTTTAGAAGGCTGTTTCTATTGCCAACACTGCGGACAAATCTAGGCTTCGGGAAACTTTGGGCAGCTTTCGAAAGGAAAAATAATTCAAAAAAATTAAATAACAATCACCCGAATCCGAGAAAAACCCTGCAACTTCAAAAAGCAGCAAAAATAAAATACAAGAATACCTTTTTGTGTTACCAATTCATTCTTTTGCTGTAAAAACAAAGCGTCCAAAAGGCCCAGACACTTCTGGGGTCTCTATAAATCACGAGACCGACCCGGGATTCGAACCCGCAATAAATATTTCAGCTGACAATTACTTGGGCAAGTGTACTTAAGTATCCAACGTTTAAAGTATATTGATGAGATACACAAACTTTAATGAAAGGTGGGTTGTGTGTTGCACGTGTGAAAGGTGTAACAAATCTCAACGCAATTAACTGTCAAATTAATTTAACTGGTATAATTCCACAGACGTAGTTAGTTAGGCCGTATGGATATCTTATTATTATTTTTGGAATATTGTATATTTATATTAGCAACACTAAGTTACGGTTGTCTGTGGAAGTGTAAAGTAGAAAGATAAGATGGCGTATATATCTGTATTAGGTAGAATGTTATCAAAGTCAAAATACACTCGTGAGCAATGAAAAAGTTCCAGTGACATAGCACCAAATTAATCTGAAATCTGTAAAGTCTCCAATATTTAAGTACATTTAACAGCGCATCAGAATATTACCAACTAAAAACGTAAACATTGTGTTCAAATTTTAAATTAAATGTGAAAAAATTAAATTAAGGTGTTTGTCGGCATTTTGTGGGTGGAACTTTTTCGTTGCTCGGCAGTTTATATTTTCAATGATAATATAACATCATTTCTGTTTTCCTCGAAAGGTTAGGTAGAGGTCAAAAAAAGTTTGATCAAATAATCTAAATAGTTTATTTCTCACCATTAAAAGATAGATATTTCAAAATGTTTTAGTGATCATAATAAGGTACACAGTGTGCCGTTACGAGCGTTTGTAGGTAGTTTCCATACTGTTTGTATATTTTTACTATGGTATTGACGCCTGAACTAGGCGGGAACCTGTATCTCAGTGGATAGTGTTCAGCTATTGACATTCTAATATTTATCTTAGGACATTTGTGTGTAACTACTATATATAATTCGTCTTAGTAAGTAACATTAGAGAGCGCTAGGGTTAGTTGGTGAGTTTGAAGATATTAAATATGGATGTGGGTATGTGTGATAATATGAGTGGTGAATAAATATCTGACATCACAGGCCGGTGTTATAGTTTTACAAGTACAGTTGAAGGCTACATAATTAGTTTTGTCCAAATTCAGTGTCAGTAGGTTGGAGTTGAGCCGGCACGAGCCTTTACGAGGGCCTAACTAGAACCATGTACCACGATAGCAGTATCATTTGCTGTGGACATTTTACAGAGGTCATTTATATAGATTTTGAATAGTGTTGGGCCTAAAACAGTGCCTTGCGGCACTCCAAAATTGACTACTTTTTCATGATATCAGTGCACCTATGGTATTATTATGTGTTACTTTATAATTAAATCAATAAAATTGTTATATTTAATTAATACACCTAATTTCAGGTTAATGGCCTGGAGTAGAGTAGTAACTTAGCGTTTAGAAAATCCCATTACTTCTTTCTACTTACAAAGTTATTATAAATGTGACAGATTATGTTTGATATTCAATCATGCCTCCTCAGCTTAAGGGATTTAGATTAAACTAAGCCTAGATTAGGTAATAAGTAGGTACGTTCTCGAGGGAATATTTTTTTATCACATCATCAGCCTATTAATGTTCCCACTGCTGGGAAACAGGCCTCCTCTCTGTGAGAGGGAATGGGCCGTTATCCACCACGCGGGCCCAGTGCGGGTTGGTGGAAGTCACATGTCTTCGAATTTTTGGGACATGTCGTTGACATTTTTCATATTACTTTCACCTTGAATCTAACACATAGAAATGCCCCTTTTGCAAATAGGAAATTAACGAGCATTGTATAGCGTGCTATATCAATAGTTCAACTAATATTTTATAGAGGTAAAATTTCTTGTTTTTATTGGCAATCTCAGAAAATAATGACTGAATAATAATGTCACAGGACCAAAGGCGCGGGCAAAAGTAATAGTTAGTTATTACCAATCTTATTCCTTACTCCGTAAGTACACTTTAACTCACCATCTACTAACAAATGAAAACCAATGAAGAATATTTGATCATAAAGTTCTACATACAATACATTTATTAAGGCCGCTATTACTTTGTGCCTTACATCCAAGAAAAGATTTTTTAGCGTCGTTACGGACCCCCAATTACACTTTAGTTTTATGGGTTCCGTAGGATATTACGCATGTTATTTGTTACAATACTTTCAATGGATCGAAATAAATGTAAGGGATTGTTTCGAGGTACTTACAAGTTTTATTTTGGTGTGGAATTATTTCCTACTGAATAGTGCAATCATGTTGCTTTATTGATGTATGAATTGAATTGTTGAAATAATTTAACATTTTTAACTGGTGAATATTAAAAGTAATGTCTTCTTCAACGATAAAGTACTAATTCATATGTATGCCGAGATCGCTCTGTGAATGGCATTACTATCCGTTACACATTGAGACCCGTCCGTGTCTCGAAAAGCACGTTAAGGCGCAGATACCCCTGAGTAGCTTTTTTTAAAATGAGAATCACATTCTAGTGGCAATTTTTTGAAAAAAAAATGTTGCATTAGACCATTTTCTTAATAATTTGATCTAAGAAAATTTTGAGTTTTATTCGTATAACACAGTGTAATTATTTTGTAAAGTCATGTCTAACACGGACGAAAAAACGACAGTTGCACCAAAAACGCCGGGCGTATTTTAATGAAATTGTCACTTACTCAAAGACAATTTAATTATCTACAGTTTGGTTTAAGGCTTTTTTTTAAGTCATAGAATAATAAGGAAAATACAAAAAACCACTGACTTTTGGGTAGCGCGGGTGTGAAACGAGTGCGCGTTTTGTTCCCTCAAGGTCATTGGCGACAGTCATCGTCTCCATCGATGATCTTTGTCGGACGTTACGAATATTCAGAAGCCTGAAAATCTGTCACCAGTTTTACTTAAAATGATATCACATAGACCAGTGGTTATTGAGATAGGCAGTCACTTCAAGCTAAATACTGCTTAGCTGCATCTGGTAAAGGCTGGAACCCAACGGCCAGGCAGATTGAATGATTGAGTAACATTATGTTGTATTGCAAACAGTAAAATACAAAACTAGAAAATTACAAAAATAAAGGTTATTGCAATCAGCGCCTTTTTGCAGAAAACCTTCGTGTTTAAGGCATTTACGTGAACTCTGTAAGTACTGGCACCAAACCGATCAATGAGAGGCGTGTTTTGCAATATTACTGTCACATCAAAACAGATTAGAGACTATACTGTGATTTTTAATTTCGTGGACTAAACTGACAGCTGCTATTGACCATATTTTTTTTAAATGTTGCAAGCGCGGAGCATAGTGTTGTAGGTAAGGCTCAATCATAAGTGATTCATCGAATCGATGTGACATTACTCCTGAATTTATTTTTACTAATTGGTGTAAATAAATGTTTTATGAATATAAACGTAATATATTTAAATATAACAGTATTCATACACATAGTACATGAACTTTTATTGTGTTAAATATGAAATCAACAATAAAATAAATGCAATCGATAAAATTAAGTCTGACATAAATGAGTAGAAACTAAATATGGGCCGCTAGTTTCTAAACAAATTATTTTTTTATGCCGTGAAATAGTTTCATTTTCAATCTACTTCGATTTTCGATTAACTTTCGATCACTCAGGATAGTTAGGGTACGACACTATTTTAATGTAACGATAAAGTGACAACCCCCAAATGTCAGTTTAGTCCACGAAATAAAAAATCACATTATAGTTGTTGAGGGTATCAACAAATAAAACTGTAGATTGGTACGGGATAACTCGTTTACTTAAGTTTCTGCAAATTTTGGTATATAAGTAATTTAGAATAAAAAGCTTTTTTACAAAAAAATACTACCAACTTCCAAATAAAAAATACTACAAAGTGAAAAATAACTTTATTTTTGGAAGTCGGTGTCTTTGGTAGGTACCAATTTTTTTGCGTTATGGACACCGACTTCCAAAAATAAAGTTATTTTTCACTTTGTAGTTTTTTTATTTGGAAGTTTGTAGTATTTTTTTGTAAAAAAGCTTTTTATTTTTCACTGTTTTAGTTGTACCTACCTAATAGGCAAGTTGTTTAGTAAGGTACCTATCACGCCAGAATATATTACCCGAATATCATGAAACTTGAACAAAACCGGTGAAATGAGAGATTTGCGTACCCGTACGCGTAAGAGCGTACTGGCGTGATGTTATGTTATGAAATGGTATAAACAATAAACAGACATGCGATTGCAGCAATCCCGAGAAATTTGCCGTAATTTATTGAAGAGTTCTGTTGTATATCTTCAAAGTTCTTCATCAGATCTTCACCAAACTAAAATGGGACCAATTTCGAAACATACTGTTTCAAACAAAAAAAGAATATTCGAAATCGGTCCAAATTTGACGGAGATATATGTGTGAAAACACAAAAAAAAAGAAAGCGTAATGTCGAACATAGAACCTCCTCCTTTTTGGTAAGTCGGTTAATAAAATAACACAGTTGTGACGGCTGGTAGCAATCGCGCAGGTGAAGTGTGGTGTCGCGGCGTACGCCCAGTGTTACCAGGTCATAGTGAGGGCCGGAACACTGGTCACAGATTACAGTGGTGGTTACAGATAGGTCGTATTATTAGATTATTCTAATTGAAATGTTCAGTTAATAATTTATCGAAAGTTTGTAATCTCTCAAGATAGTTTATAAACTAACACAGTTTGCAACAATCCGGTGACAAATCTATCTCATTTGTAAATGGACCAACATTTTGTTCCAAGTGTGAATCAAACACATGACAGTAAGTGCAAAAACCGCAATTGAAGCCACTGCACCAGTCAGCCCGTTTCATTTTAGTTTTAAAGAATATTCTAGTGAACGATTTAAATTTAATATAAGTTTTTAAACTGTCATGGACACTAACACTAACATTAACATTAGAAACGGGATATTTACCATGTTTACTGTTTGTTCTGTTTGTTTGTTCTGTTTGTAAATTTGTTAGTTGAGTACATTTTACAATGTTGTTCATTGTAGGAACTTAAATCAAAAAAAATCAAACCGAACCGAACCGTGAATTGTAGGTTCGACTTAAGAGAATGGAACAAGGAAAGAAAGTATATATTTATCACAGAAACGTTGATAATTATTAAATTAAAACTTTATGTGTGTTGGTGTTCCGATTTTTTCTTCGTTTTTTTGTAGTGTTTTTATTTGGAAATCGGTTTAATTTTTTGGTAAAAAAGTTCTTATTTTTCACATTTTAGTTTTGTTTCATAATGGACAAGCTATATAGTAAAGTATAATGCCAAAAGTTATGCCAGAATAACAAGAAATTGCACATAACCGTTGAAATGAGAGTGTACCAGGGTGAACGGTACACATCTGCCAACCCCTTTAGAGTGTACCGGCGTGATGTTATGTTATGAAATGGTAAAAACTATAAACAGACATGTAATTGCAGTAATGTGAGATTTTCCGTCATTTATTAAAGAGTTCTGTTGTATATCTTCAAAGCCCCAGAAGATTCGAGAATCATCAAAATCAATTCATAATAAGCGGAGTAATCGCGTCACCTCCTCCTTTTTTTGAAGTTGGTTAAAATGGTAATAGTTCTCCTTGGTCTTTCCCCACAGCTACTTGGAAAACATCTAGAATTTAGTGTTTTTTTTAAGCAAGCGTGCTCAATCGTTGATTACGTCATTGTTAACCATCAGGTGAAATATTGTCAAATCCTTTTCCTAACTCTGTTGGGGTCAGCTGCCAAGCTAATTGGATGCAGCTCAATACCGTATTCCTTCTACATGGAGCCTTCACAATCCAGATACTACGGTACAACAATGTTCCTTAATAAGACTCGTTGTCAGCAATCGCGAGCTTATCAGATAGAGTCTGGCCAACGAAAGCGTGATCTGGGGTATTTTCAAAGTTGGGGTATGGCAACATTATTAATCTATGTATTGTCTGTGATTGCGATTGTTAGTATGACTTAGTAATCTTAATCCATGTTGGCTGATTGTTATATATTTACGTTATGATGATACCTTTTCTTATGTTTATGTTTCAATGTTCTTCATTTGGCCGAATAACTGCAGAAGACTGGAAAAATTGACGGACCATGTAATAAATGTGGCAAATAAATATAAACAAAGAGATCATATAACAGAAGAAGTATTGGAAAAATTTATATAAGTGTAGATGATGATTCAGATACAGATGAATACTTAGAGGTTTAATTTTTGTACTATGATTTTGAGTATGATGATTAAGTAATTAATAAATTAAATGTTAAGTGGGTTAATATTATGTACATACTAATAAATAAATCTACAAACTCTTTTTTTAACTCACATCCATGACAGTCATGGCTCCGTCACACTTTACCAAACTGAGCCAATAAATCAAAAAAATAATTATAATAAATACAAGTATCAAAACTTTTAACTAGAGGTATAGTTGGTGATACCACATTAGGATTTTTTGAATTTGCCACGTTTTTCAGATCACACTTTCGTTGGTCAGACTCTACTAATGAAATATTCAATCCAGTCGTAAAACTATATTAAAGTAACGACTCCTTCCTATGTTTGTCAAAGCTTGTTATCACGGTCGGCATTTCCTTAACTTGGGCTTGCCTCATGGGTCAAGGTAATTAAATTAATGGGAATAGTCTTAAGTCGGCGGGTCTTAGGACCAACCACAAATGTAGAGAGAGAGCTAGAAGTGCTAATGTTTTTATGTATGTTCATCAATATCTCCGTCATTTGGGGACCGATTTTGAAAATTCTTTTTTTGTTTAAAAGAGTATGTTCCCAAATTAGTCCCATTTTAATTTGGTAAAGATCTGATGAAGGACTTTGAAGATATACAACAGCACTCTTCAATAAATAACGGCAAACCTCTCGGGATTACTGCAATCGCATGTCTGTTCATTGTTTATACCATTTACCTAAACCTACCTTACTAAACAACCTGCCTATTAGGTAGGTACAACTAAAAAGAGAAAAATAAAAAATCATTTTTGCAAAAAAATACTACCGACTTCCATATAAAAAATTACAAACTGTGACAAAAGTCGGTGTCCATAACGAAAAAAAAGGTTACATACGAAAGACACCGACTTCCAAAAATAAAGTTATTTTACACGTTGTAGTTTTTTATTTGGAAGTCGGTAGTTTTTTTTTTCAAAAAGTTTTTTTATAGAAAATGTCTATGATTTTGTTGAAAATAATAGGCGGGTGAATTAATTACAGTAGGAAAGTCATAAAACCTGTTCTCTGAAAGACCTTTGTGAGGCAAATGAAAACGCTGTTGACTTGACTGAATTTTGGTCAAAATGTATTTAATTTTGGAATCATCGATGCAAGGAAGAAGAAGAAATCATAAAACCTTCTGGTTTATTAGTTTACTTGTTTCACACATGCGTGACCCAAAATTCAGTAATTTCTATTACTAATACTCCACTGTCCGTCTGTCTGTCTTTCACCAGGCTGTATCTCATGAACCGTGGTAGCTAGATAGTTGAAATTTTCACAGATGATGTATTTATGTTGCCGCTATAATAAAAAATACTAAACACAGAATAAAATAAATATTTACTCCCATACAACAAACGTGTTTTTTTTGCGATAATGGTACGGAACCCGTCGTACGTGAGTCTGACCCGCACTTGGCCTTTTTTGTACTTCTTTATTATTCTATGATTTAAAAAAAGCATTAGATCGAAATCTTTAATGTTGACAATTTCATTAAAATATTGTAAAAAAATATATAGATTGTCGTTTTTTTGGCCGCGCAAGTTTACAAATTAATTACACTATGTTATATGAATATAGATCAAATTATTAAGAAAATGGTCTTATAATGGTACGGAACCCTTCGTACGTGAGTCTGACTCGAACTTGGCCTTTTTTGTACTTCTTTATTATTCTATGATTAAAAAAAAGCATTAGATCGAAATCTTTAATGTTGACAATTTCATTAAAATATTGTAAAAAAATATATAGATTGTCGTTTTTTTGGCCGCGCAAGTTTACAAATTAATTACACTATGTTATATGAATATAGATCAAATTATTAAGAAAATGGTCTTATGTAACATATATTTTTTTCAAGAAATTATGACTAGCAGTTTAGACGTAATTCTCATTTTAAAATCGGCTACTGAGGGGTATCTGCACCTTAAAATCTCTCAGCAAACATAGGCCATGATAGATAAGGAATTCTTGACGTGGTTCTTTTATTACATAGGTATATCGTTATCATCATTGATGCCTTCCAACGCTGCATAGAGATATGAAAAACACCGCTGAAATAATAAACCCTTTCCGGAGACACTGTACATATTTACCCGACTGCCGAAGGAGGGTAATGTGTTTATCAGTCTATGTATGTATGTATGTATGTATGTATGTATGTATGTATGTATGTATGTATGTATGTATGTATGTATATATGTATGTATGTATGTATGTATGTTTGTTCCTATATGGCGTTCCAGAGACCAAACGCGTTTGGCGATTTTGATGGTTCTTACGTCAATCGATTCGTCTTAATCCTGCGAGTGTCACTGGCTACATTAAAATTGGAAAAAACAAAAATGGCGGATTTTGGGCGCCATTTTGTGGGGAAAAAAATTTTTTTTTTCTTCCAAACCCATCGTGTGGGGTATCAAAATAAAGGATTTTAAGAGGTGATTTCAAAAATATATAACACTTATATGTTTACTTGTACCTCAATCTAAAAAAAAATAACTAAAAAGTTGTAAATAAAAAAAGTTAATAAAAAAAATCAAAAAACCCGACTGCTTAAAAAGCAAACTAAAAAGACGTAAACAAGAAGAAAATCATGCTGTGCAGTCGGAGGATACATCTGGTGTTGGTCCGCCAGCTCGCGAATATGTATCCTCCGACTGCACAGCATGATTTTCTTCTTGTTTACGTCTTTTTAGTTTGCTTTTTAAGCAGTCGGGTTTTTTGATTTTTTTTATTAACTTTTTTTATTTACGAGTGGTTCTGGAAATATATATGCAGGTATCTGAAACATTTTTATTACATTCCTGTCGATACTGAACTGTTATGCAATAAAATTGCTGTACCTAGCGCATTGCAATTTTATATTTATTTGTCTTTTTTTTAAAAAAACGTTGCCCCACACTAGGAATTTCTTCCTGTATCGTGGGTGTGTTTACAAACATATAAACTCACGTACACACCACCCAGAGCCAGAACAACTACCTGGCTCTGGGTGGCTTGGTGGCTATATTGGTGCACATTTAGAGGATTCAGGTAGATCAACATGTTTTCTAAAGTTAGAGGTTCCAGACATAGTGACATTATATTACCGGTAACAATTTTTAAAAAGTCAAAAATATATAGGACCAGCTGTCGCCCGCGGCTTCGCTCCCGACAACTGGCTACCTACCTACCCTACCCCACCCTATCATACCTACCCCACTCTACCTACCTACCCTTCTCTACCTACCTACCAACCTACCTACCCTACCCTATATAACTACCAACCCTACCCAACCTACCCTACCCAACATACACTACCCAACCTACCCTACCCAACCTACCCTACCCTACCTACAATTTTTTTTTTTACTTATGTATCCTGTGTCCTTCCTCAGGATGTCATATATCCCTTTGCCAAATTTCATTGAATTCCGTTCAGTGGTTTAGGCATGAAAACGTAACAGACAGACAGACAGAGTTACTTTCGAATTTATAATATTAGTATGGATTGACATCTGCTATCTAAATATCACGTGGTCTTTCGTGGTTTTCATTTTATCAACGAAGGCAATGCTCGAAATGCCAAAATGTAAGGAATTGGTCTCGTGACATTTTAATTGCGCTCGACATTCCAATACATTTTTGTCGTTTTTAGGGTTCCATACCGAAAGGGTAAAAACGGGACCCTATTACTAAGACTCCACGGTCTAAAGAACCCACACTATATTATAAAGTGTTGCATCATCCATCTTCTCTACATCCTTGTCCAACCCCTAGTTAAAACTATTCAAGCCTAGTTTGACGGCTCTTTGGTTCTATATATCATATGGGTTCTATTTATTCATAGGTGAGCAAACGGCATCCGGGTCAGCCCATAATTTATCTGGGGGATAAGTAAGGATAGAGGTCTCAGGTCATCCGAGCGTGGGACAGGTTTATCCGGGATTTCGAAGTGTGAAATCGTTTGTGATTTTTTAGAACTACGTTCTGGCCTAGTTTCTGGCTGGATATGTCGTAATGAAGGCCATTTTTCTTTTTTGTTTTGTCTTAACGTAGTTGGGATAGGGATAAAAGTTGTAGGCAGGCTGTTCACCGTTTTTTTTTAACCTCCGACGGAAAAAGAGGGGTACTTGTCTGTGTCAGCATAACTCCTAAACGGATGAACCGATTTTGATTTAGTTTTTTTGGTTTGAAAGGTTATCGAGAGTGTGTTTAGCTATGTTTGATGAAAAAGGTTCAGCCGTTCGAAAGATGTGGACGTTTTACTGTTTCAATCATTTTATTTTCGGTATCGTGTCGTAATTACGTGTCCAATAGATAGTCAATCGAAGCATTCCGCCCAGCCTGTTTCATCATCAGACTACCAGACGTACGGCGATGCACCATCGGTACATGGTGGACATCCCATACACACCCATACACACTAAACGATTTGGGAATACTTTTCTTATGCGTACAGCTTAGGAGTGGAATTCCCTGCCGGAGTCTGTGTTTCCCGATAGCTACAATCTAGGGGTCTTTATGTCAAGAGTGAATAGGTTATTTCTAGGCAAACGTGCTTCACCGTCGACCACATCATCGCTTACCATCAGGTGAAATAGTGGTCAAGCTCAATCCTATCATTAATTTAAAAAAAATTGCCCGACCCGGGAGTCGAACCCAAGATCTCATGCTTAGACGTAGCGCATGTGCCCACTAAACCAATGAGGCAGTCTATTCTTAAATTATTTTGTTAATAAACGAAATTGCTTTTGACCTCGTAAAGGCATTATCTTTAAATGGTTTTCTTTAGCTTTCCTGTTACTTTCCGAAATGAATAATAATATTTCCTCTCTTTATTATTTTTGTTTATTTATATCCTGGAATATGAAAAAATATTAATATAACATAACAGAGACTGTTCCATTCTGTTAGAAATTCATAATAAAGGTATCTCACTAATCCTCAACATTAGCGTGTCACCCAAATGAATAAAAGCCATCATTTCCTTGCTTCTGACATGTGATTAAACAAATCCCTACCATAAAGGAACAGCCCGTTAAATAAAATAGGGCCTCAAAAATAACGGGCCGTACCATAAACGGGCCGGCACCATAAACAGGCCTTTTGAATAACACATTACCGATAATGTTACCCGAAACACTTAGCAGGTTTTAAAAGCCCGAAATTAAAAGCATTTTGTATTGAATTAAGATGCTTTTTAGCGACGTCCTAACATAATATGGGTCTTATTATTTAATAATCTGGTTTCGAGACAAAATGTCAATTTAAAATAGATGTCTGAAATGTTAATTTTGCTTTTGGAATAGCTGAATTGTAATTATAATCATTATTTTTAGGGTTTGACAAAGCACGAAGCATTGCCAAACTTAATGGCCTACCACCGCTTTAGTGCCGTGAAACGGTTATTTTCTAAAGCATACTCCTTAGTAACGGCTAGGTTAAAAGGTTTGAAAAATATCTATATTTATTATTGATTCATGTACATTATTTGTGAAACATGTTATTTTTTCTGTCAATAATAGTTTTGATTTAAACAAAAAATTAACAACACGATATTTTGTTTCGCTACTTTTGGATACTCTTCCATAACGACTTGAATGTTTTTTAAAATATTTTTACACATAAATTGATAGCTAGAATTTCTTCATAACTGAAATAGCAGATGTAAATCAAATAATATTTTGCAAACAAATCTGTCCAAAAGGAGGTTCAATATTGATATTCTGGCTCCGAGCGGGCGCAAGGCCAGTACGGCGTTAACATTGGCGAATATATACGCCTTAAGTGACAGTGACATTGCACGCAGATCGGATGGCCGATGGGGCCGATAAGTTCTGGAGTGGCGACCGCGAACCGGAAAACGATGCGTTGGAAGCCCACCCACTAGGTGGACCGATGACCTGGTGAAGGTTGCAGGGATCCGCTGGATGCAAGACGTACGGGACCGGTCAATGTGGCGACGCTGGGGGGAGTCCTATGTCTAGCAGTGGACGCCTTTCGGCTGATATGATGATGAAATGATGACTTTCAATCAAAATCTGCTTAGATTTTTACAATTATATTGAACTCGGCTTCCGATCTAACCGGATTCAGCTGTAGGTATACCTACCAGTATTGTACATGGAGCGACTGACTGTCAGTCTTCCACAGCCCAGTAACTAGGTACGATACCTCTTCGCAAGACTAATGTCAGATTTCACGCTTCTGACTACCCGTAACAACTGTCAAAGATCTAGGTCCCAACAAGTCGAGCAAACATGACATGAGTCGACTTGTTGGGACAGCATGGGGATGCATTTGTACAGCTGTACCATACTTTTCTGTAAGTCATTCAGGACATTTTCGACCCCCTTGTAACTTTGTTGTGTATAAAGCTAGAAGCCTTAATCAGTGACTAAGAGAGCATTATATAACCAGTCATAACCTCAAATTACAATCAATTTGAACTTGGAGTTTAGGAATTATTGCAAGTCAAAATTCTCTAACCTTAGAAGAACACAATAATGTCGACCCCTTATGTCAGAGTAAAACCAAGTCGGTTAATGTGTTTGTTTGTAACCTAATTATTAAGGTAAATACTGAATAAATTATCTGATTTGTTATTACATTCGATCTCATTACTTTTTGCGGAAGAAGAACAGTAAAAAGTGTCAGAGAACATGTAAAAAACACAAATCTCGCAGACTTGTGTTTTTTACATGTTATGTTTTTGATGGGTTTTAGAAATGACAGCCGGGACCAACGGCTTAACGTGCTTACAGAGGCACGAAGGAGTCTCGGTATGTAGTTTAGGAATGGTCACCCATCCACGGACCGGTCTTGGCAAGTTTTGCTTAGCCTCGAAGATTGACTTGTGCGTGTGTTATTATTTAGCCACGAGTTCCTTTTTTTCTTCCAATCTACTCGGCAAATAATGAACTTATATTAATAGCAGTCTAATATTCAGTAGGACCTCAATTCGTAAGATTTTTTCCTGAAATATGAATAGGAACCTATTCCTAAGCAATTATGACTTTTTCATCGTCAAATTTAAAAGCGAATGGATTTTCATGAATCTTTTTTACTGAGTTCCTAGAATGGAAAAAAATTGTTTGTATAAAATTCTCTACGATGGACACTTTTTAGTTTTTTCTTATTTTTTTTGTAAACTGTCATACGTTTTCATTAAGGTAAGCATCTTTTATTATTTGGGAGACACTCGGGACCGGTCAAAGTGGCGACGCTTGGGGGAGGCCTATGTCCAGCAGTGGACGTCTTTCGGCTGATATGATGATGATGATGATGAAGCATCTTTTTTTTATGTCATTGTTTGAATTATTTCGTCAAAAACTAAGTGTAAATATTAGAAAGTCATCTTACTTGCTTGAATGTCGTTATTACCAAAACAATTATACAGTCATTGTGTCTCACTTACGGGGTTAATCTTAGTCCCTACATATTGTAAAACAAAGCCCCCCGTCGCGTCTGCTCAAGAAAAATTTCAAAAACTACTGAAGGGCTTTTCATGCGGTCTTCACCAATAGACAGAGTGATTCCTGAGGAAGGTTAAAGTGAGGTTTTGTGACTTCCTGACACCCCCGCGGGCGAAGCCACTCGCAAAAACTTGTCTATCATAATAACTAATAATAGGTAAAGGGTTATTTTCGCAAGAGGTTCAGTAGAATGTTGTTGTTGTTGTGTTATGTTGTTGTTGTTTTTGTATGTTATTTTGCTGTGTTGTATGTTGTTTGTTGTGTTGTGTATTTCACTGAAAGAAAACTACACTCCTGCAACAGTCCCGAAAACGCGACACTTTCTTCAGGATAGCCCAGAAATAGAAGCCGCGAGGAAAAACTTATTTATAATAACAATAAACCATTTATTTCAAGCTACACTTTCATGTCAGGATCATCGATTGATTAATTTCATTGTGGGTACAGCTAAGGAGTGAAATTCCCTGCCGGAGTCCTGATAGCTACAATTTAGGGGTCTTTAAGTCAAGAGCCAATAGGTTACTTCTATACACTGATTTTTAGGGTTCCGTACCCAAAGGGTAAAAACGGGACCCTATTACTGAGACTTCGCCGTCCGTCTGTCTGTCTGTGTCTGTCTGTCTGTCACCAGGCTGTATCTCATGAACCGTGATAGTTAGACAATTGAAATTTTCACAGATGATGTATTTCTGTTGCCGCTATAACAACAAATACTAAAAACAGAATAAAATAAATATTTAAGTGGGGCTCCCATACAACAAACGAGATATTTTTGCCGTTTTTTGCGATAACGGTACGGAACCCTTCGTGCGCGAGTCGACTCGCACTTGGCCGGTTTTTAATTTCGTAGACTAAACTGACATTTGGGGGGTTGTCACTTTATGGTTACATAAAAATAGTGTCGTATCCTGACTATCCTGAGTGATCGAAAATCTAAGTAGATCGAAAATGGAACTATTTCACGATAAGAAAAATACATTTGTTAAGAAACTAGCGGCCCTTATTTAGTTTCTACTCATTTTAAATGTCAGCCAGCTCATTTTATCGACCGCATTTATTTTATTGTTGATTTCATATTTAACACAATAAAAGTGTATGTACTATGCGTATGAATACTGTTATATTTAAATATATTACGTTGATATTCATAAAACATTTATTTACACCAATTAGTAAAATAAAATTAAGGAGTCATGTCACATCGATTCGATGAATAACATATGATTGAGCCTAACCTACAACAGTATGCCCCGCGCTTGCAACATTAATCTATACTAATATTATAAAGAGGAAAGACTTTTTTGTTTGTTTGTTTGTTTGTACCGAATAGGCTCCGAAACTACTGGACCGATTTAAAAAATTCATTCACCAATAGAAAGTTACGTTATTCCTGAGTAACATAGGCTATTTTTTTATCCCGAAAACGGGTCCTGTGGGGTGGCCCACGGGAGCGAAGCCGCGGGGAACAGCTAGTAAAAAATAAGGTCATTGGCAGCTGTCAAGTTGCCAATGACCTTGCTACGAAATTTAAAATCACAATATAGGCAAGCGTGCTTCACCGTTCGTCGACCAAATCATCGCTTACCATCAAGTAAGAAAGTGGTCAATCGCGAGTTCGAAGCACCTATAAAAGATTATTCAGTTTGCAGGATTGGTATCGAAGCGAACTTCCTCACCTTATAAACCGACCGACTTCTTCAATAAACTATCAGCTCATTCCTCACCAACTCCACCTTACAATATAAATTAAACTCAGTTTAACTGTAAATCCTCAAAAACCCTCGGCACAATTTATATCAGTTAGCAGTTATTACTGTAAGCCGGGATTACGTTCTCTAACGCTCCGTTAAATGGGGAAACCGAACTAAGCGAGTCTTAAGACTGCCTTGTTCTGAGGTAAGCACAGATTAAGGTAACAGGAGTTTCGTCTTTGTGGGTTTCTTTTTGAGGTGTATTTTACGCGGTATTCGGAAACGTTTTAATGGATGAATTAATTAGTCTATCTGCTATATAGGTAAAGCAACGGTTGTCGTTATGACAACTCCAAACCCCGTTTTCCAAAGTGTTGGATGATATTCTCGTTAACTTTGTTACACTGTTAAACAAACGAGAATATCATCTATGACTCTATCAAGATCTTTCCAAAACACACTGGCCGTCTGTAAACAACTGCACTCAGTTTCAAATATCGAACTAACACGAAATAACGTAGTATAGCAAAAGTGTCGCGCGATAAGCAACTTAGTCCTACTAACATAGAAATGTCGGTCTGAAGGCTCTAGACTTAACAAAATTACATTCTGTCTGCGTTATCGATTGTCGAAAAGTCAAAGTATTGGAGATCGACTACGTGACATTTCGGTAACATTTAGGACATTTTGACAATCGTTTTCGTTGATAAAATGTTACTTTGCTAGACAAGTCACAATCTACTAACGATAGGGTCACAATATCGATCGGAAAATCATCAAAAATATATGGGTTTGCCAAGAGCTATGAAAATGTCAGGTGATCTATCCATTACATGTTGGCATTTCGACCATCGACATCGCTGCGCATCGAATGACACTTGTCTAAAGCCTCTGGTTGAAATTACATGCAGACAGAAAAGCTTCACTTAACATATCAGTGTTTCCTAGTAAAAGCGGTTTAGTCAAATAGTTCCATGGGAAAATATATTCAGGGAAACCTCGTTTGTCTAGAAGGCAATATCGTAAGTTGGTATTGCTACAATGCAGTGAAATGTTGGATAGTTGCCACTGCAAATTCAGTGTTGAGATGCCAATTAGCCGAGGCCTGTTTCAAGCAATAGTAATGACTACTGGAGAAAATGACTCAGAACATAGGAAAGAAAGAAAGAAAACATTTATTGCCACTAAGAAATATTACAGTGTAAACAAAACACAAGATAGTTTTAAAGAACATTATTTCCATTATGGCAAAAGGAGCGGGCTCAGCTGATGTTGACCAGTGTGCAGCATGGATACTACGCTGGCCAACGCTGATTTTCAGCCCACCCCCTTTCTTACAGCACTTCATAATAAATCACTTAATAAATACCCAGACCCACCCTTAATAAATACTAAATTATTCATACCCACAATTATAACAACATATAAAACAACTATTACATCAATTAAATTCCAATTCATTAAAATAACAAAAATAGTAATCCATTATAAATACCAAAAACAATCATTAATTAAAATACATAAAATAATAATCCATTAAAATTACAAAAAAAAAAAATAACATTAAAATACCAAAAATATTAATCCATATAAAATACCAAAAATAATAATTCATTAAAAAATACCAAAAAGAATAAATTTATCAAAATCAATTACGCATACTATATACAGAATAACGTTTGTAGCCCTGCCGAATGAGACATAGAGTAAGCGAAAGTAAGTAAAATCTAATGAGATTTACCCCTATGTTCTGAGTAATTTTCTCCAGTTGTAGCTTGTGATTTATTGAGCCTTTTCTTTCTTGTTGTCAGTCGATTGTAGTGAAGAAGGTTTCCTTCAAAATTACTTAGACAATAGACCTTTTGCTGCCACTGAACACAAAGTTGAAAGGAAATTGATTGTCGTAGTATGGACACGTAAAGGGCAGGAATGTCGGTGGATGGAGGGGAGGAAAACTAAAGAAAACTAGGCACTTATGGGGGCTGCCGACAGAAAATTTAAAACTTTAGAATAACTGTATTTTTGTGTAACAGACAGTTATTCCGTCACACGTCACATAAGCATATCGCTGACGCATACCCATAAGTTTTGCCCCTACAAAAATTGCTGAAAGCGGTTATAGGAGTTTTCACTTCAAAAATGGCCGCATTGTGTAAAGAATAATGACATAAAGGTAATTAATGATAGCGTCACCGTCAACAGTTAAGAATAGAAGTAGAGCACGAGTTACGCAGAGCCCAAGCAACATGAAACAAGGGCAGGAAATAATGATTACATTTTCATCGAAATATATGTCGGAGATGAAGAGCAGAAATGAAAATGCTGAGGTGGTCTGGAGGAGTAACGAGAATGGATAGGATCCTTAACGAATACATCCGAGGTACTTTAAAGGTGGCTCCAATACAGGACAAGTTGACGGAGAGTAAACTGAGATGGTATGGACATGTCATGAGAAGGACAGGAGAACACGTTGTGAGAACGGCTTTGAGCCTACCTGAGGGCAAAAGAGGCCGAGGACGACCTCCTTTGACATGGTGGACCAGTATGACGAAGCTCCTCAAGAAGGAGGCCTGACTGACCCGACAACCCTTGACAGAACGTCTTGGCGCCGTGATATAAGGAGAGCCGACCCCACCTAAAGTGGGAAAAGGCTAGGAAGAAGATGTATGTCGGAGATGAAGAGAAATTTAAAGCCGAAGTATCATCGGTGTCCGCCATGTTGCACGTGGTTGAGCAGAATCAGTGCGCCCACCCAGCGCGGACGAGCTCTGGATGTCAATTGAATCGTGTCACTAGTCTCACCTTGGCATCTGACAGATATCAAACGCCACACGCGACAGTTCATTGACAACCTCGACTCGAAATGCTGACTTAATGACAGCTGTTATCGATTTAATTAATCGACTAAGTTATCTCAAAAGCTAATAGATGGCGCTATTATTACGTAAACAAACCTTTTACTTCACTCCTCCGACATATACTACCAAAATATGCGAATTTATGCGACAAAATCGTTCAAAAATGACCTCGCTACAGATATTTCCATATAATACGAATCCATACAAGGTTGCACGTCTTGGAGATCGTGCAACTTCCTAGCAAAATGTATATCAATGAAGATATTATATTCGCTGTATAATATTTTGCCACCAGCGTTATATTCTGAAGGCTGCTTATATCTCGTAAGCTGGAGTTTAGAGCCAAGAGGAATAGTTTTCTAAGGTTATTTTGTATATAATAGTGATATTTTAGATAGTAAGAGGTTTATATTTAAAATGGAATCGTAACAAATACAGCGAACTACGTCACTTGATCTTTAGAGAAGATTAAATCTTATGATCAAGATGATATTGTTGTCATCGCGGGTTCAACCAGTATGAAGCTGGACAGGAACGTGGGGATTAGCACAGGAAGAGCGAGGTCTATGCCCAGCATAGGGCGAACTCGGGCTGTGAAAAATGGTAATGAAATCTGCAGCAACAAACTCAATATACGTAATAATAAATCTGTTGAATAGTCGTACATCGAAAATATTTCCAAAAAAATAGGCAGGGTGTGCTCATAAAGGATAACCAATAGAACCCATTTCCAGCATATTTGAATTTTGTGTCTGTTTGCCTCACGCATCACGTAAAATGTACGAAACCAATGTAGATAGATTTTATGTATAAAAATATTGCGTAATTGATATTAATATTACTACAACAAAACATCATCATCTCATCTCAATCGGTTCGCTCGATAGTAGCGATCAAATTTAAAGTGTTCAAGAAGTAAAATATCACAATACACGCAATTCAGATACTCGGACAGTTGAACTCCATACTCTATAGATGGCATTATGCATTTGACGTCATTTTCTAAATGGCGGTGTTAAGATTCTCCGCGGAAGAATGACCCTAGAAAAGCAATTGGTATGTACGTAGGGCAGGTAAGAGGTATGTAGGCTTGTATGAAGGGAGGTATGTAGGTAGGTAGGGTAGGCAGTTGACGGGAACTAAGCCGCAGGCACAGCTAGTTCTTTCTTAGTATAAGTAAGGATATTTTTAGTCTCTTCTTTGTAGACCAGAGTCAGATTTTCAATATGCTTGCGGTACCCAGTTAAAAGTATATGAGTTACATACTTAATTTCCAATATACTTGCACTTTTGAGGAAATGACGATCGACATTGACGCTGCAATTTACCTAGCAACCTAATGGGTTTAAAATATTTAAAAAGTTAACCTTCGACTAGAATAGAAGCAGATTTATCTTCCTAGGTTTCAATTTTACTCAAATTTAAGGCAGATAGGACACTTTTTTCTTAAAAACCCCTATGCCAAATTCGGAGGCCCTTGAGATAAGTTAAAGGTAGCTTAGCATTTAATAGTTGACACCCATCATCATCCTTTTAATTTTCCTACTGCTGGGATACAGACCTGCTCTCTGTGAGAGGGAATGGGCCATAATCCACCACGCGGGCCCAGTGCGAGTCGGTGGATGTCACATGTCTTACACACATAATACATAATAACTCTGCTATATGATCGCGAAAAAGTACCTAACATACATAATATTCCTCCAACAGTATAAACAGTCTCTGACTTCCTCAGCAAACCATTTGACAGAACCGTCACAAACCGAAACAATAGCACCAGAAATTAATTGCCTGCAGACAAAAACTTTAACAAAACGTCGGTTTAAAAATGACAGTTCAAACTGTAACCAGCAGCAATAAAAGATATAATTTAGCAGGAAACCATCAGAATGCCCGTCAAAGCGAAAGTTGGCGGAATCCCTGCCATCGTGCCGTGTCGACGCGAAATTACAATGCCTACTAAAATGAAACAGCCCCACAGTTTTACAAGTACAGATATTTATTTTAGTACTGGATGTGGCAGGGTTGTCAACTGTACTGTTATATTGAGTATTGTACTTTATTTCACTAAGGTGGACTTCAATATTTGTTAAGCACACCGACGATATATTTATTTAATGACAGATCTTCAGTAGTTTAATTAATATACAAAAGCAATATAGAACATTTAAATACACAATTTATTTGACTGTGGTTGTGAATTCAATTAAATGAGTTCCTGTCACTTTACTAATAGAGTCATTCGGTTTCTTCTTCTTCTTCCTTAAAAAAGAATATTGCATAGCGATGGAATGCGAGAAACAGGAGTTCATTAAAATTTATGTCCAAAAGCTAAAAAAAAATTATGTTACGCAGAAAGTTCTGTTTTAAAAATAATATTAACACATGGTGCTTTTTAAAAGTCCACTCTAAAAAATAATAAATACTCTATAATATTTATTTATTTATTTATTTAAACTTCATGTACAATGGTCATACATAGGCGGACTTAATGCAGCAAGGCATTCTCTACTAGTCAACCTTTGGGTTAAAAAGGACACAATAGTGGTAGGAGTACAAAAAATAAATAAAAATGAACAATAATTAAATTTCGGATATTAATAAACTATCTAACTAATAAAATACATAAATAATTTCTAAAACAATAGACTACTAAATATTATAATAAATATCATATTCTAAATTAAACAGAAATTTATATATAATAACTATGACGAAGATCGCTATGTAAGAGAGGACAGGTAATAGTTCCGTAATATAAACTGAGATAATAATAAATAAAATACTTATAACCGTGAAGATCAACAGTGATCAGGCAGGGGCCAATAGTACTCCTATAGTTTTAGGTAATCGATTTACGAAACCTCCCAAACCCATAGATCAATGTGTTTTGTCTCTATATTCTGTAATAATCTTGTAACAGCCGGGGATTGTCCTTGGGTGCTCACTAGTGCATACAGGGATAATTGCCGGTTGCTGTCACATTTCATCCTACATGTCTAACAAGGCCTCTGCGAGTTGGTTTCGGCCCCTGGTACTCCTTTTAAAGTGCCAGGACTCTAGGGTCCCGAGAATCTCAAAGAAATAAAATACTCTATTTCTTCGATTAAAAGTCGGTAACCCTATGTGTGTGCCTATGTGTTGACAGGCAGAATGGTATAAATAATGACAGCCGAGTTTGGATTTCATTTCAACACGAAACAATATTGTTGTATGGTTCACATAATAATAACATAGTGAGCCTGAGGGTTTGAGTTTTCACCCTTATTTATAAAAATGTCGACATTGTTTAGCGCTTGCTGAAAACATACCATATACAAATTTTCTATAGAGAATTTGAATAAAAAATCTGCTAATCAGTTGCAGAACAACTCAGAGATTTTTCAAAATAAAGTGTTTTGTGTTGTACCTATATGAGATATTTTATAATAAAAACCTATTAATACTTAATAATAAACGCTTCAAAAACCAATACAAAATCAAGCGATGCCATTGACTGTTGAAAATTCATGCAATCGTTCACAGCAACAATCCAATTCTTTACTTGTAAGTTGTAACTCAGTGGAAAAAGTATCTTATGTCCTAATCCAGGACATAGTCTATTCATATCCCAGTTTCATTTGAATCCGTTCAGTCGTTAAGACGTGAATCGGCAGACTGAGTTACTTTTGCATTTATAATATAACTAGCTTCTGCCAGCGGCTTCGCCCGCGAGAAAGTCGAAAAATATCTCCAGGGAACATATACCCGGGATAAAAATTTATCCTTTGATAGATTATAGCCAGTAATAGCATTGCAAGTCCTGACTATAATCTATATCTGTGCCAAATTTCATCCAGATCCGTCCAGCTGTTTGAGCGTGAAAAATTAACAAACATACAAACACACACACACACATTCACAAGCTTTCAGCTTTATAATATTAGTGTGAAGTACTGGCTACTGCCCGCGGCTCCACCCGCTTTGTATTAGTCAACTACTACTACAACTAGTCAACTCTCAATATCTTTATAAATTATAGCATTATGTGTTATTTTGATGTATAAACTATATTTCTGTAAAGTTTCATCAAAATCCGGTCAGTAGTTTTTGCGTGAAAGAGTAAAAAACAGCCATCCATCCCCACAAACATTCACGTATATAATAGTACTAGCTGACCCGACAAACTTTGTTTTGCCAAAAAAACACCAAACGTTTATCTACCCTACCTACCCTACCCTACCCTACCTACCCTACCAACCCTACCCTACCTATCCTACCTATCCTACCTATCCTACCTATCCTACCTATCCTACCTATCCTACCTACCCTACCTACCCTACCTACCCTACCCTACCTACCCTACCCTACCTATCCTACCTATCCTACCTATCCTACCTATCCTACCTACCCTACCCTACCTACCCTACCCTACCTATCCTACCTATCCTACCTATCCTACCTACCCTACCTACCCTACCCTACCTACCCTACCCTACCTATCCTACCTATCCTACCTATCCTACCTATCCTACCTACCCTACCCTACCTACCCTACCCTACCTATCCTACCTACCCTACCCTACCCTATCTACCCTACCTATCTACCTACCTACCTTACCTACCCTATCTACCCTACATACCCTACCTACCCTACCCTCGTATCCGCCCTAGAGCGACCCGTACAACACCTATTCCGCGTCACTCTGTACTAAAAAATTCGCCAAAAGTGCATTTCTGTGAATTCGCGTTAACAAGTGGTGTAGTGAGAATAAGCAACGTCCAATTTACCAGGATTAGTGTTGGCAAAGTGTTGTGACCAGTGGTTTAGCAGCAGGACCCCGTCAACTTTGGGCTGGCACCAACCGGACAAGGCAAGTCTTTTTATTGAATAAACACCGCTCAAAGATTGGCGCTGTCGAGACCTATCCATTAACGCGCCATCTTCTAAGATCCGAGCACAGACTGAGGAGGAACAGCCATAAGGAAAACGCCAAAAAACACGTGGTTCTAACCTTAACAGACCACGAGGCTAGTACTTAACCTCCTTTAGTAACACGAGGCATCAACACGAGGCTAGACTTAGCCCTGCCTGAAGACTCCGGAGCCGGCCCGAGAATCCGCCGCACAGCCACACGTTGCAGCCACACCTGAAGTCCAACCAGCCTGCAGACCACCTCGTCATCATCAGGTAATTCGAGGGAACTCCTTAACCCTTTGGCCTAGACCACCCGAGTTTGGACTTGTCTGAACAGGGTGACCAGGACGCCCCCCCCCCCCCCCACCAACCCCCCCCCCTTTTGTCCCCCCCCCCCTTTTTGCCCCCCCCCCCCCTCCCCCCCGCCTTCACCCCCTCAAAAAATATTTTGGAAACCCCCCTCCCCGCACCCCCTCTAGATTACTTCACCCCCCCTAGGGATATCTCGGCCCAGGATTGAGGTAGACCACCCGAGTTTTGGTCCATTTGACCAGCTCGAGGAGCCCTATCAATTGGCCCCACCAGATTCCCCCCCCTCAAATTCCCCCCAACTTTTTACCCCGATCCCCCCGCCCCTCTTCAACACCCTCCCCTCGCCTTAACCCTCTCAAATAAAATTACACCCCTCCCCCCCTCACCCCTCGGAAAACTTCCCCCCCTCGGATTATCTCGGCGTAGGAGTGAGATAGACCCATCGAGTTTGGGCTTGCCGTAACCAGCGTGAGAAGCTCTACCGTTTGGCCCCGGCAGAAATTGTCTATCTCGCCAAATCCAAGAGTCCGCGAGGTGGTAATCGCAGCAACGCATCACACGCCACTAACATCCAGCGCAAGGGATACTCCGCTACCTGCAGAGCGTCACACTGCAGAGCCACGCAGCACATCAGCGTCAGTACAAATCAACAACAGTAATTACAACAACAACAGTAATTTAACATAAGTAAGTCCATCACCCGAAACTTTCTAGTCATTGTTAGTAAATTTAATTAAGTTAACAATAATTTAAATTTAATTTAGTTTAAGTAAAACCTTAAAAAATGTCAGCATCATCTTCAGCATCATCCGTTCCCGCCAAAGTACCTAGTAAGGTCACGAAATCGGCACGATCGCTTCGGGAAAAGGTTATTGCGAAGTCGGCAAAGTCAGTCGCAACGGGCAAACTGACTCAGTCCCAGCCGACTGTGATACCATCGAGTCCGAAGGCGGCATCTGTGTCGGGCGTGACTGAACTCACGCGTGCCACAAACCCGCACACACCAGCAACAGCGTACAGCTCTGCGTGCTCCGAAGTCTCGGAGCAGCCAGCAGATGGTCCATCAAAACGCGTGTCGGAAACGATACTGCGGTGGGAGGGATGTGACATATCCCCACCGAAACCTTTAACGGACGAGGAAATTTCAAATGCCTCCAGCCGAACCAGCGAACCATCCAGCCGTCGGGCCAGTATCCTGTACAGAACGCCGAGGAAAGGTACAGGCGTACATATGGACATGGCCACCGAGGAAGCGAATATCATGCTTCAGCAGGGCAAGGCAGCGCTGGAGGCCGCAGGAAACATGAAAAGGGAATGCAAGCAGACAGCTCACGAATGCCTGCAGGGTCTGTACGAGACCGTCCTGTCCCTGTCTGACTCCCGAGCGCGCCACAAATACAACTTAGAAAAGGAGAGATCACGCCATGCCCAAGAGCTCGTACGTGTCGAGAGAGCTCACACGAGGGAGAATGAGGTATCTAAGAAGACTCTGGCGTTGGAGTTAAATCGCGCGAGGGAAGAGATAGGAGAGACCCTGCAAACGACGAAGCAGATAAGAGAGTGGTTGGGAGCCGAGACCCTTCAGGCGTTCAAGGAGAACGCCGAAATCAAAAAGGGGGTCCTGGCCTTGCAAGATGCGGTAAAAAAAGAGCACGAAAAGACCCGCAGGGAGGCCAGGACAAGTTCAGGATCGCCGGGACGAGAATCCCCTAACCCGGTCCTGATGCGCCTCGAACTCAACATAGCCAGCATCACAAACCAGCTGGACATGTTGAGGAAGCAGGTAGAGCGCCTAAAAACGGACCTTCCGGTGCCCCCAGCCACCATCCAAGAACACCACTGCAGCGTCCCCGATGAGATAATGAAGGCGGCCTCCACAACGGAAAGGATGGAGGCAGAAATTAAGAAGATAGCACTAGCACTAGACAGACACACCAACAGACCACCTCCTCCCCCCCCCCAGGACATCTCACAACATCTGAAGCCCGTCCGTGAAAAGCTGGAGCTTGTCTCCTCGGACATCAGAGTCCTGAGAGACAAGCCCCAGCCCCAAGCCCCGCCAGCAACGAACCTTGACACCGAGCTTGCGGTTGTAGAGGTAAAGAAGACGCTGGCGGAAATCGTCAAGGGCATGGATGGCCTGAGGGATAGACCCGTGATGTCACAGCCCCAGAATAGGCCAGTGATCCTCGCACCACAGCCGAAGCCAACCCAGCCGAAGCCAGCCCAGTCCAACCACACCCTTATCGTCTCCTCGACGGACCCCAAACATACGGGGGAAAACGTCTTGGAGAGGGTAAGGGTGGCGCTGGACCTAAAAACAACGGGGGCCCAATTAAACAAGGTAAGGAAGGCAAGGAACCAGAAGGTCATCCTTAATTGCGCATCCAAACGCGATTTGGATTTAATTAAAAGGCAAATCGACAGGAAGGATGACCTGAGGATCCAGGAACCAAAGCCGGCGAACCCTTTGATCTGTGTCAGGGGAGTCCAGGCTCACTACACCGACGAGGAGATGGTGGATCTGCTCAAAGCGCAGAACCAGGGCCTCTTCGGCGGTGTCGACATGGGCAGCCAGACTCTAAAAATTAGATTCAGAAAGAAGGCAAGGAACTCACTGGTCTGCCATCCCGTTTTTGAGCTCTCCCCAGAGCTGTGGAAGCGTCTCACGCAGGGTGAGGCCAAAGTCTTCATTGGCCTCCAAAGGGTACCTGTAGAGGATCAGTCCCCATTAGTGCAATGCAGTAAGTGTTTAGCGTATGGTCACACAAGAACAGTGTGCAAAGAAACTACGCAGACATGCAGCTACTGCTCAGGCGAGCATACTGGAAGAGACTGTCCTTCTAGGAGAGACGGTAAACACCCGACCTGTGTGAACTGTGTAAGGGCAAACAGGGAGAGCTCGGACACCGCACACACCACCTACAGCGAAAGCTGTCAAGAGCGGCAAAAGTGGGACGGCATAGCCAGGTCGCGGGTCTCATATTGCTGAGGAGGAGGGCAACCAGACTAACACCACCACGGTCAGTACTCGCAGTGGTCCGACTAGAGGTTTGCATTTCATCCAAGCAAACCTTCAACGCTCCAAGCTTGCGACAGCGGAGTTCCACCTCGCGGCTCAGGAAAAAGGGATAAAAGTGGCCCTCGTTCAAGAACCCTATGTAGGGAGAACAGGGATCATGAAACAGAACCCAGGCACTCAAGTCATCCAGTGCACCCTGAGCCGTCAAAAACCGGTAAAGGCAGCAGTAGTTGTCTTCGGGGACGAGCTGGAAGTCATTCATGACCCTCAGCTCGTCACCGAGAACATTGCCTCGGTCATAATAAGGGTGGGCGACGTCAAGATTGGAGTAGTGTCGGTCTACTTCGAGGGTGACCAACCACTAACACCTTACATCAACACCTTAAAAACCGTACTCACCAAAACACATACACACACACCTAACACTATCATCGGTGGAGACATCAATGCTTGGAGCCAGTGGTGGGGAAGTAATTCCGAAGACCACCGCGGTGCAGAGTATAACTCATTTGTTAACGAACAGGATCTCCAAATTCTCAACAGAGGACAGGTTCCAACCTTCGAGACTTATAGGGGGGACAGGCTGTATGCTAGCATAGTCGATGTCACGGTATGCAGCTTGTCGCTTCTAGACAGGATCGAGGATTGGAAGGTAGACAGAACCCTCACCTCTTCTGACCACAACGCGGTAACCTTCGCGATGCGTCTGGGGAAACCCCTGGAACCGTTGAGACCAGTCTCAACGCGCATCTATAACACCAAGAAGGCGAAATGGTCAGAATTCAGAGAGAATTTCAACGCCTGTCTATCAGGGTGCAACATCACACCCGGTACTATAGCACAAACCTCAACTCGTGAGGAATTGGAGAGCCTGATCGGCGAGTATACCTCTGCAGTGCACCAGGCATGCGAAAAGTCGATACCTAAACTTGGCACAAGGAAAACAGATTCCAAGCCTCCTTGGTGGTCCCCTTCTCTAGAACAACTCAGACGAGACGTTCTCAGGAAAAAGAGAAGAATAAGAAATGCGGCACCATCAAGGAAAGCTCACACCATCCAGGAATACACCTCAGCCAAACAACACTACACAGACCAAGCTACTGAAGCCGCCACGGCAAGCTGGAAAGAGTTCTGTTCCACACAGAAGAGAGAGAGTATGTGGGACGGAATTTATAGAGTCATAAGGAAAACCGCAAGAAGGGAAAACGACGCGCTTCTCAGGAACCCAGTGGGAGAAACCCTGAGTCCCGAGCAGTCGGCCGAACTTCTTGCGAATACCTTTTACCCTGAAGACTCAACTCTAGCGGAAACATCTCACCACGCCCAGCTTAGAGACCGAATACGAGAGGGATCAGACGATCACCGAGGATTGTCGGCCGACGACCCACCTTTTACACCTGCGGAGCTTGAAATGGTTTTACAAGGTCAAAACCTAAAGAAAGCCCCAGGACCGGATGGGCTGACGGCCGATATATGTGCGGCCGCTATCAACTGCAACAGGGAGGTATTTCTTGCCTTGGCGAACAGATGCCTGGCGCTATCGTGCTTCCCTGGGCAGTGGAAAGTGGCACACGTATGCATCCTACGGAAACCCGGCAAAAACGACTACACCCATCCGAAGTCCTACAGACCAATTGGACTCCTGTCTGTCTTGGGTAAGATCGTCGAAAAACTCCTCGTCAACAGGCTTCAGTGGCACTTGATGCCAACACTAAACACACATCAGTATGGTTTCATGCCGCAGCGTGGCACCGAGGACGCCCTCTACGCCCTAGTGACGCACGTACGTGCAGAGATAGAAGCGAAAAAGATCGTGCTTCTGGTATCACTGGACATAGAGGGGGCCTTCGACAATGCGTGGTGGCCAGCCATTAAACACGAACTACTCACAAGAAGGTGTCCAAAAAATCTTTACCACCTAATAACATCATACCTGGAGAATCGGAAGGTGCAGGTAAATTACGCCCGAGCGAAAAGCGAGAAGGAGACCACCAAGGGATGCGTCCAAGGTTCCATTGCGGGCCCATCACTTTGGAATCTAATCCTAGACTCGCTTCTATCGAAACTTAACAGCTTGGGGGTGTTTTGCCAGGCCTACGCGGACGACGTGGTCTTGGTCTTCTCCGACCACGAGGTCAGTACTCTGGAGCGAACGGCAGAAAGGACGCTGGGCATTGTGTCCGAGTGGGGTAGTCAGAACAAGCTTTGCTTCGCCGCGCATAAAACAAATGCGATGGTGATGACAAGAAAGCGCAAGTATGACGACCCGGTTGTTCACATGTCCGGTGTCCGGCTGAGTCTCGTCAAGGAGATAAAGCTTCTAGGACTGACCATAGACCACAAACTCACTTTCAACGCACATGTTTCCGCCACCTGCAAGAAAGCTGCGGATATCTACAAACAGCTAGCATGTGCTGCGAGGGTGACTTGGGGTCTCAATCGGGAGATTATCAGGACCATTTACGTGTCGGTAGTGGAGCCAATAGTGTTGTACGCTGCAAGCGCATGGGCACCTGCAGCTGAGAAACTGATGGTCAGAAATCAGTTAGACTCACTGCAGAGAGGCTTCGTGCAGAAGATCTGCAAGGCGCATCGCACTGTGTCTCTAGTATCGGCTCTCGTCCTGTCGGGGCAGTTGCCTCTCGACCTCCGGGTAATGGAAGCCTCTACCTTGTTCCTAGTGAAAAAAGGTCACTCTCACGAGTTCCTACCTCCAGGAAGAGAAGTGGAGCGAAAAGTGGGACACCTTCAACAACCACACCCATCGAAACTCATAACCACGGAATACCAGCAACTGGAAGATTTCGATCCCGAAACCCTAGAAACCCACCACATAACCGGTCCCCACATTTACACCGATGGCAGCAAAATAGAAGGGAAGGTAGGAGCTGCCATAACGTGGTGGAGTGAAGGCAGGGAATCGAAATACAGAACTTTCAGGCTGGAACCGCACAACACTGTCTTCCAATCGGAACTCTACGCACTGGTTAGAGCCACAAAATTGGTGAAAGAAAGCAAAGTGGACACAGCCAGCATTCTTAGCGATTCGAGATCGTCGCTGGATTTGCTGAGGTGTCCGAAAGCAACTCACCAATTGGCTTACGATCTCAAGGAACTCGTGCGTGGAATCCGAGGGGAGGGCAGAGATGTGCGTTATTTCTGGTTAAGAGCACACGTTGGTACACCAGGGAACGAAAGGGCGGACGAACTGGCAAAGAAGGCGGCGCTCACAAAAAAGACAGCGCCGGACTACGACAAAGTGCCGATTTCCTTTGTGAAGAAGCGCATACGTGAGGAGACAGTCAAGAAGTGGCAACGTAGGTATGAGTCCTCCAGCACAGGATCCGTGACAAAGGTGTTCTTCCCAAGCGTCCTAGGCGCGAAAAGAATCACCAGAGACATGGTCCTCACTCCAGCATTAGTCCAAATATTCACGGGACACGGAGGATTCTCAGCCTATCTACACCGCTTCCATCTGAAGGACAGTCCCGCGTGCGTGTGTGACCCATTCACGGAGGAATCAGTCTGGCACCTTCTGTTTGAATGTCCGAGATTTAGCCACGATAGGATGAGGCTGGAAAGTGAGCTGGACCTAACCCTGAGCTCGTCGACTCTCAGCTCCATCGTAGAGGGTAAGGCTACAAGACCACCGTTCTTGGAATTCGCGCAGAGGGTCGTCTTAGTCGCCGCTAGGGCCAACTTGTCGACCGCCGTTCTTTCAACACAACCACCAACAAACGCACAGACAACAAACATACATACCTTGACAACACAAACTCAGACCACAACAACCACAAACACCCAAATAGCCACAACAACAATAACACAAATCCCTTCAAACACACACATGACCACAACATCAACACTGACAATGATCCCACCATTGATGCAACAAAAAACAGCAACGACACAAACCCAAAACACAATGACAACAACCATCTCAACAACTAATACACAAAAGACCTTAACACCAACATCAACTATATCAGCACTACTGACACAACAATTACAACCACACACAACGACCTTGACACAACACCGACCACTATCTCTGACCACACCCAGTCCAAACGTGATACAACAACTGTCACAAGCAGGAACTAGCATTAACATCTTGACGACACCATCGGACCAAGCATCAACAGACAACACAACCGCCACGCAGCAAACGGATCCCGTACCCAACTCTGTACCGTGCTTCTTGGCATGGGGAGCAGCAGGTGATCCCGGCATAAGACTACGAGGAGTAGCCCTGTTTATGAACCGTCCGCAGGAGAGTTTGGGAGTTAGCTTCTGTAGAGTAAGACCGGGCAAGTCCAAAGTAGCCATACCACCTGGCCTTGCGGCCCTGATCAATGGAAGTACCACCAAGACGAGCATCGCGGGCAAAAAATACACTGATTTGCCGACAATGGAGATCCTCAGTATCCGATGCCGGGTAATGCAATTTAAAAACAAAAAGATTGCATTGCTCGAGTGGGGAGAGGAGACTCCATTTGCACAAGCAAGCTCGTTACTCCAGAGATTGGGACTGCCCGTTGGACACTCGGCCCGAGCTATCAGCGTAGACGCCATGGTCATCGATGGCGAGAGGGGCGAAGTTGCAGACCGCCTTGGATGCATAAAGGCCGCAGAGGCGCATGAGGTAATCGTGTACGAGGACAGAGGGGAGTCTTTGAGTTACCTTAAGTCCCCAAAGAAGCCGCATACGGTATCGCCTCCAGCCACGCTCAGCGGCTCGGCGCGGATGCAACAAAAAATCGCCGAAGATAGGGAAAGGGAAGCGCTGAACAGAAGCACTCTTACGCGACGTGAACAGGAGTCAAGCCGACTAGCCGGGTTAAAGACTGGCATCAAATCCTTCCTCAAAAACATCTTCACCGACCGACGCAGTGGCTCAATTCACTCGGACACTTCCGGACCGTCACAGGGAGAAGCTCTCTCTAGCTTCCTAAGGAGATCTCCGAGGGAGGCGGGAGAGTCATCCCCGAAAAATACTTTATCAAGGGCCGACAAGGGACAGGTCAGGCCTCCAAACTACATCCCGGTGTCAGGACCCTCCGACCATATACAAAACGCGTTCCTCGAATTCTTGGCGATTGTAAGAGCAACAAAACAGGTCAACACCTTGACCTGCAAAAAGATCTTACAATCGTTCAACCTACAATCTGAGGGACTGCTGAGGGTCTTGCTCGAGGAGGCCGAAGCTGCTGTATACGACAACCGTGAGTCCCGAGTCATCACGGGGTGCATGACGAGGTCGTATATGGCGGCTTACAATGCTACTGTCGGCTTTGTAACAAAAGATAAGGTAGAAACGGCGAGGAAAGGAAAGCCGGTCTTTGACACACCTGACGAGGACCCAATAGTGGTGGTTGCCCGATGCACGGAAATTATGCTAGATGACAAGATTCTCGAGATGGCCCAGACCATCTCGAGTACGGCTTCAACAACGGACTGGGACATCAAAAACATCAAGTGGGTGAACGGGGTTCCGGGGTGCGGAAAGACGACGTGGGTGGTTAGCCACTTCGATGGGGAGAATGATGTAGTGATTACCACGACAACTGAAGCGGCCAAAGACCTGAGAGAAAAGCTCTTGCACCGCATTGGCGAGAAAGCCAAAACCAAGGTGCGAACTATGGCCTCCGTCCTGGCAAGTGGTTTCAAGAGGAGAGATAGATGCCACCGACTACTGGTGGACGAGGCCCTCATGAACCACTTTGGGGCCATAGTTATGGCTGTTAAGTTGTCGGGTGCAGACGAAATTGTCCTCATCGGGGATGTTAACCAGCTGCCATACTTGGACAGAGAGAACCTATTTCCTTTCAGGTATACCCGTCCAAGTATGGTGGCCACAGTCACGCACGAGTTGCTCTGTACTCACCGGAGCCCTATGGATGTAGCATACGCACTCAGCGACCTCTACGGTGGGATCTACTCGTCGAAGACCTGTACGAGTAAGATTCACTCACTGAGGGTGTGCGGCTTCACGGGTGCGGACATCCCGAAAAACTCCCAGAACACGCTGTTCCTGGTTCACACACAGGAGGAGAAATCCATCCTGGGTGAGCAGGGATACGGATCTGGCGAGGGTTCCCGCATCCTGACCATACACGAATCTCAGGGTCTCACCTATGAGCGTGTGGTCATCATCAACTCCCGCAAAGCAAGAATTCGTGTTCATGACAGCGTACCCCACGCGGTAGTGGCCGTGTCGAGACACACATCCAGCTGTGTTTACTACACGGACGACACAGGTGACGCCATCGGACGTTTTGCAAAGAAAGCCATGGGAGCGCCATCAAAAATAGTTGTCGACTACAATCTTCAGACAGCTATGCTGCACCGAAATATGGCGATCGTGGAGGAGTTGTTGGCTCTTCTTAAAACCCTTACCACATCATTTCCCATCCATTTCCAATAGTCAGTATTTAGAGTTTTAGTATGCATGTATAGTTAAGTTAAGACTGGAAAAAAAAAAAAAAAAAAATTAAAAAAAAAAAAAAAAAAAAAAAAAAAAAAAAAAAAATTAAAAAAAAAAATTGAGGTCACGAGCACCAAGAGACCGGCAGCTATATATAAGGCCAAAGAGCATAAAAAAAAAAAAAAAAAAAATTAAAAAAAAAAAAATAAAATAAATAAATAAAAAAAAAAAAAAAAAAAAAAAAAAAAAAAAAAAAAAATGTGTAAGTATAGTTTTATCTGTAACTAGGTTAAGTAGTTCATAGTTTGTTACCCCCGGCCATTGGCGCCCTATCGAGAAGTTGAGGTGATCGGGCGCCGAGAGGCGGGGGGCTGGTCTTGGCTTGATTTTGTTAAGTGAAATATCTTCTTGTATTAGTCTTCGAAAAACTCCTTAATTTATACAGGGTGATGGACCCTACTTACTTGTATTTTAGTAATTAAGAAAAAAAATTGTACTTTTAAAACGCATGTGACGGCTCTAATAGAGCGGAGTTCCAATAAATAAAAAATAGCAGGAATGCATACCAGCGAAAAATTAAATATAAAAGTAAAAAGAGCGCGGACCACTGGTTCGCGGTAGTTTCATTTGTTAAAAAATAAAAATAAAAAAAAAAAATACCTACCCTACCCTACCTACCCTACCCTACCTACCCTACCCTACCTATCCTACCTATCCTACCTATCCTACCTACCCTACCCTACCTACCCTACCCTACCTACCCTACCCTACCTATCCTACCTATCCTACCTACCCTACCCTACCTACCCTACCCTATCTACCCTACCTATCTACCTACCTACCTTACCTACCCTATCTACCCTACATACCCTACCCTACCCTACCCTACCTACACTACCCTACCTACACTACCCTACCTACACTACCCTACCTACACTACCCTACCTACACTACCCTACCTACACTACCCTACCTACACTACCCTACCTACACTACCCTACCTACACTACCCTACCTACACTACCCTACCTACACTACCCTACCTACATACCTACCTTTTTTTTTTTCATTAGAACCTTCTCCTAACAATAACATACACAACAAAAAAAGAATGAGCGATATCGGTCAAGCCGTTCACGCGTGATGCCGTCGTGGCCAAGGGAAATAGGGATTCATTTTTATATATATAGATATATTAAGAAGATGGATTACTTTATTAACAAATAATAATAACATCACGCCTTTTTTTACCGAAGAGTTAAGCAGAAGTGCACATATAGCATAGACAAGACAGCTATTTTAGTATAGATAGTATAGATTTTCGATTGATTCATTGATGTGACATTCTTTTAAGACAAAACGCATTTGGCTTGCACTAGGACAAACAAAACAGACCAATAATACTATCACCGCACAAAAAAGGCAAAAAAGCTCATATCCGATGCCCCATCTAGTGTTCCAACATCCGCGCGACGTTCACAATTTTCGCTTTGTGTGACTGCGACAAAGGCGACCAGACCACTATCTATTGTTGAATTTTTAGCAGCCTTCTGCCATTTTAGCCTGTATTGTACGCCTTTTTGTATAAAACGGTATAATCTGACAATTGTCCTTAATCTGGATTAAATTTTGTTGTAATGCTTTTGACATGGAAGAATAATTGTTGTAAAATGATATAATACCAATAAAGCGTAGGAGCTCGTGGCTAAATAATAACACCCGCACTGGCCGATCTTTAAGGTTAAGCAATGTTTGCCGTGGTTAGTCCGTGGATGGGTGACCATCGTAACATAACGACATTCTTCCGTGCCTCGGCATGCACATAGCTGGGAACAAATTATCGGACGCGGCTGACGGACGTTTCTGAACGCCAAAGTTTATGTCTGCGACTTACGTCCGATAGTTTGCACAATTTATACTCATTTTTTACATTCTTGTACTATTGTACCATGGAAGGCCACAGTACAATGCTCGATGACTTCAGTAGAGCTTCCGAAAGAGTGGGTCTTAAAATGAACATGAACAAAACCAAGGTGATGTTGAAGCCCATACACCGGTACATCGAAGTGTTGAAGTGTTTGTAAAAACGCCACCATGTCAGTTCGACTTTAGGATCAGGCCTGGGAACCTGTCCTTCTGCAGCGAGCTATGAGACAGGGAGACTTCATATCTCCGAAACTGTTCACCGTTGCACTGGAGAATGTCTTCAAGATTTTGGATTGGAGAGAGTTAAGGCATCAACGTCAATGGCGAATACATCACTCACCTTCGGTTTGCCAATGATATAGTGGTCATGGCTGAGACCATGGAGGACCTCAGTACAATGCCCAATGAACTCAGTAGAACTTCCGAAATAGTGGATCTTAGGATGAACAGGACAAAACCAAGGTCATGGCCCATGTAACACTCACTCCTATCAAGATCGGAGACTCCACACTCGAAGTTGTAGCTAACTTCAAGAAAGAGGTTTTTTGGGGGCTGAGTCACCCGCGTCCGTAGGAGAGTTACCCCTATTGATGTAACCCTACACGTGGTCCCCGGACTTATTGCCCCAAAGATGGCGTCCTTTCAGTGCGTGTCTGTAGGTTAGTAGCGTGGAACCTCATCTCACTTCCTTCTCCTCTCCTTTCACTCTTACAAATAATGGCAAGAAATAAAAAGAAAACTGGAGTAAAACAGCGGCTGCACCCCCTCCCACACAAAGTGCACCTCACTAATATTAGAGGTCTGCACTCCAATCTCACCTCAGTCCACCATCATCTGGAGACTGAAAAGCCAGCACTGTTTTTCCTTGCGGAGACGCAGATAGGAAGTCCGTCAGACGTGTCGTACTTATCCTACCCAGGGTTTACCCTGGAGCACAATTTCAAACCACGCGCGGGTGTATGCATGTATGCCCGAGACGACACTTGCTATCGGCGTCTCCATAACCTTGAAGACTCCAGGTTCTCAGTGCTGTGGGCTCTGGTGGACACAGGGCTGGATAAGATTATCTACGCCTGTGTTTACCGGTCGCACAGCGGAGATCAGGAGACAACCAGGCTCACAGAGTACCTCAGTGAGGCGGCTGATGCGGCACAGCAGCGGTACCCTTCCGCCCAATTAGTGCTACTGGGGGACTTTAATGCCCACCACCAGGAGTGGCTCTTCCCATACCAGTGCACTGATCATGCTGGAGGAGAGACGCGCAAGCTTGCGCTAGCTCTAAATCTCACCCAGCTGGTCCAGGGGGCAACGAGGGTGCCAGATGTTGATTCGCATACAGCCAATTGCTTGGACCTTCTGCTGACAACAGATCCAGACCGATACTCAGTGTCGATATCTCCACCTTTGGGTAGTTCCGACCACTATCTGATGAAGTCTGTATCCGTCTACTCCCCGCCCGATCCCAGCCCAAGAGGCTACCGGCGGGTATGGCGGTACATGTCAGCAGATTGGGATGGGATGCGATCTTTTTTCGCATGCTATCCTTGGCAGCCCACTTGCTTCTCTTCGGACGATCCATCGTTATGCGCTGACGCCGTGACTGATGTGTTGCGTCGGTGGATAGAGTACTATATTCCATTTTCTGACGTAGCAATGTCTAACGTCGACAGACCATGGTTTGGAGCCGAGTCATAGAGCCACGCCAACGCGGTCAAACACAAGGCCTACCAGGAATGGGTCGACGCTCGAACGCGCAAGGCAAATGACGTGAGTCAAAAGAAGAGAGCCTTCAAGAGGGCTACCAAGTCCTGCAAAAAGGTGATGCGAAGAGCACGGTTTGACCACATTAGCAGAATCGGGAACAAACTTGCTTCATACCCAGCGGGTAGCAAAGCGTTTTGGTCCCTGGCTAAGTCGGTCGAATCAAATTTCTGTCGCCCCTCACTACCACCACTGCTGAAACCTGACGGATCATTAGCCCACTCCGCTGAGGAGAAGGAAAACTTGTTTGCCTCCCTTTTCTGCGGAATCTTCGCATCTGAATTCTGATGGCGCGCAGCCTCCTCCTTCATCTGATGGATGTGTGACGAGTATGTCGAACATTCGCATCCATCAGAAGGACGTCCGTAGGGTGCTGCGTAGCCTTGATGTGAACAAAGCGAGTGGCCCCGACGGTATACCAGCAATTGTACTTAAAACCTGTGCGCCTGAATTGTCTCCGATCTTGACACGCCTGTATCGCCTATCGATAGAGACTGGAAAAGTGCCGAAGGCTTGGAAGCAAGCCAACGTACAGCCCGTGCCCAAGAAGGACAGTCGAGCTGACCCTGCTAACTACAGGCCCATATCTGTAACGTCCATCCTCTGTAAGAGTATGGAACGTGTGCTGAACGGGAAGCTCCTGGCATACCTAGAAGCAAACGACATCCTCAGTGACCGCCAATACGGCTTCTGCCGAAATCGGTCCACTGGGGATCTTCTAGCGTATGCCATTCACATCTGGAGTGAGACCATCGAGAGACACGGGGAAGCGCTAGCCGTCTCCCTCGACATCTCGAAGGCTTTCTACAGGGTCTGGCACGAAAGCCTTATTGGTAAGCTTCCTTCCTTCGGTCAGCCTAGTGGTCTGTGTGATTGGATTGCGGACTTCCTGAGGAATCGATCCATCCGAGTGGTTATCGATGGCTGCTCGTCCGGTCAGTTAGATATCAACGCCGGATTCCCTCAGGGGTCAGTGCTCTCGGCAACATTATTCTTGCTGCACATTAATGATCTGCTAAAACCCAGAACCTTTGGGTACGCAGACGACAGCACTGTTGATGAGAGATACGTGTCTGACGCGCGGGCTACTGGGCCTCAGATTCGGTCTCTCCGGGAGGCCATGGTTGAACGCTTGAACTTGTCCTTGGAGGCAGTCTCCGAATGGGGCGATGCCAATCTGGTCAAGTTCTATGCCGCAAAAACACAGGCGTGTCTCTTCTCCGCGAAAAAGAGCCAATTTCACCGGGCTCCTTCTTTCCGAGGTGTAACCATACCGATAACGGACTATCTTGAGCTTCTTGGCGTAACGTTGACATCGACACTTAATTTTGGCCCATACATTGAGGCAAAGGCTCAACTGGCTGCCAAGAAGTTGGGGATCCTTGCGAAGGTGAGACGGTACTTCACGCCGGAACAGCTGCTTAAGTTGTATCAAGCGCAAGTTCGATCTTGCATGGAGTACTGCTCTCACCTCTGGGATGGATCTGCCAAATACCAGCTTGATGCACTAGAGTCGATCGAAAAGCGGGCCAAGAAGCTCATCGGCGATGAGGCACTGGTCGCCTCAAAGCTCCAGAGCCTCGAACATCGTCGCCGAGTTGCCAGCCTGTCGGTTTTTTATCGGTTACACTTCGGGGAGTGTGCGACGGAACTGCACAATTTGATTCCGCCTAGCCCTTTCCATCATCGGACTACAAGACGGCCATGCGCACTCGGTACATGGTGGACATCCCTCCCATACGCACAAAGCGTTTTGCTAATACTTTCATTGTGCGCACAGCTAAGGAGTGGAACTCCCTTCCGGGGTCTTTGTTCCCTGATAGCTACAACCTTGGGGTCTTTAAGTAAAGATTGAATAGGTTTCTTCTAGGCAAGCGTGCTTCACCGTAGACCACATCATCGCTTAACATCAGGCGAGATAGTGGTCAAACGCGAGCCAATAAATTATAAAAAAAAAATAGTTCAACCGTCGAATCCGACTTGGCTGGGCGGCGTTCTGGAAGTAGCGCGGTATCTTCTCGTCCAATTTACCGCAGTGTCTCAAGACAAAAGTCTATGACCAGTGTGTGTTGCCAGTGACCTATGGGACCGAGAGCGAGATGTGGTCGCTCACAATGGGCCTTATCAGAAAGTTTAGTCATTAAAAGGGCAATAGAGAGTACTATGCTCGGCGTTTCCTTGAGTGATTGCAACAGAAATGAGGATATCCACAGGAGAACCAAAGTTACCGACATAGCCCGAAGAACTGGGAAACTTAAGTGGCAGTGGGCAGGGCGGCGGCCAAAGTGGCGAAGCCTGGAGGAAGCCTATGTCCAGCAGTGGACGTCTTTTAGCTGCAATAAAGAATGATTGTACATTCTTTAACCAGATATTCTATAAGTTGAGGCTGTCAGTCGCGTCTGATAGTTTGTGCCGACTTTGAGCCGTTGATTAAGGCCGTTAATTGTTGCTCTTTGACGACTGTCCTGGCTTCTGACTACCCATAACGACTGTTACGGGTAGTCAGAAGCCAGGATATCTAACACCGGTTTAGCCAAGGGGTCTGTATGGGGTTATGCCCCATATAAAACAATGATACACAGCTAGATCCGGTTACACGAGAAGCCGATCCCAACGTAGTTGGACAATAGTTAGGTAGATTGATCGCTAAAGCTGATCTATCTTCATATTCTTCGTCATCATCGTAATTCAGCCAAAATACGTCCACATCTGGATGTTGGTAAGCCTCCCCAAAACGTTGCCACTTAGTCCAGTCTTGTGCCGTTCAGTCTTCGCATCCAGCGGACTCCCGAGTCCCTCAGCAGTAGCCTAATTGCGTAAGTGAATTCGGCAGGGCAAAGATTATGACTCCACGAAATAATATGACATATTCCCATTATATAATTAGGTATTACCAAAAATTATTGGACGCTTTCTTTCGGTCGTGGCCTGCACGGGGTCTCCACCGTCTGATGGCGGACGCGGTGGGGCTTCAGAGGAGGAGTGTCGGTATAGCGTTGGCCGCTCTCCCTATCCCCTGCGGCCGAAAAATGGTAGGTGGCGGGGCCATTGTCCTGACCCGTCACAGGGGGACCATACACGGGGTCGTCTGGCACCCATGTGCTGTTTTGGTCCCTGGGTTGGCCACGGCGCGCAACGTGTTATGATGCGCCGGTGATGGGAAAAAAAGTTCTTCGGCCCACCTTGTAGAAGTCCAGGCAACGCTGTTTCTTTCGATACGCTGTTGCCAATCCAGAATACATCGATCTTATTATGTTAATACAAAATAGTATCACACCTATATATTTCGAAGGTGATATGCAGGTAATGAAAACGCAACAGCTAAGTGTCAGAAACGTGAGTTCTCACGTAGGACAGTGTTGTTGGCTTTTCCACTGCAAATTTTTCAGAAGGTCTATGAATTTTGATAAGTCTCTCTTACTATATGGAACGTATAAATTATTGTTATGGTAAAAGTGACCTTTTCTGCCTACACCACTCTTTGAAAAACCGGCCAAGTGCGAGTCGGACTTGCACACGAAGGGTTCCGTACCATTATCGCAAAACACTGCAAAAAATCACGTTTGTTGTATGGGAGCTTCATTTATTTTATTTTAATTTAATTATTATTATTTTTTGAAGTGAATATACAACTAAACATTCTGTGAATATTTCAAGCGTCTACCTGTTACCGTTATTAATATCGAGCAAAAAACGGCAAAAATATCACGTTTGTTGTATGGGAGCCCCGTTTAAATATTTATTTTATACTGTTTTTAGTATTTGTTGTTATAGCGGCAACAGAAATACATCATCTGTGAAAATTTCAACTGTCTAGCTATCAAGGTTCATGAGATACAGCCTGGTGACAGACGGACAGACAGACAGACGGATCGCGAAGTCTTAGTAATAGGGTCCCGTTTTTACCCTTTGGGTACGGAACCCTAAAAACAGGCGTGAAGTAATGTAAGTAGTAATAAGATTTCCCTAAAATATAGGTATTAATTTACTCCTACGAGCATCAGCTCTTTGAAGTGTTATCAGACGAAAGGGCTTTTTGTACAAACATAGGTACGCATATTTCAATGTCTAAAAGTCAAGATAAGTCCTCTTAATGTAGGGAAAGATACTTGATGACTTTGAATGTTCAAGCGCCCTTATTCACTTAGGTACGTCTTGTACCTTAAATTGGTACCGAAGTTTGTTGCTCCTTAAGTCTAACTTTTCTAAATCTGTTTTTCTCTTTGTTTCAGATATGGCGAAAATGAGTCAAGTTTTGAAACTGGATTGCCGATCATAATAATTATTTGGTTAGTATTCAACTTATTCTTAAGTATCATTTTTTTTTTAACTCTTTATTGATTTTTGACCACTGATGGTAAGCAATGATGTGCCAATGGAGCACGCTTACCTAGAAGTAACCTATTCACTCTAGTCCCTCTCTGGAAAAAGTATAACTCTACCAGCGAAAATATTTGACAAATCAAATTTTATGAAATTGGTCATGTGATTTTTCGGTAACGCCTATCAATAGGTACCATAAAGAACAATGGCGAAATCTTAGCTGACTTAAATTTGAGCGTCTGGAAGTGAGTTATATACGAAATAAATTCCATTAATTGGCTTAATGTTTTTCAAAGTTTATCATTACCTGGTTTACCACGGATAAAAAAAAACATTTTAAATGATTTTTTCGTTAACTTTCTTAGTGCATTAATAGCTTAGTGCATTTCACACTTATTCTGACAAGTGACAGTGACTGTAGTAAGTATATCATTATTATATTTGTCATTATAATAAAACGGGATAAATTAATTAACAATACAGTTTATATCCAAGTGTAGGTGTTCCTTGCAAGGTAAGAATAATCTAGTGTAGTAGAAATAAATGAATTACTTACTTTCAATTAATTATAAGCAAGAAGAAAATCATGCTGTGCAGTCGGAGGATACATATTCGCGAGCTGGCTGACCAAAACCAGATATCCTCCAACTGCGTGTCATAAGTGTTAAATATTTTTTAAATCACCTCTAAAGCCCTTTATTTTGATACCCCACACGATGGGTTTGGAAGAAGAAAAATAATTGGGGCCCCACAATATGGCGCCCAAAACCCGCCATTTTCCTATTTTAATGTAGCCAGTGACATTCGCAAGGTTAAAACGAATCGATTGACTTATGAATCATCAAAATCGGTCAATGCGTTAGGGCTTTAGAACGCCACATAGGAACAAACATACATACCTACATATAATAGGTATATAGACTGATAAACAAATTACCCGCCTTAGTCAGTCAGGTAAAAAGGCAAAATTGTATGGGATTGACAAGCGATATCGAAAAATCTCGCAATCAATTCCTTACATTTTGACATTTCGACTATCGCCTTTGCTGACTTCTCTAAAACTTCTGTTCTTATATCAACTACTATGAGTGGTTTCTACAATTCGTAACCCAATTGCAACAGAACGGAACAGAATAACTGTACAGATATTATATTTTCTAGAGCACGATTAAGTAAAATATGTAAATGAAAACAGCTAATCTATTTTAGGTAACTTGTCCTAGGTAAACTGTTTTGGGTGGCATACTATCTACAGACAGTATTTACCAAGATTTCAAAAACGAGAAATTGTCATTTACAACACTCGTACCGTATTGACACTACGTATATGGCCTCTACTCCTGAACTCCTAAACGAAAACTAATATTAGTACAAATCGTCAATTCCACGAAACTATATTCATAACCCAGTTCTACAACCTTTGCCCGAAGTGCCGCAGAATTTCGTGATAAAACGAACATTTAGTGTTGCCAGTGTCAAAATAGTATTACTTAAATGACGTTGATTGATGGTGGCAGCACAGTTGGTTGGAGTTTTCCAATTGTAACTATTGTTGCGCTGAAAAATATTGTTTGTAAAATAGTTGATGATTCTAATAAGGTAAAAATTACTTAGAAATCTGTAGGTAGGTACATAAAAGATAGCTGGATCTCTGCGACATATGTCAAACTGACGTATACGTTATTGTTAGCCTGTCAAGCGCTATTGTAACTGTATTGATACTGACAGCTGTCGCAGAGATCAAGCTATCTTTTATGAAGTATAGCATCGTGTCAAAATATACCGTGTGGAATTTTTTGAATATGATTGAATCAGCTTCGATAGTAATACGAGCTCAAAATTGTGTTAAACCCTACATGGCAAATACTTTTTTTTATACAGAGAAGGATTTATCAATATATGATTGCTTTATTACTCTTGTAAGTGATTTTAGACATGCATGATCTTTCGATGTTTTTCTTCGATGATTCTTATCTAAAACCATCATCCCAGTGAAACCTTGATCCTTATTAGGTAGCTTTCCAACGGTGAAAGAATTTTTGAAATCGGTCCAGTAGTTATTAAGTTTATTCGTTACATACAAAAATACAAATCTTTCCTCTTTATATTATTACTAGCTGTTCCCCGCGGCTTCGCTCCCGTGGGCCACATGACAGGTCCCGTTTTCGAGATAAAAAATTGCCTATGTTACTCAGGAATAACGTAGCTTCCTATTGGTGAAAGAATTTTTTAAATCGGTCCAGTAGTTTCGGAGCCTATTCAGCACAAACAAACAAAAAAATCTTTCCTTTTTGTAATATTAGTATAGATAAAGCTTTTAAGCTACTCTCGGACTAGACTGTTTTGGTTTCTATATAAAACTTATGGTGACTTCATCCAGCTTGCTGGGTAACCGGTTGTAGGTGAATACCAGTATTTTACAAGGAGCGACTGCCTATCTGGAACCCAGAAACTGGGTATAGTTTTCGTCAAACTTCTTGGCCGCCCTGAAGTTGGCTACAATGGCAGCGCCGTAGTAAATCTCATAAAGTAACAGCACCGTTTCGTGCCTCGCGCATCCGGTAAACCAACTTCAGGGCGGCCAAGAAGTTTGGCGAGGACTATAACGCGATACCTTATACTACGTTTGCATCTATGTTTTATGAATTATGGTTGATTTTAGAATAGATTACTGGGTTGACTAGCAATATCTAGCCGCAATCAAGCATAATGAATATTCAATTTTATAAAAATAAATACCTGCAGATTTTAGTCATTAAAGTATTGAACAATTTCAGTGCAATATATTACTAAGGAAACATATTTTACTAAAACTTTATGCACAAGTAGAAAGGCCGGATTATATTGCATATTGCGACGCCTGTATACATATACAAGTGGGTAGGCAGCACTCAAAGTCACATGTTTCAGTAAGTGATGAATAATATGTGCTGACGTTGATGGATGACGGCTAACTGAACTGGTACCAATTCGAGCCCAGTGTTGTTATTTTTGGCAATGGTGCTGTATAATTTTAAAAGATTGATTTCGTATGGGTCATGCACACATTGGATCACTTAAGGTTGCCCTAGTCGATCATTCTTCCATACATACGTAGTCTGGTGTTTACTCCACTGTGTGACGGTGTAACATTCAAAATAAAAAATGATATCAATTTGTCTCATCAATCTAGCCCTTTATGGAAAAAAAAAAGTAATAGAAAATATGTTTGAAACTTTTGAGCGTCGAAAGTTCCATATTTCAATACTAATTTTAACGCATCTTTGGGCGGAAATAAATACCGTTAGAAGAAGAAAAATTGCAAAACAGTCACCAAACAGGGATAGATTATTTGTTCAACAGTTGTTCAAAGAGTGTTTTTTAAAAAAAAAAACAATGCAAACAATTTTATTTTGAACAGATACATTTAGTAGTTTTTTCATGACATCCATATCCCCAAATGGCTGTTTATAAAATTACGCGCGCTCGTTTTCGTCCTAAATCATCATCCATTTCGCAAAAAATTTGCAAAAGTGTGCATTCTTACGTGAACTAGCTTTTTACTGCTCATCACAGCATCTATCTCTTTCGCACCTGTTTTCGGATGAGTTATCATGCATTTTAACCCCGCGCACAAAATAGTTCCTGCCGTCGCGTCGACTAGGGCAACCTTAAATGATTGAAATCAGAGATAAAGTTGGTCTGTTTAAAGGATTTGATTCGACGAATGAAATCGACCAATAAAGCCTCTTACAGGCAAACATAATCGTGATATCGACTAACTCACTGTACGTTCCACGGTGAGTGTGGCAACCTAACCAATATTACGCTCTTCACACACATTTACTGTTATGCCATTGCAATTTGACTGAATTCACCTCCTTTTATTTCTGTCATAATGTGTACCTCTCTGTGTGTCTCTTATTTAGGCGTTTCCCGAGACTGTTCACTCAATTTTTCGAATTACGTCGTTCCATCTAAGCTGGCATCTATGTGAGTCAATCTGCCTAGCCTTTTTCCCAATTATGTTGGGGTCGGCTTCCAGTCTTACCGGATTCAGCTGAGTACCAGTGTTTTACATCACCCCAGTAACTGGGTAACGCGATACCCCTTGGCAAGACTGGTGTCAAATCTTAGGCTTCTGACTACCCGTAACGAATGTCAAAGATCTTTAAATGACAGCCGGGACCAACGGCTTAACATGCTTTCCGAGGCACGGAGGAAACTCGGTATGTTGAAATGGTCATCCATCCACGGACTAGCCTCGTCAAGCGTTGCTTAAACTTGAAGATCGATCCATGCAGCTGTTATTATTTAGCCACGAGCTCCTCCTGGCATCTAAGTGAGTATCCTACAATTACAGGTGCATGCCTGCCCAACCCGTGTTGTTGTTATCTAAGCTTCCTCCGCCACATTTCTTAATTCTTCGTAACCAGCCTTAAAATACCCAAAAGTAAATGGTACAAGAACCGACACGGTCTCGTGACAGCACCCCATAACCGAGGCACGACACTCCCATGCTAAAATACTTAATATTTATGATGTCATAAAAAGTGATAGTTTGTGCCTCATGTAGGTAACCTTGAACCTATGAACTGTTAGTTTTTTTTGTCTATTTGGTAGATTATTTGTGCTATTTTTATTTTTTTATTTTTAGCAAGTGTATGTCAAAGTTGTCACACGATAAGTGTTCCTTGACCTATTGACTAAGGCAGTTGTCCCACCGCCGGCGACGAAGCGACTAGCTATCGACTATTTTATTTCCTCACTAAAGAAGCGTACAAAAGATACAGTGTTCTTATTCCGAGTTTTTTAACGCACTCGCTCGTGATAACGTAAACGATCTCTTATGTCAATTTTTATACAAAAAAAAAAGGTTCTCCTTACCAGACGACGCTTATCGAGTTTCAAACTTTCAATACAAATTGACGTTAACGTTAACGCGAATGAGCAAGAGTAAAAGCTCACACTAAGCCCTCAGATCCCATATCAATAGAAGACATATATTAATAGTTGATTTGTAACTGCCGGCGAGTACTCTCCCTCCGAAACTACTTATCCGATCGTGATCATTCTTTTTTATTGGATTAGGTATCTCTCAACTTAAGAAATAATACAAGTTCAACAAAATTGGTTCAGCAGTTGTCTAGATATGGAACATATAACCAAACTCCTTAACGACAAACAGCACGAATGTGTAAATTGAGTTATCATGGGTATTTTGTCAATCCTTATCCAAACTTGCTGCAGAAGTCGGTGTCATAAACGCCAAAAAAAAATAAGAGTCATTTATTTATTAGTTTATCCTCGCACTGGAACGCCTTGCAGCAATTACACCAATGGAGCACAATCTTATAATAATCTTACTAAAGTCCAGGTGTCCTCACGATGTTTTCCTCCAACGTTGTCAGTAAAGTACATATGAATTGGGATAAGGGCAGGAAGATGATGAGGCGACAATACCTTATGTAGGATAGATGTCCTAAAATATAGAGGTCCGCAGAAATCGCTAATACTCTGGAAATACTAAAGATAATGACTGCAGTGGTGGCTTAGTGTTATCGCCCGCGACTTATAAGTTGTAGGTCGTGGGTTCAAACCCAGGCAGGCGCTTTAGTTTGTGTAATTTCACAATCACTGCTCTCAAAACGGTGAAGAAAAACATCGTGAGGAAACCGGCATGTCCTAGAAAAAAAAAACGAATACATGTGACATTCACCAACCCGCATTGGACCCGCGTAGTGGATTACGGCCAAATACAATGGTGATAAATAACAGTAAGACAATCTGACAGCCAATTATAAGTGTTCACGTCTAGAGCTTGTCTGGTATAAATGTACTGTGGAACAAATAAAGTATTTTGCTTTTTGTACTGAGAGATATCGAGTGATTTCAAAAATGTGGCAGCTATGCGGCTTTTATCCTAATACATAGAAAGAAGAAATTCATCACATGCTGATCTATAAAAAAAAAATATGTTTTTTATTTAACTTCATTGCTATATTTTTCTTGCGGCTCCGCTCTCGTGGTGTATCCTGTAGGACCCAGCCGAAGCGAAGCGAAGTAGTTGGGAAGCCGTGCATTCAGTCACTCTTAATCCTTTAATGTGAGATACACAAGAAAATATTCCTCGTTGGTCTAGGTTGGTCGTTGGTCGCTTATGGTCCTTGCTTCGATTCCTGGATCGGGAAATGTATAAGAGTTTTTTCATCTGGGATATCTCACTAGAAGCCCGGAGTCTAGATGAGCCCCCAATTATAAGAAATTTATACATATCTGGCGAACGCCATTTACTACAGCCCTGTCGAACTGGTCGGGGAAAACAATCATGAATTTTTGTATTTCCTTCTCCGAACCCAAGCCTAGGCGATTCAAAAGCCCCTAAATCACAAATTCATTCAAAACTCAACTTCAGGGATTGTTAAATTAAATTACTTCTCAATCCGAAGTATGTAGAGCTCGTTTGATAAGTACTGTAACCACATTAGGAGTTAGAAACAGGCTCCTGAAAGTGACCTTGAAATACTGAATTATATCACAGACGGTAGGCTTTAAGGTTGTCGCAGATAGACGCGACGAGACAATTCGAGAACTCGACTAAGAAAATAAGGAAGAAAAATATTGTATTTGTGACTCGCACAGGAGATAGGTATAGACAAAAAACTGGCCAAGTGCAAGTCGGACTCGCGCACGAAGGGTTCCGTACCATTATCGCAAAAAAACGGCAAAACAATCACGTTTGTTGTATGGGAGCTCCACTTAAATATTTATTTTATTCTATTTTTAGTATTTTTGCTCTAGCGGCAATAGAAATACATCATCTGTGAAAATTTCAACTGTCTAGCTATCACGGTTCATGAGATACAACCTGGTGGCCAGACAGACAGACGAATCGCGGAGTCTTAGTTACAGGGTCTCGTTTTTACCCTGTGGGTACGAAACCCTAAAAAATTGACAAAAAAAATAGAAACCCGTGCAAAATTAAATAGGCTACTATATCAGCACTAGCACTATTGATTAGATTTGCCCGCGGTTTCGCTCTCTTGTCTTAACCCATAAAACCGTGCATCTTCACATCACATCACATCATCAGCCTATTAATGTTCCCACTGCTGGGACACAGGCCTCTTCTCTGTGAGAGGGAATGGGCCGTAATCCACCACGCGGGCCCAGTGCGGGTTGGTGGATGTCACATGTCTTCGAATTTTTGGCTCTAGGACATGCCGGTTTCCTCACGATGTTTACCCTCACCGTTTTGAGAGTAGAGGTGATGAAATAATTTACACAAAGTGAAGCGCCTGCCTGGGCTCGAACCCACGACCTACAACTTGTAAGTCGCGGCCGATACCACTGGGCCACCACTGCTAAAACCGTGCATCTTACGTGAAGTGATTGTGTACCTTTATATCAGTGGAAGAATGCTTTGAAATTAATATAGATAGGCTCGCATTTGACTACAGTCTTACCTGATAGTAAGCGATAATGACTGTGGTTGAAGACGGAGCATTCCCATTTTTAACCCCCGACGGAAAAAGAGGGGTGTTATAAGTTTGACATGTGTTGCTGTGTATCTGTGTGTCTGTCTGTGGCATCGTAGCGTCCAAACGGGTGATCCGATTTTAATTTAGTATTTTTTTGTTTGAAAGGTGATTTTGTCGAGAATGATCTTAGCTGTGTTTGAATAAAATCGGTTTAGCCGTTCAAAAGTTATAGGCGTTTCACTGTTTGAATCGTGGTGTTTACGCAAGATATCGTGTCATAATTACGTGTTCAATAGATTGCCGATCGAAGCGTATCTACTATGTACTAGATAAATTATGTAGCATGAAATAATAAAAATCCGGCCAAATGCGTGTCGGGCCACGCGCAGTAATAGGGTTCCGAAGTTGCATAATAATGCGGACTAAAAAGAGGGTTTTGTTGTTGTTACATTAGAACGGTTTCAGCGGCTCACAAAGTCTAAAAACGGGCCCACATAGGATTTTTTAATCTATATACTCACGTTTGACTGATGGTAAGCGATGATGTGGTCTACGGTGAAGCACGCTTGCCTAGATGTAATCTATTCACTCTTGACTTAAACTAAATAAGGACTAACTGGTAACTGAAGAAGGAGTTATAAAATCTAATGTTTCCAAAAAAAAATTCAATGGCATTTGTACAAAAATTTTATAGTGCCAAGTACATTTTATAAGTTGGTCGACTATTACTCGTAAACTTGTAAAGCCTGTTATGATTTAATTTTTGTATATTTTTACATGATTCGTAAGCATTATATTTACTCTGTTTTACACAGCTATCAACTTTATTTTAGTAATTTTTCTATGGCATTAGTACACAATTTTTACTGTTCCAAGTACATTTTATAAGTTGGTCGACTATTACTCGTAAACTTGTAAAGCCTTGTTATCCGTGGTAATTTTCCTTTTAATTTCGTTATATTTACTACTGCCGTGAATTTTTTCACATAGCCTAGAGCAACCATTTCGCTGGCAGGGGGGGGGGGACACTTGACTCTAACATAAATTTGCAACTTAAAGCTTAATTTTATGCAAACGAATCTCTGAATCGAAAAATGGTTTTAACAAACCCATAATATTTTTGAATGGCCTATCCAACGATACCCCACCCTATGGGATAGATGAGAAAAAAAAAATACATCCCCACTTTACGTCTATGGGAGGTACCCGAAAAAAAAATATGTTTCATGATTTTATTGTACCACTTTGTCGGAATTATGAATATGTATATACATGCCAAATTTTAGCTTTCTAGTACTTAGATTCTCCGAGCTAAGCTGCGGACGGACAGACGGACAGAGCGAAACTATAAGGGTTCCTTGTTGACTTCGGAACCCTAAAAATGGGTCTTTTAAATTTTGAAATTTTACTTGTTACTAACAGGAAACCCAGATTCCGGTAGGCAAATCCATTTCTTAAAGAAATATTTCTACGGATATGTTACCCGTGTCTGTAAAAACGCGCATTGTCGCATCGACGCCCGTCCGTTGAAGTCTTTATAATACACGAATATGTAACGCTCATCCTTCTAAGAGTATGTCAAGTTCATATGACTAATTGTTTCTGAAAATGTTTGAAATTATAATTGTATTTCTTTATGCTTAATTCGGCTCGGAGTGAGTTGTGAATTTTCGGGTACTTAGGTAATCATTTTCTGCTGTAAATGTTTTGAAGTATTTTCGATGGCTTATGTGGGTTTTATTGGGGAGGCCTGAAAAATTATGGACTGTCTTGATGGCGCGACACGTATTTTCTATGAAAATTTCAAGTGCAAATCGGTCGAATTGCATTGGACTGCGTACATGTGACCGTATTTGCAATTTCGTTTAGTAAAAGACGTTTATCGTTGTGATAAATATAAACCAAATCGGGTGGAGCCATCAGAAAGTTCGCTTAAGAAATTAACAGACTACGGTACTTACGCTGCTTTGGTTGACGATTTTAGTTATTTTGAACCGGAATGTTGACCCTTTTGGATGACGAAAAATTCAAGCCAATTTACCTCTTTTTAACGACAATTTAGAACATTTTCTGTTACAAAAATTCAAAGGGCATTTTCCAACAGAATTTTTATCACCTTGCCCAGGTAAGACCATAAAATGATTTCTTCATGTTGCTTTTTAGGGTTCCGTACCCGAAAGGTCCAAAGGGAGCAATATTGCTGTCACTTAGGTGCCCATCTCTCTGTCTGTCTGTACGTCGTCTGTCACACAATTTTGTTGCGAAGAATTTTTTAACTTCCTCTAGACCTTTGAACTTGAAATTTGGTGATAATGTTTATTATTACGTATATTTTAAATGTCGTGGTGGCTCAGTGGCTAAGATCTCACCTCTGATGCTTGAGGTCGTGGGTTCAAATCCGGGCAAGTACTAATGTGCCTTTTCAAATTCATATGTACTTTCTAAGTTTATCTTGGACATCACAGGCAACGGTGAAGGAAAACATCGTGAGGAAACCTGGACGTATATAGTTAATGCAAGTCTGAAATAGCCAATTCAGAGGCCTGTGGGGTTCCCAGAGGCGGTTTAATTAACTCTGACGCCAGAGGTGGCCACATCCTCACAGGAAAAGAAGAAGACGTATATTTTATTAACAAATACCAATATGTTCTACATTTGGTACGGAACGCTTAATTTCCGAAGTCCGACACGCACTTGCCTATCTCACTCTTATTCATACTTTTAACGATCAGTAAGGGTTAACACTAGTTAGGGTTTGGGTTTTATAATAAAACAACCAGATTTATCAGTAAGTAGAAAGCACTGATTGGGACGTCCATACCATGGTAAAGATATCTAACAGTATTGTGACTCGGCCCTGTCCTTGAAATAAGTGCCTACAAGCGCGCGTCATGTAAACACCCGTTAGGGCCGCCAGCCTTTGAGTTTATTTCTAGTTTTGTGATTGTAAATCTTATATATCGCCGATTCTTTTCTCTAATCTGAGGTAAATATTACCAACCTTTTATTAACCTCATTGGTAATCATTTCATAATGATATTTTGTCTAATTTAATAATATAAGTTTAAGTAGCTAAGTACATAAGTAAATAGATAGCCTAACCTAGGAAACTACCTACTAGTTTTTTTATTAACCCGAGCGTAGGTAGGTCTCTCGTGTGTGCTTTATCACCCTATCCACTTATTTATTTATTGATCCAGGTATTTTACCCGGTGGAAAAAGCGAAATACCTACCTACTACCTACCATAATAAAAGATAATTAAAAAAAAAATTATCTCTGGGCGCGTTATAGAAGAATTCAAGCAAACAAAAATAGCACAATATATTATATAATTGCTCTCTGCCATATTAAGTACGTAAGTAAGTAAGTACTTGTACGTATTTCAATCAAATATTCACAAATCGCACGCTTACTGCTTACAAAACCGTCACACCGTTCGTGACTGTTTATGACTGTAGTGTATCGAGTGTTGGCTGAACTCGAGGCGCGTAGGTATGACTCGCGTTCCGACCGTTTGTATGAAGATAGAATACTGTAGATATCTTTACCGTGTCCATACACCGCTGTTGCAATCATAATATATAATTAATAGACGTAAACATTAAAGTGCCGACTACATTTATTATAGAGTATACCACAGTTGCTGTGACACCAAAGACACCTATATATACTTCATAAAAGATAGCTTGATCTCTGCGACAGCTGTTAGTATCAATACAGTAACAATATCAATTGACAGGCTAACAATAACGAATACGTCAGTTTGACTATTATGTCGCAGAGATCAAGATATCTTTTATGAAGTATACATACCTACTTGCAACCGAGTGTTGAAAAAGTCGTTCCCTAAACTTCGGGTACCCGAAGTGTAGACCCGGTTCTTAGAACTTCCGCGGATACGGAGTGATATTGTACAAACTAAAACATATTTACCATAATATTTGTTTAATCTCAGTCACTACCAACATCATCGGAAGGGATATGAAACCTTAATTTCTAAGCTCTGCAAACAGAAACACGATTGCAGAATGTTGTTATTAGCGAAAACGAAGCAGGGAATGTGTGGGTAAACTACAGTTTAATTATAGCGAGGTTTATGGGATTATGAATGCTTTATTGGTCTAGTGGTCGAAACCGCTACTGGTGTGCGTGAGGGCCTGGGTTCCATTCCCGGGTTATCGCGTTTTTTGTCACTTTGGAAGTGTCTCTCGCGCAAACTATTCAGTTTAGAAAACAATGATATTAGAAACCTCTATTTAATTTTTGAAGATCTATCCATAGTTACCCCACACGTATGGGTGAGATGAAAAAAAAAATGAGTTTCTGTTCTAAGTATGGGGAACTCCCAATTTTTTTTTTTTCTATTTCTGTGTGAAAATCTTAATACGGTTCACAGAATACATCTATTTACCAAGTTTCAACAGCATAGTTCTTATAGTTTCGGAAAAAAAGTGGCTGTGGCATACGGACGGACAGACAGACATGACGCCATGATGACATGACGTTCATTTTCCGGGACTTCGTCGAGCTTCATTGCCTCAGCGCTTTTCTGGTGGTCGCCACTGTTGATTCTGGCTTTCAGGAGTTGCAGTGGTTTGGGAATAGTGCGGTGGGATTGTCCCAAACAAAAAAAAAAAAGACAGACGAATCCATAAGGGTGCCGTTTTTTGCCATTTGGCTACGGAACCCTAAAACATATAATAAAATATTCGATTTAATTTTTACCTATTGTAATGAACACGCAATCACAATTACGGTGAACAATGTAATAATTGACTTTGAACTTTTTTCAATGAAATGTGTTGAACAAAATTTTGACTTACTATGCTCAATGTGGCGACGCCTGGGGGAGGCCTATGTCCAGCAGTGGACGTCTTTCGGCTGAAATGATGATGATGATGATGATGATGCACAATTTACATACAGAATAATACAAAGAGAAATCAGTTATGTATAGAACTATTTTTTTTTTTATTGAATTGAAATGTTTGCTAGCATTGGCATTTTTAGATAAAAAGGAAATGCCCCACTAGTTCATGAAGTTTCAAGAATCTGTTTCATCAAAAAACACTGATATTGTTCAAATGTTTGGAAAAGATTACGTTTTAGGTAACGACAAAAATTACTCTTGTTATACTCCTTGTTCTACTCTGTTATGTATTGCAAGCTTACACGGCAAGAGGCTACCAAGAACCCAAAAGTCAGCGGAATCCTGGCACCGCAGGATCAATCAAATTATAAAAAAAGACCCTGGGTTTTACTGCTTAGACCATGAGTTGCTTCTAAAAACCTAAGTAATACTGGGTCATATAGAATGTTTTCTTAATGGGCAGTCACCACCAAAAAAGAGTAAATGCTGTTTAAAGCAAAACGAAAAACGAATCGATAATATCTTAAAAAATAAAGAGGAATTCAATGAAATTTAATTTCTTCGGGCTTTGGCTTCTAACGTGAAACTGAAAGAAGGTTAACATAATGGTTGTTATAATCATAACATAATTCATCAGTTAAAAAATTGTTATATGAATATATCTTTTTTGTGTTTTCTTCTTCTTCTCCTTAAATATATCTTCCTCAGATACCATCTACTGTTATTGAATCAATTGGGTTAAGTTAGGTTAGAACAGTGATCATTAACGCGCGTAGGCGAGCGAGCGAAGCGAGCGTTCTTAGGAATATAAGCATATATGTACTTGGAGATTTATTAAATTGATCTCGATCAAAATATTATGATACAATATTTGATAATCATTCATTTCCATCTTAGATTATTTTTATTTAAAACTACCCACAATATTCACAACTGTAATGATATGTGTTCAACTTTACTTTTGTTGTTTGTGACGTGCACACGTTAACAATAATTTATTAAAAATCTTTTTTTTTTTTTTTTATCTATTATAGGCCCGCGCTTGACCACTATCTCACCTGATGGTAAGCGATGATGTGGTCTACGATGGAGCACGCTTGCCTAGTAGTAACCTATTCACTCTTGACTTAAAGACCCCTAGATTGTAGCTATCGGGAAACACAGACTCCGGCAGAGAATTCCACTCCTTAGCTGTACGCATAATAAAAGTATTCTCAAAACGTTTAGTGCGTATGGGTGGGATGTCCACCATGTACCGATGGCGCATCGCCGTCGCCATCTTATTAAATAAAAGAGTGTCTTAACACAAATTATTAAAAATAATATTAAATAAACACATTACCCTCCTTCGGCAGTCGGGTAAAAAGGGTGTGTAATCACGATGAAACGAGGTAGACGGTTAACAGTATAGTTAGAAGATCTAAAAAGTGTTATTTCAAAGGTCGAAAATTATATTTCTGGAAAAAAAAAATATCTTCCATCAACGTGTGATCCAGTGTACTTACTTAGTGAACTTTTACAAATGTCAGAAAAAGCTATATATCAAACAATTAAAAAAAAATACAATAATTTTTTCGGCAATAGCCGACCTGTGTGTAATAAATCTCTATCCCAAAAAAATACAATGATTACAACAAATCCAACTTCTAACTGCAAAACATTAGATTCTACATAGATTTTTAATAGTTTTTTCGTATTACCATTCAACGGTGAACCATGCTTTCTGTAGACAATTGCATCGTTCAAGGGTAATTCTATATACCGTACGGGACAGGAAAATCCAGTCTATTGTACAATGTGTAAAAGGAAATAAAACACAAATTATCGAACTTTACGACACGAAATCTTTCGAAAAGAAATTTGGAATACAATTCGAAGTCCGTGTAGCTGGATATTGAAAACTTATTTGATTATGGATGACGATTTATTTATTTAAACTTCATGTAACATAGTGGTACATAGGCGGATATATCGGGAGTGAAAAAAATATGAAGTTTCGAATGACGTTATTACGACGCACGCTATTTCGAAAAACTTTACGAGTGTTATGCCAGTTCGAAAACACATTGAGCCGAAAATCGCTATACCGAATGACGTTTTAGCGAACACGCTGTTTCGAAAAAATGTTTGACTGGTACGCTATTATGAAAGTCTTGGTATCGAAATCCACTGTCTCAAATAGCATATTCCAATCTTTGCAATTTATTTCTAAACGAGTAATTATTTTGCCCGAACATTGTAGAATGTTGAATAAAGTTATCATCATAACTTATGTTATCTTATCTTATGGCTTATTAACTAGCACGACTTTTAGTCACGTGACTTCTTTCTTTCTTTTCACCACTACTTTCCAACGCAAACTAAAGACTTATACACCCCACGTACATATATCTTCACACGACATGACCTAAAAACCTCGCCCACCCTACATACACAAAATTACGTTTACACTACATAATAAAATACAACAAAGGCTCTCTACGAAAACACAGCACTAACCCTTTATCAAAACAGGAACTTATAAATGAAACAGAAAAAATAATAAAAACAGTTTGCGTGTGAGTAATGATGGCGAAGGACCGATTACTAATATTTACTGACGGTTGTTGGAAATAACACTATAAGTTTGACAATAATGTAGCATAGTTTGCAAGGAGGTGGTGGCTAAATAGGGTTCCCTAATTGAAATCGAATGACGTAAGATCGAATAACACTTTTTAATTTTTTTATTACTCCGACTTCTGACTATGGTAGAAATTATGTTTCAATATAATGGACCTTCGCGCTGTTGATGATTCGAGTGTCTAGTTATTCGAGATTTTGATGCATCGAGATAGTGAACTGTCGCACTCATAATTTATCGATTTCAAGTACTATCGAGTAAACGTCTTCGAGCATAAGTCATAACGTCATAAGTCATTTATTTCGGAACAATATACATTGTGTAGAAATTTTGTAAAATAAGCAAGTACCATTAAAACATTCCGATCGATAAAGAAAATAAAAATACTAATATAAAATGCAACAAATTCAAATCAATAATCATGTGCATTCCATTTAAAATAATCAATAATAGAATAATAAAAATAGGTAAAATATAAAAAAAGTTGTGATAAAAAGATCAATTATACTAAATAATTATAAAAAATGTACTTTCTTCTAATGTTTGAATAAAACAATAATAAAAATAGAATGTGGTACAAAAAAAAATACAAGAAATCAATAAAAGTTCAATAAATACCCATTAATTAAACAATAATAAGAATAGAATGTCAAGTTTAATAATAAAAACAAATTGTTATGAAAAGGTCAATAATATGTCATCTCTGTCTATGAATAACAACAGCAAAATAAAATGTCAAAGATAAAAAATATATTATGACAAGAAGATCATTAATAGTATCATCCAATAATATAATCTATGAATAATACAATTATTTAAAATAGCATGTCATTATATAAATATCAATATTATGTCAAATATACGACAAAAAGTAAAAAATAATAATATTTAATAATTCATTCAGAACAATAATAATTACGGTTGTTGTCTATCATCAAGGAACTCATCGATGCCGTAATAGCCCTTCCTCAATAAATATGTCTTCAATTTGATTTTAATTAAGTTAATATTAGCTATTAATGGTTTTAAATTCTAAGGCTAGCCTGTTGTATGGAAATACTGATTGGTATCTGGTACTGTGGTGAACAACGTTTAATTTCGGCTGGATTATGTAAGGCAAGTCTTTCCTACGCGTGTCATCTCTAAGAGCAAGTGTTATTCGATTTAACGAAATTCGATTTGAAGTAGGGAACCCGGCTAAATAATAGCAGCCGCACGGTTCGATCTTCAAGGCTCACGGCAAGTGAGCATTACCTGTAACATTTCTTCGTACCTTGCGTTCATTATTGACCTCACTTCACGTCACCCGCGCTCGTACCTTTGCTCGATAAAATGTTACACCAAAACGCTCGTTGGTTTTTAAAATTAGTTCGTAACAAAACATCGAGCGACATGTTCGAAGTGTGGTTCGAGTAAATTTAAAACAACGAATGCTCGATGTTCTGTTACAAGTAAATGCTCTAGTCTATACTCACCTTTAAGATGTATGAATGTAAACGTAGCCAAAGAAGTAAATAAGGAGGTACGCACAGATAGTGGCACTCTGTAGTTTTTACCTATTCCCATGCGAAATACCTTTGTCAGCTTTAAAGTGCATTAGCTCAACGGCCATGCTAATTAAAAGCGTATTGATACGAACGAAGTTCTCGCTAAAACAATTAATATTTGCTTAATTGCTTTTTGCTGTTTTTATCAGAAGATAAAAAGTACGGGACCGAACTTGAAGTTACGACTGGTTACTAAAACGAATCGTTTGTTTATTTAGGAACCGGGAGTTAATTGGTGTAATTCACGTGTGCCACCTCATTCAAGGAGAGGGCGGGGCGATCAATAACTGACCTTATTAGGCCGTAAGTACGGCATTGCGTAGTGATTTTCGCTTCGAAACTTTTTACTGACTAAAATCGAGAACTTTCGCAACTAATTCAATATTTGTTTTGATTAATGGTACGAAGTGGCATAAAATGTTTGTCTTTTTATCCGACTTCCCAAAAAGAATGTGGTTCTTAATTCAGATGTTTTAATTATGTATGTTCGGGCATAACTCAGTCATATATAAACGGTTTTGCAAAATTACGTTTTTGTTCGAAAGGAGTGTATTACGAAATGGGGCCATTTAAATTTGGTAAAGATCTGATGAAGAACTTCGCAGATATACAACAGAGATCTTCAATAAATGACGGCAAATCTCTCGGGATTGCTGCAATCGCATGTCTGCAATTTACTTTGTGTTGTATTACATCACCACTACTCTCAAAAACGGTGAAGGAAAAAATCGTGGGGAAACCGGCATGTCTTAGAACCAAAAATTCGAAGACATGCGACATCCACCAACATGCACTGGGCCCGCTTAGTGGATTACGGCCCATTCCCTCTCACAGAGAGGAGGCCTGCACGTACAACGGACCAAATGCGAGACTTAGTGCGGAAAAGGGTCCATTTATCGTATCCTATCCTAGTCGCATGTCTGTTTATTGTTTACACCATTTCAAATCAAATCATATTTATTCGTAAATGTAGGTTTCAATACAATAGGATGTTATAATAAGGTGTTTTAATTTCATAACACACCATCACGCCAGTATGCTCTGAACGGCTACACAGATGTTTATATCCTGATACACTCTTATTCCTCCGGTTATGTTCAAGTTAAATGTTATTTAGTTAATCTATTCTGGCTTCTCTGTGGGCATTATAGGTACCTTAATATAGAAGTTGTCCATTTTGTACCACTAAAAAGTGGAAAATTAAAAACTTTTTAACGAGTTCTATAATATCTGAAAATCTGAAATTGAAGTTATGTTTACTTTGTAGTGATTTTAATATTTAGAAGTAGGTTGTATTTTTTTGTAGAAAAGTTTTTGTTAGTCTATTTTATTAGTGACACTAAGGCGAGATTTCCGGTAAAGATCTAGAAAAGTCTGGCAAGATTACAAATTATTCAGTAGCAAATGATGGTTTACTAGAGGTGTACGTATCTAAATCTCTGCCCAACCCCTCGGGCAAAACAGGCGTGCTGTTATGTTAGCTTGAAAAGCAAGCTAGTAGAAAAAGTCTGCTGCAGTCGTGCGAGATATGCTATGTAAAACTTCTTTGCAAACTGTCGAAGCGATACATCAAAGCGTAGATACAAGGTATCACGTCTCGATGAGAGCTGCGTCGATGTGCAAACAACATAACATACATACTTGATTGACCAGCTAGATCCTACGGTTTTATTCACTTTCATATGTCGGTCATTCTCGTCGTCGTTTCATGTAATTATGTCAACTGGGCTTTTCACGTAGATATAATAAATATTCAGTATAGATAAAAAAAAACAGTCTGTGATAAATTGCAGGCTATATTGGCCAAATTCTACATATTAAAACCTAATGTTCCGTTAAAAATCCTGCGTAACAGGTACATTGCTTTAACAGAGTCAATTTTATAATACGGAAACACAAGCTATGGGCGAACATTTAAATCGTATATTGAAAGAATTTGCATTCTACAAGTTAGACTTTTAAAGCTAAATAGTACCCACAAAAATAAAATATCAATACAAAAAAAACGTCACGGAACTGTTCAAATACTGTAAAATACTGCCAGTACATACTAGGCTTAACATGGCCATCTTAATTGAACAATTTAATAATAAAACCATTCAAATACCCATATCGCATAAAATAATCACTAGAAGTATCAGAAATAATCAATTAATAATACCTCAGGCTAATAGTTATTTGTGTTACAAGGGGACAAAGTAATATTTTGTTCTTCCAGGGCGTTATTTTGAATTCAGAGCTAAGCGAAGGAGTCTATAGTAGAATCACGAGCGTAGCGAGGGATTCTAACGTAGAATCCTGAGCTTAGCGAGGAATTCCATTCTCAATCTTTAATTCTTCTTCAGTTACCAGTTAGCCCTTCTTTAGTTTAAGTCAAGAGTGAATAGGTTAGTTCTAGCGTGCTTCACCGTAGACCACATCATCGCTTAATTACCATCAGGCGAGATAGTGGTCAAACGCGAGAATATAGATTAAAAAAAATTCTATGTGGGCCCGTTTTTAGACATTGTTTGCCGCTGAAACCGTTTTAATGTTCATGTAACAACAACAAAACCCTCTTCTTAGTTATTATTATTATACAACTTCGGAACCCTATTACTTCGCGTGGCCCGACACGCACTTGGCCGGTTTTTTCCTTTACTGATAGATGTTTTATGATTTTTGATTTATGATTAGTAGATTTTTGGGATGAGTGAATAGTTAGCTAATATCTATTAAGCATTATAATGAATAAATAAGGCGAATGTAAGTACCAACACAAACCCATCCAGGTTTAATGGTACAATATATAAATGAAACTGTACTCAAGATTCTAATGGAAAAAAAAAATTGTGGTCGGCTTCCAGTATAACCTGCCAGTTAATGTTTATCTGGCCACCATAATTCAGTAACTGGGTAGCATGATACCGTTTGGCATGACCGGTTTCAGATTTTCTGTCTTCTGAGTACTCGAATAGACCTACCGGGACTAATGGCTTAAGGTTGCCCTAGATCATTCTCCTATACAAACCTAGTATGGCGATTACTCCACTGTTTGACGATATACGTTCAAAATAAAAAATATATTTCAATTTGTCATATTATTATCTAGCCTTAAAACAAAAAAGTAAAAATAAACAAAATTGAAAGTTATGAGCGTCAAATTCAATATTTCAATATTAATTTTAACGCATCTATGGGCGGAAATAAATACCATAAAAAGAAGGAAAATTGCAAAACAGTCACCATACAGGAATAGATTAGTAGTTCAATAATGCAAATAATTTTATTATGAAAATATATATTAAGTAATTTTTTCATGATATCCAGACTCCTAAAGATCTGTTTTTAAATTTTCGCGCGCTCGTTTTCGTCTTAAATCATCACCCATTTCGCTACAAATTTGCAAAAGTGCTAATTCGTACGCAAACTAGTTTGTTACTGCTCTTCACAGCATCTATCTCTTTCGCACGTGTGGTCGGATGAGATAGCATGCATTTTAACCCGGCGCACAAAATAGTTCGTGCCGTCGACTAGGGCAACCTTAATATCCTTTCCCAAGCACGCAGCGGAGCGAGCATGGGCGCACCCAAAACATTTGTGACATGACATGACATGATTAATTATGTCATGTCTTACAATTTATCTTAAATGCTAGCACGGGTCAAACATGTGACATATTTTAAAGGCGCGACATGCCTTTCTTGTTGCTGCCCGGCGAGCACAGCCTACTGTGACATGGCTTGAGTGTGTGACTCAAGCCATGTCACAGTAGGCCACCGTGCTAGCATTTAAGATAAAATGGCTTTATCGCCCAAACTGTGATAAAAAGTGTGACTTACGCCATGTCACAGTGGGCCGTGCTCGCCGGGCAGGGCTATACACTTCGGCAATCGTTGCTTAACCTCCTTACGTTCTACTAACTCTATAAATATCTTATGCATCGTAAGTTCAAGTCTAGGACAAAGATATTAAAAAAGTTCTCATATAATATTCATAACGGGCTATATCTCAGTTGTGATTTCTCTTTTACGACAAAAACAAATTTTTATCATTCCTACGCTTGTCAGTCGTGAAATTGTTTTTCGGGGAAAGTAAGCCTTTCTTTTTAGGGTACTGTTTGAAAATGAAAAATCCTTGTGAATCCGTTATGCCGTAGGTACTATAGATACTTTCATGCCATTTTTTTGGATTTTGAGCTATGCGACCAAATTCTCTTAAACTGAAACCCTTAACTCTTAACTCTTCCATTAACCTTGTGTTGCTCCCTTCGGTGCCAATGTGGTGAAGCTGTCGGCAGCCTTGGGCACCATGGCCTGTCTTGTTGCAAGAGCGCAGGACGCATAGTACGGCACGCCAGCATCAATGACTTTATTCGTCGAGCCCTTATCACCGCCAGCGTATCACCTGTATCAGAACCTAACGGCTTGGTACGTGACGATGGGAAGAGACCAGATGGCATGACATTGGTGCCGTGGAAGGTGGGTAGGCCTCTGGTGTGGGACACAACCTGTATCGACAGCCTTGCGCTGTTGGCGCTGCTGCTGCGGCTGCTGAGGCCCCCAAGCGGCGCAAATACTGGAACCTAATTGGTAATTACAGTTTTGAGCCGTTTGAGGTCGAAACGCTTGGGTCATGGCCCGAGTGCACGTCTCCTTTTTAAGGAGATCTCTTGCCAACTGATCGACACTGTGCATGACCAGAGGGCTGGCTCTTTCTTTGTGCAGAGAATCAGCATTGCCATTCAACGTGGCAATGCTGCCAGTCTTCTGGGCACGTTCCCGGATGACAGCGATAACTTAGTTAAAGTTAGTTAGTTTAAGTATAATTTTGTATAGTTTACTTTTGTTTAGTGTTTAAGTATGTACATATTTAAATTAAAATATTTTTTTTTCAACTGAAGATGATGTTTTTTTTTCAAAGAATGATCTCAAAGCTTTTTGTTTCGACACAATCTGAGATAACCATTTTTGTCATTGTTTTGTCGTGTAAAGATTCCCAAAACATCCTAGGGCTCTATAAAAAGTGCCCTTGAGCGGAAACGGTTGTCAAAGTCTACAATGTTTGGGGCATTGTAGACTTTGACAACCGTTTGACCACGTGAGATTATTTATCCTGTAAATACTATAGTTATTTTTATTTGGTGTTTGTGTTTTTAACCGACTTACCAAAAAGGAGGAGGTTCTATGTTCGACATTATGGTGTTATTTTTTTTTGTGTATGTTCATATCTCCGTCAATTTCGGACCGATTATGAAAATTATTTTTTTGTTTGAAAAAAATGTTTCGTAATTAGTCCTATTTTAGTTTGGTGAAGATCTGATGAAGAACTACAACAAAACTCTTCAATAAATTACGGCAAATCTCTCGGGATTGCTGCAATCGCATGTCTGTTTATTGTTTGTACCATTTCATAACATAACATCACGCCAGTACGCTCTTAAGGGGTACGCAGATCTCTCATTTCACCGGTTATGTTCAAGTTTCAAAGAAATAATAATATACTACCGAATTCCAAAGAAAAAAACTAAAAAGTGAAAAATAACTTTATTTTTGGAAGTCGGTGTCTTTTGCAGGTTGGTAGGTACCATTTTTTTGTGTTATAGACACCGACTTCCAAAAATAAAGTCATTTTTCACTTTTTAGTTTTTTATTAACAATAGTTATTTCTGATAGAACTTTTTCTAGCCCCTCTGGTGCTAAAAAAGTGGATTCTTAAACCTAGTAATGACGGAACCCTATCTTTCTTTCTGAACCACTTTCGACCAGTTTCTTCCTGTCCAAATAGATTATATCATCACTTTATACTGTTTACGGAATTCTATTAAGCTCTAAGTGGAAATCCTGGCTCAGCGGCGTTTCGCGGAACGTACGTCTATTACTTTTATTAAATGAAACACCTCTAGGCCCTTTTTGATAGACAGGATGAGGCTAAAGTCGGATATTTTTGTCCTACAGGAAATCTTTGAAAGAAAGTAGCGTTGGGATTTGATTTTATGAATAAGTAAATGTCGGGGACTATGTTCCGGGTTGTTATTGTTTTCGTAATTATCTGTGTGATTGGTTTGCAGACTACCTGAGAGATCGGTCCATTCGAGTGGTTATCGATGGCTGCTCGTCGGACCACTTGGATATTAATGCAGGGGTCGGTACATTCAACAACTTTATGCACATTAACGATCTGCTAAAACCTTTGGGTATGCAGAAGACAGCAGTTGCTGAGAGGCCATGGTGGAGCGCTTGAACCTGTCCTTGCAGGCAGTCTCCGAATGGGGCGATGCCAATCTGGTCAGGTTTAATGCTGCTAAAACCCAGGCGTGTCTTTTTGCCGCTAAAAAGACCCAACTTCACCCGGCTTTAACTTTCCGTGATGTGACCGTGCCAATAACTGACCTTGAATAACTACTCTTGAGCTTCTTGGCGTTACGTCGACTCTCAATTTTGGCCCATACTTTGAGGCAAAGGCTCAGCTGGTGGCCAAAAAGCTGGGGATCCTTACAAAGGTGAGAAGGTACTTCACGCCAGAACAGCTGCTCAGCTTGTATCAAGCGCAAGTTCGATCATGCATGGAGTACTGTTTTCATCTCTGGGTCGGATCTGCCAAATACCAGCTTGATGCACTAGAGTCGATCGAAAAGCGGGCCAAGAAGCTCATCGGCGATGAGGCACTGGTTAAGTCAAAGCTCCAGAGCCTTGAACATCGTAGCCGAGTTGCCAGCTTATCGGTTTTTTATCGATTACATTTCGGGAAGTGTGCGATGGAATTGTATGATCTAATGCCGCCCAGCCCGTTTCATCATCGGACTACCAGACGTACTGCGATGCGCCATCGGTACATGGTGGACATCCCACCCATACGCACTAAACGTTTTGAGAATACTTTTATTATGCGTATAGCTAAGGAGTGGAATTCCCTGCCGGCGTCTATGTTTCCCGTTAGCTACAATCTAAGGGTCTTTAAGTCAAGAGAAAATAGGTTACTTCTAGGAAAGCGTGCTCCATCGTCGACCACATCATTGCTTACCATCAGGAGAGATGGTGGTCTAGCGCGAGACTAGATCAAATAAAAAAAGAAATTAAAAAAGAAGTTTATATTTGAAAGAAAAATATCAAGGTGTGGCACGACAACACAACGAAGACAAAACATTAATATGAGCCTTTTTTTAGAAAAAATATGTTTTTTTTTAACATTGTTCCGTTGCGCACGTCTTCAGTAGCTTTTACAAACATACATATAATAGTCACAACGGATTTTTGTGTCTCTGAAGTTAGCTCTGCCAACCATTGCGCAAGAAACAGTGATCGAGTATACTGCATAGAGTAAGCGAGATAGGATGATGCGACAAACGTAAGCGAGTGAAAACGACAGTTATACAATGCTATCTTCACTTCCAACATTAACACAAAAATAGCTACTGCGCAGTGTCTTGCAGCCGATTCAGAGACACAAAAATCCGTTGTAGGTATTATAAACTTGCGGTTTTTCACATGGGGGCAGGCAGAAATGACAGAATATCACCGATACTTACATTCTCTTTTGCTTCGTTTGCGTTCATACATCAGCCCCCGTACCCAGACGTGTCAAAACTATCATAGTTCGACTGTAAAAAAGGGACAAGTATACAATCCAGATAAATCTGTCCCTTACGCACACTCAAAATAACCTTGCTCTAAGAGCTTATGGTCACCCCCTTGGTCACACAAGCACGCGAGTACTACGTACCTGGCCTTTTTAAAGAACATTTTTTGTTGTTTTACGTGTTCTTTTCCTAAAAAATACATCTTGCATATAATTATCTCAATAAACACGCCACAACTACCAATATCAATCACTGCAGATACAAAGTATCATAAAACATAATAAGGATATTGCCGGAAAAGATAGCCCACGACAGATTAATAATAACATTAAGAGATGAAAGAAACTGCTCCACTATGTCATCATAGAATAGAAAGATACAGAAGGCCAGCTCTGTACATTGAGCAAAAACGGGCGCTTGCACACATTGACGCGTACGTATGGCGCTCTCGGACAAATGACGTTTCTGTGTGCACTTGCTCTCGCTGTAGGTACGCGAAGCGTGTCTGTGTGCGTGGGCGTTTTTCAAAATAAATTTACACGTGAAGAACAGGAGCATGACCGGAACGCATACAGAAACGTAACGAAACGGACGTGATTATTTCTTATCGTCGAAACTTCAATCAGTAATTCAAGTTATTGGGTCTATTTTATCACTACTTTCAACTTATTTAAAAAAAAAATATAAACGAAACTTTGAACTTGATTGTGTTTCGACAAATAACTTAATAAACTACTAAGTAGCTCATAAAAACCTGTTACTAGAGAGTAACAGGATAAGACATAACACGCGATAATAAATATCCAATTCGCAATATGTCCAGTGGGCTCAAAATTTCTAATTCTCACAACCTCCAAATCATAATTTGTTCAATTTGCAATTTGTCCAATTCGCAAATTATCCAATTAACAAATGGTCCAGTCGCAAATTGACCAATTCAAATTACAGTAGTTAATTAAGTATAGTGTAGGTTTCCTTTTAAGGTATTTTAATTCTCTTTCAGATACAGAGATTATTGTGCTTTAGAACCGCATCTAGGTACCTACCCATAATTATGTTGACTACATTTTATAATAATTAAATCATGTCGGTCACATAATAATTATATGTTGATTCCATTTTTTTTATTTGGTCTACGCTGTCATAGCGATAGTATGAATGGTCACAGGCCGTCAATTTTTGAGTAAACGATGACAATCACTGACAGGCTTGGTTTGAATGGAACGTTTTGACAGTGCCGTTTCTAGCAATGGTCACCGAGGCATCTCGATGTTGTTTATTTTACTCTAGACGATTTTACGTGCATCTTTTTTTACATCGTTCTCACATATATGTAATTTGTCAACGAGAATGACGTAACCAAATACTTGTAATTAAAACTTATTGATGGAAAAGAGTGTCCGTGGAGTTTCTTGCGCATTCTTCTCCATAGAGATTGACGCTTGCAATCGTGTAACTGGTTTAATTTTTGTAGACTATTCAATAGTACCGTAATGGTTTAGTTGAAATAAAATATTTTGATTTGATTTGGTTGATCTCAATACTCTGTGTAGTCAACCTTCTGTACCTATCTATTGTGCGGTTTCACACAGGATTTATCTAATATATTATTGGATATACACGCACTTTCGTCTTTGTCAGTATTTGAGGTCGAACTGACCTCAGATAAGGCGGAACATTAATAAAGAGACTACTATGTCGGCAGCCATTATGTTGAAAAGAGGAAAATCGGTTATTACTGTAAATGATGACGTAATAAAGTTCTTTATTTAAGTGGGTACTTTGGACAGTTGTCTGCTCTACTCGTTGATTTTGTGAAAGGTAAGGGATTATGTTGAAAAAATGGGCGGCAATGTTCTGTAATCTTCTAGGTATTCATGTTATTCCTACTGCGATTTAGCAGCAAATAAGGAGGAGGAGGAGTCTTAAGAGCAGAGGTAGAGCAACTTACTAAAGGTTATTGTCACTGGCAAAGTCGAGGGTAAACGGCCTAGAGGCAGAAGGCCTATACGCTGGTTAAACCAAATCCGAACCTCGCTGAACATCAGAGCCTCAGAAGCATGTTGCTGAGAATAGGAGCAGGTGGAGAAACGTCATCAAATAGAAAGTTTTGAATCCATGATGTGGTCACGATCCCCAGCATTGGGGAATCGACGCGAGGAGGAGCAAGAGCAGTGGTGGCTCAGTGGTAACGGCCGCGACTTACATGTTATAGGTCGTGGGTTCGAAACCAGACAGGCGCTTTACTTTGTGTAAATTATTTCGTCACCCCTACTTTTAAAACGGTGAAGGAAAACATCGTGGGGAAACAAGCATGTCCTAGAACCATAAATTCAAAGATATGTAACATCCACCAACCCGCACTGGGCCCGCATGGTGGATTACGGCCCATTTGCTCTCACAGAGAGATGGCCTGTGTCCCAGCAGTGGGAACATTAAAAAAGGCTGATAGTAATGATGATGACGATGTAAGAAGACTTATAAGAGGATCACTAACTAGAAATCGCGTGCCTCATTGGTCTAGTGGCCGCAAGCGCTACAGACTGCTGAGCTGAACCCGGGACGGTTCGATGCTCCGGTCGGGCAAAATGTTATTAGGTTTTTCCTTCTGGAATTTCTCAGTAGCAGCCCATAGCCTGGACATAGGTCCAGTCTATGGGTCTGAGTCTATTTCCAACGGGAACTGGCATAGGCCAGTTCCCGTTTGATGGAAATAGACTCACCCCATATACTTTCATTACGGGTCCGTTTCTTAAAAATAATATGCCAGTCGCGGTCCGTAGGCCATCTAATCCCCCTCCCCTCCCCCGGCCTTACATAATATGTATCTGGATGCGAGAGGCATGGGACCGGTCAATGTGGCTACACTTGGGGGAGGCCTATGTTCAGCAGTGGACGTCTTTCGACTGAAATGATGACGATGAAGATGGAGTCTATCTTGGATAGGCCCACACAAAATGGGCGCTCCGGATCATTTTGAAAGTGGCGCCTGTGACAGAAAAGATAAAAGGTAACTGTTTGTCCTGGTATGGTCATGTGATGAGGAGGGATGAAACGCACGTTACTAAAAGAGTTATGAGTATAAATGTGGGTGGATAGAGACGGAGGGGACGGCCAAAGATGGAGGGACTGTTTGAGGAGTGATATGAAAGAGAAGGGAGTCAGTGTTAGCGTGACGGGGGACAGGACGGTATGGAAGAAGAAAACGTGTTGCGCCGACCACAAGTAATATGGGATAAGGGCAGGAAGATGATGATTTTATTTAGGTAATGAAATAATAATAAATCTTTATTCGAAATTATAAAAGGTAAAAACACAGTTTTAATCTTAGATACCTAATGTAGGTATAATAATGCAAGATTACGATACTAGGTCATCCTGTATCACAGGCTGTAGGAGTTCTAAAAATATGCTTATCGTAGGACAACAGAATATAAACAATATTTAACATAAGAAGTCTAATAGTTTGTACTTTCGTTTATTTATGGCCAAACATCTAGATATCTACCTTCGTTATCCACTATATCTCTCTTCAGTTCATCAGTCCACCAAAACCACAAAAACCAAAAACCTTTTAATACTTGTACAACCAAAAAAATAAACCAACCCTTTTTATTTTTACTTTCCCGAATTAGACCTACTAAAAACAAGCCCACAAAAACACTTTACTACCGCCTTCCAAGGCCAAAGCCTTGAACTTGTATATTTTTGAACCCTTCCACGAAAAGCATTAATTATTTTACTCGTGTAAGCAAATCATGGCCGGCCTCATTTCTAAGGCCTAAGTATACTGTCTGGACGGAATAGATAAGTTGGCCTGGCTATTTATCACATCTTAAGGCTTAGGTCAGTTGTGTTAAAGGCTAATTTGAGGCCATTTTGTCTTATACCGGATAAACTATAAGGTCATAAGGTGTTGTTATATTTTGGAAACAATTTCATGGTTATCTGTTCGTTTAGAGTTTTATCTCTATATTATACACCATTTCCTCGACTCGACTCCAGCAAATTGACAGTTATTACAGGTTATTTATTGACATGAATCAAGGGTTTTTTTTCCGTTCTCATGGCGAATGAAGGAAGTTTTATTAAAAAATCAAATTATTATATAAAAACAAAAACCCGAGATCATAAAAATCATTTACTGAAAAGAGAAAACAAGTAGATACTAGGTATAATATATTATGAGGTGCTGCCAGCGGTTACAAACGAAGTTATGGTAGGTTTTTCTATAATTTTTGTTCGTCCCCACCTGCAGCACCTCATAATTTGTAATGTATAAATTGTACGCAGTACTTGTTTTTCTGTTTTTTTTTGTTTTTTTGCTGTCGGGTTTTTTGTTTTTATAATAATTTGGTTTATTTCAAAATATTTAGTTTTATTAATGAACGAGTTCTCCATATAAGTTATTTGGTAAAAGATTATTTATTTTGCTATCCAAGTTACGCTTATCTTGAATTTGTACCAAAATAGCTAAGCAAAATAGTAACATAAAAGTGTTACTATATATAATTTTGGAATGGTCTATTTAGTAGCTTTCATTTGATACCCAAATCGTTTTTCAAATTTACCACCCCCCTTTTTTTGGGGCGGGGTGCGCCATATTCAAAAAATACATAGCCTATTATATAGAATAGAATAGAAAACATGTATTCGACATAGACACAACACAACAACAAAAATCACAAAGTAACAGAGAAGAATAGTAAAAAATTACAAACAATTTTTAAAAGTTATTGCGCCGTCCCATACCACTCCTACAATTGAGGTGATTCCAACCACATCTCATGTCAAAATCCGTCAAGCCGTTTGGATTTCAAGCGTGATATAGAAATGAAAATACATACATACATACGCTCGAAAAACATTACCCGCCCGCAATCGGGTAAAAATACTCTAAGTATATGTATAACTTTGAACATAGACTTTTGTGTTATCTAATTTTCGAGCAAGTAAAGAGTATGCTATACGCTGCGCTGGGCAAAGAATGTTTTGCATCACTTACAAAACAATGTGTGGGAAGTAAACCGCTTTCTTTTGTTTTGTTGGGCTATAAGTACCGTTATCTTTCTAGACTGCCTCAAGTACGTTGAAGTTGATTTCTTGTTCAACCAAATGCAGCTGTAGACCAGTATTTTATATGGAGCCACTGACTTATAGGGTCATACGATATCTCTTGGCAAAACTCATTGTCAGACTTTTTAACTTCTGACTGCCGATAATGACTGTCAAAGTTCTACAATTAATGTCAGCTGTTACCGACCGACGACTTAATGTGTTATCCAAAACAGTGGGGTTTAGTAGAATGTTGAAGTTGTTGAACTGAGTTAAAGGTCGATAATATAAAATACTTAAGTATATACGTTTCTCATTTTACATACCGCGATAACTTACTACGTAAGAAATTGAAAAATCTATGAATTTGATTTTTCAATTTCTTCTTAATCCAAATTAATTACTATGTTACCCATACACTATAGGCGCACGGTTGGCGCAGTGGTTAAGCGATTGACTGCTCCGCTGCATGTCCCGGGTTCGATTCCCGCACGGAACAAATATTTGTATGACCTACAGATAGTTGTTCCGGCTCTGGGTGTTTGTGTATGTGAGTTTATATGTTTGTAAACGCACCCACGATACAGGAAGAAATTCATAGTGTGGGGCAACGTTTTCTAAAAAAGAAAGAAAAAAATACGATAACTATAACAACGAGTATCATTCGCAAGCATCAAGTTTAATTATTATTAGGTATTTTTATAGCTGTCAAAACGGGCCTTTTATTTTTGGACAACTTTAAGTAGACTTATGCCATTAAAACGATTATACGTAATTAATACCTGTGGATCACTGTGAAGTTTTCAAAGTCAATCACTAAAGACTTTCCAATAATCTCCCATCATTTTCCAACATCTATCTTCTAAAGAAGAAATCTTCAATAACACGCAAGTCTCGTGACAAATACGTGGCTTGTAGGTGATAAAACTAACATTAGTTTTCTCATATCGCACGTGGAGTTTATGTGGCACCGGCTGCTATACGCACACCATCATTTAGACAAGTTGAAGGATAGTATGTCCTGTAGTAAAGAATCTAAAATATTCGAAATACCAAATACGAATGGCTTAGGTTAAGTGGTCTTGCTTGAGAGCAGTGATGGCCCAGCAGTATTAGCCGTGATTTACAAGTTGTAGGTCGTGGGTTCACGAGGTGGCCCAAGCAGGCGCTTTAATTTGTATAAATTATTTCATCAACACTGCTCTTAAAAACGGAGAAGGAAAACATCGGAAAGGAATTTCTTAGAACCAACAATTCGAACACATGTGACATCCACTAACCTGTAATGGGCCCGCGTGGTGGATTGACCGCGTGATGGTCCATACCCTCTCACAGAGAGGAGGTCTGTATCCCAGCAGTGGGAACAAGGGAACAGGCTAATTATAGAGTGGTCTTGCTGGCTACTAACAAACAACTCCAAAAACTCTAAACTCAAATCTCGTATAAGCAAACATCCTCAAATTCAATGTAATTAATGTCTGTAAATTGCCACCAATACCATCATGCGTCCATCCGTTCAGTATTAGGTGTTAAAAATACTTTATTTCTTTCAATTTTAATTACTATAATAATAAATAGTTCATATAGAGCACTCACTCGATCTCTAAAATCCCAAACGCATATTACAATTACAAAAAAATACATAAACTACTATTAAGAACATGGCCACCATATTGCCGGCTATTATGATCGTTCGTGTCATCTGAAAAACCATTCCCCTCTCCCCCCACAGTGCGGTAAAGATGGTCGTAATGTCTTCTTTGCTTTGTGTGATATTGGCCCTAAAATTTGCTATATATCTTTTTATGGACACCCAACCGACATGTCGAAGTGCGTCGTCTTTTTTTTAAGTGTGATGACTTTTTTGGGTTTTCGTATACCTATTGGTTTTAAAATGTAGGTACCTACCAGGAGTTTTTGAAGGTGATTTATTTTTCTTTGTCCGATAGACATAAGCAGTCATACCAGTCCGTCAGTCTGGCCATATCCCAGTTGTAAACGACCCTTTGTGCCTAATGGCCTTGATTTTTCTGTCTCCTGCTTGATATGGAGGGAAGTGGAAATAACTTTTTTTTCCTACTCCTCCGTTTGATTAATTTCGATGCGGGATCCAAATCAGTTTAAACTCATTAGCCGAGACTCAGGGCTCAGTAACGGTTGGTCACCCACGGTGAAGCGAAGAGGCTCGTCAGTGTTTTTGTCACTAAGCCGACGACGGAGCGGCCAAAAAGTAAGTTGCGGCGCAACTGAGGCGAGCTGCGATATCGTATGGAAGACATCGCGGCTGAGTGTTGGAGGCCGCGGCGGGAGAGCTGGTATTGCGGTGAGCCGCTCTCCCTACCTTCCATGGCCTAGACGGGGTCGCCACCGTCTGATGACGGACCCGGTGGGGTCGCTGGGGAGTAGGAGTGTCGGTATAGCGTTGACCCTAAACCCTGCGGCCGAAAAATGGTAGGTGGCGGGGCTACTGAACTGACCGGTCGGACCAAGGGTGCCATACACGGGGTAGTCACGGCGCTCATGTGCTGGTTTGGTCCCTGAGGTGGTCACAGCGTGCAATGTGTTCTGGCCGGTAATAGGGGATACTCTAAAGAGGAGGGTCCGGTGACGGACAGCCGCGGCGGGTTCACAGACGAGTGCTAACGCGTGCCCGTGTTTCCGGCACAAGCTACACAGGAGGACACCGTGGCGTTTTAGTGGGTTGGAGTCCCACATAACTGCGCTATCTCCCCATGTAAGCGCAGTATGCATAAGCATTTCACCACTCAAAAAAAGGCTAGTTAGATTATGTATAACCTAATAAAAAATGAGATAAATTTTTCAATTACGCTCACGTCTTCGATATTCAAAAGCAATATTTTATTTTTCTTATTAAGTCTTTGGTGTATTAATAGCTCTCTAGGTACCAACATTTATTAATGAATTCTTAGCCTCTTGGGGGTCTCGCAGCAATACATAAATATGCGTCTCAGTAGTTGAGGCTTTATAGCTTCATTCTCCATAATGCAGAGAGCGTCCACAGTAGACCTCCATCGCGATCGGTCTTACGCTTCACCTCACTCCACGTCTTTCCGATGCTCGTCGCTTCAGCTATCACCAACGACAGGGACAGCCACGATTTATTTTATTTTGGGGATACATGGCCTGTTTATGTATCCGTGGTGCTAGGCAACTGGGCTTATCCCAGTTGTAAACGACCCTTTGTGCCTATTGGCCTTGTTTGTTCTGTCTCCTGCTTGATATGGAGGGTAGTGGAAATTTGTATTTTTTCTTACTACTCCGTTATTCTTTCTGATTAATTTCGTTGCGGGATCCAGGACAGTTAAATTCATTCTCGGGGACTTCGTCGAGCTTCATTGCCACGGCAATTTTCTGGTGGTCGCCACTGTTGACTCTGGCTTTAAAGAGTTGCAGTGGTTTGGAATTAGCTCGGCGGATGGCCCAAAAAAAACAAGCCACTTTTGACGCTTGATCTGAAGTTCGATCGCTGGCATTTCTCCAACAGCTCTAGAGATGGTCTTGGGACCAGTGTATCTCCGATGAAGAAAACCATTACACCCTGTGTTTACACACACACACAACCAATTTAATCCAAAGCCAAAGTAAAATCCAAAGAGAGAAAAAAAAACAAAGCGAACTCCAAGCCGATCAGAAACGAAATCACGCATAAAAATGTAACGCGTCTTTAACATCCCGTGTTGATACAAACTTATTACAAGTTCGCTACTTCAATCCATGAGAGCTTTCATGTTTCAGGGATTTTGCCTGAAAAAACTTGCCTTTTAAGACAGTCGCATTCTGGCCCGTACCGGTAAAGTTCGCCTTCATAATCGTTTTCAAAGTTATAAACGAAAGACTTTGGAGTAATATTACAGATTTCCGCTTGCTTGCCTTAGGATTGTGGATACTTGACGAAATTGAATGTGAAATTGTGACTTTGTGATTTTGACTTTGTACTAAGTGCTTAAGTTTGAATTTTATGTGGGTACATGGTGTTTAACAGATTGATAAGTATGGATCATGCAGTAAGATATGTTAATCTATACTCATATTTTAAAGAGGAAAGATTGGTATTTTTGTATGTACCGAATAAACTTAAAAACTACTGGAACGATATCAAAAATTTTTTCACTGTTGGGAAGCTACACTATCCCCGGGTGACATAGACTACTTTTTATCCCTGTATTCCCACGGGAACAGAAACTACACGGGTGAAACCGCAAGGCATCCGCTAGTGTATTATATAACTGTTAGGTACTGAGATACAAAGACTTTATATCAATCAGAGTTCGTGGCTATAATAACCGCGCGGGTTGATCTTCAAGGATTTCGAGGTCGGTCCGTGGATGGGTGACCATTCATTACATACCGAGAGTCCTCCATGCTTCAGCAAGCATGTTAAGGCTGTCATTGATGATCGTTGACAGTAACAGTAGTCAGTAGCCATGAAATCTGACAACAGTTTGCCAAGGGGAAGTCAAAGTCAAATATATTTATTTCAACTAGGCCACCAAGCGGCACTTTTGAGCGTTACACAATTAAAATTTACAAGAAGTAAAAATTAATACTACCGTGCATTCGGAAAAGTAGCTTGTTATGGAGAAGAAAGCACAAGAAAAAAAATAAGTGTTTTAAAAAATGTACATAAGTACATCCTTACATACATAGTATAAACCAAAGTCGCTTCCTGCTGTCTGTCTGTCCCTATGTATACTTAGATCTTTAAAACTACGCAACGGATTTTGATGCGGTTTTTTTATAGATAGAGTGATTCAAGAGGACGGTTTATAATATACGCGGGTGAAGCCGCTGGTAGAAGCTAGTACATTAATAAGTTCATATATGTGAGGACAATGCACCCAGAATAGCACTACACACTATACTACTTACAGGTATAAAGTATTAAAGTACTCACACAAGCACTCGGACATCGTGTTAGCCAATTACTGGTTTGTGGAAGTCTGATAGGCTGACACTCCGTCACCAATACTGGTACTCACTGGAAGCTGACCCCAAACTAGACAGAAAAAGTCTAGATTGATTGAGTATAAATCATCTTACTACAGAATTGCATTTTAGAGATTTCATTATTATTACTTGTTTTCGTAAAAATTCCTTTGACGTTGTCCTAGTATCTTTTTACTAATTAAGAAGTGGACTATCTTATTATGCGCCTTGAAACATATCGAGTTTCTAAACTGTTCCTTGATTAATAAAAAAACCGGCCAAGTGCGAGTCGGATTCGCGCACGAAGGGTTCCGTACCATTATCGCAAAAAACGGCAAAAAAATCACGTTTGTTGTATGGGAGGGGCTCCCATACAACAAACGTGATTTTTAACGGGGTTATATATTTGAAACTTGGCATAAATACTAACTTAAGTAAATAGTAAAGGTTTTCATTATTAGTTTATCAAAACTTCTAAAAAGACGATTTAGGGGTGTTAAAGATTTTTGAAGAATTTTACTGTACAGGTCTTCTTTTTATGATGTAGGGAGCACTAAGAAGGGATTTTTTGAAATTCCACCTTTAAGGAGGTGAACTAATCAATCGGCCAAAAGTCTAAAAAACCGGCGTGCATATGAGGACCGTAGCAGGTGGCGTTCTGTAGTTACTGCCTACCCCCATGGGAAAAAAGAGTGAGTTTATGTATGTATTAGAGAAAAGCCTGCGAAAGCAATAATTTAAGTATGTAGGTCGATAGAATGGAAAATATGCAGAGCATTTTGTTAGAATATATCCGTGCAAAACCATCCATCGCTCACTGTGCCGATATAGTTTATGTTCACACCAGCGCAACATATATGGAATTTCAGTTTATAATAGGGATGGATGATTTTTGGGGTGGGTATGGGATCTACCTCCTAGCGGTCCATCCCGGGCAACGGCACCACAGGCTTGCCTGTGGTACGGCTGAACGATCCCACTTAAGCGGTGGTAGGCTCCGCAAGGGGCCGCCTGGCTCGCGACCACCATCCCACCGGAGTCCGGCGCCAAACAGCTTGCTGTGTTCCGTCGGTGTGTGGGAGTGCCAGTGCCTTTGGGGGAGAAGGAGGATGTCAGTTGCGCTGTTCAGAACCGGTCTTGGTCTCTGGGCAAAACTTGCCAGGTAGCTCATTTTGGAGGGTAGCGGGATCCGAAGCACGGTGCCAGCCGTTGGCCGACCGCAGTCAGTAGGGGGCCCAAGTAGCACGCCAGCCACGTGCCAAAGGCTGCCCCGCCAACTCGCGAAAAATCCCGGTATGCTCCACCGTGCCAGCTGGCGACTGGATGGGAGGACCCGGTGGCCATATCCGGGGGGGTTCGGGCGTCCCCGCAGTCTCCAAATGAGTTCCCCATAGGTTGGGTTAGCACCAGTGTTCCACTTGGTTCACTGAGCAGCACCTCGACAGTTCGACTTCTTCCCCAGCAAACTCTATAACTCAAAATATGACCAAAGCTAAGAAGAATATGGTGAAACAACGGCTGCACTTCCTCCCACTAAAAGTGCACCTCACTAACATCAGGGGGCTGCACTCTAATCTCGATCCGGTCCACCACCACCTTGAGACCGAGAAGCCGCACCTGTTTTTCCTAACGGAGACGAAGATAACAACCCCGTCGGACGTGGCGTACCTCAACTACCCGGGTTACTCTCTTGAACACAAGTTCAAGAAGCAAGCTGGGGTCTGTGTGTACGTCCGCGATGACATTTGTTGTCGTCGTCTCCGTTGCTTTGAGAAATCGGGGTTTTCTGCCATATGGCTACTTGTGGACACTGGCGTGGAGAAGTCCCTCTACATCGGCGTCTATCGATCGCACACCGGTGACCAGGAGACGACAGCGCTTTTTAATTTCCTCGTGGAGTCGGCTGACATGGCCCAGCAACGGTACCCAACAGCGAAGCTTAATTTTCTGGGGGACTTTAACGCCCATCATAAAGAGTGGTTGTACCCGTACCGGAAAACTGACCATGCCGGGTTGGAGGCGCGCAAGTTTTCTCTATCGCTAGATCTAACCCAGCTGGTGAATGTGGCAACGCGGGTACCGGATGTTGACGGCCATACACCCAATTGCTTAGACCTTCTGCTGACAACTGATCCGGACAGTCATTCGGTGTCGGTCTCAGCCCCACTGGGAACGTCTGACCACTGTCTGGTGAAATCCGTGTCGACTTGCTCTCCTCCAGATGACAGTCCTAGAGGCACGAGACGAGTATGGCGATACGAGTCAGCAGATTGGGACGAGATGCGGCACTTTTTTGCGTCTTATCCTTGGCGGCATGTGTGCTTCTCCTCGGGTGACCCCTCGAGCTGTGCAGACGCGGTTGGGGATGTGATTCGACAGGGAATGGAGTATTTCATTCCATTCTCCGACATTCCGCTCGGTCACAAATCCCGACCTTGGTATAATGCAGAATGCGCCCACGCAGTGGCCCGAAAAGAGTCTGCCTACAAAGCCTGGGTCGGGGCCCGCGCCCGCAAACTTAGAGCACGTAGGGTTCGCGCGAGGAAAAGAGCCTTTAATTCTGCCGCCAAGTTCTGCAAGCGGGTTCTGCGTCGGGCACGTTTTGACCATATTGGACGTATTGGGGCCAAGCTGGCATCACACCCTCCGGGTAGTAAACAGTTTTGGTCCCTGTCTAAAGCGGTTGAAACGAATTTCTGTCGTCCCACATTACCTCCAATGCTGAAACCTGATGGGTCGCTGGCTCACTCTGCGAGTGAGAAAGCAAATTTATTTGCATCTCTCTTTGCTAGCAATTCACGTCTGGACGCTGGCTCCAAGCAACCACCTACTCTACCTCATTGTGACTCTTCGATGCCGGAGATCGCTGTGCACACTAAAGAGGTCCGGAGAGTATTGTGCAGTCTAGACGTGAACAAGGCCAGCGGGCCTGACGGCATTCCAGCGAGAGTGCTGAGGCAGTGTGCGCCAGAACTGTCTCCTGTATTGACACGCTTGTTCCGCCTCTCTCTTGTAAAAAGAATGGTGCCGAAATCCTGGAAGCTTGCAAATGTGCAACCAGTGCCCAAAAAAGGCAACCGTGCAGACCCTGCCCATTACCGTCCGATCGCCATTACCTCCATTTTGTCCAAAGTTATGGAAAGGGTACTCAACAGTAAGTTGCTGACGTACCTTGAAGACAATAATCTCCTCAGTGACCGTCAGTATGGCTTTCGCCGGGGACGGTCAACTGGCGATCTTCTTGTGTATGTCACGCACTGCTGGGGCGAAGCCATCGAGAGACACGGCGAAGCACTTGCTGTGTCGCTTGATATTTCGAAGGCCTTTGACAGGGTCTGGCACGCGAGTCTACTCAGTAAGCTTCCTGCGTATGGCATCCCCGCTGGTTTTTGTAGCTGGATATCAGACTTCCTCAGTGAACGGTCGATCCGAGTAGTCATTGACGGCTGTTCCTCTGACCTTATGGCTATTGATGCCGGAGTTCCTCAGGGGTCTGTTCTCTCTGCAACTCTTTTCCTGCTGCACATCAATGACCTACTTCTGCCTGGTATTGTTGGGTACGCAGATGACAGTACTGTTTCAGAGAGATACCTGTCCAGCGCAAAAACCAGCGTGGATGAAGTTCGTTCCTTGAGAGAGGCTATGGTGGAGCGGACAGATTTGACCTTAAGCCTTGTCTCCCAGTGGGGTGATGACAATCTGGTCTCCTTTAACGCCACCAAAACACAGGCGTGTCTTTTTACCGCTAAAAGGAGTCTTTTCGATCATACTCCTACTTTTCGGGGTACATCTGTTCCTGTGACTGATCGGCTCGAGCTCCTAGGCATGGAGTTGACATCCAATCTCAACTTCGGCGCTTCCATTGAGTACAAAGCCCAAATTGCGGCCAAAAAACTGGGCATCCTGAATAGAGTGAAGCGATACTTTACGCCTGGACAGCTTTTAACCCTTTACAAAGCGCAAGTCCGATCCTGCATGGAGTATTGCAGCCACCTTTGGGATGGCTCAGCTAAGTATCAGCTTGCCGCGCTTGACTCGGTGGAACGCAGAGCCAAGAGGCTCATTGGCGACGTAGAATTGGCGGATGCCAAGCTACATAGCTTGGCTCATCGCCGCAAGGTTGCCTGCTTGTCGGTCTTCTACAGACTGTACTTCGGTGAGTGTGCTCAAGAACTCCACGACCTCATCCCACCAGCCCCCTTCTACCATCGGACATCTAGACGCACTGCAAGTTACCATCCTTACCTTGTTGCCATTCCACCAATTCGCACTAAGCGCTTCCAGACATCCTTCATAATGCGCACAGCGAATGAATGGAACTCACTACCTGCGTCTGTGTTTCCCAACGCCTACAACCCGAATCTCTTCAAAGTTAGAGTGAACAGGCTTCTTCTGGGTAAACTCACTCCATCGTCGACTCTGTCTCTGTCACCTCTGACCTAGACTAGAGTCAAGAGCAAACCCATCACAAATAAAAAAAAAAAAAAAAAAATGGTAGGGATTTCGTGTTATATTTAAAAACCGGCCAAGTGCGAGTCTGTAGTATTCCGTACCATAATCGCAAAAATTCACGTTTGTTGTATGGGTGTCCCACTTAAATATTTATTTTATTCTGTTTTTAGTATTTTTTATTATAGCGGCAACAGAAATACATCATCTGTGAAAATTACAACTGTCTAACTATCACGGTTCATGAGATACAGCCTGGTGACAGACAGACAGACAGACAGACGCACCGCGAAGTCTCAGTAATAGGTTCCCGTTTTTACCCTTTGGGTACGGAACCCTAAAAAACAGAACCGACCGTAAATTATTACCAGGAAATTCGAGGCTTTTTAATTTCAATAATGAACTAGCATTTGTATCTTGTAAAATAATTACAGACAGATTAGAAACGTAAATTAATATTATTGTGACCCAAATTTGACTGCAGGATGGAAATCGGGCAAACCCTAACGTATTATTATTTTGAACGAATACTGTAATTTGATTTTCTATGGCCGATACCATGAATTGTCAGAGGGACTTTTTCCTACTTTAATCATCACGATTGGGCAAAATTTACCGGTGATCGTTTGTAGTTTTTTTATAGTCTATAAACTCGCGCTTGACCACTATCTCACCTGATGGTAAGCGATGATGTGGTTGACAGTAAGCCAAGCTTGTCTAGAAAAAACCTATTCACTCTTGACTTAAACTAAAGTAAGTTAAATTAACTTAAGTGTGTTTAAATTAATAGACATGAGGAAGCTGCTGCATCAAAATATGATAATTGGAATGTTTTCTGGGTAGAAAAATATAATTCTATTTAGTCCGTCAGTGATATTATCAAATAATATTGGACACGTGTTTTTAATAAATAAAAATTGACGTCTCTTTGGCAATATCAATTATAGTACACCACAGTGGCGTCACACGATATTTCAACGTACTGTATCGTCGTATTTTTTTGTTTACGTGGCAAAAGAAAAATATGTGTCCAAAATACGCGTGTGCTCTAGTAGAGAGCAGGTCTGTGTCCCAGCAGTGGAAACATTAAAATGCTGATGATGATGATGACGATTGTGTGTTGTAGTATTTGTTTAAGTTTATTTAGTATGTTAGATTTCTTGGTGTTATAATAGATAAAGATATCAATTGGAAAGAACACATAGACAATGTTAGCACTAAAATTAATAAATTTGTATATGCACTTAAACAGGTTAAAAATTGAACTAATATAAAAACTGCTGTGATATCATACCACGCATATGTCGAATCGGTACTACGTTATGGGATTGTAATGTGGGGTAACAGCACCGACTTCTGTAGAGCATTCATCGCACAAAAAAAGTGCATGTGATCAATTTGTGGACTTAAACCTGACGACTCATGTCGACCAATATTTAGGAAACTTGGTTTGTTACCATTGCCGTCACTTTACATTTATGAAGTATGTATGTTTGTAATGAAAAATAAACAATTATTTAAGACTGCAAATGATGTGAATCCTCGGAGCAGACGAGATCCCTATAGATTAGTGTTGAATGATTTGCCTAGGCTAGCTAAGTACAATAATAACTGCCTAGCAATGTGTGTGCGCATTTATAATAAAATACCGGGGCATTAGAAATATTAAATACAGAATTGTTTAAAACTAAATTTTATAAATGGTTGCTTGTACATAGTTTTTATTGATTAAAAGAATTTATAGATAAAAAAAAAATATGTTTTAAATAATTAATTGTTGATGCCTTCTTACCTGTTTGCCTGACTTTGAAATTTTGCATGCTTTGTTCTATCCTAGCTAAACATGTTTGTGCCATATAAACTTGTATTTAACACCATTGTATACCATGTTTTACGCAAATAAATATTTTATTGTTATTTCATTTATTCGTTTATGTACATACTTTTTACATTTTTAAATATTAGCTTATAAAAATGCAATAAAAAAAAACATTTAAAAATATAAAAAATAGTATCCCACCGGTATCGGGAACAGGGTCCAAGCTACCGGTGGTCAGGGCTCCTGAGAGAGGAACCTCCTAACGATACGCGCCGTGTCCAGGAGTACCGCTTTCTGGATCAAGCCCTTGGTCCAGCTGCCCAACGAGAGCCTCCTCAGATGTTCGTCGAGGCTCTTGGCTATTATGCCATTGGCCGTAACGACTATCGGCACAATGATCGCTGTATTCGCATCCCACATGTCGACAACCTCGCGAGCCAGATCAAGATACTTACTTTTCTTATCTCTCTCAGCCTTCACGAGGTTCTCGTCAAGGTTGACCGCTATATCAACAATCATTGCGCGACGCTCTAGTCGGTCTATCACCACTATGTCAGGCTTATTGGCAACAATAGTCCTGCAAGTGATGATAGACCGATCCCAATACAACGCGACATTGCCATTTTCGAGAACTGGGTCGGGCTCATACTTATAGTAAGGCACTTCCGATTCCACAAGATTGTATTTCAGAGCAAGTTGCTGATGGATAATCCTGGCTACAAGGTTGTGTCTATGCAAATAGTCTCCGTTAGCTAGACTAGAACAACCGGAGATAATGTGACGGATGGATTCCCCCGGCCGGTGACATGCCCGACAGATGTCAACCGTGCCATCCTTCACATTATTTTCCTCCTTTTTATTATTATTATTATTATAAGAATATTAAATTAAAAAAAAAAAATGTTGCGTTCTTGAATGTACTGCCCTCATATGCAAATTTCTTAATGGAACTGAGGGTTAAGCTCGCTTTTCTACATAAGCTGTCCTATTGTATTTGTATCTTTATGATTTTGTGTACACATGGGACCATTGGCTTAACGTGCGTTCTGATGCACGGAGTCAAAGGTGTCTCAGTATGTTATGAATTGTCATCTACCCACGGATCGATATCGGGAAGCGTTCCATTATAACTATAGCCACTGCTAAGCAATAACAGCTAAACGGGTTCACGGGTCACGACTAGTGCGACTCTCTCTAAAAGAGGTAATTGTACAGTCAACGGTCAAAAGTACGCACTCTCACATAGCTAGTTTTTAGGGTTCCGTACCCAAAGGGTAAAAACGGGACTGACCAGGCTGTATCTCATGAACCGTGATAGCTAGACAGTTGTAATTTTCACAGATGATGTATTTCTGTTGCCGCTATAAACAAATACTAAAAACAGTATAAAATAAATATTTAAGGGGGCTCCCATACAACAAACGTGATATTTTTGCCGTTTTTTGCTCGATATTAATAACGGCAACAGGTAGACGCTTGAAATATTCACAGAATGTTTAATTGTATATTCTCTTCAAAAAATAATAATTATTAAATTAAAATAAAATAAATTAAGGGGGGCTCCCATACAACAAACGTGATTTTTTTGCAGTGTTTTGCGATAGTGGTACGGAACCCTTCGTGTGTGAGTACGACTCGCACTTGGCCGGTTTTTTTTTATTTTTTTCGTCATAGAAAAATTACAATCTACGAATTGTTTATTCTATACTTTAGCTTAAAGAATATCATTCCAAAAAAAATTAAGTGACGGTGATAAAAATAAGTGGTCAGTTTCAGAAAAACCATTAAATTCCAATTTTTTTTACTATTACGCCAAACTCGTACGCCCATTGGTTAGGTTATTACAGACTAGTAAAACAAAATAAAATGTTTTACTGTGTACTTATAATGAATCATTTTGTATATATTTTTTTTTTACAAAGAACACACACTATAAAGTGAAAAATAACTTCAATTTCGCTTCTTCAAGTCGGTGTCAAAATACGAAGAAACGAAAACAGGAACACAAACTGCCTAAATTTATGTTATTTTTAACTTTTTAGTTGTGGTACATAATTGACCAGTTCTGTAGGTTAGATACCTGTAATGCCCAAAGTGATGCCAGAATAGATGAACCCAATAGCATGAAACTTAAACAAAACCGGTGGAATGAGAGTATACCAGGGTGAACTGTTCACACGTGCGTACCCCTTTAGACCGTACCAGTGTGATGTTATGTTATGAAGTGGTGTAAACAATAAACAGACATGCGATTGCAGCTATCCCGTTGCCGTCATTTATTGAAGAGTTCTGATATATATCTCCGAAGTCCTTCATCAAATCTTGATGAAATTTAAATGGAACGACGCGACGAGTACCAGCTTTCAAATAAAAGAAGAATCATCAAACCTAGTAAAAAGTTTTGCTTGTTATTACTTCATATTGATGATTCATTGTGTTTTTCGTTGGAGTTCCTGAATAAATAAATAAAGACAGAGCACTTTTGTCACTGTACCTAGCCATAACTAAATACTTTTGCTATCCTGAAATCGACAAAAAGTTTGAACCAGTTTATTTCTAGTTGTTTATGTTTAAAAAGTCAGTATAACGTTATCAAACAGAGCCCACGAAACGCCTTCTCTTACCTCAATGTAAACCAGACACCTACACTAGTAACACCTGAAATAAACTCTTTGTTGAATTAGGCTAATTGATCGCCTACATTGTGCTAACAACTTTAGGCTTATTTTAACTCTCTAAATTTAATGTTCACCATCTGACTTAAGGTTCCTCCTTTTACAACATGGCGTCTTGTTCCTCCCTAAGTCAAATTTATTACCGAACCACCGAAAACGTTCTAATACTGGGCGTCGCAATAACTATTGGAAAAATTACAAAGGACATTGAGCGGGTTTGGTCCAAATGCTGTTCAAACATGAGAGTGCTTCCAAATGTTTCTTGGCAACAATTTACTCATAAAAAGCGGTCTCAGGGTTAAAAAGTTATGGTCTGATCAGATGTGTACCTAAATGTGACGAATTCGAAAGGTTTTTTTAATGAAACTCGACAAGATGAGTATGTTTAAGGACAGCACTTTCAAATAGCAGTTTTTGTATTAATTTGAATGGTTTGGTTTGTCCAAGATCCCATTGCCCCAAGACGTTAAATGTAATACGATCTAGTTAGGTCTCATATCTGGGAAAATTCGTTGTCTCCGTATTTTCACTCAAAAAGAAATAGCCCGTGCATTGTGGTCGCAATGGCGCCACCGCTGCCGCTGCTGCCGTCTATTGATAAAGATGGTGATCCACTCCGGCCAAGGTTGCGGGTTCGAATCTCAGCTATGGATAGGTTTTCTTTTTGTCTTCATTTTGATTTTCTTTTTTCTTTTGTATTTTTAAACGTCATCTTCTTTTTGGAAAATAAGCTCTGTTTTCACCCGAGCAGAGCTCGGTCTCCCAGGTACCATGTAATAACAGGGAGAAATGGAAAAAATGGGACATAACTTCGAACAGGAGTGAGACAGTTTGGGATGATAAAAACACTTTTTACAAACGAAATCTAAACAAAATTTCAGCCAGTAGATGATTAATGGAATAAAGAAAACTAATGAATTATTATGTTTGACATTAAAATAACTTCGTGGCAAAAGTTATTATAAAATTCGGAATCACTAAAATCCTCTTAAATTCTTAATAAAGCGTAATAAAATTCCCAGTCTGAAAAATTCAATTAAGTAAGTTGTAGTTTTTCTTAGGTCTTCCACTGAGTCTGAACGCTGTCTACACGCTTTGAACATTAAAATGATTTATGCAACCACTTTTTAATTGACTCTTACACGAAGACGTAAGACGATGCTTAGGACGGGACCAGACTAGCGTGTTTTAGCGTAATTTACGTTGTAAAAGAATGAGTAGAAGAATTTTTGTTGAAGACATTTTAGGAACTGACTTAACTCTTTATTGGGTGGTAAATGTGCGTGGTACTCTTTATTGAGATTATCGGTAAATCTAAAATTAAGTATTTGTATGCATTCCATTTCCTTCTTTGACAAATCTTTCACGATTCAAGCAGCTCGGTTGTGGAATGCATTACCTATTGAAATAAGACGTGCTCAAACTCTGCCAACGTTTAAGAAAATGTCGAAAGAGACCTTTCACTTTCATTTTTATTCTTCTCCTTTCTCTGTTATATATTTGATATTGTAAGAGGGGAGTGTGTAGAGAGATAAACAAAACGCGCAATATGTAAGTAACAAGTGTTTATTCAATAAATTAACTGACTCTAATTACAATATAAAATATTTATGTCCTAAACGAAAGTCCTAAGTTCCTAACAGTGTGGCAGCGTCGTGTATTATTAGCCGTTTGTGTGGTTTCGCTAACGAAGTCAGCACAAGGAGCGAATAATACAGTACGCTGCTTAGCCTGTATCCGATAAGGTGCGGGGGCAAGAGGTGACCGACCTAAGTCAGTGCGGAGTATGCTCTCCAATCGTACCGAACGCAGACTGCTTTCTTAGTTTTATTTTTTATTTTTCTGTGGCTTCTCGCAGGTCAATCCAAGTGATTGGCTACTGCTTGACCGGGCGATCCTGTGGAGACTAAACTATAGCCTCCAGCCAGGCATGCTTTATTAGCCCGGGCTCGGGTGTTTTATAAGAGTCGAGGGTCACGTCGCGGTCGGTGGGCGCGTGCGGCGGGGCGAGGGGATATAGCACAGGTTAGCTCGGCCCGCGCAGGAGCCGTCTTGATGCGACGCCATTCTTGTTGTGTTACGTATTAGTATAATATGTAATATTGTATATATATATATATATATATATACACTCAATCGGCTATAGAGGTACGCGTACTAAGTTTCTGAACAGTACATACCTCTGCTCCCTCGTACTTCATATAATTTCGATAATAGTAACTAAATACCACCTAGTAACTTCACCTAAATGTAAATATACCTGATTATTGAAGTAATTAGTAAGCACCTAGTGTTCTTCCCGTACTGGGAACTTCTATGCAGCTGAAGATCAGCGTATGTGGCTGACTGGACGGCACCCTTGGACCCGCATCCGGCACCATTGGACCACCTGCTGGACTGACTCCGAAGCCATCACCGACGTCACCGACTGGCACCAAGCAGGAGAGTGCGGTATTGACGGCCTCCTACGTGGTCCAACCTTTGACCGGCCTTACCTTCTACCCTCTTTTTGTTTTTTTTTGTAAATACATCATTTTAAAAATATTGCTGTTAATTTTGAACATTATCGTTTCTTTTAAATCCAGCCTTTCGGATAAAAAGGAACGTGACAGTGGAGTGGAGTGGAGTATTTAACGCAGTCAATTTAAGGCGACACAAAAAAGTCAGTTTTCTTAAGTCAGATCCATTCTTTATTAGAAGCCAAATTAAGTTGTTAACGCTGTTGCTAAGTTTCTGCCGTTTCTGGGCAGTTTATCAAATACAAATATTGCGAATTTTGATACACGCATTATAATATTAATAACTTTAGATGAAACTGTAAAAATATTTGCTCAAATGTCGGTGTATGTACATAAGTTAATTAAATTTGAATTATATATACAGACATAATATTATTTGTGGATAGACGTAGACGGAACAAGCGTTCGACGATTCAGTGCGTTGAAATGCCGTGCCACACTTTATACTGCTTTTTAGGGTTCCGTACCCAAAGGGTAAAAACGGGACCCTATTACTAAGACTCCACGATCAGTCTGTCTGTCTGTCCGTCTGTCACCAGGCTGTATCTCATGAACCGTGATAGCTAGACAGTTGAAATTTTCACAGATGATGTATTTCTGTTGCCGCTATAACAACAAATACTAGAAACAGAATAAAATAAATATTTAAGGGCTCCCATATAACCAACGTGATTTTTTGCCATTTTTTGCGATAATACTACGGAACCCTTCGTGCGCGAGTCCGACTCGTTCTTGGCCGGTTTTTTATATATTTAAGAAAGCATAAAATTGGTGTCCAATATTATTTGATAATCTCACTGAAGGACTACGTAGAATCAGGGGCGGCCTTAACCGCTGCGAGGCTCCGAGCGGGTGGCAGGTATGCGGGGCCCTTGTCCTTTTTAGGGTTCCGTACCCAAAGGTTATAAACGGGACCCTATTACTAAGACTCCGCGGTCCGTATGTCTGTCTGTCTGTCACCAGGCTGTATCTCATGAACCGTGATAGCTAGGCAGTTGAAATTTTCACAGATGATGTATTTCTGTTGCCGCTATAACAAACAAATACTAAAAACAGAATAAAATAAATATTTAAGTGGGGCTCTTATACAACAAATGTGATATTTTTGCCTTTGTTTGCGAGTATGGTACGGAACCCTTCGCCCGCGGGAATTTCAAAAATAAGCCCAAGGAAACATATTTCCGGAATAAAAAGTATCTTAAGTACTATTCCAGACTGAAATCTATATCTGTGCAAAATTTCATCCAGATCCGTCCAGCCGTTTGAGTGTGAAGAAGTAACAAACATTCAAACACACACACACACACTCACAAACTTTCGACTTTATAATATTATTAGTACTTTACTATAAAATAATTAATCGACCAACTTTATTGTTTGCTAGGGATAGAATTGTAAGCTTTTTGGTTTGTAGCGTGAGACACCTGCAAGAGCGAGGCCCCGGGCGATTGCCCTGTTCGCCACCCCCTAAGGCCGCCACTGCGTAGAATTATCATCTTTCTACCCAGAAAACATTATGAACACTATTGCGTAAGCCGCTAATATAAAATCAAAGCTTACATTATAGTCCTTAATTTTCATGATGTTATTTTATTGTGATACTGTTTAAGAACTAATTTCTGAATTGAGTATTTGGAGTTTCTGAATTAAATATGTTGAGTTTATGACAGCAATGCTTTTAAAAAACTCTGCAGTAGAACAAAATTGTCTAGATAGGTGACACATTCGGCCAGAAATACCTTCTCTAATATTAAAAACAAAAAAAAAATTGCACACTCAAAGGTCCATAGTTTTTTTAGTATTACAAATTACTTAAAACTATATTAGTAATACACTTGGACATGACATTTTTAAAAGGGCACTTAAAGAACTTTTAACTATGAAAACTTATTACATGATTGACGATTTTCTTAATGATTTTTTATTCACTAACTGATTGACATACTGTTACTCTGATTGACATATTTATTATTGTGATCCTCTCATTGACTTATTTTATTTTATTTTTTATTGCTTAAATTATTTTAATTAAATATATATTGTAATTGCCAATGATTTGCCACTTGATGTTGATATACTTATTATTTTGTGTAAAACATACGTATTTTGTATACACCTTTGCATGCACTGTGACGGTAAAATATGGAGATCTTTATTATAAAAACACCTATGTACTCTACCCATGTTTGCAAAGAAATAAATGATTTGATTTGATTTAAACTCATTAACTTCCTCTAGACTGAGCTATTTTCACCTAATAAAGCTATTTCTCTCATTTACTCTAAAGCTTTTACAGCAACATCTAGTATTTAGGTCATTATTCTTTCACCCACCTTGCGACGTAGCAACAGTTGGAAGATTTTCTCTTTAAAAATAGTTTCTTAAAAATATTAAAATTTTGTACTATTTTTAGTACACTTAGTGTCAAGACAGTTTCTTGTATGTGATCAATTTCGAGTTTTGTTGAGAGGATTAAAAAAACTTATTGCATAGGTTTAAAAATTAAAAGATTGCCCTGTGTGATAAGACCGCCCATTGTATTTATGTTTGTCGTTTTATTATTTAAGTTGTAAAGTAAAAATGTATATAGTATAATAAATAAAATATCTGTTGGCATATTAAATAGCTGAGTAAAATACATTTAAGTACACGATTTTGTTTAAAATTTTTATAATTTTATTACAATATTTATCTTAACGTATCTTTAAGTACTCGTATTACAATTGATAAAACCAAAATTTTAAATGAATGTATTTGCATCAAAATCGCTAGATCTTATTACTCGCGACTAAGTAAACACTACAAAGATTTATAAAAGTTGTTTATCATGTTATGAGTTTTCCTTTTGCAGCTCAAACGGCTTTTGTTCAAACAAATTGAATTGCCTGAATAAATAATATTGAAAGCTTTTACTTAAATTGAATTTTCCGTTTGTTTCAGAACCCAATGCGTCGGCTGACGAGCCCGCTCCAGGTATGCTACGGCACGAGGAAATGACCAACATCACAGCAAAATGGACCATAAATCATGGACGGCATGGATGAGAATCGCGTGCATACCACTGGCGCTGCTCACCACCACGGTAGCAGACTTCACGACGGAGTGCCAGAGGCCTTGCGACTGCAGATGGCAGTCTGGGAATAAAGCTGCCATCTGCTCTAACTCAAGCCTCAAAGTAGTTCCAGCAAACCTCAGCAACGACATACAAATACTAGACCTCTCAAACAACAATCTACAACAACTACACCAAGAAGCATTCAAGAAAGTAGGCCTAAGTAATCTCAAGAAACTTTTCCTCAAAGAGTGCAGCATCGAAATAGTCCACAAAACTGCGTTCGTAACTCTCGCAATCATGATCGAACTAGATTTGTCGAAGAACAGAATCCGATCACTGCACCCCGATACGTTCAAAGGCACAGAGAAACTGAGATTAATAAACTTAAGCAACAACTTTATAGATAAGTTGGACGATGGAATATTTCGCAATTTGAAGTTTCTTCAGAAAGTAGAAGCGAGCAACAATAGGATACACCGTATAGGTACGAAAGCATTCGTCAACTTGCCGCAGTTGAAAATATTGAGGTTTAATGGGAATAATTTGAGTCATATGAAACCGGAAACTTTGATGGGATTGAGAAACTTATCTGGTTTAGATTTACACAACAATCCATGGCGTTGTGACTGCAACCTCCAGACGTTTCGTGATTGGGTGATCAGTCACAACCTATACACCCCTCCGACGTCGTGTGCCGAGCCAGCATCTGTACAAGACAAACTTTGGAACGAATTAGACTCGTCTAACTTCGCGTGTCGACCGACAATACTCGAGCCCGTGCCAGACGCAACGGTCAAAAGTTACGATGAAAACGTGACTCTAACTTGCAAAGTAGTAGGGAATCCACCACCTGAAGTAGGCTGGCGATTTAACGGTAAAACTATTGAAATGAAGGCTTTCGGTGAGATTAGATACACCGTAGCTGAGAATACTATGGATTTGATTCGATGGGTGAATCTGACGATAATATATGCGCGGTATAGTGATAGAGGTAACTATACTTGTGTCGCTGAAAACCCTGGAGGTCGTGATGAGAAGACTTTAGCCCTAGTGCTTTCAAGATATGGAGGAGTAGGTACCATAGCTGGTATGGACACTGATTCCTTCGCAATTTTAGTTGGCTGTCTAACAGCTATAGTAATAATTTTCGGCGCAGCATTAGTGGTATGTTATTTTACAACCCAAAACAATGAAATTAAAAGACTGATAAAGAACGATGCTCGTTCTTCTAATGGGGACGTGTTAATAGAGGCGTCAGAAGCTTCTGAAACTGAGAAGGGGATGAAGATGGAGGTGAACCCGGTGTCGAAGCCGCCTAGAAAGTATGAAGCGCCACAATCCTTTACGAGTGAAGCTACAGAAATGTCGGAACTGAATAGGACTTTACTAGACAATGAATCTGTATTAGGTAAGTCATTACATTATCTAAAGCATTTTATTTTAAAGTATGTATCTAGATTTCTTGCGAAGGTTTTAAATGAAATATCTGATCACAGTTAGCTGTATCCATAAAATATTTTTATGTTCGAATTCACACCCAACTTTTTTAAAGCTCACAAAACTTTTGATGGATAGTTCTTTAACCACTCATGATGTCTTGCTTTGCAATTTTCGGGCCCAAATATTTCAGAATGCCAAATATTATGTTGTGTTATTTTCGAGGAGCCCGTGGCTAAATAATAACAGCCGCACGGGTCGATCTTCAAGGTTAAGCAACGCTTGTCGAGGTTGGTCCGTGGATGGGTGACCATTACAACATACCGAGAATCCTCCGTGCCTCGGAAAGCACGTTAAGCCGTTGGTTCTGGCTGTCATTTGAAGATTACGTGTTACGGGGTAGTCAGAAGCCTGAAATCTGAAACCAGTCTTGCCATGGGGTATTGTGTTACCCAGTTACTGGGTTGTGGAGATCAGACAGGCAGTCGCTCCATGCAAAACACTGGTACTCAGCTGAATCTGGTAAGACGGAAGCCGAGCCCAACATAGTTGGGCAAATGATTGATGTGTTATTTTGGTTCTGGGAGATACATAATGATTTTATTTATCTTAACAGTTTCCCTGTCCAATGAATCATACATGATTCATTCTATTGTTTTTCTAATAGGACAGTGAACCTGTATTATGATCGTTACTCACATTATTTTTGGACGAAACAATTCAACTTTTGAACCATAGAATTAAATAATAAAAATACTATACGGCCGTCCGAACGTTTGCTTATGCACGTCCACCATACAAGAAATATGTGATATATAATATAATAATATATAGTCTTTAATGTCACACACAAACGACCGCTCCCAAAGATGATGATCTAGGTATGTATGGTCAAATTGTGGCTTCAGTAAACGCGCGTTCCGCCTTGTCCTTGTTTAAAATAAATAACTCTTCGAACAAAGCTAGTTACACTGTCTTTCAAGATAGCCAAACAAAGGCATTCACTACATGTCCTCTACGAATTACTTACAAGCGAAGTGGCCACCTGGACAAACGTGCCAACTTGCTACCTACTGTAGTCGGGTACGAACAACATCGAACGATAAGGTACAGTTCACACTGAGACATGACCATGTACTTACATCGATTTATTTTCCACAAAAAAAAGACGAACTTAGAACCATGCTTTCTCGGTTGAAACAAGGTATACACGTTGCGTCATCTCGCCAAAAGTTTCACAAGCAGTTTTACTAATGAGTATCGTGTTACCCAGAAACTGGATTATGTGGGCCAGATAAGAAGTCGCTCTATGTTACTTCCTTATTCAGATCCATTCGGTTAGATTAAAAGTCAACACTAATGTAGATGGGATAAGGCTTATCATAATATGTATATGACCCAGTTTTATTGCAGAAAAGAAGGTCTGACATTGTTGCACAAATCCTACAGACTAAAACGGTAATTGCCTCCAGGCAATTTAATAAACGATCTGCTAAACAAAATAAAATAAACAAAATAATAGACTTATACAATAAAAAACAAGTTTTGAATGTCAGAAAATCTTAACCAATTTGATTAAGCCACTTACTTATGATGACACGGAGGCACTTCTAGAGCACATACATTAGCAAATGCACTACCACATACACTTTCACACACTCACACACACATCCTCACTACACTCTCACATCCACCCTCACACACACTAACACCCCCACAGTTTGACTACGCACAGATTTCCATCCTCGAGAAATACCCTCAACATCATCTTTAGTATTATATCTTATTTTTAACCAACTACTTGTACTGATAGTGTTATTAATTATTGCTATATTATGGAAGACCGGAGTCTCCTAACACAGGCATTGTTCGCTTAAAAGTGGGCTCCAAGCACTAAACCCTTATGTAAACTGAAGCATGAATAAACTTAATTTATTATTATAATAACGACGTAATCATCATCTACCTAGCCTCGCCTTTGAAAAAAGTCACTAGATAAACTACCATTCGAGGTTAGCGACGGCGCTGGTCGATATGTCAAAATGTAAGGGATTAATCACGTGATTTTTCGATATCGCTTGTCAATTCCATACAATTTGCCATTTTGACAATCGCTATCGCCACGCTTTCCATGATTGAATGTCACTTGTCTTTCTTTTTTGTCTTTTCTTTTTTGTTTTTTCTTTTCTTTTTTTTTTCTAGGGCCTAATGTCACTTTGAATAGATTCCCAGAGTCATTCGGTCGCATAACGGTGACGCGTCTTGCGTCGTGCAGCGGTGTGAACTTGTCCTTATATGTCAGCGGTACGCTTAGCAAACTGGAAATTGAATGTAGGTGAACTCGTGCTGATGTCAAAGAAAAATGTAATATGTGCCAGCCAGGTGCCTTCGAGTGAGTTTGTGAACGTAAAGAGAGAAACGTAAAAATAAATAGTTTTGTTAGAGGCACTGACATTTTGCATTTTGGGAATAATAATATTAAAGGAGAAGTTAAAAATGTATCAATATTAATGGCTCAAAAATGTCATAGACAGCCTGATTTCCTTTAATCAGGTGCCACGCTATCTCTACACCAAAATTAAAAAAATATTTGGTGAATTTAGAAAAAAACGAAGAATATATTTAGGTATTTATATATTCCTATTACCATATATTTTTACAGATGTTAAAATCTCAAACAAATTCGATAGTGCGGCTATCAGTTATACAAACAGACATGCAAAGTCATCCTTTAAGGGTTCTTTTTAATGCCTTTTGAGGAACGGAATCATATTTTTTTTTAATAATCTTTAAAACTGGTGGGTGATATTCTTGTCCGTTTAGCAAAATTGGTTAAGTGAACGAGAATATCATTCATTACTCTATCAAGAACTTTTCACAACACACTGGTAATCTGTAAAAAACTGACCCTAAAATTGAAAATAGGATCGAACTAGTGCCTTAAAACGGTAACTTTCTAAAGCATACTTCTCAGTAACGGCTAGGTAAAAAGGATGAGGAAAAAAAAATTTTTTGATTCGTGTATAATATTTTTTAAACAAGGTTTTTTCGTGTAAGTAATAGTTTTACTTTAAAAAAAAAAATTAACCACACGAGATTTTTTCGCAACTTTTGGATACTCCTCCAAAACGACTTGGATGTTTAAAAATATTTTCACACAGAAATTGATGGCTGCAATTTCTTCATATCTGGGAGGTGACCATAAGCCCTTTGAGTAAGGTTATTTTGCGGTCGCTTAAGTGACAGATGTATACAAGTCATATTACATCTGTCCCTTACACGCACTCAAAATAATCTTACTCTAAGAGCTTATGGTCACCCCCCTGAAATAGCATATGTAAATGAAATAATATTTTGATATTTTAGCTCCGAGTAGGCACGGCCAATACTGCGTTTTGGGGCGTAAAGTGCCGTACGACACCATCCCTGGACACCTTTACTCATGTAGCTCCCATCCGCCAAACGCGAGATAAGGGACTTAGTTCCAAAAGCACGAACTTATAAGTAACTTTTTCAAGATATCACGAGCTGAAGCTTGAACATGTATTAAAAGCAACGCCAGAGTTTTCTCGTTCGACAACACAACTTCGCAAGTTACCGTGTTATTTTACCTAATTAACATATTTGCTTAAAATCTGCTGTATGTAGGCCTTCGTGTAAGATAAACAGAGAACCCATTTTACCGTAAAAAGGGACAATTTTAGGCTGTTTTTTTTTTTAAACCCCGACGGAAAAAGATGGGTGTCATAAGTTTGACGTGTGTACCTGTGTGTTTGTGTATCTATCTGCGGCATCATAGCTCCAAAACGGATGAACTGATTTTTATGTAATTATTTTATTTGAAAATTGTCTTTATCGAGAGTTTTCTTAGCTTTGTTTGATGAAAATCGGGTTAGCCGTTCTAAATTTATGGGCGTTTTACTGTTTGAATCGGGGTTTTTCGCAAGATATCGTGTCATAATTACGTGTTGAATAGATTATTATCGATCGAAGCGTGTAAGTAAATTACGAAGCATTAAATAATACTGTACCTTTTTAAATTTTTGCTTTTCTGTTCAGCTGTATTCGGTTACACTGGTACCGAACATAGTTCAAAACAAACTAGGCAGATTGAATAGAAAAGATTATCCTTATTAGCGTAAAATATGGTAGATCAGAGGCTCTAGACAAGTGACATTGTATCATCGAAAGTGTGGCGATAGCGATCGTAAAGGTCTATCCACACATATCAGGGCCGTGCCCGGGACGTGCACGGGACGTGGACAGACCGTGCCCCGTCAGGAGCTCAAAAAAATATCGGTGGGAACATTTTATATGACATCATACACACACGTCCGTGCACGGGCCCGGGCACGTCCCGTGCACGGACGAGTGTGAACGAGTTCATATAAAATGTTCCCACCGATATTTTCTTGAACCCCTGACGGGACCCGGCCCTGTCACGTCCCGGGCACGCCCCTGATATGTGTGGAGAGAGCTTAAGAAAGGCAAAATAGTATGGGATTGACAAGCGTTATCAGCCTCTGGTCTGTAGATGATAATGGACTTGTTGGTTTAGAGGTAGCAAGTGCAAAATGTATGGGTCCAGAGGCTCGAGACAAGTGGCATTCGATGTCAGTGAAGGCGATATTCGAAATGTCAAAATGTAGATTGATCACATCATTTTTCGATATCGCTTGTCAATCTCATATAATTTTGCCTTTCTTACGATCGCTATCGCCACGTTTTCGATGATAGAATGTCACTTATCTAAGGCTTCTAGGTTTGATTCCCGTCGGTTCTCCGGTATAAATAGAATTATAGGAATTTTGCAGTCACAACCTGGAGTCGGTATAAATGCCAAGTTTATGAAAAAAGGGGAAGCGGTACTTATATGAAACATAACTAAAAAAGTGTATCTGTGCCTACTTCTGCCTACCTTTGTGGAATATAGTCGTGAAATTATTATTAGCTTAACGTTAGATGTCCATTTAGTGACAGATTACGTCAACAAAGCAGGAAGAGATTTAATTCCTATATAAAGCTTTAAATTTAATTTTAAATGTCAACGGCCGACTTTTAAAGTTATTAAAACTTAGTTTAATTTAAACAGTACTAAAACAAATTCCTATAATTATATTGGTTGGTATCAAGCACGATACAAAAGTTGGACTAACTTTCTTAGAAATAGGAATTAATAATCAAAATTATATTAAAAGTTTGATTCTGTGTGTTCTTACTAAGTTTGTCTTTAGAAATTACTATTCAGCATGAAGACATTATTAATGTTGTCGACACGAGGTCATGTCCAACTTACTCGCGGACACGTTCTTGTGTTATATTTATGAATTAATAGCTTCTGCCAGCGGCTCCACCAGCGTGAAAACAGTTTTTTTTTATCCCAAGGGAACATTATACCGAGATGAAAAGAAGCCTATGTGCTATTACAGACTATAATCTATCTGTGCCAAATTTCCTCTAGATCCATTCAGCCGTTCTGGCGTGATTGAGTGACAAACATACATCCATCCAAACTTTCTCATTTAATATATGTAAGATAGCTTATGTGTTACTCTGCCAAGCATATGCCTGCATGTGCTAAGGCTATATTACTGTGAAGTTTCATGAAAATCCTTTAAGTAGTTTTTGTATGAAAGAGTTAAAACATCCTTACATCCTCACAGACTTTCATGTCTATAATAAGTAGTAAGATTGATTCTCTCTAAACTGTGAGATTTTCCATACGATAGATTTCCTTACAATATTTATTTTCCCGTTAAGAGAGCAGTGATTATTACATAAATTGCACAAAGTAAAGTGCTCGCTCGGGTCCTAAACCCACGACACTCGACACGTCGAGACCGTTAATACTGAGCTACCACTGCTCCAATGGGGTAACATAATGAGTTAAAGTTCCCCTAGTCGACGGCACGAACTATTTTGCGCGCGGGGTTAAATCGTTATGCATAGCGTTAATGCATACTATCTCATCCGGCAACACGTTCGAAAGAGATAGATGCTGTGATGAGCAGTAAGAAGCTAATTCGCGTACGAATTTGCAAGTTTGTAGCGAAATAGATGATGATTTAGGACGAAAACGAGCGCGTGAAATTTTATAAACAGACCTTTGGGAGTTGGAGATATCATGAAAAAACGACTAAATGTATATTTTATTTGCATTGTTGAACTACTAATATGTATGGAGGCCGTTTTTAAATTTTCCTTCTTATTATGGTATTTATTTCCGCCCAAAGATGCGTTAAAATTTGTGTTGAAATATGGAACTTTCGACGCTCATAACTTTCAACTATATTTTTTTTTTACTTTTTTGTTTCCATACAGGGCTAGATAATGATGAGACAAATTGATATAATTTTTTATTTTGAACGTTCATCGTCAAACAGTGGAATAATAGCCAGACTACGTTTGTATGGAAGAATGATCGACTAGTGTAACCTTAATAGGGTATTTTACAGAAAATTAGTTTTTGTCGGTCAGGTAGATTAATAAAAAATATTGGACACGTATTTTTTCTTTAGACACGTAAACATAAACGTCGACGATATAATGCGTTGAAATATCGTGAAAGTTCACGCCGCTAGTACACTTTATACTACTACCTTAGTGACGTCACAAGCCTCCACTCCTGAACTTTGATGCGCTTTAACTTTGTAATTTTTTTTTCTTTGGTGGGAGGCCTCCATCGCAACGTCTTCCGGTTCGCAGTCGCTACTCTAGAACCTTTCTGCCCCATCGGCCATCCGTTCTGCGAGCAATGTGCCCTGCCCACTACCACTTAAGTTTGGCAATCCTTCGGGCTATGTCGGTAACCCTGATTCTCTTGCGGATCTCTACATTTTTTTGAAAAGTACGTGTCCAATATTATTTAATAATCTCACTGACAGACTAAATAGAATTATCATTTTTCTATCCAGGAAACATCCCTATTGTGCACAGTTAGAATTAGAAAAATATCATATTAGTACAAAATAATACCAAATTAATTAGAAGATCCGCTTACCCGAAAGATGACTGTAACTCTTCCTGTTACATCTGATCAAGCCGCAGATTAAAAAGGGTACAAATTCGACCCAGCACCCCAGATAACAATTACCTACTTGAGCAATACAAATTGCCTGCCATGGTCCGTTGTTTAAACCTTTTGTTTATCATTCTGTTAATTTCTCCCCGTTCCAAGTAAACAAATTAAGGTAGGAACTGATAAAATTATTCCGTATAAACTTTTGGCACAGAAATTCGGATGAATTCCCCTCTTAATTCACTTTGATCTTGCGTTTTGTACAATCAAAGTTATTTTACTTGAAACGAAATAGGGAATTTATTTGTTATGTAACTCAACTGATGGATAGCCCTTTGGAGTCGAAAAATAATTGTTGAGGTTAAAATTACTCATAAAATGTTTTTGTTATTATAAAGGTTTGCAGACAAAGTTTAATTTGAATTGTCGAATAATGGTTATACGGTTATTTAAAAATAGATAATATTATTTCATTTAAAAGCAATGTCTCAAAATAATACAAGCTCGGTGCCGATAAAAATGCAATCAATTTTAAATAGAAAAAAAAAATTGAAGCAGTAAAATTAGGGCGCAGGCCCATCGAGAGCTATTTACTAGTTTATTCTATTTCCAAACTAGTCTGAGTTTTTATTTCGTAGACTAAACTCACAGCTGTGAGTTTAGTCCAATGACCTTATTTTTTTAATGTTTCAAGCGCGGAACATAGTGTTGTAGGTAAGGCTAAATCATAAGTGATTCATCGAATCGAAGTGACATGACTGATAAATTAATTTTACTAATTGTTGTAAATACATGTTTTATGAAATACTTTCTACTAATTGCAATGCATTAACTATTATATAGTAATAAACAAGAAACCAACAATAAAATAAATGCAATCGGAAGAATAAAGTCAGACATAAATAAGTAGAAATGAAATAAGGGCACCTTGTTTCTGAACAAATGTCCCAAAAATCCAATCCATTTTCGATTAACTTTCGATCAATCAGGATACAGCACTATTTTTAAGTAACGATAAAGTGGCAATCCAAATGTCAGTTCAGTCTAAGAAATTAAAAAACAAAATATAGTAAACTATTATGCTACCATTTTTTCTGCATAACAGCCGCGTGGGTTGATTTTCAAGTTTAAATAACGCTTGTCGAGATGGGCCTGTGGACCATCTAATACATACCAAGTTCCCCGGTGCCTTGAAAAGCTACCAATTGCAGCAATTCTAAATTTTAATTTTTGACGTTCAAAAGTGCCGCGTAATGGCCTATAAATGTAGGCTTTGAAATAGAGTTTTTATCTTTATCTTTTGAAATACAAAACTATAAGTCGGTAGCTCTCAATGGAACCTCACCTTTATATACCAAATCAATATGGCACTGATACTCAACAATAGACGAACAAACAACAAAAGAGGAAAAGTATAGACAAGAAAAAGAACATCAAACTATTACACGTAGATATAATATGGGTTAAACATTGTCAATATTAATCGCAGTTTGCATACTTTATTTCCTTTGTCGAATGTACTTACATCTTCCCCCATGTTTACATAAACAAAGCAAACACAATAATGAACGAGAATTGAGTAGATACTCCTTTCTTTTCTCCGTTCCTTTTCTTCCTAAACATAAACAAATCCCCAAGGTTTACACAACTTTTATAAGAAATTCAAGACAAACATACTTCGCAGTTTCCGATTCCACTACCATCAAACACTCAAACGGATTTGAAAATTTTCTATCGATATTGTATATTATACTTTCCTTATTTACTTAGCTGAACTATACATTTAAGGTAAGGAAAGGAAAGATCGTGTACTTTGAGGATCTCAGTAAATTATAAATGTATAGCTAAATCGACAAATTCCCGTTTACTGAATTAAGAATTTGCATTGATTGTTTGTCAAACTCTACTTTAGCCTGAATACCTGTCAAATTGTGGCATTTATGAAAGGGTTTACCGTTTAATACGGTTTTTTTGGGTTCCGTACCCAAAAGGTAAAAACGGGATCCTATTACTAAGACTCCGTGGTCCGTCTGTCTGTCTGTCACCAGGCTGTATCTCATAAACCGTGATAGCTAGACAGTTGAAATTTTCACAGATAACAACAAATACTAAAAACAGAATAAAATAAATATTTAAGTGGGGCTCCCATACAACAAACGAGATTTTTTGGTTTTTTAGGGTAAAAACGGGACCCTATTACTAAGACTCCGCGATCCGTCTGTCTGTCTCTGTCCGTCTGTCACCAGGCTGTATCTCATGAACCGTGATAGCTAGACAGTTGAAATCTTCACAGATGATGTATTTCTGTTGCCGCTATAACAACAAATACTAAAATCAGAATAAAATAAATATTTAAGGGGGGCTTCCATACAACAAACGTGATTATGGTGCCGTTTTATGCGATAATGGTACGGAACCCTCCGTGCGTGAGTCCGACCACCGACCACACTTGGCCGGTTTTTCTTTATTTATTTTTAGGGACTTTTTTAATCGCCATGCGTATGACAGTCCCATCATAACTTAAATATACACTAGGTAACTACTATACATCAGATTTGGGCCATGAACTTGAACAGACTGTTTGCTTCATCATCATTTGGTTGAGACAAGTCTATGGAAAGTCCTTTTTTTTTTCGGCGAAGGTAACTTACGCATACCGCGCCGTCCGGGGAGACGACGTGGTTATGTGGGCCTTGCAACCACTAAAAACTCCGCCTGTGCAACTACTTTCGCCTTGATGGGCGGGCCGCAAGAACTGCTACGCATGACATTCGCGACCCATCCAGCGTGGCCCACTTCTGGGCTCCCTCTCTATGGAACGTCACTACGTCAAGTCGGTTCAACCCCAGGACCCAAAACAAATCGTTTCTTATAGACTCATGTCGCACACAGTCCATCAATAAGTGCTGTAGGTATTTCACAACTCCACACTCCACGATACGGTCTTAATTACAAATACTCAATTCAGAAACCAGCTTAAGAATTTATTCCTTTACTTTTCACAGTACCTAAATTAAAACTGCCTGTCCTACAACGGTTGCAAACAATGGCCTCTTCTAAATTCGAATGAGTGTTCAAATCCAGCCAGAACCATTTTTATTCCTGCCTGCATGCTATAAGATTCTCTTCAGCAAGCAAACTTCACAGTACATATTATCAAAAATTCACGCGAACACCTCAGAAGAGGTGTTTTTGTGCCAAAATGTCTTCAATGGGTCACTGTACCTTTACAATGAAGTTTAATGACTACCCAACTTGGTGGAGACAATTATGGCGGAAATTCAGAATTTTTATTCGGCAAAAGTCGGGGGCCCTCAAATGTCAACAGCTTTGACTTGTTTTCCAGATTATACGGTTATGGAAATGACGTCGAGGGTTCCGGCAAAAAATATTTGTTTTAACCATTGTCAGTGTTATTTTCTTTCTGATTTCGGTGAAGCGAAAATGTTGGGTGTTTTTGTACAAATTGTAGGGCAGTTGATGTATTGTTGCGGAGGTCAAAGGCCTGGTTTTAGGGACTGAGTTTGTTTAAACCATTACTGTTATCAAAAGAAGTGGTATTTTAAGTTAACAAAATGCTAATAGGCCTGTCTTTACTAACTAAGTTATTATTATGTTACCCATTAACCGTATGTCTTTTGTCAACAGCATCAACCGAGGACAACAGCCGGCATCATGAAGTAGAACTTCCAAAGATGTCCCACGAAGCATTGCTCATGGACCGCCTAGCCCAAGAGCACCAGGCGTACCCACCAGACCTCCTCGCATTCCCTCTGAGAGGTACCCAAGTTTCCCCAGCCGGAGGACCTTCGCAAGGCACAGAGAGTCCAATCAAATCTCCAGTATATGGGGTGACAGCTATCAACCCTGCCCTTTACAGCAGGTTTCAAGGCCAAAACTTCCAAGGTTCCATCCCCCTCATCAACTCTAAAGGCTACGTTACGTTGCCAAGGAGACCAAGAATGGTTCCCGACAGCAGTCTTCGTCCCCAAGTATTCTCTACCCTGAATGGTGTCATACCTTACTATGATACCTTCAATATGAGGTTCTTCAACCACGGAGGGAACTATTATAGTTTGAACAAGAGTGAGATAGATTTGGGTCCTATTGGGAAGATGCCTTCGTACGTTGATGATGAGGAACCTGCTCCATCACCTGCCCCAGGGACTCCTCATGCTACGATCCCTAGGAATAGCTTGAGTTCACCGAACATCCATAATCAGCTCCTGACTTTACAAGCCATGTCTGTGAACCAGATGATGAAGTCGGAACAGAGGCCTTTGAAGGTAACCCTTGCAGAAAACGAGGGCCTGCTAAAGAATCGTGACTTTAGATCAGGTTACTCAGTGAATGTTGTTAGTGGGACCTTAGGAAGGTCCAGGACTGCTCCCAAACCACCTCCTAAACCCAGAAAGAAAGTTGCAAGTGAAGTGAAAGAACCATTTTTGATGAACGCTGGTGAAAATGCGACCCAAGTGTAGATTATAACTACGGTGATGTACGCAAAGTTTGTAAAAAGGTAATTTTAGAAGGGGAATCGAATTTGGTATTGAAGTGTTTTGTAAACGGGTCGGTGTTGTTTTAAGTTTAAATTAGTTTATCAATTTCATTAGAGCGGATGTAAACAGTTTTCCATTTCGGAGTCGAAAGCCAATATGCCAAGGCCCCTTATAATTATACTAATATTAGTAGATTCCAAAATAAACCGATTTTTAGGGTAATTTTTCGGCGTCCCTGTTCTACTGTGGAACTGAGTGATTTAAATTTAGTAAATTGCCTAACTAAATGCTAAATGTTAATGAACGTAAAGGTCCACTTAAACATAAATGCTTCTAAAATCATGCTATTATCGACAATTATGACTTTAACGTTCCTATTATCGTTTTCCCGATAGTTTTCCGGTACTTATAATGTCTCAGTTTCTCCGTGGCTGTTATACCGATCGTTTGGGTCATCGAAAAAATGTAATCGTAAAATGTAATGCGTTGTATATCATTGAAGATGTCAGCTGAGTTTTTTGGTAAAGAAATTCTTGAATGCTTATCTGTCGTTAAGTATTGAAAGGTCAGAGGGGACATTGCAGAAATATCTACGCATGGATGTCTATTCAAATAATTGTTGATCTATTAATAGAAGGGATTGGGTTTCAATATAGATTCTAGAAACCTATTTAAGTTATTTGATCGGTAGTTGCTATTTTGATCCAATTATCGGCACAGAGCCTCATTACAAAGTGGCATTCTATTGGCGGTACCTATCTATTGTCAAAAGGCCAAAAGCGTATGGTATTGACACGTACTAAGGCAATGTCACTTTTTTTTTGGAATATGACAGTCTTATCATCTGTACAATGATGTCAGTATGTATAGAACTACAGGTAAATGACAGTAATTTTCCAGCAAAAGATTCAGTCTTAAAAACTGAGGTAAATCTGCGTAGCCTTTTTCCAACCATGTTGGGATCGGCTTCCACTGTGACTGGATGCAGCTGAGTACCAGTATTTCTCATGGAGAGACTACCTATCTGACCTCCACAACCCAGTTACTTGGTAAAGGTGCGAGTTCAACCCGCGACCGCGACGCGAGTCCGAGACACACGACCGAGAAGTAGTGCCGAGGTAGGAAACGCGCGACAACACTTGTCCTTATACCGGCTGTACTCTCTCGCGCGAGAGCCCAAGGAAACGGTGTACATTGAGTTTTTAAACAAAATACTTCATGATTAAACTCAGTACTGACACCAATGTACATCATCTTTGCGGGCTCTCGCGCGAGGGTGTACCGCTGCCATAAGGCTTTGTGTGGGAGTAAGTTTGCGGGCGAGACCGCAACGCGCGATAAAAGACCGCTAGCCGGTCTCGCTCACTGTTCAGTGCAGTAGTGTCACGCGTCGCACTCGAAATGCCCGAACATTTTGTCATTTAACAATTAGAAACCATTTTTTTATTGATTTCCATATTAAAACGATATTTTGTGGCTTCTAGTTGTATATAATTAATAGCCAATCTTTGTTATTTTTTTTAAATAATATAATATCATATCGTCGTATTCTTCTCCCTCCAATTAATTTAATAACTTAGCTTTCCATTGCAATGTGGAATAATAATATTCAACAATATAACTGATTTTAACGACTAAAATCGAGGCGAGTTCGTGTGCGCCACATGTCTCGGTCTCGCGACGCGGGCGCGCGGTGTACTCGCACCTTTACACGATACCTAATACGTATTCATACAAGACTTTGGGGAATAGGTAAGGTAACCTTTTGAAAGCAAAACCGAATTAAATATTTGAACGAGAGAAGTTTAAAAAGTCTTTATAATGGCCTACTGTGTCGCTAAACTTTGGCTTAAAAACTCCGTGCAAATGTTTTAAAAATAACAAAGTTTGCATGACTTGGAATTCTGTCGACCCATAAAACGAAATGACGTCATTTTAAAACCAAATTCGATTTGCCTTGGTAGCTTTAACAGACGCAGTGAAGTTGAGAATGGAGTTTATATACTATGTTGCTTTTATAAATATTTTATAGGATCAAAATCTTAGTACTTACCTAAAGAAAACTGCAGTCAGAGCCGTCAATGAATGATTATATCCCTCGTATACATGGTCACTTTTAACTCATTGGTTATTTTTCAGATTGTGTAAGTTCACATGGATATGAACTACTTTTAATATGGGAATAACTCTGAAATATGAACACAAAACAGTTGCTCCGTAATTTCAAGTTTAGATAATGCGACATTTTTTTTGCAATTCCATAATAAACGTTGTTCTTATTCATGAAATATTGCCACTGAATTAAAAGTCGCCGTGTGAACACGAATTTTTAAGGCTGCAGAATGAGGTACGCTGTGACAAAAATAATTCCCAGTTAACAAGGTGCCAGCTTGTTTGACAGCACTGAGTGTGCAAGTGTGGCAGCCATCTGGTTAATTAATCCAGCTAATTGGAAGCCTAGGCCATTCATTAAACGTAACGCAATTAAATGGCTGAAATGTCTTTATGATTAATTAACTTAATTAGCAATTAATGCGTTCAATGACTTGGCTAGTGACAACTAGCCAAGTCATTGAACGCATTAATCGCCGGCATTCAATTAAATGGCTGAAAGACAACTAGCCAAGTCATTGAGCGCAACGTTTGAACTTTTGAGCGAAGCGCAAAAAAACTGAATTATATTTGAATCACTTGGCTGAGTCTTGGTTAGACATCTTCAAAGGGCTGACTTTCAATAAGCCAAGGAGTTTAACGTTAAATGATTCTAGTTCAATTAACTATCAGCCTTAGGCATCCAATTGGATGCCGGCGTTTAATGAACGGCCTAGGCTTCCAATTAGCTGGCTTATTTAACCAGATGGCTTTGAGATGGTCCCATTAGTTGGCTAGATTAATTAGATGACTACTACGACACCTGCACACTCAGGGCTGTCAAACAAGCTAGCACCTTGCCTTGCTTGCTTTGCTAGCATCTTTTACAGTCATCTCACTAACAATATCACTTGACATTCTATCAACAAAAGGGTCTTGATAGCGATTGGTAAATGTCAATAATGTACAGGATTGTCAAGCACTATCGAAATGCTACGTGGTCAATCCCTTACATTTTGGAATTTCGATAATCACCTTCGCTGATAGAATTAAGTAAACTTTTTCTAGAGCTTTAGATTTGATTTGAAGTAGAACAATGGTTCATTGTTGACTCCGACTGTGGCAGTAAATTATTATGTTATCTAAAAATAAAAATATTTATGAAATTAATATCATTTTAGTTAAGTTTTTAAAGTTTATTTGCTAAGGCCGAGTTTCTCATCTCTAAATTATCGCAAAATTAATGTGAAAAATTGTCAAGCATGCGTTATCTGCTGTGATTGGTTAAATGAACTTTCAACAGCCAATCACAGCAGATAACGAGAAGTCGGCCTAACACTGTATTTAGAATATTATGACCAGTTAACTCATAGTAAGTTATTTAAAATACTAATATGATATAATGTACGACACGTTTACGATAATTATCTATATATTTCTGGATTATATTGTTAGTGAAAAAGCTTGGTTTAATTCATGTTTAATTATTTATTTTTTGGCAAATTACTTATCAGTCTCTCGTCCATTTATTTTTCTTCCGAATCCAAAATGAATCAAGACACTTTATTTCAACTCCAGTCACTATTTGATTTATAGCCTGAAAAAATTTAATTGAAAAATACATGACGTAACAAATTGAGATTCAATATTAACGTGTAAATATCGAACGTGAGCATTTGAACTCACACTCAGACACGGAGTAATGAAATACAGAAAACTAACGCTAATATTAAGTTATATAAGTAACACACAAATTCACACAATCTATTGCAATACCTTTCATTTATTTATTTAGGATCACCAACGAGTTACTTAACGATTAAAACTTTTACAGAAATTATAAAAATTGGTACATATTTTCTTGTTATGCATACTTTGAATAGCTAACAATCATGTTAATCCAATTGTATTCACTGCGTGTACAACATTGTCGAGTAGATAAATTTTAAACATGTTATTATAAAAAAATGTATTAGGAATTTCATTGGGTTTTAATTGAAACTTTGAGTCAGTGTGCTACGCGATTAGATGCTGCTCTTTATGTCCAGAAACATCATCAATGTGTTTACATTATTTTGTGGATTAACTATGTGGAGCCAATGCTTAGGTACGAATCTTATGCAACTGATTAAATAAAAAAAATTGACCTGTCAGAAAGACGACAGTCCTTGATGCAACGGATGTACATATTGAATACTCACGCTCTCAATATTATCACTATTGAGTGCTCACTTGTATCATGTTTACACATATTACCTTGAAGTAAAATAGTGGCGAAAAAAAAATTGCCGGTTTACACTCAGAAAGTACACAAAAAAAAGAAACTCGCGATAATTTGCAATAATTTAAACCTTCTGTATTTATTTACTCTGTGGCATGAGCTCGCAGAGAGCGTCCGTGCTTCGAAATGTCAATATTTGAATCGTTGAAAATAAGCCTTCACTGAGATGAGATGGTTTTCACTAAGCCTTTTTTTGCGTTGAATGTTTCGCAAATATTTAAAATACACTGTGCCATAAAATATTATAGGCCCTTGTTGGTACACATTTGTACTTATTGTTTTTTAAAGGTTTTTTGTTTGAGATTTGAGTTTTTGTCATAATAATGTCCTGAATCCTCATTATTATACAACCATAAGGTTGAATGTCATTGCACGTTAAACGACGAGGGGCTCTTATCTTATTAAAAAACATTGCCCCACACCAGAAAATACTCCTGTATCGTGGATGCGTTTACAAACATTTAATCTTACATACACAATAAGCCAGACCCGGAACAAGTATCTGTAGACCATACAAATAAATGCGCCAATCGAGCAGATGAAATTTTTTATTGTCTAATAGTAGAATAGTTGTAGTATTATTCTATGTGAGGTAACCCCATCCCATCGTCCGTATCATCCCATATATCACACTAATCACACTAATATTATAAAGGCGAATGTGTATGTTTGTATGTTTGTTACTTCTTCACGCTCAAACTGCTGGACGGATCTGGATGAAATTTGGCACAGGGATAGACTATAGTCTGGAATAGCACATAGGATACTTTTTATCTTATCCCGGGAATATGTTCCCTCGGTATAACTTTCGACATTCACGCGGGCGAAGCCGCTGGCAGAAGCTAGTAATAATATTATAAAGATAATACAAGAAAAATCTTTTATCTGCCTTAAAGGAAAAATAAATGAAACAAGCCAACAAATATTATTTCCTAGGTATTTTATAGTAAAAGAAAAATCTAAGATAGAATCGAAAATATTGTTGTCAAAAGTGATAAAACAAATTAATAAGGTTGACAGTACTTGTTATGTTTATGATTGTACTACACCTCTGCTCAAACCTTAGGCATACATATGTGATGGTACTATGGAATGATATTTTGTTTGTATTAGATAATTAGAACATCATTTATTTTACGACGACACGGGGGCGGTAGTGGTTGAGCGATCGGCCGCTGCACTGCGTGTCGCGGGTTCTATTCCCGCATGGAACAAATGTGTATTTTTAAGCTCTACATATTGTTGTTCCGGATCTGGGTGTCTTGTGTATGTGACTTTAAATGTTTAGCAAGAAATTCCTAGTGTGGGCAAAGTTTTTAATTTAAAAAAAAAATCTGCCTCCCAGCAAAAAGTAGCTGACACAGTAATGCTATCGGCTTCAGTAAAGCGGATCACTATTTAACAGCTAGGTCTAAATGACGAGCGAACGACCACAAACTAGTAGGATGGTAACTGTAGGATACTAACTAGAGCAGGGATGTTATGGATATACATTTTCGGATCTGGATTCGGATATAGACATAATATTGTGATACCGTTTTCGATACGGTTACGGATATTAAAGTACTTCGGATTATCTGTTAATTTCGGATAGTTTCGGTGACGGATATTAGATTAACAGTTGTAAAAGTAAAACACAAAGGTAATAATTTGACTTTATTTCTAAGTTATTATTTGGTAAGTACTTACAGTTGCAAGTGTCACGCGCGGCTGGGCATAAAAACCTGTCTTAATAACGTGTGTCACTTAGACTCCCAATTAGCAAAATTATTTTATCGGATTCAGACTGATATTTTTTTTATTTTGGATATCCGATTGGTTCCTTAACATCCTTGAACTGGAGGATAGCAACTGTGGGAGAATAGCTGTGCTAGTTACAATGAATAGACGAAACCGAGAGGAATTGACGTCTCAATTGAATTGGAATCTAAGCTCAACAAGACATACCTTAATACATTCAAAAGGAATGCTAGATTTCCTTTTGAATGTATTAAGGTATGTCTTTGTGAATTATAGAAGATCTTTGCTAGATCATATCAATTGCATAGTGGAAGAAATTTATCATTATTTATAAAAAAGATTAGCAGATGTTCAATATCTCTAAAGAAAATTTGTATTTAGATTCTGCGAATAAGTCGTTAAACAGCAAAGATATTCTTCTCAATAAGGATCCTATTCAATCAAACAATAAATTATTTATTTCATTCATAATTTGTTAATAATACAACTTATGACTATGTTAGTAAATTTACATAGTTTCATATTGTCATCCTAATAAAAATATATAATAAAAAAAAATAACAAATAATCAATTCAATGCATGTACCTATCGTTGCACTGGAACCGCTACGCAAGCGGGTCCAGTACCCCACGATAGTGCCTTATTGTGGGGTTTATCCGCAATAACCATTAGGATAGATCCCGTTTGCGCTCTCCCGAATCCTGTAGTATCCTGGTTATTGTTTTATACATCAATGTAACGAAAATGCTAAACACCTCTGCCCCTCTGGGAAATACAGTCATTATGACATTTTTGTTCCCTTATTCTTATACCGTAGCTTAATAATAGACCAAACAAAAAAAAATTGTATCGACATTCGACATGCTGAAAATATTTAATCCTCCTACTCTTGTGAATTCTTTGTTTCTTCGCTTTGATATCTTTGTTGGTGAATTAGCAAGAAGGTTACCTTAAAAGAAAAAATATTAGTTTTTTTATAAAAAATGTGAAATTGAAGGCTTATTTTTAATGTGTAATGAATATGAAAGATGAATACAGGTTGATGTATTTTATTTTTACTTTTCTTCATCACTATCAAAATCAAAAAAAATCAAATCAAAATCAGCCTTTTAATGTTCCCACTGCTGGGACACAGGCCTCCTGTGAGAGGAGGAATGGGCCTTAATACACCACGCGGGCCCAGTGCGGGTTGGTGCATGTCACATGTCTTCGATTTTTTGGTTCTAGAACGTGCCGGTTTCCTCACAATGTTTTCCTTTGCCGTTTTTAGAACAGGCCAGACCCACGACTTACAGTTACCACTGGGCCAGCACTCCTCAAGTTTACTCTACTTTACTTATTTTTAAGGATTTTTCTTGCCTGTTTTATATTCGCAGAGCAAATATCCGCGAAAAAACGTGATCCCAATAACTTTCACATATGTTTGTATTTTCCATTTGACGCGAATTTTCCTCGCAAGATTTGCGGCAAACTTCATAAATAACGTGTGAATGTATTAGTAAAGCCAATTTTCTCAATATCCTTCTGATACAATTTATACAAGCAGAAAATGTCAGTAGTGAAACTAGATTGATTTTTCATATTGTAATAAGATTTTTTTATGAAAATTGCTACCATATTGTATTTAATCGGTTTATTAAAAGTAGATATTAATTATATTGGTGCTTACGTAATTAATAAAATGAATTGCGTAAATATAACCTTCCATGCTTTTTTTTTGTAGGTGGAAAGTGTAGGAACACGGAAACCCTTTCTGAGACAAAGTATTTAGTAACAGGCGGACGCGGTAAGCGATGCTGTATAATCCCCGTTACCTTAAAAGTGTTGTCATTGCCGGTTTCGTATCAATCCTGCAAACAGTCTGTAAAGGTATGAAATCTTATGTTTGCGTTGTTTGTAATTGGTTTATTAAGATCAATTAGAAACAATTTTACAAGCACTGTACAAAAGTCTATCAGTAAGTTATCACATCAATATTATAACGGCGAAATTTTGTGATTGTGTATCTATGTTTGTTACTCTTTCAAGGGAAAACTACTAAACGGATCTGGATGAAATTTGGCTCAGAGATAGATTATAGTCTGGAATAAACGTAGGATACTTTCTATCACGGGAATAATTGGAATAATTTCCGATATTCATGCGGGTTAAGCCGCTGGCAGAAGCCAGTTTGTCTTATAATAGCCAAAATAATTTGACGGCCGGTTTAACGGTAGAATTCATTAAAAAAAGCTTTCTGAAACTGTTGCACATGCATGATATAATGAAGTGGCAGTAACAGAAAGTTTCGCTGCCCGCACCCGCTGCCGCATACTGCTTGTTTAAAAAAGCAACCTTATTTCCAATACCTTCGTCATATGACAAATGTTCTCGGAGGTGCGAATGACATATAATGGGATTGTATTTGATGGTAATTATCCTATAAAGTTAAGGGTTATCTGAGGCGAAGAAATAGGGTGTCGTGATGGCAATATCTATACTTATAATATTATAAAGAGGAAAGATTTTTTTGTTTCTTTGTACCGAATAGGCTCCGAAACTACTGGACCGATTTAAAACATCTTTCACCAATAGAATGTTACATTATTCCTGAGCGACATAGGCTATTTTTAAATCCCGAAAACGGGTCCTATGGGGTGGTCCACGGGAGCGCAGCCGCGGGAAACAGTTAGTTTGATATAATCTTCTCTAAATAGAGCATTTATAGATAGTGTTTCATAGTCACTCTCACTTGTCTTAAATATAGAAAAAAGGTGAGCCATTATTATATTTTCTGATAGATCTTTCTTGAGAATTCTGAAGTCTATCTTACGTGTTTTCATTTTAAAACATTACAGGATAATGTAATGTGATAAGGAATATTTTTATTACTTAATATAATTGGCAAAAAAAACGCACAATCTGTGATAATTTCAACATCTTATCACACCGCTTTCTATTGAGATAGAGCCTTATCATCATCTTCTTTTCGTATGATGATGTGGCCATCTCTGGTATCAGAGTTAATTAAGCCGCCTCTGGGAACCCCACAGGCCTCTGACTTGGCTATTTCAGACTTACATTAACTACATAAGTCCAGGTTTCCTCACGATGTTTTCCTTCACACCACCGTTTGCACCGTTCCACCGTACAAAGAATTTGAAAAAGTTACATTGGTACTTGCCCGGATTTAAAGCCAGGACCTCAAGTACGAAAGTCGAGGTCTTAGCTACTGCGCCACCACGACACAATGCATTCAAGAGCCTTATGAAAAGGATACAGACAAATTTCTATGTCGGGGTCAGCTTAAGGTATAACCAAACCCAACTGAATACCGGTATTTTAACATTCAGACAGCACGGGATTAATAATAAATTTCCGTAATCACACACAGGTATAAAACCCCAAAAAAGGATAACAGCTTTACAGGCAGATGTTTGCATGATTTTAAACCGATTCCGTTTTTATTAACAAGCGGAATTCCGACAATAAAAGGCCCGATTACCATAATATCGAATTTCTGTGTACCTACACTTTCTGCACGCGTTTTTACGGTTATAAATGTAGCCCTTATATATACATAGTGTAAAATGTATAAAAAGTATATTTCAAAGTTTTTCTTATACATATTATAACAAAATTAAATATAGTTACAAATTGTTTAAGAGCGTTCCGTAAGTTCGCTCTGTTGTTTAAGATAGAAACAGCGGTTTTTTTTTTAATCCTGTTCGTCATGGCTTTTTGTCACCATTTCTTTTCCTTTTGTGATGCCTATACTTCAAAAAGATAGCTTGATCTCTCCGACATATGTCAAACTGACGTTTACGTTATTGTTAGCCTGTCGAGCGCTATTGTTACTGTATTGATACTGACAGCTGTCACAGAGATCAAGCTATCTTTTAAGAAGTATAAGTATCAATCAAAGACACGACTTAAGAAAAAAAATTATTAACGAAGAAAGAAAAGTCGGATCTGCCCTACATTGTCGAGTAAAACCTCGTATCCAGTAGACAACATTTGAGGCGCGACATGATGCACAAGATGTTGCTATTTATGTTGAACGGCAACGAGGAACTTTTGCTTAGTAACGTTGCCTGTCCATGCAACGTTGCCGAACATGTTGAGCGTCACGTGTTGCACGTCAAATGTTGCCTATATATTTTTGGATATAGGATACGAAGCTTTAGGTAAACGAAAGCGCATTATACAGCTATATTGTGCAAAAATATCTTTGGATCCTGATAAGAAATAACGTTGTTATTACTCGTATTTCTGTCCTAAGTCTCTGTATTTCTACGAGTTCTTTCCAAAAGCACTTTTTCCTTGACACCTTTGTCGTTATTAATGGCCAAGTAACATTTCATAATAATGTGAAAATAAATTGCGGGAAGACCTAGCAGAAATTGGGATATTATTTTCTTAGTAACAGAGAAATGTCATCGGAAAAACTAGACAAATAAGAAAAATAGAAGAAAAATATATCTTACTTGTATAAAGAAGCTTAATGTATACTTTTAAAAAAGGAAACCACCTGTATCTATCTTAAATGACAGTACCTAGATAAAATAAATTTCAAAAAAATTGTTTATTCAATGTAAAAATGTAAATAATTATTACCTAAAATTCGAAATAATTTGTAAAATGACGAAGTATATGGTGTGTTGTGTAATATGGACGGACCAATAGTGTGGAGAGCGATGCGAATGGTTTAATATAATAACGATGAAAATAAATACAATTTGAAATATAAATTACATGTGTTTTTATTTTAACATCCTGTATATTTTTAGCATAACCTATATTGACCAAATAAGCCAATAAGGAATAAAAAATAAATAGGAATAGGAATTGGGTTTATTGCCCAATAAGGAATTATTCGGCTTTTTATGACATCCACCAATCTGTTCCAACAGTGGGGCGAAATGTAATAGACACAATTTTGACGTCTGCTTTGCCCACTAGTTATTAATAATTAACAGGGCAAAGTGTAGTAATTCTAAATAGATTTATTATAGTCCCCAGCATGTAAGTTGGCAACATTTTGGCGTAGTGGGGGTAAGTTCGCGCATATGCCGCGTACTGACCAACCACCATACAGAGCGAACGGAACGTGGACGCGGTACGATTGGTCAGTCGATCCTTGTGTCAACTGACCAACTAATCGCGCGCTCGGAACGGTCCTAAACGTTCCCCGCTTCACTACAAAAGATACCTAAAAAACGACTTCTACGCATCTAACGATTCAGCGACTCTTGCCAACTTACGTGCCGGGGATTAAATCCACTATTGGAGAAATTAAGACCATGTTGCTTGCTGGATAGCACCATACAGTAGCAGACCATCAACACCACATCGGAGATTCTTGGTCTGCTTACCCTTGTTCCAACTACGTCGTAGTCAGCAAGATGGACTCTAACCGGAGGTAAGTATCGAGAAGCATTTAAGTCTGCAATAGCCATTTCAGGTAAGTACCGTACCTTAAAACAAGGTCAGTATTAGTCGCAATTTTAACTCCTACTTCTGGAGGTAACAGAAACAGGTTTCTTTATTGAGAAATTGAATTTGTACTTTTCAAACTATACTTATGCTAAACTTTGATACGATCTCATGCTAACGCTGGCAAAAATCTTAACCTCGAATCTTCAATTTATATGCCGGGAGGTGCTTATTACAACGGAGCCGCTGAAACACTGAGTACAGCTAAGAAGTTGAATGCCCTGCCGGAGTCTGTGTTTCCCGACAGCTACAATCTAGGGGTATTTAAAATAGGTATTTCTAGGCAAGCGTGCTTCACTGTCGACCAGATCATCGCTTACCATCAGGTGGTCAAGCGTGAGACTATAGAATATTAAAAAACAACGCAACTTACTTGGAAGAAGTAAGTCGCGGTCAGCTCAGCTGTAGGTTAGGCAGATGAAAATGTGGACCAGTACCTACGAAATGACTGACCAAGTCAAGCGCCGTTTGATCTATCACAAACAGAATAATTTTACAGGGCAATGGCAAAATTTGCTAAAAGCACTCGCAGATCTAAAAGCACATTAATATAATGTAAATATTAATTCAACTACGTTTGCATAATAACTGGAATTCCATATTTTAATGAGGTCACTTATTTAGATGTGAATGGTCATTAAGGAACAACGGTGGAAATGCACTTCATCAACACAGTTATTAAAATTAATTATATACCACTTGGACTTGACTATATGCGTACAACTTTTGTTAATATTTACAAATACAGTGCTACTACAAGGGATTGTATTCTAGAGAATGAGACGAAATTTAAAACTTGTATAAAACGCACACTATGCAGGCAAGCATATTATAAGTTTAGGGGTTACATCGCTGATAAAAATGCTGGCCCTGCTCCGCAGCCACTAGGGCGCAAAAACAAGTGATGCGCAGAAAAGTTTTGATGTATTGTTGGACCTGCTGAAGACTGTAATATTTGTATTGTATAAACTCAATTTCTTTAGCGGCGGCAATCAGCTGGAAGTGCGAAGATTTAGGTCCAGTAGATGACATCTTTTGGAGAAATAATGGTGACGATAGATGCCCCAGTTTATACCTTTAGTTTTTCGATATTGTTAAAGTATTGAGGGATTATTTAGGTCTACAGATCCATTTGCCACTAGTAGTTTATAAATCTCGAAAAATCTATAATCGATTCCGAGGTAAAATCCTGAAAGACAAAAAACACAGAGTTCTCTACAGACGGATAAACCTCCTTGTTTTTGCATAACTATTTTAATAAAAAGTAGTGTTTCTACTATTGTTTCAAAAGGGAGTCTGAAGCTGGGAAAATGAGGATAATGGTACAGAATTTCTGGTTACACAACTCCATTAAATCTTTATAATGTCTGTCTGACATGCTAGAGACTAATTAACAATCCAACACTCAGATATGAAAACTTTATTATTTAGATATAATAAAGTATCATCATAGACTTCTTAATTATAAGGTTGCTATTTTGATTGGTCACGCTCTTCTCACAAACCAGAATCAACAGTAGCTACCACCAGAAAAACGCTTAGGCATTGAAACTCAATAATTCAATTGTCTTGAATCCCACAACGAAAATAATCAGAAAAATCCTGGGGTAGAAAAATAGACATAATTTCCACTTTTGTCAATTGTTCTAACTTATTTATGTTACGCATCAAATATTTAATAAAGCGAGATCATTCTGAACTTCATGCAAATTGTCAAAAGTTGGCTGTGGCTTCAACGATATAGATTACCACTCCTAGCTCAAAAGCATATATCTAGGTCACCGATAAATGTTTTCTTAAATGCCTCCAAATCATTTTGTTAGCCAGAAACGTCTCAATAAACCAGCATAAACACACCAAAGTTTTCACTACTCACCCTTCTAATCAATCGATGTCCGCTCAAAACCCCAAATTAAATTGACATAACACAGACAAATTACCAGTTCACGTTGAAAAAGAAAACAAACATGGCTGCCACCAAAATATGATACGCATAAAAAATTCATAGTCACCTACCATTATTTGGCGCTCTAATTACAAGGCCCACAAAGGTGGACCGAGGGGTTCGCAACGTAATACCCACGGGGATGACCCATGTTGCCAGGATGAAACGAATACCACGGAAATACCGCGCAAAATGAAAACTTAATAATGTCATTCTATTTCCCACGAGCTGTGGGATTAGTGCAGTATTTTCGGGTTAGAACTGGACTGGATGAAGTTTTTTTGGGTAAGTTTGATTGAAATTTCTCGGTTAGTCCCGCTATGCTCTAGTCCCGCTATGCACGAACTCACATTCGATGAAGAAAAGTTTTACAGTATCATATTTTATTTAACCATTTAAAAAGTAAATTACGAAAACCTAGTATGTATCGAAAAAGTTAATAAACGTTCCGTTTCAACATACTAACGCACACTCGCCTCGCCGCCTATCAATACGTCACATCATTCATTTTAAAAATAAAGTGTCCATCCATTCTATAGAACTGTGAAAAACGAAACGTCTTTCCGTAAAGAGAAACTTAACCTAATAATATTTCGATGTTTTAGTTTAATTTCAATATTTGTCATTGAAGTGCTTGAATTTAATTGAATTCAAACAGTTTTCTTTCCAACTGTACCTTCCTTTGTTTACGTAGAATCGAAGAATTTCGTGCATAGCGGCATTTTATAGTAGGTATTTTTCGAGTCGAGCATAGCGGGACTAGAGCATAGCGGGACTAACCAAACAATTTAACAGTGGAAAAAACCTACTTTACAGAGTGTAACGGAATATGTGGTCATATTTTAAAAACTTCCTCTGCCCATGTAAGTAAACAATATATAATATTCAATTCTCAATAAAAAAACTTTATCTGTCACACCAAATTTGGTCAGCTGATGAGAACATTGTATGGAAAATCTATTTTTTTTGGATATTGACTATAACACACACGGGTCATCCCCTACTCTAGTAGCCATCCACATTCATACCCCAAATACAACGGGCCATACTATTAAGTAAGTGTGGGTTTTAATTTGTACAAAAGATAATAAAACAGTACCCAAGTGAAAATTAACAATGTAAAACAGAGGATCTTATCGCAGAAGGCGATCTCTTCAAGGCGGTGGTTCTTTTAATTCAATTATTGTCTACCACTAAGGCCCAGTTTTTTATCCGTAGTTAACTCAACCAATGGTTAAATATGCTAATCAACAATGGTTTTCAATTTCGGTATAATGAGTTTATTCATCAGTTGTAAGTCTAACAAATGATCAAATAAACAACTCTACAACTTATTTACCGTTGTTAAGGCCAATAACTGATCAATAAACTGGGCCTTAGACCCGTAGTTAACTCGACCAATGGTTAAATTTGGTAACCAATGGTTTAAAATTTCGGTAAAACGCGTTTATTCCTCAATCAGTCCTCAGTCTTACAAATGGTCAAATAATTAATTCTCCAACTTATTTGACCATTTGTGAGGCTAAGAAATTTTAATGAAGAAAAATGGTGTTTTAAACCGTTGAGTTAACTACGGATAAAAAACTGGCCCTAAGAAAAAATTATAAGAAAATGAAAAGATGATAAGATAAACACTTAGTAACTGGCAGACAGATCAGATAAATCGTAGACTTTATATTTACACAACATAATATCACGCTGTTTTTCCGGAAGGGTTAGGCAGAACTTAATATACCCACTACGCGTTCATTTGAGCAGTTAATTCGGGCCGAGCTTATTGCCGACCACAAATTCAGACTCCGATGATCTGGTGAAGGTTGCGGGGATCTGCTGGATGCGAGACTCACGAGACCGATCAATGTGGTGACGCTTGGGGGAGGCCTATGTTCAGAAGTGGATATCTTTCGGCTGATATGATGAAGACGGGTCATCAACCCGACCCGGGCATCGAACCAAAAAGCTCTAACTCAGCAGTAGACTCTAACAGCAACGCTCAATGAGGCTGGCTTGTCCATTCTTCTCCACGTTTGTACTTTCCGAATTGATGGTAGAATCACTTAATCATGATCCAGCCCTAGATGTCCCCCAGTGACGCCCTGAGCCGAGGCTCAACCCCATAGGGGGTAGCCCTCAGCGTTGTCGCTTAGGTTTAGATTTTGATGCCCTGGCTGGAGGCTTAGTTTAGTCTCCACAGGATAGCCCGGTTAAGCAGTAGCCAATCACTATGATTGAACAGCGAGAAGCCACAAAATAACCGGCCAAGTGCGAATCGGACTCGCGCATGAAGGGGATCCGTACCATTATCGCCAGAAAAGTAAGTTAAGTTTTTTGTATGGGAGCCCCACTTTTATATTTACTACTAGCTATAATATTTTTAGTATTTGTTGTTATAGCGACTACATAAATACATCATCTGTGAAAATTTCAACTGTCTAGCTATCACGGTTCATGAGATACAGCCTGTTGACAGACAGACGGACAGTGGAGTCATAGTAATAGGGTCCCGTTTTTACCCTTTGGGTACGAAACCCTAAAAATGAGGCTATCTCACTTTATGTTTTAACATCAATTTGATTTCCACAACCCAGTAAGTGCACGACAACTGGCAAGACCGTTGTCAGATTTTTCTTGGTTCTGACTACCGTCAAAGATCTAAAAATGACAGCCGGTATGTAATTTCTGGTCACCAGACCAGGACCAACCTCGGCAAACGTTGGTTAACCTCGCATTTTCACCCATACAGCTGTTACTTTTGACCCCTGAATAACAAAGATTAAAATTTCATCTTCATCATCATCATCAGCCTTTCTAATGTTCCCACTGCTGGGACACAGGCCTCCACTCTGTGAGAGGGAATGGGCCGTAATAAACCACGCAGGCCAAATGCGTGTTGGTGGATGTCACAAGTCTTCGAATTTTTGGTTTTAGGACATGCCGGTTTCCTCACGATGTTTTCCTTCGCCATTTTGAGAGCAATGGTGATTTAATATTTTACACAAAATAAAGAGCCACCACACAACCAGTTTGAACCCATGACCTACATGTAAGTCGCGGTCGTTACCACTGGGCCACAACTGCTCAAAGATTAACCTTTACATCGGGTAAATTCCACCCCTGGTAACCCGACACTTGTCGCATCACCTCATGAATCACATTCACGTCAGCGATATAATTAACTTATGTGTCATAACATGGCCGCGTTAGATTGCATACATGTAACATTACTACTAATGTTCTATATGAATATATATGCGAGAGAAATTAATTTGTGTTAGAAATTTGGTGTGTAATGGAGTATGATGGTTGGGGTGATCCTCTCTCGTTTTGTGTTTAGCCAAAGTATAGCGCTTACAACTGTTTCTTGAAGTCATCAAAATTATTTCACCAAGAAGATGTATACTGCTGCACTGCATAACGACCGGTCCTGTGCTTCCTGCATCCAGCGGACTGCCACGGTAGGTCACCGTTCGGTGGCCCGATGACGGTTTTGGCCTCGGCAAAAGAATAGGCGATTTGGGCCGACAGAGGCCTAATTAGATGAGAAAGAGCATCGGCATCAGATCGAATTTAATCATGTTTTTGGTAAGGTATTGACTCGTGATTATAATCCCTTCTGCTAAGCATTGGACTTAAACAGAGCAAAAATTTCAAGCTTCTTTATTTTCAGAGCTTTTTTACAAAAAAAATACTACCGACTTCCAAATAAAAAAACTACAAAGTGAAAAATAACTTTATTTTTGGAAGTCGGTGTCTTTTGTAGGTAGGTACCAATTTTTTACATTATGGACACCAACTGCCATAAATAAAGTTATTTTTCACTTTGTAGTTTTTTTATTTGGAAGTCGGTAGTATTTTTTTGAAAAAAAGCTTTTTATTTTTCACTTTTTAGTTGTATTTACATAACAGGCAAGTTGTTTAGTAAGGTACCTACGTCTGAATAGATTGCCCGAATATAATGAAACTTGAATATAACCGGTGAAATAAGAGATCTGCGTACCCCTTAAGAGCATACTGGCGTGATGTTATGTTATTAAATGGTATTAACAATAAACAGACATGCGATTGCAGCAATCCCGAGAGAGTTGCCGTAATTTATTGAAGAGTTCTGTTGTACATCTTCGAAGTTCTTCATTAGATCTTCACCAAACTAAAATGGGACCAATTTCGAAACATACCTTTTCAAACAAAAAAAGAATTTTCAAAATCGGTCCAAAATACACAAAAAAAAAAAACGAACATAATGTCGAACATAGAACCTCCTACTTTTTGGTAAGTCGGATAAGAAATTACCAAAAATAGGTTTAGATTGTATCAAGTTTGATCAAACTTAAACATTTGTAATGATTCCTGTTCTAAGAAAATGATTAAAATATCTCCAACAATAACAAAACTTCAAAACAAAGAGTTCATGGACATACAAAACAAACATCCCTTCAAACCCTAGATTAAAAACATAACAGAAACAGAACAGACATCCCAAAAAGCAAATTACGGAACATCAGAACCTCACATTAATTCTAATTTAATCATTCGCAACAAAAACCACGTTTTAATTCAACCTGCTCTTTCTCATCTAATTAGGCCTCTGTCGGCCCAAATTGCCTATTCTTCTGCCGACCCCAAAACCGTTAACTGTCGCAAGGATAATCATATCTGGCGGTCTTTTGATAAATAACTTCCGACACCGTTTTTTGTGTAATTCAGAGCATTTTTAATGCTTTTTATTGTCATTTAGAGCAATTTTGGAATCTGCAGATGATTTTTGCTTATTGTCGTTTGTATTTAATTAAGATTCTGAGACTGTAACATGAATGCTTAGTTTACTCTCAGAAAAGCCGGTGTCGGTGTTTTCTGATAGCTCTAACCTAGGATACTTTAACTCAAGAGTGAATAGGTTACTTAAAGGCATGCGTGCTCCATCGTCGACCACATAATAGCTTACCATTAGGTGAGAGTGAGACTGACTGACTGTGGGTGTGGGTGACTTGTCCCATTATTTATTCACGCTTCCCGTTATCTGTATGGGATCCCCCTTAAAATTATTTTAAAATATGTTTTGACAATTTGTATGGCTTTGGGTCAACAAGATGCTTATACTGTGAAAATTTGAAGACTGTAGAGCTCCAACCATTTGGCTGTAAACCCTGTGTAACGGTGACGGACAGACGGACACATGCGTGACAGCAATAGGGCTCCGTTTGGACCTTTCGGGTCTAAAAAAGACTAAGTAACAAAACAGAACCTAAAAATTTCGGAAAAACCATATAATGAAGGCGTAGTTCCACTGAAAGTTATTAACTAGTGGTTTTGTACACTGCTACACTGCAATTAGTTCTACAAGTATAGACATAAATATCAATAATATACTAGTTTGGTAGTAGGGAAAACTAGCAAATAACTCTCGATGGAACCGCACCCTAATAATCTTGATATCGACAACATACTACATAAACATGCAAATATATAAACATCAGCCAATAGAAAGGATAATCGACACCCTAGCTTTACAAATAACCCGTTCAAACTGTGAGATATCACGGCCGAATCCTTTTTATACCGAGATCAGACTGCTTTATGAGGACCATTTGGAAACCATTAGGATTTCCTATAGATATAGGTGACTGTAGATATAATATTCGATCACCATTAAGGTCAATTTTGTTTGTCAGTTATGGCTTATGGATAGTAAACACGTTATGCTCTTGGGAGTTTGTTTCGAGTTAATTCAATTAAGAATTTTTTGATCGAATGTTTGTGTAGTAATGGTGAAAATGGCTGCATATTTTTATTTTATCGGTTTGCAAACTATTTGAAGTTTGATTGCTCTAAGAAAGCTTTAGTCGCTTGATCGGAACGCATAACGCTGCGATATGCGAATGAGAAACTTCTAGAATGTTCTTTTTTCCCGTCACAGTACGCTTTAGCGGTGAGGAGGATTATGTGACCGTATCCACATATCGCAGCGTTGTGCGTTCCGATCAAGATACCAAAGTTTAAGAGGCAAAGCGGTCGCAGATATCTGACTGCATTTCCTAAGTAAAAAGTTATAATTCGAGGTTTGGCTCCTCCAATATTGGATCAATTTAAAAGATATTCTTAGGGTTCTGTACCCAAAGGGTAAAAACGGGACCCTATTACTGAGACTTCGCGATCCGTCTGTCTATCTGTCTGTCACCAGACCGGCGAGCACAGCCTCTGTGATAGGCTTGTGTCACGCATTTTATCACGGTTTTTGTTCCCAAACTGTGATAAAAATGTGTGACTCGGGCCTGTCACAGTAGGCCGTGCTCGCCGGTCAGGCTGTATCTCATGAACCGTGATAGCTACACAGTTGAAATTTTCACAGATGATGTATTTCTGCTGCCGCTATAACAACAAATACTAAAAACAGAATAAAATAAATATTTAAGTAGGGCTCCCATACAACAAACGTGACTTTTTTGCTGTTTTTTGCGATAATGGTACGGAACCCTTTGGCCGCTACGTCTTCGGGTTTATCGGCAAAGGCCCTGACGAACGGCCCGTCCTCGGGTTCCTCTTCGCTTCACCGTGGGTAGCCACGGCTACTGAGCCCCCCCGCCTCAACAATGCGGGAGCCTACCGGGGGGATTCTAGCCACGTATATGAACAGCAATGAATATGCCGTTCAATTTATCACAAACCATCATCATCATCACCATCATCTTTTAACATGCTTTCATTAGCTTGGTATCAATGTATCTATGTATCAATGTAACGGAATCTTTGAACGTGATTTTCAACCCCTTCAAAACGTCGGATTAATTTGAAACTTTGCACACTTATTAAGGACCGATGACAATGCAATAATTTAAATTGTTTGTCCCATTATCCTTACCAGGATCTTCAGGATTAGAGATTGAATTTTTTTTTTTTTTTTTTTAAACTAATGTACAGAAAGCCAAATTAAGATTGGTTTTCTATTCAAATCAAATCAAATAATCTTTATTGACATAATATTTAGTTACAATAATTTTGAAGCCTCTGACTCCCGAACTAGGCGGACCTGTATGACAGGAGTCAGCGCCCCCCCCCCCTTTTTTTTCATCTTAATATCTAATGTCAAATCAAACTAAAATCAATATTACATTTTGAGGAAAATGAATTAGGTTCATATTAATAATACTAATTGTTATTATAATACGGAATGTCAAAACAAATTAAAAATTAAAATAGATATAACATTTTGAAAGAAAATAATAAGTAATAAGTAATAATATAAAATTTTAGCTATTTTTATTAAAACTATTAAAGCGTGTTTTTTAGTTTTTTTAACTATTATTTATTATATCTCTGTGATCTTTTAACCTACTCAGTGATAGAAATAAAGTTCCAAATTCCATAGTTCCTGTGTAGGTGTCTAAAGTAAAATATCGTCATTTTTTTATTTCTTTATAATGTGTATGACGTCTCTATTTGTAAAATCTCATTGAGCCTATAGCCATCACTGGGCCAGACTCCACGTTTGCCTGACCAGAGAATCCAACCCAGGATCTCACACTCAGCAGTAGTGCTTGCCTCCACCTTTATTATGTAAAATAAAGGCAGATCTTTTTTTATAATTTTGATAACATAGCTACGATGAGAAATATTATTAATTTTCATTAAACCCTTACTTAGATTTTATTAATATGAGGCATCATTTTTCACATTATTATAACGAAATTAAGCATGTTTTTATTAAATTCCTTGCATAAAAGTAAAAAGGTGTGCAAAATTAGTCTATAATGAAATAAATATTTTTTTAAATGTATTTATAAAATAAAGCATCATTAAAATAATTACAACTTATCTTGGTATGTTTAAAAAAACCGGCCAAGTGCGAGTCGAACTCGCACACGAAGGGCTCCGTACCATTATTGCAAAACACTGAAAAAAAACACGTTTTTGTATGGGAGCCCCCCTTAATTTATTTTATTTTAATTTAATAATTATTATTTTTTGAAGTGAATAAACAACTAAGCATTCTGTGAATATTTCAAGCGTCTACCTGTTGCCGTTATTAATATCGAGCAAAAAACGGCCAAAAAATCACGTTTGTTGTATGGAAGCCCCCTTAAATATTTATTTTATACTGTTTTTAGTATTTGTTGTTATAGCGGCAACAGAAATACATCATCTGTGAAAATTTCAACTGTCTAGCTATCACGGTTCATGAGAAACAGCCTGGTGACAGACGGACAGACAGACAGACGGATCGCGAAGTCTTAGTAATAGGGTCCCGTTTTTACCCTTTGGGTACGGAACCCTAAAAATATGCAACGAATAATTAATTAAATTGAAATATGAGACGAATCTAATTAATTAAATTGCATTTTTTTTTTGAATAACAATGGTCGAGAAATATAGTTAGATCACTGAGACCCACTTGCGCTAAAATCTTAAAATATATCATACATAAATGTCATAAATAACACAGGGTAAGCTGAAAGCCTAATTTAAGTATTCTCTTTCCTTTCGTTCGGAGTATTTAATATATGGATATTGGAGGTTTCGAGGAGTACAAAATATTACATGAATAAAATTCTCCAAAAATACAGTGTCATATTTCATGTATTGGCAATCTCGGAGGCAGTGAAAATACTCATCATTATACTATTACAATTTCTGCTACAGAAACAACAAAATAAATGAGAAATATGAAAACCGGCCAAGTGCGAGTCGGACTCGCGCACGAAGGGTTCTGTACCATTATCGCAAAGAAATGATTCAGCAACCGTTCTCCTAAGACCGATTCGCCATTGGACTGTACATCGTCGACAGGACATTTATTATCGTTTTCCCAGCAGTCTTTAAAATCACATTTGTTGTATGGGAGCCTCACTTATTTTTTAACACCCTCCAAATTTTGGGCGCACGGTTGGCGCAGTTGTTGAGCAATTGACTGCTGCGCTGCGTGACCCAGATTCGATTCCCGCACGGAACAAATATTTGTATGACCTACAGATAGTTGTTCCGGCTCTGGGTGTTTGTGTATGTGAGTTTATATGTTTGTAAACGCACCCACGATACAATAAGAAATTCCTAGAGGAAGCAAAGTTTTTTTTAAAAAAAAACCACCAGCAACGCGGGTTGTAAAAATAAACTGCTTTTAATTCATAAATCCTCATAAAAATTGATCTCAGTAACTTTAAATAAAGTGTCAACTTCAAAGTACCGACTAAAATGATGACCCGCAGAGCCACTACAAGGTTTTGACTTACGACCTAATAATTAAAATCGTTGCCGTTAACTCAGAATTCTTGAGAAAGTAATTTATATTCTGCCTCATAAAAGTTTACGAGGTGAGAATAGGCGAATAAAAAAAAACGTCAAGTCAAGTAACTGAGTTTTTAATTAGACGATGCAGTTAAAATTTTAGTGTCAATTTAAGTGAAGGTTGATTTTTATTTAAAAAATATTAAAATGTTGGCTTAGCTGCGTCCTGAGGCTCTAGACCAGAGGTCACCAATAACTTTTATTTGGGGTCCGTTTCTTAAAAATAATATGACCGTCGCGGTCCGTAAAGTCTAAAGACTAAAATAGTCCGGTCAAATTAGACCAAAAAATAGGGCTAGGTTTACAGTAATTCAGATAGAGCTGAAAATTGGTACGAATGTTTGGAACACCATTATAAATGAAATGTAAAACGTCCCCATCGATCCCACACTTACAAATTTTTTTATTCAATGTCAAAATTGGCAAATATGTGTTTTTTGCATTTTTTAGCCCAACGGTAAGTTTTATGATAAAAATACGTCAAAAATTACTACTGAAACCACAGCACTCACCTTAAATATACCTAATTATAGCGAAATATCTTACTCCATTCGCAATAACTCCCAGCTTTTGAATTCCAGTGGAATAACTACAAAGTTAGCCCAAGTTATACTTCATAGACCTAGGCACTGGAAATCGCAAAGACTAACAGCGATTGCCAACATTATGCAAGCCATCATAATTATACTACCGTTAAGGAACGGCAATGTCCCGTATACATCAGGTGTCTCCAATTACTTTCATTTGGGGTCCGTTTTTTTAAATAATAGGATCGTCGCGTTCCGTAAGGCTTAAAGGCACCTCCCCCATCTGTCATCAAGGATACTTAAATATTTTTAAGAATTTTTCAAATATGAATGTGTACAATGTTATTTTTTACCTTGAATCATTCGTCCAATGTTTTGCAGTAAACTTGGTGCAGGCTATTCAATCTTGGAGATTTTCATCAGAAGGTCTACTCTAAAATTTATTTTGCCACAATTTTAACAAAGCGCATTTTTTTTATTTTTTTTCTTTTTTTTCTGCGGGGCGTCTCACAGCTCAGTCAGAATGACGGGTAGCTGCTTAACCGGACTTTCCTACGGAGACTAAGCTATATAGCCTCCAGCTAGGCAAAAAAATTCTAAACCTAAGCGACAACGCTGAGGGCTACCCCAGTTGGGGTCGGACTTCGGCTCAGGGCCGTCGCTGGGGGGACAAGCAAAAGCTGGATCTTGACAAGTGATTCTACCATCCGTTCGGAATAAGCCTACGTGGAGAAGAACGGACAAGAAACTCCATTTCATATCTAATAATTTAACTAATGCTCAGCTACGCGGGCTGGCAAGATTTTAATTGAAGGGATACGCGACGAGCCTCGGCGGCGAGGACTGACGAATCGGTTTGTATTTCTATGTTTGTATATTCTACTCCCTAGGCTCTTAAGAAGCAGAGTAGAGATCGTGAGGGGTCAGAGGTGAGCCTCAATTGGCGAAACTTGGTCAGAAACGGTGTAGGTGCGACTTAAATGCGCACCCATTGACCGTTTCTATAAACGAGGCTGTCTAGCTCCTCGGTTATATTAGGGTACCGTTTGAAAAGGTCATTGGATTGGGCTTGGGTCATATCCCCGGCTGCCTCGATCCTATTGATCTCGGCAGCCAGCGATCTGGCCTCGTCCGTCATCCAGATTTTGTACGCACTGATGATGGTATCAGATACGCAGCGTCTGGGTTTGGGCGTGGATTGAGACGGGCTCTTAGCAGCGGCAGAGGTGGGAGCCTCCTGTCGGCTTTGAGCGGGCATGGGGGCTATGGGTGCCTGAGGGGCCGGAATGGGATGATCCATCAAGCCTGGAAGCTGTTGGACGGTCTGGGGAGCCACATTTTGGTGGTCGAGCTTGCCCCATGGCAAGCCCTCTGAGGGGGAACTTTGGGGGCTTTAGGACAACCCTTGTAGTTTGCCGTGTAACCGACTTGGTCACATAGCACGCAGCTGGGAGGCTCCGTGCATTCGGCAGGGTTTTTGGGACGGGTGCACTCTTTTGTGCCGTAATCCCCTCGGCACTTAACGCACCTGGGGCGGACAAAACAATGTTTCTGGCTATGGCCATACTGTTGGCAGTTGTGACACTGACCAACGACAAAGGGACGGTAAGGTTTCTCTATGGAGAACCCTGAAAGGGAGCATAGAGTTTTGATCTTAAAAATGGGGTTATAGGACTCGGCAGGGTCGCACTCGACCATTACCATGTCGTATTCCTGTCCACCTCTTGCTTTACGCATGCGGTGGACGGCATTGACAGGGACTTTTTGTGCGGCGAGATCCGCATAAATTTCATCAACGGGGATTTCCTTCGGAATGCGCCGGATAACCACACGGGTGGGCGCTTCCGATGGGAGAGAATATGTGTGGAACTCTATCCTCATGGTTTTTAGGAGCCTGGTAAGGTTCCTGAAATCAGTAGGGGTCGGGAGAAGGATTTTAATGCCCACCTGGCAAGCGGTGGCACTAAGAAAATTGATTTTGCGTTCATCGCAAATTTTTGAAACTTCTGTCCACTTGGCCTTGTAGTGGAGGAAGATAGGAGGGCATTTCTGCTTCTTGGGAATAGCAGCAGGACTGGGGTCGCGGCTCGACATTGGGGAAGCGTCGGCCTGAGTTAGGGGACTACGGGAGCGACTCCTGGGGGCTGGGGAGCGATCTGAGCGCCTAGACCGCTGGGAAGCGGTGACAGAGGTGGGCTGCACGTCGGAGGAGGAGGTGGACGGCAGAGTTGGAGGGTTGGTCGAAGCGACCTTTTTGGGCTTGGTGGCTTTGGGGTGGGACTTGCCCTTCTTCCTCTTCCCCTCAGAGGTAGCTTGACAGCTTTCTGAGGAGGAATCGGCGGAGGCGTCATCAGTAGTGACATAATCATCGGAATCATCCTTACCGTGATCATCACCGGACATGGGTTCGTCGACGAGTGGACTGTCAACATTCGGGGAGGCAGGATTTTCCGAGAAATTAATCGGAAATTTGAGAGTTGGGGGTTTAGTGGGCGCAAGCGCCGAAACGGGGGCGGGCGCCGGGATGCCGATGGACATGGGCTCCGGGGCGGATATGGGAGGAGGGGGGGGGGCATGTAGCAAGCTTATGGAGGATGAAATTAAGCCTTTGCTTATTCACGCTGACCGGACTGGGATCGTCCGACAACGCGTCCTTGACGAGCTCTATCAATGCTTCGACAGGATGCATCCTGTCGCTATTGATAGAGCCAGTACAAGTGAAGGAAAAGGGAGTGAGATATTCCCCGGGTGGACAGGCCCGGGGATGTGTGCAATCCTACACTCCCAGTCGGGTTAGACTGGGAGGTGAGTATCTAGTGAGCCCTAAGCTTGTTTACCTGCCACCAATCTTATTGGGTGGCAGGGCCCTAAGGTACCGGTAAACCCACCGAAGGTCGGCCACCCACCACTGTCTACCAAAAGTCTGGTACGTCGGGATAGAAAACACCCGACCGTGCCAGGTGTAAGCTGTGGGACGAAGCGGGGGTTGACTAGGCTATCTACCAAGGCCAACTGATCCCGCTCCCGACTCCAATGACTGCCGTGTCCTTATGGGACTTGGCGGGTGCTTGGGGCACACCCTCACTGGCTTGTTAGCACCGCTAGGTTTCCCGCCAGGGACCACACAAGATGTGGATTTGAGCTGCCACTACTAGTAACCAAAGTTACTAGTAGCGACACCTTTGGAGCAGCGTGCGAAGACGCGACGACCGCAGTGACGTCACGCAGAGGGGCGCGACGAGACGGAGAGTGGGGGCGCCGGAGAGCGCGGTGGGGCGACGAGCAGCGAGACGTCCGCACGGAGCGACGGCTGGCGAGCTACTAACAACAAAGCGCATGATAAATTCTTAAATTATGTACTCAAGTAACACAAGTAAATTAAATTGTATTGTTTACTTAAGCTCCAAAAATAATTCAGTAGCATAGTAATGGCGGTCCGCCATTTGGTGACCCCTGGTATATATCGTCAAGGATTTTAGTTTAAGCATAATTAAGCATGTCGATTACTGTAGAATTAATACTTTTCGCGGATAGCACGGATAGCACGTTAAAGCGCTGTTCACACATTTCCGTGTTCCCGTCGCTGACGGAACAATCGGAACAGAAAAATCGGTTACATACGATTTGAACGAACTTGTTCAAACATCTCCGTATCAGGGGGACACGGATAAAAAAAAAAACAAAATCTTTTTTTATTATTTAACATGGGCACTTATAAAACGTCGAAAAAAGGTGCACGGTTCGGGTTGGTCGTTTCCTATGGAGAAGAACCGGCAAGAAACTCCACGGTTACTCTTTTAAAAATGGTTTGGTTTTACAATATTTCCATGTATGTTTACAGCATTAGTAAACATTACAGTAACAGCATTAGTAGATATGGGGGGACAACGTAGGCCTGACAATAAGTCGTAAGAAACTAAAAAGAAAAGGTTATATATTTTCTAAACAAAAAAAAAAAAGTAAAACGCGATAAAATGTTAAAAAGCATCTAGAAATCTAGAAGGCCTTGTTCGTTCATACAAATCGTATGTAACCGATTTTCCGTGTTCCGTAAGGGACAGAACCCGAAAATGTGTGGACAGCGCTTAAGCCATCGATCCTGACTGTCATTTTCAGTTCACATCTTTGACAGTCGTAGCGGGTTGTCAAAAGTAAGATGATCTGACATTAGTCATGCGAATTACTGTTTTGTAGTGGCGTGGCCAGACAGGCATTCATCATCATCATTATTTCAGCCGAAAGACGTCCACTGCTGGACATTCGCGTCATTTAAAATAATGTTACTCAGCTGGGTCCGGTTAGAATGGAAGCCGACCCCATTTTAGTTGAGTAAACGGTGACACGCTTAAGTTAAAGAAAGTTAAGTTAACTATGAGAATGCTGTCTCTAGAAATGCCCGCCAAAGCACCTCCTGGCTCTGTGCTAGGTATACTCCATTTATTAAGAACAAACTAAGTTAAAGCTAGCTTAAACTAAGGTAACAATTGTTGTTGATTCAAGTATTGCAAGTCTCGAAGCAAGCTCGCTTCAAGCGCTACTTTGAACAAACTATGATTTCAGAGAATTGATGCCATATTCGTCAGAAGTTGAGAAATGGAGAAGAGACGGAATGTATTTGTCTTGGATTTTCTGCTCTCGGGCAGAAAAATCGAGGTTTTGAAGATTTGGAAGAGAGAAAAGGTCAGAGAGGAGTTGACATGAGGAAACCTAGATTTTGAGACATGAGATCATTAGCAAGCTCATTCACATTTTGTATTAGAAAGAAGCCTGCAGAGGGAAATCACCATCAATTCAATCGAAACACTTCCATTGTTGGGCTTTCCCCAATCATCACCTCATCAACTGGTCGTGGTCGTTTTCCTGCTACGTTCGACGTTGTCAGTCTACCAAAGCTGAATCTTCCGAAGGCGATCGCCACTTACAAAACCTTCGACACCATATCTATCCGTTCTGCAAGCAATCTATCCTGCCCACCACTTAAGCTTTGTGATTTTTCGACTATGTCGGTAACTTAACAGACAAATATGTTGATGGGCAGTTTGTTGCGCCACTAAGTCATCCCAGCAAGAACACTTGGATGTGGTGACGGGTGGACCTATTTTTGGGATTGTTTTTATGTAAAACTGATTCTCAGCCTATCATAATCATATCAGTCGAAAGACGTCCACTGCTGGACATAGGCCTCCCACAAGCGTCGCCACATTGACCGGTCCCGTGCGTCTCGTAACCAGTGGATCCCCACAACCTTCACCAGGTCATCGGTCCACCTGGTGGGAGGCCTTCCAACGCAACGTCTTCCGGTTCGCGGTCGCAACTCCAGAACTGTTTTGCCCCATCGGCCATCCGTTTTGCGAGCAATGTGCCCTGCCCACTGCCACTTAAGTTTGGCAATTCTTCTTTTTAATAAATAATTCTAATTCTCAGCCTAATTTGAATAAATTACTATCGATTTCGGATTTTTTGCTTTAATTCTACTGTGTCTTTTTATTTTTGATTTATTCATATAGGGAAGTTGTAAGTCCAGCCCTCTCAAACACCCTTTGGGTAACTTTAAGCGGGACACTATAATCAAATTATTTGGCTCTTCAAATATACAAAATAAGCCAGTACTCCGTACCGTAGTTTATTATCAAAAGGCAAGCCTTTGACTCAAAGTTACGGTGCATTACTCGCGGGACACTCATTATAACTGAACACGGGCTTGCCCAATTATAGTTACCCTTGTTATGTTAGTTAGGTTCTCTTGGATCTAAAGTCTGAAGTCTGGAACATTTAGGTACATATGAAACTTGGAAAAAAATGCCTGCAAGGTTTAGGGTGCACCTAACAAGTATCAGTCCCCGTACTACGACGTGTCAAAACTATCATGGTTCGACTGTGATACATCTGTCCCTTCATCATTATCACCATATCAGCCGAAAGACGTCCAGTGCTGGACATAGGCCTCCCCCAAGCGTCGCCACATTGACCGGTCCCGTGCGTCTCGGATCTGTCCCTTAGGCACACTCAAAATAACCGTACTCTAACAACATAAGGTCATAGAAACAAATTTACGATGGTATTATGTGGTTGTGGGTCAAAAGTAAAACCTCATTTTTCAATTAAATTATTGTTACTGAATCTACAACCACTACAACTTATATTGTCATAATCAGCCTATTCCAGCTCCAACGTTGGGATAAAAGCCTCCTTTCTGTGAAAGGGAATGGACCGTAATCCACGCAAGCCCAGTGCGGGTTGATGGATGTAACATATGTCTAATTTTTGGTTCTACGATATCAGGTTGCCGATATTTTCCTTCACCGTTTTGAAATCAGTATGATCTACACAAAGTAAAGAGCATAGAACCCACGACCTTTGTGACAATCCCACCGCACTATTCCCAAACCACAGCAACTCCTGAAAGCCAGAATCAACAGTGGTGACCACCAGAAAAGCGCCGTGACAATGAAGTTCGAGGAAGTCCTGGCGAATGAATTTAACTGTCTTGGATCCGGCAACGAAATTAATCAGAAAAGCATATAACAACATAAAAGCATGAGGAGTAGGAAAAAAAACCCTAATTTACACTTCCCGCCATATCAAGCAGGAGACAGAACAAACAAGGCAAATAGGCACAAAGGGTCGTTTACAACTGGGATAAGCCCAGTTGCCTCGCACCATCGATACAAAATTATCATTAATAATAATGGATCCTAACATTGTGAGAGCAGCTGTTATATTTGATACCAATAATAGGTATGGCAAAAACGCTTAACGCACGGCAATTTGTTCTAGTTTCCACAAGGTCAGAATAATAAATAAATGCAGCCTTAGGTGATCCAACATAATATTGCGTTCATTCTGCCAAAGAATACACTACCATAAGATAAGATGTGCAGAATGTGCATATTCACAGTCAGATGTAGAACATTGACATAAAGGCGAGGCAACAAGCTTGAACGCGAATAATTTACTTGAGAAATTCTAATTACAAGAAATAGTCATAACCCAAAATCTATTAAAAGCGTCTATTTATAAACGCATTCTTAACACTGTCGAAGCTTTGTTAATCACCCCAGCGTTTACATTTGAAATAGATGTCTCTGCAAACATCATTATGTTTCTGTGTTTCTCTTTGTTTGTATACACCACTGTTTCATTCCATGTTTCTGAGGATTTCGGGTCTGTTTACAAAGGAATTGATCTTGAGAGCAAAAGTAGGTAAACACAATCTGAAGATTTTGTGAATAAAATATTGTTGATAATTTGCTTGTTCGTTACTCATGCGATTGCAGCGTTTTCCGAGAATTCGCTCCAGCGGGCTATCCAAAACCAAAAGGAACCGTGAAATTAAAAAAAAAAACAAAATTGCGCCCTCAGCGAAGATGTTGTTTTGTATCAGTAATGGGATCGGTGCTTTTGGATTGTCAATTATACTTCTTTATAATATTAGTTGAGCAGGAGTAGCCTAGCGGTAACGCCTGTGACTTACATGTAGTTGTGGGTTCTTAAAAGAAAATTATTTTCCTTCAAGCTCGTTGCCTCGCCTTTATGTCAATGTACTACATCTGACTGCGAAAATGTACAATCTGCACATCATATTTTAAGGAAGTGTATTCTTTGGCAGAATTAACGCTATGTTGGGTAATGTACAGGCTGCATCTAGAGTTATTTACTATACGGACATTGTGGAAACTAGAACAAATTTCCGTGCGTTCAAACGTTTTTGCCATAACTATTCTTAGGTACAAATATAACAGCTCACAATGTTAGTACCCATTAATATTAATGATAATTTTTACTATAGCGGGATCAAATACAGTTAAATTCATTCTCCGGGACTTCGTCGAGCTTCATTGCCTCGGCGCTTTTCTGGTTATCGCAACTGTTGATTCTGGCTTTCAGGAGTTGCCGTGGTTTGGGAATAGTTAGTTTGGTTTTGTAATAATTTTTTGGTATATCCCAGAAAAAAATGATTAACTGGTTCTTCAAAAACCTTGTGTAATTATCACTTCTAAATACTTAACTGGCTAATGCAAAGTTTCTGAAACGAAAATAACCGCAAAATGAAACTAATTCTCAAAAGCGTGTGTCCAGCTATGTTTAATTAATGTTTTTCAACAGCCAATCGCTTCTTCGAGCATTTCTTTCCAGAAATCTAGTGTCTTCATTAACGCACCATTTCAGTTGAAATCATAACGGTAAGTAATAAGTTATTAAAAACTATAGTTACTCTTCCATTTAACTTTCTACATTGGCAGTATAATCGACACCGGCTTTGCTTGCCATTTGAATTTGAAGTATCGTGGTACTACTGCATCGTTTGGTAGTTTCACATCACATCATCAGCCTATTAATGTTCCCACTGCTGGGACACAGGCCTCCTCTCAGTGAGAGGGAATGGGCCGTAATCCACCACGCGGGCCCAGTGCGGGTTGGTGGATATCACATGTCTTCAAATTTTTGGTTCTAGGACATGCCGGTTTCCTCACGATGTTTTCCTTCACCGTTTTGAGAGCAGTGGTGATGAAATAATTTACACAAAGTAAAGCGCCTGCCTGGGCTCGAACCCACGACCTATAACTTGTAAGTCGCGGCCGATATCACTGGGCCACCACTGCTCTCAGTTTGGTAGTTTTACGGGTTATTTTTACCCGTGGTACTAATGGTAGTACCACGGGCAACAAATGTCTTATTTGTGTGTTGTATTTATTTAAGTATGTGTGATTTTGTATTTATTATTGAATAATTTGTAGCGGCACAAACTAAGCGGTACAAACTAATGGCATGACGTCACACAATTCATGCATCGCGCAAGCAAAGTTTTCAGCGCGATTTGAACACATACAACAGTCCGAAAATAACCAGACCAGACACAACACCCGTCTGGTCGGAGGATCCTCCCTTTTCTATGGAGGTTTGTGGGACTTTACACCCGCTTGCCTCCAAAAATTTAAAGATGTTTTCTAACATGGGTTATGTGATAACTGTTTTTTTTTTATATAATCACATTGAATATAATAAAACAGTTTTTTTATTAGACACTGTCCAGCTGTGGGCTTTATCCACAAGTTTTGCCTTCGTTGTTTCAGACTATACAAAGTTAGAAGAGTTTGACAAGCATGACCAAACATGAGCTAACTACGGTCTCGATAGCTAACCTAACCCTTAGCCCTAACTAAACTATCAACTTGAACCTACTACAACACAGTTAAAGTTCAATAAACTCCCGTATAATCGGTTCTGATCACCACCCACTAGATGTGGTGATCATTTACGAAGTTATCATAAGTTATGATAACGCAGAGATTTCCCTGTAGTGGATCATTAATATGCTGTTACTAAGATAGCGGAACGAAGGGGTGGAGTGCGATTGTAGGCGGTTTGTGAATAAATTATAGAAACCAATCATTATTTTTTTATCAGAAAAATTGGTCATGGTAACGATTCTTTTTAGTTAATATGCGGTACTCAAAGATAATAGTCATCATCATCATTTCTACTGAAAGACGTCCACTGCTGAACATAGACCTCCTCCAAGTTTCACCACATAGACGGATCCTGTACGTCGCGCATCCAGCGGATTCCCGAAAGGTCACTGGTCCACCTAGGGTAGGTTGGTGTAAGTTTGCGCGGGCGATTAATCGACAGCGCAAACAACTTTAGTTGTGAACTTTGTTTGTGAAATAAATATTGAGATACGAGAGGAAACAGTCCAGGTGAGTTCAACCTTTTTTACAGCATTCTGATCGAATTTCTTGACATTTTGCAAGTATAGCTGATAAAATAGCCAGACACAACGTAGTTCATTCATTTTTTAAGAGATGGCAGTAGTATCAAGATGATTGCTTGACTCCAAGTAAGTGTGTAATTTAGCGCATTTGAAGTCATAGAACCAGCTAGAGAAAAAATTATGTGAAATAGAAGCCTGATCCAAAAACCAACGCAAACGAGGTAAAAGAGCGTTTAAAAACCTAAGACTCTAACCAAAAAAGAAAATATTATGGAGTGTTGAGGACGCACTGCAGTCTTCGTAGAGCCACAGATAATATAATACTAGCATACAGATGTGTCATCCCATACAAAGAAACCGTGCCCAGCCCACGTAACTAGTGTTTTTGTCTGATTAAGATGATTATTTTTATATGTAATTCGATCGCTTTCGGTTCCATTCCACAGCGAATTGCAAGGAAAAGGGTTTTCTCGGTTCGTGACGAATTTTTTCTGTAAATATAGTGACGATTTGTTTTAAAGTATTTTTTTGCAAGTTTTTACAGTTTCATTGTACCAAAATGTGTTACAAAACAAATTTAAAAAATTAAGTGGCATGCCTCAGAAATTTCAATCTGCGCCATCTATTGGAATCAATTTTAAATAATCCGTTCAAATAATCTTTGAAATGTAAATTAAGGGCCCATTATTCCATAATTTTGTGCTTAGGAGAGTTGATTTAAAAACCGACCAAGTGCGAGTCGGACTCGCGCACAAAGGGTTCCGTACCAATATCACAAAAAAACGGAGGTAGCGGAAGGAGATGGCAAGGAGATGGCGATTGAAGAGTGGAAAGAGCTTCCTTAAGTCGACTAAAATAATAAAAGACAACAGCCCTGGCGAAGCCCGCAAGAAACTGTGGCTCCTCAAATACCCGCCTCCAACTGACTATGTTGAGCTTGCAGAAAAGCTCCCAGCGGGCCATAAACAGCCATGGCCCATCTGGAAATCCCTAAACCGGTTACGAAACCACGTGGGCCGCTGTAGGCATAACTTAGTTAGATGGGGCTACTCCAATCGGCCACAATGTGACTGCGGTACCACCCCACAGACGATGCCCCATCTCATGTCCTGCTCCTTATGTAACAACACCTGCACCATGCAAGACCTTTGCGAGGCCAGCGAGGGCTAGGGCTGTCGACGTGGCTGAATACTGGTTGAAGAAAATTTAATGAAGGAATCATCGACACGAAGAAGAAGACAAAAAACGGTAATAAAATCACGTTTGTGGTATAGTGGCAACAGAAATACATCATCTGTGAAAATTTCAACTGTCTGGTGACAGACAGACGGACCGCGGAGTCTTAGTAATAGGGTCCCGTTTTTACCCTTGGGGCCGGAACCCAAAAAAGAACATAAATTTTTTATGATCAATTCTTGAAAATGTAAATTTTTCAAACAGTTTAATAACGAATCGATGTATATCGCGCAATCTAGTGACATTTATTTGAACCAAATTATATTGCTGTCACTCACGAGTCTGTCGGTCGTCTATCACACAATTTTGTTCAGAAGAATTTTTTAACTTATTAACCTATGAACTTGAAATTTGGTGATAATGTAATGTTTGGTGTTTGGTGTGTGTAATGTGTGTGTGTTTGGTGTTTTGTGTGTAATTTGGTGATGTTGGTGTGTGTATGTGTTTGGGGTGTTTGTGTGTTTGGTGGTGTTTTGTTTATATTTTTACTAACAAATACCAATGTACTGAAAAATCTAATTTTTTCTTTGGTGCGGAACCCTAAATGTGCGAAGTCCGACACGCACTTGGTTGTTTTTTTGTTAATTAAGTAAAAAGTGATTATGTTTGCTCAATAATTAGTATTAAAATTTATTTCCAGATAAGTTTCGAATTAATTATAATAAAGAAACCTGTGATTAATCCGTATGTTTTATTTTTATGGTCAAATTTTTCAAAGCTGCGCAAACTTACACTTAGGGTAGAGTACCCTAGTAGGTCTTCCAATGCAGCGTCTTTTGGTACGCGGTCGCCACTCAGAACTTTTCGGCTCCATTGGCCATCCCGCTGCCACTTACGTTTGGCAATTCTTCGGGCTATGTCGGGTACCTTGGTTCTCCAGCGGATATCCTCATTTCTGATACGATCACGTAAGGAAACGCCAAGCATAGCCCTCTCCATTGCAAAAGTACATGGTCAATCTCATTCTCACTATTTTATTTTATAAATATTTCTGTACCTAAACTAAATTATTGTAGTACAGTACATATTTCTGGAAAAGAAGCCTGGTATTTGTTTGATTTAATAAACTTTCAATCTCCCTCCAAGGTAACATGGAATTGGACAGCGGTAATATACAACAGATTATTGCTGTCGAACTCAAAAGATCAATCGGTTGAGAATTTTCTGATAGAATTATGAGTACTTACTGAATAATATGCCTTACTGAAACTTCAAAACAAAAGAAAGGTAAATTTGTATTAGTTTCGATTTTTCTAAAGATAGAGACTATTTATAAACATGTTTCATGTTTGGTCAACTATTAATACTTTTCTTTTGTTAAACAATCGCGTAGGCGGAATCTTTTTATTTTCAACAAAAGTTTTTATGGTTCATTTCAAACGTATGTCTTATACGTACTTATGCGTAGATAGGCCCAATTATTTTCTATTTCAATACACAGCTTTCAAACTGTTTTAATCACTCCTGAAATAGAATTTTTATTTTAAAAAGAAAAAATGTGAGTACACTAGAAGTTTGGGTGATCTCCTGTATCGAGGGTGCGTTCACAAAAGTTTAAAACTTTTCATCTACACAGACAGCCAGACCCGGAAAGTTCCGCTTACACCTAATGACGTCAGGTCTTTTTTAAGTTCATATTTTGCGCTATATGCTAATATCGGGTGTCCCAAAAAGGACGCAAGATTTCAATTTGCCGCCAGTTTTGTATTTTAGTGCTGGCAACCCTGAAAAAAAAAACATTTGACAGCTGAATGTTTAGGATTTGTAAAAATGGCGGGTTATACGAAAGATCAACGCGTTTTTATTATTGAACAATATTTGAAAAGTAATGAAAGTTTGGCGGGTACGGTTCGAAAATTCCGTGCAAAATATGGTCGGAATATTGGCTTGAGTTCATCAACTGTGAAGAGACTGGTTGCAAAATTCAGGGAGAGTGGATCAATTAATGATGTTCATTCCACTGGTCGTCCAAAAACAAGCCGTTCAAATGGCAATATTGAATCTGTGCGTCAGAATGTCCGTGAACATCCAGGAACATCCATTAGGCATCGTGGACAAGAATTGCAAATTTCAAGAAGCTCTCTCCAGCGTATTCTCACTAAAGATCTGCATCTCCATGCTTACAAAGTTCAAATAACACAAGAACTGAAGCCCCGTGATCATGGACAGCGAAGAGAGTTCGTTGAATGGATTATCGACCGCCAAAACAGGGATGCAGATTTTTCAAACAAAATCATCTTTAGCGACGAAGCACATTTTCATCTCGATGGCTTTGTTAATCGTCAGAATTGCCGCATTTGGGGCTCAGAGAACCCACATGTGATTGTTCAAAAACAAATGCATCCACAACGTGTCACTGTTTGGTGCGGGTTTTGGGCTGAAGGCATTATTGGACCATATTTTTTTCAAAATGAGGCCGGTCAAGCGGTTACTGTTAATGGGGCTCGATATCGCAACATGATAACAAGGTTTTTTTTAGCCGAATTAGAGGATATCGATGTGGAAGCAATGTGGTTTCAACAAGACGGGGCCACTTGCCACACAGCCGGAGAAACGATGCAATTACTGCATGAAACTTTTCCTAGTCGTGTGATCTCTCGATTCGGTGATCAGAATTGGCCCCCTAGATCTTGCGATTTAACGCCTTTAGATTTCTTTTTATGGGGTTATTTAAAGTCTAAAGTCTATGCCAATAAGCCTACAACTATTCACGCTTTAAAACAGGAAATTCGACGCTGCATCGGGGAAATTCAGCCGCATCTATGCAAAATGGTCATAGAAAACTTTGACAAAAGAGTGCGTATGTGCCAGCAAAGCCTAGGAGGACATTTGCCTGACGTGTTATTCCACAAATAACCCTATTTTATGTACTTCAAGATTTTATATACAAATATATTATAACGAAAAAATAAAAGTGCTTTTCTTCAATTTCAAATCTTGCGTCCTTTTTGGGACACCCGTTATAATATCGGTCATCGTTATTGATTTGTTTAAGCAGCTTTTGTGTAGAAAATATGTCAAACGGCCATTTTTATTCCTCATTTAAAATTTAACCTAACAAGTCTTTCTTTAACTAGTTAGTTAGAATGTATGGGACAAATTTTGCAACGTAATTTGAAAAGAGTTATTCCCAAAAAAAATTACAAACAAAAACGTTTGCATAAACTTTGGTTTAAATCGATACATGGTTAGTTAGGTGTCATCGTTCTCAGTACAATATGGCGGTCTCCTAAAGATGACGGATCAAATATTTTTTGCAAACGCATTATAAGGCTATCGAATAAAAATATTTGCTCATTCAGAGGAATACGAAGAAGCTATTATAAAAAGATTTATATTTCATAATTTCTAATTTTCCTTAACCACTCCCCGCCCGCACAGAGACCCTACATTAAGACAACATAATATAGAACCCGGGACTGACGATGGTCCCGGGAGGCGCCGGATGCGCCGACACGACTACTGGGACAACATGAAATATGAAAACTACGGGATTCCACTGTTTAAGATTAACTTTACACCGAATCCGATCATGTTTGCGAAATTGTTAGGGATTTTCATTTACGCTATCGAGACGATTTAGAGTTGTGGAATTTAGTGAGCAGGGTAAAGGTACACATACAGGATTTATGACGACGACTAACGCCACTGACCTTGAGGGAACAAAACGCGCACTCATTTCACTCCCGCGCGACCCAAAATTCCGTAGTTTTGTGTAATTTTCTTATTATTCTATGACTTTAAAAAAAAGCCTCAGATGAAAATGTAGATAATTAAATTGTCTTACATGGTGTTGATTTCTTTAAAATATGCCCAGCAATTTTGGTGCGATTGTCGTGTTTTTGTCCGTTTTAGACATAACTTTACAAATTAATTACACCCTGTTATACGAATAAAACTCAAAATATTCTTAGATCAAATTATAAAGAAAATGGTTTAATGAAACATATATTTTTTCATTAAACCATTATATATACCTATTAAGTTTAGACGTGATTCTCATTTTAAAATCAGCTACTCAGGGGTATCTGCGCCTTAAGCAATTTTGATATACAGTTAGATTGGAGCTTGGAAAAGGACATTGAATACTTTTAATCCAGGGAATACGTACCCATAGTTACATTTTCGAGTTTCAAGCGGAAGAAACCGCTGGCAGAAGCTTGTTCGTTAATAAAAACAGTAGGTTAAGTACCTACTTTTATTGCACAAAAAACTAAACTCAGAGTTAGTTGCTAACACGAGGTTAAATTAACAGTTTGTCATACAATATTGTCAGTTTAACCTCGTGCTAGCAACGCACTCTCGAGTCAAGTTTTAGCTTTTTATATTTGTTAGGCTGAAACCTAACCAATAAAAAAAGCTTTGGTTTGCCTGTCAGGTGTTTTATTCGCTGAGCTATGCCGCTCATTATTATAACTTAAGAGGGTAGTTGCAAGTTTTCCTGACCTACTTACACACCCATACATCAACTTTAACGCAGCCTGAACTATAACGCACTGTATCTATCACAAAAGCTTAATGTAAAGAGAATTACCTTTTTTCACCGGTTTCACCCGGGTATTGACAAAAATTATTCATGTCATAGTCTACCCGTGTTAGATAATACCTAAATTTAATCATATTCCGTAATGTCATTGAGGTGTGAAGATTGATATACATCCTTGCTTTTACCTACTTTTTTATTATAGGTATACACAAACTTGAAAGATTTCTGATTTCTTCCGAATATAATAGGTACCAACATCTAAACAACAAGCAGTGAAAGCTTAACATAAAATGAACGCAAATGTGACTTAATCTCAAGCAAAACATTCGACTTAAGATGTTTTTGAAACATTGAGTGCTTTGTACGAATTTTGGGAAAAGAAAATAAGAACTTTTTAATCATTGGTGGATTTACAACCCCTGCGGCGGATGAAGGGATATTCCTTTTTCGTAGTACAGACGGTGTTAACTGCCCCATATTTTCGGTTTCCCACATTTTTTTAATAAAACATAGTTACAAACTCCAAGTGCCTAATTACAAAAAACCGGCCAAGTGCGAGTCGGACGCGCGCATGAAGGGTTCCGTACCATTATAGCAAAAAACAGCAAAAATATCACGTTTGTAGTATGGGAGCCCCACTTAAATATTTATTTTATTCTGTTTTTAGTATTTGTTGCGCACATCGACAGCGGCATCATAAATACATCATTTGTGAAAGTTTTAACTGCCTAGCTATCACGGTTCATGAGATACAGCCTGATGACAGACGGACAGACAAACAGACGGACCGCGGAGTCTTAGTAATGGGGTCCCGTTTATACCCTTTGAGTACGGAACCCTAAAAAGCGGTTTAAGCAAAACCACTGTGGAACCAACACCATACATTATAGAGGTTTAAACCTGGGTTTTTAGTTATACTGATTTTTGTAATACGTTCACTCTGACGGTTGCCTTACGCTATCGGTGCACGAGACGAACGCGGGGCGCCGCCGCCGTGTGGGCGCAGGCGGGAGTATGATGACAGTTGATGTGCACAGTTATTTTTAACCGACTTACCAAAAAGGAGGAGGTTCTATGTTCGACTTTATGTATGTCTTTTTTATTTTTGTATGTTCACCGATATCTCCGTCAATTGTAGACCGATTTTGAAAATTCTTTTTTTGTTTGAAAGAGTATGTTTTGAAATTGGTCCCATTTTAATTTGCTGATGATCTGATGAAGGACTTCGGAGATATACAACAGAACTCTTCAATAAATAACGGCAAATCTCTCGGGATTGCTGCAATCGCATGTCTGTTTATTGTTTATACCATTTCATAACATAACATCACGACAGTACGCTCTTAAGGGGTACGCAGATCTGTCATTTCACCGGTTATGTTCAAGTTTCATGTGATTCGGGTAATCGACTCGTATTCTTGCGTTATAGGTAACTTAGTAAACAAATTGCCTATTAAGTAGGTACAACTAAAAAGTGAAAAATAAAAAAACCTTTTTACAAAAAAATACTACCGACTTCCAAATAAAAAAACTAAAAAGTGAAAAATTACTTTATTTTTAGAAGTCGGTGTCCATAACGCAATAAATGGAGTATAAATGGAGGTATACTATAGACGCCCTCTATCCCATCCAAGGGACATAAGACATTAAGTCAAGTCAGACTGAACTTAGTAGTCTTTTCGATCCTAGACTAATCTTATTCAGCTGTCACCAGCCACCATACGAAGATCATCCCCCCACCTAACTTAGATAAGTGTGTAGAATTCAAATCAGCTTCCCAAAGAAACAAATTCAAACATCACGTAAACTAGAAACTTGTAGTACTTTTCTAACAGGTGGATTGTTCGAGGTCCGAAGTTCGATTCCCGCTTGAGAGTCCCCGTGGCTGCGGCGACTTTAAAGTTTTCCACAAAGGATTTAAAAGACAGGCGGCGGCTGTCATCCTCACAAAGCAATGGCTTTAGATACGTTTTTCTAAATTATTTACTTAAAGCCTCTTTTTGTATTTAAGTTTGAAATTTATTTTAAGGATTAAGTGCGGTTGTAAATAGATTATTCCTTGTGTAACGATAAATAAACTAAGATCACTAAAGTCTTTGAAGATCATGCAAAAGAGGTCGTATGACTTATAAAACTAATTTCTGTCAGGCATCTTAGTATGCCTTGGCCTGTTGAATGCCGCGGGAATCCGCTGGATGCGATCCATTCCGCTGGATCCATTTATAAATATTTAAGAAGTAAGATGAAACAAAAAATACCTCGCATTATATATTGAAGAGTTTGGGAACATTTTTCATAATTAAATGAATGGCCTCATACTCGTAGGTGACTAAATTTACATTGATGCAATGCATTGATAATGTAATGTATCACAAACACCTTGTCCACACAGTAAAGTTCCCACAATACCCATACATATTCATCTATTTAAAAATTCAACCAACACAAAACAGATAAAATATGTGTATAAGCAGATTAACAACAAACCAATCCGGTACATGAAAAACCGTACTTGAATATTTTACAACGTCAAAAAGTTGCGGATAAAATGAAAAGTAACATGAGCCAAAACTGAATTTAAATGTGGTGCAATGGTAGAAATTCAATTGGTACGCGTGCCTCGATTTACATTCAAATGACATTTATTGATATTTGTACCGGATTATACTCGTCGGTATTACGTGCAAAACATTTTTGTGGCGCGATTTTGCTGTTATAATGTATTTTTGTCGCTTGAGTTGATTTTTGGCGTCTTTGGTCAGCTGGAACCGATCCCTACTGGACTCGCGAGTCCACTTAACCACATAATTTATTTTCTGTATTTTTATTGGTTTACTGGACCCACATTCAAACTTAAAGAAAACATGCTCAGCTCTCTCCAGTCTGGGCTGGAGGATGTCTTCAATGTTCTGGAACCTTGAAGATATCCTCCAGCGCAGCAGTGAACAGTTTCGGAGAGGTTCCGAGGTCTGATCATGAAGTCGTAAAAACCTTCGTTCTTATAAAAATAAATACCCATAATTTGGGTATTTACCCGAGTTAATATCCGGTTTTTACCCAAATTTGAATTTACCGGGTACCGCCAAAGTTCATTATTAATATTTGAAATGTAAACCTTTAGTAGTTATGTACGTATGTTGCCATGGTTCATCCATCAATTTATTCGCTGTTCAGCTAGTTTTAGTTCCACTTTATATCAAATGAACAGAGCTCTCTAGACGTTTTTGTATTGCATTTTGATAATAATTAACAGTATTAGGAAACCTCGGATTAATAAAAAAAATATGAGACTGTCCGTGCGTATTTTATTTCTTTGTAATACACAAATTTTCTGGATATAAGCAACTTTTGCTTTTTTTATTTTTCTTAGTTTAGTATGTTGGGATGTATAGAAATCATTTAATATTCACATCATAGAGAAAAATATGATTTACGTTGATATGCGTTTAACAGAAAAAAACCCATCAGATAATTTTCATGTAATTCTTTCGTAAAAAAAAACTTTAAAATGCTCTCCTGAGAATTCCCATTTTGGCGTTTTAGCCATTTAGCCTTTCCACTGACGATATGTATAGATATTAAGTCATAAAAATAGAACTCAAAGATTCAGCTTTACTCCGTGATTGTACTAATAATGAAATAGGGCAGTGGGTCCAGTCGACCTATTCAAAATGTGGAAGTTAAATTGTTTTTGAAATGGTGACAATTTCATTAAAATATGCCCGGCAGTTTTGGTGCGATTGTCTTTTATTGTCCGTGTTAGACAAAACTTTACAAATTAATTACACTATGTTATACGAGTAAAACTCAAAATGTTCTTCGATCAAATTATTAACAAAATGGTCTAATGTTACATAGGTAAGTCCTGAAGTAATCAAACACAACACCCCACAAACAAATAACTGAAGTGTTTCTCCTTTAAAAATCAGCTAGTGTGGCGTATCTGCACCTTTACTTCTGTCAACTTAATACGTGAATTCTAGAAAACAGAAACATAATATTCTGTGACATCTAACATTTATCAGACTACCCTCTAAGTGTCAAGATCTAGTGCTGCCACATTTACAGAAGTCCCTGTGGATATCATTACGTCCCCTTATAAGATTTCATCTATTTCTGAAGAAGATATTACTCGTTTAAAAATACTTTTAGTATTCTCTAGGGATGGAGTCGTATCTGTAGACCTCTATTTTAGAGTTTCGGGTGGCTCGAGAATTTATCTGATATTTTTTAGTTATTTACTAGCATATGACAGCGGCTTCGCCCGTGTGATAGCCAAAAATTACCCAAAGGTAACGTCTTACCGGGGAAAAAATCATGTGTAATAATAATAATAATTTAGATCATGGTCTATACATAGCTTAACTCGCGCGGGGCGCCATGTGTGCTCACGTTTTGCACGCCGCCCCGCTGCCCGCAAAATTCGAAGCAGAGGCCTTACAACCGAAAGCGTCAGAATCAGAAATAGAATTTTATTTGCTTATTTTTTTTTATTTGCGTCATTCGATTGACTGACGAGTGTGCTTATTCCGAGTTTTATAACTTGATAACGTAAACGATCTCTTATGTCAAAATGTATACAAATCACAGGTTTCTCCTTACCGTCACCAGACGGCACTTATCCAGTTTGAATACCAATTAACGATTAAGTTAACGCAATTGAGCGGGAGTAAAAACTCGCACTAAGGCCTCTGATTTCAAACTCTCACAGCTCACATCTCTTCTAACCAAATTGAATTCCGCGGCAATGCATTTTGTGCAATTTCTGTGGCAATACATCCTTTTTATCATTCATCCCATGCCTTCTCTTTATGAGAAGAGGCCGTTGCCCTGCAGTGGGACAGTTACTGTTACAGGAATTATCCAAAAGGTCTCGTCCGTTGAGGCGTAATTGGTTAAAAACGTCAAGACTTGCGGATTTATTAGATAAGTTTTGATATTTTAGGAATGCGTCATTTAGATTTATCGGCGAACAATTTGCCGAAAAACTCGCTAAATAATTTGTGCATGTATACGACTACGTAAAGAGCCATTTATATACGCGTCTATATTCAGTGAACATAGAACTTTTACACATGGATGAAAGACGAACTTATGAAGAAAAGACGGCGATGAATATAGTGAATGACTTCAACCGCAGTCGAAACATGTACATTATACATACGGATTCAAGCTTCTTGAATGGCTTTTTTATCTTAGTGCTACCGATGTTGATCACTGGTTGTCCCTGGTAAACTTCTATAAACTTTAAAGTATTCTTGTTCGTCCAATCGATCACAAAAAATAAACTACTTAAAAGGACCGCTCGTGACAAACTTCACGAGTCAACTGGACAATGACGAATATGTAAGTAAAAACGGCGCACGAATACATACGAAGAAGGCTGCCTGTCCACATGGCGCGGAGCGGAGATAACGGGAGCGGAGCCAACCAACGAATAAAACATAAAACTCAGCTCCGCTTTAGTGGACAGGCGATGAGAAACAGAGCAGTGATGCGGAGCGGGGTAGCGGAGTAGGGAAGCGGAGAGGGAAGCGGCAACTCAAATTACTCGTCGCGTGCTCGCAACCGAGCTCCGCGTATGAAAACACACAGTCCACTACGCCACTCCGTATATCTTTCTCGCTCCACTCCGCTACCACGGTAAAGATATCTACAGTATTCTATCTTCATACAAACGGTCGGAACGCGAGGCATGCCTACGTGACTCGAGCTCAGAGGCCTTAGTGCGAGTTTTTTAACGTCCTCACTAGTGATGACGTAAACGATCTCTTATGTCAAAATGTATACAAAAAAAGAGGTTTCTCTTTACCGTCACCAGACGGCGCTTATCCAGTTTCAATACAAATTGACGTTTACGTTAACGCGATTAAGCGTGAGTAAAGACTCGCACTAAGCACACAGTACACACTCGATATACTACCAGTCGCGAACGCGCCGCAGTGACGAACGAACGGTGTGATGGTTTTATAATCAGTATAATCTTTACCGTGCGGTAAGCGTGCGATTTGTAAGTATTTAATTATTATGGCAAAGAGCAGTAATTATAGAAAATATTGTGCTGTTTTTGGTTGTATAAATTCTTCAATAACGCACCCAGTGATAATATTTTTCAGGTTACGAGGTAACTCCGAAAGGGAAGACTATAAAAAAAATATATACCTACTACTAGTATGTAATTTGTTTTTTTAGGGTTCCGTACCCAAAGGGTAAAAACGGAACCCTATTACTGAGACTTCGCAGTCCGTCTGTCTGTCTGTCTGTCTGTCTGTCTGTCTGTCACCAGGCTGTAACTCATGAACCGTGATAGCTACATAGATGAAATTTTCACAGATGATGTATTTCTGTTGCCGCTATAACAACAAATACTAAAAACAGAATAAAATAAATATATAAGTAGGGCCCCCATACAACAAACGTGACTTTTTTGCCGTTTTTTGCGATAATAGTACGGGACCCTTCGTGCGCGAGTCCGACTCGCACTTGGCCGGTTTTTTTTTATATTTAGTTCTTTCGTTTTTTCCACCGAGTAAAATACCTGGATTAATAAATAAATAAGTGGATAGGGTGAAAAAAGTATGTTAGATCGCGTTAAACAAACTAGTAGTCTAGGCTATCTACTTACTTAAGTACTTAGCTACTTACATTTATTATAAAAATGTGCTACATGATTAAAGTAGTCATTATTAAATACAAAAAAGTCTGCGAGAGAATTTATCTCACTATCATAGTTAGTCTCAATTGCCGGTTTTTTGTTCTAAAATTTAACTAGATCGCTGGTAGAAACAAAATTCAAAATATCTAGGTGTGCTACGCATATAACTCAATCAAACCCTTCAGGGAGTTGAGATCATAAATTATTTAATTTAATTAGAAACATGTTCTACCCCAAATAATTTGTCCAAATACCTCTCCACAAAGGCAAGACGGTCTGCTAAGAACGTCAAAGTAAAGTAGCCCTTGTTTGTCTTAGAAAAATGTCGAAACGTGTCCCGACTTCTAAGTACTACGTATAACTGGTAAAGATTCAGAACATTGTTCATTTTACTTTGTTTTGGGGACTTTCCAATCTACGGCTGTGCCATTGTCGTGAGTCAATGGTTTCAAGATTTTTTGATTAAAGTTTTTGGGATTTTTGAAAAGGCTGAAAGACGATAATCTGCACGGTTGGGTCTTGTCAATAAGAATTCGTATTTCAATAACTATAATCTTAGCGTAGTACACTTTTTCAGGCCATTAGGTGATCAGATCACTGATTTCATTCATATATATCACAACTTTTTATGCTATAAACTTTAACTACTAAGCAACTAGTGGCACAAACTCACTAACGCCTTTCATCATCATCTTTTAAGTCGAAACATGTTCACTACTAGACATAGGGCTCCTCCAGGCGTGGTTACATCTACCAGACCCATGCGGCTCGCATCCAGCGGCCCACGGGCTTCACCAGGTCATCGGTCCGCCTAGTAGGCCTTCCAACACCGCCTCTTCCGGTACATCACAACGCCTTATCTGGAATAGGAAAGTTCTAAAGGCATCGCAGAATGCTCCTACACAGAAATAAAACTAGATGCATCATGTACTTGTAACATACACTACAAAAACTAACCACACTTCTTGTAAATTACACTGGCGCGGCAGAAAACCGTATCTACAGATCGTAGAGTTCTAATTCGAGCATAAACTTCTTAATTATGACCTATATATCTGGTTTCTGATTTGGGATTGAAGTAATTAAGAACGTGAGTTTGCCAGATTTTTTGGCAAAGAATAGTTCGAACCATACTCAATTTTAAAGTCCTAATTCAAAAGCCAGGGTTTGGTTACTTATCAAGGTTAATCACAAAAAATACAAAAAATATATATAGTCCTTTGAATCAATAGGCAGGTAGTTATATCGAAAAATACCCATTTATACTGTGACGACAAACTAATGTAGTTTCTGCTAACAAATTGGCATTGGTCCAGCCATTGGAACAAGAAACAATTGGATAGAGAGACGTTTGGCCACATAAATTGCATCGGATATGATAGCACGCCATATTGTTCGAGTTATTTTAGTTAATCGAACGATCTATATAATTTTGTTTTGCAACACAGGACTCTGCTAGCAATTTTTGGATTTGAGAAGATCGTGCCAGATACACCATCAAAATCTGTTTTAAATCCAGTGACGTAGTAAAAAAGCCTGGTACAAGTCAATTCAAATTTAGAGGCGGCTGTGTTCGCATTTAACTGCACAGCACCCCTCTTACACAAAATACGTGGTTAAACGTGGAGTTGCGGACACCAGTCTGTCTTAACTTAACTTAGCCCCGCCTATCCCCGCAGTCATATAAATTCTCTACTATGCAGCGACTCGCCTAGTGAGCTGCCATTAAGTTTGAACCTACTTTATTGTTTTTGTGTCTATGTAAGATAATTGTGTATGTGGAATAAGTTCTGAAATAAATGTTTTATAATTATCATTGGAAAACTAAACCATATTAAACCATTACAAATAAAAATATCCAAATAAGTACAGGCAGTTAAGAGATGGCCAGTCTCAACTAACGGTGCAGCGGCGCCCGCTCACGAACATGACGAGTTATTCAACTTCATTTGGAACGGCCTAGTTTTGGGCGGAAAAAATATTTCTGCGCAGAGTAGGTACGCTATGCCCAATGGGGCGCGCACTCACTGAAACTATGCTGCAGGACTTTCAGGAACCCCTTAGCTGTTCATTAACTTGTCGGCATTTCTAAGATATCGTTCTGAAGAGCGCTATGGTTTCAAATGACTTTGACAGATGTCAACTTGACGTTAACACATTACGCTAGTTTTTGGCGCGAACAAAAAGGAGAGAAGGAATCGGGGGAGAATATGGAGGGTTGGATTGAGTGGTGAATTCGTGATAAAAACCTAAAGAGAATACAGTCAACAGTGAGAGTTACCGATTGTTCGTGTAGATAAAACTACGTGTAATAGTGGAACGTCGTTTAAGTTATTCGCCAATACATAACGTGATCAGTTACATTGTGAGCCTACATACAAGCAAAGAAGTTGGTTTGGTTAACATCTAGCCCGAAAGAACCCATGCAATAATGGCTTTTCCTGACAATTACACAGTCTTTCCTACATCAGATCGTGGGATATAAGGGCTTGATATTTAGGAGACTAGTGAAATAACAATCGAACAACTTGTGATCAGTGAAATTACCTACTGAAAGAAAGTCGGTACCTAGCGGGAAACTTCAAATACATGAAGACTTGTGTGACGGGTATTCGGTCAGAACATAATCTTATTTGCAGCACAAGGAGTGACTGAAAAACATTCCTCAACCATAAAGTTTGATCTTGACGGTTTGAAAGCTTATTGAAAGGTCTACTTCTTGCTCAATTAAATTTGGAGAGTTTACAATAATAGTAACTAGTTTAAACTAATGAAGATAACTAAAGTCACATAATTATCATTTGCACTAAGACCGGTAAATGTTAGTTTAGTTGAAAAGAGCCTGAAAATGGTTTGTTTTAAATTAATCCTTCAGGCTTTTGAGCTCAGCTGTTCAGTTTAATTGAAAGAATACTGGAAAGATTCCAATTAATTGGTAGAAAAACCAGGAACTAAAATCAAGACTTGATTTTGCAAATCATGGCCCGGAGAACATCATGACTATTTTGGAAACATGGTTAACAAGTTTGAAAATTACCTCAAGTGATGGGATTCTCAACGCTACCTGCCTGGTAGTATGTTGTGTTAAAGTTAATGGTAATTGAAGAATCTGCTGGGCATGAGAAAGTTCAGATTTAACAAACATCTGGTTATGGAAAGTATCTACAGTAGCTGGTAAGGTCACTTTATTTTTATGTTCATGGAAAAAAGAAACTTTACCACCCTTTTGTGGTTCCAATGCAATTGGTTAAACAAAAATTACATTGTAAAGCCGTTGAACTTCTTGTACACTACAATATACAATGTTTTTGTCTGTTAAAAGAAAATAAGTGGAGAAAAAGAAAAAGCAATTGATTGCACATTACAGATTCAAGGTTGTTTCAAATTGTAGATTATTATGGTTTTCACAAAAGTCTAACTTTTGTGCCTTAGAAACATAGTATGATAATCTTTGCTGTTACTCATTGACGGTGTATTAATTTTACAATTTATGTGATGATTGATTTTTTTAATTGCTGTGTGATTGTTACCTAATTGTTTGACTGCCTTGTCCACAATTATTACTTGGGGTCTAGGGTTGAATCTCTGGACAACATGTAGTGGTATCCTATTGCTTGAAGCTTGAACTTGGTTGGTGAGTTAAGGGTGCGCTATACACCTTTGCTTGCAGACATCGATTGGTGAGTGCAGACATGTTATTTTGTGTTATAAAATTGTCTCTATGTAAAGATATTCGAATATGTCATAATATAGTGGTTAGTGCTTTAGTGACAGTACTTATCACAGAAATTTTGTAATTTCTTCATATTGGTAGTGTGTCTTCATGGGGTTATTTATGCCGTTCATTAATTTTTACTACCATTGTGATGGCGCTGTGGCTGGGCCACTGGATGCTGCTCTGTGTGTTGCGGGTTCCATTCTCATGTGGAGTAGATGTTTGCATGGCCTGCAGGTGGTTGTTCTGGATCTGACTGTTTGTGAGTTTGGAGTGTTTGTGAACGCACCCATAATACCTGTTGATTTGATGTCTGATGGAAGGTGGGAGCCTGGTGCCTCCGGTGCTTTGGTGACCTGTTGTTTGGAGTATGTGACATAGTATGATGTGTTAAGCATCTGGAAGGTATGGCACCCTTGGTGCTTCGAGACCGACCTGACGTTTGTTGCAAGCCAGGTTCGTTAGGTAGGTTGGTGGGTGGTCGAAGGGGCCCAGCACGCCCGGTCCACGCCACGCGTTTTACAGGTGGATGGTCGAAGGGGCCCAGCACGCCCGGTCCATGCCACGCTGTTAGTAGGTGGGTGGTCGAAGGGGCCCAGCACGCCCGGTCCACGCCACGCGTTTTACAGGTGGATGGTCGAAGGGGCCCAGCACGCCCGGTCCATGCCACGCTGTTAGTAGGTGGGTGGTCGAAGGGGCCCAGCACGCCCGGTCCACGCCACGCGTTGTCCAGGTGGATGGTCGAAGGGGCCCAGTACGCCCGGTCCATGCCGCGCTGTGAGTAAGTGGGTGGTCGAAGGGGCCCAGTACGCCCGGTCCACGCCACGCGTTGTACAGGTGGATGGTCGAAGGGGCCCAGCACGCCCGGTCCATGCCACGCTGTTAGTAGGTTGGTGGTCGAAGGGGCCCAGTACGCCCGGTCCACGCCACGCGTTGTACAGGTGGATGGTCGAAAGGGCCCAGCACGCCCGGTCCATGCCACGCTGTGTAGGTGGGTGGTCAAAGGGGCCTAGCACGCCCGGTCCACGCCACGCGTTGTCCAGGTGGATGGTCGAAGGGGCCCAGTACGCCCGGTCCATGCCGCGCTGTGAGTAGGTGGGTGGTCGAAGGGGCCCAGTACGCCCGGTCCACGCCACGCGTTACGCAGGTGGATGGTCGAAGGGGCCCAGCACGCCCGGTCCATGCCACGCTGTGAATAGTTGGTTTGTCGAAAGGGCCCAGTGCGCTCGGTATACTTTGCGTGGTATGATGAGTCGTTGGTTGATTAAAAAGGGCCTTGTGCGCCCGTTCCACACATGATATGATGAGTTGTTGGTTGATCTAAAGGATCTTGTGCGTCTGGTCTTCACCGTATGATATCGCAGAGTATGCATGTCAGGAATGGACGAGCGGATCCAAATGGAATGTTACTTTCTTTGGTGTGTGAGATTTGACGAGCCATTATAAAGATTGTTAAATGCTCGCGGCCTCGCAAAATGTCAGGAGGCCGTGTCGGCATTTCTAAGATATCGTTCTGAAGAGCGCTATGGTTTCAAATGACTTTGACAGATGTCAACTTGACGTTAACACATTACGCTAGTTTTTGGCGCGAACAAAAAGGAGAGAAGGAATCGGGGGAGAATATGGAGGGTTGGATTGAGTGGTGAATTCGTGATAAAAACCTAAAGAGAATACAGTCAACAGTGAGAGTTACCGATTGTTCGTGTAGATAAAACTACGTGTAATAGTGGAACGTCGTTTAAGTTATTCGCCAATACATAACGTGATCAGTTACATTGTGAGCCTACATACAAGCAAAGAAGTTGGTTTGGTTAACATCTAGCCCGAAAGAACCCATGCAATAATGGCTTTTCCTGACAATTACACAGTCTTTCCTACAAACTTATATATTTATTTATTCGTTTACCCTCGCACTGGAACGCCCTACAGCAATTTACACTAATTTTAATCTTGGACATTGCTGACAAGTGACAACGGTACAGGGAAACATTGTGCGTAACGACACTCGGAGGCCGCCTCCACGAGTGAGAGAATCGCGGCGATATTATACGTGGCACGACAAAATATCGCCGCGTTTCTCTTGCTCGTGAAGGAGTTTCGTACTCACTGTTTTCCTTCACTTTTGTCACTTGTCAGCAATATCAAAGATTAAAATTAGAACGTACATAAGAATTGTAAAATTCACATTGGTACTTGTCCGGATTCGAACACGACCTCAAGCCCTAGATGCGAGTTTTTGTCATTGTGGAAACCATGGCATTTTATATAGTAAGGACCGCAGGTTTCTGCTTGACGGTGTCGATCGGTGCCTATCCTTCTTCCTACTAATATAATAAAGGCGAAAGTTTATTTATTTATTTATATACACTTTATTGTACATCATAATAAACAAGATAAAATAAACTTAATACTAATAAAAAACTTTTTACAAAAAAATACTACCGACTTCCAAATAAGAAAACTAGAAAGTGAAAAATAACTTTATTTTTGGAAGTCGGTGTCTTTGGTAGGTACAATTTTTTTAAGTTATGGACACTGACTTCCAAAAATAAAGTTATTTTTCACTTTCTAGTTTTCTTATTTGGAAGTCGGTAGTATTTTTTTGTAAAAAGTTTTTTATTTTTCACTTTTTAGTTGTACCTACCTAATAGGGAAGTAGTTAAGTAAGTACCTATAACGACAGAATAGGTTACCCGAATAACATGAAACTTGAAGATAACCGGTGAAATGAGAGATCTGCATACCCCTTTCGAGCGTACTGACGTGATGTTATGTTATGAAATGGTATAAACAATAAACAGACATGAGATTGCAGCAATCCCGAGAGATTTGCCGTTATTTATTGAAGAGTTCTGTTGTATATCTTCGAAGTTCTTCATCAGATCTTCACCAAATTAAAATGGGACCAATTTTGAAACATACTTTTTCAAACAAAATAAGAATTTTCAAAATCGGTCCACAATTGACGGAGATATCGGTGAATATACAAAAAAAAAAAAAAAAAAACATAATGTCGAACATAGAACCTCCTCCTTTTTTGGTAAGTCGGTTAAAAACATACAATGGGCGGCCTTATCGCATTCCGCGATCTCTTCCAGGCAACCTGGAATGGACAGAGATTACCTGGACATGACATGGGGTTGTCAGTGGTGCGACAATACCAACAATGAACATAAAATAGATACAATAATAAATACTAGAAACAAAAATACATAAATATGCTAAATAATAGATACATAAATACATACATACTTAATATAAGCAATGAAAATAAATGAAGTACGACAATCATAGCACATTATGTCAAAAACCAAGAGCACAATCACAGCGATAGGTAATGTTCTTTGATGAGTTTTTTAAATACAGGCAACGACTAAGCACGTTTTATGGAGTCAGGCAATGCATTCCACAGACGAGCAGCCTGGACAGTAAAAGATTTCTCCATGAAAGTTGTGGAATGCATTGGCATTTTAAGTCGCAAGTTATCCGATGACCTTAGAGATTTCGTGTGGGAATTGCAGATAAACTGAATACGATCCTTGAGGTTAAGAGGGGTAGAAGGAGTAAAGAGAACATTAAACAAAAGAGAAAAAATATGAGCATTCAGAAGTTTGTGAGTGTGTAATTGTGTTTGTATGTTTGTTACTATTTCGCGCAAAAACTACTGAATGGATCTGGACGAAATTTGCACAGAAATAGATTATATTCTGGAATAGCACACAGAATATGTTCCCTTGTGATAATTTTCGACATTCACGCGGATGAAGCCGTTGGCAGAAGCTAGTGTAGTAATAAATCTGCTTATCCTTGGCTTATCTATGTTGGAGTCGGCTTCCAGTCGAACTGGATGCAGCTGTATACCAGTATTTTACATGGAGCGATTGCTTATCTGGTCTCCACAACCCAGTATAACAGGGCAACACTATACCCCTTGGCAAGGCTAATGTCAAAGACAAAGATAAAGACAAAAATTCTTTATTTCAATTAGGCCATTAGGCGATACTTTTGAACGTCAAAAATATAAATTTAAAACTTCGGTTTAAACATTCGGTAAAGTAGCTTGTTATGGAGATGAACGGACAAGAAACTCCAGATTTACTCTTAATATTTACATACATACACAAATTCATATACGCCAGGACGATGCACCCAGCACTGCTCTACGTGTAGGTATAAAGTATTACATGCACTAACAGGTAAATGCCTTCATTTGATATATAGGAACATGGTTCTCACATACTTTCAAATATTGCAAATATAGGTAAATTACCTAATTCAACAACAAAGATAGAGATGTTGACTATCCGTAACGATTGTCAAAGATCTACAAAATAAAGAAGGAATCTCGGTATGTTAACATGATCATCCATCCACGGACCCGCCACGGCAAGCATTGCTTAACCTTGAAAAATGACCCGTGTAGCTGTTATTATGTAGCGTGTTGTAATAACATCAAAAAAAAAACAATACAAATGAACGTGACACTCTTTACGTTTCCACTTGACAAACATTACCAAAATGCCACTTAAAAATAATTGTGTCAGCCATTTACACAAAAACGTTAGGATTATGAAAACAGTCCCCTGTGGAGAATAATTAGCAGTCGTATTCCGTTATTTATTAATTCAAAGTAATTAGAAGTGCCACAAAGCACTTAAACTAATTAAATACATAATACGGATCGCCTTCCGTTTAGTTCGACCATTGGTTCCCAACCTGCCGTCAGCAGGAGCTAAAATATGGTTTACAATTACAAACTTTTTAAACACAAACATAACAATGATGAAAACTGCAACCGAATGCGTGATGCACAGTATCGATCGATGTGGCCGTACTTGTGGGATGCCTATGTTCAAAGTCTTTCGACTGCAATGATAATGATGCTGATGATGAAACTGATTTTAATTTTCCATCAGAAATTTTAAGTTAAGAAGAACCTGTGCTAAAAGTTTTTTAATAAAGAATAAGTTTATTTTTATATTAACACGATGAAATCTTTTGGATTAACTAGTTCCGGGTCAAAAAAGTTTGGGAACCTCTGGTTTAGACGTAAGCACTTACTCACCTGCATCATGATCTGGGTTTGTTTATCGTTATGTATGGGGTAGGTAAATAAGATAATAGTTGTGGGGGTTCTGGCTCCTATCTACCTGTACCGGTTTTACACAGTTAGCTTATATTTGCCGGGGAGTTTTTTGCGTCACCTCTTCCTTTCAGCTAAAACTCTAAGAAGTCGTGACGGGCGGGCGTTTTGGGGGTCTTTGCCATTTAAAAACTGCTAGGTTTCAGACTAATTGTAATAAATTACTATACATTGGAATGGTTGATGTCACATGTCTTCGAATTTTTGGTTCTAGGACATACCGGTTTCCTCACTATTTTTTCCTTCACCGTTTTTATAGCAGTTATGCATACTTATACATAAATTATGCTTAAACTAAAATCTTAACGATATTAAGTAGTACTTAAATTATGTTCGTAAAGACAAAGTTACGAAAATGAGCGAACAGAAACAAAGCAAATGCATGTCGTGAATGTGTCAAGAAGGCTACCCTGAAGTTTCATCTTTCAATAATAATATCAGAGACGCATAATAAATCGTTATAAACTCACGTCTATCTATTCACGCCTGTTTTAAAGCCACAAAATAAACAAATATTTAGCTAACGTAACGAAACTAACCAGAATAATCTAGTATCCATCTAACTTCAGAACTGAGTTGGCGCGCAAAGTTAATTTTTGCGGCAGTTGTTAATAAAATGCGATACACTCGCAGACAGTGTAATTGCCACTATTAAAAGCTACCAGTAGCGCCCTCTGTACCGACTAAGAATTGCGCTGTAGAGTGTAAACAAACACGATTCGTGAAAACAATAATTTTCGTAATGTGCCGATTAATGTGGCTAGTAAGTTTAGAAAAAAAATCGAGTCCAATGCAAAATAAAAGAAAGAGAGGGAGGCAGAGTTTAAGATGGGAAGACGATTACCGGATGTAAATAACTGGTTTAACTTGGAGTAGGATGACCCATGACAGCGGAATGTGGCAAGCTCTAGGGGAGGTCTTTGCGGAAACGCAAAACAATCTTGATACCGGTGTCAAATAAATTATTGTATTAGTAGATAAGTAAATAATTAAGTTAATAGATTAAGTACTTTTTTTATATAGTTAAGTTATAGTTTACTTGTAAAACTATACTCTGTAAGATTGTGAATAAAGTCTACAGTACATTATAGTTATGTCGCATCAAGGGTGGTCGATAGAAGCAAACCATCGGGAAATCAGGATTTATTCCCTTAGATCAAGAAATCGCGTGATCGCGTAGAATCGTGAAAAAAACACATTAATTATTCGATACACTAGGTTTATTCAAATGACACAGTCAATCTCAGTCAGACAATCAATCTTTGGCTCACAAATATCAAGGATCGACAATGATTCTACGATGTCTTAGCTTTGAGGCAGTCAGAACTATATTGGCATTTTATACCGTCCCCACCACGCAAGCGGTTAGAAAAAGCCCGCCAAAGCGCAGTTGTTCTTGCTTCGCCGCCAGGGTACTCCCCCCCTTGTGATTTGTTTGAAGTCCGTACTATTGACTAAACCCAACATATTATAAGTTTAGAAAACAAAATTAATTGATGCAATTTGGAAGATGAGGGGAATATGCGACTAACTCTTCAGAAAATTATTGGCAAAAATTAAAACGGATGGAATTGGGTGCTAAGGTAGTAAAATTGAAAAGATAAAGCTACGATTCTGAAATCCTTTTCAGCCTTTTTTCATAAATCATGTTGCACGATTACAAAAGTTATTGCTTTTTTTGTTGTTTTAACTGAATTAAAGGCTTGATGAATATTAGCATCGAAAAGTTGCCTAACAGGATAGATGCGTGATGAGTCAAAGGACAAAGGATTGATTAAATTTCGTGAATACTTTTTTGCACACTGACTGACAGCTTGCCAAATGACTCCCTACTGTTTCAAAGTTTTTTGTGGTTTAATATCTCCGGCCAATCCGTCAAGTTGCACACTAAAAATCCTTTAATTTCCTACTCGTACCATACTACGTCCTACGCCCGCGCGTATGTGTGGAGGTAGTTTCATGCACTGGCGTCGCTCAATATCTGTTATTCTCGCCGTTACAGCGCACCGCCAGTGTAGTCGACACCGCATTCGTAGCTACACTTCGAAATGGTGTTAAAGATTCAATGATGTGAATACTCTTTTATACGCTACGTTGTAGACTGCAGTTGGGTTTTTTTCCTTTTAGCAATAGATGTTAGAATGGGTGTTAAAGATTTGATTGCATTTCTTTTTGCTTCGATTCTACAAAATATTTGAAGACTCTTTTCTCAGCTATTGACTATAGATGGGTGGACGCCTTATAGACCTAAGGTGCTGCACAATTTGATTCCGCCTTGCCCTTTCCATCATCGGACTACAAGACGTACGTCCATGCGCTATCGGTACATGGTGGAATTCCCTTCCGGAGTCTTTGTTCCCTGATAGCTACAACCTTGGGGTCTTTAAGTCAAGAGTGAATAGGTTTCTTCTAGGTAAGCGTGCTTCACCGTAGACCACATCATCGTTTACCATCGGGCGAGAAAGTGGTCAAACGCGAGCCAATAGACCATAAAAAAGGTAGGTCAGCTTAGTATTCAATCATACTCATTAAATTTGCCATGTAGTATGTCCAATTGGGCACTGAGTTAAACTGCTATCAAACTTACTATCTGGCCAATTTCATCGGTGTGGGTAGGTAAAGCTGATTAATGATGCTGATACCTACTAATTTATACCCAGCTGTCAGTGTCACCTTGAAAATACTTGAAATTCGTAATGCTCTTATAGAAAACAACCACGGTCCTCTATTTTCGACAGACAGAGATTACTAGTGGTACGTCGTGATAGCATGAAAGGTACCTGCCAATTAGGTTACAAATGCATTAACTTTACCCTACCTCACGTTAGGCAGGTGAAAACTGATGTGTTGATAAAGGGCGAAGAATTGATTCCTGAAGATAGCACAGTATTCTTAGGCTTAACTTTGGATGTTAAGCGTCAGTGGAGCCCACATATAAATAAATTGTCAAAAAAACTAAGCTCCGCAGCATATGCTGTTAGAAAAATTCGTAATTTAACTGGCAGAGACAGCCCGTTTAGTGTACTTTAGCTATTTTCATAGTGTAATGTCGTACGGTATTCTGTTGTGGGGAAATGCCGCCGACATTCAGACTATCTTTGTTTTGCAGAAAAGAGCTGTTCGATCAATTTATAAATAAAGCTCGAGACACTCTCAGAGAGAAATTTAAGGAGATTAATGTAATGACTGCGCCTTCTCAGTATATTTATGAAAATCTTTTATATGCCCATAAATATATAAATTTGTTTAAAAAGTACAGTGATATCCATCACATAAATACTACGAACAAACACAAATTTGTATTACCTACAACAATGCTCACGAAAATAGGTGGCTCGTTTAGATGTCAATGTGTACGCTTTTATAATAAGCTTCTAAGCCACGTACAAGATCTAAGCCTTAATAAATTCAAATAATTCATTAAACGTGAGTTGTTGCCAGAAATCGTTTTATACCGTTAAAGATTACGTTGAGGACAAAAAGGTTTGGGATTAAGCTGCTCCAATTATTTTTTTTATTTTTACAGCCTGCTTTTTTTTTTGGTATTGTTGCAATGACATGAATATTTACTTTTTAAAGTATTATATTATTTTATTTTAATTATTGTGAATATGAAGACTATCTAAGTCTACTAAGACTGGCAGTTTGAGTAATTTAAGCGGCCTACCCAAATGTCCTTTCTTTGGTATTGATCATCAAATCGTTGTTGTTACATATACAAATCTATATAGGTAGGTCACGGATAAAAGAGAGTTACCGCGGCCCTGCCACAAGCAACTGAAGGAGCACAGGTGGGTTTCAGTCGCATGACTTCAAAGGAATCGTGTCACGACCTATTAAAAGGGATAACTTCAAGTACGATGACCTCTTAAATAGCGTCCTTTAGCCAATTAACAATTACAATTTCAAATAATTCAAAACCCGATTCAAATAACTGATAAATTATTCCAAACCAAAGTACACCCACACTAATTGTAAATTCACTCGAATAAATTATTCTTAGAAAATCAGAGGGATTTCCGATGGTGTTCTTTGAGGCCATTACAAGGGCTATAGACCACGAAGTGTGTTCGTTTCGTCGAGAACGGCCGTAACGGCCACGAAATGTTAATTAAATGTACCGTACTCAGAATTATCGGGCCCACAGAGATCTTAATACGGTGGTAGACGTGGAGAAGGGATTTGTACGACAATTGATGGTGTTTTAGTGAACGATTTGACTTTAATGCCGTTGCCGTTTGTATAAGGTTCTGGATTCGATACCCGGGTCGGGTAATTTTTTTTATTGGGGATTTCATCTGCAATTTCTTAGTACTTACATGGGACTTAAACATAACCGTCAATATGTGCTTGTGCTATAGGCAAACCTCTACTTACCCCTCGGGGAAAACAGACTTGACGTTATTATAATTAGTATCCCTTGTTATTATGGCTTGTGGAAAACCGTTCGATGCAATGATCCCTTGCTAGGCCATACATTACTTTTAGATGAATGGAATAAAAGAATTTAAAGTATTAAAACACTGTGGTAATGTCCAAAACGTTTTTAGGATTAAATGAGCTTAATGGACTGATGGTGAGAAGAATGAAGTGAGTGCCGCGGCCCTTGTTGGCTGTTACGAGGACGCCTGGCTGTCTTGATAGCCTAACGCGAACTGACTAATTATTATGAGTTTTAATGAATGTGAGGCGTACACTGCTGAATTGCTGAATGTGCCGGTTACAGACTAGTCGTTGTGGTTTTGTTGAAAGAAGGCCCATTACCAGTAGTGGACTTGTTATCTACAACGGCTTTGATGGATGAAGTTGATGATGATCTTAGTCGTAGAAACATGTAATACTTTTTTATACTTTTTAGGCTCGCACTTGCTCTTTTCAAAAAGTTAAAAAGCTCTGCTTATAAATGACTTAAAATAAAAACTGACTTATTTCCTGGTTGCTCGAGTTTACGACGTCTATTTCCATTATTAAGTTTTCTATGGCCGAGGCTAACAGTACAAATTAGCGCAGAATGGACATAAACTTGTGTTATTATTGCGTTTATTGCTGCCCATCCTTAATTGCGTCTAGGCTGACCCACATATCAAGAGTACACTGTCGAATGTAGCACATCTAAGGTTAATATCGCCTTACTTGGTAAATTGGTTTAGTGTTTATCATAGTATTTTTATTGTATCTAAAGTAGGTTGCATATAAGTACAGCCTTCATATTAATACTAGTATGATTTCTTAGCAATTTCTTGTAATGGGGTAATTTCTTGTATTATGGGAGCCAGTTAAGCTGCTACCCCAAGTGCAATATAAGATGACGTCTTGTTTGTTGACAATGTAAAAAATTAAATTAGTAGGTCAGATGGAGGACCCTGATATCAGAATGTCTCGCCACTTTCTTTACGCGTTCTTTCGCTGTCCACGAGGTACTAAATTTCTGAAGTTAGGTATCAAATAGTAGCAAAAAGGTAGTACATTTTGGTATTTTCTAAACATCAAATATCTCTATTGGTCCAGGGGTTCTGACGCTCTTCCAGTGGTTTACCGCATTGTCGAGGCGGGAGGACTCGGGGCTTGGTCACCCACGGTGAAGCGAAGAGGAACTCGAGGAGGGGCCGCTCGTCTGGGCTTTTGCCGATAAGCCGATGACGTAGCGGCCAACATGTAGGTGGCGGTGCTGCCTGGGTAACATCGCAACTGAGGCGGGCCACGATGTCGTATGGGGCCTCCCAAAATCATGCGATATCGGAGGCCGCGGCGGGAGAGGAGTGCCGCTCTCCTTACCTCCCGAGGCCTGGACGGGGTCGCCACCGTCTTATGGCGGACGCGGTGGGGCCGCAGGGGAGGAGGAGTGTCGGTATAGCGTTGGCCGCTCTCCCTATCCCCTACGGCCGAAAAATGGTAGGTGGCGGGGCCATTGACCTAGACCCGTCACACGGGTCCAAGGGTGCCATACACGGGTTCGTCTGGCACCCATGTGCTGGTTTGATCCATAGGGTGGGCTCGGCACACAGTGTTCTGGTGCGCTGGTGATGGGGAGTACTCCCCAGAGGCTGCCCGTCAGCAGACCCTACGTTGACGGTCAGTCGCGGCGAGCCCGCGGTGAGTGCTAACGCGTGCCCGTGTTCCCGCCATAAGCGGCACAGGAGGACACCGTGGAGTTTTAGTGGGTTAGAGTCCCACATAACTGCACTATCTCCCTGTAGTAGCGCAGTATGCATGAGCATTTCCAGACGCTTAAAAAAAAAAGGGTTTCTGACGCTTACTTATTGATACATGTTTGATTATGATGATTTCCATTTGTTTATCATAATATTGGACGCATATTTAGATAGTTATGCGTAGCAACAATGACTTATGTGACCGACTACCCGCTGTGCACCTATCTCCTAATAACATTTAAGTTATGACCGCTTGAAGCTGTTTTGTAAAATTAAAGATTACGATATATTTATAATAAATTAACAAGTAAGGATTGCTAAAACAACCAGAAGTGTGATCTAAAATGCGTGTCTTTCTGTTACTGGCTCACTGTGAGGTCCAGACACGGACACACACATGTAAACCTTTCCACTAGTATAATAGACCATGTAACTTAGATTTAAGGGATCTACATATTAAAACGCTCATGCTGAGAACACGTGTATTTAATTAAATAAATACATTTAAATAAAAAACTTTACTAAAAAATCAAAAATCTTGACTGCTTCAGAACCGAACTAAAAAGATGTAAACAAGAAGAAAATCTATTTGGATTATAGTTTTTTTTATTTATAACTATTTAGTTAGCATTTTTTATTTCGAATTAGGTACATTTAAACATATAAGTGTTATATATTTTTGATATTACCTCTTAAAACCCTTTATTTTGATAACCCACACGAAGTGTGTCCCACAATATGTCACCCAAAATCCGACATCTTTCTATTTTCCAATTTTTATGTAGCCAGTGACACCCGCAAGGTTAAGACGAGTCGATTGACATAAGAATCATCAAAATCGGCCAAGGCGTTTGGTTTCTAGAACGCCATATAAAAACATACATAGTTACATACATACATAGACTGATAAACATATTGCCCTCCTTCGACAGTCGGGTAAAAAGTCTTGCGCGTTCATATTTGACTAGGTATAAAATGTAGAACGTGGTTAAAACCTTTGTTTAAGGGCGCGTTATACATAAGTGTATGTGTCTCTATGTGAATAACCTTTTTAAAGCGTAGTCGACCTTTTATCTTGTTTTGGTCGATACGGATCTAGGTATAACACTATCAAAACTTACAATGATGTAAAAATACTCCATCCTCCAATTCATCTGACTTTACTCCACTAAAATTGAACCCCATATTCGATCTGATCAATGGGCAAAAATGCCGATACTCGGCTCTTTATTGTGCACAACACAATGAAGACTGGATCCACTCGATTTTCCATATTAACGAAATTCTACAATAGCTTGTATTTGCAGTAATTCACTTTGACTCACAAAGCCCCCACGGATGCACTGAAATGAATCTCATAAATGACGAAACCACACTGTTGGCATAGACTGGTGTTGGGTAGGGACACAGATAATAAAATACTAGCATAAAGATGCCTCATCCCATACAAAGAAACCGTGCCGACGCAACTAGCATTTTTCGTCTTATTAAGATGATTATATATATACATATATAAAATAAGTACTTCGATCGCGTTCGGTTCCATTTCACGGAACCGAACGACTGCGACTTGCAAGTAAAAGGGTTTTCTCGGTTCGTGACAATTTGTTTCTTTAAATACAGTGACGTTTTGTTTTATAGCATTTTTTGCACGTTTTTACAGTTTACTTTTACCAAAACGTGTTACAATACAAATTAATAAAATCGAGTGGCTTGTCTCAGAAATTAAAAACCGCGCCATCTATTGGAATCAATTTTAAATGATTCGTTCAAATAATCTTTGAATTAAGAGCCCAATATTCCATAGTTTTGCGCTTAGGAGAGTTAATTAAAAAATAACATACTTTTTTTTTATCAATTCTAGAAAATGTTAATTTTATACACAATAATATAATAACGAATCGAAGCATATCGCGCCATCTAGTGACGTATATTTAAACCAAATTTTCTTTGTTAGCGCTGGGACCCCTTGCCAGGGTGAAGCTAAGGAAGGATACCTACCTACTTCCGCACATATTTCGCCTGTTATGACAACCTGTATACCTACAGACTTTATTGGTGATATTATGCCATTATGATTAATTTTTTTTTTTGACATTATGACTTATTTTTTTTGATATTGTGATTTATATTTCGACATTATACAAAATTTCTTAATTTTTTATAATAATCTTATAATGTACCTAGTTTTGATTTGCATCCCAAGTAACACAAAAGTGCTGTATAGTAGCTGAATCACTGTCCGCAATAGAATCCTAAGCTGAACAAGCCTTCTGAATAAGAGCATTAAAGGCGCTGTTTCAGCTGATATAACTCTGGTTTGGGCACAAATTAAACAGCTGTTAGCTGAATAACTGTAACTATTTGCATTATATCAGCATTATTTGAACATTATTAAAGGTAACAGTCATCCCAAGAGCTGAATATTGACTTATTATTAGAGTATTTGTTACCTTTTATATAGCACAATGGCCGATTAATAGAGTTATGGTTACCTATTTTTCAGCACAAGGTACACACCAGAATATTTATAATGCTTCTTTGGAATTAAAAATTCACAAGTGGCAAAATTGTGAATAGTTTTCACCCTACTCCTTATTATTTTGATATGTTGTTTCTGTTAAACATTTTGTGGTGAAATAGACAAATATTGTTTTCCGTAACAAAAACTTTGCTTTTTCCTCCTGTGCGTGAAATTCGAAGGGGAAAGAGAGTTTATTAGTCCAGTAGGGATACAATTATTTTCCACATAACCTTTGATAATTCAAAAGTTTGTTAATTTCGCTGGGTGGATACCTTATGTGAATTCAACGCTATGTACAAAAATGCTAACAGTTTAGAGTTATGCAATAGGCATTAAGTAGGTATTTCCTATTATTTCGTGTTATAACAATAATATAAAATTTAAATTTAAATAATTTAATGTTTCGTTATTAGTACTATCTAAACTTTATATTACTGAAAATGCTAACAGATACGTACTGTGGAACAATGGAAAACTGAAAATGGTTCGTAACTCTTTCAATAAAAGATTTAAGTTTTCAAATCATTTCCTATATGCGTAGAGGGATTAGTTATACCTTACAACAAAAGTTCTAACAACTAAGTATAATGCTGCACAGGTTAATGTATTTTTACATTGTGATTTGCGAAATATTGAATTTAAGTTTATAAATTTGCGCCTACATATTCGAAATAATAAACTCTGCCACCATACAAAAGTTTAAACACTTATGTGCTATGCTAGTTTAATAAATCAAATACAATTGGGTATTGCGGGGCGCGGTGACAGTCCACTCTGAATGTATTGAATGAGGCGCGAAACCATTTCATTACTGTCACATCACTACATCAGTATTTAAACCTCGTTCATAAAATCCAATTTTATGGCAATTTGTTATTTTTAACGTTGAGGTCGAATACGAAAACTTCTTTGTTCCTATAAAAAGAATAAGAAAGAAATATTCACAGAACACGGAATAGTCGTACCTACCGTGCTGACAGTATATCGAGATGACAGAATAATAAAATTCTCCGTATCGTGAATCTTTGACAGTCGTTACGGGTCGTCAGAAACCCGAAAGTCTGCGGCCACCCTAACAAAAGGGTACCGTATTATCCAGTAGGATTACCGTATAATCTGGGTTGGCAGGGTAGGCAGTCACTTCATATAAAACACTGGTATTCAGATGCGTCTGGTTCGACTGAAAACAGTGGAAGTCAACCCCAACATATTAGGGAAAAGTCCGAGCAAATGCCTTTTCCAAACAGATGTGACGTTAGAAATATCAAACATCTTGTAACCGGTGCAACTGTCACAACTAAATTGACTACATCGCTGGTCCTAAGACCTAATACAATAAAGGCAGTGTTACCCACTAAGCCTTAGTAGATGACACTGTAAGCATGATATGATGTATGCTTATACAAATCAATGTATTTATGTTTGTAAAATATTACCTACTCATTTTTTTTATTCAGAATCAATATAGTAGCAACCCTAGTGAGTCCGGAAAGTTGGGTGTCAATTTTGTGATACGCTTACCAAGATTTAGAACATTTTTTTTATTTTAAAGGTAGATACATTTTACATGATCGTGTCTATTGTGCCCTATCTATTAGTTTTTAAACTCTATTATAACGAAAAATCGGCACCACGTGACCTTACCACACGATTGCTGTACATCAAAACCTAGTAAATGCCATAAAATATTATATTCCAGGAAAGCGCAAAAATATTATTTGAATTAGCCTATGGAATGTCATCTTGTGTTAGGTAACTAAACGAAAAAAAATAAAATAAGCGAGTACTAAACAAGGCTTACGGGTGAACTGTACGTAATAACAAATGATATTAATGGTGTCCTAAATCTATTAAATATTTTACATATCTCTAAACTAGATAATTCAATACCTATTAAGTACCGGACATTTGCTAATTTAAGGTGTTTTTACAATTTGAAGGGACTTTCCTATTGTAAATAATGATAAAATGTATTAATTAAAGCACCAAATCTCAATTCAAATTATAAATTTCCTGGTTAAAATTACACAGTCCATCGCAGCATATTAAAACTCATTAAAATAATATAAATAAGATTATCAGGGTATAATACCATTATAAAAATATGTCACCTACTGCGTTCTTATATGGGGTAGTCGTACAGTACCAGACATAATTTTAATATTTATTCGATTAGCACGGGGAAGGCTTGTATAACACATGCCAGATTACCTATTTTAGTGATCTTTATTTTCGTAGCAATAAGGTTGCATTCATAGGCAAAATAACAGTGAACGATATGTCAGATACTAGACGCCAGTTTGAAATAAGAATTTGCGCCGTAATGTTTTTCTAAAAATCATCAGAAGAGTCCGTTTATGATGTGGGCCTTTGTGGTCTGTATGGTTCGAAGAATTTATACTGATCGTACATACCTACACCGCGCCCCGCAATACCCAAATTGTATTTGATTTATTAAACTAGCATTGCACATAAGTGTTTAAACTTTTGTATGGTGGCAGACTTTATTATTTCGAATATGTAGGCGCAAATTTATAAACTTAAATTCAATATTTCGCAAATCACAATGTAAAAATACAATAACCTGTGCAGCATTATACTTAGTTGTTAGAACTTTTGTTGTAAGGTATAACTAATCCCTCTATGTATATAGGAAATGATTTGAAAACTTAAATCTTTTATTGAAAGAGTTACGAGCTATTTTCAGTTTTCCATTGTTCCACAGTACGTATCTGTTAGCATTTTCACTAATATAAAGTTTAGAAAGTACTAATAAAGAAACAGTAAATTATTTAAATTTAAATTTTATATTATTGTTATAACACGAAATAATAGGCAATACCTCCTCCTCCTTGCATCGTGTTCCTCATTATTGAGGGTCGTGATTCCCCGGTCTTCGTGGAAACAACTTCTCCTTCACCAACTTGCGCCATCTGCTTCTGTCTTTGGCGTCGTGGAGAGCATCGTGCAGCCTGGTATTTAGCGATGTGCGGACTTGGTCTGACCATCTGATTGGACTTCGACCTCTCGGGCGTTTCCCTTCGATCTTGCCAGTAACCATCAGCTGTTCGAGGTTGTGTCCGTCCTTCCTGGCAATGTGACCAAAAAACTCCAGAATCCTACGAAGGCAGACCGTGGACAGTCTGATATTTATGTTTAGTTCCCGGAGGATAGATTCATTGGTGCGATAGGCAGTCCAGGGGATTTGCAACATCTTCCTCCAGCACCACATCTCAAAAGCATCGATTCGGTCACGGTCGGCCTTCTTCAGAGTCCACGTCTCGGACCCGTAACTGAAGATGGAGAACACCAGGGAGTTGACCAGTTTCACCTTCGTCTTCCTTGAAATGTTACGGTCTCTCCATATTCTTTGCAGCTGGGTCATTGCATTTTTGGCCATTCCTATACGCCTCCTAATATCTTTCTCACATGATCCTGCGTTGCTGATACTTGCACCCAGATAGACAAAATCGCTTACGGTTTCCAGTGATAGGGCACCCGTATGTTGGAGATGGTTTGCACGATCCACTATCATGACTTTGGTTTTAGCATGATTAATTTTGAGCCCCAGTTCCATACTAATTCTTTCCATCCTTTCAAGGAGATTCACCATTTCGGTTTCATTTGCAGCTAGTAGTATAGTATCGTCTGCGAAGCGGAGGTTAGTAAGTTTGATGCCACCTATTGTGACCCCACCGTCCCAGTCTTCACACGTACGTCTGATGATATACTCCCCGTAAATGTTAAAAAGGATGGGGGACAGAATGCAACCCTGTCTTACACCCTTGCCGAAGTTGAAAGGCCCAGACATTGATCTGTCAACCTTTACCACACCCTGATTGGTCAAGTAAAGTGATTGAATAAGAGCCACCAGGTGTAAATGTACTCCGAGTTCTTCCAGAATTTTCCACAATGCCGACCAAATCACGCAGTCAAAAGCTTTGCTGTAGTCTATAAAACACAGGATGACAGGGGTGTTAAATTCGTAAGACTTTTCAATTATTTGGCGAACGTTTAAAATTTGTTCGCGAGTCCCTTTGCCTTTGACGAAGCCAGCCTGCTCCTGCGGAATTTGCCAGTCTAAGAAATGACGGATTCTTTTATTTATTATGTGTAGCAACACTTTACTGGCGTGGGATATAAGGGCTAGGGTTCTGTAGTTGTCGCATTTTGCCGTGGAACCTTTCTTGTGCAGCGGTAGAATTACAGATTTTGCCCAATCATCCGCCACTTGCCTGCACGCCAAATGACATTGCAGATTTTGTGTAGGGTGTCCACGCCCGATGAACCCATCGCTTTTATAATTTCCGCTGTTAACTGATCCGGTCCAGGCGCCTTCCTGTCTTTGAGCGCTGCAATAGCGGCCTCAACTTCAGATGGCAATATGGGCGGTTCTTGGACTATTGACTCCCACGCATATAATGAGTCCCCACTATCGTTGGGATTTTTGTATAGCTCTTCGCAGTATTGCCTCCACCGCTCCGCTATTGCAACCAGATCTTGAAGTGGTCTACCATCCTTGTCCTCAACCACCCACGTTTTCGGTTTGAACTGCTTCGACAGTATCCTTACTTTTTTAAACAGATCCGATGTTTGTATCTTAAGCGCATGGTCTTCTATCTCTTGGCAGATATTCGCCACAAAATTATTTTTATCTCGGCGGCAGAGCTGTTGTATCTTTCGACTCAAGACAGCATATTTGTCTCGGTCCCCCTGTGTTTCCAGCCCCCGTATTTTGAGGTCTTTCCGTTCCTTCACCAAATTCCAGGTGTCAGTGGTTAGCCATGTTTGTTTGCAAGTGGTCTGAGTTTGTTGACTTGTGATACTATTCATGACTTTCCACGTCAAATCCTTGAAATGGTTCCAGTGTTCATTGGCCCCGTCGTCAATGGGGAGTGGTCTATCTGCAATTGCTTTCTTTAAATCTTCTTGAAACATTTTCCTCTCTGACGGTGTCAATGTTCGTGGTCTCAAGGGAAGACCTTTTTTCACAGCTTTTAGACGCAGAGAAAATTTTGCTACAAGAAGGCAGTGGTCCGACCCGCAATCTGCACCAGGATATGTTTTTACATTGGTTATTGAAGTTCTCCAGCGACTGTTAATAATTAAGTAGTCTATTTGATTACGGTACCTATCGCCAGGAGATCTCCATGTGTAAAGACGTCTTGGGTGGTGTTGGAAGCAGGTGTTCATTATTGTGAGCTTCCTTTCGATGCAGAACTCCAAAAGCCGTTGACCTCTCTCATTCCTGGTGCCAATGCCATATTTTCCGACCACGTTCCGGATGTGATCGTCTTGCTGCGTACTGCCTACTTTTGCATTCCAATCACCCAACAACAAAGTGATCTCTCGATTCGGTATTTTGGACAGAGTAGTTTCCAGGACAGCATAGAACGCGTCGATAGTCTCTTCTTTACCGCAAGATGTGGGGGCATACACCACAACGATGTTGAGGGTGCAGGGCTTCGTGTTAAGTCTTAGAGTAAGTATTCTATCAGACACTGGGTTATAACCCAGTACATGCCTATTTAGATGGCGAGATATCCAGATAGCCACTCCGTTGGTGCTAGTATCTGCAGAGCCTGAGAAGTATATGGTGTTTCCGTTGGAGGTTGTTTGGTGTCCTTGTCCTCTCTTGTGAGTTTCGGTCATTCCAAGCAAACTCAGTTTGTGTGATTCCGCCTCTTTCTCCACAATTTCCAGTTTCCCGGGGGCAAGTAATCCACGGACGTTCCACGTGGCAATCCGTCGTTGTTCACGGATTGAGATTCTACTATGTGGCTCACCAGTAGCATATCTACTACCCAAGACCCGGTGGTCCGTCTTGGCAGCAGCTTCGGTAGCCAATTTCACACCCCTCGTCCCGGTAACCGAAAGGCGCCGAGTGTTAGTCGGGTCGTCCAACAAATCAGCTCTATAAGTTGTGCTTTCCATTGGGGTTTTCTTGGGTAAATATATCGTGGTGGCTACCCGATTCCTTCCACGGCAATATTTTTGAGGTAATTTAGGACCTCATGGTCATTGAATACCACTCCGTGTGCACGTACACGGAGGTGTCGGGATTGTTAACCGCCGCCCAATACTCGGCGTTGAACATTTTACAGCTGGGCAGTTCTTCTCCAGACAAACCCTCCTCATTTTTCATCCGGGCTTGGGACCGGCATAGGCAATACCTACTTTATGCCTATTGCATAACTCTAAACTGTTAGCATTTTTGTACATAGCGTTGAATTCACATAAGGTATCCACCCAGCGAAAATAAAAAACTTTTGAATTATCAAAGGGCATATTCTTCTGGCTACTGGACTATATTGTCAAATAGTATATGAATATAGGTGAAAATTTTCACGCGCTCTCAAAATATCACTGTTTACTTGAAAGTTATGGTATAAAATAAGTTGATGATATTATAAAAAATAAATAATTTTATTTTGCATTTGTAATTTGACAATAAGCTGTTTGCGTATAAAATCATTAGATTTTCTATTGAAATCCAGTTGTTATTTTCGTTATTTAACAAAGAAAAAATGTTAATATATTATTTTACATAGGTTAGAACCTAAAAAATGGCAGACAAGCAATGTGCACTGTATTAAACACAATTAAGCGGTATGTGCTGTTTAAGTATCCACTATTGGTACATAAATCAGCAACGAGCTGATACGACTAGTTCTTGTGTGAATCAAGTCAGCCACAGATTCCTGTAAAGCTTGATATTGGGTAACATGTACGCAAATATTGTTGGTAATCATCAGTGAACCACTAAAGTCTCAGCAGGAATTCTAGGGATCCATGGATTTATTTTACAAAATTATACGCCTGTTGTGTCAATTCTTTTATGTTATTTGGTTACCTACATCATCCCAAGAAACACTCCTCCGATTTTCGTAATATTTTTTTGCAAACTGGGGTGCTGAAAAGATAAGTCTACAAGATCTTATTTAACTGCATTAGTAGATTAATTGCCGACGCTAGTACACGTATTCAGCTCTAACCGGGATCATAGGTAACGTGTGAGCTAATTTATAGCAGTTTGCTGTAATTTTGCATCATATAAGTTCACCCATAGTGATCATGTGGGCTATATAAGTGCTATTATAAGATTGCGTGTAACAAGCTGATTAACACTACTAAAGTTCAACTATGTGCAGCAAGACGCATTATATCATTGTTAATTGAAGTCACAGACTAACTGATTGCATTATAGTAGCTCACATGTTCTTTCTTAAAATGCAAGCGGTCTAAGGGTACACTTGTGGCCTTCAATTCAGAATATTGCTGAGTTAAAGTCCATAAAAATGCTTAATTGCAGCTTACAATACTAATACTGAACTGCGTAGCTATATTAACGCTTGCAGCATTACAGTGTTGTCTCCGTGACGCGTAAAAGCATTATTATACAGACGAAAGCGTAATTTTCAGCTATTGCAGTTCGAGTGTACTGTAATAAGTCTTCATAAATGCTAAAGTTACCGATGTTACCCTTTGTGACATCCTATAATGCAGTTTTGTGCTACTTGGGATGTACCTAGCTTATTATTTAATATTTCTGCACCAGAAATGGTAGTATGTATGAAACAATGTTAAATGTAAGATCTCAATGTACTATATACTGAGAAATAAATATTTACTTTACTTTACTTTACTATGTCCTTCAAAAACGTCTGCTGCGTAGAATTCGTGAAATTCGCATATTTTGTAAACCTAGACGTGAGTGTTCCAGATCGAAATTCAAGACAACATATAAGTGAATACCCCATTCTATCTTTCTTTCTTTTTCGTGTGAGGATGTGGCCACCTCTGGTGTCAGAGTTAATTAAACCCCCTCTGGGAACCCCACAGGCCTCTGACTTGGCTATTTCAGACTTACATTAACTATTATAAATCCAGGTTTCCTCACGATGTTTTTCTTCACCGTTACCTGAGATGTCTAAGATAAACTTAGAAAGTACATAACATGAATTTGAAAAAGTCACAATGGGTCTTGCCCGGATTTGAACCCACGACCTCAAGCACGTAACGCGAGGTCTTAGCCGATGGGCCACCACGACTCCATTCTATATTCAGAATATTAGGCAACAATGTCCAGTTTATTTCCATAAATAAGCGAGGAAAATGCCCTAATTTAATACAACTGTCGGATTGCTCAAAAATTCTGTTGTCGGACTTAATGGACGGGCTATGTCTGTCTGTTTTTATTTTCGTCTGTCAGCGGATATTGCTAGACAGGCAGAGTTTAATATTTTGCTGCGGTATCTACTAATACAAATATTTAGTATCCATGCAAATGTGTATGAATCGTAAACCTCCTGAAATGAAAGTTTCGTTCTATGAAATAAATGTTGTGGATTTAAGACATAAAGATTTCAGATGTTGTCTGACTCAGCATCTTAAGTTAAAGTTTTTACAAGGTCTAGTTACTTTCTCGAATTAAAGTCTTAAACATTCCCAAGAAGTAAATTGGTTGCAAAGAAAATGCGCGGTTAATCAATTTAGGTTCAATAATGAAAGAAGCTTAGGATGGCCTCCACAGAACCTGGTGAAGGTCGCGAGAGTCTGGTGGACGCGAGAAGCTCTGCAGGCAGCTTCGGGGAGGTCTAAGTCCAGCAGTGGAAATCTTTCGGCTGAAACCTAAACTTTAAATCACTTACCAAAATGAATCCTACTTAATACTAGAAAATATGAATGTTTATAACGATAGATTGATGTTTGTTACTCTTACACGCACTTTAACTTCTGAACGGATTTTGATGAAACTTTATACTACTGTAGTATTATATGTTCTGTGCTTACCTATATGATCTGTTTTTATACATATGAATTAGTTAATGCAGGGATTCCCAAACTGCGCCGCGACTAGGGCTAGCAATCCGGATATCCGGATAACCGTATTATCCGGATATCCGCCGATTTTCAAATCCGGATTTTACTTGCACCACCATCCGGCTTTTTCGGATGTTACGGATAGTTGTATTTCTCTTTTAAATCACACTATAATATTATAAAGGCGAAAGTTTGTGAGTGAGTGTGTGTGTGTTTGTTACTTCTTCACGATCAAACGGCTGGACGGATCTAGATGAAATTTGGCAAAGAGATAGATTATAGTCTGGAATAGCACACAGGATACTTTTTTCCCGAGAATATATTCCCTTGGGATAATTTTCGACATTTACGCGGGTGAAGCCGCTGGCAGAAGCTAGTCCCTTAATATAATTAAAGCTACGGTAGAAGCGATCTGCAAAGAAGATGCAAACTTACTGACTGCTGACACAGGGTTAAGATTCATGATACAGAAACTATCGCAAAAAGATAGCATAATCAGTGAACTTCTAGTATCACTCAAAAGAAGAATATCACAATGATGAGTTCTAGAAATAATCGGTACAATGACATATACACTGCCCTTTTAAAATCCATGAAAAATATCTGTGAAACTGACGATTGTTAAAATTATTTCTAAATTTTTTGACACACAACATCCAGATCAAACAGTCATAACTTCAGCGGACAATGTTTGAAATTAATAAATATTACTATTATGTTACAATAAACAAGATACAGAAGGTTGCTCTTCTTCAACAGTAAACGTATCAATTAAAATACAAATACGAGAAGAAATCATCCGGTTTATGAGTCACCCATCTTCTGCACAGCGACCGACTTCTTCAACAAATGATTTAGACACCACAATTCAAGTAGTGATGGCACTATTTGATGAGAATGGTCAGAGACACAGGAATTTAGAATGAGTTTTTAATCTACTTTTATCAATGCCACTGACCAGCGTTGAAGCAGAAAGAGTGTTCTCTGCTACAGGATATTTATGTAACCATTTAACTTCCATGAAAGAAGATTCATTAGATAGAGTTTAAGCTTTTTAAGATCATATTATCAGATATTGGATAAAAAATAATTTAAGAATTACGTAATAATACGTATTACGTTATAAAGGGTTATTTGATTATTTTGATTTATACTATTGTGGTATATTAATTGAGCGGATTTGCCAGGGAAAGTGATATTTTTATTTAATTCTTATTATTTAAATAATTTGATTGGCTTGGGATGTTGTGATTACTTGTGATTTGTGATAAATGTAGGATCTCATTTTTAATTGTTTTTTGTATGAGAAGAATAGATACAAATTATTTGTGCGGTATCGGTGTTTTATTGTATCATTTTAGAAAATAAACTATTTTTTCATCTGCTTATTACTTGTTGTTGTGGTAACTATAGTTTATTATTTCTTTGTCGTTTTGCTTGGGAGACTGATTAAAACTGATTAAAAGCTCATAAGACTAATTCAATTAAAAAAAAAATGACCGTATTATCCGCATTATCCGGTTAGTAAAATTATAATATCCGTATTATCCGGATAGTAAAAACTAACGGATATTGCAAGCCCTAGCCGCGACGCCTCTGGGCGTCGTAGTACTCTCTCACGGGCGTCGTTCTACATAAGCTAACTGGCTATTCTGCAGTTGCAGTAATTAAGTAGTAGTACAGATTACAAATCAATTGAGAAAATCATAGGAGAGTAAGTATTTCAAAACGTTAGCTCCAATTTGAAAAGTTATGCACAGAAAAGCGAGCTCATTTGTTTCTAATAAGCAATGTTTTTCAAGCAATAAGAAAAACACCGTTTGTTAAGGTACAAGGGCGTCGCAAATAAATATGTAAAGGGAGTCACAGTTTTAAAAAGATTGGGAAGCCCTGAGTTAATGCATATAGCTAATGCATCGAAAACATTCAGGGTTATTCACACAAGAGTTTTTGTCTTTATTGAAGACTTATAAAAAGCAACACAGAAAACTATCATCATACGATGTGGAAGGCATTTAAATACACTTAACAGAAAACTAGGACACGGCAGACCAACTTAAAATATTGTAGTCCCAGCATCCAACAAGCTTGCTTATCTCAACTCTCATTTTCCAAGTTCCCAAGCAAAACTTACCAGCCACAACTTAAAAAAGGATTTCCTCCGACCATAATAGAAAACTTTAAAGCAACTTAAAGCCGGACCGTAACAATGGAAACTTATGTTTTATAAATGTTAAAGTCGGGTGAAGTTCAGCGAAATATGTTAATTCGCTTGATAAAACTGGCCACCGAGGCTTTTAAAAGCCGATTTGTATGTGAATTTATTAGTAGATATTATAATAATATATTCATGTAGATTATGTTTTTATTCAGTTTAAAAATATATAAGAATTTGTAACTAGCCAGCAAATTAGTTCCTCAGTCATACTCAAAACTTCAAAATACAGCATCATTCATTTTTGTGGTGATTTTTGCCTAAAAATAAAAGCAAAGCGTAATTCTAAATATAAATAAATAAATTCCATTCATTAAAGTCGTCACAATCTAAGAAGTCCGTTGACGTTTCTCATTGTACATGCCGCGATAACTTTCTACGTAAGAAATTGAAAAATCAAATTCATAATCCTAATTATATACTTTATTACCCATACACTATAACAACGAGTATCATTCGCAAGCATCAAGTTTAACTATTATTAAGTATTTTTATCTACACTCACAACGTAATGTTCCAAATAGGAATTCGAAAAATATTGTATAAACACGTACTTTATATTCGTGGATAGGTAAAATTAAAAAAAAAACCATTATAGTTCAACATTTTCATTCGATTTTCAAACAACTGCATCATAAAATAACATTTTAATTTTTATAGCACACTTTTACTTTTTAATTTTCTGGCGCGTATGGGCTCATGTCATTGTCAGTTGTCTGTGGATGCGCGCGCTGCGCAATGAGAATCTAAATTGCCCGCCATACCATACCACATATTTTTTCCCTTTCCACTTTTGTTTTATTTCAACTGTACGAGTGAAGATAAAGTAGTGTATGCAATAGCATATAATTAGGTATTAAAACACTCGCGCAATATTATTATCAAATTCGGCTTGGCCTCATTTGATAAACCTACGCTCGTGTTTTAATAACCCCTATTATATGACCATTGCATAAACTACTATTATAGCTGTCAAAACGGGTCTTTTATTTTTTGACAACTTTACTTATCAATATCAAATTACTCCTTGTGCAAAAAATACTTGACATACAAACCCCTTGCGGTTTTCGCTTGTACGTAACTCTTGAATTAAACGGATTTATATCGAGGGCCATGAAGGCCACATCGCTCAGGATTCTAACACTTGAATCACCTGCTATGCTCGCGATTCATCTATGGCTCTCGTTTTAAATCCGTCCTTTATTCACTAGTTGCATAATATACTATTAAAGAAAGTCAGTAAACAAAAAAAAAACATGGAAAGTATTTAAGAGGATGTGAAAATATGTCTATCTGTTTTTACCACACCGCATGGTGGCACGTAAACGCCTTACAATAGGTTTGTTGTAGCGTTCTCACCACCTAGTGAGTTAAACTAATCCATAGCAGACTATGATCCGATCAAGTTACATACTGCCGAATGTCAATGAGCAATGCGTAAGTAATTTGATTTGTGACGCGCCACCTAACTTGATTATAATTATTACGAAGTTTGTTGCTACATCAGAGAGATGTCGTTGATTAATATCAGACAGATTGAATAACCAAGAATAGTGGTGGCTCAGTGGCAACGGCTCCGTGTCGAGGGTTCATTGAATGAGCAAGAAAAGTGGTGGCTCAGTGGCAACGGCTCCGTGTCGAGGGTTCATTGAATGAGCAAGAAAAGTGGTGGCTCAGTGGCAACGGCTCCGTGTCGAGGGTTCATTGAATGAGCAAGAAAAGTGGTGGCTCAGTGGCAACGGCTCCGTGTCGAGGGTTCATTGAATGAGCAAGAAAAGTGGTGGCTCAATGGCAACGGCTCCGTGTCGAGGGTTCATTGAATGAGCAAGAAAAGTGGTGGCTCAGTGGCAACGGCTCCGTGTCGAGGGTTCATTGAATGAGCAAGAACAGTGGTGGCTCAGTGGCAACGGCTCCGTGTCGAGGGTTCATTGAATGAGCAAGAAAAGTGGTGGCTCAGTGGCAACGGCTCCGTGTCGAGGGTTCATTGAATGAGCAAGAAAAGTGGTGGCTCAGTGGCAACGGCTCCGTGTCGAGGGTTCATTGAATGAGCAAGAACAGTGGTGGCTCAGTGGCAACGGCTCCGTGTCGAGGGTTCAAACTCCAAAGCCAGACAGCCAAGTTTTAATTTATTACCAATGTTTTCAAAACATTAAAGTCACCTCCCTTTCACAGAGGAGGCCCGACCTGGGAACATCCAACCTACTTCCTATCCTATCTTACTTACTATTTTCACACTAATATTATAAAGGCGAAAGTTTGTGAGTGTGTTTGTACGTTCGTTACTTCTTCACGCTCAAAGTACTGGCGACTATAGTCTGGAATAGCACATAGGATACTTTTTATCCCGGGAATATGTTCCCTTGGGATAATTTTCGATATTCACGCGGGCAAAACCGCTGGCAGAAGCTAGTTGGCTAATAAATTTAGGTTAATTAATATTAAGTATTAGTTAACAAACATGTCCTAAGTTTTAATTTGGAAGGAATCATTCTCCCACACTTGGCGTACAATGGTAATACACATAAGACACAGCCTTAAAATTAAAACTTTTCAATAAGCCAAGCGTTGAAGTGGTTTCGATAAGAGAGGAAGCGTAGTAAACGTTCATCTTTTTGCCAAAATCGCTTATCGAACGCTTAGCTGTTAGGACGCAAAAACATTGATCGATTCTATGCAATTTCTTGCAGGACACAGGATGGTGATTTTGAATCGAACAGCTGAACTATGCAAAAATAGCAGTCCCTCTTAACGAAATTGGTCAAGTAATTTGTAAAGGATTTTCGTGTTGGTGTTTGAACATCTTAGTTGATACCCCTCAGTAGCTGCTTTTAAAATGAGAATCACGTCTAGACGGCTTGTCCTAATTTTTTTAAATAAATATATATATACATTAGATTTTTTTTAACAATTTGATTTAAGAATTTTTTTAATTTTATTAGTACCATAAAATATATTTTTTATTATTTTATTTCAAAAAATTGTGTAAGTAATTTATTTGTAAAGTTTTATCTGACACGGACAAGAAGTCAACAATCGTACCAAAACCACCGGTCGTATTTTATATAATGTAATTTTCACTATCTCAAAGACAATTTAATTATCTACATTTTGATCTAAGGTTTTTTTAAGGTCTTGTACTTTGTACTTCCCTTATTATTCTATATAATAAAGAAAGTAAAATAAAACGGGTGCTAATTAAACAGGCTTCTTTTTAATATCATTATTCGCCCCCAAAAATGTATGTTGCCTTCTAAATTACTAAGTCAGCCACAATTAACGAGCATCTAAATAATACTATGTTAGCCACTAGTTATCTTCTATGTAAACCACTCTAAATACAACTCAGCATGATGGTTATTTTTTAGCATCAAAATTTTTAACATGCATTCTAACAGTAAATTTCTAAAATACTATTAAATGACATCAAAAAATATATTTATTTAGCTTCTAATTTTTTAACTCAGTACGTTTAAAATGTAACTTACGTGTAAAATTTTTAACATGCATTCTAACAGTAAATTTCTAAAATACTATTAAATGACATCAAAAAATATATTTATTTAGCTTCTAATTTTTTAACTCAGTACGTTTAAAATGTAACTCATCCCATATTAATTGATCGTAAAAAAATTGCAAAAACATTTCATCAAATAGTATATTGGCCACTAATATTACCAGAAGCTATTGAGGAGAGACAAAATAAAAGACTATATTTTTTGGTTTTAATATAGAATAGGTGCAAGTTGGATTAGTATTTATGCGACAGAGTCGACGGAGCCCCGCTGCGCGGGGCTCCTATTTCTGTATGCAGGGTTTAAAGTAACCTAACACGAAGGAGATGACGGGAGCTGAGTTCGCTCGCTTTGCTCGCTCACTTCAGCTCCCGTCATCTCCTTCGAACCTAACCTGTCCGTGTCGGGGTGCCCTAAGCTCCCGAGCTCGCTACGCTCGCTCTTGGACTTATTCATTGACCGTCATTTATTATTTTAAATATAATATATTATTTAAAATTCCTCGTCAGAACAGTACAGTGGTACTTCATTTTCACTTTTAAACGTCATAACTAATTATTACTCATCGAAAACTTTAATTTAATTACAGCGAAAACAATTGCAATACGAACGCACGAACGACAATAAACAATTACATGTGATCAACTCAACTCGTCGTCACATGAATCGAATGGCGCTCTCTGATTGGTGCAAATGGCCGGTCGCTGTCGTCTCGCGTACTCGCGCCAAATCATGCAGTGGCTATTTTCACGATAAAAGAATATGATGTATTGTTTTACATGCTAAGTTATAATAAATTATGCTTTCTTTCTTTCTTCGATAGAAGCTTGAATTATATTTTTTTGAGGATATTGCGTTGAAGCTGTAAAACGTAAAATGGTGACAAGATATAAAATCCGTGGCCGAGTTAGTAAATTACGTGGCAATGTATAAATAAGAAGGACAAGTCACAATAATTGATGATCTTTACTTGACGCTTTCTGTAGAATATTTAGTTGGCGTTGCAAAAAAGACGAATTAGTTTATTAGAGGCTATGTCATTTTCCCGTTGCTTAGTTATAAAATTAGAAGTTTAATCACGTGTCCAATAAATAATTTTGTGGCTAGACTTATTATTTCCCAAATAAAACTACTGAATTTTGGGTCGCGCGGGTGTGAAACGGATGTGCGTTTTGTTTCCTCTATTAAGGTCGTTGGCGACTGCCTTCGTCTATGCTAAATCTATACTACAAAATAATATTATAAGGAGTTATTATATGACTTGCTAATTATATAGATAACTAAAAAGTGAAAAAAAAAGATTTTTCAAAAATATCACATTGTAGTGTTTTTTTAAGTCGGTTGTATTTTTTGTAAAAAAGTTTTTTCTTTCTGTGTACTACGAGATCAGTGGCCACACAAACTTCATACTCCTGAGGCCTAAAACATTTTAGATCGCACAAATCCTCCCAGAGCTCAACAAAACTCAATGAAAAGACAGAATTGAAACTTGAAACGTCAATGTAACTTTAAAAATGAGCTCAAAATGTGTTAACTGAAGCCATTTTACAACGTCTAGCGGGAAGTTGGTCTGCATTCGCATGCATAATACATGTCTCGTGAAAGATAATATGTTGGGAAGGACTCCACTAGGGGATCTATTTACACTTTGAGATATTCCTGTCTGGAGTCGCTTAGTATAGCGGGGTTAGTGGCTAGATAGATTTGTAATAGTTTGAACTAATTCTCTTTAAGTTCGAGAAAAAAAAACATGGTTTCTGGAAGTATGAAAAATACTGTTTTTTTTTTATGGGACAAGAACTCCTGAAGGCGAGAATTAACAGTGGTGACCGTCAGTAGTTTTAGTGCGAATTTTAAATGTAGAGTACGTTTAACGCGATCAAGTAAGTACCTACCCTCTCGATTTTTTATTTTTTTATTTATTTAGGTACTCGTTTATTTTCGGACTAGAACGCCTCGCAGCAATTACACCAATGGAGCACAAACTCACATGAACTGTGTACTTGTACAGGTCCAATCCAGGTTTCCATACGATGTTTTCCAACACCGCGGTTGCCTGTGATTTCCAAGATAAATTTAGAAAGTACATATAAATTTGAAAAAGTCAAATTGGTACTTGGCCGAATTTGAACCCAGGACCTCAAAGCACGAGAGGTCGCGAGGTCTTAACCATCACGACAGATTATTAATATCAGATTATTGGCATGTGCGACACTTAATGATGAGCGAAGCGATCAGAAAAGCTAAGTAATACTCTTCGTGCTATTTTACACAAGTGTCTTGACCCGCGTGAAAATTATTCCAAGTGAGTATACTCGAGGATATAAAGTAATTATATGTCCTTCTCTTAAGCCAAATCTACCTCTAAGCTAAAATTCACCAAAATTGGTTTAAGCGTGAAAACGTAACAAACGAACAGACAGAGTTAAGTACTCGCACGGGGTTATTTATTATTGTATTTTTCTTATCTCGTGTCTCCTGTGCGGGTCACAAACAAACATTTTTTCTTTCTTTCTTTTCTTTCTTAAAATGAATAGTATAGATAATTATGTATTTTTGTAATTTGAGAGAGTCAATAAGTCAGAAGAAGAATGGTCCACGTGTCGTAGGTCATGGGTTCAAACCCGGACAGAGAATTTCAGCACTATTTTTCGCAAAACGGTGAAGAAAAGCTTCGTAAGGAAACTGGGCTGTTCTAGTAGGTACCGAAAAATTCGAAGACTTTCAAGACTTCAATTCGAAATCAACACGCGCGGGACATTACGTATTAGGAGTAAGTAACTCCTCCTTAAGAGCAATGGTGATGAAATAAAATACACTAAGTGCCTGATTTGAACCCATTCGACCATTACTACTGGGCAACTGCTGCTCTAAAACTAAATCCTATCTAATAAAGAGTGACAGAGTTTTCAGACGAAACCTCATTAAATATTAGCACGAACATAACCAGCTAACTAAAAAACAAAGTTAGTTTTTAGTGGATTTTCAGACGAAAGTTTAAAATTTGTCAAAATAAATTATGTAGGTACTAAAATACTAAAATCAATTTCATGTAAAATTATGGAACGACGCGCGACGGACGGCTTGTTTGCAGTTTTTATTTAGTTTTAGCTGATGTTGAAGTTTGTAATTATACGCTGTGTATCTCTAAAAAAGCTAGCTGTTCTATCCGTGCGAGTTTTAGGAAGTAAATTGTAGTTCAGACACAAGCAAGTGGTATAACAAGGTTATAAGGAATGATTTGTGCACCACACAGTTTAGGGTCCTTTTCCACTAAAGATGCGCTATGCAGCGAGGCGGTGCCCGAGTAAAATGTCGACCAATGGAATCACTTCATTTTCATAGACAGGCTTAGCGTAACTCTAGTGGAAAGGGCTAGCAGAGCTATGTATTTTTAAACCCCACGGAAAAAGAGGGGTGTTACAAGTTTGACGTGTTTACCTGTGTATTTGTGTAATCTGTCTATGGCATCACAGCTCCTAAACGGATAAACAGATTTTGATTTCATTTTTTTAAAGGTAACTTTATCGAGAGTGTCCTTAGCTATGTTTAATGAAAATCGGTTCACCCGTTCAAACGTTTTGGCCGTTTTACTGTTTGAATCGGGATATTTCGCAAGATATCGTGTCATAAATACGTGTTTAATATATTGTTGATCGAATCGTGACTACTACTAGATAAATATTATGAAGCATAAAATAAAAATGTGTCGGGGGATTTTATTATTTATTTATTTATGTACACACAAAAACACTTTACACAGAAAATAAATAATACAGATTGAAGAGCACAAAGGTTTACTTGTTACATACAAAAAAGCGAGAGATGCGACGGAGGGACGTGAGAACCACTTAGCTACACAGTTTCACAACTCGCGCCACCTCGCTTGTTCGCCTAACATTGGTGGAAACAGTCACATTTATTTTCACAGCTTCGCTTAGCATCTTCACACAGCCTCGCTAACGCCACATGACGGATCTTTGGTGGAAAAGCATCTTAATAGGCTCTGCGTTGTCTGCCAGAGATCTAACTCGCTATTGCCGCATGGGCCGAATGCGGGGCGCCGCGCCACGCGATATATGGGAGTGAGGCCGCAATCCAGCTAGGTGCACAGTTATTTTAGATCGTATAGTCGATGTTACATTGAAATAAATCAACTTCTATAACTGGCGGAATTAACCTAGATTAAATCGAAATCTAAATAAGCCTAGCCTAGAAAATCAATCATACCTAAGCCTAAGTTTAAATAAGATAAATCACTTTAGTACTTTAGTAACTTAGGTCCCGAATTGAGACAAACTATTGAGGTACTTAAGTAATTACAATTTCTAATCTCATTATGATTGATCACTAGTTCGTGATTCGTTCTTGTTTGGCTCTTGATGTCGTCTAAATAATAATACCTGAGACCTTGGTCCCCTTTGCTTGCGACGGGTTCTAAGAAAACCTTCTTAGAACCCTTCTTTTTGCAATAGTTAAGGGTACACTAGTCGAAAATTCTTCCATACAAACGTAGTCTGGCTTTTTCTCCATTGTTTGACAATGTACGATTAAAATAAAAAATTATATCAATTTGTCTCATCATTATCTAGCCCTGTATGGAAGCAAAAAAGTAAAAAAAAAATTACTTGCAAGTTATGAGCTTCGAAAGTTCCATATTTTAACACTAATTTTAACTCATCTTTGGGCGCAAATAAGTACCATAAGAAGAAGGAAAATTGAAAAACGGCCTCCATACAGGGATAGATTTGTAGTTCAACAATGCAAATAATTTTATTTTGAACAGATATATTCTGTCGTTTTTTCATGATATCCAGACTCCCAAAGGTCTGTTTATTAAATTTCGAGCGCTCCTTTTCGTTCTAAATCATCATCCATTTCGCTACAAATTTGCAAAAGTGTATATTAGTACGCGTACTAGCTGCATAACAGCATCTATCTGTTCCACACGTGTTGTCGGTTGATATAGCACGCATTTTAACCCCGCGAATACAAAATGTAGAATACTTATAAATTTGTATGTCTTGATTATGACAAAACATAGCGTACTCCTATTTATGTAAAAACCTATGTAAACACCTATGTTTCACAAATAAAATTATTGATTGATTTATTGATTGATAGGATTTGTTCCGTACCGTTCTTTGTATCAAGAGTAAATACTGCCCCCACTGTAGGGAAAATAAAATAGTAATTTCAAGGGATTTTTCTGGGCTTTTCTTCACTTCACATCGACCATAATTTCATCAATTATGTATTGATTTATTGCAAATTGAGTGGATTTGAGCGGAACCGCCATTTTGGCTCTTAATCATTGGCCGAGCCCTCCGATTGGTGGACAACACCGCAGCGCCACATCTTCTTGCGTGTTTTTTCACTGAACTAATGAACTAGCGCGCGAAAGGGTGTCTACCGAACCCTCGCCGGCTATTAAGTGAAATTCCTAGTTTTCCTCTCGCTCATCAAGTATTCTAGAGCTCCGGATAAGAGAAGTGAGTGATCAGCACCTGTGGAACTGTGCGTTAATTGCTGGATTCAAAACCTTCGCTGTCTGCACGTCGACCGAGCCCACGGTGCGCAAGGCTCGTGTGCGGGAGTTGAAAAGGTGAGTTCTCATTCGAATCCACACATGAATGCTTTCTTCAATACATAATTTTGATCCATTCGATCCGGATTTCTCATATTTTCTTAACTGTGAGGTTTTTTCATTAATTACCTTGTTAACGCATTTGATTTACGTCGCCACGCGGCTATCAATATGGCGGCAATCCAACAAGATCTTTTCGAGCGAGAAATGATCCTGGATGATCTTCAACGCACATTACAGTGCATAGATACGGATGAACAACAGTTTAAATCTAGATCTAAAGATTTAACTGTACAACAGCGCAAGTTTTACAAACTTCAAGCTAAGATAGAAAAATCCCTCATCAAATCTAATACTTTTGAGAAAGAGGAACAACTTAAGATTCGTAACAGTTTTGATGATTGTTATTATGCTATTGTGGGACATTTAGATAAAATCAAAGAAGATGAAAAAGAATATAAACGTAGGTTGTCGTCATACGAATCCCCGAATAGGTCCGTTGTGCACGTGCCACCGCCAAATAATAACTGTGCAAGTCGATTACCTATACTCCCAATGCCTACCTTTTCAGGAGAAATTACAGATTGGCCTCCGTTCTACGATTTATTTAGATCATTAGTACACAGCAGAAATACCTACTCGGACACGGAGAAATTTCGCTATTTGTTACTTGCTTTGAAAAATGAACCCTACAATCTTATTAAATCTATTCCAATAACTGACGAGAACTATAGTGTCGCTCTAGCTATGTTACTTTCTCGGTATGATAACGAACGAGCCATCGCTTCTATACATCTAGAAAAAATATTAGATATAGAACCTTGTCATTCCGACAAAACTGACGCAATAGTTCAGGGTCTGAGAAATTTACTCAACACTTATCATGAAAATATCAAGGCCTTAGAGGTGATGCAGTTTCCTACAAATGAGTGGAGTTTCATGTTAGTGACGATTTTATTACGTAAAATTCCGTCAATACTACGCAGACGCTTCGAATTGTCTTTATTAAAACCATCTAAGATACCTAAGATTAGTGACTTGATGAATTTCTTGGAACGTGAGTTATCCGCAAGTGAATTCACTTATCCAGGCAAACCCGTTCATAGTTTAGAGAAAGTGGGTACTTCGAGAACTCGGGCTCCGCCTAACGCGCGTCATGCGCTCGCGTCCAGTGTCCCGGCGGTATCAGAATCAAAAACAAACCATTCACAGTCCAACCTTCCAAACAATAAAAAGATTTCTTGTATTAATTGTGGTGGTCAACATACGTTGACTAAATGTGCGAATTTTCTAAACCTATCTCCACATGAGAGGTATTCTTTCATAAAAAACAAAAATGTTTGTTACAATTGTTTAAGCGTAGGACATGATGTAAAACAATGCAAATCCAATTTTGTATGTCGTGCGTGTCATAAAAGACACCATAGTTTAATTCATTTTAATCAATCGTCACTTATCAATGAAGTAGATTCGAACACAAACGCGTGCGCTGTCTCACCTCCCGTGAACCAAACGACAGAGACAGCAGTGCTGACCGCTGTGAATCAGGCGTCGCGTGATCACGCGCCCGCTTCACAATCCATTGCGCCGTCCGTACGTACGAATACGGTGCTCTTATGTACAGCGCTTATCAATGTACACGTAGGCTCGCAAAAACACACCGTTCGATGTATTATAGATACCGGTAGTCAAGCGACTTTTATTACCGAGTCTTGTGTGCAGCGGTTAGGATTGCAACGTAGGCATGCGCGCGTTCCTGTGTTCGGTATCGGTGGAAGTGACCCCGTATATCCAAAGGGTGTCGTATCGTGCTGTATTACACCTACTCATACTGATCAACCTTCTATTTCCGTGGATGCATTGATTTTACCAACTCTCATGTCACATATGCCTTGTGTAACATTACCATTTAGGGATTGGCCACACATAAAACATTTACACTTGGCAGATCCCAAATTTTATCTTCCACAAGCGGTGGAAATGCTTCTGGGTGCGGATATTCTATCCCAAGTGGTATTAGGTCACGTGATCGCGGGTCCCTCCGGGTCCCCATTAGCGTTAAATAGTATCTTTGGTTATTTATTGATGGGAGATGTTTCTTACAACCAAAATACGCCTTCTCTTCAAGTGTGTTTCAGTAGTTCAAGCTCATCCTCCGATGACGTCATGAATCTGAAACGGTTCTGGGAATTAGAGTCTCTTCCAGAAAAGAGAGTTTCCAGCCCTGACGAAGCTTTATGTGAGTCTATCTTCGTAGATTCACACACTCGCGACGAAATTGGGCGATATATAGTTTCACTTCCGTTTAAACCGGATGCACCTGCCCTCGGCGAATCACGAGATACGGCGGTCTCCAGGTTGAAGAAATTAGAGTATAGGTTAGTACGTAATCCACAACTTAAGGTTGATTATCACGCATGCCTCCAGGAATATTTGGATCTTGGTCACATGGAGCCCGTGGATTCCGCTTGTATAAATACCTATTACATTCCGCACCACTCCGTGGTCAAAGAGTCCAGTGAGACAACTCGTACTCGTGTTGTGTTTGATGCGAGTTGTAAAACTTCTAATGGCATTTCACTTAATGATATTTTATTAACTGGGCCAAAGTTGCACCAGGATATCATTGATGTTTTGTTGGGTTTTCGTATTCATGCCATTGCTGTCACTGCTGATATTAAGCAGATGTACAGAAATATTTTGTTACAAAAATCGGATTGGGATTATCAGCGTATTGTGTGGCGACAATCTCCAACCGAACCTTTGCGTGATTATCGGCTGCGAACCGTTACTTTTGGGGTCAGTTCATCACCGTACTTAGCTCTTCGTACTATTCAACAGCTTGCGGATGACGAAGCCGCTCAATTTCCGTTGGGTTCTAAGGTCCTCCGAGACCAAGTTTTCGTAGACGACGTAGTCACCGGGACATGTGACGTCACACATGCTCTGGCTTTACAGCGGGAATTAGTAGGTATTTGTTCAGCGGCTGGTTTCGAACTACGAAAGTGGCAGAGCAATTCGCCAGCGTTACTCGCTGCATTACAGACATCAGAAGCTCATGGCGAGCGGCCCGATAATGTTTCATTTGCTTCAATAGAAAATGATAAGCAAACAAAGGTTTTGGGACTCCAATGGAACCCAAAATCAGATACATTTTCTTTCAGTGTACAAGTAACTTTAGATAAAGTTACAAAACGGTCCATATTATCCCATATAGCTAAAATTTATGATCCTATGGGGTGGTTATCTCCTATAACTATTTACGCAAAACATCTGATTCAATTGCTATGGATTTCAGGTGTCAACTGGGATGAGTCACCTCCCATAGACATAATAAATTCTTGGTCTAATTTCATCAAAGAATTATCATTACTATCAAAGTTTCAAATTCCACGTTTTGTGTTTCCAAACATAAGTTCAATTCAGATTCATGGATTTTCGGACGCATCCGAGCGGGCGTACGCTGCGTGTGTGTATGTCCGTGTGACTGATAGTAGTGAGAACGTCAAAACATTTCTTTTACTGGCGAAAACACGTGTAGCACCGCTCAAACCGGTTCTCACTATTCCGCGCCTCGAGTTGTGTGCAGCTGTTTTGTTATCACAACTAATTGATAGGATTATGAAGGTGTATGGAGACCGCGTAAATTGCAATCAAGTTTATGCGTGGTCCGATTCTCAGATCGTGTTAGCGTGGCTTCGCTCGCCACCACACGAATGGAAAACATTCGTCTCCAATCGTTTAAGTGAGATTTTGTCACGGCTTCCTGCCGATTGCTGGAGACATGTTCCATCTGCTGATAATCCAGCCGATGCACCTTCGCGAGGAATTCTTCCTGCTAGTTTTATCGAAAATCATATGTGGCTCCAGGGGCCCTGGTGGTTATCCCGCGATTCAAAGTGTTGGCCAATTCCTAAAATGGTACCAACAGTTACCGAGGAAAAACGTAATTCGTCCCTATCATTATTAACACACTCGTCTATCGCGACTCCAGCGCCTCCGGATGCTGCGGACTACATTGAAAGGTTTTCTACTTTGGGTAAACTTGTTCGAGTCACAGCACTCCTATTTCGATTTTATAATAGATGCAAGAAGGTTCAAATTCAGTATCCAACCTACATAACTGTTCCCGAATTTAATTTTTGCTTAGATCGACTTATTCATTTAGTTCAACATTCGTCTTTTCCCGAAGACATTAAAAATATTTTAATTGGAAAATATCCTTCACTTAAATTACGTAGGTTGAAACCTTTCATTGATAAACAAAATAATTTGCGTGTAGGTGGGCGAATTCATAAGTCTCTGTTGCCATTTGTTTCCAAACATCAATTAATTCTGCCCAAAAGGCATCATCTTACTAATCTAATTATTGATCATGTCCACGTGACTCACTTGCACTTAGGTCCACAAGCCGTACAGTACATTTTGTTACAAAAGTACTGGATCTTGTCTAGTCGCGACGCGATACGTATGCGCATACATCGCTGCGTGCGTTGTTTCCGTGCGCGTCCCGCGCACCTCCAGCCATGTATGGGTCCGTTACCAGCTGCTCGAGTGCGTCCCGAGCGACCTTTTCTCAAGACATCAGTTGATTACGCGGGTCCCTTTTACGTTCGGGCAAATAAGGTCCGCAATGCTAAAATTGTGAAATGCTACGTTTCCGTTTTCGTGTGCATGTCCGTCAAGGCCATTCACCTCGAACTCGTATCTGAGTTATCAACTGATGCCTTTTTAGCGGCTTTGCGACGCTTCACGTCCCGTAGAGGTTTGTGCACCGATATCTATTCTGATTGTGGAAAAAACTTCGTGGGTTGTAATAACTACCTACAAGACTTGTATAAGTTTTTACGTGAAGATTCTGTTCAAGCTGCTTTAAACCGTATGACGTTAGAGCAAGGTATCACTTGGCACTTTCAACCACCATATGCGTCACACTTTGGTGGTCTTTTCGAATCTGGGGTCAAAAGCTTTAAGCACCATCTCCATCGTGTACTTGGTACCCAGACTCAAACTTATGATGAGATGCATACCCTTCTTTGCCAAATAGAAGCGGTTTTAAATTCGCGCCCACTCTGTGTGTTGAGCGCTGACCCGTTAGATCCTTTACCCCTAACTCCCTCTCATTTTTTAATAGGAGGTCCTTTGACGGCCCTACCTGATGTTTCGTTATCTGAAGACTCGCCAAACCGTCTCACTAGATGGCGTAGGGTACAACAGTGCGTACAGCATTTTTGGAGGCGTTGGAGTCGTGAATACTTACATGAGATTCAACAACGAAATAAGTGGTTTCAAGATCGCGGATCTCAACTCCGAGAGGGTATGATTGTTGTAGTGCGTGATGATAAATTGCCACCGTTACTTTGGCGACTGGCTCGTGTACACGCGCTTCATCCGGGGTCGGACAATGTTACGCGCGTCGTAACCCTTCAGATGGGCAATTGCTTTGTTAAACGGGCAGTAGTTAAAATATGTCCTCTACCGTTAGAATAAGTTTTTCTAATTATTACTGTTACGAATCTTAGTTAAGTACCTGCCTGTTAAGTATTGATAGTAAGTATACATTAGTCTTTAGTAAACTTTCATTGCTCTTAGAAGCTATTTCATTTAAGTAAACATTTCATCCCTTTTAAGTTAGGTTAAAAGAATTACATTCTTTTAAGGCGAGCGGCATGTTCCGTACCGTTCTTTGTATCAAGAGTAAATACTGCCCCCACTGTAGGGAAAATAAAATAGTAATTTCAAGGGATTTTTCTGGGCTTTTCTTCACTTCACATCGACCATAATTTCATCAATTATGTATTGATTTATTGCAAATTGAGTGGATTTGAGCGGAACCGCCATTTTGGCTCTTAATCATTGGCCGAGCCCTCCGATTGGTGGACAACACCGCAGCGCCACATCTTCTTGCGTGTTTTTTCACTGAACTAATGAACTAGCGCGCGAAAGGGTGTCTACCGAACCCTCGCCGGCTATTAAGTGAAATTCCTAGTTTTCCTCTCGCTCATCAAGTATTCTAGAGCTCCGGATAAGAGAAGTGAGTGATCAGCACCTGTGGAACTGTGCGTTAATTGCTGGATTCAAAACCTTCGCTGTCTGCACGTCGACCGAGCCCACGGTGCGCAAGGCTCGTGTGCGGGAGTTGAAAAGGTGAGTTCTCATTCGAATCCACACATGAATGCTTTCTTCAATACAGGATTTTAGTCTTACATTCGGTTTGTGAAGAGCTTGTGAGTATACCGACTTTCCTGCTGTACCTACCTACCGTATAGCTGCAACCGAATCGGTAATAGGACAGTTGCGCACAAGACATTTCCGCGAAAGATTGTTGAGCGAATTCGCTTAGGCAAGTACACAAGTGTTTTTCGCAGAAATGTCTAGTGGATACTGACACTTCTAAAGAAGTAGTTCAAATGTTGGGCCGACTCCAATTAAATTGAGGACATCAGAATTATAATGATGATCTAAATCAAGACTGTCGCAAACCACTTTTTGTCATTCGGTCTATCTAAGTACCCAACATGAGATTCACGTCAGTGAACGTATGCAAGATACAGGCAAAGTTTTCCGCGGTGAGGTAAACGTTTAAAAAAAAAGGTCGGATCCCGTGGTCACGTACAGAGTAGGTCCCATTTGCCGACGTCACAGTATTGCAGCTTTATCTGAAAACGTGCCTAGAATGTCGGCCTAGGCATACACGTCGAATGCTCTTTAGATTCCGCCGGCAAATGATAGCGGCATTTTCTAGTAGGGCTTTTGTATTTATGATTTTGTGTTCGGCTGATTTGGTTAACGAAGTAACTTTTTTAGTAAGTATTTTATTGGATAAACGAATTGTGGGGGTTTTACTAATAAGTGAATGGTGAGAAGAGTACATACTATTACCCACAGATATAAATCTAACTAGATGACGCGATTGTATGTACTTCGCATGCCAAAAACCGGTGTAAAATTACGATCAAGGATCGTAATTTGTGCTTTTTATTTAGCATTATCGGCACCGGAAATCTAGATAAAAATAGTAAATTAAAAAAATCAAAAGACCCGACTGCTTAAAAGGCGAACTAAAAAGACGTAAACAAGAAGAAAATCATGCTGTGCAGTCGGAGGATACATATTCGCGAACTGGCTGACCAAAACCAGATGTATCCTCCGACTGCACAGCATGATTTTCTTCTTGTTTACGTCTTTTTAGTTCGCCTTTTAAGCAGTCGGGTCTTTTGATTTTTTTTAATTTACTTTTTTTATTTATAACTTTTTAGTTATTTTTTTTAAATTTCGGTACATTTAAACATATATGTGTTATATATTTTTGAAATCACCTCTTAAAACCCTTTATTTTGATACCCCACACGATGGGTTTCGAAGTAAAAAAAAAATTTGTCCCCCACAATATTTTTTTTTTTTTTTTTTTCATTATGTTGTAACCGAATGGTTACCTCATAACAATTACAATCTAGCCTTGAGGCTAATAAGTAATTTAAATTTAACTTAATTTCCTAGTAAATGTATAGGTACTAAAGAATGTGTCCATTGGCACTTTTCTTATTGTCTCTATTATGAGGGAAAGACACTTAGTTCTTGTGTTTTTAAAAGGTAGCACTCACTGCACTCCGTAACAATCACTAAACTAATTCAAAAGGCTTAGTCCTTTTCAGTCTCCTTACTATGTCCGTGGTGTCAAGGAGCTGAATAGCCTCGACATTCACATGTTTATGAAGAATTTCTACACCCCACACGAAGGGATTGGAAGAAAAAATGGGCCCCTACAATATGGCGCCCAAAATCCGCCATTTTTCTATTTTCCAATTTTAATGTAGCCAGTGACACTCGCAGGGTTAAGACGAATCGATTGACGTATGAATCATCAAAATCGGCCAACGCATTTGGTCTCTGGAACGCCACATAGGAATAAACATACATACATACATACATACACACTTACATACATACATAGACTGATAAACACATTACCATCCTTCGGCAGTCGGGTAAAAAATGCCTGTCTATGCCATATTGAGCTGCAAAGACTACAGAAAAAGTTGGCCGAGGCATTGAAAATGATTTCTTTCATTGGTAAGTAAATTTTGTGAAAAAGTGGCGCGCTTGGTTTTCATAAAGATAGAGGAATTTGCGTTATCTAGTAAGATTTATGTCTGTGCTATTACCTCATACCTGCCTATATCTGTTGTGATACCCGTGGCTTAAGAATAACTGCAGCACATTTCGATCTTCGAGGTTAAGCACCGCTTGCCGTGGTCCGTGGATGGGTGACCATTTATTACAAACCGAGATTCCTCCGTACCTCGGCTCGGAAAGCGCGTTAAGCACAAACTGGTTACGCCTTTCTTACCAAGGGGTACCTACACCAATAGCAGTTACTGGGTTGTGAAGATCAGATAGCTAGCCATTCCATGTAAAATAATGGAACATGCATGTCATATGTAACCAGCTACATCTGGTTAGACTAGACGTGACTCGACGTCAACGACTCGTGAAGTCATTGGTTCGATTCCGGGGGTCAGGCGATATGTGCTTGGTTTTTTCCGCCTGGTATTTCTAAATGACAATAGGTACATAATACACAACATACATAATATATAATTAGGTTACATAATATCTAGGTATACTTATAATAAATTATCTAGGTATTTGATTTTGTATACTCGGAAAATTTTCATAATAAAGTCGGTAGGTATTTCATCCGGCACTACCTTGGCACAGAAAATATGATACTAGCAGTTGCCTCATCCCATACAAAGAAACCGTGGCGAAGTAACTAGCGTTTTTCGTCTGATTAAATTGACTGATTTACTCGGTTCGTGAATCCTTTTTAGGGTTCCGTAGCCAAATGGCAAAAAACGGAACCGTTATAGATTCGTCATGTCTGTCTGTCTGTCCGTCCGTATGTCACAGCCACTTTTTTCCGAAACTGTAAGAATTATGCTGTTGAAACTTGGTAAGTAGATGTATTCTGTGAACCGCATTAAGATTATCACACAAAAATAGAATAAAAACAACAAATTTTGGGGGTTCCCCATACTTAGAACTGAAACTCATTTTTTTTTTCATCAATCCTATACGTGTGGTGGTTGTGTTTATGGATGGGTCTTCAAAAATGATATTGAGGTTTCTAATATAATTTTTTTCTAAACTGAATAGTTTGCGCGAATGACACTTCCAAAGTGGTAAAATGTGTCACCCCCCCCTGTAACTTCTAAAATAAAAGAATGATAAAACTAAAAAAAATATATGATGTATATTAACCGTGTAAACCATGTAAACATCCACCGAAAATTGGTTTGAACGAGATCTAATAAGTAGTTTTTTTAATAAGTCATAAATCGTAAACCGCAATTTACCAAGTACGGAACCCTTCGTGCACGAGTCCGACTCGCATCTGGCCGGTTTTTTTAAATACAGCGACGATTTGTTTTTTAGTACTTTTTTGCACGTTTTTACAGTTTCATTGTACCAAAATGTGTTACAAAATAAATTAAAATAATTGAGTGGATTTTCAATTTAAAACTGCGCCATCTATTGGAATCAATTTTAAATGATCCATTCAAATAATCTTTGAAATGTGAATTAAGAGCCCAATATTCTTTAATTTTGTACTTAGGAGAATAAATTAAACAAGTACATACATTATGACCGTCTCTAGAAAATCTTAATATTTCACAAAACTCATTAACAATTCGAAGCTTATCACGCCATCTAGTGCAATTTATTTGAACCAAATTTTCTTTCTTCGCGTTAGGTGCCCGTGACCTTGGGTACAGGGAATAAATCCATAACCCCTTATTTCATAGGTCTGTATCTTACACTTGGTAGGTACATCTCTTTTGAACCCTTCACGAGATACCTGCGACCCTGAGCACTGAAAGCCAACGTTATCTAATCCATTATACCGACTCGCCAACATTTCAAAAAACGTGACGTTATCTTCTAAGTTCCCTCCGTACCCGTACACGTTAGATTTTATCATAAGCGGTTTCTAACGATGCTTATTCTAACATTTACTGTTTAGGTATGTTCTTACATACAAAATGTCGTATGGAACCTTAGATAAAGTACCTATAGATTTCGCCATGGCGTGGCCGCACATGAGACAACAATAGTTAGTTCTGGTGTTACAACAAGAACAAGAACACTACAACCCACCATCGCACTGACACTTACTATATATAAATAACCCAATTCCTTGTCTCAATTAACACATAATACCACCAAATCACAAAAAAAACAAACAAAACCGAGTTTGTTTGTCAAACCTGCCATTATATTAGAGTTGGACAAACAACAAAACCGGCCATAGTGACAAAGACAAATAATAATCTTTTGTCCTTATTATTTACATGGGGCTGCCCACTTGCGATCTCGCTCTATCAATCAAGATCATTTTATTGCGAAATCTAAAGGTACTTTATCTAAGCATGGAACCTTGTTTATTATATCTATGCATGGAACTATCTTTAAGGTTAAGTAACGATTGCCGAGGCCGGTCCATGGATGGGTAAAAATCTTAATATACCGAGATTTCATATCATTTGTAGAGCTTTGACAGTCAATTAGATGTCTGGAAAACTGACAACAGGCTTGCCAATGAGTATCGTATTACGCAGTTACGGTGTTGCGTATGTCGACGTATTACACATTGGGCACCCGCTTTAATAGCTCCCAAGTGAATGGCACCCGAGGTATCGCACATACTATCGATATTCGCCGTATGTGGAATCACTCAGGTGTCGTTTAAACAGGTGCCCAATTTGGAATAAGTCTGGAGTCAAAGAGATATATTTTGCCTATCTGATATAAGGGCTTATTACACTACACGGTATTCAGGGCCCTGGGCCCCCCCCAAAGCTAAGAGAATTCAGTTTTCATGAGTAAAGATGTACTTGAGTTTTGTTGTAGGCTGGTAATATAAGGTGTTGATTGAAGGTTTCACGTGGAAGATGTCACGACCACGTTATTTTTTTTTATTTGGTCAGGAGCGGCCGAACTTAACCTATTACTTATTTTTTTATCTCCTTGGTTTTTGTTTTTTGGTTGAGTAACGATGTTGCTCGTCGCTTTACATCAAACGTGGGACCGTTTGAATGTCAAGATGGCCGTATCGGAGGAAGGTAAATGATTAGTAATAAATATCCCTTGTAAACTTATTACTTCAGGTTTGTTTAATTGGCAACATTTAGCTTCTGATCAGTTCTCAGTTCGATTTTATTCGATTGACAACACTTTATTTTTCTTATGTCAAAATACTCGATTTGGATTGGATAATACAAGCAGTAATTTGCCGGAAGAGATTCTCTTAGCCAATAAAAAGCAGGAGTGTCATAGAGGCACTCTGAGTGGGTTCTCCCGCCATATTGGGTCGTGAAGTTAGAAAAGATACGCGCGGACGCGCGTTTTAGGAGTTAAAAAAGGAGTTGAGAGAAAAAGAGTTGAGAAGTAGCCTAAAGTGGCGTGTGTGAACTTGAACAAGTGTGTTTTAGTTGGGAAAAAGCGAAACGATTGGTGGCCGAATCCGCTGCTTTGATAAAATTGGAACAAGAACTATCTCTAAAACGGCATAAGTTACCTGCTTTGTGCATTGCATACCCACGATATGCCCACAGACCGAGGGTATTATTGAAGATAGCCCTCCTATCTCCGATATATATAATAAGGAAAGTAAAAAAAAACTACTGAATTTTGGATCGCGCGGGTATGAAACGGGTGCGCGTTTTGTTTCCTCTATTAAGGTCGTTGGCGACTGCCTTTGTCTATGCTAAATCTATACTACAAAATAATATTATAAAGAGTTATTATAGAACTTGCTAATTACATAGATACCACAACAAAAAAGTGAAAAATTTTTTTTTTTTCAAAAATATCACGTTGTAGTGTTTTTTTAAGTCGGTTGTATTTTTTGTAAAAAAGTTTTTTCTTTCTGTGTACTACGAGATCAGTGGCCACACAAACTTCATACTCCTGAGGCCTAAAACATTTTAGATCGCACAAATCCTCCCAGAGCTCAACAAAACTCAATGAAAAGACAGAATTGAAACTTGAAACGTCAATGTAACTTTAAAAATGAGCTCAAAATGTGTTAACTGAAGCCATTTTACAACGTCTAGCGGGAAGTTGGTCTGCATTCGCATGCATAATACATGCCCCGTGAAAGATAATATGTTGGGAAGGACTCCACTAGGGGATCTATTTACACTTTGAGATTTTCCTGTCTGGAGTCGCTTAGTATAGCGGGGTTTAGTGGCTAGATAGATTTGTAATGGTTTGAACTAATTCTCTTTAAGTTCGAGAAAAAAAACATGGTTTCTGGAAGTATGAAAAATACTGTTTTTTTTTATGGGACTACATCTCCTGAAGGCGAGAATTAACAGTGGTGACCGTCAGTAGTTTTAGTGCGAATTTTAAATGTCGAGTGCGTTTAACGTGATCAAGTAAGTACCTACCATTTTCGGACTAGAACGCCTCGCAGCAATTACACCAATGGAGCACAAACTCACATGAACTGTATACTTATACAGGTTCAATCCAGGATTCCTCACGATGTTTTCCATCACCGTTGCCTGTGATTTCCAAGATAAATTTAGAAAGTACATATAAATTTTAAAAAGTCAAATTGGTACTTGGCTGAATTTGAACCCAGGACCTCAAGTACGAGAGGCGAGGTCTTAACCATCACGACAGATTATTAATATCAGATTATTGGCATGTGCGACACTTAATGATGAGCGAAGCGATCAGAAAAGCTAAGTAATACTCTTCGTGCTATTTTACACAAGCGTCTTGGCACGCGTGAAAATTATTCCAAGGGAGTATACTCGAGGATATAAAGTAATTATATGTCCTTCTCTTAAGCCAAATCTACCTCTAAACTAAAATTCACAAAAAATGGTTTAAGCGTGAAAACGTAACAAACGAACAGACAGAGTTAAGTACTAATATGAATAGTAGATGTATTTTTGTAATTTGAGAGCGACAATGGTCAAAAGAAGAAGAAAGTCCACTTATAATACTTACGTGACGTAGGTCATGGGTTCAAACTTGGACAGAGAATTTCAGCACTATTTTTCTCAAAACGGTGAAGAAAAGCTTCGTAGGGAAACTGGGCTGTTTTAGTAGGTACCGAAAAATTCGAAGACTTCCAAGACTTCAATTCGAAATCAACACGCGCGGGACATTACGTATTAGGAGTAAGTAACTCCTCCTTAAGAGCAATGGTGATGAAATAAAATACACTAAGTGCCTGATTTAAACCCATTCGAGCATTACTACTAGGCAACTGCTGCTCTAAAACTAAATCCTATCTAATAAAGAGTGACAGAGTTTTCAGACGAAACCTCATTAAATATTAGCACGAACATAACCAGCTAACTAAAAAACAAAGTTAGTTTTTAGTGGGTTTTCAGACGAAAGTTTAAAATTTGTCAAAATAAATTATGTAGGTACTAAAATACTAAAATCAATTTCATGTAAAATTATGCGACGACGCGCGACGGACGGCCCGTTTGCAGTTTTTATTTAGTTTTAGCTGATGTTGAAGTTTGTAATTATACGCTGTGTATCTCTAAAAAAGCTAGCTGTTCTATCCGTGCGAGTTTTAGGTAGTAAATTGTAGTTCAGACACAAGCAAGTGGTATAACAAGGTTATAAGGAATGATTTGTGCACCACACAGTTTAGGGTCCTTTTCCACTAAAGATGCGCTATGCAGCGAGGCGGTGCCCGAGTAAAATGTCGACCAATGGAATCACTTCATTTTCATAGACAGGCGTAGCATAACTCTAGTGCAAAGGGCTAGCTATGTATTTTTAACCCCCCACGGAAAAAGAGGGGTGTTACAAGTTTGACGTGTTTACCTGTGTATTTGTGTATCTGTCTGTGGCATCACAGCTCCTAAACGGATAAACAGATTTTGATTTAATTTTTTTAAAGGTAACTTTATCGAGAGTGTCCTTAGCTATGTTTGATGAAAATCGGTTCACCCGTTCAAACGTTTTGGCCGTTTTACTGTTTGAATCGGGATATTTCGCAAGATATCGTGTCATAAATACGTGTTTAATATATTGTTGATCGAATCGTGACTACTACTAGATAAATATTATGAAGCATGAAATAAAAATGTGTCGGAGGATTTTTAAATTTTATTATTTATTTATTTATGTACACACAAAAACACTTTACACAGAAAATAAATAATACAGATTGAAGAGCACAAAGGTTTACTTGTTACATACAAAAAAGCGAGAGATGCGACGGAGGGACGTGAGAACCACTTAGCTACACAGTTTCACAACTCGCGCCACCTCGCTTGTTCGCCTAACATTGGTGGAAACAGTCACATTTATTTTTACAGCTTCGCTTAGCATTTTCACACAGCCTCGCTAACGCCAAATGACGGATCTTTGGTGAAAAAGCATCTTAATAGGCTCTGCGTTGTCTGCCAGTGAATGAATGAAATAAGATTTTGAATAAGTGACTCTCGCCACGGTAAAAATCTAACTCGCTATTGCCGCATGGGCCGAATGCGGGGCGCCGCGCCACGCGATATATGGGAGTGAGGCCGCAATCCAGCTAGGTGCACAGTTATTTTAGATCGTATAGTCGATGTTACATTGAAATAAATCAACTTCTATAACTGGCGGAATTAACCTAGATTAAATCGAAATCTAAATAAGCCTAGCCTAGAAAATCAATCATACCTAAGCCTAAGTTTAAATAAGATAAATCACTTTAGTACTTTAGTAACTTAGGTCCCGAATTGAGACAAACTATTGAGGTACTTAAGTAATTACAATTTCTAATCTCATTATGATTGATCACTAGTTCGTGATTCGTTCTTGTTTGGCTCTTGATGTCGTCTAAATAATAATACCTGAGACCTTGGTCCCCTTTGCTTGCGACGGGTTCTAAGAAAACCTTCTTAGAACCCTTCTTTTTGCAATAGTTAAGGGTACACTAGTCGAAAATTCTTCCATACAAACGTAGTCTGGCTTTTTCTCCAATGTTTGACGATGTACGATTAAAATAAAAAATTATATCAATTTGTCTCATCATTATCTAGCCCTGTATGGAAGCAAAAAAGTAAAAAAAAAAATTACTTGCAAGTTATGAGCTTCGAAAGTTCCATATTTTAACACTAATTTTAACGCATCTTTGGGCGCAAATAAGTACCATAAGAAGAAGGAAAATTGAAAAACGGCCTCCATACAGGGATAGATTTGTAGTTCAACAATGCAAATAATTTTATTTTGAACAGAGACATTCTGTCGTCTTTTCATGATATCCAGACTCCCAAAGGTCTGTTTATTAATTTTCGATTTTCGCGCTCCTTTTCGTTCTAAATCATCATCCATTTCGCTACAAATTTGCAAAAGTGTGTATTAGTACGCGTACTAGCTGCATAACAGCATCTATCTGTTCCACACGTGTTGTCGGTTGATATAGCACGCATTTTAACCCCGCGCACAAAATAGTTCGTGCTGTCGACTAGTGTAACCTTAATGAATTATATCACCTAATACAAAATGTAGAATACTTATAAATTTGTATGTCTTGATTATGACAAAACATAGCGTACTCCTATTTATGTAAAAACCTATGTAAACACCTATGTTTCACAAATAAAATTATTGATTGATTGATTGATTGATAGGATTTTAGTCTTACACTCGGTTTGTGAAGAGCTTGTAAGTATACCGACTTTCCTGCTGTACCTACCTACCGTATAGCTGCAACCGAATCGGTAATAGGACACTTGCGCACAAGACATTTCCGCGAAAGATTGTTGAGCGAATTCGCTTAGGCAAGTACACAAGTGTTAATTCGCGCAAGTGTTTTTCGCAGAAATGTCTAGTGGATACTGACACTTCTAAAGAAGTAGTTATGGAAAAAGAAGACAAATGTTGGGCCGACTCCAATTAAATTGAGGACATCAGAATTATAATGATGATCTAAATCAAGACTGTCGCAAACCACTTTTTGTCATTCGGTCTATCTGATTACCCAACATGAGATTCACGACAGTAAACGTATGCAAGATACAGGCAAAGTTTTCCGCGGTGAGGTAAACGTTTACAAAAAAGGTCGGATCCCGTGGTCACGTACCGAGTAGGTCCCATTTGCCGACGTCACAGTATTGCAGCTTTATCTGAAAACGTGCCTAGAATGTCGGCCTAGGCATACACGTCGAATGCTCTTTAGATTCCGCCGGCAAATGATAGCGGCATTTTCTAGTAACAGGGCTTTTGTATTTATGATTTGTGTTCGGCTGATTTGGTTAACGAAGTAACTTCTTTAGTAAGTATTTTATTGGATAAACGAATTGTTTTTGGGTTTTACTAATGAGATAGTGAATGGTGAGAAGAGTACATACTATTACCCACAGATATAAATCTAACTAGATGACGCGATTGTATGTACTTCGCGAGCCAAAAACCGGTGTAAAATTACGATCAAGGATCGTAATTTGTGCTTTTCATTTAGCATTATCGGCACCGGAAATCCACCGAAATCTAGAAAAATGCCTGTCTATGCCATATTGAGCTGCAAAGACTACAGAAAAAGTTGGCCGAGGCATTGAAAATGATTTTTTTAGAAATCATAATCATTTTCAATGCCTCGGCCAACTTTTTGTGAAAAAGTATTGGTAAGTAAATTTTGTGAAAAAGTAGCACGCTTGGTTTTCATAAAGATGGAGGAATTTGCGTTATCTAGCTAAATTTATGTCTGTGCTATTACCTCATACCTGCCTATATCTGTTGTGATACCCGTGGCTAAAGAATAACTGCAGCACGGTTCGATTTTCGAGGTTAAGCACCGCTTGCCGTGGTCCGTGGATGGGTGACCATTTATTACAAACCGAGATTCCTCCGTGCCTCGGCTCGGAAAGCGCGTTAAGCACAAACTGGTTACGCCTTTCTTACCAAGGGGTACCTACACCAATATCAGTTACTGGGTTGTGAAGATCAGATAGCTAGCCATTCCATGTAAAATAATGGAACATGCATGTCATATGTAACCAGCTACATCTGGTTAGACTAGACGTGACTCAACGTCAACGACTCGTGAAGTCATTGGTTCGATGCCGGGGGTCAGGCGATATGTGCTTCGTTTTTTCCGCCTGGTATTTCTAAATGACAATAGGTACATAATACACAACATACATAATATATAATTAGGTTACATAATATCTAGGTATACTTATAATAAATTATCTAGGTATTTGATTTTGTATACTCGGAAAATTTTCATAATAAAGTCGGTAGGTATTTCATCCGGCACTACCTTGGCACAGAAAATATGATACTAGCACACAGTTGCCTCATCCCATACAAAGAAACCGTGGCGACGTAACTAGCGTTTTTCGTCTGATTAAATTGACTGATTTACTCGGTTCGTGAATCCTTTTTAGGGTTCCGTAGCCAAATGGCAAAAAACGGAACCGTTATAGATTCGTCATGTCTGTCTGTCTGTCCGTTCGTATGTCACAGCCACTTTTTTCCGAAACTATAAGAACTATGCTGTTGAAACTTGGTAAGTAGATGTATTCTGTGAACCTCATTAAGATTTTCACACAAAAATAGATAAAAAAACAACAAATTTTGGGGGTTCCCCATACTTAGAACTGAAACTCAATTTTTTTTTCATCAAACTCATACGTGTGGTAGTTGTGTTTATGGATGGGTCTTCAAAAATTATATTAAGGTTTCAAATATATTTTTTTTCTAAACTGAATAGTTTGCGCGAGTGACACTTCCAAAGTGGTAATGTGTCCCCGCTGTAACTTCTAAAATAAGAGAATGATAAAACTAAAAAAAATATATGATGTACATTAACCATGTACACTTCCACCGAAAATTGGTTTGAACGAGATCTAGTAAGTAGTTTTTTTTAATACGTCATAAATCGTACACCGCAATTTACCAAGTACGGAACCCTTCGTGCGCGAGTCCGACTCGCACTTGGCCGGTTTTTTTAAATGCAGCGACGATTTGTTTTTTAGTACCTTATTGCATGTTTTTACAGTTTCATTGTACCAAAATTTGTTATAAAATATATTAAAATAATTGAGCGGATTTTCAGTTTAAAACTGCGCCATCTATTGCAATCAATTTTAAATGATCCATTCAAATAATCTTTGAAATGTGAATTAAGAGCCCAATTTGAGAGCCCTTTAATTTTGAAATTAGGAGAATAAATTAAACAAGTACATACATTATGACCGTCTCTAGAAAATCTTAATATTTCACAAAACTCATTATCAATTCGAAGCTTATCACGCCATCTAGTGCAATTTATTTGAACCAAATTTTCTTTCTTCGCGTTAGGTGCCCGTGACCTTGGGTACAGGGAATAAATCCATAACCCCTTATTTCATTGGTCTGTATCTTACACTTGGTAGGTACATCTCTTTTGAACCCTTCACGAGATACCTGCGACCCTGAGCACTGAAAGCCAACGTTATCTAATCCATTATACCGACTCGCCAACATTTCAAAAAACGTGACGTTATCTTCTAAGTTCCCTCCGTACCCATACACGTTAGATTTTATCATAAGCGGTTTCTAACGATGCTTATTCTAACATTTACTGTTTAGGTATGTTCTTACATACATAAAGATGCTAAATAATAACAGTCGCATGGAACCTTAGATAAAGTACCTATAGATTTCGCCATGGCGTGGCCGCACATGAGATAACAATAGTTAGTTCTGGTGTTACAACAAGAACAAGAACACTACAACCCACCATCGCACTGACACTTACTATATATAAATAACCCAATTCCTTGTCTCAATTAACACATAATACCACGAAATCACAAAAAAACAAACAAAACCGAGTCAAACCTGCCATTATATTAGAGTTGGACAAACAACAAAACCGGCCATAGTGACAAAGACAAATAATAATCTTTTGTCCTTATTATTTACATGGGGCTGCCCACTTGCGATCTCGCTCTATCAATCAAGCTAATTTTATTGCGAAATCTATAGGTACTTTATCTAAGCATGGAACCTTGTTTATTATATCTATGCATGGAACTATCTTTAAGGTTAAGTAACGATTGCCGAGGCCGGTCCATGGATGGGTAAAAACCTTAATATACCGAGATTTCATATCATTTGTAGAGCTTTGACAGTCAATTAGATGTCTGGAAAACTGACAACAGGCTTGCCAATGAGTATCGTATTACGCAGTTACGGTGTTGTGGAGGTCGACGTATTACACATTGGGCACCCGCTTTAATAGCACCCAAGTGAATGGCACCCGAGGTATCGCACATACTATCGATATTCGCCGTATGTGGAATCACTCAGGTGTCGTCTATACAGGTGCCCAATTTGGAATACGTCTGGAGTCAAAGAGATATATTTTGCCTATCTGATATAAGGGCTTATTACACTACACGGTATTCAGGGCCCTGAATACCGGGTCACTATATCATTCCGAAGCGATAAGGTCGATATTGTGAGAACCCTAACTCCCTAACAGTTATTACACTACCCTGAATTAGGGTTTAGTTTTATAAGCCCTATAGGCAAAATATATCTCTTTGAAAATATGCGATCAAATTGATTGCGAATCTTCACACGCGTAATGGGTCGATATAAAAGGAAAATAAAACAAAAAAAAATTGTACATGTAATTCTATTATTACAGGGCGTAGACTTGACCCTGTAGTCAGCTGAAGTTAGGTTATAACATTTTGTGCACATCATTCCATTTGCTGAGTTCCACTGAGTAATTGACTGTCTACTTACATAATCTTGTTAAGCTATATTTTTTACGGTTCAAGACGGACTTCTTATCCCAGCAGAAAATTAGGTTTAGTAGGTAATTCAAGGACCATTGAACTAAGGTACCTTTTAGAGTTTTGAAAACTTAAGTACTATTTTATTTGATGATACAAAAACAAATCCTTAGGCATCTTGTTAGATGATTCAATACGAACGGAGGATATGATAGTGAGAGCGGTTACCCACTACATCCGATCCGTATCCGTTAAATTTCGGTTCCGAAGTAGCCGTATTATTTCTTGTAGGGAAGCTTACGCACTACATCCAATTATCCGTCATAATTCAGAACATTTTGAACTCGGAACTCAAATCACGGACACGACATGAAACGGGCCCTGAGGGAACTGACAGTGCTCCTATGTTTGCGCCATAGATATTTCTATGGTTTGCGCAGATACTTGTGCACTGTAATGTCTCCAGCGACAAAGGATCTGTAGACATTGGCTGTCGTGGCCGAAATTCGGCCTAGAGAACTACCTAAACATATATCAAGCTATTCTACTAGTACCGACCTGATATTATGGTTATTCATTTGTGTTTTCTGAAAAAGGACCCTAGTGCAATTATTTCACTCATAGATTCAGTAAAACAACACGAATTATCCTGGAACCATCTAACGGCGAAATGCTGCCGTTAGTTACAACTAATCTTCTGGTAACTCCGTGAGTGATGTTGTTCCGCGTCTGATTGCTACGTCGTCAATTGTGTTTAATGCCGGTAGGCGGCAGGGCTGTCCGCTTTTTTTTCGCTTCATCTGTTGTAATTAGGAAAACAATAGTAAAACAATAGACCGGCGTTAGAATCTGATACCGCCACAGATGAGCGCAAAGACATATGGAATTTTTAAAAAAGAAACAAACAAAGTCGAACATAGAACCTCCTCCTTTTTGTTAAGTGGGTTAATGAGACGGACGGCCGATGGACTGACGAACGGATTTTTAAAGAAGATGGATGGAAGTTGAAGTGAGGTCTAGAGAAGAAGAACCCTAAATATAGTTTTTATTCAAAACAAGCATTCGTTTTATATAATCAAAAGAAACATTAGAATATAGTTTAACAAAAATGTTAAACTATATTCTTTTCCATTTTTAACCGACTTACCAAAAAAGGAGGAGGTTCTATGTCCGACATTATGTATGTTTTTTTTTTTTTTTTTCAATTTTTGTTCATCGATATCTCCGCCAATTGTGGACCGATACTGAAAATTCTTTTTTTGTTTGAAAGAGTATGATCCGAACTTGGTGAAGATCTGATGAAGAACTTCGGAGATATACAACAGAACTTTTCAATAAATAACGGCAAATCGGGATTGCTGCAATCGCATGTCTGTTTATTGTTTATAACATAACATCACGCCAGTACGGTCGAAAGGGGTACGCAGATCTCTCATTTCACCGGTTATGTTAAAATTTCATGTTATTCGGGTAATCTATTCTGGCGTTATAGGTACTTACTAAATAACTTGCCTATTAGGTAGGTAAAACTAAAAAGGGAAAAATAAAAACTTATTTGCAAAAAAATACTACCGACTTCCAAATAAAAAACTACAAAGTGAAAAATAACTTTATTTTTGGAAGTCGGTGTCGATATCGCAAAAAAATTGTATCTAGGAAAGACACCGACTTCCAAAAATAAAGTTATTTTTCACTTTGTAGTTTTTTATTTGGAAGTCGGTAGTATTTTTTTGCAAATCAATCTGCCTAGCCTTTTCCCAACTATATTGGGGTCGGCTTCCAGTCTTACCGGATTCAGCTGAGTACCAGTGTTTTACATGGAGCGACTGCCTGTCTGACCTCCACAACCCAGTAACTGGGTAACACGGTACCCCTTGGCTAGACTGGTGTCAGATCTCAAGCTTCTGACTACCCGTAACGGTTGTCAAAGATCTTCAAATGACAGCCGGGACCAACGGCTTAAAGTGCTTTTCGGCACGGAGGAAACTCGGTATGTTGAAATGGTCACCCATCCACGGATCGACCTCATCAAGCGTTGCTTAACCTTGAAGACCGACCCGTGTGGCTGTTATTATTTAGCCACGAGCTCCTCAGTATTAGTAGGTAGTATTTTTAGGTAGTATTTTTTTGCAAAAAAGTTTTTATATTCAATCATTTTTTTTAAAGTCGCTTACCTGAACTAATTTAAAATACGAAACAAGAACGTCCTGTGCGAATGGGACTTTTTGCAAATGGGACATTCTGCGCATGGGACATTCTGCGCCAACGGGACTTTTTGCGAATGGGACATTCTGCAGCTTTCAGATCCCCTGAATGTTATGACACCATTAGAATCAAAGCTCTCTTATAAATACATCTTGCCTAATCTTGCCTTAAGGTTGACCTAGTCGACGGCACGAAATATATTGTGCGCGGGGCTAAAATGCATGCTATCTCATCCGACAAAACGTGCGAAACAGATAGATGCTGTGATGAGCAGTAACAAGCTAGGGCAACCTTAAGGATCGGCTACACGCTCACTCAATCTTGCATGCGCACACAATTTGTGCAAAAATTAGCGCAAAAACTGCATTGTGAATGCATAATCATAATTGAATTTTGTTATGTTTTTATTATGTTTTAATTGTGACATTAATTTGATTTTATTATGATTTAAATTTGAATGATTATTTATACATACCATTATACTATCGCCTAGATTAAGTTTATTAACCTTTAGATGATAAGCTTTTACTAACCATTGGACCAATGTAGTTGTCTTTAAAATAAATCATATCATTATTATTACAACGGCTTGCATGCTCCAACGGTTTGTGCAAAAATTGGATGATTGACTTGCGTTTGCGCATTCATATTGTACCGTCTTCACGTACATACTTAATTGTGCAAACCAATTTTTTACAAACTAGCGTTTTGTGCAAGCAATTTGTCCTAGAACCATAAATTCAAAGACATGTAACATCCAATTATCCACACTGAGCCTGCGTGGTGGATTAAGGCCCATTCCCACTCTCAAAGAGGAGAGGCCTGTGTCCCAGCAGTGGGAACATTAAAAGGCTGATGATTTTTTGACATGATGATGATTTGTGCGGTGACCGTTTTGCTATTAACGCACATGTTTGCCTGTACAATCAAGAATATGTGCAAATAAGATTGACCATGTAGCCGGACCAGTAAAATCATTAGTATCTATTGTTTTCGTTAAGTGATACCATAATACTAATTCAACTCAACCCATTTACTATTAACCACCAAGCGAGCATCTCCCAGCAGGATCTAACCTTCCGTGGTCTACCTGGAAATCCCTGAACCGTCTCAGAACCCAAGTAGGAAGGTGTAACGCAAACCTCGCAAAATGGGGCTACCTCGAAGGAACAGCGACAGGGTGTGCAAGTGGTGCTCAGTGGCAATCCATGTCCCAACTCTCGTTCTGTTTCCTATTCCCCAAAAAATGCAACCAGTGAGATCTTTGCCTTGACGCCGTGGTAGTGTCTAAGTTTTGGGCCGAACAAATATGAACGACTGTCGTGCCAGCGATACAAAGAAGAATACATCATCCTAATTTACATTATTTTGATTTAGGTAAGTCTAATTCAAATAAAACTATTTAGTAGGTAACCGAACTTCCATTTAGCCGACTGCCCCAGAAGAAGGGTAATGTTTTTTTTTCTTACCACTGACACTGAACACTAACCATCACAACCGCGTGCCACCCCTACTTGAGCATGTAACATTTTATCGCTGGCAACCTTATGAGGCGGCCGTCATGCGGGAATTTACTGCCATGTCTTACTACCTTTTTATTTGGCGCCAAAATAAGTGTTTTATTGTACCTACCCTCTCGATGAGAACAATGCCTCATCCTACCCAAGTGTATTGTGTAGTCTTTTGATTTAATATAATAAATATATGACGGTTTTGGGCTTTCGCTTGTTTGCTGCCGGAATATCAGTGTTTATTGCATGCTGTAAAAGTGGTCAATTTAAATGAACTATTAGCGAATATTACAGACGTGATGGGTAATAATGAGTATGATTTCATAAGAATGGATGTGTCTTACGGAGTCTTCACGAGTTGAAAAATGTAATGAACTAATGACGATATAACAACTGGGTCACTGGGTCGTCTTAGGCTCGTGTAGTTACGGATTTGGATGAATCTTAACGCACAGGTACGGTAGACTATGGCTTGGATTCATCATATCAGCCGAAAGACGTCCACTGCTGGACATAGGCCTCCCCCAAGCGTCGCCACATTGACCGGTCCCGTGCGTCCCGCATCCGGCGTGTCCCCGCAACCTACACCAGGTCATCGGTCAGGCCTACCAACGCAAAATCTTTTGCTACGCGGTAGCCACTCCAGAACTTTTCTGCCCCATCGGACATCAGTTCTGCGAGCAATGTACTCCGCCCACTGCCAATCAAGTTTAGCAATTCTTCTTATTATTCTTGCGGATATCTACATCTCTGATTCACGCAAGGAAACTCCGAGCATAGCCTAGGGCATAGACTAAGCTTTCTGATGAGGCCCATTGTGAGCGACCATATCACAGAGCCATAGGTTATCCTGGCAACACACACTGATCTTGGATTAAGACCTGCTTTTTACAAGCTATCCCAAGTAACACAAAAGTGCTGTAAAGTAGCTGAATCACTGTACACAATAGAATCCCAAGCTGAACAAGCCTTCTGAATAAGAGCATTAAAGGCGCTGTTTCAGCTGATATAACTCTGGTTTGAGCACAAATTAAACATCTGTTAGCTGAATAACTGTAACTATCAGCATTATTTGAGCATTATTAAAGGTAACAGTCATCCCAAGAGCTGAATATTGACTGATTATCAGAGTATTTGTTACCTTTTATATAGCACAATGGCCGATTAATAGAGTTATGGTTACCTATTTTTCAGCACAAGGTACACACCAGAATATTTATAATGCTTCTTTGGAATTGAAAATTCACAAGTGGCAAAATTGTGAATAGTTTTCACCCTACTCCTTATTATTTTGATATGTTGTTTCTGTTAAACATTTTGTGGTGAAATAGACAAATATTGTTTTCCGTAACAAAAACTTTGCTTTTTCCTCCTGTGCGTGAAATTCGAAGGGGAAAGAGAGTTTATTGTCAAATAATATATGAATATAGGTGAAAATTTTCACGCGCTCTCAAAATATCACTGTTTACTTGAAAGTTATAGTATAAAATAAGTTGATGATATATTTAAAAAAATAAATAATTTTATTTTGCATTTGTAATTTGATAATAAGCTGTTTGCGTACAAAATCATTAGATTTTCTATTGAAATCCAGTTGTTATTTTCGTTATAATATATTATTAATAATATATTATTTTACATAGGTTAGAACCTAAAAAATGGCAGTCAAGCAATGTGCACTGTATTAAACACAATTAAGCGGTGTGTGCTGTTTAAATATCCACTATTGGTACATAAATCAGCAACGAGCTGATACGAGTAGTTCTTGTGTGAACCAAATCAGCCACAGATTCCTGTAAAGCTTGATATTGGGTAACATGTACGCAAATATTGTTGGTAATCATCAGTGAACCACTAAAGTTTCAGCAGGAATTCTAGGGATCCATGGATTTATTTTTCAAAATTATACGTCTGTTGTGTCAATCCTTTTATGTTATTTGGTTACCTACACCATCCCAAGAAACACTCCTCCGATTTTCGTAATATTATTTTGCAAACTGGGGTGCTAAAAAGATAAGTCTACAAGATCTTATTTAACTGCATTAGTAGATTAATTGCCGACGCTAGTACACGTATTCAGCTCTAACCGGGATCATAGGTAAGGTGTGAGCTAATTTATAGCAGTTTGCTGTAATTTAGCATCATATAAGTTCACCCATAGTGATCATGTGGGCTATATAAGTGCTATTATAAGATTGCGTGTAACAAGCTGATTAACACTACTAAAGTTCAACTATGTGCAGCAAGACGCATTATATCATTGTTAATTGAAGTCACAGACTAACTGATTGCATTATAGTAGCTCACATGTTCTTTCTTAAAATGCAAGCGGTCTAAGGGTACACTTGTGGCCTTCAATTCAGAATATTGCTGAGTTAAAGTCCATAAAAATGCTTAATTGCAGCTTACAGTACTAATACTGAACTGCATACCTATATTAACGCTTGCAGCATTACAGTGTTATCTCCGTGACGCATAAAAGCATTATTATACAGACGAAAGCGTAATTTTCAGCTATTACAGTTCGAGTGTACTGTAATAAGTCTTCATAAATGCTAAAGTTACCGATGTTACCCTTTGTGACATCCTATAATGCAGTTTTGTGTTACTTGGGATATTACTCGTACCTTACACACATACTTTCCTAGTACAAGTAGTAGGTAATCGATGTTTCTTGCTTTTCTTGGAATCCGATCAAGTTGAAATTTGTCGTACTTATATGTATATTTGGATCACAACACACCAGAGACCAAGGAAAATCAAATATTGAGTTCCTTAATTTATTAAATTTTTAATTTTGTGGGCTCGCGCTTGACCACTATCTCACCTGTTGGTAAGCGATGATGTGGTCGACGGTAAAACACGCTTGCCTAGGAATAACTTATAACCTATTCACTCTTGACTTAAAGACTCCTAGATTGTAGCTGTCGGGAAACACAGACTCCGGCAGGGAATTCCACTCCTTAGCTGTAAGCATAATAAAAGTAGAACATATTCTACGAGTGAACGTGCACCAAAGAAGGCAAAATTGGGTCTATCGTCCTCAAGCAGACAGGATAGCACATATAGTGTTTGGAATCATATTGAAAAGCGATATTACATTTCGTACTTTTTAAGTAATGGACTAAAAGCTTGTTTAAGAAGATTTTTACTTATAATTATCTTCCCAGGAATACTGCTGGCAGAAGTTAGGTCCTAACTAGCCAGTCAGTAGCTTGCCAGTGGCTTCGCCCGTGTGAAAGTCGAAAATTATCCCAAGGTAATATGTACACATAGATAGTTTATAGCCAGGAGGCTATAATCTATGTGCCAAATTTTATCTAGATCCGTTCAGCCGTTTGATCGTAAAGAAGTAATAAACATACCTACACTTATAAACTATCGCCTTTGTAATATTAGTATGATTTTAAGTGACTACACTACCAGCAGCAGCAGCCGTCTGGTCCTATCGTCAATTGACTTGAAGTTAAAAGTTTATATTAAAATAAAAGTTTAAGTAAGTATAAATAGAAATATACAGGGTGGCCAAAAAGTCGTGGATGAAACGCAAATAGGGGTTAGATGGGGTCATCAGCTGCAAAAAATCGTTCTATCGAAACCCTAGTTGCGTTTAATCCACGACATTTTGGCCACCCTGTATACTTAAATCATAGTGGATATTTTAGCCCAATACAAATCTTTTTAACAAAAAATTTAACCACCTTCCAAAACAATTTCGTTCGTTTTTACAAAACAATAAATAAAAATAGTTTTAATGGAAGTGGATTCCTGCAATGTCCCTAACATCGTTTTATGCTATACCTACCCCTGTTGGACGGAGCATGTTCCGCCGCGCACCGGACCTTGTTTCCTCCAATAAAAAACTGTTTGTATTTGTCAAAGAACATTATTCCTTAGTTCATTGTGCGCAGCAGTATGAAATTATGCCTTTGTACAGTACAAAGGTTTCCGCTTGAGTGAAATGGCGCAGTTTTATCAACTTTTCTCTCATCAGTATTTTGGTTTCAGTTGCTCTGACAGCCCTAGAGCAAGAATTTATTCTATACTTAAGATGAACGACCAATAATTTAGTGAAAATACAAATCTAGGAGCTCGTAGCTAATTATTAAATCGGGTCGGGTCGATGCTTGCCGAGACCGATCCGTAGATTGATGACGTGCCTCGGATTATTACATACGAGATTCCCCCGTGCCTCGGAATGCAAGTTAAGTTGTTGGTCCCAGCTGGCATTTAATGATCTTTGACAGTCGCTATGGTAGCCTGAAGCCATAAAATCGGACAGCAGTGTTGCATGTTTAAGCAAATACAGCGTTTTGATTGGTTGAGACCGTTGTGAAGCTACCAATCATAAAGCTGTATTTGCATAAACTGAGTTTAGTTGAACTAATCGCGATTAGTTTCATTGGTGAAATCGGCCCTTGATCCCTTGAAATCGCCGTTAACCTCAACATTGGTTAGCGGACGTGAAACTTAAACTTTTCAGCCATTTATATCTGAGCTCATCAGATAGTTTTAACTTGAACCAACCTTTACAGTCTTTTGACTCCTTGTCTTGCAGTCTTTGTGACTTTTAACCGTTGATAAATTGAAGTCAAAAGTGGCTTCAAAAAATCGTTACGTTTAAAATAATTACATAATAAATTTTGGGGCAAAATTCCAATTGAAACAAACGTAGTCATTAAAGTCATAACATCACAGACACACCACAAGAGTCGAAATTGGTAGGTACATAGATTCAAGTGTCAATTAGCAGATACATTTTTAATCCGATTCGACAATATGGACAGTAGAGCTGATTGGATCCTACCCATACGAACTAAAGTTGTCAAAAAATAATAAGCTCGTTTTGACAGCTATAAAAATACTTAAGAATAATTAAACTTAATGCTTGCGAATGATACGCGTTATCATAGTGTATCGGTAACATAGTATTTAATTAGGTTTATGAATTTAATTTTTCAATTGTTTACGTAGAAAGTTATCACGGCATGTCATTTGAGAAACGTCAACGGACTTCTTAAATTGTGACGACTATAAACGTTTTGGGAATATGTACTTTCACTGTGCTTACACACATATCACACACACACACGTCGTATACATTTTAGGCACTCAAGGGATGAAGTCAAGAATGAATAGGTTACTTATTTATGACTAAGAGGATTCATTATCCACTACATAATCGCTTACCATCAGGTGTGATAGTTGTCAAACGCGAGACTATAAAAAATAAAAATAAAAAACAAAACAGCAAATAAAGAAGCGGTTCCCAAATTTACCACCCCTAAAATCTGCCGATCTAGACTCAAACCTACTCAGCCAGCTGGTAGATCCGTCACGGTGTACGGAAAAATACATACGGTGTTCAAAACATCTTTAAAAAAAATGATACCCTTACTTTTTATCTGTACCTTTAACCGCTGAAAGAACACACCATAAGAAACTCCATATACAGAGATATTATCTAAAAGTGGCTATAAATGTCCCAATTTCGCTCTTGAATATATTCCGCTATATTTTATGGCGGCGATATCAGTTTCATAGTATGTTACTTGAATTGATGCCAAGAATTCTTAAATACTGTGTTACTCTTGCAAAAATATTTAAGTTTTTAGGTAGGTACTTGAATATTGAAAACTGTATTAGATGGTTTAATCATGTTGAGAAGATGACTGAAAGGCAGGCAAACCAGGTAGACTTGAGTGTAAAATGCGGGGCCTCGTTAGAAGTCGGCGGAAGGAGAGCGGTCACGGAGCTAAGCTCCCTGCCCGCAGAGGCCATACCGGGGCTCGCAAACACCAGCCCGTCGCTATGTTGTTCCTTTGAACCTGACTTCTTGTGAGTGCGGATAAAGCGCCTAGTCGCTTTACCTTAGCAAATCCGCACTCACTATATTGGAAGCTTGTTGTGTGTACCTGTAGGCGCGCCGCGGCGGGCGTTCTGAACGCGCCGCCGCTTCTTCACGGCACCCTGGCAGCCAACCCCCACTAGGTGGAATTCATGGCGAACCATGTGGAGCCCAGCGAAGGCGACCAGCATGAGTAGTGCCGACTTTGACGAACCTACAGAGAAATGTATGGCTCCCGTCTGCCTCCCTTCCGAACCTAGGCGGTAGTTAACTCAGACTAGGAGCCGTATGTGTGTAAAGATTAAAAGTATTATTATTATTTTTTGTTTTTTCAGTTCGTTATTTCGTCGGTTCAATTTTCCGTTTACTTAATTTTAACATAGTCGGTTCAACATTGAAAATTCAGTGGGAAAATTATCAATAATTAAATCCTTTTTTCCTACCATTAGGCACAAAATAGAAAGTATACAGAAGGACCACTCCCGTCATCCTCGAACATTGATAACAATCTTTGACAGATTCACTAGGGTTGCTACTATATTGATTCTGAATTTAAAAAGGAGAAGATAATGTTTAAAAACTAAAATACATCGATGGGTTATTCCCAGAGGTTCACGATTATATTGTTCCTCTTTTCCCACTGGGTCCATGAAAAATTATAAGAATGTTTTATATGTTCTTAAATGAATTTCCAACGGGTCCACGAGATATATCCAAAGTACAGTCAGTAAAAACAATGTATTGCTTACAATATATATATAAGGAGCAGCTTGTTGAAAACATAACAAAATAAAATGCGGTCTAGAATGGTGACGACACGTAAGCTGCCTCTTTTGCTTTTTTAGTTAGATGTTGAACATTTAAGCATTTATACCCAAACTACCAGAAGGCCCGAATCATGAAGAAGTCTTAATATTTGGGGGGCTGGACCCGCAAATATTAAGACTTCTTCTTCATGATTTTTACCGGTAAAGACTAATTTAAGTAAGTACCAGGAGATTATAATCACGAGGAAGTATTTCCGAGGCTGGAACCATGAGATGTAAAAAGAGTACCGAGAGATTTTCGATTCTGACCTCCTAGTACTCCGTTAGTCTCTACCGCTTATGATTCTAGGCCCGCAAATACTTTTTTTATGATTTTGTTCTCCTGGTAGTTTGTGTATAAATGTTCAACACTAGCTGTTCCTCGCGTCTTTGCTCCCGTGGACCACCCCACAGGACCCGTTTTCGGGATTCAAAAATAGCCTATGTCATTCAGGAATAATGTAGCTTTCTATTGGTGATAGAATTTTTTAAATCGGTCCAGTAGTTTCGGAGCCTATTCGGTACAAACAAACAAAAAAATCCTTCCTCTTTATAATATTGGCATAGATGTAACTAAAAAATCAAAAGAGGAAGTTATACTTATATCATTTTATTAAACACTCAACTGATTTTAATCGAATTTTTAATTTTGACGTTCTAAAAAAATAAACGTCCCAACACTAGTACCTACTAATCCGTAGGTGCATGAAATAAAATTTTAAATAATAAATTATTCCACTTATGGCACCTGCGAAAAATATCGATAGGTGCCGTATGTGGAATACCTCATGTGCCATTATGTACACTTTTTATTGATATATAAGTCTGATTATTGTGATTTATCATGTTTATTGCTGATTGTTGTAATGGTATATTAAGCTTTATATTTTTCCAAAAATTGCCTGATTGTACTTAAATAATATAACCCAAGGTTTTCTTTGTAAGTGTACAAAATTTGCTTAAAAAATTATTAATAATAATAAATCAATCCTGTTTCGACCGGATCGGGCGAAGCTCATCGGCCGAAACGCCTACTAACCCTGATTTTTTAATGGTCACGATCATTCATGTGATACAGTAAAAATGTAGTTTTTACTTATCTATATTCATTGTGATTTATTTCATAGAAATAGTAAACATTTATCCCTTAGCCAAGCTTTTATTGCTGACTGTACCAAACATTCTCATGGACCCGTTGGGAAAGAAAATATTTCATATTTTAAAATGTCGTGGACCCTTTGGGAAGTAAAGTATGAATTTAAATTTTTCGAAAACAATAGAATCGTGGACCTCTGGGAATAACCCCATCAATCCATCTAAATATACCTACATCATATCATGCTTACATGCCTTAGAGGGTAGACAGAGCATCAAATATCCATTAAAGATCACGACGCCACATACGACGAAGATTGGAGGGTAACAATACGTAGGTAACAATGGTGTAATAATGATCTCACCAAAAACATAAAAATGTGAAAAGGCACCAAGCTCGACAAAAACATAAATGTGAAAAAGGCAACAAGTTCGACGAAGAAGATTTGAGATCTAGAAGGGTCAAAGCCTTTCCTTAAACAAAGCTACAATGTAAAATTTCATCTATGGACTCAAAATAAGTTATTATTTTCTTAGATATTGAATTTTTAACTTGTCATTTTGTTTTTTTTTACCCTTCTAATTTAAGAACTACAGTATGCATCTTTATGTAATTTCAGGCTTCATTACATTGGCTGTACCTACATCGCTCACACAAAGTATAGCCCTCGCCAAACTTATGAGCCGCCCTGAAGTTGGTTTACCGGATGCGCGAGGCACGAAACGGTGCTGTTTTTGTATAAGATTTACTACTGCGCAGTCCTTGTAGCCAACTTCAGGGCGGCCATGAAGTTTGGCGAGAAATATAATTAAGTATAAGTATTCTATTTTTAGTGCGGGACACATTCCGCCATACTAAATTAGCATACAAATATTTAAAACATAGTATTACACACACATTAGGTCTTATATAGTTAATGTAAGTCTGAAATAGCCAAGTCAGAAGCCTGTGGGGTTCTCAGAGGCGACTCAATTAACTCGTGTTAATTTTTACTATTTATTAATAATTACTCGTGTGATAAAGGAAAAAAATAAAAATCGAAAGCTAAGCGTGGTCATACAAAAAAAAAATATCCTCCTTTTTTTTCCTCGGCTAAAAGTCTCGAAGTTGTTTTCTACTGATTAAATCTAAATTCAAATTCTGTATAGTCCTGATTAATAAACATTTGCCAAGCAGTTTCTAAACAGTCGTCGAAATTTTTGTAAATAAGGTTTTTGTTTTATAGGTTTTATATACCTACACATCGCGTTTGCGATCTTTTGGTAATTTTAATTTGACTCTGAATCCTTTGAATATAATATAGGAAAGAATAATAAGTAGGTAATAACATTAATAAGACATTTATTAAAATCAATAAAACAGAAGTAAAAATTAAAATGACTACTTTTATTTGCTCGTGCAAGGGGAACTAAACTGGGGGACCACGGGCAAGTACCGAGTCGAATGTATAAAAATACAAATTTCTATTAAGTATGTTTCAATTTCAACATTATTATGTACATAAAGAAATTGCAAAAAGCACCTAACTGTTACAGTGACACGACCATGGATGCAGAAGACTTCATTCGACTATAAAAAATCAAAAAGAATTTCAAAACAAATGAATGTTTTTCGTTGCGTGAGGGGGAGGGGGAGGGGGAGGGGGAGGGGGGGGGGGACTGTTACACTATCATATATCTAGGATCTATGAGTCTTGTATATTATAGACTTAAGAATCATATCGTCTTTGAAAAAAGACTTTTGGACTTTTTTTTCCCTTTGTATTTATTATCTGAGATAAAAATGATATTGTAATACCCCCCTGTGAAAATTATGTTATTTTATATTTTACCTACGTACACCATTATCCTTTTTAGAGAAGAACTTAATATAATATGACTTTTTAGATATAATGTTTTGCGCCAGTGTTTTCACTTTGACAATAACTTTCCCTTTGTTCACCGTGCCATTGCAAACACCGTATGATTATAAAAAAAATGCGTGATATTTTAAACTCTTTTTCTCAATAAGACACGGGTACATTTTAAATTACTTACAGCAGGAGCAGTGATGGCCCAGTGGTAACGGCCGCGACTTACAAGTGTAGGTATGGGTTCGAGCCCAGGAGGCGCTTTACTTTGTGTAAATTATTTCATCATCACTGCTCTAAAAACGGTAAAGAAAAAAATGTCCTGGAACCAAAAATTCAAAGACATGTGACATCCACCAACAAGCACTGCGCCCGCGTGGTGGATTACGGCCGATTCCCTCTCACAGAGAGGAGGCCTGTGTCCCGGCAGTGGGAACATCAAAAATATCATCATCAATAATGATGATGATATTTTAGATATGGATGGCACTTATTGCGTTTTCACAAAAAATCTTGAATTTATAATCTCGCAAGATTAATTATAAACTTACGGTATCTACAATAATCTGGTGACATATACATAATTTGAGATTCCAATGGCAACCTATTCTTTAACATAAAATACTAGAAACTAAAAATGTATAAGAGATTTTAAGGTGATCTCGATTTATAAAAATGTAATGGTCACAATATTTTTATCTACATCTAGAGTGTAACGGAACGGTGCGATCATATTTTAAAAATTGCTTTTGCACATTTTTATGACCAACTTTCTTCAAGGAAGTCATAGGCTTTATACAATTGTGTAATGTACAAACTACAGCCGCCAGTGACTACAGGAATAGGGTAGTTGACAAAAAATATCTAATTAGTCCGTCAGTTGGATAACCTAAATATATTGGTCACGTATTTTTTTTTTCCACATAATCAAATAATTACCGACTATACAGTGCGTTGCAATATCGTGTGACGTCACGGTGTGCTACATTTTATACTGACAAATTGACGTCACATACCCCCACTCCTGAACTTTTATGCGCTTTATCTTTATCAATTTTTATTTATTTGATAAAGCAAAATATACGGGTCCAATATTATTTGATAAACTCACTGACGGATTAAATAGAATTATCATTACCCAGGAAACAACCGTATTCACGTGAATGCGCGAGGATTCCGCGGAAGACGCGCGACCTCTTTTTTGGTTCGTATTTAGTTTGTAGGTTACACAATGAACATTAAGTTGATAATGCTGTGTACAATTTCGTTGCAAGAATTCGCTTTCATTCCATTCCTCGGCAATGTAAATTGAGCTATAGTCAATTCACAAAAAGCAATTGTAGCATTCACAAATTTTGGTCAGCTGATGACAACTTTGTAAGGAAAATCCCATTTTTTTTTTGGGAATTGTTGGCGAAATTATTAATTGGAAGATCAGGGATCATTAACTCTCTTCCAAGTAAGATTCCTCAACTGAAATTTTCGTAATTTATCCCTCATACTTTGGTTCATAACATACGGACTTATAATAGTCCAGCCAGAATTATTGGCATACTGTTTCACGAAAGCCATTAGCACGTTTCTAGCGTGTTCGTCTAACCCAGGAGCCGCATCTCCAGATTTGGGTCGCTTTCCATTCGGCCCGTAACCCGTGTACGAACACTTATTCATAGCTTCTTCTGAAAATATTAAGGGCAAAAGAAGTCTGGCTAGGTTTCTCATATCTGTTGCTAGGAGTTTGCTACGTATAAATTCAGGTTCGTCAATGTAGATGCCTGTGTTTTCCATGACTTCTGTTAATCCTGGCCCTGGGCCTTTATGCCTTAGCGTCCATTTTGCGACGTAAGTACATTTGGGAAAAGAATTTGAAGATTGAGAAGGTGAATCCTCTGATTCAGAAGATGATGATCGTTGATGAGATGATATTTCTGTATGAGATGATGGTTCTTTACTTGGAGATGGCTGTTCTTGCCGCGGAGATAACGGTTTTGGCTGATTTTTCTCTTTAAGTTCTTGAAGCGTTGGTAAAGTTAGTCCTCTCTTCAGCTTAGGCACGATCAGTTGAATATTTTCATAAGATTTCCTCAATTTTTCGCCCTTCTCTTGATAAACACCATTCAATTTTATTTTCACAGCTAAAACTTTATTATACATGTCTTCTATATGTTTAATATCTACTGTACTCGGATTCTCAGATGCTTTTTCAGAGTTATCTGCAGCTAACGACCGTATAAGCTTATGAAGGGCTAAAACTTCGGCTTCTAATGAAGACCGACTTTCGTTAGACTCTGTTTCTAGTTCTTTATTCACGTCTAGATTATTTGTAGACGATATTTGAGATATACTAATATCCACGGCCTCAGACAAAGGTGTTTTTGATCTAGCTGAGTAATTATTTAAATGCAAAAATGTATCTTTCTTAGTTGCACTTGTTGGTTCTAGAACATTTGTAGTACTTGTTGCAATTGCTATAATTTTAGTACTTTTTGGTTTTGGCAAATTTTTAGTATTTGTTGGGTTTGGCACATCTGTAGTATTTTTTGACTCAGGTTCATTTGTAGTATTTGTTGATTTTAGCACAAGTGTAGTACTTGTTGGTTGTGGATCATTTGTAGTGTTTGTTGGTTTGGACACATTTTTAGTATTTGTTGGTTTCACATTTGTAGGTTCTGGCACATTTGTAGTATTTGTTGGATTTGGCACATTTGTAGAATTTCGCACATTTGTTTCATTCGCAGTATTTGCTGGTTTTGACACATTGGGAGTTACAGGTTCTAGTATTTTTTTATCAAATGGAGGTAATGTTTCAGTTTCACTGTCACTTGTCTCAACATTGTCTTTTGAACCATGTGATCCCGCTGCAAAAGTTTTGCTATACAGTTCTGCTAGTTTGTCAAATTTTTGGGCCTTAATCAAGGTTGCAAGAGTTTCAGTTCGTACCTCTTTTCGTAATGATAGGACCTTCTTTAGGGAAACTTTTTGTTTATTTGTATCTACTTGTCCACTCTGAATTAACATTTTTAGATTAATTTCGGAACGTATGGCTGATTCACGTTTTTTCTTAGGTTGGTAATCCTCAATAATTGTATTCTTGTCATTTGAATTTCTACGTTTCAGCGACGATGTTGACGGAGTTGCGCTAGTTTCTGAAACAAATGGTTTTATAGTATAAAAATAATAGGTGGATACGACGGTCTTCGCTGTGTGACTGATAGGCAGCTGGATGAGAGTTGGCAAGAACCGAGATAACGTAGGCTGATGATGATAATGTTTTAAAGCTATAAAGAAAATAATCAATGATTACCTGTTTTTTCCATCTTGTTGTCCCGTTGATCGACAACGGTTGCAGTAAACTTTTGCTTGTTAATTTCTGCGATTAATTGAAGTGTGTTTTCATAAGATTCTGTAAAGATGTTTTATTTACCATTATTTTCGTTTCGTTGTGTTTCGGCTAAATGAAGGACCTCCAAGGGTAGGTCCAAAAGTTCATGGAATATTTTCCGAGATAAGAATGAAAGAAAGCTTTTTTTTTATTAGTCTGCATTTTCCCACTATTGGGCAAAGGCCTCCCCCCATTCCTTCCATTTCTCTTGGTGCTGTGCCTCATTCTGCCAATTCTCGAGGAAGCCTTCCAAGGCGTCCCGCCATCTTCTCCTCGGTCTCCCACGACCCCGTCCAGCTGTGTCAGGGCTCTAGTCTTGCGATATACGGAACCACAGCTTAGACGACATGTCCTGCCCAGTTCAGTTTTGCAGCTTTTTGAGCTACGTCGGCAACTTGCGTTCTGCAACGTAGTGATGGCCCGTTGGTAACGGTCGCGACTTACAAGTTGTAGGGCGTGGGTTTGAACCCAGGCAGGCGCTATACTTTGTAAAAATTATTTCATCACACCTGCTCTCAAAACGGTGAAGGAAAACATCGTGAGGAAACCGGCATGTCTTAGAACCAAAAAATCGAAGACATGTGACATCCACCAACATGCACTGGGCCCGCATCATCTATCCTATCCATCTGGAAGGTAGTGTGGTGTATCTAATTCGGTCAGTCAGTTTTACATTCAGTATGTTCCATCGCATCGCCCGTTGGGAGACCTTGAGTTTGGACTTCTGGAGGTTAGCCAAAGAACGGAGGTCAGCGAAAGAAAGTAATAATTGCTTACCTGTTTTGTTTATCTTATTGGTCGGCTGCTCAATAGTAAGTAAGTTATTTTCGTTTTCTGCGATAAATGCAAGTGCTTTTTCATAAGATTCTGTAAAGATAAATATGTATGAACATAATACGAAGCAATATCAGTATGTAAGGATATTAGACTTCAAGAGAAAAAGGCCTGACTGTATGAATTTACGTTTCAGTACTTTTTGAATGTCGTTTTATTTCTAACGTACAACTTAAAGATGAGTATGAGTAATGACTAGAGCATTTACTTGTAACAGAACATCGTGCATTCGCTGTTTTTAAATTTACTCGAACCACACTTCGAACATGATGCTCGATGTTTAGTTACAACCTGATTTTAAAAACCAACGATCGTTTTGGTGTAACATTTTATCGAGCAATCGAGCGTGGGTGTCGTGGAGTGAGGTCAATAATGAACGCAATATACAAAGAAATGTTACAGGTAAATTCTCACTCGCCGAGAACATTACGTCGAACGCAGTGTTGAACATTACATGGAATTGCTTTAGGAAACTGAGCATTGCCATTTAAATTATATATATTTTTTATGTGACAATGAAGTGCCACCCAAAAAATTTGACTTTGTCTTTATTGACAAAAAATAAAACTCTAACTCATCATCATCATCATTTCAGCCGAAAAACGTCCACTGCTGGACATAGGCCTCCCCCAGGCGTCGCCACATTGACCGATCCCGTGCGTCTCGCATCCAGCGCCTTCCCGCAACCTTAACCAGGTCATCGGTCCACGTAGTGGGAGGCCTTCCAGAGTATCGTCTTCCGGTTCGCGGTCGCCACTCCAGAACTTTTCAGCCCCATCGGCCTTCCGTTCTGCGAGCAACGTGCCCTGCCCACTGCCACTTAAATTTGGCAATTCTTCGAGCTATGTCGGTAACTTTGGTTCTTCTGCGGATAAACTCTTAAAATTTATGTCTGTGGTCTTGCCCTCTGTCACGCTATCACTGACTCCCTTTTCTTTCGTATCACTCCTCACACAGTCCATACATCTTTTCTTTGGCTGTCCCCTCCCTCTTCATCCATCCACATTTATATTTATAACACTTTAGTAACATGCGTTTCATCCCTCATCATCACATTACCATACTAGGAAACAGTCTATTTGATGGTAAAATAGGGTCATTTTACTGGAAACTTTTGTCAAAGATGTAAAAAGTGGTATACAATTAATTTCCCTGACTTGACTAAATACTAAAACATCATTTGTAAAAAATGTTAAGTACCTGTTCTATACATTATCACTGCACTATAAAACGGCCATGTAGTTTTTGGAGGCTCTTTATTTTTAACTTGCAATTTAGTTTCAGCACTTTCTTCTTCAGGATAGCGAATTATTGAATAATTATTATTTCCAGGCAAGTTTTCTGCCCAGCATACAGGTATGCATTTACAGCCAATGTATCTTTCATCAATAAGGTTAGATATTTTCACAACTAAATAACTTGTACTGTCAAATTTGGCCATAGTCTGTAAAAAAAAGTATAAACTTTAATAAACATCAAATTACTAAAAAAAAAAACAAATAAAAATAATAATACACTGATATGCGAAACGTCGCAGCTGCGATGAATATCGTATGTCGCTAAAACAATAACATTGTAATTGCAAATACCACTCTATAGTTACAGTTCAATTCTAACTTAATGGCAACTCAGAACACTCTGCGAGTCACTGGGCAGTACTAAATTAACATTGCGGGGGTGCAGTACTGTGCAGCGAAAAAAACAGATTTCACAGGAATCATTAACTTTGAATTAATCTATATCAATATCTAATGACGGTAAAACAAAAACTATGCTAAATAATGCTAATTAAATTAAGCTTTTATTTCATTTGTAGTTAATAAAAACAATACCAATAAGTGACAACAACACTAGCAATTAGACAAAATTCACAGTGACCATGACCAGAGCGGTCATGGTCTCTGTCAAGAGCCAAGCTAAGAAGATAAAGTATTGATAATAATATATGCACCTACTATTTTTAAATTATCTAAAGATACAAACAAAAAGGTTTACTATCCATATTCCATACTAAATAATATTACAAATTTGAAAATTAACACTGTCCGTCAGTTACCTTCTCATGCTAAAACTGCTGTACCGATTAAGATGAAATGTGGTAAGCAGATAGTTCAAAACCCTGAAAATGCTTAAGTGAGTGGAACAGAGGGTGGAATTTTGTATGGTGACCCAATATACAGCTTGAGGCTTTCAAGTGGGCGTGGATGGCCAAATCCATAACTATGAGGAATAGCGAAAAACACTCAAAGGAGTCACGAGCCCGATTTTGATGATGAAAACTAAAACTGCATCATTGTATTTTATTAAATCAATATTCTTTAGCCAGGAATCAAACCTGTTGATTTGAAAACAAAGCACATATTGTATTATTACACAATGCGTTAATGTCGCTTATAAGGATAAAATTCTGGGAAGTAATATCACACGGCAAACTTGGGGCAAAGGCTCATTTTTAACATAATAGTTATTTTTCCTACGTTGAGTACCTCATCTCATGTTTCAGATTTGGCCATTCAGTCCCACTTCAAAAACTTACTCTCTATTCTCATGTACTAATGCTATGCAGACATAGTCGCGGGCAAAACCTAGTTATAAGCTATTACAAGCCATTCAGAGATGTTGGTTCAAAAGACGGTCATGGGCCTATGAAATTAAATTCTATATTATCTTGTTTCCTTATTAATTCCTGATGTTATTACAAGTTTTAAAGGCAAGTTTACAGTTATTGTTAAATCAGTTAACATAGATCCCAGGTGTCTACAGTATTGAAATGTATTGTTGAACCAGTTTACCCGACTATTACCTGTTGATTTGTTACTTGCTACCAGAGTTAAATTATTTAAGTACCTTTATGGCACATGGTTTGAATTAGTATAAGTACATAGAATTATATTTAGGTAGAGTTGCACCCCAATAAAATGAGCGCCCATTTTTTATTAACAAAGTAATTAATTCTGATTGGATCTTTAATGATTTCTTTTCAATAAAAATATATCTAAAAATAATTCTGAGGTTATTTATCTGTCGTCCCTTGATAATTTGATTCGCTATATAGAACCAGTGGAATAGTTACAAATAAATTTATAGAATAAAGTTGTAAAATTATAAGTGTTGTTTACCTTTTACAAAACCTAAAACACTTCATTTTAATGACGAAGATTCACTACAAAACAACTGTTAGTTTAATAGTATACAACCACTAAATTAAACGAGAAGAAAAACACGAAGACAGTAAATAAGAGTTATAAATTGTTATGCACTGGTAAGTGCCGGCTTGATACTTGTTACTGATAGTTAGTAGAAAAGTTAACTTCTGTCGGCACTAAAAACTCACTTCATCACTTGTTCACATTATCACTTTGTTTGCACAAATTCCTCTTCCTCTTTACAAACACACACTGAAGTACTGAACTTTTATCTCTAAGTAGCCTGTGACTTTTACTTTCTGACTGTCTTTCTGTTGACTAGTAATAGTTATCCATGCTCTCTACTTTTACAGTATGACAGTGGTCAAACTGTTGACGTTTACAATACAGTATGACAGAGATTCAAAGTGATTGAGGGCGCTGCTTGTCTAGAAAGATGCCAAAAGGCTGTCAAATCCAGAACATTTATTTTTCCTCAAATTTTAGGCAAATCGTTTTTTGACGTTTCGATGATATCAATTTTTTTTAATGTCTTTGGCATACCATCAGCCCAACAATCATACAGTATATTCAATTTACATTTATTAAAGTTTCTTAGACTTTACAATTCCATAATGAAAATCCAAAGCACTGTTGGCATAATTATTATTCATATTTTATAGATGGGTTTTAACATTCTTTTGTAGGTATGCATTAGAATGCGGATGTAACAGATTCTGTTTTTTGGAGTAATTGGCAGTAAATTGTATCGAGTCAGCCCCAGTAAGCTTTGCGGAGGTAGTCAATCATCATCATCATCATTTCAGCCGAAAGACGTCCACTGCTGGACATGGGCCTCCCCCAGGCGTCGCCACATTGACCGTTCCCGTGCGTCTCGCATCCAGCGCCTTCCCGCAACCTTAACCAGGTCATCGGTCCACCTAGTGGGAGGCCTTCCAACATATCGTCTTCCGGTTCGCGGTCGCCATTCCAGAACTTTTCGGCCCCAACGGCCATCCGTTCTGCGAGCAATGTGCCCTGCCCACTGCCACTTAAGTTTGGCAATTCTTCGGGCTATGTCGGTAACTTTGGTTCTCCTGCGGATATCATCATTTCTGACGTGATCACGCAAGGAAATTCAGAGCATAGCCCGCATTGGCATCAACCAAGGGCGTCGCCAAGGGGGGGCAGGGGGGGGCAGCTGCCCCCCCCCCCTAGAGATTCTAAAAAAGTTAACAAATGTAAAGCAACCAGTCCTAAGTCTTTGACTTGACTTGCTTGATTGATCATTCCCGTACGTCGCGAATGAATATATATAAACCAAACCCAACAGATCGAACCGTTGTTGTTAACCTAAAATAGGCAAAAACCTTTTTTCCCGACACGGAAAAGCGTTGAAAATTTTGAACGCTCTTCCGTGCACAACGTGTACGGTAGAGTTGCTTATCTTTACATGTTGGACTCTGAATAGTGCTCGTCAAACTTCTGGGCCGCCCTGAAGTTGGCTTTCCGATTCGCAAGGCACGGATCGGTACTGTTTTTGTATGATTTACTACTGCGCAGACATTGCAGCCAACTTCGGGACGGCCAAGAAGTTTGGCGAGAACTATACCGATATTATTACAATCGCTGTAGATGTAAGGCTCGTACTACAAGTGAAAAGCTTCATGTGCTCTCGACTTTGCCTACAATTCTTACTTTTCTCATTCTCCATATCAACTTGCCCCCCCCTAGGCCATCAGCTGGCGACGCCCTTGGCATCAACGTTAATGGCGAGTACATCACTCACCTTCGGTTTGCCGACGACATAGTGGTCAACTGGTCATGGCTGAGACCATGGAGAACCTCAGTACAATGCTCGATGACCTCAATAGAGCTTCCGAAAAAGTGGGTCTTAAAATGAACATGGATAAAACCAAGATCATGATGAATGCCCATGTAACACCCACTCCTATCAAGATCGGAGACTCTTTACTTGAAGTGGTAGATGATTAAGTCTACCTGGGACAAACGATCCAGTTGGGTAGATCCAACTTCGAGAAAGAGGTCAACCGTCGAATCCGACTCGGCTGGGCGGCGTTCGGGAAGTTGCGTGGTATCTTCTCGTCCAATTTACAGCAATGTCTCAAGACAAAAGTCTATGACCAGTGTGTGTTGCCAGTGATCACCTATGGGACCGAGATGTGGTCGCTCACAATGGGCCTTATCAGAAAGCTTAAAGTCACCCAAAGGGCAATGGAGGTAGTCAATACTATAATAAAATTCTCCGATCCACTATCCCGAGATCGCTTCTGTCAATTATTTCACATTTTGTCCAGTTGCTTATCAGATCACAAATATCCACTAGGAATCAATTTGCAAACAATATTAACAGCCGCTGAACTTCACTCGAAAAAATCCCGCCAAATACTCCTGATTTTCAAATTATTAATTCAGTGTGACCAATTTCTGAATTTAAAGGAAATAAAAGGTTGTGAATTTAAAGGAAAGACTCGAGATCGTATGATCTCGAGTCTTAACACAGTTAACAGTTTTTAGGAGTATTCCTAAAATAAAATAAAACTATTTGCAGAACTTTCAGACTAAAACCATACAAAAAGCGACATAAACCATAGAAAACGTCCAACATGACCTACCTCAAGTGCAACTCCACCAAATGACCAACGATTATGCAATATTTTGGCCACTAAAACACTAGAGATCACTATTACACCACCATTTTTATATTTTTAAGAATTCTTTAATAAGAATGTTTATTTGTAACACTTGACAGGAAGTGAACGGAAATAAATGTTTATTTCCGTTCACTGTTGACAGGCAAGCAGCAACCACTATATTTGCGTTCACTATTTCACTCTGATTTCACTAATAACAGTGAGTCTACTTTGTTTGCAACTACGTCGAAACTGATCAGCTAAGTGCATTCTTTCGGCGCGCCTCTCTGACGCCTGCGACCTTCACGGCTGACATCAGGGATGAGGAAAATATAAAAGAATACGAAAAAAAAAATGTTGTAGTTTGGGTACAGGTACCTATTAATAAAACAAAAGTGACAAAAAATCTTCGAGGAACTGCTTCTTTAAGAAGGCAAATAATTACTGCAAAAATAATTTAACATTTTACATTTTTGGGTTAGCGTTCGTTGCCGTAATTACTGAAACAATTAAAAGGCCTGTTATCTCGCGCGAGGCGAGTCCTTGGCAACGAGCGTGTACCGGGGGCAGACAAACGTAACGCGACGCGTTTTCTATAATTATGTAGAACCAATAAGTATGTTATGAAAGCGCTTTGTCGCGGCAAGCCTGTCTGCGGGAACTTCAGTTCGATTTTCGCTAACTTTTGCACTATCTGCGATTGGTACATAAGTAGGTGTTTGTGCTGCCCAATACATCTGAGTAATTTAATGTTTTGTGAAAAGTGCCATCCATATTGATGACGATATTATGATTGAATGATCAAATTATTCCTAAGTGAAGCGAGTGAAAAATAATGTACATACTTACTTATATGTCGGGCAAAACACTACTTGTTTCGTTAATTATGACAGATGAGTGCGAGCTGTTAAAATGACCCGATTACTGGGTATTTTTGTGGTGAAGAAGAATTACCTCAGACAACCCTAGCGTCTACCTAAAAATGTGGCTATATTTTTACTAAGTAGGTATGCTTTGTCTCTGTTTGTATCTACGCATGTCTGTGTTATCAAGACCTTGGACCAGAGTTCTGAACTTAACTATAAATTAGGTATTTTAAATTGGTAATTCTTATTTTGTGTGCTCTCAATGTTTTAGCGTAAAAGGGACGGAGATATCCTTCCTAGTTTAGGTACGACCAATATTATCTGACTGGTATAAAGTTGTCTGTGATATTATCTGTGACTAGACCTACCGCAGGTGGTGTTGACGTCGAGGCTCTTTTATGGTGACTTGAACTGTTTGAAAACCCCTGTAAAATAAAAATAAAACCAGCCAAATGCGTGTTGGACTTCGCAATTTAGGGTTCCGTACCAAATGTAGAAACGTGCCGCAGCGGCCGCCCGTATCCCTTCTGTGCTACGCATTTGACCGCAAAGACAAGTTGGTTGTAATATGAAAATAAGGGAATTTAAAAAATAAATCTGATTTATCAATATATTGGTATTTGTTTAGTAAAATAAACATATTATTGCACATTATCACCAAATTTCAAGTAAATAGGTCAATGGGAACTCAAAAAATTCATCGGATCAAAATTTTGTAAAAAAACTGACTTTGGTGGCTTCTCATTCCTTTGTAGTGTTCCTAGTACAACAAAAACAGTATTTATCTACTCAACGAGATCTAACCAACCAACAGTACCCCACTCGATGGGGTATCGTTGTAAAACGCGTGTGACAGACGACGAACAGACGGACAGACAAACGGACACGTGAGTGACAACAGTAGGGTTCTGTTTGGACCTTTCGGGTACGGAACCCTAAAAAGAACAGATTTGAAATTAAAAACATATTTTATTGGTACAAAAAAACACTCAATAATTCTATTCTATTCTATATTTTTAAATGGCCAGCAAAGCCGATGTCGACTATTCTGCCAATGTCTAAAGCTAAATGGAAGAGCAAGTATGTTATAATGAAACAAAAAGACATAAATAATATAATTGTTAACACATTAATAGTACATTTCGTGTCGAGCATAAAAAGTCGAGGTTTTAACACGAGCGATGTAGCCAATTTCTCGAAAGCTGCATACGAGTGTTAAAATAAAGCCTTTTTAGGCGAGACACGAACGATTTTTTTTCCACTAACTTGTCTATTATATAACACATTGCCTAAGAAATTCGTTTTGAAATATGAAGAAGACTTTTTCGAAGATTATGGACTTTTTCGAAAAGATATCAAATCGGCCACCAATGGACACCTGAGAGGCTAACACAGAAAGCACAGAACTCTTATTTTAATTATTTTAATGGAACAAGCACCAACAAGTCAAAGGTAACGTGGAAAGTTATTAAATCTATAAAACCTAACATTCCTAAAACTGGGCGTTTGACTTTGTAGCCCAAAAAAGCTATTAATTAAGCTCGAAAAATATGGTATCAGAGGTAACGTGCTTAATCTGATAAAATCTTATTTGGAGAATAGAAGTCAAATTACACAAATTAATAAAGTAAATATAAAGACCAAAACTGAGATAGTTTACTCCTCTAGCTCTAGAATACTGTCATGTGGTGTTCCGCAGTGTTCTGTGTTAGGACCCTTACTCTTTATTCTAAATTATTGTGTTATTGTCATAATTTTCTAAATTATTGTGACGGATGAAAATCATCAGCGCCACAAGGAGTTCTGGAGAGGAATAAGTCAGAAGAGAGGGACACTTAAGAGTTAAAATACGATTGTGTACATTATTTAGTCACTTAAGTCAAAACTTGACGTCTGAGAACCTCTTTTTACCCGACTGCCGTAGGAGGGTTATGTGTTTATCAGTCTATGTATGTATGTTTGCTCCTATGTGGCGTTGGCCGATTCTGATGATACTTACGTCAATCGATTCGTCTTAACCATGCGAGTGTCACTGGCTACATTAAAGTTAGAAAATAGAAAAATGGCGGCTTTTGGGCGCCATATTGTGGGGGCACAATTTTTTTTTCCAATCCCGTCGTGTGGGGTGTCAAAATAAAGGGTTTTAAGAGGTGATTTCAAAATATATAACACTTATATATTTAAATGTAATAATAATTCGACAAAAAAAAATTAACCAAAAAGTTATTAATAAAAAAAGTTTATTAAAAAAACAATAAAAAAGAAAAACCCGACTGCTTTAGAAGCGAACTAAAAAGACATCTGGTTTTGGTCAGCCAGCTCGCGAATATGTATCCTCCGACTGCACAGCATAATTTTTTTCTTGTTGTTTATATCTTTTTAGTTTACTTTTTAAGCAGTTGGGTTTTTGATCTTTTGAATAAACTTTTTTTGATATTTCATTTTCAATAAAACATATACAGAAGTGGACTCATGACATTTAATTTATAACTTTGGTATCGTCTAGTATTATTTCAGCTCTCAACTTAAAAGTCTATTTTAACTGGGCTATATTTAAACTGATGCTTATTCAGAGCAAGAATCTTACTATTACAAGTTTGGAGTAAATTTGACCGACTAACTACTTCCCAGCCCGATTTCCTAGCATGCTTAGTCACATACCCTACAAATGTGTTTGTGGCATGTTCATCAAACAAAGACCGATTCTTCTTACTCCTCGTACTAAAGGTACATTTCTGAAGAGCCTCTTTCGAGAACACTACAGCTAAAAGGAGTCTTCCAAATTTCTTCATGTCGGTTTTTACCAGGTTGCATTGTTTAAGTTCTACTTCGGAAACAAATATTCCTGAATCTGGCATGAGTTCTATTAAACCTGACCCTGGACCTTGATGTTTAAGCATCCATTTGTTTGATGAAGATGTTGAGGGTTTCGGTGATTGAGAAGATATTTCCACTGGTTTTTTTGGATGAGATAGTGGTTTTTGTTTTTCAGATTCTGGTCTTTGTGGAGATAACGATTTTGGTGCTGGAGTTGTTGGCAACGGTGCTAGACGTAGGTGGTTCTTGAGCTCAGGAGCAAACAACTGAATAGATTCAAAAGCGTTTTTCAATGTTGAACTCGATTCCTGGTATAATACATTTAATTCTCTTTGCACATCTAATATTGTGTTATGAACGTCTTCTATTTTTTCTAGGGATACAGCTGATGTTGAGGTGGTAACACCTGGTACTGAAATAAGACAAATAATAATTAATTAGTCCCCGATTATAAAGGCATATGGCGTTTTGATGTATTTGTTGTTATAGCGCAACAGATATACATCATTTGTGAAAATTTCAATTGTCTAGCTATCACGGTGCATGAGATACAGCCTGGTGACAGACAGACAGACAAACAGACAGACGGACAGTGAAGTCTTAGTAATAGGGTCCCGTTTTTACCCTTTGGGTACGGAACCCTAAGCATTCGCAATTAAAAAATATTTACTTACTAGTTATGTTCATCTTGTTATCCGCCTTTCTGTCAGCGGTGTAGTAATAAGTATACCCTTTTTATCGTTTGCTTGACCAATTTTATTGCTTTTTAGTAAGAATCTGTAACAACGCATGAATATTTATTGAATAAAACATTTATGAATTACTTCGGTAAATCTGACTTGACGCATTGCGATTTTTAGCCGCGCGGATTTCATTCATGCGATTTTTTATCCGCGTACTGAATCGTAGCTAAAACGCACTGCGGATAAAATACCGCGCGATTTTTGTCTCTTGCTACTTGTTCATAGAGCTCAAAATGTTTGCGCGAATTTAAATCGCGGTGGATTCTGTGTCAAAACACGGATTTCGTACGCTATTATTTTCCCGCGGTATTTTTACGTTTACCGGATACGTGCAGCTTCATACAATTCCATTGTGTCGCAGAATGTGCGGCATAAAATCGTGCGCATAAAACCCGCAGTGCGTACTAAACCTTGCACCCAAGATAACCCAATTAACTCATTATATCAAATCAGAAAAAAATAGCAAACATCGCAAAAATAAACAGTGAACATTGTTTGCCAATTTGAATACTAAAACATTTTACAAAAAGATGTAGGAAAAAAGGAAAAACCAGCCAAGTGCGAGTCGGATTCGCCACGAAGGGTTCCGTACCAATATCGCAAAAATCGGCAAAAAAATCACGTTTGTTGTATGGGAGCCCCACTTAAATATTTATTTTATTCTGTTTTTAGTATTTGTTTTTACGTATAGCGGCAACAGAAATACATTATCTGTGAAAATTTCAACTGACGGTTTTCATTTCATTTTAACGGTTCATGAGATACAGCCTGGTGATAGACGGACAGACAGACGGACCGCGGAGTCTTAGTAATAGGGTCCCGTTTTTACCCTTTGGGTACGGAACCCTAAAAATGTAAAGATCTTTATAAAAGCAATGAATAATAGTATTTTTCATTTCTTGTACTTATGTTGTAAATATGATTAAAAAAAAAAATATGCTGTCTAGGCAGAATTGCTCAAATCAAAACATGAACAAATATTATTGCGTACAAACGGGTGTAAGGTTCAATAAACTTACCAAAATAATGTCATCCCAATAATTTATTCAACTCCAATGTCAACTATTAAACACTTACAACTGCACCAAAATTTTCCACAGACACACTAGACCTATTATTTTTTGCCAATTCAAGACCATAATCAAATATGAGAACGAGTACACACACAACAGTTTACGAAAGTGAATTTTGTATTTGGTTCGCGCAAGCGCTATGTTTTATGCCGTAAAAATCATCGGAATAATTGCAATGTCGGCCATAATGTTATCGTCGCTACGACCCTGAACTGCACACCACAGCACCACTTGAACCGATACGAGCAAATTTTTAGCGTGAATGAGACACACATATCGCTCTTCCTTGTTTATTTACCTACCGCAGAATGGCGTTACAGGCTTAGAATAGAAACGATAATATTGGATTCTGTTGTTAGTAAGTGAGCGTTCATTTTCGCTTGATAATAATATTGCGGGGCATCCCTGAATGTTCATCATGTGTGTTGCCGCGTTTTTACTAATGTTGCCCAATTTATATTTAACTAGACAATATCTTTACAAAATAATCTAAGGACAATACGACTAAGGTTAAGGAAAGGTTAAAGAAACGAAGGAAAAGAGATGATGAGGAACGGCAATCCTCATCATCTCTTTTCCTTCGTTTTCGCCTCACTCATCAAGTCGTTACGGTGGATCTTTTACTTGTGCTGTCCGCCTCTGGAATAATCTTCCTCACACCATACGGGATAGACCTTCGTTAGAGATCTTCAGAAGAAGATCTAGGGCACATTTCCTGTCAACATGACTTATAAATATGTATGTATTTTAGTTATATAGTATGTATTATGTTTATGCATTGTGTGCTGTACACGTATTTGTGTAGTGTATTTAAATTATAATTTGTTTTTAACCGACTTCCCAAAAAGGAGGTTCTCAGTTCAGATGTTTTTTTTTATGTATGTTCGGGCATAACTCCGTCATATATTCCGAAATGGTCCCATTTAAATTTGATTAAGATCTGATAAAGAACTTCGGAGATATACAACAGAACTCTTCAATAAATGACGGCAATTCTCTCGGGATTGCTGCAATCGTATGTATGTTTATTGTTTACCATTTCATAACATACCATCACGCCAGTATGTTCTAAACGGGTACATAGATGTGTGTGAAGAAGTTACATGTTATTCAGGTTATCTATTCTGTCATCACTGTAGGTATTGTAGGTACCTTGCTATAGAACTTGTCCATTATATACCATACCACAGTGCCAGTAAAAAATTAAAAATAAAAAACTTTTAAAGTTTTGTCTGTTTTTGGTGTCTTTGGTACCTACCGGTTTTTGTTTTATGACACAGACTTCGGAAAATAAGTATTTTTCGATTTGTAGTGCTTTGCTTTAGAAGTCGGTTTTGTTTTTTTGTTAATAAGTTTTTTTAAGCTTTTATTTTTGTTGTGCGTTTTTGTTAACTGTCCTAATTGTGTAAATCTCGCTATAACACTGAGGTTTGCTGTAAGAGAACCCAATTATGGGTTAAGCTCGCCTTTGTACATAAGTTGTCCTACTGTATTTGTATATGTTTGTTTTGTGTACAATAAAGAATAAGGTAGACTGGTAGAAATGACTGAGACATTCAGGCCGCCTCTGTATACCTATACTTTATACATATGTCAAACTGACGTATCTATACGTTATTGTTAGCCTGTCAAGCGCTATTGTTACTGTATTGATACTGACAGCTGTCGCAGAGATCAAGCTATCTTTCATGAAGTAAAATAAATACTTACTTATTTCTTTTCTGAAAATTTATCTCTCTCTTTATGAGAAGAGACCTTTGCCTTGCAAACGCCGCACTATTCCCAAGCCACAGCAACTCACTTAAGCTAGAATCAACAGTAGCGACCACCAGAAAAGCGCCGAGGCCATGAAGCTCGACGAAATGAACGAAACAAGCCTTTTGTCTGCAGTGGGACAACTGGGACAGTTACAGACTGGTTCTATTATTATACTAATTTAACGTATTTCTATAAATTATCGAGTTAGCTTGCTTTTGTCCCATGTCTAAGGAAATGCTGGGTAGACCCATGTCTAGTACTAAACCTTGTTACATTTTTTCGTAAATATAGTTCTCACCAACTTCTTGACCGCCCTGAAGTTGGCTACAATGGCTGTGCAGTAGTAAATCTCGTACAAAACAGCACCGATCCATATCTTGCGCATCGGAAAGCCAACTTCAGGGCGTCCAAGAAGTTTGGCGAGAATTATAAATATTAATCATTATATTGAGATACACTTTCATGTCTACTTAGGTACTCTATACCAATTTTAAACTAAATAAGCGACACAAAATATCTATAGTATGACTTGAAATTGATTTGAAATTCACGGAACATAGATTTAGTAACTGCACCCGTACAAAAACCGTAACGTACATCGTATGTAACCGCCCTAAAGATCAGCGCACATCGAGATGCGACGGTAAGTACACTTTTTTAAAATTGCATTAGATTATAGAACTTTATTGACAACATAAAAAGATCCATATTTCAATAAGGGACTTCAATTAAATTTTAATTTCATCACGTTCTCTCACTAAAATATGTAGGTACCTTTTTACCATAAAATATGATATGGTTTTCCGATAAAGGAATTTTTTTGAGCTACATCGCTGGTTACCAACCATTTTGTCACCGAAAATGAGGAGGCTCAAAGTCAATCATATATTTTACACTAGCTTCTGGCAGCAGCTTCACCAGCATGGAAAGTCTTTCTATCAACCCAAGGGAACATTTTACCGGGATAGAAAATAGCCTATGTGCTATTCTAGACTATAATCTACCTCTGTCCCAAATTTCATCCAGTTCCGTTCTGGCGAGATTGAGTAACTAACATACATCCATCCATCCATTATTCCTCACAAACTTTCGCGTTTATGGAGGGGGGGAATAGGAAGTAATAAGTAAGATTAAATGCGGTAGAAAATATGGTGTAAAGAAATTATTAGCATAATGACATATTAGCCCATAATTTGTCATGCAAATACTTATTAATTAATTAATGAATTACATCACATCACATCATCAGCCTTTTAAGGTTACACTAGTCAACGGCACGAACTATTTGGCGGCGGAGTTAAAATATTTGCTATCTCATCCGACATCGCGCAGGAAAGAGATAGACGCTGTGATGAGCAGTAAGAAGCTAGATCGTGTTCGTATACACACTCATAACGCTGTGTGACGCACACATGCGCAATTTCATTGCAGAGCGCCGACAGCGCGGCGGTGTGTGTGCAAAGATTACTATAATATACTTGTGTGTGGTTGCGGGGGCGCGTATGCAATTCATTGACAACATAAACATAAAGAAATTGATGTTAGAACTTTGGATTATTACTGTGTGTAACGTAATTAGAAGGCACTCAATTTACTTGTTGTTATGCACCTACATTTACCCGCGACTTTGCCAACTTGACAATAAGATCTTTTGCGAAAATGTGAATTTACATAGATATTGTTATTATCGACAAGTAATGTTAGATTTGACTTTTTAATTATTTTTGGCGGCGGCGACGACAGAGCAGCGCGAGCCGCTTGCGCGCTTATTGAACCTTATGCCCTTAGTTATAAGAATGAAAAGTGTTCGAGCGTCAAGTCGGTAGATTTTACGTTGGCAGAGCGGGCGCCAGGGCTTCGCTGACTGTAGGTATCGTACCAGCGCGTGCGGAAGCTAGGCTCTATGCGCACGGGTGTAGGTCATGTCTTTATGTTTTTGTATTTTATTGCAGGTTGTGCAAATATTACAATGTGTGTTAAATAGGTATTTACTTACCTTAGCTAGTTAGCTATAACCTACAGGCGCCTCCCCGTAAGTAGGTATTTCATACCAGCCAGAGTCAGGATAACTGCTTTTTCGATAGCGCCACTTTGATGTGAGACTTGTTTTCTAGGTAATTAGGTTCATCAAATAAAAAATAATGTTATTTTGTAAATTGTTTATTGATTGTTTGTTTACAATAGTAGTTTGAAATATTCTCTTTGTTATCACAATACAATATAATAGCTTCGGGTGGCTGAGCCGAGCTTGTGAGTGTCGGCGCACATAGTAGGTATACAAATTAAAAACCGGCCAAGAAGGGTTCCGTACCATTATCGCAAAAAAACATCACGTTTGTTGTATGGGAGCCCCACTTATATATTAATTTTATTCTGTTTTTAATATTTGTTGTTATAAAGAAATACATCATTTGTGAAAATTTCACCGGTTTAGCTATCACGGTTCATGAGATACAGCCTGGTGACAGACAGACGGACCGCAAAGTCTCAGTAATAGGGTCCCGTTTTTACCCTTCGGGTACGGAACCCTAAAAAGAATCATCAAAATCGGTTCACATTAAAAAAGTATTGAGGTAAGTAACAAAAAAATACAGTCAAATTGAGAACCTCCTCCTTTTTGAAGTCGGTTAAAAAATAGCTTCCTTTTGTGTTTGTCCGCCGCTGAAGCCGAGCCGATATCGATATAACAGATAGGTACCTACATAATAATGAACTTTCGATATAAGTAGGCACGACTATCGAAAATCTTAAAATACCTAATCTAATTGGAATCTAATATCCTAATATATACAACAGAACTCTTCAATAAACAACGGCAAATCTCTCGGGATTGCTGCGATCGCAAAACTGTTTATTGGTTAGGCCTTTTGATAACATAACGTCAAGCCGGTACGCTATAAAGGGGTACGCAGATTTGTACAGTTCACCCTGAAAGATACACTCTCATTGCACCGGTTATGTTAGTTTTATGTTAGGTATTCAGGTAATCTATTCAGGCATAAATTTGGGCATTTTAGGCTCAGATTTTCTCTAATCTGTCTAATTATAGGTATTATTGAACTTGATCTTTATGTACCACAACTAAAAAAAAAAATAACGAAGAAACAAAAACAAGAACACCGACTTCCGAAATTAGTTATTTTTCACTTTGTAGTGTTTTTATTTGGAAGTCGGTAGTATTTTTAAAAAAGATTTTCTAATTATAGATAAAGATAGGCAGTTAGGTAATTTTAAAATTTTATAAATGCGCGTGAAACATTAGAATTACAAGTCTGTGTTTATTTAGGTATAAAAGTCATGTCAAGCGCCCTCATGAATTGTACAAACTAAATTCGATAAAAGATTCAACTTACCCATTGTTACTTGAACTGCTGAAGAAGAAGATCATTTCACAGACGCAACAAGTTCAAATTCAAACGCCATGTAAATCAGTATGAAATCCCACGAACGCCAGGGTCAGTAAAATTTCGGACCAATTCAAAATAATCAACACAACACATAAAGGAATATCGGAATCCAAAGTTCAAGCCAGGGGTCAATGTTATAAAATATTATACGACTACGTTATCGTCGATATCACAATATAAATAACATACACCGCACGCGCGTAATTACGGTGACGTATATATTATGCAGCAGACGATTGAGTGAGGCCCCTCTGGGGCAGCGGGGCGCGGGCGCCGGGCGGTAGCTAAACTAGTGAGCGTGTGTGTGTGTAGTTGTATATGCGCCGCACGCGCGTACCCCTCCGCCCCACTGACCGGGGAGGAAATTTGTAGCGAGATGGATGATGATTTAGAACGAAAACGAGCGCGCGAAATTTTATAAACAGACCTTTGGGAGTCTGGATATCATGAAAAAACCACTGAATGTATCTGTTCAAAATAAAATTATTTGCATTGTTGAACAACTAATCTATCCCTGTATGGAGGCCGTTTTTCAATTTTCTTTCTTCTTATGGTACTTAATTGCGCCCAAAGATGCGTTAAAATTGGTGTTGAAATATGGAACTTTCGAAGCTCATAACTTTAAAGCTAATTTTTTTTTGTACTTTTTGCTTCCATACAGGACTAGATAATGATGAGACAAATTGATATAATTTTTTATTTTGAACGTACATCGTCAAACAGTGGAGTAAAACCCAAACTACGTTTGTATGGAAGAATTTTGGACTAGTGCAACCTTAATGTTCCCACTGCTGGGACACACGTCTCCTCTCATAGAGGGAGTGGGCTGTAATCCACCACGTGGGACCAATGCGGATTGGTGGATGTCACATGTCTTTGAATTTTTGGTTCTAGGACATGTCGGTTCCCTCACGATATTTTCCTTCACCGTTTTGAGAACAGTGGTGATGAAATAAATTACACAAAGTAAGTGCCTGCTCGCGTTCGAACCCACGACCTTCAACTCGTAAGTCGGGATTGTAACCACTGGGCCACAACTGCTCGCATTAAAAAAATAATTAATTAAGATAAAAGTTGCTAAGGGGGTTGTTGTTAAGGAATAATGCATGAAAAAAGTATTTGTTATTATATAATAATAATAATATAATAATAAAAGTTTTTATTTACTTCAATTGTACAAAATAAACACTTATCTAAACACGTAGCGTTATAACCAGGGAAGAAAAGAGTGTTTACGATGAACTCTGGCACCCAATGTAAGATTTAACTTGTGTTTAGGGTGCCAGCGTCCTCGACTATAATTTGAACATGTAACAGCAGTTTCAAGACGAACACAGTACAATTTATCATTATTAAATTATAATAAATTTGCTAGCTAATGCATCTATGATGTGTGTGTTTAACCTAATTATGTACCTGTGTATGAATGTGTGTATGTATGTGTGGGAGAGGTAAATATTATGATGAAAACTTGTGCTTATGTAAGTCTGTATGAATGCAATTATAAACATATCACTCCATTAACTACTTTAGCGAGACCTGTCAAATGTCGATTGCACACCATGTGTGCAGATGACAATAAAATTTCTATTGGGTCTGCTAATTGGCGTGCAACGAGTTAAGCGATCGATATCTGTAGTAAATCTTCAGTCTTATCGTAACTCAATGTCAAGAGCCACTTCATGACCCTGGTTTTGCACCTATTTAGACATTCAGGAGCAATGGAGCAGATTTTATTTATTTTATTGTATAAGTGGTTTGAAAGTACACCAAAATGACGCTGAGCAAGGGCCGTTCTACATCCGTGTGTTGAGCATACCTCGAAGTGTCTACGCTTTTTGGTATCATTCGGATCGTATACTACAGAGGGATGCTTGCGCAGGATAGTGCCAAGGACAATTTGAACAGTTTATCAATTAAAATATTAAAATGGATACTAATAGTGAAAGCAGAATTGAGATACTTAATTATAATAATTTATTGAAGTATATCTGTTCCTCTCTTCCAAAACGCCGTTTTCTATGGCAGTTGTATGGGCTTCATGCTATCTGACATCAGATGGCACTTTGGACTTCTCTTTCTACACAAATGCCTATGAAGGATTTTTTAAATAGCTTGATCAGAGTCGAAGTTATATATAAGCACCAAGTTGAGAATTAGAATGAAAAGTCCGACGTGCCATCCGACGTCAGATACCTCGACGCCCATACAACAGGCATATTTCCTTATTTATCAAATAATATTGGACACGTAGCATACGTGTTACGAGTCCAATATTACTATTTGCTTTACCAAAACAATAAAAAATACAAAGATAAAGCGCATCAAAGTTCAGGAGTGGGGGCTTGTGACGTCACTTGTCAGTATAAAGTGTACTAACGCGCCGTCACACGATATTTCAACGCATTGTATCGTCATCACTTTATGTTTACGCGTTAAAAGAAAAAATTCGTGTGCAATAACTTTACTCAACTATCCTACTGTTATCGAAAACGATATTTTCGTCGAGACTATATATTTCTATAGGTTATGTTTATCCAAAACACATTCCATAGCGTTCAAAATGTAAATCAGAGTTCAGATATTTAACCTTGGTAGTCATAGAATAGGTCATAAGTTTCCTACTAACTATCTTCCAGCCAGATTCTTCAGCATGCTTTGTAACATAATCCATGAATACGGTTCTAGCATACTCATCTAACCCTGGCCGCTTCTTCTTTTTGTTTTCTATAACCAAGCCAGTGTACGAACACTTTCGTAGCGCCCTTTCTGAAAAGAGTAAACTTAACAGAGCTCCTCCAAATTGTCTCATGGTACGCGCCTTAAGCTTGGCTCTGCTAAGTTCTATTTCTTCAACATAGATTCCTGTGTTCGGCATGAGTTCTATAAGATCTGGCCCTGACTTGTTATGTTTCAACATCCATTTGTGAGCCACTCTACTTGCGGGTACAGTTGATTGAAGGGCTGTTTTTTTTGGTCTAGTAGACGATTTTTGGTTTTGAGATGGCTGTTCTTGTATTTTTGGCTCTTCATGAATTGGCATCGTTGGCAAGGTTAGGCTTTGCTTGAACTCCGGCACAATCAATTGTATAGATTCAAAAGCTTTTTTTAAATTTTGACTCTCTTCTTGGTAAATTGCATTTAATTTGCTTTTGATACCCAAAATAGTGTTGTAAAGATCTTCTATTTGCTTTATATCATCTATACTATATTCTTTGGATTTTTTCTGTGGAGGTTCATCATGACCATTCTCATCTGATTCTTTACGTTTAGTTACAGTGGCAACTGAAACAAAACAAATGATTATTATTATAATGATATGTTACTATTAAAACAAAAAAATACAAAATGAATCTATTGGCCTATATTCCCAACTTTTTTAGGGTCTAAAGAGTATATAAAATCGACCAATCATAAAGATGGAAATCCACATCGCGTCTTTCATCTCGCATGTGATTGGTCGATTTTTCATTCTCTTTGCCTTGCCGAATTCATTACGCAATAAGGCTGCAGGACTGGTGAAAGTAAATAAAAACTTGTGTAGGGGTTGTTGTAGGTCGTGTTGACGTCACAGGTCCGAAGGAAACACTTGAGATGGCTTGCAGGTGTTTATTCGAAGTACTGAAGTTACAGACATAAGGGCTTATTACACTACACGGAATTCAGGGCCCTGAATACCGGGTCACTACTCACTTCACCATTCCGAAGCAATAAGGTCGATATTATGAGAACCCTAACAGCTGTTACACTACCCTAATTTAGGGTTTAGGGCCCTGAATACCGTGTAGTGTAATAAGCTCTTTAGTTTACACTATGTATATTAAAATAAGGCGTAGTACACCCAGCCAAGTCCGCTTGGACGAAGGCAGGGTACTTGGCCCTCTAATCCAAAAATCCAACTGACAGGGATTTTCTACGTGACCTTTCCAAGTGGGACGAGATCCGCAGATGCACCTTTCTGTCAGCTGGGAATTGCATTGACGAACGACAATAATCTGTCGAAGTCATTAAATGGCGGTAATTCTTAACACCACGATTTAGGATCGAGACATCAATAAACAGCGACATCTAATTATTATACTGCGACTTTCAATACTGTCAATGAAGTTGACTAAGTGAGTCCTCTACTACTTACGTTCCTCAAAGGAATCGTAATCGTTAACAGTTTAAAGCTTTATATGCAGATAGCGCTAGTTGTCAGATACATTATACAATAATAATAAGGTTCATAGTAATGAGGTGTTACACTTGTAAAAAATCTAATGGATTGTAAAAAAATGCTTGCTTGCTTGTAATAAAGTATATCACACTAATATTATAAAGGCGAAAGTTTGTGAGTGTGTTTGTTACTTCTTCTTCACGCCAGAATGGAAACGGTGGAATTGACCATAGGATAGGATACTTTTTAACCCGGGTGTATGTTCGCTTGGCAGAAGCTTGTAATATAATCTTACTATCCTACTTACTATTATATAAAGGCTATTTAAGGCGAAAGTTTGTGTGTGTGCTTGTATGTTTGTTAATCTTTTACGCAAAAACTTCTTAACAGATCTGGATGATATTTGGCACAGAGATAGATTATAGTCTGGAATAGCACATTGGATATTTTTATTTATTTATTTATTAGATGGAAAACCAACAGCTATACATAAAATTAATATACAAGTTGAGTATGTTACATTAAGCCAATTACAGGTTCTCAGGGCTAGAGATATAATAATTCTAAAGAGATCTTAGGGATCACTAGCAGCAGGCAAAACAATCAGAAAAATTAAATCACCAACGCTAAAGGACAATATTGCACACTATCCACTTTTGAAAAAGTCAAGGTTTAGCTGCTTACGCACTGATGAGCTTTTAGTGGTAAACACATCAAACGAGAATTCCTTACACAATAGGTTAAGATCTTTACTCGCTCGCACTAAGTATGAATTACGCCTGTAGTTAGATGAAAGGGAGGGAATGGAGATAGGTGGATTAAATCTTACTGATCTTTGAGGAACATTAAAATGCAGTTTATGGAGGAGATCAGGACAGTCGATTTCATTTGACAATATTTTCAAAAGATATGAGCAATCCGCCATTCTGCGACGATTCCTAAGTGGTTGCAGATGGAATTTCTTGCAAAGGTCTAAGTAATTTTCAGAACGAATTTGAATACGGAGGCGAAAACACATAAAACGAACGAATCTTTTTTGGATACTTTCAATACGGTCTATGTATTTATTGTAACAAGGGTTCCAAATTTGAGACGCATATTCAAGATGACTCCGCACAAATGAGCAATACAAAATCTTTAGGGTTTTAGCTTCCTCAAGCATCCTGCAAGTCTCATAACAAAGCCGAGTGACTTCGAGGCTTTAGCCACTATATGTTCCACATGTGTGTTAAATAAAAGTTTAGAATCGTGATAGACACCTAAGTCACGCCCTCCATCACATCGCTGTAGTAGCTGCCCCTTAAGTATGTAAGTAGTAGGGAGTGGCACACGTCCTCTGGTAAATGGTATTACGGAGCATTTAGAAGGGTTCAAGTCCAATTTATTGATCCGGCAGTAATCATCCAAACGTGCTAAGTCTGATCGGAGAGCATCCATATCATCCAATGACGAAATTGAAGAAAATATCTTCATGTCATCAGCAAAGCAGAGCGTTGAAGAAGAAGAATGAAGAAGTTAGAATGATGAAAACACGAGTCGATGTCGCTCACATAGATGAAAAAAGTAACGGACCCATCAGAGAACCCTGAGGAACACCACTGGGAGCCGAAACCCAGCTTGAGATGTAGTTACTGACAACGACTGCTTGGGACCTGTTTTCTAAATATGAAGAAAACCAGCGGAGTTAATCACCTCTTATACCGTTATCCCGAGAATATGTTCCCTTAGGATAATTTTCGACATCCACGCGGGTGAAGCCACTGGCAGGATCTAGATCTATTATATTCTATTGTATCGAAATAATTATCACGAGATGAATCCCTTAAGTTTTGGCATTTAGGTTTTTTGTCTGGGGCTTCGGCAAGCGTTGCTTAAACGAAGATCGACCCGTACGGCTGTTATTATTTAGCCATGAGTTTCTGCCGAAATGAGTTTTTCTTTTTTTTTACGATCTAGCCTAAAACACTAATTTATTTATTTATTTGGTTTGGTTCACCAATAACCAACCAAGAATTGTATACACTGGTATAAGCAAATTAAACATACGCAAAAAATCAGAATAGAGTGTAACAATCACTTACAGGTAAACTCTGCATGCACACAAAACGTTGTCGTAACTTACAAGAAAACAGAAAATAGCAATAAGCAATATGCTAATAAGCAATTTAACTCTAACTTAATATGTTACGTGATAGATTATGTTAAAACTAAGAACAGTGTCCATTTGCACTTTTACACAAGTCCGTATCACTTTCTTAGAGTCTGATATAATTTAAAAAATACGCTATTTATTTTATTTATTTATTTATTTATTATATACTTTATTGTACACCACAAAAAATATACAGGACATATGTTCAAATATACAAGTGTACAATGGGCGGTCTTATCGCACTAGGCAATCTCTTACAGACAACCTTTATGTTCATCATCAACCAGCTATGTTCATGTGTTATATGTATAGCACAACGTTGTCACTACAAATCATTCAAATTGTACACTACACTAATTTAAAATAAGAAATAAAATAATTAATTACACTTACTAGTGTTCATTTGGATGCTCGACTGGTCATCAACGATTTTAGATGAGTTTTCCGTAACGTTTTCTGTGATAATCTGGAAAGATACAATTTAAGATAAAAAAAATGTAAGTACATAATATATGGCAGAATCTTTTCTTTATTTTAATTGAACCTGACATAACCTGTATTTTAATTTAATCTTTATAATTTTATGTATAAATTCAGTTTTATTTTCTGTTATTTTATTTTTGTAGTTTTTTATTTTTTTTATTTTACCTAATGATGTTAATTATATTTATATAGAGCGTGTAAACTCGAACTTGTGTAAGCTGTGGTTACCTGTAATTGAGAGTGCATAACAAGAAGGGTATCAATTTTTATATTGTCTGTATAAGTTAATGTTGTGTAATTCGTTGGTGATCCTAAATCAATAAATAAATAAGTAATCACTATTATCTTACACTTGTCTACTGATACTGTACTAACAGTACAGTAACAAGTACAGTAACAGTAGATAGATTGTATGAAAAATTATATGAAAGACAAGGAAATCAGTGATAAAGTGATAGCTGAAGACGGAACGGCTGAAGAAAACGTGTTGCGTCGATCCAAAGAAATCAGAAGGAATAAGGTGATGACATTATTCGATTTCGGTGTGTATAGCTAGTTAACAAATTATTTCATGCTTCTGCATCACATCATCACATCATCAGCCTATTATTGTTCCCACTGCTGGGGCACAGGCCTCCTCTCTGTGAGAGGGAATGGGCCGTAATCCACCACGCGGGCCCAGTGCGGGTTGGTGGAAGTCGCATGTCTTCGAATTTTTGGTTCTAGGACATGCCGGTTTCCTCACGATGTTTTCCTTCACCGTTTTGAGAGCAGTGGTGATGAAATAATTTACACAAAGTAAAGCGCCTGCCTGGGCTTTAACCTACGACCTACAACTTGTAAGTCGCGGCCATTATGCTTTTGTGCATGAAGTTTAAATCAATAAATAAATACCACTGGGCCACCACTGCTCGCAATGCTTCTGCTTCTGTATGACAAGTCTAATTTAAAAAGCCCCGAAACATTTTTATTTCATGCTATATAATTTATCTAGTAGTAAACACGCTTCGATCGACAATCTATTGAACACGTAATTATGACACGATATCTTGAGAAAACACCCCGATACTAACAGTAAAACGCCCTTAAGTTTTGAACGGCTGTACCGAGTTTTCATAAATCATCAAACATAGCTAAGGAAACTCTCGATAAAGTCGTCTTTCAAACTAAAATAAAAAAAAACTTAAATTAAAAATCGGTTCATCCGTTTAGGAGCTATGATGCCACAGACAGATACAAAAATACACAATTGCATAAACAACACACAGGTACACACTTCAAACTTATAACTCTGCACTGCTATTGCACAGCAATTTTTATTATTTAAGAAGTTGGTTAATAGTGGAAAAAACAATGTAAATAGAGTTTTATTTTTTTTCCAGAGACTGCAGGAATAATATCACCGTATTAGCTAAATGATAATGATTACAGAATTGGACAACACTCGACAAAATACTAATAAAAGCAATTAAAAACAATAATAAGCATCTAATAAAAAATTAAGACAAAAGTGTCCAAATACCGTTTTTTGTAAACAAATCATTGTACATGTAAAAAACGAAATTGACTTAATTTCAATCAACTTTACTTACCAAACGATGACGTAAGATTTGGCCTCCAAAACAAAACACTAATGATTGTACACCATTTTTTTTTCACAGACTGACTTATTAATGTTGTAGGCACTGAGTCAATTAATATTTATTTACAAGATCACTTTTTGTCAGTCCCTGGCATAGATTTTTCCTCAAATAAATGTTGAATGTTTATTTATATACGTAGTGTTTTTACGAATGTAAACCAGTGTTGTGTATTGCGCAAGCGCTCCCGCTGTCCCGCTCTGCCTTCTACTTCTAACTATTCATCAATTCATCTCGTATATATTCAGTGGCACCTCTCTGTCACAGGCATCACGTACCACGAATTCGTCAAGGTTAGTCAGGGCTTGCCATCCTAATAATAATGTAGAAATGTGATAATCTATGTATCTATAATATGTTTGTTTTTAAGCTCAGCGACTTGGGTGTTTGTTAATCAATTCAAGAATTTACCTACCGTAAAAATTATATCAACGTCGCTTGGTGTTCGTGTCAAGGTTCTAGTTAAAAATCCTTAAACAAGAGGCAGTCATAATGGCTTTTATATGAAAAGTTATTTTGTGGATTCTTATGGTACAAGGTTGGTATAGTTATTTAGTGATATCAGTATTGACATAGACTAAATACGTGTTGCTTGGATTTAATAAAATACGGCTATCAAGAAATAAGTATGTTTTAATAGGTAAGTTGATTTAGACTTAATGACGGCTGTGAAGTTGGTTTTCGTTATCACATGAATTATCTACTGTGGAGCGATTCACGGAGTATTCTGAACCGCGATTAGGTTTGCTTCAACCTGTATCTGAACTCAGTTTCAAGTAGTGTATTATAAACTCTAAGCGATAACTTACCACAGTGTCTCAGGACTAAAGTCTATGAGTGTGTGTTGCCAGTGATAATCTAAGGTACTAAGACATGGTTGCTCACAATGGGCCTCATCACTCACCCAAAGGGCAATGGACAGGGCTAGGCTCGGAGATTCCTTGCGGATCGCATCAGAATTGAGGATATCCGCAGGAGGACCAAAGTTACCGACGTAGCCCGAAGAATTACGAAACGTAAGTGGCAGTGGGCACTGTGGGCAGGACACATTGCACGCAAAACGAATGGTAGATGGGGCCGAAAAGTTCTGGAGTGGCGACCGCGAACCGGGAGACGCTGCGTTGGAAGGCGTCTCAATAGGTGACAGGTGACCTGGTGAGGTTGGAGGAATTACGCTGAATGCGAGAGGCCTATGTTCAGCAGTGGGCGTCTTTCCGCTGATATGATAATGATGACTTGTGAAGTGACCACCCTATTAAGTTGGCATAAATGTTAACGATTTTGGTACACATCGTTAGCGAAGTATATGTTATCAAGACTTTGGACTACAATACGAACAAACAGCAGAGATTATTATTTTGTGTTTTAATGTTTTAGCGTGAAAGAGACGGAGATATTGTCCTTTACTTGTTTACTGTACCGCTCATATTCTAGTTACAAATGATTTGGAAGTAAGAGGCTCAGATAAGGGGTAAAAAAACTATTTATAGCAGATTGACTATAGAGTAAACTGCCTCTGTGAACTCGATGACACCATCTCTAACGTGGAGCTGTTTGAGAATTTCCACGAGAGCCCGATCGACAACAAGATTAAACGTCACTAGTAGAGACAATGGAAATGGATTGGCCACAAGCTTTGAAGGGGGAAAAAAGGGGGAGTGGCAATAGAATCTTAAAAGACGTGGCTGAGGACCCGGGTCCTCAACCACGTCTTTTAGGACAGGAGCTCCTGTTCTGAGGAATCTCATGCGGAATCATTGTCCGCATGAAATGCCTCAGAAGTACATGACTGAATAAGTCTGTTGTCTACTGTTGTTAAATTTGTTACTAATTCTAGTGTGTAAGTTGTAGTATCTAAGGTGTTTACTAACAAAAATGGTTCCTATGTTGTCCCAAATAAAAAAAAAATTAAATTAAATTTTAAGTGTTTGGTCTTTGTGAAATCCTTCACTATAGAAGACATTTTTTTTTTACTTTGTCGTACCCTAGGAATTTCTTCCTGTATCGTGGGTGTGATTACAAAAAATTAAACTCACATACACAAGACACAGGTCAGGAACAACTTTACTATCTGTAGGCCATACATATATTTGTTCCGTGCGGGTATCGCACCCGCGACACGCAGCGCAGCAATCGACATACATGACATACATAACATATACAACATACATAACATACATAACGTACATAACGTACATAACGTACATAACGTACATAACGTACATAATCACGCCTGTATTCACTGAAAGGCTAGCCAGAGTACACCCACATTACACCAGTTATGTTTAAGTGTCCATGAAATAGAGGACGAGCCTATTGCCATCGACCAGGGCACAAATCCAGGCTTCGGGCTGCTACTGAATAATTCCAGATGGAAAAACCCAATCACACTTTGCTCGACCCTGGAATCAAACCCGCAGGACCTTATGATTAGCAGGTGCACTTGTGAGTACTGGACCAACGAGGCAGTTTCCTGATAGCTACACTGTAACTAGTATTTACCTACCATTATATCATGGAAAATGAGATGACCACAGATATAAATCTAAGTAGATGACGCGATATGTACTTCGCGTGTCAAATAACGGAGTAAAATTACGATCAATGATCTGGAATATAATATCGGAATGGAAATCATCCAAAATCTAGAAAAAATGCCTGTCTATGCCATATTGAGCTGTAAAGACTGTATAGAAAACGTTGACCGAGGCATTGGAAATGTTTTCTTTCATTGGTAAGTAAATTTCTTTTTAAATTGTGTGTGAAAAAGTAGCACGCTCGATTTTCATACACATGGAGGGACAGCATTATCTAGTTAGATTTATGTCTGACTCTCTCACAATTGGAATATTCAAATAAAGTCAATTATCAAAATGTTTTTTTATTTTATTAGGTTTACCAAACATTGAAGCCACCATTGAACCATTTGTTTAAAAAACCATTTGTACCACTGAGTGCAGGACCTTTCTGAAGGCTCGATGCAATTTAAATTTCGTCGATAGGCGATACAGCGCCCGTATTTGCTAAGAAAATTACAAGTGCAAATCGGTTGATTTGAATCGCATTGCGTACGTACTTGCAATGTCGCTTAGTAAATATCGCTTATCGGTGTGATATAAATCAAATTGCGTCGAGCTATCCATCAAGAAGATTGGTAACAATGTTTATAGAAAAACATCATTTGTTTAACAATAAGGCCAACAATGAGGCCTCTTTAATTAGTGAACCATTTAAAAGCCACTGTGCTCCGTACGTAAATAATAATTAAATTCTTTAACCTTGGAAGACATAGACATGGTCATAAGTTTCCTACTGACTATCTCCCAGTTAGATTCTTCGGCATGCTTAGTGACATACGCCATTAATACGGTTTTAGCATACTCGTCTAACCCTGGTCGCTTCCTTTTTATACCCAGACCAGTGTACGAACAAATTCGTAAAGCTTTTATTGAAAAAACCACTGGTAGTAGACCTCTTCCAAATTTTCTCATATCAGATGCCTTGTACTTGGCTCTACTAAGTTCAATTCTATCAACATAGATCCCTGTGTTCGGCATGAGTTCTATTAGATCTGGCACTGGCTTGTTATGTTTCATCATCCAGTTGTGAGCCACTTTGCCCGCGGGTACAGTTGAGGGTTTTGTTGATTGAGAAGCTGGTTTTCCTGGTTCAGAAGACGGTTTTGGCTCTTCAGGATTTAGCATCAATGGCATAGTAAACCCTTCCTTGAGCTCCGGCACAGTTAATTGAATAGATTCAAAAGACTTTTTCAATTTTAAACTATTCTCCAAGTATGCAGCATTTAATTTGCTTTTGATATCTAAAATAGTGTTATAAAGATCTTCTTCTGGTTCAGCAGACGATTTTTCTGTCTCAGCAGACGGTTTTTCTGGTTCAGCAGACGATTTTTCTGCCTCAGCAGACTGTTTTTGGCTTTGAGATGGATGTCCTTGTTGTTTTGGCTCTTCAGGATTTAGCATCAGTGGCACAGTAAACCCTTGCTTGAGCTCCGGCACAGTTAATTGAATAGATCCAAAAGACTTTTTCAATTTTAAACTATTCTCCAGGTATGCAGCATTCAGTTTGCTTTTGATATCTAGAATAATGTTATAAAGATCTTCTATTTGCTTTATATCGTCTATACTATAATCTTTGGTTTTTTTCTCCGGGGGTTCGTCATGACCATTCTCATCTGATTCTTTACGTTTAGTTACAGTGGCAACTGAAACAAAACAAATGATTATTATGATTGTACAATAATTAGTTTGTTTAGGTATTAATTGGTTAAAATAATCTTAGTTAAAACCATGGCCATGCATTCACAATCACACATACTTACCCCTACACACATTCATCCTGACACACCGTCATATACGAAAACTCACACACAGCCACAACAATCATCCTCCACATAAATCACCTACTAGTCCACACATACTCATAAACACTTTGTAACATTGCAGTTAGTTATAAGTCACTCAAATAGTTATTTATGCTACACAAGTGCGGAAGGTAGGTGATTCCCGATGAGTGGCATCGACACGAGTCGGGAATCATCTTACGTACGTGTATTACACAACATTTTACTAAGCATTGTGCGAGGAAATAAAAAAGAATATCTGAACCAAGCAAGAAATTAATAAAATGGCGGGCTTATTTTAGCGCGCTCAGCATATCCACAGATTAACTAATAGTTCCTCGGGCATATCTTCTGCGCATGTAAAAATAGCTGTCATGTCGTAATGCAAAAAGGTACGAGCAAAATATGCGCTCTTCCAAACATATTTAATATTAAAAATTAATTTATTGATCAAATCTAAACCTTCATTAAAGTATAGAATAACAATACATAAAATACTTCATTAAAGGCGATTTTCATCATCATCTGCCTGCCCTTATCCCATGTTACTTGGGGTCGGCGCAACACGTTTGCTTCTTCCATACCGTTCTATCCCCCGTCATGTTATTACTGACTCCCTTTTCTTTCATATCACTCCTCACACAGTCCATCCATGTTTTCTTTGGCCTTCCTCTCCCTCTCCATCCATCCACATTTATATTCATAACTCTTTTAGTAATATGCGTTTCATCCCTCCTCATCACATGACCATACCAGGACAAACGGTTTCCTTTCAACTTTTCTGCCACTGGCGCCACTTTCAAACTGCCTCTAATATACTAATTTCTCACTTTATCCAATCTCGTCACGCCGCACATCCATTTCAACATTCTCATCTCTGCTACATGCAATCTCCTTTCATCCATCTTTTTCACAGCCCAACATTCCGATCCATACAGTATGACAGGTCTAATCACGGACTTGTAGATTTTCCCCTTTAACTTGAGGGGCATCCGTGGGTCGCAAGTTGTTCCAGTGACCTGTCGCCATTTCATCCATCCTGAGTTGATCCGGTGCGTTACGTCTCGGTCTACCTCGCCATTTCCTTGGACAAGCGATCCTAGGTACCGAAAGTCGGAGCAGATTGGTATGGGTGTTCCAGCGAGAGCTATGGGCACGGCGTCATTAAAGGCGATTTTAATTACTCTAAATTAAAATCGCCTCTAATGAAGTATTAGTTATATTTTACCTTTTATATGAATGATAAAAACTTTGTACTTAAATAATTTGTAAAACTTTTCTCAAATAATAAAAACGACGACGACGAACGAGGAGGTCTGGCTGACGACGGAGTTAAAAATTAAAAAATACAGAAAAATAAAAACCACTTGTGAAAAAAGCGACACTTTCCGCACAGTTTGGCTGCTTGGAAAACGCTCTTTTCGAGGACATGCATTGTATATACATATATTAGTAGTACAATCAAACATGTTTGTTTTGTTGGCATTTACTATTGAAATTTCGAGGAAAAAAGCACTGAAAACCGAAATAAAGGCATTGCCTAGTTCGGTTGCAGTGACTACATCCATTTACTAGAAATTAATACTGCCAAACTATTTTCTGTAAAATATTACTAAGTTTTTAGAGAAGTAAATTTATTATATTATATTTCCTTTATTCATCTTCTTTCTTATTTAGTACATTTTTTAAAATAAAAAAAATAAAACTTAAAAACATTTAAAATATTAAAAATAGAGGCCAACCGTTATCGGGCACAGGGTCCAAGCTACCGGTGGTTAGGGCTCCAGAGACAGGAACCTCCTCACAATGCGAGCCGTATCGAGGAGTACTGCCTTCTGTATCAGACCCTTGATCCAACTGCCCAATGACAGCCTCGACAGATGGTCGTCGAGGCTCTTGGCCATCAGGCCGTTGGCCGTAACGACAATCGGCACAATGATCGCCGAGTCCACATTCCACATGTCGACAACCTAGTGTGCTAAGTCAAGAAACTTGATTTGTTTCTCTTTCTTAGCTTTCACGAGGTTCTCGTCATGCGGGATGGTGACATCGATTATCATTGTGCGGCGCGCTAATCAGTCTATCACCACTATATCCGGCTTATTGGCAACAATAGTCCTATCAGTGATGATAGGCCGATCCCAGTACAACGTGACATGGTCATTTTCGAGAACTGGGTCGGTCACATACTTGTAATACGGTACCTCCGATTCCACTAGATTGTACTTAAAAGCAAGTTGCTGGTGAATAATCCTGGCCACTTGGTTATGCCTGTGTAAGTACTCGCCGTTAGCCAGACGAGAACAACCAGAGATAATATGTCTGATGGATTCACCCGGACGGTGGCATGCCCGACATATGTCAACCGTTCCGTCCTTCATTATATGTCTCCGGTAGTTATATAGTGTTATACGCACTGTGCGTTGAAATATCGTATGACGTCACGGTGTGTTATTCTTTGTACTGACAAAGTGACGTCACAAGTCCTCACTCCTGAACTTTGATGTGCTTTATCTTTGTAAGTTTTTATTTATTTGTTAAAGCAAACAATACGGGTCCAATAATATTTGATAATCTCACTTACAGACTAAATAGAATTATCATTTTTCTACCCAGGGAACATCCCTATTTACTAGCCATGAGGCTCTCACTCCAATATTATAAATGTGGAAGTTTGGATGGATGTGTGTGTGGATGTATGTTTGTTATTCAATCACGCCAGAACGGCTGAACGGATCTGGATGATGGCACAGAGATAGATTATAATTTGGAATAGCACATTATGCTACTTTTTACTACGGTGTAATGTTCCCTTGGGATGATAAAACACTATTCACGCGGGCGAAGCCACTGGCAGAAACTAGTTAATAAAATAATTCGTAAGTGTATGCTTACTTGTATTCATTTTGATGCTCGTCTGTTCATTCACAATAGCTTTGATGACTCCTATATGTCTTCATAAAAATCTGTAAAGATGCGATTAAAGTTTAAAACATGAACGAGATAAAATGCAGAATGGCTATTCCAGAAATTCGATTCTCGATGTGAACAACAAAATAAGATTATTTCATGCTTTTACGAGTTGATAATTCAGTGAAAAATACCAATAAAAAAATGCTGGAATGCTGTTATTACACAAGACCAGAAGAAATGATATATAAATAGCACTAAATAAAGGCCATAAAATAAAAGAATCTTGAAAATAATTTCATCATCATCATCAGCCTTTTTATGTTCCCACTGCTGGGACACAGGTCTCCTCTCTGTGAGAGGGGGAATGGAACCGTAATCCACCAAGCGGGTCCAATGAGCGTTGGTGAATCCACATGTGTTGGCAATTTTGGTTGCAGGACATGCCGGTTTCCTCACAATGTTTTCCTTCACCGTTTTGAGAGCAGTGGTGGTGAAATAATTTACACAAAGTAAAGCGCCTGCCTGGGTTCGAACCCACGACCTACGACACATAAGTCGGGGCCTTTACCACTGATTTCTGTTAAAATAGTATAAACAATCGATAATTTATATTTCACGGTCAATTACAGAAAATTATTAGGTTATTTTAATATTTGCGATTTTTATTAACAATGCCGAACTAAAAAAATCTGTGTTCTTCTTAAATGATTTTTATTAAAACCATCTTGTAATGAAAATAAAGAACAAAGTTTTCCCTCCTAGATGTCCAAACACCTATGTTTGTAAACAAATCATAGTGTGCGTAAAGAAGTCGGTAATAATGAAAGTGATTTGGTTTGTATTAAGTTCAATAAACTTTACTTACCAAATATAACGTGGCCTCCAAAAACAAAACACACGATTTTTCACAAAATATTTTCACACAGACTTAATCTATTTAGGGAAACTTTATAAGTTCGCCTGTTATCCGTCAGTCATATAGGGTTTCTGCTCAATAACTGTTGAATGTTAACAAACGTAACACAGTGTTGTGTATTGCGCAAGCGCTCTGTCTTCGAACTACAAAAAGTACAAAACAAATCTTTGGTATATTTTCATTGGCGCCACTCTGTCGCCTACGATGTACCACGTATCCACCAAGGTCAGTTAGGGCCGTCCGAACATTTGCTCCCGAATATAGCCGACCGCATGGCGGATTTGCTTCGGTCTATTATGACCAAATAGTGGCGTTAGAAATCGCGCCACCCTGTCCTTACCTACTTTATATGTCCTTGATTATCACCTAGTGTTAGTGAATACATGCAAAACATGCATTAAGTAATCCTTTTTTTTAAATTCAATAAATGAATGACTAAAATCTTTTAGCCCACGTACATCTTAAAACCTACATTTGGCAGTCGTTAAAGATCAAATAACGTATTTTTTTAACCGACTGCCGAAGGAGGGTAATGTGCTTAACAGTCTATGTATGTATGTTAATATGTGGCGTTCTAGAGACCAAATGCGTTGGCCGATTTTGAAGATTGGCTACATTAAAATTGGAAAATAGAAAAATGGCGGATTTTGGGCGCCATATTATCGTCGGGCCCCAATTTCTTTTTTTCTTCCAAACCCATCGTGTGGGTTAAAAATGTTAATTAAAAAAATCTAAGAACCCGACTGCTTAAGAAGCGAACTAAAAAGACGTAGGTAAACAAGAAGAAAATAATGTTGTGCAGTCGGAGGATACATCTGGTTTTGGTCAGCCAGCTCGCGAATAATTAATCTATTTTTACGTAACTTATTTGTGGGTCGATTCCTACCTACGCCGTACAAACATAGTAGAATACCGCTTCCAGCAATCTGTAGTATTGTCAGTATTGTAACTTAAGTGACAACCCTATTAACTGGGCATACATTTGAAACATTTGGTACTTACCATATACTTAAACCGAGCGTATTGGTCTATATCTACACACATGTTATCAAGCCCTTGAACTACAGTTCGGAACAAAATTTAATTGATTATTCTTTTGTCGGCAGTTTTAATGTTTTAGCGTGAAAGAGACGGAGATATCGCTCTTGCTTGTTTATTATACCGCTCTTATCTTAGATAAAGTACCTATAGATTTCGCCATAAAATGAGCTTGATTGATAGAGCGAGATCGCTAGTTGGCAGCCCCATATAAATAATAAGGACAAAAGATTATTTTTTGTCTTTGTCACCAAGGCCGGCTTTTGTTGTTTGTCAAACTCTAATGTTATGGCAGGGTTGACAAACAAACTCGGTCGTATTTGATTTTCTTTGATTTCCTGGTATTATGTGTTTATTGAGACAAGGAATTGGGTTATTTATAGATAATAAGTGTCAGTGCGATGGTGGGTTGTAGTGTTCTTGTTGTTGTTGTAACACCAGAAATAACTATTGTTGTTTCATGTGTGGCAAAGCCAAAAAAAAATAAAGGGCTACATCTATAGATACTTTATCTTATTGTATGCTAGGAATGATTGGATGTTAGAGGCTCAGTTAAGGCGTAAATGAACTATTTATAGGCATTTTTTTAGTCAACTAATGGTTTGGCGTTTAGAAAATCACGTAGCGTTGTAAAATTGTTGTAGCTGATAGAATGTGATTTTCTCTGGAAATAAGGACTACAGCTTTATTTTGAGAAACTATCCTTTAATCATTCTGGTTAGCTTTTTAGCTAGGATAGCTAGAACAATAGCTTCTAGCCACTTAACCTAACCGGATAGGTACTGCCTCTCTGACCTCCATAACCCAGTTAGTAACTGGGTAACACAAGACTGGTGATAGTTTTTTTTTTTAGCGACTTCCCAAAAAGGAGGAGGTTATCAATTCGACTGAATTTTTTTTTTTTAAATATGTTTTACCTCAGAACTTTTTACTAGGTGAACCGATTTTGATGATTCTTTTTTTATTTGAAAGCTGGTGCTTGTCATGTGGTCCCATTTAAATTGAGAGAGATATATATATAGATAGCTGCAATCGAATGTCTGTTTATTTTTCACACCATTTCATAACATAACATCACACTGGTACGCTCTAAAGGGGTACGCAGGTGTGAACAGTTCACCTTGGTATACTCTCATTCCACCGGTTTTGTTTAAGTTTCATGTTATATCTATTCTGGCATCACTTTGGGCATTATAGGTACCTAGCCTATAGAACTGGTCCATTATGTACCACAACTAAAAAGTGAAAATAAATATATTTTTTTACAAAAAAATACAACCGGCTTCCAAATAAAAACAATACAAAGTGAACAATAACTTCAATTTCGGAAGTCTGTGTCAAAAAACAAAGAAACGAAAACAGAAACACCGACTTCGGAATTATATTTGGAATCCGGTTATATTTTATTGTAAAAAGAGACTTTTTTTCTTAATATTCCTGGCTTCTGACTATCCGTAGCGACTGTCAAAGATCTACAAAAAAAGCCGAAACCAACAGCTTATTGACGTCCCTCTGAATCATCGATGCTTATGTTAAAATTACCATCTACGGCCCTACTTCGGCAAGCGTTGCTGAACTTTGAAGATCGACCCGTCCTGTTACTTAGCCACGAACTCCTCAAAAGTTGTCCTTTAATATCATGAAAAAAAATTGTCCCCAAAAAACATGGTCCGACAGTTCTCGTGCCAGCATCCCAGGCCATAATGAAACCTCCCCTGTCATGTGGCGTTTCATATAACGTTAATATCAGTGACGTCACGACAACCGGACAGCCGGATAGCAACCGTCGCTTGCAGCCGGACGCTGATTTATGTGCACTGATGTGTACTGCATCGTTAATTAATGTACACTCAAGTGTACTTTACACTTATTAATTACTTGGTGTTAATTAGACTTGAGATATTAAGAGGCATGATGTTTCGGTAGCGCATAATGTCAATTATTTCATCATCAGTCTTGATCCCACTGCTGGGACATAAGCCTCAGGTCGTAAGTGCTACTGCTGACCAAGATGTTAATGATTAGGCAAAGCGTTATTGGGCGGTTCTCAGAAGCAGCCTGGCGTCTGGAGTTGTGCTCATTTTATGGCAAGCTCGCCTCGTATTACATGGGACCTAAACATAACGAGGTTCTGGACTGGAGAGGGTTAGGCATCAACGTCAATGGCGAGTACATCACTCACCTTTGGTTTGCCTACGATATAGTGGTTATGGCTGAGACTATGGACGACCTCAGTGCAATGCTCGATGACCTCAGTAGAGCTTCCGAAAGAGTGTGTCTTAGGATGAACATGGACAAAGCCAAGGTCATGATGAATGTCCATGTTACACCCACTCCTATCAAGGTCGGAGACCCTACACTCGAAGTTGTGAACGACTATGTCTAACTGGGACAAACGATCCAGTTGGGTAGGGCCAACTTCGAGAAAGAGGTAAACCGTCAAATCCGACTCGGCTGGGTAGCTTTCGGGAAGTTGCGCGGTATTTTCTCGTCCAACTTACCACAGTGTCTCAAGACAAAAGTCTATGACCAGTGTGTGTTGCCCAGTGATGACCTATGGCTCTGAGACGTGGTCGCTCACAATGGGCCTTATCAGAAAGCTTACAGTCACCCAGAGGGCAATGGAGACGGCTATGCTCGGAGTATCCTTACGTGATCGAATCAGAAATGTAGAGATCCGCAAGAGAACCAGTAAGGTCGACCGCGAACCGGAAGACGTTGCGTTGGAAGGCCTCCCACCAGGTGGACCGATGACCTGGTGAAGGTTGCGGGGTTCCGCTGGATGCGTGACGCACCGGACCGGTTAAAGTGGCGACGCTTGGAGGAGGTCTTTCGGCTGATATGATGATGATGAAACATAACGAGGGCAATATGTGTGTACGTGTATACGGGTGGGCATAAAATCGTGAATCAAACGAAACAGGGCGATAATTGGGGTTATTTGCCGTAGGTCCTAAAGAACATGTTTTTTTGTACTGCGAATGACCACAGCTTTCGCCCTGTATCGTTCCAACCTGTATAGGTTTTTTTTTTTAATTTAAAATAGGCTCGCACTTAAACATATGCTTGCCTAGAAGTAACCTATTCACTCTTAGATTGTAGCTATCGGGTAACATCTAATCCTAAGCCTTCGGGGTATAACAGAGGTGATGTTACGTTATGTAATTCACTCTAATAAAATATATTCAGTAGCCTTATATTTTCTTTTAGTCATTCGTAAACGTTGATTCATATGGAGAAGAACGCACAAAAATCAGCTCGTCATGATTTGGACATCTGGATAATCAACAGTTGACAACATTCTCTACTACCAGACGCAGAATCCAAAGAATGGTCACCCATATCAAGCAGGAGACAGAACAAATAAGCAAGTAAAAGGTTTACAGCTCTATTTTGAGAAACTAACCTTTTGTCAATCTGGTTAGCTTTTTAGCTAGTAAAGCTCGGAGAATAGCTTCTAGCCGACCCAACACATCTACCCATCAAACTTCATTGTTACTCACGAAACCCTTACCTCAACCTCATATACACACAAACCTGAAAAAATACTGAAAATATTCAAGTCTAGGCCTTTGTTTTATAAGCTGGAGCCATAAAGTACAATAAATATAAACGAGAGTTTATTGGCTGGCTCGCCGGGGACAAATTATTTCGGAGCCATACACTTTGTTAGGTAAAACTACTTTTAAGGCTATTTTACTGCCTAGTTTATGGGGTAGGTAATAGGATTGCTGATCTGGGAGTAATATGTTTTATTTTAGCTTTCAGATTAATCTGAGAGAGGTAGGGTGTAGTTTTAAACTTGTAAAGAGCTTAATAGTACCACAGATAATATAATACTAGCATGCAGATACCTCATCCCATACAAAGAAACCGCGCTGACTTAACTAGCGTTTTTCATCTGATTAAACCGATTATTTTTTGTACATCGTTCGCGTTCGGTTCCGTTTCATTGCGATAGATAGATAGTGTTAGCAGCGACTTGCAACTAAAAGGGTTTACTCGGTGCATGAATATAATTTTCTTTAAATAGGTACAGTGAAGATTTGTTTTATAGTATTTTTCCCCTTTTTACAGTTTCGTTGCACCAAAATGTGTTACAAAAAACAATCGAGTGGAATGCCTCAGACATTTAAAACCGCGCCATCTATTGGCATCAATTTTAAATGATCCGTTAAAAAAATCTTTGAAATGTGAATTAAGAGCCCAAATTTCAATACTTTTGTGCTTAGGAGAGTTGATTAAACATGAACATACAATTTTTAATTCATCCATTTCCATCTAGTGAGATTTATTTGAACCAAATTTTCTTTCCTAGCGCTGGGACCTCGTTCTAAACATGGTGGTATTCTATCGACAAAAGCGTGGCCATAGTGATTCGAAATTTGTAAATTTTTGGGATTTTTAAGCGCCATCGAAATATCGCGTGATCATTCGCTTACATTTTTGCATTATGACCACTTTGTCTAGAGCCTTCGAGTATATGCAGGTGGCGTACAATGCCGCTTATGATAACGCACCTTAGTGTTAATCTTTAATTATTTATGATGAGAACGCATTTTTGATCTGCAGTTAACTCAACCAATTTCTTAATTCCTAATACTTTGTTGTACACCAAAAAACAACAATACATACATTTGATGATCAAGTACATGTACAAAGGCGAGCTTAACTCAATGCTGAGTTCTCTGGCATCACTAATGGTCAAATAAGTAAAAGAATTAATTATTTGATAACGCATTTATACATCAATTGTTGGTCTAAACCAACAATTGATGTATAAACGCGTTTTACTAATATTTTAAACTATTGGTTAGCATATTTAACCATTGGTTGATTTAACTACGAATGTAACAAGTAACAATTGTAGATAGGCCAATAAATAAATAAATAAATACAAACTAAAACCAGACTACTGAAAAATAACGCTCTAAAATTTATGAAACAAGAAAAAAATCTCATCTCAGAGGATACTTTGCAGAATGTATTGTAGGTGGCATACGACCACGGTTTTCCTCTGTGATGAGAAATTGTTCTTGTTTCATACATTTTAGCGCGTGATTTTTCAGTAGTCGGGTTTTAGTTTTTGAACTTAGTTTGTTAGATTTTTGCACATTATACATACCCTTCTGTGTTTTTTTATTTTTGTTTATTACTAGCGGACGCCTCGCGGTTTCACCCGCGTAGTTCCCGTTCCCGTGGGAATACAGGGAACAATGTAGCCTATGTCACCCGGGGATAGTGTACTCGTAGCTTCACAACGGTGAAAGAATTTTTGAAATCGGTCCAGTAGTTTTTAAGTTTATAAACTGTCATGGTCACTAACACTAACATTAGAAATGGGATATTTACCATGTTTACTGTTTGATGTGAGTTTCCGATATTTCGGTGCTGTAAACATGGTAAATATCCCGTTTCTAATGTTAATGTTAGTTTTTAAGTTTATTCGTTACATACAAAAAAAAAACTTTCTTCTTTATATATAAGTAATAGCTGTTCCCCGCGGCTTCGCTCCCGTGGACCACCACCCAGGAACCGTTCGGGATTAAAAAATAGCCTATATTACTCAGAAATAACGTAGCTTTCTATTAGTAAAAGATTGTTTTAAATCGGGCCAGTAGTTTCGGAGCGTATTCGGTACAAACAAACAAAAAACCTTTCCTCTTTATAATATTAAGTACTAGCTGTTGCCCGCGACTTCGACCGCGTCAAACTCGTAAAAAATATTTTTTTATTTTTTTATTTCTCTCCGGAGCTATGAATTTTCTCGTGATCAAACGTAGCCAATGTTACTCGTTATTACATCAGCTATCTACCAGTGAAAAAAGTAAAGTAAAGTGAAATCGGTCGAGTCGTTTCGGAGATTACCCGGAACAAACAGACAGACAGACAAAAATCTTAAAAATTGCTTATTTGTTGTTAGTACCGTATATACTTTCACGTGCATTCAATAAAACGTTGTTATTTTGATATTACATACAGACACTTCAATTTTATTTATTTGTAGTATTGTATAGATAGAAGATTATTTTTTTCCATAAGTGTGTCCGTGGCATCAACAGTGGGCCTTACCAGAATGCCAACGCGGCGTTATTTATTCTTTTTAAATATCGCTGCACATGCTGAGGTAGCCTTGTTGGTCTCGCACGGGGGCTTTTTTAAATAATTTAACGTTTTTTGTTAATTTATCGTGTCTCTTGTGCGGTTCACAAATAAATATATTTTCTTTATTTCTTTCCTTCTTTCTTTCACAGCCTGACTCTGTCTACTGCTGAGCATAGAGCTTTCTTTTCTAACAAAACAATGTCGAAGAAGATTCATCATCATCATCATCATATCAGCCGAAAGACGTCCACTGCTGGACATAGGCCTCCCCCAAGCGTCGCCACATTGACCGGTCCCGTGCGTCTCGCAACCAGCGGATCCCCGCAACCTTCACCAGGTCATCGGTCCACCTAGTGGGAGGCCTTCCAACGCAACGTCTTCCGGTTCGCGGTCGCCACTCCAGAACCTTTCTGCCCCATCGGCCATCCGTTCTGCGAGCAATGTGCCCTGCCCACTGCCACTTGAGTTTGGCAATTCTTCGGGGTATGTCGGTAACCCTGGTTCTCTTGCGGATCTCTACATTTCTGATTCGATCACGCAAGGAAACTCCGAGCATAGCTCTCTCCATTGCCCTTTGAGTGACTGTAAGCTTTCTGATGAGGCCCATTGTAAGCGACCACGTCTCAGAGCCATAATATGTCATCACTGGCAACACACACTGGTCATAGACTTTCGTCTTGAGACACTGTGGTAAGTTGGACGAGAAGATACCGCGCAACTTCCCGAACGCTAAGAAGAAGATTACTTGTTTTAAATCCGCACGGTAAATATTGCAGATCCGTGCCTATTTCAAATACCCCGCTAGTACTTATTACCCATTTATGCTTGAACGAAGCCATAAATTAGATGTTTAGGCCTGACAAACGGACATTTGCATTAGACTCTAGGATTTATCTAGGTCAGGACACAGGCATGAGTTAGGTACTATAATTAATTCAGACTAGAAACAAGGCTACAATCTATTAACGTTAATTGAACTTTAAACAACAAAATTAGTTTTTGAAAACCCCATTTGCGATAATTCAAATTCAAAATATTTTGTGTCATTACCATTTGGCACTTAAAAAACGTCAGATGCTAGTGCGCGGTTTGAAATTGGTCGTTTTCCTTGGAGAAGAACCGTAGTCTAATTGCAAACTTTTTCATAGCTCAAAGCACGTGCTATGATATCATTCACTGCTTCATAAGATTTAAAATCTTCTTTCGACAGCTTTACGCTGTCTGACAGTTCAGCAAAATCCGTCCACGCAATGAATACAGTGGAGGACCTCAGTACAATGCTCGATGACCTCAGTAGAGCTTTCGAAAGAGTGGGTCTTAGAATGAACATGGACAAAACCAAGGTGATGTTGAATGCCCATGTTACACCCACTCCTATCAAGGTCGGAGACTACACTCGAAGTTGTGGGTCGCCCACAACTATGTCTACCTGGGACAAACGTTCCATTTGGGTAGGGTCAACTTCGAGAAAGAGGTCAACCGTCGAATCCGACTCGGCTGGGCAGTGTTCGGGAAGTGGCGCGGTATCTTTTCGTCCAACTTACCACAGTGTCTCAAGACGAAAGTATATGCCCAGTGTGTGTTGCCATTGATGACATATGGCTCTGAGACGTGGTCGCTCACAATGGGCCTCATCAGAAAACTTACAGTTACTCAATGAGCAATGGAAAGGGCTATGCTCGGAGTTTCCTTGCGTGATCGAATCAGAAATGTAGAGATCCGCAAGAGAACCAGGGTTACCGACATAGCCCGAAGAATTGCCAAACTTAAATGGCAGTGGGCAGGGCACATTGCTCGCAGATTGGATGGCCGATGGGGCAGAAAGGTTCTGGAGAGACGACCGCGAACCGGAAGACTTTGCGTTGGAAGGCGTCCTACCAGGTGGATCGATGACCTGGTGAAGGTTGCGGGGGGTTGCTTTCGGCTGATATGATGATGATGATGATGATGATGAATGAATACAGTTAAATTGTCAGTTCGCGATCAATTCTATGAAAGCATTCAGCAAACATTATAATGTTACACGATTAGGCTGCCTATGTAGTTGCAGCAAGAAACAGAGATAATATAAACACACGTCTCGTAATGCAGAATTTTCCTAAATGGCCGCTATACATTCCCGGGCGAAAGCCCGAGAAAATGCAGTACATTGTGTTTTTAAAACAAAATACTTCATGATTGTACTCAGTACTGAGAGCAATGTACATCGTCCTCGCGAGCTCGAGAGTGTAGAGCCGGCATTACAACACAGCATACCTTCCCATAAAACACCTAAACAAAACACACACATTCTCACAAACAAACACACATACAAACGGCCAAAACGGCAACAATATCTATGAACGTAACGATACCAATTTGAAAGAACGGCAGACGTCTTCATTTACCCGCCGTACGAAATTCAATTTATGTGACAACCTGTCCACCGGCTGAAATTCCATTTCCATTCCAGAGAATACGACAGGTTTTGGTGCAAGGTATAAGGGGCGGCTGAGTATTTGTTATGAAGATAACAGGCCTTACAGGCCTTACAGGCCTTAGGCATGTCTTAATGCAAAGATCATTGGGTTTTTTAACCGACGAAAAAATGGAGGTTCTCGATTCGACATCGACTTCTTCTTTTCTATTCTATTCTTCTATTCATATTTTTTTATGTATAACTTTTTACTGTGGGCCGATTTCATTTTTTTTTTATTGTATGCCTCATAGGTGGTTCCATTTAAATTTGAATAATAATATATACCCCTCAAGGAAGAAAAAAGGATTTATTGATAATTTGCCCACTGAATTTTCAATTGTCCGTGCCTCGGAAAGAACGTTCAGACATTAGTCCTGCTTCTGATCTCTCTTCAGTCGTGTCGGTTTGTCATCCGATCGGACTATGAGAGTGAGGGTCTAAGTAAGTCTTGGCAAGCAAATGACTCAGTCTCTGCTGAAATCGGCAGCCGTAGCCGATATTCGGTCTGGAGTCTGGAGAACTATTATTATCCCCTTGAGCGCTAATTAGCAAACACAATTGTAAAAAAAATATGTTTTAATTACCATAATTAACCGAAGAATTGCCAACTCAAGAGTGGCACTGGGCAGGGCACATTATTTTCTTTATTTTTTTTAACATTCCCCCATACTAGGAATTTCTTCCTGTATCGTGGGTGCCTTTACAAACATATAAACTCACATACAGAACACCCAGAGCCGGAACAACTATCTGTAGGTCATACAAATATTTGCTCCGTGCGGTAATCGAACCCGTGACACGCAGCGCAGCAGTCAATTGCTCAACCACTGCGCCAACCGTGCGCCAAAATTGCTCGCAAAACGGATGGCCGTTGGGGCCGAAAAGTTCTAGAGTGGCGACCTCGTACCGGAAGACGCTGCGTTGGAAGGCCTCCCTCTAGGTGGAACGACCTGGTCAAGGCTGCAGGAGTCCGGTGGATGCGAAACGCACAGGACCGATCAGTGTGACGACGCTTGAGGAAGGCATATGTCGAGCAGTGGACGTGTTTCGGCTGAAATAATGATGATGACCATAATTAGTCCCTTTTAGCGTTCAAGCTTTTAGCGCTCCTAGTGTCTCACACACTTATACCATAACAGCTTTAAGACGTCATTGTAGGCAAGCTGTCTTGTTGACATTATCGTGATAAAGTGATATTTTGCCGGCGATAACGATCGCCAAGAATTCCAAAATATTCTCACCTATGGGGTGATAATTATGAGCGATTGAAAGGTTACGTGGTTATTCAATATTTTTTCATAATGAAACAGTCTAGAGTTACAAGGGGAGGCAGAGAGAGGAACTTTTCTATTTTATTTTTTACACGTTGCCCAAAAAAGAGGGTTATGTTTTCAGGGTTCATGTATGTTTGTGAGTTTCTTTATTCCATCATGACTTCTAAACGGCTTAACCGATATCAATGGTTGTGGTATTGTTAGAAGTGTTGCGTTATGCCGGGTAACATAGACTGGTTAAAATTTAATAAAATTTAATGGGGGAGCCATGGTTCAAGGAAAATAAGAGTTTTATTTGTTTATAAAATTTGTCTACGTACACTATCATCGTCTAGAGCTTGCTTAGTACATAACAAAAAATATAAGAGTAGTATTCAATATGCATTATTTCAATAATAATATAACAAAAGAAAATAAATAAATATAACATTAGTATTCAATATCCTGGGGACCTGTACAGAGTAAAGAATCGTGCCAAGGAACCGTCGAAACAGCCTATGTTGCCAGGGATAAAACAACGCTTCTAACGATACCACATACTTTGATATCACTTAAGCCATTTAGATGTTATGGTTGAATAAAGAAACTCACAAACATACATGAACCCTGAAAACATAACACTCCTTTTTGGATAGTTGAATTTTTTAAATTTTATTATTCTTATTTAATTTGGGCCAAATGCAGACTCCATGGCGACTGAGAATTCATTTTGCAGATTTACCCTACCTTAGGTCAAACTCCAGACAGTAAGAAAAGAAAAAAATTAAAATCGCTTTCTCTTATAACATAAGTCAATAGACAACATTTAGTATACTTTTTTCACTAAATTAAACGACTAATTTTGCATGTATATTTAAAGCCGACGACCGAATCGTATAGCTTTTATATTTTTTTATGAATTGACATTTTCCGGGACTCAATTCTGCCTAAAGATACCGTTTCCCTTGTTATTTCCTGACCATGAAAAGGCTTTTGAAAATTCAGGTGGAGAATGGTGAGCTTTGAATTTGTTTAAAATGGCTTCGAATGTTGGACATACTGCCTCGAACGCCATTAGTTTGGATATAACGTTATAAAGTATGTTGAGGGGATAAATGAAAGGTAACTACCAAAGGGTATTATCAAGACTGTCGTGAGAGGAAACGCCTTGAGGCGACACCCTAGAAGGATATCATCATTTCAGCCGAAAGACGTTACGTCCACTGCTGGTAATAGGCCTCCCCCAGGCGTCGCCACATTGACCGATCCCGTGCGTCTCGCATCTAGCGCCTTCCCGCAACCTTATCCAGGTCATCGGTCCACCTAGTTGGAGGCCTTCCAACGTATCGTCTTCCGGTTCGCCTTCGCCATTTCAGAACTTTTCGGCCCCATCGGCCATCCGTTCTGCAAGCAATGTGTCCTGCCCACTGCCACTTAAGTTTGGCAATTCTTCGGGCTATGTCGGTAACTTTAGTTCTTCTGCGGATATCTTCATTTCTGACATGACCACGCAAGAAAACGCCGAACATAGCCCTCTCCATTGCCCTTTGGGTGACTTTAAGCTTTCTGATAAGGCCCATTGTGAGCAACCACGTCTCGGTCCCATAGGTGATCACTGGCAACACACACTGGTCATAGACTTTTGTCTTGAGACACTGCGGTAAATTGGACGAGAAGATACCACGCAACTTTCCGAACGCCGCCCAGCCGAGTCGAATTCGACGGTTTTTTTTTTTTATTTGGGACAAACCCACCGCACTATTCCCAAACCACTGCAACTCCTGAAAGCCAGAATCAACAGTGGCGACCACCAGAAAAGCGCCGAGGCAATGAAGCTCGACGAAGTCCCGGAGAATGAATTTAACTGTCTTGGATCCCGCAACGAAATTAATCAGAAAAGAATAACGGAGGAGTAGGAAAAAACATAAATTTCCACTTCCCTCCATATCAAGCAGGAGACAGAACAAACAAGGCCACTAGGCACAAAGGGTCGTTTACAACTGGGATAAGCCCAGTTGCCTAGCACCACTCGAATTCGAATTGAATTCGACGGTTGCCCTCTTTCTTGAAGTTAGAACTACCCAACTGGACCGTTTGTCCCAGGAAGACATCTTCGTCTACAACTTCGAGTGTAGAGTCTCCGACCTTGATAGGAGTGGGTGTTACATGGGCATTTTGTCCATGTTCATCCTAAGACCCACTCTTTCGGAATCTCTACTGAGGTCATCGAGCATTGTACTGACGCTCTCCATGGTCACAGCCATGACCACTATGTCGTCGGCAAACTCGCCATTAACGTTGATGCCTAGGCCCCTCCAGTCCAGAACCTTGAAGACATCCTCCAGCGCAGCAGTGAACAGTTTCGGAGAAATGACGTCTCCCTGTCTCACGTCGCGCCGGAGAAGGATTGGTTTCGAGGTCTGATCCTGAAGACGGACTGACATGGTGGCGTTTTTGTACAAACATTTCAACACCTCAATGTACCGGTAGTCGATCTGGCACCGTTGGAGAGACTGTAGTCCACAAACGCTAAATAGAGAGGCAGGTTATACTCTTCGGTCTTCTGTATAACCGGCCGCAGCGTATGTATGTGGTCTACGGTGCTAAAGCCTTTTCGGAATCCGGCTTGTTAGGGAGGCTGGAAATCATCAAACCTGCGCGCGAGACGATTCGTGATGACTCTTGAAAACAACTTGTAGACACACTTCCTGTGTTCACGCTTTCTGAAGAAGGAGTTCATCATAAATAGGCCCTCCTTCTTCATAAAACTGGCCAGTAGGTGACCCCGGTGGTTCCGTAGTCCAACTCCAAATTGCCCCAATTGCAACTCAACATCGTCTCGTTTGCCCAGTTTCCCTTTCAAGTCCCCCATGACAACGGTGAAGTTTTCAAACCATGCATGGCTCTAGAAATATTCATGGTCTCCACCTCGTCGTCGGGGTATGCCATGGTCGGGGCGTAGACCTGTACGACCTTCAGCGAATATCTCGAGGATATTCTGAGTATAAGGTACGCACCCTGGTCGACACACTCTCGATCTTCACCACGTTGTTCACAAAGGACTTGTGGACGATAAACCCGACACCATCCTGGAACTGCCGGTCATCCTCTCGGAAATAGAGTATATTACAGGATTTGAGGATTATCGAGTCCTCCCCTCTCTTCGGACTTCAGATAACCCTACAATGCTCCATCGTAACCCGCTCAATTCCTCTTTAAGTTCGGTGATCTTCTTATCGGTCCGGAGTGTGCGCGTGTTGTAAGTTGCCAGGTCCAGTCGTCGGTGTTTGTTAGGGTAGCCGGATCTCATCCGAAGATTTTTAGCACCCCTTGCCATGCCGTAACCTCGACTGTTACCGTAGTCGAGGGTAGGCATGCTGCCGGGTACTAGAGGCCATTTATTATTTATGCTATTCATAGGGGGGCACGCTTGGCAGGCGGGTTGGCGATCGCAGTATGTATGGTTATTATAGATGCACAGAGAACGCTGCTGCCCATTCTCTGGTTTCTCCCTTAGTCGCCTCTTAAGACACCCACGGGAAGACATGGGATGGTCTTAATACTGGGAATCCTCCGTGCCTCGGCAAGTACGTTAAGCCGTTGCTCCGTCCGGAGATGACAGATCTGTAGATTTTATATGTTCGGCAAGTTACGGCAAGTGAGAACCCCGAAACTCTGTCAACTAATCTTACCAAGAATTATAGTGATACACGTGTAGATAGTGGAGGTCAGACAAGCTGTCGAACCATATAAACAACTGACAGCTGCATCCGCTTGAGTGGAAAAGGTTAGTCAAATTACAAAATATACAAATAATAAAAAATAAAAAAAACAAAAAAAATACAACCGGCTTCCAAATAAAAACACTACAATGTGAAAAATAACTTCAATTTCAGAAGTCGGTGTTCCTAGTTTTGATACATCGTTTTTTGACATCGACTTCCGAAATCGAAGTTATTTTTCACAGATAAAATTTTATGTTTGTTTGTAATAGGTAAAATCTGGCAGTACTGAATTCACTAATAGAAAACTACAATATCGCTGATATATATATGGATAGGACAGACGTATTCCCTTTTCCGCACTTAGACTCGCATTTGGCCCGTTGTGCATGCATGCCTCCTCTCTGTGAGAGGGAACGGGGGCGTAATTCACCACGCGGGCCCAGTGGGGATTGGTGGATGTCACATGTCTTCGAATTTTTGAATCTAAGATTTTTATTTCCTTAACCGTTTTGAGAGCAGTGGTGATGACATAATTTACACAAAGTAAAGTGCCCACCTGCCTGGGTTCGAACCCACGACCGGCGTTACCACTGGGCCGCCACTGCTCTCTGATATAATTATATCAGTTTGACAATCTCGGGACCCCGGTCCTTTGAAAGGCGTGCGAGGGGCCGATGCCAACTCGCAGAGGCCTTGTTAACCTTGTATCAGGAAATGTGACACCAACCGACGATTATCACTACGCAGCAAGGGCAATCCCCGGTTGGTGCAGGACTATTACAAAATATGGAGAAAAAATATATTGGGCTATGGGTTTGGTAGGTTTAGTGGACCGATTGCTTAAAACTGTTCAACTACACGGCTATAAAATGGCAGGGGGTGACATGCATACTCAATTAATGGCCCCCGTAAAGGGTCGCTAGCACTTTAGTGAAGTAACGCCAAGAGGGCAACATATCCGGAGGTGCTTGAGGAGTGGAGAAGTTTTCCACGGCTATCAGGACAATCTCGGAAGTACGGTCAAGATACCTACCAGCATCTTAATGGGTTAACTTCCCTCCTTTTCTGATAATGTTACACGGATATTTTACTAACTAATACCAATATATTATACATTTGGTACGGAACCCTAAATGTAAGAAGTCTGACACATCCGTGGCCGGTTTTTTAGGGTTCCGTACCCGAAGGGTCTAGACGGTGCTCTATTGCTGTCACTCACGATCACGTGTCCGTCTGTCTGCCCGTCTATCTGCTTGTCCGTAGTCTGTCACAAAATTTAGTTCCAAAGAATTTTTTAACTTACCATTGACCTATGAACTTGAAATTTGGTGATAATGTTTATTATTACTGATATTTTACTAACAAATACCAATATATTATACATTTGGTACGGAACTCTAAATGTGCGAAGTCCGACACGCACTTGGCCGGTTTTGTCACCCTATTGTTGTCACTCACATGTTCGTTTGTCTGTCTGTCGTCTGTCACCCAGGTTTTACAGCAAAACGGTTGGAGCAAATCGTCGTCTTCAAAATGTCACAATATAAGCGTCTTGTTGAGCCAAAGCCATACAAATTGACAAAAAATATATTGAAATGTTTTTAAGTGGGTCTCACATACAGATACCCTTATCTGTATGGGAAAATGCGTGAAAAAAATTCATTCCGACCTCCCCCATCGAGTGAGATATGGTTGTTTAGAGCTCGTTGATTAGATCAATACAAATATTTTTTATTTAAAAAGTATTGGAAAACAAAGGAACAAGAAGCCACCAAAGCTAGCTTTTCTTTTTTAATTTTTTTCCGAAGAATTTTTTAACTTCCCATTGACTTATGAGCTTCAAGTTTGGTGATAATGTTTATTATTACATATAATTTATTAAAAATACTGACATAGTGATGAATCAGATTTTCCTTTGAAATATCCTATTTTTTCCTATTAAAACCAACTTGTTTTTGCGGTTTGGTACGGAACCCTAAATGTGCGAATTCACGGCCTGAATGCACTTGGCCGGTTTTTTTACAATTTTTTATCTGTACGTTTTGGTAAATAAGTTAATTTTAGTGTTACATAGACAGAGTTGATGCTACGAGGCATTTTCTGGCAACCAAATAATGCCAATTGATTTGCCAAACTTTATAATTACATTTCTTAATTTTTCTTAAATATATGTAAAAACCTGATTGAACAAGACGATGCCTTATAGCTTTTTATTAACATCATTATTTATTAACATTTATTACTAATAAAATAACGTAATTATAGTAAAAGTGCTCTTTGATTCCACTACCAACAAATGTAATAAGTTCTAAATTATCACACAAAACAATATTAATTTTCAAAAACTCGGCCATAAGCCCTTCAGCTTAGAAACAGCAAACACTGTTTTGTATAGGTGCTGTTTCCAGTAAAATACTTTACTCTGTAAACTGATTCTAAGTCTTGAAATTATAGTCCTTAGACTACGAGGTTCCGTAGAAAAATGTTGGTAGGTAGATACTTAACTGGTTTTTCATACTTAGAGCGGTTTCGCACTGCATCCGGTCCGAGTCCGGATTTCAGTTCCGAGTTCTATCCGAATTGAAAATGATCTGAATTCGGTCGGACGAAGTTCGGATCTAGGGCGTAACACCTCGTAGAAGTAGTAGTACTACGGGTGCTTCGGACTAAAATTTCTCGGACTCGGATCGGATACAGTACGAAACCGCTCTAACTCAAATTTTTTCATTATAAAAACTAAACGGTTAATGTAGCCTGTTTGTGAAGGTATTAATGTTTATATTTTACAAGTTTTTTTTTGGTAAATTTAGCCCACTTCCCAGTGTCCGATTGATATGAAATTTTACACAAAAGTTTGTTCCTCGACACAATGCAATATTTATTTAAATATAAAATATTGTTTATACACCTGAAACTATTAGTAACTGCTTATAAACTGCGTCGTTGATGTTGTGAGTACAGCTGCTGAACATGAAGTCATCATCAGAATGCTCATCCTATCAAAGCGTATAACTCAAGAGTTTCATGTGTGTGTGTTGTTGTTCCGTTCGCCATAACAATAAATTGTAGTCAGCAACTCAGCATGTCTGTGTTTCATGCTTATCCTTATTTATGCACTGTTGTCAACATGAAGTAACGAGAAAAGATAGCTAATATAGTCCCAAATATAAAGAGTGTAGCATTTTATGAGAATCTTCAAGCCATGGCAAAAATGTCGTTGTTCTAACACGTAGGCCGTTTGTTGACGACCCGACACGGCAATATCAGGTCATTGCGCTGATTCAGAGCTCCTGCTCACATTAGGCCATCACTGCCCATTCTATTTTGTTTAGTTTACTAAGCAAAAAGAGTTTAGGAGTATTGCTCGCAAAACAGTTGGCCGATGGGGCTGAAAAGTTCTGTAGTAAGAACCGCAAACCGGAAGACGCAACGTTGGAAGGCCTCCCTTTAGGTGGACCGATGACCTGATTAAGGCTGCGGGAATCCTGTGGATGCGAGATGCATATGACCGATCATTGTGGCGACGTTTAAGGAGGCCAACCAGCAGTTGACGTCTTTCGACTTAAATGATGATGATGATGAAATAGTACAATTTATATCCAGCATAAAAAGTCGAGATTTTAACACGAGTGATGTAGTCTTTTTCCACTACCTGATGAGGTTACTTAATTAAATGCAAATAAGTTCCAACAACAATTTATTAGAAACGTTCGGACTTTCGATGCGCGCTTTTTCGAGAGGCAACAGGTCTGTATCATTATGCCAGTTACATAATCATATAAAAACTCCATACAAAAGTCATTTCGTAACTGTCATTATGTAATTTTGTTTTTTTAATTTTTATTTAATAATCTTGTGTCTAAATGTTCATATTTCGAAACGAATTTCTTAGGCAATGTGTTATATAATAGACAAGGTAGTGGAAAAAGGAGTATTTATGAATCATAGCAAGCCGGCTCTGTAGGTCCTACCCCCATAGAAAAAGGCGAGAGTTTATGGATGCATGTATAGAAAGAAAAGAAAACATATTTATTTGTCAAAAACCACTAGGGTACACAACATAAAAAAGAAAACTTAAAACTAAACAACAATAAAGAAGAGAGAAAACAATATACATCTAACATTGTGCGTCCCACGGTTGCGCCAAATAGGACCCGTTCAGCAAAATAACGGGCAACTAGTTCCCGACGCTGGTATTCAATTGGACCTGTGACTGAGTTTCAATTCCTGAAAATATAACACGTCTATTATAAGGATAGTTAACGGTAGCTAGTTCATCATAATTTTAGCTAATAAATTAGTACAAACACGTGGAGCATGGCTGGCGTGAGCCACATGTTAGTACTCGTAAGCTATTAAAATAATTTTCATATTTACGGAGCAACGTTACTGAATTTTCCAACGATTTTATCCTGAAAATTCGGAAGTAGGTATCACAAAAAAACAAGCCCCAATTTATAAAACCTTTAATATTCAACTTTATTATTATGAAAAACAAAAAGTTTACAATAACACTGTGTGCCTCTAAAATATTTGGTACTAAGAAATGGTGCGAGGTTCAGAAAATCGGAGAAAATTATTTTATATCGCCTTTCTTTCGTTGCACAAATAGTTTTAATGCAGGGACCTTAGTGATCGGAAAATAAATAATATTATCGATGAATACATTATCTTGTTGTTTCACCATGTCTTTAATAGGCGGACACAGTTAAAATTATAAGACGTGGTATCTATCAGCAATATGTTTTGTGCAAATCATCCATTCTATATCGAGACAGGGGTCCAAGATTGCATAGTTACTTTCCGAGGCTGGGAGGGCCTTGCCTCAAAAAGTATCGAGTAACTGGATTGTGGAAGTCATAGGCGCACGGTTGGCGCAGTGGTTGAGCAATTGACTGCTGCGCTGCGTGTCGCGGGTTCGATTCCCGCACGGAACAAAAATTTGTATGACCTACAGATAATTGTTCCGGCACTGGGTGTTTGTGTATGTGAGTTTATATGTTTGTAAACGCACCCACGATACAGGAAGAAATTCCTAGTGTGGGGCAACGTTTTTTTAAAAAAAAAAAAAAAAATATAGGCAAGAGAATGGATGAAACTCAAAGCCGACGCCAACATAAGGAATAGGGCAAAAAAAAGATAACTTCTCCAACCGAGAGCCTTTCACCTAGGCACGAATTATCGTGACTGTCGTGAAAAACTAAATAGACTCCGTACAAGTCAGCCGCAGTAAAAGCAACCTCGTTTTTAGTATTTGTTGTTATAGCGGCAACAGAAATACATCATCTGTGAAAATTACAACTGTCTAGCTATCACGGTTCATGAGATACAGCCTGGTGACAGACGGACAGACATACAGACAGACAGACGGATCGCGAAGTCTTAGTAATAGGGTCCCGTTTTTACCCTTTGGGTACGGAACCCTAAAAAAACACGGGAAAACTTCATAGCGGCTAGCTTAACTAACTATACTATAGGATAACTGATAAAATAAATAAAATAAAATAAAAATTCTTTATTCCGTTCATTTTTACACAGTACAATATTAAAACAAAAATACATTACATAGAAACCCTTAAGTGCTAGTTGATACCTACATCTTTATAGTATAACGAAGAGGGTGCAATTCTCTCAGAAATTAATTCCACAATTGTAACAGAACGATAACCCTCCACCTATAATACTAAACTTTAATTTAAAATCAATATCCCGACAGCCAGCACCCCAATCCGATTGAGTTTCAAATAACACAATCCTAACTTTATCGATACCGACATCGATAACTTCCCCGCTCGACGGTCATCAGTGGCCGGCCCGGGGCGAAAAGTTGTCGGCACCATTATTATGGGGGGCGGAAATTCTGCTAGTTGCCCGGGGTGTCTGTGAAATGCCACGTTAGATCTGTCACTAGGATGGAAAATGATTTGGGTTTGTTTCTCTAGTTAGTGGGCGTGTAGATGTCTTGGGAGATTAAATAAGTGAAAGATTTGGGGTGAATGGCTTTTTGTGGGGCCTGAGAAAATAATGCAATGGACGGATTGATACATTTTCAGGTTTCTGGACTTAAAGTTAATATTATTCTGAAATAACCAGCGTAGTTTGCAAAAGAAATAGATTTCGCTATACAAAATTACAAAACTGGCTTTTTTTGAGTTTTTACCCTTTGGGTACGGAACCCTAAAAAAACACGGGAAAACTTCATAGCGGCTAGCTTAACTAACTATACTATAGGATAACTGATAAAATAAATAAAATAAAATAAAAATTCTTTATTCCGTTCATTTTTACACAGTACAATATTAAAACAAAAATACATTACATAGAAACCCTTAAGTGCTAGTTGATACCTACATCTTTATAGTATAACGAAGAGGGTGCAATTCTCTCAGAAATTAATTCCACAATTGTAACAGAACGATAACCCTCCACCTATAATACTAAACTTTAATTTAAAATCAATATCCCGACAGCCAGCACCCCAATCCGATTGAGTTTCAAATAACACAATCCTAACTTTATCGATACCGACATCGATAACTTCCACGCTCGACGGTCATCAGTGGCCGGCCCGGGGCGAAAAGTTGTCGGCACCATTATTATGGGGGGCGGAAATTCTGCTAGTTGCCCGGGGTGTCTGTGAAATGCCACGTTAGATCTGTCACTAGGATGGAAAATGATTTGGGTTTGTTTCTCTAGTTAGTGGGCGTGTAGATGTCTTGGGAGATTAAATAAATGAAAGATTTGGGGTGAATGGCTTTTTGTGGGGCCTGAGAAAATAATGCAATGGACGGATTGATACATTTTCAGGTTTCTGGACTTAAAGTTAATATTATTCTGAAATAACCAGCGTAGTTTGCAAAAGATATAGATTTCGCTATACAAAATTACAAAACTGGCTTTTTTTGAGTTTTCTCTGAGACTTCTCTGTGTGAGAAGAGACCTCTGCCCTGCAGTGGGAAAGTCGTAGGCTGGAATTTTTTTTTTTCATAACTAGAATTTTTCCCGCGGCTTCACTTTCGGAAGACCCGTAAAAGTTTTCGTGATAAAATGGAGCCTATGATATTCAACGAAACTGTAGTCTTTCGTCAGTGAAAGAAATTATGTAATCGAATCAGTATTTCCAAATTACCCATTACAAACAAACATAAAATTTTACCTCTTTATAATATTTGTTATTACTTAAGATTGACGCTCATATTATATCGCTATGTTGCATTTTAAAAATCTCAAGTTCATGAAGTTCAACAACAACAGCCATTCTGTTCACTCCATGTATTTTTACGTGAATTTTACTGAACAATGTCAAATTGTCAACTTATATTCAAAAACTTTGTTACAGCTCGTTGGCTTCTCAAGCAATTTTATAAATATTTATAAAAACATCTTACTCCACATTAAGAGGCGTTGTCAGAGGACTCTGAAACTGTTTACTGTCAGTCGAGTCGTGAAGATAAGGTTTACGAGGATTAGCTTCAATGGGCGAGGTGTGAGCGATAGATGAGCGAGAAATGAGCGGAGCTGAAGCTCTTTACAAAGTATCATTCTATCAGCGATGGCGTTTCTCGACTTTTCAAAATGTAAGGGATTGATCATGACATGTCGAAAGCGATTGGCAATTCCATACATTTTTGACATTTTATCAATTGCTATCGCGACGCTTTCATAGATATCCTTGAGAGCCTCCTGTAAGATGTAGTAATCATATACTTATTGAATCTCTGCCCGTGTTGGGTCACACTGTTAGTGCAGAGAGTAATTTAAATTGAAATAAGTAAATACTCGTAAAATAAGATGTTTATGTGATTGGTCAGCTTTTGAAGAGGTTTTTCTTTTATATTATTTGCTGATGAGTTGCTTGCCAAATTACTATACACACCTATACTAGTAAGCCGATGAGAATAGCTATCCTGAGTTATATTACTAAAAAACAAGTTATATTTAGGTACCTAAATATAACTGGGTACCTAATCTAGGCACTTTAAATACTTGTTTTTAGGTTTCCTACTCTATTTTTATATTGAAAAAAGACAGAAACTGCTGTGTTTAATATTGATTTATACAGTTTTTACGGAGTTTGGGCTCTTAAACATATAAATCTCAATAACCTTTTTTTAATCTACTTCTATCAAAGACATTCCGAATCTAAAAATGTCAGACGTCTTAACCCAGCCTCGCTGACCCTTTTCTCGCTTCGCTCATCTATATTCGTGACCAAATCTCAAGGTTTTAACTGCAGAACACTACGAGGTTTAGTGTTTTTTACGAAACTTCTATCAAGCGTTGTAAAAACCTCTTAGCTGTATTAAAAATGTATAGAAGAATAAAGTGTTTGGGCTCTTCCTTACAAAGAACTTTTTTTGACTAGATCTTTCAAGAAAGTATTTTTTTGCCACATTTTTTAAGGGAATATGTTTATATTGGTAATTAAAATTGGATAAAATATTTTTGTAACGAGAATGAGGACTTCCTCGTTGTTCTAGTGATCTTTGAGTCCAATAGTTAAGAAGACCCTAGTTCTGACTGTGGTACTCCATTCCTAGGTAGGTTAGTCAGATAGATTTCCAAAAAACATTGGACACGTATTTTTTTCTTTTTGTCACTAGCCTTTAGCCGCGCGGTACGTAATGACACCCCATTCCGTACCGCGCAGCTACTTCTTAAATTTAATTATTAAAACGTACATACAGCATAAAATTACAAAGGAGGACTTAGTGTCGCTGCGGGTGTAGTGACCTGTCAGTCGATAGTTCGCTGATGGATGTCAACATTTCTCTTGCTACCTTAGGAGCCCCCAAAATGGTTGCGCCGATTAGAACACAACGCAGATACGCGAAAGATTGGTTTCAATAGACAGGACATGATAAGCGATACAATAGGATTAGGGAAAGCACAAATACCTGGGTACTTCAAGTGCCGAGAGTAGCCCGCTGCCGTTGTGGATGAGTTTGTGATGTGAGGAAAGAGAGCTTCTTGGCGAGTTTACCGTCTTCGCGAATTGCACGAGTTCATTCGACTTGCGCTCGGCCCGCGTGCCGTGCCTTCCAAGTGGGTTTTTCCATTAGAAATCTCATTTGATTTTGTGGCGTTTTTTAAAATGCCATTATTATATAATATTGTAAAAATTCTCAATAAAAAACACCCAGTTTTGGTACGTTAAAAATATATTTTATGTTCGCTTTTATATCTTACCTTAAAATTACCTGAGAATTTAAATTGTAGAAGTACCTAAGCAAGTAGCTAATGAAATTTTTGACGTACACCGTAAAATGTCTAAAATATAATTAATTAAAAATGTTTTATCACGTTTAGCACATTTCAACGGGCTGTGAAAAATAAAAGTGAGAGTTATGAAAAAATATTATTTCGGTGAAAAAGTTTTTTGTAAAATAACACGTAGATTCCAAACGAGAGTTTTATTACAGTGCTGAAATATTCACAGTATTTTATAAAATACTACGTTTATTGGAATTCCAACATTCATGAATTTTTTGGAATTCATTCCATTGTTAAATGATAAAAGATTTTATTTCTGTAAGTTGGTTTGTAAAAACACTTATACATGTCGATCATATTTTTTAAAAGACCATTTCAGACATCAATCTACATGGTCTTCACATGATCTAGCCAAGATTTTGTCTGGACTTTAAAAGAGACTGTGACCTCTGAGTCTGTTTCGGCCTTTCTTCTCCAGAGTAGTCAGATAGGAAATTTCCTATCTGACTCTGATCTGACAAAATCTTGGTTATATGTGAAGACCATGTAGATGGATATCTGAAATGGTCTTTTGAGGAAAGAACTAGCCAGATTGACTGGACCTGTCCAGTCAGTGCACGCATTTGTCAATAACCGTGCAGCTCGACTCAGAATTCAAGGAGCTAATCGATTCGACGAACAATACCAAAGAAAGGACATTCGGGTAGGCCGCATAAACTACTCAAACTGCCAGTCCATGATTAAAAACTAACTGAGATAAATTCAAATTAAAAACAAAAAAATACTCATGATGCACATAGTCTTCACAATCACAATAATTAAAATAAAATAATATAATATTTAAAAAGTAAATAATCTTGGCATTGGAGAAAACTTTAAAAAAATTGGAGCAGCTCAATCCCAAGCCTTTTTGTCCTCAACGTAATCTATAACGGTATAAAACGCTGTCTGGCACAATACTTACGTTTAATGAATGATTTTGAATTTATTAAGGCTTAGATCTTGTGCGTAGCTTAGAAGATTATTATAAAAGCGTACACATATTGACATCTAAACGAGCCACCTATTTTCTTGAGCCTTGTTGTAGGTACTACAAATTTTTGTTGCTTCAAATGTTTCTAAAACTGTTTCAGGAACAGTGGAACTAACCTGTGTCCGCCTAAATCACTTAAAATGTTTCGGTTTGGAATAAAATTAAATGCTACGGGCAGTTCGCAGATTATATATTTTCATTCGACTTGTTTTCTGGGTAAAAAACTGCAGAACTATTCTCAAAAAGTACCAGGAACTATTAAGCAATGCTATAAACTCACATTAATTAAACAGTCCTGGAATATGATTGCTAAGTTCACTGGTATGCGTAATTTGGACTCTACTAGTAGACGTATCTAACCGTCGGCACTTTACTAGGAGAATAGGAAGTTCTTCGCTGCGGGCAATTCAAGATACGAAGAAGAGAATCGGCTTCATTCGAGCTGATGGGTAGCAGTACATACAAACGTCTAGAGTTATTTACTATACGGACCTTGTAGAAACTATAACAAATTGCCGTGCATTCAAGCGTTTTTGCCATATCTACTATTGGAATCAAATATACGAGTAAAAGCAGGGAATCAGCATTGCCATCCAGCGTCGCAATGCTGCCATCATTCTAGGCACGTTTCGCATTGACATCGATGTGGACGAATTTTTTTATGCACAATGAGCCCTTTTCCCGCTCCGCTTTGTATTTGTATGCCCTTTGTGCTTGTTTGTTTTTAGGATATTCAATTGTATATATTTTAAATAAAATTAAAATAGAATTAAAAATATAGCAGCTCACAATAATGACCCATTAATATTAATGCCAATTTTTATCCGTGGTGCTAGGCAACTGGGCTTATCCCAGTTGTAAACGGCCCTGTGGCTATTGTCCTTGTTTGTTCTGTCTCCTGCTTAATATGGAGGGAAGTGAAAATTTTGTATTTTTTCCTACTCCTCCGTTTTTCTTTTCTGATTAATTTCGTTGCGGGATCCAAGATAGGTAAATTCATTCGCCGGGACTTCGTCGAGCTTCATTGCCTCGGCACTTTTCTGGTGGTCGCCACTGTTGATTCTGGCTTTTAGGAGTTGCAGTGGTTTGAGAATTGTGCGGAGGGCTAGGCCCAAAAAGCACTTACATACCTAAACTCACGCCCTTGTTCCACGGCGCACATACTGGTATTTGCACGATCTACGCGGCCAAAATTATTTTGATGTTTAATTGGTTTCTAAACAACGCAAATAAGAAAAAAATACATATTTACACAACAAAAAATATATATTTTCAAAAATTGAGGTAGGTACGTCGATTACAGGAAAAAAAATTAAAATGCTAAGTTTCTGTGATTTTTTCTTCATCGCTCTCTGATGAATTTTCGATTATATTTGGTTCCGCAGATACGAACATAGCCAAGGTTTCAGGCAAAAATGTGTTTGCTTTCCTTTTTTTTACTGCTCGCTTACTACTTAGCAAAGGATCTGAACTAAGAAGAAGGCGATTAAAAATATCTTGGTTGCAACTTTCTCGGGAAAATTTCCTCGCAAAATCTTGGCGGTAACATCTAAAATGTTTGTTGCGAGCTTCAGCTGCTTCCTCGGAAAGCTGCCCGATTGGTAATAATGCCTTTTCGATGATAACCGCGCCATGGACTAGAACCTTGTGCATTGTTGGCGTCATAGGATGCCATTCATATAAGTTAACATAAACACGAGCAGTTTCTGAAGCATATCTTTCATATTTTACAGGATCAATTTGGTACCCGCTTGAAATTGCTTCCAATATGACTTTTAGTCTGTAAATTAGATCATAACTGATACCTGTTATTTCTGAAGCTAATCTCGGCTTCTCAAAAAACCTTCTGCTGGTATTTCCATCATTTGTATTTCCGAAATTGGATTTTGGCATATCTACTATTAGACCTGTTTCAGTGCGAAACCTTTCTTGTATGTGCCTTTTTTTTCGTTCTTCTATGTCTTTTTCCTCTTGCGTTTTTTTGCCCCTGTATTTCTTTACTTGTAGTTTGTAGGCTAAATGTAAGATGCTTTCAAATATACGAATTCTGGCGTGTAATACCGATATGCCAAATTCAAGAGCCGCAAAATTCACTTCTCTTGTATATTCCAATTTATTAAAATCCTTGGATGTTGCTCCACAAATGTAGCACCTACTTGTAGACTTTGTACCTGTGGCTGCATTGCAGACCTTTCCATCTACCATTGTCATGATAAAGGTGTGCTTTATAAATAACTTTTTCCCTGCTATGTCGACCACTGTTGGGACTAAAGAGCTAATAGCGCTTTTAACATGTCTTATTTCCTCTTCAGTGACATCATTATTTTCTTTGATAAAACGGAATCTTATTGGTCGACAAAATCGCGGCGAAGAGGGCGTTGGATTTTTCCATAAAACTTTTTCATTATTATCTCCACAAACTAATTGAAGAGGCACGAAACAGCTTTGAAAAAGATTTGCATCGGAATCGGTATCACTTTCAAGTTTTTGCTTAAACAGTGATTGTTGGGATCCATCGCAGCCCCATTTACTAATTATAGTTAATGATTCACGCTCTTGCTCCTTTAAAGTTATCAATACCTCTTCTAGGTACTCCGATAAACGCCTAACGGTAACATCCATTAGAGGCTGTAACTGAGCTTCGGCACTGGTACTCGTTACCGTACACGATTCTTCAGGTGGGTAACATTTCTTCTTGGCCTTTTGTAACGCACTGTAGCACGGAAAAAACTTCTTATTGGTCTTTCTTATAATTTCGTATTGTCCTTGCGTCAAATCTGCATCTACAAACATTTGCAACGCTTGCATTGGTGTCAAGGAGGGTTGCTCTTTACTTGATTTCGTAAGATGAAATGCTTTCTTATATTTAGTTGCTCGTGTCGGAGTACTGGTGATATCTTTAAGGACAATTGATGCATCTCTTTTACCAGATTTTCCCAGCTCCACTTGCGCAGCGTGAATAATGATCTCCTTTTCGAAACCAGAACGAAGTTCCTCAGTCTTTCGTCTTTTGCTCCTCTCACTTGCCTCTTCAAACATTTTGGGTGGTCGACCTGGCCTTGTTTGTGAGGTCTCAACAACAGGGATTTCAAACGTACCTTCCAGCCATGACCGGTTGTATTTAAGAAAATTGTCTTCTTTGTTATGAGCTTTAGTCCACCGTTGTTTAAGTTCTGATTTGAAATGGGCAAAACCACGTTTCAAATTAGCAATTTGATCTTCATTGTAACCGTCACATGACAAAAGTTCATCTTTTAGATGGTTTAATTTTGCATCTAAATTAGGCAATTTTTCTTTCTTCATACGGTCAAACAAGTATTGTCGGGTCACAATCCTTACTCCTGACGTACCCTGTGAACCTAAAACAAACGTACACTATGTAAAAAAGTCGATAACAAAAATCACATTATTTACATTTTATTGCTAAAAATCTTTAACCCCCCAAAACTTGATCTATCCGGACGTTTCCGGAGATGATTTTGATAGTAGTTATTAGGCAGATGTTCAAATAATTACCTAAAATTATAACCATAGCCCGATCTATCCCGATACACAAACAAAAACACTAGCAAAGAAAAAATATTGAAAGAAATTACGGTATGGAAATGAGTTTACGTATTATTAAAAAAAAAAAAAGTTTCTTAGTTGATCATAACTTTATTAACGTAGTTTGTAAGTCTCTTACCTGCTCTATAAGAATCCATCACTTTCAATTCGTAAGATCAACTTGAACATATAAAAATTCACTTTCGAAGTTAAGGTTTTAAAAAGCGCCGAGAACAGATACGTACACTAGGTGAAACGGTCAAATTCCGACTGATGCTACGCGTGAGGGGTGTGCGGTAGCAGGTAGATTGAGGGTGGGTATTGTTCTCTGGTTCGTCCTCTGTTCGTGGAACTTGCTTTTGTTAATGTTTTTGTTATTTGGATATTGGGACTTTTGGCCGCGTAGATCGTGCAAATACCAGTATGTGCGGCGGTGGTCTGAAACTACAGAACGCCACCTGTTAAGATCCTTACACACTTCTTTTGCTTCATTTACGTTTCTCTATAGGGAAATAGGCGTAATTATATGTAAGTATAATATAGGATATTCATTTGACCTTTAATTAAGAGAAACATTATGTGTGCACTGGATATTTATTCCCCAAACAGTCCAAAAATATATTCAATTAATTCCACAATTTTAATTGGAACAAAGTCGGACAGAGATCTCAATAAAACAGGAAAAACATTCAATTTGATATGTCAACTGCGAGATGGCTACATTGATTGATGAACGGGCTCTAGTGTGGACATAAAACTGAATTCGCTTTTTTTTGTATGAAATGCAACCGTGTCGCGCCTGGCTTTTTCGTGATGGATGGAAATTGCATTAGGCACTCTCGCAATATCTGATGTTGTATAGTAAATGTAAATGAAAAAATGTCATGTCAAAGATATGTTGCAGGACAAGGTAAAATGGTTCGTGACCAATCTATGCACAATTAGGTATTATGAACATAATAATTAATGTTCGTGGCTAAATAATAACAGCCGCTCAAAGCGCGGCACCACTTGTCGAGATAGATCCGTGGATGGTGCAAACGCAGCAGTGGTGGCCCAGTGGTTACGGCGCCGACTTACGAGTTGTAGGTCGTTGGTTTAAGCCCGAGCAGGCGTTTTTCTTTGTGTAATTTATTTCATCACATCACTGTTCTCAAAACGGTGAAGGAAAACATCAACACTCGTAATCCTGTAATAGTATAAGAAACAGGAAAACAAGACAAACGACAAATAGCAGAAAACATCTAAGCATTTGTGAAAAAAGTTATGAATACCAAATGTTCCACTTCTTATACAAAGAAAATATTCTCGGGGACTCCTAAACATAAAAGATACTTCAAAGCACAAACGCATATAATAATATTCCAAAAAGTTTCAATCAGGGGTAAAGAACATAACAATATTTGTTCACATATGTTTAAGTACAAAGTTACTATTCTGGAAGTTGTTCGACACTTTCACCAAATTCATCTGTAACACATCGATATTTTAAGGTGGTTATTCACCGGGAGCGTGAACTCTGTCGTTACGGGTAGACAGAAGCCAAAATTCTGATACCACTTTTCCCAAGGGTTATCTTGAGCTACTTGTAGAGGTCGGAGAGGCATTAGATATAAAATAAAATTAGTAATATTGTAGTAGTTATATACTTCTTCTAGCGTATGCCATTCACATCTGGAGTGAGGCCATCGAGAAGCACGGGGAAGCGCTTGCCGTCTCCCTCGACATCTCGAAGGCTTTCGACAGGGTCTGGCACGAGAGCCTTATTGGTAAGCTTCCTTCATTCGGTCTGCCCAGTGGACTGTGCGATTGGATCGCGGACTTCCTGAGGGACCGGTCTATACGAGTGGTTATTGATGGTCGCTCATCTGACCAACTGGATATCAATGCCGGGGTCCCTCAGGGATCGGTACTCTCAGCAACATTGTTCTTGTTGCACATAAATGATCTGTTAAAACCCGGCACCTTTGGGTATGCAGACGACAGCACTGTTGCTGAGAGATACGTATCCGACGCGCGTGCTACTGGGCCTCAGATCCAGTCTCTCCGGGAGGCCATGGATGGGCGCTTGAATCTGTCCTTGAAGGCAGTCTCCGAGTGGGGTGATGCCAATCTGGTCAGGTTCAATGCTACTAAGACCCAGGCGTGTCTTTTTTCCGCTAAAAGGAGCCAATTCCACCCGGCTCCTTCTTTCCGTGGTGTGACCGTGCCGATAACAGACCATCTTGAGCTTCTTGGCGTCACATTGACATCGACCCTCAATTTTGGTCCATTCATTGAGGCAAAAGCTCAACTGGCTGCCAAAAAGTTGGGGATTCTTGCAAAGGTGAGACGGTGCTTCACGCCAGAACAGTTGCTCAACTTGTACCAAGCGCAAGTTCGGTCATGCATGGAGTACTGCTCTCATCTCTGGGACGGATCTGCGAAGTACCAGCTGGATGCACTAGAGTCGATCGAAAAACGGGCCAAGAGGCTCATCGGCAATGAGATACTGGTCGAGTCTAGGCTCCAGAGCCTTGAACATCGGCGCCAAGTTGCCAGTCTGTCGGTTTTTTATCGGTTACATTTCGGGGAGTGTGCGATGGAATTGCATGAACTAATTCCTCCTAGCCCGTTCCATCATCGGACTACAAGACGTACGGCGATGCGTCATCGGTACATGGTGGACATCCCACCCATACGCACCAAACGTTTTGGGAGTACTTTCATTATGCGTACAGCTAAGGAGTGGAATTCCCTGCCGGAGTCTGTATTTCCTGATAGCTACAACCTGGGAGTCTTTAAGTCAAGAGTGAATAGGTTTCTTCTAGGTAAGCGTGCTACATCGTCGACCACATCATCACTTACCATCAGGTGAGATAGTGGTCAAGCGCAAGCCTATCAATAATAATTAAAAAAAAATACTTTCATTGTGCGTATAGCTAAGGAGTGGCTTTCCCTGCCGGAGTCTGTGTTTCCCGATAGCTACAATCTAGGGGTCTTTAAGTCAAGAGGTTTTTTCTAGGCAAGCGTGTTTCACCGTCGACCACATCATCGCTTATCATCAGGTGAGAAAGTGGTCAAGTGCGAGCCTATTTTAAATAAAAACGACAGTGTGAGCCTTTTATAATTTTTCTGTCAAATTCTGATACTAGTGATGTACTTATTACTTTTAAATCGATTTGATTAATTGAACATCGATATTGACAAAGGATAATGGCAGAGGCCCGTACTTTTTTTTAGCTGAGATTAAATTCCTATGACACTAAATGAAAAATATCTGGTTTATTTCAGGGTCATGTTCTGAATTCTTTGGTGCAAGAATTTTTGTTCAAGAACGCCGAGAATAAAAGATATTCAGTCATGCAGTTTTGTAGGTTATGTCTGGGTTACTTATAATAATGTGTTTAATAGGTAATATTATTCAATTTCGTGGCAGTAAAAGGGCAATATCGCATTAGCATTTCCCTTTCCTAGTTATTTCAGCATGAAATGTAAAATATACTCTTTGGAAAGAGTATATTTATTTATTTAAGCGACTGACGTGTATCAAAAGATCGTCGTCAACAACCAAGCTATATTTTATCCTTGCGTGATCGAATCAGAAATGTGAAGATCCGCAAGAGAACCAGGGTTACCGACATAGCCCGAAGAATTGCCAAACTAAAATGGCAGTGGGCAGGGCATATTGCTCGGATGGCCGATGGGGCAGAAAACTTCTGGAGTGGAGACCGCGAACCGGAAGACGTTGCGTTGGAAGGCCTCCCAACAGGTGGACCGATGTCCTGGTGAAGATTGCGGGGATCCACTGGTCGCGAGACTCACAGGACCGGTCAATGTGGCGACGCTTGCGGGAGGCCTATGTCCAGCAGTGGACGTCTTTCGTCTGATATGATGATGTTGATGAAGATTTCGCCATTGTTCTTTATGAGAATTGCATTTTGGACTTTTGGAATAAATACATAATGCGATTATGGTATATCAGTATTTTATATTTTATTTAATTATTTAACTTACACACACTATCTTACAGGTTGAACCCAATACAATAGTGATTAAAATCTTAATCTAAAATCACACTTTACATAAATGTATAATACTTATATAAACCTAAACTTCTAACACTAGCAAAATTCAACAAAACTCTTGCGAATTCACTCCAATTGCACGAAAATATGTCTAGCCTCTCATGCAATTCGTTGAGCACACATATAGTGCGGGTAAGAGGTGTGAGATTTGAATTTCATGTTACAGTTATCTGCGTGATCCCGTTTGTAAAGAAAAATAGATTACGACGACGGGAGAAATAGACTGGAATGAATGGCGACGGGTAAAATAGACTGGTTTCCTTCAAAATATAGTACAATTTGTTCTATACATTTAAAAAATTATGATTTTGTAATAGGCAAAAAGTGCAGATGATTATGTGAAACAGCATATCCGAATAAGAATGTAAGCAACTATCTAAAACAAACTACGACGACAGAGGAATGAGAAAACAAAATTAATTATTTAAACTTATTACTTTTGTATTCTAATTCCTCTGTACTTACCGATTGAAACGATTCTGTTTGTGTTGAGCACATCACTACCCCTAATTTCTCAAATCAAAATTATCGCAGAATTAATGTGACAATCTGTCAAGCACGCGTTATCTGCTGTGATTGGCTGTTGAAAATTCATTCAAACAATCACAGCAAATAACGCGTGCTTGACAATCTATCTAATGGACACGCGGCATCTGGCCTACTCTAAATCTGTGGGTGTCACATTTTTTGGCTTCTTTTTACCCGTAAAAACTGTCAAAGATCTAGAAATTACACGCAGAACCAACAGCTTAACGTGTGATGAATGGTCACCCATACACGGACATACCGACGGCAAGCGCCAACGCTATACCGACACTCCTCCCCTGCGGCCCCACCGCGTCCACCATCAGACGGTGGCGTGGCAGGTAGGGAGATCGGCGCACCGCAATACCTCCTCCGCCGCGGCCTCCAACCCTTAGCCACGATATCGTATGGGTATGGGAGAACCCATACGACATCGCGGCCCGCCTCATTTGCGATGTCGCCCAGGCAGCACCGCAACCTACATGTTGGCCGCTACGTCGTCGGCTTATCGCCAAAAGCCCTGACAAGCGGTAAAGCGAAGAGGAACCCGAAGAGACCCCTCTTCGGGTTCCTCTTCGCTTCACCCTGGGTGACCAAACCACGGTTACTGAGCCCCCCCCGCCTCGACAATGCGGGAACCCAACGGTGGGGGGGGGGCATATGGGTGCCTTGGCTTCGCTACCATGTACCGATCTTTGTATCCTGTATCTTTTGTAGCCGAAAAATCTTTCGTTCTTTCCCACGTACCTAATGCGTGTCAGATGTATTCGCTGATCGAATCTAAGCTGTACATTACACCCAAAAGCTCCCGGTGAATGACCACCTCAAACAACAAGAACACCTCTCGAAATGAAATTCTATGTGCACAAAACTCTTCGTAAAGTATTTCGAGTATCTTTAATAATTCACTCCTTTGACTTGTAATACGGTAACGAAAACGAGTTTCCTTAGTTTTGAAGGAAGGTGTAATAAACGTGTTTAGGAAGGGTTGTTAATTTTAATATTTAATGCAAAATGGTTGTTTGAATATTTCAGTTGTTGGCAACTGTTGGGGTCGTCTGTTTACTGTGGTTGCTTTAACCTTGTTTTGTTAAGAACTTGTTAACCACAGTTGCAGAAAATGTAGTTGTTATTTGGTCTAGACTATCATAATCATTCCTTTAGAGCCTTGATTCTAGGTTTAATGTTATATTATGGCACTAGCTTTTTTCCTGTCTTCGCTCCCGTGGCAGAAACGAAGTCGGGGAAAAACCCTCAGCTCAGCTAATCCCACCGAAACCGTGATTTGTATAGTATAAAAAGTAAAACCATATATCAGAGATCGATTCATAGCTGGTGGAGACTGGAATGCAAAGCACACATATTGGGGAGCTAGAACAACAGTAACAAGAGGTCGTGAATTGAAAAAAAGCGTTTTTTCAAATAGGCTGATGCCACTCTCTACCGGTGAGCCGACATACTGGCCCACTGACACTCAAAAGACCCCAGACCTCTTAGACTTCTACATCTCCAAAAATATATGCCACCTATATGTACACGTGGAATCTAGCCTCGATGGATCTTCAGACCACACACCTGTTATTTTAATTATTAGCACAACAATCATACATCGCGAAACAGAAAATGACAACTTGCATAATGCAAAAACAAACTGGGAAACCTTTCGAGCTTATCTGGAATCTAATATCTGCCTCAATACTCCCCTAAAAACTCCTTCAGATATTGATAATGCGTGCTTGTATATCACTAACTTGATGCAAGTGGCAGCTTGGTCTAATACTCCCGAAATGGATACAACTAACCGTTATTTACCAATACCAGTTGAGACTCGCAATAAAATATCGGAAAAACGAAGGCTACGTAGAGTGTGGCAGGTCTCTCGCAACAGAGAGGACAGAACAAGACTTAACCGAGCGATTGCAGATTTAAAAGCCTCTCTTTCTGAAGCAGCCAACGAATCTCTTAGGCGAAAACTGGAAATGATGTCTCCAACCGCAAGCGGTCACCACTCCCTTTGGAAAGCTACGAAGGCTATGGGTCAACCACAGCAATGCTTACCTCCACTTAGAACAGGCAACTCTTGGGCACGTACTGACTCAGAAAAAGCCGAAGTATTTGCAGCCCATCTGGTCGAGGTATTTAAACCTAATGAAAGCGATGGCCCTGTAGATCCACAAATAGATATTGAACTAAATGAAGAAATAACACCAGGTTCTCCACTGCGACCAACATCGCCAAGAGAGATAGCCAGAGAGATATCCAAACTATCAGTAAATAAAGCCCCCGGTTTCGACCTAATTACACCAAGGCTACTAAAGGAGCTACCCAGGAAATGCATTGTTTTCTTAACCAACCTCTTTAATGCAACCTTCCGAGTCTGCTACTTCCCCTCTTTATGGAAAATGTCGCAAATAGTGATGATCCACAAGCACGGTAAACCAATCAGTGAAGTCACATCATACAGGCCCATTAGCCTTACGCCAACACTGTCCAAGCTCTGGGAACGCATCTTGCTGACTAGACTAAGACCGTATCTTGAGGAAAGAAATGTTATACCCGATCACCAATTTGGGTTTCGCAAAGAACATTCTACAGTGGAGCAAGTACATAGAGTCTACAACACTATCAGACAATGTCTTGAGAAGAAAGAGTACTGCTCAGCAGCATTTATCGACATCCAGCAGGCTTTTGATCGTGTTTGGCATAAAGGCCTATTGTACAAAATAAAAAATACCCTTCCGCCTTCAATCTATCTCCTGATGAAGTCTTATCTGAATGACAGGATGTTCCAAGTCAAGCAACGAAGCGCGCGTTCTTCTCTTCATACCTGCCGCGCTGGAGTGCCCCAGGGCTCAGTCCTTGGTCCTGTGTTGTACAATATATTCACCCATGACCTTCCTCAAGCTCCTAATACAACGGTAGCGACCTTCGCAGATGACGCCGCATTTCTCGCAACAAATAATGACCCAGACGAAGCCAGTAGAATCCTCCAAAACCAACTTACACTAACGAGTGACTGGTTGAGCAAATGGCGCGTAAAAGCGAGTGCCCCCAAATCTCACCATATCACATTCACTTTGAGAAAGAAACTGTGTCCAACAATTAATCTCGGCCAAGATCCTCTTCCACAATCCAAATGTGTTAAATACCTAGGATTCTACTTGGACCAACGTATGACTTGGAAAGATCACATCAAGCAGAAGCGCAACGAAGTAAACTATCGCTTTAAAAATCTTTTGTGGCTGCTTGGCAGACAGTCAACATTGTCTCTGAGTAACAAACTCAGGGTCTACAGCTCAGTCATAAAACCCATTTGGACTTATGGAATACAATTATGGTCCTCTGCTTCCAAGTCAAACATCCTTTGCCTCCAAAGAGCTCAAAACAACATCCTAAGGACTATAAGTGGTGCAGCCTGGTTCACCCGCAACTCAGAGATTCATGAATACCTCAACATGAAGACTGTTATGGAAGAATCCAAACAGTACAAACACAAATATAGAGATCGACTAAAACACCACCCTAACCCATTGACAAGTACACTTCTAATGTGTAATCCAATTAACCGCCTGAAAAGAGCAAATGTGCTATATTAATAAGGAGAGTTAGGGCGATGGCGCTAACTCACTAAAACTTCTACATACTTTAACCCATCTGATTATAGTCCACGGACTGATCGCAGATTGAACTTATAAATAAAAAAAAAAAAATATATCAGAGAAAAAATCGTAAAACGGATCAGTACTTACAGAGATAACCTTTTACAAACTATAAACAAACAATAGGCCTTCTAGATTTCTAGATGCTTGTTAACATTTGTTAACTCTTTATCTCAAATATACAAACTTTTTTTTTTTTAGTTTCTAACGTCTTATTGCCGGGCCTACGTTGTCCCCCCATATCTAAGTACTAATGCTGTCACATGGAAATATTGTAAAAACAAACCAATTTTATTAAAAGAGTAACCGTGGAGTTTCTTGCCGGTTCTTCTCCACAGGAAACGACCAACCCGAACCGTGCAACTTTTGTCGACGTTTTATAAGTGCCCATGTTCAAATAAAAAACAATTGATTTGATTTGATTTGAATATTGCCACTTCTTAACAGACTTCAATAAAACGAGGAGGTTCACAATTTTTCTGTTTTTTTTTTAAGTACTAGGAATTTCTTCCTGTCTCGTGGGTGCGTTTACAAGTATTTAAACTTCAAAACATACACAAGACACCTAGATCTGAAACAACTATCAGTAGGCCATACAAATATTTGTTTTGTTCGGTAATCGAAACCGTGACACGCAGCGCAGCAGCCAATCGCTCAACCACTACGCCAACCGTGGCGTCGTTTATATTAGTTTCCATCAGAAATAGAGATAATTCTAAATTAAAATCAGCAACATTATTTTAGCGATAGAAATGCTTCTACAGGGGGTCCGGAGGGAGAATAAGAAATGAAAAATTGATTTAAAAATAACTACTAATGATATAAGTTTATTTTAATAACTATTACAAAGAAGACAAGTGCGGCTTTTTATTAAATTTTTTAAATAGCTGAATATTTAAAAATAGTACCGTTCCCGCCCTCCCCTTATCTCCGAAGTTTGCATAATTGAAAAATTTGATTTTATTCTGTGATAGAAGTTTATGTAAAGATTACAGGAAAAATAAAACGATGTCTCTAAATAGCACACCTTTTCAGAAATCATCAACAAAAATTATATTAGTTCCACAATCAGTCAAGAGATGGCGCTGACCTAAAACTGCAATATTCTACACCGCATTGTTAAAATTCTCTGACGAATATAGCCCTTGCCGATGAAAATTTAAAAACTTTTCACGTTTCATAACCAAAATGTCCTCTTTCCTATCTGTACTATACGCCTATTTGCCCTTCCACCTGTCCGCCTGTCCGACCATCCACCTGCCCGCCTGGCCAACTATGCTACTTTTGAAGGACTATAAATAAGTAACACATCCAAAATATTTATATATGATGGTACGGAATCCTCGGTGTGGGAGTTCGACTCGCCCTTGACCGGTTTTTTAATATAACTTTTAATTCCTAATTCTGCCACCGGACACCCTATAAAAATAAACTTATACACTCTTTACCACTAAGACCTACTTGTACTTTCAAAGCTGTAGTGAATTAAATATTAAAAAAGACCCACTTGCCTTTCCGTGCTCCTACAATATTGAAGCTAAATTAAAAATTAAATTTCAGTCAATGTATTCAGGTAAACCGTGCTATGCAAAGTGCAATTAGAGTACAGTTAAGTGTTAAGCACTTTTTTGACGATTCACTACATAAAAACTGGAAGCGAAAAGTTGAAAATTCGTTTATTCATATAACTTAATATCACGCCTGATTTCTTTAAAGGAATAGGCAGAGGTTTACCTATGAAAGATCCACATTACTGAAGTTATATTTAAGTCCTCTTTTCAAATAAGTTAAATAAGTGTCAAGATCTTGTACCGATACAAATGTATCGCTAGTGCAGACAAGGCTAAGTGCTCGTTCACAAAGAAGTCCGTTTTATCGTACACGTTTTTATTCGACGCTCACATACGAGTATGTAGTTGTGTGAGCGAGTTCTCACACATGACAGTATTTCGGATCCAGTAAAAAATACCGATGCGACAAAATATACAGCAGTCCGTTTTATAGCTTGTTTTATCGTATACGTTTCTATTCGGCAGTGGCGTAGGTAGTTGTATGAGTGAGTTCACACACACACAACAGTATTAAAATACTGATCCGTTTTGTTTGAAAGTTGGGAAAAACGGAACAGTATTTACTTACCAACGGGTACACTGACTAATTGTAGTGTGAACATTACCCCCAGTAGCGACGGATCCGAAAAAACGGTTGTGTAAATGCGGTGTAAACGTCACCTCCAGTAGCGAGGGATGCGTTAAAAATGATGCTGGAAATATGGATGTACTGTATGAACGTACCCTTAGATACAAACTAATTAACCTCAAAGTTTGATCATTAAGACACTATCGCCTCACGATCTTTCTTCAACCAGTCTTGGGCACACCATTTACACCCTCTATACAGGGTGTTATCTTGTATCAGTGTATCTGTTCAATCCTCAATTAAAGGAGGGCCAACTTGGGAATACCTATATACTGAAAATTATAGTTTTTCTTAGTTGTTTTATACCTCTTGGCTGTGTTTTGCCGTTTTGCGGAAATTCGACCCATCATAAAGTTATCTGGCTAAGATAGCTGATCCCTGATAGGAAGGCCCTTTGTAGAGCCAATTGGTGAAATTAGTACTTGAATAAAATTTTCTTTCTTCTTTGTACATATACAGGGACCAATTAGTTCAGCTAGATTTCAGACTGGCAGTAAAAGTGACGGGACCCGCTAGGGCCGATGCCTGTCTAGGTCGCGGATAAATTTGAAAGAGAGTTACCGCGGCCCTGACACAAGCATCTGAAAGAACACGGTACATAGGTTTCAGATTGGCAAAAGTAGCATATTCTTTCATGGGGTACTGTATAAAATTTAACAATAAAATACATCCCCACATTCTAGAACTGAAAGAGACAATTTTTAAAATTTGTATAAAATTGGCAGTAGGCAGGCAGGCATATTATAAGCTAGGGGATTATATCGCTGATAAAAATGCTTGGCTCAATGCTAGTCCTGCTCCAAAACCAGTACGGTGCAAAAACAAGTGATAAGCAGAACATTATTGTTTTGAAGTATTGTTGGACCTGCTGAAGATTGTATGAATATATTTGTATTGGATAAACTCAATTTCTTTTAGTATAATATAACTGCACAGCACGTGTGTGAGTACTATGTACCAACTGTAAATCTACCATATTTTACTGTACCTATAAATTCTTCGTTGACTTCTGTGTACCTACCCTGGCAGCCAATAGTGTGTCATGCTCTCTCTAATGTCTCGCTGATGGTGGCAAATGTGTTGGATCATTCGGTTCCCTTCATGATGGTTGAGCTGAGTGGTGCTAATCCGTGCGTCTTGTTTGTGAACGGGCGCCATTAGTTGGGATTGATCATAAATTGGCTGCCTCATCCGTGCCTCGGAAAGCATTATAAGCCGTTGGTCTCGGTTGTCATTTGTACAGTTAATGAGATGTGGGGGTCACATCAGCAGTCATCATCATCTTCCTGCCCTTATCCCATGTTACTTGGGGTGCACATCATGATTTTCTTCTTGTTTACGTCTTTTTAGTTCGCTTCTTAAGCAGTAAGGTTTTTTGTTTTTTGGAGTTTACTTTTTTATTTATAACTTTATAGTTAACATATTTTTTTCGAATTAGGTACATTTAAATATACAATTGTTATATATTTTTGAAATCACCCTTTATTTTGATACCCCACACGATGGGTAAAGAAGAAAAAAAAAATGGGCCCCCACAATATGGCGCCCAAAATCCGCCATTTTTCAATTTTCTAATTTTAATGTAGCCAGTGACATTCTCGAGGGACGAATCGATTGACGTAAGAATCATCGAAATCGGCCAACGCGTTTGGTCTCGAGAACGCCACATAGGAACAAACATACATACATACGTACATACATACATAGACTGACAAACCCTTCTTCGGCAGTCGGGTTCTATGTTTGGCTGTATATTTTTTTTGTGTATGTTCACCGATTTCTCCGTCAATTGTGGGTCGATTTTGAAAATTCTTATTTTCCATTTAAATCTGATGAAGAACTTCGGAGATATCCAATAGAACTGTTCAGTAAATGACGGCTAATCTCTCCAGATTTCTACAATCTCATATCTGTTTATTGTTTACACCATTTCATAACATAACATCACGCCGGTACGCTCTAAAGGGTAAGGCAGGCAGGGTTCTAAAGGGTTGTACATTTCACCCTGGTACACTCTAATTTCACCGGTTGTGTTTAAGTTTCATGTTATTCAGGCAATCTATTCTGGCATAACTGTGGGAATTACAGATATATACATACAATGCCTACAGATACACACAACTAAAAAATGAAAACTAAAAAAATGTTTTACAAAAAAATACAACCGACTTCCACATAAAAACTGTGACGAAAAATAATGAAGTTATTTCTACTTTGTAGTGTAGGTATCGGATTTCGGAAGTCGGTATCAAAAAACAAAGAAACAAAATCAATAACACCGACTTCCGATATTAAAATTATTTTCGATACATCAAAATATAAACTCGCCTATTAGAAATGCATTTCAAATATGCACTAGCAATTTTATAATAAAAATAATGTTGTCTTTCTGACAGTTGAAGCAACTCCAACTTTCCAACGAGTTTCGGAAATGAACTTACTCAAATGAACTTTTTAGTAGCTAAGTTTTATGACGTTACATTAGTTTTTGGCCTGAAATCTTGGTTAGACATGTTCATTAAAAGTTAATATTTGCATGCTACGTTTCACCTATTTAATAGTACATTACTGCAGCGGCCAGCAAAAGAGACATTGATGGACGAACGTGTAAATGTAGCCGAGGCACACATAATGTAAGTCCATCAATGCCTAGTTGTGGCCAAGTCTTGTACAGTAATTTTCACAAATAATGCGTGGCAATTAAAACTAAGTAGCACCTAGAACTGATTTTGTCAAAATCAATGACGAACAACAATAGTTGTCCCCGCGTTAAAGTGTTCTTTTGTTTTTTTTTTTTCAATAAACAGCATTCTAATTGCAAGCCATTTCGAAATTTAAATAAATCATTAGATAAGTTACCTCCTTGGTTGCCATGTTTCGGAGTAAGAGATCGTTCCATTTTTAAATTACACGACAGATATGAGTTTACTATGTAATTTATTTCGCCGCTAGATACGACAGATATGGATTTTCATACAACTTTTGCCGGCCGTTGTTTGCATGTATTTGGCCAGTACAGTAATTTCGATTTATCTTGAAGAAGGGTGTCTAAAGAATGCTCAAATTTCCAAGCATTTTTGAGAAAAAGCGTATTATATGATTATACATTCTAGGACTAGTCTAGGTAATTTTTACCCACGACGGAACGGAGACGGTATATGCGTTTGGGGTGAGAGGATGTTTGTGCAAATCCATGTCGGCATTTTTCTCCAAAACTACTAGTCCGATTTTGATGCAGTTTTCAGTTATGGGTTCTGGTTTGATTTGTGCATGTTCTTAGATAGGTGTTTCGGTGACAACTCATCATGGGGCGTTACAGCAAACATTGTTTGTGCAAATCCATGTAACCTTTTTTCTTCAAAATTACTAATCCGATTTAATATCTATTTAAAATAGTGATGGCAGCCCCCGACGGTTATTCTTGGGTTTTTAAATTATTTTATCCTTTTTCAATTACTTTTTAACCGTAGAGGGTTTAAAAAAAAAAACGGTTTTTTTTTCAATAGCATCCTCGGGGTCTAGATTTAGATGCTTTGCACCTGTGCCTTCTTCTTCTCAGGATGTGTTTACAGCAAAATATTTTTTCTAAATAGATATTGAATTAAGACTGCATTGTACCAATCTGTGTGTTATTATCATTCTTACTGTAAAAGATTTGTGTTAGAATTTTGGTGTACATTAAAGGATATTCCATCTATTAATCTCTCCATAAAACGCTTTATTAAAGAAACGCGTGTTACAAGAAATCATTAAAAATATTCTTAAGGAAACGATTTCATTTGCAAAAAAATACTTACTCACATTACCATCATTCTATGGCTCGAATTTTCCTTCACAAAATATCAAATAAGAATAACTGGAGTGACGTTTCTTTTCATTCGAAAATCGAGTGAATGTCATGCTCAATTTGTATTTTTAGAATCGAATGTGAGGCAAAAGCAGACGTGGAGAATGGACTGAACAATCCTTACTAAATTATGTATGTGAAAGTAACTGTTTGTTACTTATATACACGTCTAGACGGTTGAATTGCTTTGGATTTAACTTGGCAGACAGGACATAGGATACTTTTGGTCTCGAGATTAAATAAATTAATAAATTAACGGTATAATTTTAGCAGTTATTGATAGAAGGTTATACTATCCTCATTAAATAGACTACTCTGTAGAAAGAGGTAAAGCGACTTTGCGGGCTTTTTAACCCTTATGGATTCGTCATGTCTGTCTTTCTGTCTGTCTGTCCGTCCGTATGCCACAGCCACTTTTTTCTGAAACTATAAGAACTATGCTGTTGAAACTTGGTAAGTAGATGTATTCTGTGAACCGCATTAAGATTTTCACACAAAAATAGAAAAAAAGCAATAAATTTAGGGTGTTCCGTACTTAGAACTGAAACACAAATTTTTTTTTTTTCCTCAATCTCATCCTTGGGGGTATCTATGGATATGTCTTCAAAAATGATATCGAAGTTACTAATATATTTTTTTCTAAACTGAATAGTTTGCGCGAAAGACACTTGAAAAGTGGTAAAATGTGTGCCCCCCCCCCTCCCCTGTAACTTCTAAAATAAGAGAATGATAAAACTAAAAAAAATATATGATGTACATTAACATGGAAACTTCCACCGAAAATTGGTTTGAACGAGATCTAGTAAGTAGTTTTTTTTTAATACATCATAAATCGTAAACCGCAATTTACCAAGTACGGAACCGTTTGTGCGCGAGTCCGACTCGCACATGGCCGGTTTTTCAAATTTGCTATATCCATGTGCAGAACTTATCCGATCCAGTAAGCATGTGACATGGCCCTATAAGAATTCCAGAAAAAGATACTGCTGTTCTCACCACCGCTTTCCCTCTCTAACAATTGTCTGTTCTCTTCGTGCCTGAATAAGGATCGATCAATCCATTCTCTATGTCCATGAGTCAAATGAAAAATATTGGTCCATTTTAAAACGAAGTGTAGGTTGTTCGAGTATACATCCTTTTTTGTCATGTGACAGTTAAAAGTAGGTCAAATTAAATTTTATTTTTATGTTAAAATGGTTTACTCTTGGGCCATCTGACAAGTCTTGGTATAATAATATATTAAGGATGTATGAACAGCTGTACGACGCGGGCAATCAGAGATGCTTTGATTTTTTTACTGGGAATTAATATTGAGTAGGTATAAATTGGGACAAAATAGCTTAACAGTTCTTTCGAATATATTTGTCGTAGATAATCGAAGATATTGCTCACTCTCAAGCATTAAAACCTGCGATTCAGGCCAGAAACCCCACGGATAGAGAGAGAAATGTAGTTACCAACTATGTCATAAGTCCAAAAAGTTTGTGAGTGACCACGGAAAATTACGATAGTGCATGTAATTGATGTACCTACTTTTAACATACATTTGTGACATTTTTCGTTATCGTTCATCATCAACATCCTTTTAATGTTCCCACTGCTGGGACACAGGCCTCCACTCCGTGAGAGGGATTATCGTTAGAATGTCACTAATTCTAGACGTTGTTAGCTGTTCTGGTTCGCACCGATGTAAATAGACAACTTTTTCTAAAGAACTTATGTATAATGTTTATCGCCCGTAGATTGTCACTTTTTAGGGTTCCGTAGCCAAATGGCAAAAACGGTACCCTTATGGATTCGTCATGTCTGTCTGTCTGTCTGTCAGGCTGTGACATACGGACGGACAGACAGACACTTTTTTCCGAAATGATATTGAGGTTTCTAATATATTTTTTTTCTAAACTGAATAGTTTGCGCGAGAGACACTTCCAAAGTGGTAAAATGTGTCCCCCCCCCTGTAACTTCTAAAATAAGAGAATGATAAAACTAAAAAAAATATATGATGTACATTAACATGTAAAGTTTCACCGAAAATTGATTTGAAAGAGATCTAGTAAGTAGTTTTTTTTAATACGTCATAAATCGTAAACCGCAATTTACCAAGTACGGAACCCTTCATGCACGAGTCCGACTCGCACTTGGCCGGTTTTTTCTAGATCCTAAGATCCAGCCTCGTGCTATTTTAACAAAATTCCTTTGTTTCTCAAAATCCCTCATCTATACAACCTAGGCACCTAGTCCAAGAGCCGTGCAACAAGATACACAGCCAGTAAACTTTAAGTGGAACGTGGAGCCGCATAACTCCTCGACTTTACTGGCGATTAACGAAAAATTAAACTGCTTGTATTTAGATTGTCGCCACCCCGCCTCTCATTTACAGAATACTAATTAAATAAGTTTAGGGGAGGCGCCCCCGAGTGTAACATGGAATCGCGAAGGGAAGTAAGGAAACAGTGAAATGGAATTCTGTTGATGAGGCATTCTATGTTATAACTTTGTGAGTTTAAGAAGACGACAGCCGTCAACGACCTTGAAGAAACAAATCGCACTCGTTTAACACACACGCAACCCAAAGTCAGTAGTTGTTTGTACTTTCCTTATAATTCTATGACTTAAAAAAAAAGTTACAGATCAAAATGTAGATTATCAAATGACGAGATGGTGACATTTTTTTGTCAGTGTTAGACATAACTTTACAAATTAATTACACTATGTTATACGAATAACCAAGTGCAAAATCATGACGTGTCCAGGCTTTATGTCTCCATTCTGGGTTGCCTGGAAAAGATCGCAGAACGCGATAAGGCTGCCTGTTGTATGTTTATTTTTACCGACTTCAAAAAACGGAGATAATCAATTTGACACATACGTATGTAATAATGTTGGAATTATACAATATTCACATATGTGTATGTATGTTTGTCCACGCAATTTCGCCGAAACTACTTATCGGATCGTGACCATCCTTTTTTTCTTAGATTAGGTATTGACAGGGAATAATGCAAGTTACATCAAAATCGGGTCAGCAGTTTTCAAGATATAGAACGTACAACCGAACTCCTTAGCGACAAACAGCACGACTGTATAATTGAATTACGAGTTTTATGGGTATTTTGTCAATCCTATATGTACCTTACTTTAGGACTTGCTCACTTTTTAGTGTTAGTTTACTAAACCTAAAAAGAAAGAAATAAAAACTTTTTCACAAAAAATAAACCGACTTCAAAATCGAAATACAAAAAAGTGCAAAATAACAATCGTTTCGGCAGTCGGTGTCGAAAAACGATAAAAAAGAAGTACCAAAGACACCAGCTTTATGAATTATTTTTATAATTTATGGTGTACAATAAAGTATGTATAAATAAATAAAACACAACATTTTGTAAGCACAAAATTATGGAATATTAGGCTCTTAATTCACATTTCAAAGATTATTTGAACGGATCATATAAAATTTATTCCAATAGAAGGCGCGGTTTTATGAGGCATGACACTCGATTTTTTAAATTTGTATTGTAACACATTTTGGTACAATGAAAACTGTAACTGTAAACATTTGCAAAAATACTATAAAACAAATCGTCACTGTATCTATTTCAAGAAAAATATTGTCACGAACCGAGAAAACCCTTTTACTTGCAAGTCGCTGCTAACACCATCCATAGCCGTAGAACGGAACCGAACGCGATCGAAGTACTTATAAAAATAATCATCTTAATCAGACGAAAAAAGCTAGTTACGTCGGCACGGTTTCTTTGTATGAGCATATAGATGCCTCATGCATCTATATGCTAGTACTATATTATTTGTGGTCCAGTTATGTTCTTTTGTCCGTACCGTACTTGCGTTTCGTATCAGCGTCGCGATTCAAGAACGCTAGTTTGGACGCCCGTTCTGTATGGTACGGTGGTACGGCTTCTTGATACGAATACAAGACAAGTACGCTCCGATCCATCGCGAGTCGGTTTTTTCACCCCGTTCAAAGGCGAGGCACAGGAATGAACACGCCATGATCGCAGCGACGTTACAGGTCCCGTCACGTAAAAAGAACGCTGGCCTTGAATCTGCGCAGTGAGCGATTTATCGATCAAACTGGTGGTATGAAGGGGGCGCGACGGGGGAATGCTACGCCAGTGTTTCTGTGCGCGCACGCTATTGGTTCGTCAGTTGACCCATGCTTCCCGCGCAGAGATCACGCTTCGTTCGCTGCCAAAATACAGTCGCACACACAGCTTTCTTTGCACGATTGTTTTTAAAAATGAAGGAATGAAAAATGATGAATTGATTTTATTTATTATTGATGATATCTATTATTTTATGAAGAAAGAAGTTGAGAAAGGAGCAGTTGATAATTTATAATGATAAGATATTTATAATAATAAGATCAAAATAAAAAATAACGCTCAAGTAAACATTATCTAATTTAAATCCAACCTCTTCTAAAGTACTAAGTAGCTAGAAAGTACCTATTATGATTCTACAATAAAACAATAACTCTTATATTATAAAACAATATACTAGTACTTTAGAACGCGACAGTACCCATGCGCAGACACATCCCCTCCACTGCCGCTCAGCGTTCTTTTTACGTGACGGGACCTGTACGGAGATACGTGGTATTTTACTTTGCGTCCAGAGTTCATGGATCGAGACGCTGATACGAAACGGAGGTACGGTACGGACAAAAGAACATATCTGGACCCAGCTTAGGGAACTATACATAATGACTTTTAATTAATTGGCAATCTTTCAGGGGATGAAACTTATGAATATTAATTAAATTATTTTACTAAGAGATCGTACGTACCGTGCTCGGCGCATCAGATTCCCTTCGTTATATAGAATAATGCATTTCTATATAGACACTGAGCAGCAGCTGCTGGTTTTTAGGGTTCCGTACCCAAAGGGTAAAAATGGGACCCTATTACTAAGACTCCGCGGTCCATTTGTCTGTCTGTCTGTCTGTCCGTCTGTCACCAGGCGCTGTTTAGGTTGCCGCTATAACAACCAATACTAAAAACATAAATCATTTATTTATTTGCAAACATGGGTACAAAACATTGATGTTTTCAGTTTATGTAAGTAATAAAGTTCTCCATGTTTAACCATCACATGGGTATGCAAATAATGAAAAGTAAGTAGGTACAAGATAAAATTAAATTAAATATGTCAGTCTTATGAAATAGTTATAATAATATTTAAATGTCAGAATAAAAAAAATAAAATAAAAAAAACAATAGAAATTTAAATTACACACAAATAAAAATTAAGTTCGAAACAATTGAAATACCAATTCAAATACCTATTCAATAATACATTACAGTCAGATTTAAAACTAATACAAACCAAATTAAAATTAATAAATTGATTATTCATAAGACTAGTGTTGATTTTTCTCTAACATAATAAATCGGATGTAGTAGGCCTAGCATTTTTCATTTAAATAGTCATTAATATGATAGTAACACTTTGCAGCTAAAAATTTGTGTATTATTTTTTTTAATTGATCCATATTTTTAATTTCAATTATGTGCTTAGGTAGCTTATTGTAAATTTTGGGTGCCATACCAAGAATGTTTTTATTAAAAATTGCTTTTTTATGTGGTATTGTGCATATTTTATATTTGTGTCGTAAACTCTTTGGGTGATTGTATAAGTGTATATTTGCCTTAACATAGTTTGCTACTTCGTATATGTAGAGACAGGGAAGTGTAAGCAGCTGGAGCTTTTGGCAATGTGGCTTACAACTGTCTGTGCTTTGAATGCCACATACAATCCCTTATGCACTTTTTCTGTGCTTTGAACGCCATTTCTCTATCGGGCGATTTTCCCCAAAATATAAGTCCATATCGTAAAGAAGACAATACATATCCGTGGTACGCCATTAATAATGTTGACCGATTTGAAATTTTCCTTAAGTTGTAAAGGGCATATGAACACTGACTAAGTTGTTGGCATACATTTTCAATATATATTTTCCAGTTCATCTTTTTATCGATCCAGATACCTAAGAATTTAGTATTGTCAGTCTCCTGAATACATTTGTCACCATATCGAACATCTAGTTTTTTATTGTTTGTTCTTTGTTCAAACGAAATATAGGTTGTTTTTCCTAGATTTATTATGAGATTATTTGATATTATGTCATTTAAGTTTTTATTTATGTCATTTTCGAAAGTCTCATCATTTTCGCTTCTAAATAATATTGTGCTATCGTCCGCAAATAAGATCATCAGATTAGAAATAATCGGATTAGAAATAATAATAACAGAATAAAATAAATATTTAAGTGAGGCTCCCATACAACAAATGTGATTTTAAAGACTGCTGGGAAAACGGTAATAAATGTCCTGTCGACGTAAGTCCAATGGCGAATCGGTCTTAGAAGAAAGGTAGTCGTTTTTTTTGCGATAATGGTACGGAATCCTTCGTGCGCGATTCCGAATCGCACTTTTCCGGTTTTCATATTTCTCATTTATTTTGTTGTTTCTGTAGCAGAAATTGTAATAGTATAATGATGAGTATTTTCACTGCCTCCGAGATTGCCAATACATGAAATATGACACTGTATTTTTGGAGAATTTTATTCATGTAATATTTTGTATTCGTCGAAACTTCCAATATTCGTAGGTATTTTAAATACTCCAAACGAAAGGAAAGAGAATACTTAAATTAGACTTTCAGCTTACCCTGTGTTATTTTTTTTATTTTTTTTTATCTATTATAGGCTCGCGCTTGACCACTTATGCAATTTATGTATGACATATTTTAATTTAACCTCGAGTTAGCAACTGACTCTGAGTTAAGATTTTCGCGCAAGTGGGTCTCAGTGATCTAATTCTCTCTCGTCTATTTTTAATAATAAAAAAATATATTCAATTTAATTAATTAGATTCGTCTCGTTTCGTAATTACATATTTTTTAAACAGACCAAGATGAGTTGTAATTATTTTAATGATGCTTTATTTTATAAATACATTAAAAAAAAAAAAATTTCATTAGAGACTAATTTTGCACACCTTTTTACTTTTATGCAAAGAATTTAATAAAAACATGCTTAATTTCGTTAAAATAATGTGAAAAATGATGCCTCATATTAATAAAACCTAAGTAAGGGTTTAATGAAAATTAATAAGATTTTTCATCGTAGCTATGTTATCAAAATTATAAAAAAAGATCTGCCTTTATTTTACATAATAAAGGTGGAGGCAAGGACTACTGCTGAGTGTGAGATCCTGGGTTGGATTCTCTGGTCAGGCAAACTGTTATTCCAACTTGAATTTCTCAGTAGCAACGTGGAGTCTGGCCCAGTGATGGCCATAGGCTTATCTCAATGAGATTTTACAAATAGAGACGTCGTACTCATTATAATGGTTGCGTATGCTGTCGGACGTAAAAAATTTCACCATCCCATATCTTCCCGTGAGTGTCGTAAGAAGCGACTAAGGGACACACCAGAGGATGGGCAGCAGCGTTCTTTGTGCACTTTAACAACAAACTGCGATCGCCAACCCGCCTGCCATGCGTTGCGATTACGGCAAACCCTGGGGGGTTTCAAGCTCAAGCTGGTCAGCTTGTGTTTCTATTGCCGCGCAAACATCGGTAAAACGTATCTACCTATATTATCATTGGCTTATCCCCTTTACATGGGACTTAAAAATAACTAGCAAAATGTGGATGTAGATACTGTAGGTGTATCTCTGGCTAATTCTTTGGGGAATTGAATTCCCAGTCGGATTGTGTTCTATGTTTCCTGATCATCATATCAGCCGAAAGACGTCCACTGCTGGACATAGGCCTCCCCCAAGCTTCGCCACATTAACCGGTCCCGTGCGTCTCGCAACCAGCGGATCCCCGCAACCTTCACCAGGTCATCGGTCCACCTGGTGGGAGGCCTTCCAACGCAACGTCTACCGGTTCGCATTCGCCACTCCAGAACCTTTCTGCCCCATCGGCCATCCGATCTGCGAGCAATGTGCGCTGCCCACTGCCAAGTTTGGCAATTTTTCGGGGTATGTCGGTAACTCTGGTTCTCTTGCGGATCTCTTCATTTCTGATTCGATCACGCAAGGAAACGCCGAGCATAGCCTTTTCCATTGCCCTTTGAGTGACTGTAAGCTTTCTGATAAGGCCCTAAGGTCAAGAGTGATTAGGTTTTATTCTAGGCAAGCGTGCTTCACCGTCGACCACATAATCGCTTACCATCAGGTGAGATAGTGGTCAAGCGCGAGCCTATTTACGAGTATCAATAAAAAAAATACAGACGCGATGTTTTGTTTATATATTATTTAAATTACCGCATCCATTCCAAGTACCTACAATATAACCCACCCATTTACGGAAGGCATGAATTCCAAGCCAGAGATAAGGACGAATTATCCCTTCACAAACTCAACGACTTAGTCTAAGTAATTAAATCTGCCAGTGTAAACATCTCGGCGCTAATGTATCTGGTACAAGTTTGCTGTAATTAATTAGGACTCTAATTTTTATCATGTAAGGTTGTTTATTCATTGGTAGAAGGTGTTTATAGGTAAAACTGCAACGGTGCTGGAGCTCTTGAATATGTTTTTAAGCTTGGAATAAGACCATAGTCTACTTTAGTAAGTAAATTAAGTGTTTTGAAGTGTTGCATGCCAACTTATGGCGAAATATGTTATTGTGCTAATAATTTATTTATACCATCTTTTGTACCGCATTTAACGCAAATAAATGGCGTTTTTCTGACGCCGCTATTTGGTCTTAAATTCTTCATAACAGACGAAGCGAACCTCCACGCGGCTGGTTATCTTCGGGAGCGGTCGTATGTGCAAATCATTATAAATGCCGTGTTTCAAATACGCGCATTTGTGTCCTCCACATTGTTTTGGATCATCATCATCCCAGCAGAAAATCATCACTATTGTACCCTAGACCACCCACGACGTTTGTTGATTGTTGATGCCTTTACTATTCAGTAATCTGTGCCTTTACTGTTGAACGAATTTTGATCAAATTTGGAAAATAGGTAGGTACACCATAGTCTGGATTAACAGATAGGACATTTATCCCAGTAGATAGCATATTCCCGTGGTCCCATTTTCAACATCCACACGAAAGAAGCCGCAGTCTGAAACTAGAGTAAAAATAATGATATTTGCCCGCATCTGATAAACAGGCTCCGTATTCCCGAAACAGTATTAAGCCTCTTGTTTATTTTAAATCCCGCTATCATCACACAGGGCGGATTACGAATTTAAAATTACAACATCCTGTACAATAAAACTCACATGCTTATCAAATATTAAACAGGCGTGAAATAATTAAAATAGTGCATAATATGAATTTTTCACCTAAAGTGCAGGCACACAATGGACGATTCGTTGCAGCCACAGGCAATTGACGTCTTTTTGAAGTAAAGGCTTCTTTAGCAGCGTTGATCGATTTTTGGGTTTGGAACTGCGTAAAGACACAATTTCGCTTCTGGCAGTCCCCATGTCTGCCTATTTTTAGTGTTCAGTACCCCAAGGGTCTAAACTCTATTGCTGTCACTCGCGTGTCCACCTGTCCGTCGTCTGTCACACAATTTTATGCCGAAGTATTTTTTAACTTCTATTGACCTATGAACTTAAAATTTGGTGATAAAAAAAAAACAATATATTGATAAATCTGCCTTTTTTGGTACAGAAACCGAAATTTGCGAAGCCCAACACGCACTGGGCCGGTTTTTGTTCATGGTACTCGTGGAGAAATAACAGGCGCACGGGTCGATCTTCAAGGTTAAGCAACGCTGGCCGTGGTTGGACCGTCGATGGGTGATCATTCATTGGATTTCGAGACTCCTTCGTACCTCGGAGAGCACTTTCAGCTGTTGGTCCCGACTGTCATTTGTCATTTGACATTGGTTACGATAATTACAAATCAGAAAATATGACAACAATAAATCTAAAAAGGAGCTTCTTACCCATTTACTGGGTTGTGGAGGTCTGATAAGCAGTCATTCAATACTGGTATTAATCAGCATAACTGGCAGCACCCCGACATAGTTCGAGAACAATAGACTCGTGGACCTCTGGGAATAACCCGGAAAAGTCTATGTAGGCAGATTGATTCTTTAAAAAGTTAAGATTTTTTTTTAAATTTGCCCTACTCTTGGAATTTCTCCTGTACAATGGGTGCATTTACATATCCACATATACAAACAACCAGAGTTGTATGATGATAATGTATTTACTTATGTAAATATTGTAAAACACTTATTTTTTAAAAGAGTAAGTATGGAGTTTCTTAATTGTGCGTTCTTCTCCATAACAAGCTACTTTTCCGAATGCACGGTAGAATAATTTTTATTACTTGTAAATATTAATTCTGTAACGTTCAAAAGTGCCGTTTGGTGGCCTAGTTGAAATAAATATATTTGACTTTTACTTAGACCGACACAACGACGAGATCACTTGTGAGCCACATTTTCTTGCTCAGTCCGGTTGAAAATCGCTATGTTTGCAACCACTCTTAATTCATACCCTCACTGAACCATTCATATATAGAATATTTAAAATTTTTGATTACTGGAAAAACATTTTTGATATGGGCTGGCCACTTTCTGTAATACCCAGGGTATGTTTACAATCGCTTGCGCCAGGTATCTGGGATTATTATTAATAAACATAACATCACATAGTATTTAATATTGTAATATTTATTTTATTAATATGCTTGTATATGAGAGTATAAATTAACTAGTTATACTGTGTTCTAATTTTATATTGAATTGTTTATAATGGTTTCTTTTTATTTGCCCTCTACACACGGTGTATACATTTAACCAACTCTCCTCTCGAAGGTATGCTGGAAGATATTTCTTTGAAATAAGCGTATCTTTATACCTATTTTCTGTTCCTTCTTCTTCTTGTCTGTTTATTGTGTGGTTTCGCACGCACTGCGGATGCGTGCGGTGCATTCCGTTGCTGCGCGGATTTAATTCGGGAGAATTTTTATGCGCGTACTGAATCATAACTATATGCACTGCGGATAAAATACCGCAAGTTCTTATCATTCGCGCAAATTTATATTATTCTAGATTACAGTGGTAATATTAACGAAACTTTATGTAATCGGCATTCTGTGAAAAACCACAATAAAAAAAAAATATTTTTTAATAAACGTCAAAAACGCTCCTCATGTTTTGTCGTATCACTTTTTTACTAAGTATAATTTAATTAGTCCGGTTAGATTTTTAAATAATGTTTGGTCGGTTTATTATAATAAAACGGTTACCTTTTAGGGTTCCGTACCCAAAGGGTAAAAACGGGACCCTATTACTAAGACTTCGCGATCCGTCTGTCTGTCTGTCTGTCTGTCTGTCCGTCTGTCTCCAGGCTGTATCTCATGAACCGTGATAGCTAGACAGTTGAAATTTTCACAGATGATGTATTTCTGTTGCCGCTATAACAACAAATACTAAAAACAGTATAAAATTAATATTAAAGGGGGGCTCCCATACAATAAACGAGATATTTTTGCCGTTTCTTGCTCGATATTAATAACGGCAACAGGTAGACGCTTGAAATATTCACAGAATGTTTAGTTGTATATTTACTTCAAAAAATAATAATTAATAAATTAAAATAAAATAAATTAAGGGGGGCTCCCATACAACAAACGTTATTTTTATGCAGTGTTTTGCGATAATGGTACGGAACCCTTCGTGTGCGAGTCCGACTCGCACTTGGCCGGTTTTTTTATGTGTAATATGGTTAATATATGTTATTGTTGATAATCAAAAGCAGTGGTGGGTGGCCCAGTGGTAATGGCCGCGACTAACCAGTTGTAGATCGTGGGTTCGAACCCAGGCAAGTGCTTTACTTTGTGTAAATTATTTCATCCCCACTGCTCTAAAAACGGTGAAGGCAAAGATATCGTGAGGAAACCGGTATGTCCTTCGACCAAAAATTCGAAGAGTTGTGATATCTACTAACCCTCACTGGGCCCGCGTGATGGATTAACTATGTGCATTCCGGAACGCGATATCCCACCCCACAATTAATGGTAAGTACATCCCAAAAAATGCATAAAAATCCGTGACTCTAAAAATGTATCTCTATTTAAGAAACAGGTCAAAGAACATTACCTCTCCACTATCTTGTAATTTCATATATTATTATATTATATGTTGTATGTATTTTATGTTGTATATATGTAGTTAAGGTATATGTGTAATTTCTATATATTTAGTTTAGTTATTATTGTCTATTTTAAGTTTCTTTATTTCTTTCTACACACTGTGTCTTCGTCTATCATCCAACTTTCCTGTCGCAGGTCTGCTGGAAGAAATTTCTACTGAAATAAGCAGTACCTTTGTGCTCTTCTATCTGTATTCCTTCTTTCTCTGTTAATTGTTTTGTGTGTACATAAATAAATAAATAAATAAAATAAATAAATAAATAAAAGAAATCTCCAGCTCTCCAGCCGCTTACACAACAACTATAACAAAGGTAAAATAACAAAAATCTAGTCGTTAACACACAGTAGCTAGTGCAGCATCATAAGCTAATGTTTGCGCACCCGGCGTTGCTTGTACAGCACTTGTGAGCGCAGTGAGCGCAGGCCCGATCTAGTAGAGGAACAATATTGACTGGCCCCGAGCGGAAATGGCAAATTATAAAATACGTGAAAGATTTTTTGTGTAGCCGTGTGTAAGGGTCAAGCGTTAATTAGATTACCACACGTGCTGGAGGGTTCATGTTGTAGGTAATGTAGAAAAAAATCTAACTAGAGATCTTTGAAGCGAAAATTTCTTTAGGCCCGATATGATTTGAAACTGGATGAAACGAAAAAGTGACATTAAAAAAAAACCACAAACACTACAGTACAAATATTTTCTCAATGTCCTTCGGCAATCATTGCATTTCCGAATACTTTTATTATTTTTCGATAGGCTCGCGTTTGACCACTATCTCGCCTGATGGTAAGCGATGATGTGGTCGACGGTGAAGCACGCTTGCCTAAAAGTAACCTATTCACTCTTGACTTAAAGACCCCAAAGTTGTATCTATCAGGAAACAAAAACTCAAACGAATGCTAATTTCCATATCCATCAATTATTAGATTTATCCTGTATAATAATTTGAATTCAGAACTAAGTACTTTATTGTTGTCTTGATTTGATTTCCGTGTGAACTATACAGAGCCGTAAAACTATTTTTCAATTTTCCTTTAGCAGCTTTCCTCCCATTTATTAAATAAACAGCATTAAGTTATAAGAGTATTAACAACTCTATATACTTCCAAGTTGATTGAGAGGTCAGCACCAAGTGCAAAGCCGACTGATAGAAATCCGACGACTGACCTAACACGAAGTTGGCTCAGGGACATTAGTTGTCGCAAGACATAATGAGATATACTATATATTTTTAAGATTTCACTTCTACCACGTGTGAACTGCACTCATTTTTTTTGTTCGATTCCCAAAAGTCTAGGTCCGAAGACGTATAACAGTTGTTGTCAAAGTTTAGAGTCTCGGCGCTTACTTTTGGTCGCCATGATGCTGCATGGTTTGTGTAACAATAGATTCGATTGTATTGAAATCACAAATAAGTTACGCCATACAGTGCCCCGAAATGTTATCAGGAGGGCGGCTCGCGTACCCCGGTTGTTCCATGTGATTTCCGGGATAAAAATCATCCTATGTCCTTCCATCCTATGTTAAGCGGTTTAAGTTTGAAAAGGTAACAGACCGACAGACAGAGTTATTTTCGCATGTAAACATTAGTATGGATTGCCACAGAAAGACAACAAGGAGATTCATAAATTACATTTTACGTCTATTTATGCAAAAAGTGGACTGCAATGTCTTATAAAATATCCCTTCATTTTATTATAAACAATTTTGTTGTTGAAAGTACCCGCATTCATATTTTTTATATATTTGGGATTCAACAACTGTAGGCAACATTCTGCATTATCTGTGCTTTTTTAGTATGTGTCTTTTATTATGTTTAGTTAGTTGTAGTTTATTGTTATCTGTAGCATGCGAGCTGGCAGCCTCACATGCGCCGTATATTGCTATCCTTGTCGCCCTTGTGCGGGCGTGTCCTATCGTCCTTGTTGCTCTGTCGCCAACGTTGCCGCTCTTGGCAACGCCGCGACCTGTGCCGGCGCAGAGCGCAGGGCAGTCGCCAGATATTCTACCTGAGAGTAGGACGCGGCCCCGTTGCTACATTGTTGTTATGTGAGCCCCGTATTGATTCGGCTCTAAGCCCCGCCGTGTACTATGTAAGTAGCTGTATGTGTTCTGTGTAAAGTGTACTATTATGTGTTATAAATAAATTACACGAGTTTGCCAGTAATTTGGTATTGCATTTTCATTGTGTTGCAAATAATCCGGTCCTAATCGCAAAAACAACAATAAAACAACATTCTCTTTGATTTTTTTAATTTGGGATTCAACCGAAATACATAACATTGTTTTGTGGGATCCAACGCCAAAAATATTAAACTGGGACTCAAAACTGGGATCCAACGAAAATAAATCTTTTCTTTTTATAGTAGAACACTCGGTTTTAATTGGACCATAATTTAAACTGACATTTTTCCAACTTATCTACTTTTATTCAATCTAAAATCTTGACAGGCTTCTCTAAGCCTGTCAAGATTCGAGTGTTCGGCATGTGTCGTTCCACCTACGGTAAAACTTGGGGGTTAAAGCCCAAAGTGATACGATGGCTGTACCGGACAATGATAATACCTATTATCACATACGGCAGCCTAGTGTGGTGGCCAAGAACAAAGCTTGCTTCGTGCAAAGCGCCACTCACCAGGTTACAAAGAACAGTGTGTCTCGGCATCACAGGTGCTTTCAGGACAACACCAACGGCAGCGATTGAGAGATACCTCAATATCCCTCCTCTGCATATGATGGTTGAATTCGAGGCAAGGAAGACATTACATCGTCTTGCTGTTGCTGGACTATGGGATGCCTCTAAGCCAAAGACTAACCATACAAAGTTCGATGAGAATGAAGGCCTGGATCGGGTAACAAGCATGTTATCCGATAAAATGCAAACTAAATTTGTGTTTGAAAGATCTTTTAAGGTCCAAATCCCTACAATAGAGGACTGGAAGAAGGGACTCGATCCACCAGAACAAGATAGTCTGGTGTGGTACACTGATGGATCCAAAATGGAATCAGGTACAGGAGCGGGCATATACGCAAAAGGTTACAAATGTAGCAAAAGCTTAGGGAAGATGGCAACTGTATTCCAAGCGGAAACATTTGCCATAATAACCTGTGCTCAAGAGAATATAGATAGAGGAACCCGAGGTAAATCCATATATATTCTTAGTGACAGTCAGGCTGCAATCAAAGCCATGGCATCCTACAAAGTGGACTCCGGACTCATTCTGGATGCTATCCAGGCCCTAAACAGGCTTGGGAAGCACAACAGGGTGAGACTGATGTGGGTCCCTGGGCACAAAGGAATCCATGGTAACGAAGTGGCTGATGAACTGGCAAGAGAGGGCTCAGCAAATGAATTTGTGGGTCCAGAACCATGTGTAGGCATTTCGACGTGTCTCGTAAAAGCCGCATTTAGGGAGTTTGCAGATCACAGACAACAAACTTATTGGCTGTCTAACACCGGTCTGCAACACTCCAAGAAATTCCTAGGCTCTACGTTCAAAGCCCGGGAATGCATTTGGAACATGAGCAGGGGGCAAATCCGCTACCTGCTTGGGGCCTTTACTGGGCACTTTGGAACCAACGACATGCTCATGAAGATGGGTTTAACTACGACTCCCGTGTGCAGGTTGTGTGGGGAACATACGGAACGCATGGAGCACCTTCTGTGCACATGCGATGCACTGGCTGGTAAGCGAATGGGTCTCCTAGGGGTTGGATACCCAAAACCAGAAGACTATAGGCTCATATCTCCTAGTCTCGTTGTAAAACTCATGAAAACGGTTTTCAACGAGATTGGGGGGGAGTAAGTTATCTAGGGGACCACAATAGATCCCAATGGGTCGAAGTGTCCGAGATGTTCTCGGCCCCTCCATAAGATAAGATAAGATAAGCCTGTCATGATTTTTAAGTAAGCTAACTTTCTAGTTAAGTAACTTATTGGTTTAATTTTTAAAGAGTGTGTAAAATATACAATGGCCACTAGTGAATTTTTATGTGTACCATTAATCTAAAGCACTAACTACGATCTTATTTTAACTAAAATGAAAATACACACGACACGACATGTTCTAACACTACCTGTTATCGTTGACCGCATATCTAGTTACTTTTATCCATTTCTTTTGTGTTATCATGATTAGATATTCTAACCCATTGATACGGCAAACCTAATATTATCCTGTCATAATTTAAAAAATAAAACACACACAAACCCGCCTGCTTAAGAAGCGAACTAAAAAGCTGTAAACAAGAAAAAAACATGCTGTGCAGTCGGAGGATAAATATTCGCAAACTGGCTGACCCCCTGATCTTCCGACTCCACAGCAAGATTTTTCTTGTTTACAGCTTTTTAGTTATCATTTTTTTGTTTTTTTTTTTTATTTATAGCTTTTTAGCTATATTTTAGAACACTTGGGCGGGCAAGACCAATCTAACGATGTGTTAATTATAAAAATCCGTTAAGTAGTTTGAAAGATATGAGGTAATAAATAATATTACATACATACAAACATACATACAAGATACGCCCGAAAAACATAACCCTTTCCTTGCAGCCGGGTGATAAAAAATTGGTACTACTGTGTTAGCAGTGGCAGTGGGCAGGGCACATTGCTCGCAGAACGGATGGCCGATGGGGCAGAAAGGTTCTGGAGTGGCGACCGCGAACCGGAAGAAGTTGCGTTGGAAGGCCTCCCACCAGGTGGAACGATGACCTGGTGAAGGTTGCGGGGATCCGCTGGTTGCGAGACGCACTGGACCGGTTAATGCGGCAACGCTTGGAGGAGGCCTATGCCCAGCAATGGACGTCTTTCGGCTGATATGCAGATGATGATGATGATGACTGAGTTACAATAAACGTTTATCATAAAAATTTCAGCCGAAATACGTCCATTGCTGAACATAGGCCTCCCCCAAGTCACCAAGGATGCCCGCAACCTTAATCAGCTCATTGGTCTACCTAGTGGTCGTATCAATAAATGTTACTTCCCAACAAAGACTGCCACATTTCACAGCTGCCGAACAGTTTAAAAAACAAGCTACTGAAACTATAAATACTAAAGCTGCAAAGCTCTAATAATAGCACAGCTTTCAGCGACTAACTGAGCGTTTCAGTCAATAAATCGAGCGAACACTCGATTTTGTACCGGAAAGTTACGGAAGAAATTAAAAAGTTCAGTTTGAAACGGACGAGATTGCTGGTACCTAAGGCTCGGCGCAAACGGGCCACCGACTATAGCCACCGGTGGCTGTCGCACGCTACAGCCACATTTGTAACAGCGGTAGAAGTGCGCGACAGCCACGGGTGTTTGGAAGCCGCCACGTTTGTATTGCTGTATAGATCAGAATGTGAATCCCAAATACAAATAATTTATTATTCCTTCATAAGTATGTACAAACATCTGGTAATTGAAGTGCTCTTTTAGGCAAAAATAGCCTGTAGTAGAGCACTTCGCTCTTCTAAAACGTATTATTACAACATGTACCTAACAGCATACAATTTTGAGGAAATGTGAATAAAAAAAATTAAAAAAAAAAATTGCATACATTAAATCAAATGAAAAGGATAAAATATAAAATTCCAATGAAAATTAAATTAAATCAACATTAAACTAATTATAAATTAAAATAATATCACAATCAAATTTAAAATAATATTACAATACCGATCAAAAAAAAAAATCGCAACCAAAATTATAATAAAATAATTGCAAACATTAAATCAAATTAAAAGGATAAAATATAAAATACCAATCAAAATTAAACTAATTATAAATTAAAATAATATCACAATCAAATTTAAAACAATATTACAATACCGATTAAAAAAAAAAACGCACCCAAAAATAAAATCACAATCAAAATTAAAATAAAGTCACAATCAAAATTAGAATAAAATCACAATAAAAATCATATGTTTTGAGATTAAACAAAATCAAAATGAAATAAAAATTTATATAAAACAAAAACAAAAATAACGATCAAAATTAAAATTAGACTAGAAATAATTGAGGGTATCAATTTTACAAATTTGTTTTAACTAACATAAGAGTGTGTTTTGTTTGTGTGTGAGTGAGTGCGCATGAAGTGTATGTGTGCGAGTGTGTGTTAAGTGTATGTGTGAAGTGCAGGTGACAGAATTATGAAGCATGCTGCAAGAGGGCTTCGATGTCCTCGTAGGTGAGTGGTTCAATCCACTTAGTAAGGATTTTTTTGCATTCATAATAATGTTTAGTGTACAAGTGCAGCTCTTTGTTTACTTTATTGTACAAGTGGGATGAACGTCTGTCATATTGCATGCTACACAATTTGGTTTTTGATTGCGGAATATTTGCCACAAGGTCTTTTCTTCTCTTTCTTAGTATACTGGTATCATAGGGCAGTGTCTTGTGTTTTTTTAAGATGGCTTGTACAACGTATAGCTTTCTTACTGAGAGCAAACCGCTTAACTGGTAAAGCATATGCATGGGATACCTAACCCTTTTAAAATGCATTATTTTTATGAGAGCTCGTTGAGCTCTCTCAACCTTCAAAAACGCAGTTTTCGCTGCACCACCCCAGATAGATATACAATACACCAAGACAGATTGCACCAAAGCGATATAGATTTCCCTTAGCAGGTTTCTAGAAGGATCACCATTAGACCTGGATGGAACAACATGCCTCAGAGACTTGAATATTCAGCTCAACTTTCTGACCCTACCAACAACCTGCTCAAGTTGGGGATACCAGGATAGTCTCTGGTCAAGATAGATACCTAAATACTTGGTCTGTGTGACCTTGTTTAAGGTAGGACACATACAATTTTGATTTTGATGGTCGCCACATACGTGAACCCTGATAGCGAAGTGCCCGTCAGGCTGCCCACGATTGCTAATGCTGAAGCACATATAATTCGTTTTTGAGGTGTTCAGGGTGAGTAAATTATTGTTCAGCCATTCAGCAACCCGAGCCATGCCTTTTGAAGCATCCCGACCAACATCGCTCCAGGACTTTCCAGAGAACACAATTGCTGTGTCGTCGGCATACGAAAACACTTGTGTGTTAATTATTTTCATTTTACACAGATCGTTAATGTATATTAGGAAGAGGCTGGGACCCAAAACGCTACCCTGTGGCACGCCGTATGAGATCTCTACGTCGTCGCTGATGCATTGCCCCAGCCTAAACCTCTGTTTCCTATTTGAAAGATAATCTTTAAAAAGGTTGAGTGGATTACCCCTTATTCCAATGTTTTCGAGCTTGTTAACCAGGATTGGGACAGAGACGGTATCGAATGCCTTTTTAAGGTCTAGAAAGATGGTGAGGCATTTGTCTCCATTATTAAGATGTTCAGTTACAAGTGTGCTAAGAGCAGTAACTGCATCTTCTGTTGAGATTTTATGCCTGAAGCCAAATTGCGTCGAGGATAGAATTTTAAAAGTATTCAAATATTTAAGGAGTCTAACATTTATTAATTTTTCTAAAATTTTGGATATAGCTGGCAGAACGGATATAGGCCTATAGTTATTGACGTCGTCTCTGTCCCCACCCTTGTAAACTGGCTATCCCTAAAGCATAGGTTAGCAAGATGAGTAATAATGGAGACACATTCCTTCCTTATCGATTTTAAAAATCTTGTAGAGATGTTATCGCACCCAGCGGCACTATCTGACCTCAAGCTCATCAATGTTCCTTCCAGCTCATTAAGGTCGGTGTCTAGAAGTATAAATGAATTGAGTTGTGTTGTCAGTGAATGAGATGAATCACCACAATAGTTATTAGTACTACTTGGTTGGATTTGTTGGGCCAGTTTGTTTACCAATATTTACAAAGTAATTATTAACAAAGTTTGCCGATTCTATGGGAGTGGGTTTATTATTTAAAAGTTCAGTGTTTTCGCTTTTAGATTTATTAGTGTAGGTTATAGTCTTAATATTTTTCCAGAGTAGTTTGCTGTTTGAAATTGAATTTGCTAATAAATTGCTTTCATATTTACGTTTTAGTTTTTTTATGAGGTTGTTGCAGTGATTTCTGTACCGACCGTTATTTTAAGTACAAAATAAATAATATATAAATAGCGGGACGGAATTAGATTTCCTATATGAAAGTATCGATATCCATTGTGGCGTCGTCGTGCTGCATGTTGCCGTGTGCGATGCGTAGGATGCCAACTTCTAACTGCTCGGGGATAGAGCAGTGCGACAGTGGTGGGTGTCGGCGTCTTGTGTGGCCCGCAGCAACCCCAAGTGGCGAGTCGTGGACACTGCTGTAGCGAGTGGCCGCTACCGTCTAACTCTAAACGTGTGCGGTGCGTCTATACAAAATATATGGAAAAGTGTGTTAAGTCGCTGTCGCTGGCCACCGGTGGCAATGGTCGGCGGCCCGTTTGCGCCGAGCCTTGTTCTTTGATATTGTTAGGTTTTGAGTAAATCTTGCTGGATATTTTAGTGCAGTGTAGGTGGTTTGGGGTTGCAGAATATTGGTATAGGAAAGTTTGTGCTTGATTTGAAATAAAAACGACATATATTCAAAATTTAAAAATTTTGTCAGTTTTTCTTGGACATCGCTGGCAACAGTGAAGGAAACCTAAACTTATAATCAATATATGTTTGAAATTCAACGCCCATTGAGCGCACGTGGCGATTAATGCTCGTGCTTGCTCTGTATGAAAAGAGAGTCCCTTGCTCTGCAGGGACAGTAACAGTAACTGGTGCTTTTCAACTATTTTCAAATCAAGCAATCCTTTTCATCTCATCTTTTCATCAATCAATAAAAAAGTTCAATATTTCTGACCTGATTTCGATAGCTAATAACTACCACTGCAAAAGATATTATTACTAACATTTGTAACAATTTCGAGACAACATTGTTTTTTCTCTAACCAATACAATTTACTAGTATATCAAGTTGACGAAAAACTCCTCCGCAACCTTCAAAGAAATGTAATGTGGCAAAACAAATTAATACAACAACAATTTACCCTAGTTTCTCCCTAGTTCTCTCTTTACCGAAAAACACCATCAAAACTATATTGAAGCTGTAATTCCGCAGACTAAGCAGTGTTTATGACGGCTAGCTAAGTGCACCTGCACTTAACTTAAGCTATATCCTCCTTACTTGGCCGAGTAACTTACACACTACCTACCTATTGACTTTATTACCGGCTTCTGAGTTCCGTGAATTTATTATTATTATATAGTTTCGTGCATTTGCAGAAAATAAACGGAACCCTTATGAAATTGTATTCGTAAGCAACCTTCTTATGACTCAACGCAATTCGATATACAGGGTGGTCAAATAATCGTGGATCAAACGGGCGATGGTTGGGGCCAAAATATTTTTGGTACTTTATACTGCTTTAGCCCCAAATATCGCGCGGTTTCGTTTGAACCACGATTTTTGCCCACTCTGTATATCACACCGATAACCAATATTTACTAAGCCAAGTTGCAAGTATATTATGTTCTCATGAACGCAATGCGATGTACAATTCGACATATTTGCACTTAAAACTTTCGATATCGCCTATCAACGTAATTTAAACAGCGTCGCGCCATCAGTAAGGTACCTAAGTCAGTCACAAAAATATTTAAGGTAATTTTGCATTGCATAATTTTTTTTGCCGCTTCTTATAGCTCGTGGCTAAATAAAAACAGCACGGGTCGATTTTCAAGGTTAAGCAACACTTGCCGAGGTTGGTCTATGGATGGGTGACCATCCATTACATACCGAAACTCCTCCGTGCCTGGGCAAGCACGTTAAGCTGTTGGTCAGGGCTGCATATTTAAACATAGATATTTTACAGCAGTTACAGGTAGTTGGTCACAGTCAGAAGCCAGAAAATCAGTCTGACACCACTCTTGCAAGGGTTATCATGAACTATCGTGTTACCCAGTTACTGGGTTTTGGTGGTGAGATAGGCTATCGCTTTATGATAAATACTAGTACTCAGCTGAATTAGGTTAGACTCGAAGCCAACCTCAAAATAGTTAGGAGCTAGATATATTAATTGTATTTCAACTATAATATTCTCACCTTACCAATGTATTATGCAAGAACATAAACTGCAAACCCCAACATTGAATCGGGGCCTGCTACGCCGTAGCACAAATTGCTACGCCGTAGCATGCCCCAAAATTACTACGACTGCGTAGCGCCGTAGCGATGACGTCACAGCTAACATGTCCCTAGAGAGTCAAATGTTTGCTATTGGACAATAAAGTTAGCTGATTCTCATTACTAAGTCCCAAGTGATGACTGACCGCTTGGTTTAAGCTTCAGATCGCGGGATCGATGTCCGGACGGGGTAATATTTTTTTGGGGTTTGTGCTTGTGAGATTTGTATCAGTTAACATAGAATATAAGTAACCTATTTTTAAGCACATTATTGTATTATGAAATATTCATCTAATAAAATACAAGAAAAATCTTTTATCTGCCTTAAAGGAAAAAAACAAAATGAAACAAGCCAACAAATGTTATTTCCAGTGTAGTAAAACGAAAAAACACAAAATCTGCCCACAAGAAAATTTATCCCTACTTCACACCTTTTAAATTCTAACCGTTAAATTGTAACCTACACGTTGTTTAAGGCACTGGAGAACGTGAGAAGCAAATCCCGTATATTTCAGGCCATATTTTGGGTCTTGACTCTCGCAAAATGACATATAGTCATAATGTCTACAGAACAGATACAGGTGAGTATGAGATCCTACTGCAAAAATCTGCAGGTATGTGGATTTTGATGAAATTGATTTTTATGAATGATTCTTGATAGTAGAATAGATTACCGTAGGGTTTCCTGGCAGCATCCGGCAGCAGCCGGCTTTTTTTAAATAATTATTTTAGGAATTTCTTCTGTATCATGGGTGCATATGGAACATCATCTAACTCTCTCAGTTAGCTACTATTCATGTGGTACCAGGTACACTGGCAACCCACAGGTTGTGGCCAACTGAGTGATGGCAACTTTATTTTTCCAATTTTCTATACCACTTTCTTTCAAATGACGTTGGATTCAATAGAAAAACTTATATATTCGGTTATTCTACTTACTTAGTGTGTGTGTGTGTGTGTGTGTGTGTGTGTCATATGGCTCTGAGACATGGTCGCTTACAATGGGCCTCATCAGAAAGCTTACAGTCACCCAATGGGCAATGGAGAAGGCTATGCTCGGAGTTTCTTGGCGTGATCGAATCAGAAATGTAGAGATCCGCAAGAGAACCAGGGTTACCGACATAGCCCGAAGATTTGCCAAACTTAAGTGGCAGTGGGCAGGGCACATTGCTGGCAAAACGGATGGCCGATGGGGCAGAAAGGTGGTGGTGGTGACCGCGAACCGGAAGACGTTGCGTTGGAAGGCCTCACACCGGATGGAGCTATGATCTGGTAAAGTTTGCGGGGATCCGCTGGATGCAAGACGCACGGGACCGGTCAATGTGGCGACGCTTGGGGGAGGCCTATGTCCAGCAGTGGACGTCTTTCGGCTGATATGATGATGATGATTCTACTTACAAATATTATTAATTAAAATTTAGTTTAATTAAAAACCCTATAGATTTCTGCAGTCATATCTTAAACTATATGAATCATCGTGGTGAAAAGATAAGTCGTCTAGACTCTGCATTACTGGGTGTTAGCTATTCAGGGTGCGCCATTGCCACACTGAAAATATTATGTACTTAGTCATAAGGTTTTTTTTTGTTTGTTAATAACAATTTACAGTATCGACAATAAATGTTTCTTCCTAAAGAGGAAAACGGACCGGGCAGCGGCAATTTGCAGTACCAAGCGCCTTAACGTTTAAACCAACCGTAAAGTACATTGCACACGATCCCGCAAAGAGGCAACATGCACCGAAATTCCGCACACAAAGATTTGTTAAGCACGTTAACTTACCATTAAGTATGGTATAAGTTACCATAAATTATACTTGGTAACTTAGCATAATTTGTTGTACACCGGAATAATTGTGGGCGTACAAGCTTCTGTCAGCGGTTTAACCCTCGTGGTAGACCGAAATTATCCCAAGGTAATGTACTCTCAGGATAAAAATTACACACACATCACCTTTTTTCATGAAGGCAGAAACTACAGCACACCATCTGCTACGAAACTTGCGACGTTTTTGCGACGTTTACGTGATGAAAACTATCCCGGATTGCCTATAGCGGCAATAAGAATGTCGAGATGGATGGAGCGATGAGAATGGATACAGTGAGAAATGAGTATCTGTTCTTGTTCTGGTAATGTACTAATGTTTCTAATATGTCGTTTTGTGACAAACAAATACTTTTTCTTACTTTCTTTTCTTTATTTTCTTTCTTTTCTTTCTCTTCTTTGTTTTCTTTCTTTTCTTTCTTTTCTTTCTCTTCTTTGTTTTCTTTATTTTCTTTCCTTTCTTTTTTTCTTTCTTTTCATTCTTTTCTTTTTCTCTCAGATAATTTACACCGGTTACTCGTACCACCTAAATAGCTGTTGACGCTTGGTGTTTTAAATGACTGTTTCTTTAAAACATCATCATTACTATATTAGTAGGAACTAATATTATAAATGCGAAAGTTTGGATAGATGGATGTTTATCACTCAATCACACCAGAACGACTGAACGGATCTGGATGAATTTTAGCACAGAGATAGCTTATACTCTGAAATAACACATTAACTATACTAATACTTATACTTAATCTATACTAATTACTATTACTAATTATAATATTACTAATTATCTATGCTAATAATAATATTATAAAGAGGAAAGATTTTTATCCAGAAAACGGGTCCTGTGGGGTGGTCCACGGGAGCGGAGCCGCGGGCAACAGCTATATTTAACAAAACTTCGGTGAAGCCGCGGGCTGAAGTAAGAAAAAAATAAAAATTGTAGACCGGAGTGCGAAGGCCTTTAGCCTCGCAATTTAATGTGCTTTTCGGTGATTCAACTGTCTAGGTAATAAAAAGGGCAACTGAATATAAAGATCGTTGACATCCACACCTGAGAAAACAAAAACGGAATTTTACTTAAAATTAAACAAAGAGCATTGATATGGTTAAGTTTTGCGTGTGAAATGTGCAATGCACCAACTTATGTACACAATTTTTTTTTTTTTTTTTTTGTAATCTATAGGCTCGCGTTTGACCACTATCTCGCCTGATGTTAAGCGATGATGCGGTCTACGGTGAAGCACGCTTACCTAGAAGAAACCTATTCACTCTTGACTTAAAGACCCCAAGGTTGTAGCTATCAGGGAACAAAGACTCCGGAAGGGAGTTCCACTCCTTAGCTGTGCGTACAATGAAAGTATTAGCAAAACGCTTTGTGCGTATGGGAGGGATGTCCACCATGTACCGATGGCGCATGGCCGTACGTCTTGTAGTCCGATGATGGAAAGGGCTAGGTGCAATCAAATTGTGCAGTTCCGTCGCACACTCCCCGAAATGTAACCGATAAAAAACCGACAGGCTGGCAACTCGGCGTCGATGTTCGAGGCTCTGGAGCTTTGAGGTGACCAGTGCATCGTTGCTAATAAGCCTTTTGGCTCGTCTGTCAATCGACTCAAGTGCATCAAGCTGGTATTTGGCTGATCCATCCCAAAGGTGAGAGCAGTACTCTATGCAAGACCGAACTTGCGCTTTATACAAGTTGAGCAGCTGTGCAGCCGTGAAGTACCATCTCACCTTTGCAAGAATCCCCAACTTTTTTGCAGCTAACTGAGCTTTCGCCTCAATGAATGGACCGAAGTTGAGGGTCGATGTCAAAGTAACCCCGAGAAGTTCGAGATGGTCCTTCAACGGCACGGTTACACCACGGAAAGATGGAGCCGGGTGGAATTGGCTCTTTTTAGCGGAAAAAAGACACGCCTGGGTCTTAGCAGCATTGAAACTGACCAGATTGGCATCACCCCATTCGGAGACCGCCTTCAAGGACAGGTTCAAGCGTTCAACCATGGCCTCCCGGAGAGACCGAATCTGAGGCCCAGTAGCCCGTGCGCTAGACACGTATCTCTCAGCAATAGTGCTGTCGTCTGCGTACCCAAAGGTTCCGGGTTTTAGCAGATCATTAATGTGCAGCAAGAATAATGTTGCCGAGAGCACTGACCCCTGAGGGACTCCGGCGTTGATATCTAACTGACCGGACGAGCAGCCGTCGATAACCACTCGGATGGATCGATCCCTCAGGAAGTCCGCAATCCAATCACACAGACCACTGGGCAGACCGAAGGAAGGAAGTTTACCAATGAGGCTTTCGTGCCAGACCCTGTCGAAAGCCTTCGAGATGTCGAGGGAGACGGCTAGCGCTTCCCCGTGTCTCATTGAATGAAATTGTCAAATTGAATGTAACATGCTAACAAAACATAAGAATATAGTTAATTAACATGCAAACAAATAAAGATTTAATCGTAGTCGAGTCATTAGACCCAGATTTATGGCTATGTCAATAAGGAGTCTGCAATTAGTCTATGATACACAAAGACAGAGAGAAGACTCCTGTGTCGTGGGTGCATTTAAAACATTTAAACTCACATACACAAACAGCCAGACCCGAAACAACTATCTGTAGGCCTTTTTTTCCCGTGCGGGCATCGAACCCGTAACACACAGTGCGGCAGCCTTTCCCAGGTCAGCCACTGCGCCAGCAGTATATGTGTTAAGAAACCGAAAGTTTCTGTAATTACTTACGGCATTTTTTCATGATGCACCATGATGTCACGTCATATATACATTTTGCTAGTGTCAGCACAATTATAACGATTCGAATATTCAGCTCTTGAGTTTCTGATAATACCGGGTCTTCAAAACTGTCCGTGTAGTTGTATATTTCTCCATCAAAACTCTTGGAGTTATTTGGTATAATACTGCTATCATTATCAGACATGGCAAATTTCACTTGCACAGTGGTTTGATTGATTCACTTTCTTTAGATGAAGGCACGCAACTGCTAACAGTCTTGAAAAGAAGTATTTGATGATGAAGGATGATTCTGAATGAGTAGATAGTGTCCACCTTTAGTTTACAGAATATAAAATTCAATTATTTAAGAACAGCTTGACGTAAAACACAGTCATGCTCTAAATGCAAGTATAGCTTCCAAAACAGTCGATGCAACACTAATTATAATAAACAAAAGCTTCAATAGTAATTAAAAAACTATTTATAAATGTTTTGTCTCTTGCTATACCATAATCAGCACTAATTTAATTTATTTTTAAAAACTATGTTTGCCATATTGCTCGCGATGACCGAATGAACCTGCCAAGAGTGTGTCAGTTCACGCACGGTGGATTCCGTGGTCGGTATGAATATTAATGTTTCAAAAAATCGTAACGGAAAGTGGTGAGGTGGAAGAAGAATAATCAATAGATCCTTACCATCAAGTAAAATCAATGAAACTCGTTCAGACAAAGCTAATGAGCCCAAACTCAACTATTTCACTATTAGACAAACAGCAATTCAAGAGTTCCGTCTTCAGACGATCTCGATGGTACCTACCATAATATTGCGTTATCATCTGAAGTGAAACTTATACTTAGCTTTTTGTTTGTATTTTATAACTTAATTTTAAATAATACATTTTTTTTTTTAAAAAAAAAAAGGTCGTGAAGTTTTGAATCCACGCCTCGCACGGGGCACGGCACGCGCCCGGGATTGTAAAGCATAATTCATCCTTTAGACTTTTCCCGACCCAGGCATTGAGCCCAGGCACTCATGCTCACCAGTAGCGCTTGCGAGCACTAGACCACGAGACAAAGAAAAAAAATGAGATAAGGCTAGACAAAAATAGATAACTCAGTCAATATAAAAATCACAGTCAATAATCAAGAAGAAAAAGAAGAAGAAAAATAAAAGAAGAAAATAGAAGATAATAGTCTCAGTTAATAATCTCACTTAACACCTAAGAATACACACTTAGTAGCATCTAAAAAGTTTCATAATACTTTCATACAATTCTCCATTGTTACCTTGCTGGACAAAAGATTGTATTACAAAAATGTATTATTCTGTACTGCCAAGTGGCGACGAATAATAGCATTGTCTAAAGAAAATTCTAGAGAGGTAAGCGTTATTTTTGTATTTATATAGGGTTGTACGATGCATGCGTGAAAAAACTGAGCGGATTTTTAATTTTAATTCCAAATAGATCATTTGAATTAAATTTTATAGTCAATGTTTAAACTAATCATGAGGTTATTTTTTTATATAAATAAGGTTTCTAATGTTTAAAGCCTAAGCAAATTACACGAATAGAAAGTTGAATATGTAACCAATAAATAATAAATACAAAACCAAACCAAACGCCGAACGACAATATAATTCTAAAAAACAAAAACTAAAGCTTTCAGCATCCTCGAGGTCGTGACAACCCTAGCATTCAGAAGAATAGGCGACAAGTCCGTGACTAAAGACTTCCCTTTCTAGAAATAAAGTGTTTCTTCACCTGTTATTGTTTTATGCCTAAAAAAAGAAAGGAATGAAAGTCACATTTATTACCTGAAGTGCATAAACGTCCACTAATAGATAAATTAAATGTGTCTGATTTAAAATTTCCACAACCACCTAATTTTTTTAGTAGTAGTAGTAGACACGCTTCGATCAACAATCTATTGAGAACACGTAATTATGACACGATATCTTGCGAAAATACTCCGATTCAAACAGTAAACAGTCCTTTATTATTTTAAACGGCTTAACCGATTTTCACCAAACATCTACAGCTAAGAACACGCCCGATAATGTCACCTTTCAACCAGAGACAGATACAAAAATACAAAAACACACAGGTACACACGTCAAATTTATAAACCCCTTTTTTTCCGTCCGAGGTTAAAAACAAAACTTACAGTTAATGTTTATGACAACACTAAGTAAATAAAATATAGATTTTTTGTACCTGGTGTTTTCTTTTATCTGTTATAAAAAAATGTCAAGAAAACTCTGCCGTCTGTTTCGAGCGCTATTTGGCACCACGTTTTCTATTATATTCTGTATTAACAAGTGTAAAGTAAATGATTATTGAATCAAGGAAGCAACCTATACAGTCCACGGGTCAAGTGGATTATCAAGTACTCTGCTGCACCTCTGAATATAGGAAATAACCTAGATTTTATTTTATTCTAACTAGTAGGTAAGCTCATATAATAATAGATAAATATCAATACACCTCAACTGCATCGTTACCCAGTGATCGCAAGCGTCACTGCTGAACATAGAGGTCCGGGGTTTCACTCCCGGGCCGAGCAATATTTTATTGGCTTTTCCATCTTATCTCAGTAGCATCCCGAAGTCTTAATTTATCCGCGGTCGATGACTATAGCCTGGGGCTACTACGTGGGATTTGAGCACACATCACATCACATCATCAGCCTATTAATGTTCCCACTGCTGGGACACAGACCTCCTCTCTGTGAGAGGGGATGGGCCGTAATCCACCACGCGGGCCCAGTGCGGGTTGGTGGATGCCACATGTCTTCGAATATTTGTTTCTAGGACATGCTGGTTTCCTCACAATGTTTACCTTCACCGTTTTTGGGATTTGAGCATTAACAGCCAAATATACAACTTGGCCGGACATGTAGTAGTAAAACTTTATGGCCGTAAAATACAGTTTATTTTATCGATAAAAAACACCCCACATAAGGGCTGAAATCACCACATCCTCAGTAGAGCAATTTTAGTACCTGATTTACTTATTACGATATACACATAGTCTACATCTACTGTCATTTTCACGTACATTTATTGTCATTTTCACGGTCATAGCATAGACAATCTAAAAAAATATTCATCTAACACTCAAAAATTAACATATTTTTGTATTGCGCCATAAAAGACAAATTGTATACACAATTTTACAAATTTTTGTTGCATTTCCTTAAATTCACCAAAATTTTTTGGGATTAGCACGAGTCTTTTATAGATTTTTTTGTAAGTCTTCAAGTTGGTCTACACACTGAAAAAAGAATTACAGCTGTAACCCTTTATGTAGAGTGTTTTTATAGGTAATGTTAAGTGTATTTTGCCTTTAAAGTTTCATTACTACAAGTCCGGATACATTGTAGATGTGTCAATACACCTATTGGTACCTTTTCTAATTTTAGAGATATATTGCTTCTGTAAAACAAAGACAGAAGCGCCAGACCGAACTCAGACAGTATTATGATATTTAATAAGTCACATGACTAGACATATCACCTTTCAGCATGAAATGAAGAGTTTTATATTACTACTAACTTCTGCCTGCGGCTTCGTTCGCATGAAAAGTGTTTTATTATCCCATGAGCAAATTATACAAGATGTATTGTCCCCATCCAGGTCATTGTGTTTCCGTATGCCAAGTTTCTCGAAATCCGTGCAGCGGTAAAGGTGTGATTGTTTACAAACATCAACCTATGCTATCGTTTCACCCCTCTCCCCTTCAAGGGTTGAATTGTAAATCATCATTTCAAAAAAGGCCGCCCCCAAGCGTGACCACAATGACAGGAACTAAATTTTTGAATTTTATAAAATGCTGAAACACGTTTACGATTAATTATATCAGAGAGCGTTCAGACAAGGTTACGGCCTAAAACAAAATATTTTCCATACAACCTTTACCACGCGGGCCCAGTGCGTGTTGCTGGATGTCACATGTCTTCGATTTTTTTATTCTAGGACATGCTGGTTTTCTTACAATGTTTTCCTTTACCGTTTTTAGAGCAGTGGTGATGAAATAATTTACACAAAGTAAAGCACCGTTCTGGAGTGGCGACCGCGAACCGGACGACGTTGCGTAGGAAGGCTTCCTACTAGGTGGACCGATGATCTGGGCGACTGAACCACCATTGCTCTCAGATATTCAGATGTCCCAATTTAATGTACGACTAGTGACCCGCCCCAGCTTTGCCTGGGTCCCCAGCTTCTTACCATCTGGAATAATATACCTTTCAAATGGCGAATGATTTTCTTAACAAATTGATGTCTGTGGAACCACTCCAGAGATTACACTACACGGCTGAAAAAACACAAAATTCGGGTTCTCTCTCTTTATAATATTATAGTTAAGGTAGGTAGTAACTGCTTGCAAAAATACATATGTGTTCAGCTGCATCCGACTAGACTGAAAGCCGACCCCCATATAGGTGAAAAAAACTGGGCAGATTTATTTATAAAACTGGTATTTATTGTTAAGTCAAAAATTACGGGTCCGTGCCCACTCAACCCGATTAGACTCAACCCGAAGAATAATACCAGAAGTTTTACTACCAATTCAGTGCCATTTGTACAGTCAGGCAAAGTGATATTTAATTCTGAATATTTTAACATTTGAAGTTAGTACCTACTTGTTAACCTAATAATTATAATCACGTTTATAGACTGATCCAATACCACTGTGGCACTAGCTATTAGATTGTAATGATAATTAACTATAATCTGTAGGATAAGTACTTGTTTAATTATTAATTTATTTATCCAAACATTATTTAAATTTTACAGTCTCTGTGATGCAACCGTTCATTTAACATTTTTCTGCCTGACTATACATCGACGTTTTACGCCTATCAAAATAGAAATTTGCAGGTATTATTCTTCGGGTTGAGTCTAATCGGGTTGAGTGGACTCGGACCCAAAATTGGGTCCGTGCCCACTCAACCCGATTAGACTCAACCCGAAGAATAATACCAGAAGTTTTACTACCAATTCAGTGCCATTTGTACAGTCAGGCAAAGTGATATTTAATTCTGAATATTTTAACATTTGAAGTTAGTACCTACTTGTTAACCTAATAATTATAATCACGTTTATAGACTGATCCAATACCACTGTGGCACTAGCTATTAGATTGTAATGATAATTAACTATAATCTGTAGGATAAGTACTTACTTGTTTAATTATTAATTTATTTATCCAAACATTATTTAAATTTTACAGTCTCTGTGATGCAACCGTTAATTTAACATTTTTCTGCCTGACTATACATCGACGTTTTACGCCTATCAAAATAGAAATTTGCAGGTATTATTCTTCGGGTTGAGTCTAATCGGGTTGAGTGGACACGGAACCAAAATTGGGTCCGTGCCCACTCAACCCGATTAGACTCAACCCGAAGAATAATACCAGAAGTTTTACTACCAATTCAGTGCCATTTGTACAGTCAGGCAAAGTGATATTTAATTCTGAATATTTTAACATTTGAAGTTAGTACCTACTTGTTAACCTAATAATTATAATCACGTTTATAGACTGATCCAATACCACTGTGGCACTAGCTATTAGATTGTAATGATAATTAACTATAATCTGTAGGATAAGTACTTACTTGTTTAATTATTAATTTATTTATCCAAACATTATTTAAATTTTACAGTCTCTGTGATGCAACCGTTAATTTAACATTTTTCTGCCTGACTATACATCGACGTTTTACGCCTATCAAAATAGAAATTTGCAGGTATTATTCTTCGGGTTGAGTCTAATCGGGTTGAGTGGGCACGGACCCAATTTTGGTAGAAGAATAATACCAGAAGTTTTACTACCAATTCAGTGCCATTTGTACAGTCAGGCAAAGTGATATTTAATTCTGAATATTTTAACATTTGAAGTTAGTACCTACTTGTTAACCTAATAATTATAATCACGTTTATAGACTGATCCAATACCACTGTGGCACTAGCTATTAGATTGTAATGATAATTAACTATAATCTGTAGGATAAGTACTTACTTGTTTAATTATTAATTTATTTATCCAAACATTATTTAAATTTTACAGTCTCTGTGATGCAACCGTTAATTTAACATTTTTCTGCCTGACTATACATCGACGTTTTACGCCTATCAAAATAGAAATTTGCAGGTATTATTCTTCGGGTTGAGTCTAATCGGGTTGAGTGGACACGGACCCAAAATTGGGTCCATGCCCACTCAACCCGATTAGACTCAACCCGAAGAATAATACCAGAAGTTTTACTACCAATTCAGTGCCATTTGTACAGTCAGGCAAAGTGATATTTAATTCTGAATATTTTAACATTTGAAGTTAGTACCTACTTGTTAACCTAATAATTATAATCACGTTTATAGACTGATCCAATACCACTGTGGCACTAGCTATTAGATTGTAATGATAATTAACTATAATCTGTAGGATAAGTACTTACTTGTTTAATTATTAATTTATTTATCCAAACATTATTAAAATTTTACAGTCTCTGTGATGCAACCGTTAATTTAACATTTTTCTGCCTGACTATACATCGACGTTTTACGCCTATCAAAATAGAAATTTGCAGGTATTATTCTTCGGGTTGAGTCTAATCGGGTTGAGTGGACACGGACCCAAAATTACCCCGAGGGAGCATATTGCCGGAATAAAATGCATCCTATGTGCTATTTCTGACTATAATTAATCTCTGTGCCAATTTTCATTTAGATCCGTTCAGCCGGTCTGGCGTGAAGAACTAACAAACATACAAACTCACTCACAAACTTTCGCCTTTATAATATTAAAGTGAGTTCGCTATTGCTGAAAAAATATCACTTGTTCTAGACTATCAGAAAATTTCACAGTTACTCCCAAAAAATCATTACAATCACAACAGCTCATTCCATTAATTAAAGAACCCGACCACTTCAACCCTTCACAAAATATTTATGAAAAATGGACTCCGTAATGGGCTATAACACTACGCCACATAGGGTCACTTTCAACCCCACATAAATAAACCGAAGTATGTGCTAGTAATTGACCTAAATTTTTAAAGGGTGCTAGAGGGTTATAGGGAGTGGAACGTGACCGGCGTCTTCTTATCTCCTGGTCTGTACGCAGGTTAGGGAGTGTTTTTTTTTTAAATTAAATACTTTTTAGTACGTGATGAAATGGCTTGGAGGGTTGATATTGGGATTTGTTTTTATTTATTTTTTAATGTAACTGTCATCCCGTTGCTTTCCTTGTGGATTTATTTAAAAAGTTTCTTAAGTAATAGATAAAGTTTTTAGAACAGAATACAATAGCAGAATAAATTTAGTGTTTTAATTCATTTGTCATTACATCAGCCGAAAGACGTCCTAAACATTATTGATTTAAGTAAATCTTATAATTAATTTTATATTAAGTACTCAATTACTATGAATAGTGATTAATTGTTTCCTATACCTGTATTATAAGATATTTTTTTCTTATGATGCAATCATGTATAATTTATAAGGTAGGTATTGTATCTTGGGTGGTAAGGATGGACGGCGCCGCCGAGGCTGGTCCGATCTAGACGCCTATTTCAAGGGCTGGTTCGAGGTGACTAAGGAAAAGAATACTTGCAAGGATTTGGGGAAGGCCTTTGCTCAGGTCGGACAGGCTTTCGGACAACATACGGGTTGCGTACGGGCAACAAACCCGTTGAATACGGGCATCATACGGGATGTATACGGACACAGAACGTCATCGATCCGTTTCAGTGGGCATAGTAGAGCGTATCGTGTTGCTTTTCATGTCTGATACGTTCCTAGCACGGTCATGGTATGAAACGCTGTAGTGCGCAGAGCCCTTACATAGTCATGTCAACATCACCTTCTGCCCTTGTCACTGGTTACTTAGAATCGGCGCAAGACCTTTTCTTCTCCCACTCTCCACTGTTGATCGTCACACTATTCACTCCATTGTGTTTCCTGACATTCCTCACACAAATTACATAATTTAAATTTTAAATACCCCCGACACAAAACCCTCTAAAAAGCAAAAAATAAGCCTCCTACTCGCGTCGAGGAACCACCAATATTTACAGCAGTTTATTTTATTTATGTAGCTAAATTTTAAATTTAATTTTTATTTCATGCTTTTTAAACTACATTTATAATATATCCATTCGTAGACACGCTTCAATTAACAATCTATCGAAATACGTAAAAACCTAGATTCAAAGAGTAAAATGCGGATAACTTTTGAACGGGTCAATCGATTTTAATCAATCATAAGGAAGAACACTCTCGACAAAGTCACCTTTCAAACAAAAATAAAAAAACAAAATGAAAATCAGTTCCGCCGTTCGGGAGCTACGATGCCACAGACAGACACACATACAAAGACACGTCAAACTTATATCATCCCGTCGTTTTTGCGTCGGGGGTTAAAAATAACGACTCTCCTTAAAACTAAAACTGCGTCATTGGTCCAGTGGTTGGAAGTGCTTGCAAGCATGAGATCCTGGGTTCAATTCCCAGGTCGGGCAATGTCATTGGGTTTGTCCACCTGGTATTTCTCAGTTGCAGGCGTCTGGCTTTATGCCCGGTTGATACAATAGGCTAGCCTCCTATTAAAACGGACTTGAACATAACTAGTGAAATGTCATCATCATCATCATATCAGCCGAAAGACGTCCACTGCTGGATATAGGCCTCCCCCAAGCGTCGCCACATTGACCGGTCCCGTGCGTCCCGCAACCAGCGGATCCCCGCAACCTTCACCAGGTCATCGGTCCACCTGGTGGGAGACCTTCCAACGCAACGTCATCCGGTTCGCGGTCGCCACACCAGAACTTTTCTGCCCATCAGCCATGTGCCCTGCTCACTGCCATTAAAGTTTGGCAATTCTTTGGGTTATGTCGGTGACCCTGGTTCTCTTGGGGATCTCTACATTTCTGATTCTATCATGCAAGGAAACTCCGAGCATGGCCCGCTTAATTGCCCTATGGGTGACGTAAGCTTCCTGATGAGAAATGCAATGAAATGAAGCGAAATGTGGGCCCACTATAAGTGTAAGTGCCTTTCATTTCGGGGAATACAGGCGTGCTGTTATAAATTCTCAACAACACAAAACATTCACCATCTCCTCGTATTATTCAAAATAATTCGTCGAAATTCCAAGTTTAACTTTCATTCGTTAAATGTTCGAGCCACAGTCATTTACATAGTAATCAGGGTTACTCCGAGATTCCTGGAATTTGTGACTTAAAATCCTAAAAAATATCCCGTGGAATTGGTGGATGTGAATTAAAAATTCCGGGGGATGAACTGGGAGATATACGGTGTGTTATGTGGTTTGCGTTCCTTGGATGTGGAAAAGAAATGGCCGGTCGATGTGCCGATACATTGTCAAAATCTCACGCCATTTTCTCATAGGGATAAAAACTGTAGAATGCTACCTCCTAAGTTCTAGCCACGCTGGTTGTGGGTAGCGCCTTCTAGGGCGTCTCCTCCTGGCGTTTCCACTCACGTCAGCCCTGAAGCTTAGTCATGTACGGTGTGTTGTGTGGTCCCTAGGATGTGAAATAATCAAATCAAATGTTTTTAATTTCACATAGGCCTACATGGGCACTTTTAAAACGTCGACAAAAGGTGCACGGTTCGGGTTGGTCGTTTCCTGAGGAGAAGAACCGGCAAGAAACTCCACGGTTACTCTTTTAAAAAAAATGGTTTATTTTTACTATATTTCCATGTTACAGCATTAGTGCTTAGATATGGGGGGACAACGTAGGCCCGACAATAAGTCGTAAGAAACTAAAAAGAAAGTGTATAAACGAGATAAAGAGTCAACAAATGTTAACAAGCGTCTAGAAATCTAGAAGGCCTACAATGTTCACACATTCACAAAACAATCGGTAAAAGAATCTATAGAAAGGAAAAAAAAAATATAACAAGACTAAATTTAACATGTGGCACAACTGTTGTTATCAGTGCTATAACTATTCTTAGCAAAGGGCTATAAAGATTATTGAAATCATTGTAAAAAGTATAATTTAAAATAAAGAAAAAATGCGATTGAGAATATTTAGAGGCATCCACATATTTGTGCCGTTTATGAGTTACCAGGGAAGCCGCATGCGCGAGATAAATCGCAATACACAAGAGAGGTAGATTGTGGCGATATTTAATGAACACCTATGTTTAGCCGTGGAAATCTTTCCGCTATGCTGATGATGATAACGTGGTTTAGGACCGAGACACAGCAAAAATGTTGTCAGTATTTTGAAGAAAGGAAAAGAATCTGTCTCCTTTGACTTGTGGTCGTGCAGAAGTGAAAATGCTGTTCCCTGTGATCCGGGTTCTATCTTTGGGACAGATTAAAAATTCTTAACAATTTTTATTCTGGCTTTTTGCTCGGTTAATAACAACAGTAAACTTGTATTATATACGGCATACAATAAATGGTATAATACATCTCTACTTTTAACATAGGGGAATACTAAAGTTATGTTTTGTTATGACCAATTAAATTTAAACCCTCTAAAACGGTATCTACCTCAATTTACGGCAGAGGTTACATCGGGACCGTTAATTATAACATCTGTGCAAATAGAACTTGACAATATTAATTAATAGGTCATCTTGAAGCTATTTATCTTAGGATCATTTAGTATCTATATTTTGGGAGGAATATAGAAGGCCATTTTGAGGGTTAAGCTATAGGCTTTTACGAATTCAAATATCTTCGTTAACTTAAAGGATATTACTATACTCAAATCGCTGGAAAATAAAAGATAAACATACAGTGTAAAAAAATAACAGTGTCTACTTTGCTCTCACTAAAATCTAAAATAAATAATATCATGAAGAACATGTTTATTTCATAAAACAACCAAATACACACATGCACAAATTATGTCAAACATTTAAATTAGTATTATTATTTTAGCTGTATTTTACAACAATATCAATATTTTTAATGCATAAACAAAAATAAATATTATTAAAACCAATAGCCAACATTAAAAATTATCTCGAAAGCCTGAAGTTCGAAATTATTATAATAATAAATTAAAAAGTGCTACAAAAGTAACCATTTTGCGTTGTAAGGTTTTTTTAAATTAGTCTGATTATTATATTATAACCGTTTACGTTTATTTTGTTTACCTTTTATTTTTTACTCCAGCGATTGTATAGAGACAAAGATATTTCTAAAGCAGCTCCCCACAACATGATATTCTATCGATAACGATTGTCACAAGTCAAAAATGTTGGTATTGACCATGTGAAATTTTGATAACGCATGTTAAATCTGAACACACTGAACTTTTTAACAACCGTTTTTGCTGAGAGAATGTTGCGCCGAAGTTGCCGTACCTACCCATTAACTAACCATTCCATTTTAAAGATATTAAGAGTAAATTTAGATTTTCGAAATTACCTTGATTTTCGAAGTTTTTTATTTTTTTGAAGTTTTCCTTTATTTGTGCCGTAAGACCTTACTTTTGCCAAGCAAGTTGATTTTTATACACTAATAGGAACTATATATCTCAGTATCTGGTATAAATTTCAACTTGCTAGTTCCACCCGTTCCTGAGAAAATCTGTGGTAACACACGGACAGACGGACAAGAAAGTTATCTTATAAGTAAAAATCCATATGGAGTTTACAATTTTGTAAATTTATTGTAGGCTCGATCCCTTTTTATTTGCACTCATATTACTAACAACTTTAAACGCCAAAAAAAAATTATTTTTGCCCGCATTTTGTCGGATTTGCAAAAATAAAATGTATGGAGCTGCTGATTTGTAATTCCCATTGTAAACAATGTTCATAGTAATGTGTGAAGTATTCCGTTTTTCAATAACATCTTGAGATATTGCTATTTTCTGCATTGGGACAGCTAGATATGTCTAATTAGACATATCTAGCTGTCCCAATGCAGAAAATTACACATATTAAACCTCAGTTCAATATCCATGAAAGAGTTTAAACAAAGCTGAAATTGCAGCATATTTCTACTCAAGATTAAGTTTTATTTAACTTTAGCTTTGTTAGGCCGTTCTATGTGATAGTTACTTCGTTTTATGTTATCTTTAGGTCTGACCGAAGTCTGGGACTGATTCTTATTACTTTTGGTAGATACTGGATAGCTGGTGCCCACGGTTTAAATCAAGGCTATTGAATTTGTTGGAGTATAAACTTTAAATTATAGGTATCTGCCGAAGAAGTTCGTTTTGAGACTTTCAAACTTTGATTTTGCAAATTTTAAGCAAACTTTTATCTATCTGTTTGTATGTAATACAAAATAACAACGTATTATAGAATGCACGTGAAAGTATATACGGTACTAACAACAAATAAGCAATTTTTTAGATTTTTGTCTGTCTGTCTGTTTGTTCTTGGTAATCTCCGAAACGGCTGGACCGATTTTGACGGGACTTTCACTGGTAGATAGCTGATGTAATAACGAGTAACATAGGCTACGTTAGATCACTAGAAAATTGATAGATCCGGCGGGAAAATAAAAAAATAAATAAATATTTTTTACGAGTTTGACGCGAACGAAGTCGCGGGCAACAGCTAGTTTAAAATAAAACATTAGAACTAGCTGTTGCCCGCGACTTCGTCTGCGTAGCAACGTACGAACGTTGAATAGCCAATTTTATGATATCGCGCTATAATATTATAGGTGTGTGCGCCGCCTCACTTGAGAAATTATTAGTTCACTATAATTAACTGCCTACATAACTTCTATCCCCCTAAAGCACCCCCTAATGGTTCAATCGATTTCTATGGCAAAATCCATTAAAATTGTTTCAGAGGTTTTTGTGTACAAACTTAACAGTCAGGCAGACAGTGTCACTTTAGCATTTTTAATATTCTGAAATATTGTGTGCTTTAATAGGTACGAATCCTTTCAGCCGTTTATACATTATGTTTCAGTTAATACAAACATTTTCACAGAGTAAGTATGTTTGATATAATATATTTTACTATTTAATGGAAGTTCTTCTTCTGAGAAAAATAATAATAATGGAATAATAGAGTTTCTTAGAAAATAATGAGCCACATCTAACATAAATGATAAATGATTTGTTCTGTAAGTTGGTTTGTACAAGCACTTTTACATGTCGATTATATTTTTTTAAACTAGATGAGGTCGGCTGTTCCTGTCTGACTACTCTGAGAAGAAAGGCCGAAACAAACTCAGAGGCCACGTCTCTTTTAAAGCCCAGACAAAATCTTGGTTATATCATGTGAAGACCATGTAGACTGATGTCTGAAATGGTCTTTTGAGGAAAGAACCAGCCAGATTGAGTAGACCTGTCCAGTCAGTGCACGCATTTGTCAATAACCGTGCAGCTCAACTCAGAATTTAAGGAGCGAACGAATTGACGAACAATACCGAAGAAAAGACATTCGGGTAGGCCGCATAAACGGGTTAGGTATTGGACGATTCGCCCGAAATTAACTCGCCCGAATCGGGTGAATCGACCACTATTAAAAATATTCATTTTTCTGTGTCGATTCGCCCAAAGTTAATTTATCGGTGGGCGAATCGACCACTCCAAAATTATTTAGTAGGCGATTTACCCAAATTTTATTTTAAAGACCAAAAAATATAAAAGTACATTCGTGCTCACCCGTCTAGGAAATAATATGAAGAATTAATCGAAGTTAATAGATATTTTACTAGAAACTAGGAAAGCAATTCATTAAATAAGTAATTACCACTTAAAACGTGGCAAGACATTTATACCAAAACTACCAGGAGGCCAGAATCATGAAGAAGTATTTGCAGGGCTAGAATCATTATCTAATCTAAAATCATCAGGGCAAGGCTGTAACATACATTTTCTGCTTTAAAAACATAGCCAAAGCGTAACGTGTAACGACCCGCGGAATTAAAAATGACATGCGTTACCGAATCGTCGCTTGTACAATCTCTGTCCAAAATCCGAACAATTTGAAGTTCAGACAATCGTCATCGCTTATAAAATGTCAGTTTGTCAGCGTTCTTCTTTCTGCCAAAAACATCATTCTTTCACACTTACGCTGAGTTTGGATAGATTTAATGAGTACCCCATTGACCAAGGTCGATTAACAGCGGCTTTCTATGGCTCCCAGTCGATTCAATACTACAGTTTTTCTATCTCACGACGGCGCGGCGGGTTGGTCTTAGTCATATTTGTAGATGCATTATGCTCATTGTTTCTGTGTGCGTCAGCAACACTGAGCCCTCCTGAGCTTACGCACACAGAAACAATAAGCATGTGACACACACAACTAAGACCAACCCGCCGTCATCGTGAGATAGAATAACTGTACCTATGTTAGCCACAGCAGTTTCCACCCGTCAAGTCAGTGTGCCCGAGTTTTATAAACACTAATAAGTATGTGATTACTGCTTACACTATAAATTAAGTTTGCAGTAGTGAGTAGTGAGTACTCTTTCGCCAAAAACAGAGAATTTACTAGACGAATTTGTTCGTGGGCAATATCCGTCGGTTCTCGCTACGGTAGGTCTGTCTTATTCCTGTTCTGTGTGTGACCGTCCCAAACCTCCATGACCCGTGACTTAATTAATGTCATACAATCCTAGAGTATGACCACGGAAGTCCGCCATCGCGTGCAATCTTAAGCTTCACTTCGCTCCATTCCGATCCTCGTTGCTTCTGCCAACATGGTGCGATGTCGGACGGGAACGGTCATACTTTCTCTTCCTTTGATCGTATTTTAGTCCAACTCTTGTTTGGGTATCTGATCGGGATCCCTTCGAAGCGTGTTGCTAATCCACCACGACTTGCGAAGCTTGTAGTAGTAACCCCTAGTAGCAAGGACTTGCCCGGGGCAAATCCTTCTTGTGAATCCCCGTATAAGCTTCCTTATAACCAAACGTTTTTAAGTTAATTAAAATGCTCTCCGTGAGTAAAGCCTTACCCTACAATGGTTTTCTTAGAACTGTCCTCATTAAAAATAATTTCAAAGAGCAACGATACTCTTTGACCGTTATTCGCCTGTTTAACCTTGTGTCACTCTTGCATAAATAGTCTTATTCTGCAGAAAGCTCTGTTCTGTTTTATAATTATGTTTTTCCTTTCCTGTTTTTCTTTTCTGATTAATTTCGTTGCGGCATCCAAGATAGTTGATATTTCTTCGGAACTCGTCGGTCTTTATTGACTGGTAGTCACCACTATTGGATAAACATGAGGGCTATCCTTACAAATCTTCCGATCCAATTTGTTTCCCTTCCTAATTCATAATTATAGTCCATAGTCAAATATGTCTCGGGCCGTCTATATCTATGAGTAAACGATGACACTTATTGACACGCTTGGCTTGTATAGAAAGTTGTGAAACAATTTTTTTATATTTTTTTCGTTTAAGTTTTTGGTTTTTGTCTTTGTGACAATTCCATCTCTAACAGTGGCCGCAGTGGCGACTTGAAATAAGTAGATAAAAAAAAATAACTGTATAAGTTTTTCTACTTTACTGAATAAATAAAATTTACTTCGTAATTTCTACAGTAGGTAATTACTGTACAAGAAGTTTTCTTTGACTTCAAAATTGCATATTTCGGGAGGCAGCTGGTAGGTAAATAACTTCTCTAGAGCTATTGATTGCTTCTTTACCTTTTTAGGGTTCCGAAGTCAACAAGGAACCCTTATAGTTTCGCTCTGTCCGTCTGTCCGTCCGCAGCGTAGCTCAGAGAATCTAAGTACTAGAAAGCTATAATTTGGCATGTATATACATATTAATAATTCCGACAAATTGGTAACATAAAATTATGAAAAATATTTTTTTTTCGGGTACCTCCCATAGACGTAAAGCGGGGATGTATTTTTTTTTTCTCATCTATCCCATGGTGTGGGGTATCGTTGGATAGGCCATTCAAAAATATTATGGGTTTGTAAAAACCATTTTTCGATTCAGAGATTCGTTTGCGTAAAATTAAGCTTTATGTTGAAAATTTATGTTAGAGTCAAGTGTCCCCCCCCCCCCTGCCAGCGAAATGGTTGCTCTTGGCTATGTAAAAAAATTCACGGCAGTAGTAAATATAACGAAATTAAAAGGAAAATTATCACGGATAACAAGGCTTTACAAGTTTACGAGTAATAGTCGACCAACTTATAAAATGTACTTGGAACAGTATTTTTTTTTACAAATGCCTTAGGAATTTTACTAAAATAAAGTTGATAGCTGTGTAAAACAGAGTAAATATAATGCTTACGAACCATGTAAAAATATACAAAAATGAAATCATAACAGGCTTTACAAGTTTAGGAGTAATGGTCGACCAACTTATAAAATATATTTGGCACATTAAAATTTTTGTACAAATGCCATTGAAAAATTACTTAAATAACGTTGTTAGCTGTGTAAAACAGATAGTAAATATATGCTTATGAACAAAGCAAAAATATACAAAAATAAAATCATAACATCCTTAATAATAAGGATTTCTAAATTAATAATGTTTAAGCTCGAATAACGCATTGGAGTGGCCGGAGTCGTTGGCAGTACCAGAACGTAATTACTTATTTTCTTTTGTCCATATCCTTCTATAAAGTCAATATTCGACCCGGCGTCATCACTAATTGAGTAGCGTATAACTTTCCAGAATGAAATAGTGAATACCGCAGATTAGAGGATTCACCTCTAATCTGCGGTATTAGAGGAGAATAGAGGTGAATACATACGATTTTTTTCAAATTCCGTAAGATAAATAAACAAGGAGCGTGCACGCAAGGATCCAGGAATGAACTATACCATTCCCCGTGGCTCTAACGCGCGCTCGTATGGGCTCCTTTCGCAATTTGCACCCGCGGTGGTACTCAAATAGATAATATTTTTCTAACTTCAGTTGCGAAGTTGGATTTTATAACTCCTTCTTCAGTTACCAGTTAGTCCTTATTTAGTTTAAGTCAAGAGTGAATAGATTACATCTAGGCAAGCGTGCTTTACCGCCCAAGTAACACATCAAAGCAGTATAACGGCCGACTTACAGCATTTCTGTATCGTTTTCGCATTTTGAGTTAGTTCTTTAGTAGCATTACAAACGATTATATGACTACTGTAATGCTTATTTGGGCACAAATTATACGGCTTTAGATCCTAAATAGGTTCACAAGAGTTGTTTTTAATTGCATTACAAGCGCATTATATTAGCATTATTGTGGTCAATGAAGTTGCCTATCGCATTAAAGAAGCTATATTATGGTCAATGAAGTTGCTAATCGCATTACAGAAGCATTATACTAGCAATATTTTTGATAATGAAGATGTTAATTGCATTACAAAAGCATTAGACTAGCATTAGAATGTAGTAAAAGAATTATTGGAGCTATTTAAGTGTTCACAGTTAGAAATTAATTAAACCCTACATCATTGCAAAAACATCTCTAATACCACGGTGCAGATGTTATAATACAATTATCGTTGTAATTTAACTATTTTGTCTCGCAATATAATATGGACGACGAGTCAAAACTGAGGGAGTGACTTCATATTTGTTTGCATCAAAACAAAATATATAATACTGTTTAAGTTTTTGACTCTTTAGTTATTTCATGCCTTCAAATATTACTGCGCAATGTAGTTTACTGTAAATCTCTATATAAGTTTCATTGAAAATTTTCACGGGCCCTCGATATTATGTGGTTTTGTTAAAAAAATATATATAAATATATGCGTAAAATAACCAAAAAAATGTGTATTTTTAGTATAGAACGAATTTTGCATAATTAACATAATAGTATTGGTTGGACAGTATTAAATTAAGTTATATTATTACTATATAGGCCTAATGCTTTTATAAATAGGTCCGAATGATAATACTTTTTGGTTATAAAATATTTACAAAATGGTGTCGGTCTGTAGCAGCCCGGTGAGCCATTAAAAAGGCTAATTAATGCCGCCAGCAGTATAAATACTCACACGTGAACAATTATTAAGCTAGAGGGCAGATAGAAGACTTTTGATGAACCACTGTAGTGCTATTGTCTATAAAGTAGTTCTATATGGGTTCACCAGTATACCAGTAGAATTGATGTAGACTGAAATAGTGCTATTACTTGAACACAATTTTGGGGATCCTTGTGCAAAACAAAAAAACCAATTTCAGAATTTTTGTACAACTTGTATCCATTTGCCAAGAGTCTGTTGACAAAATAGCTTTCTGAACGCATGATCTCCATATGCCTGCGCGTGGCTTATTAAAATAATTATGCTGCCGTCAACAAAAAAAAAACATGTTTATAGCGAATATTGTGCTTTTCCTCAAAATGGCCTCAAATGGTTTTACAAAGATAATAAAATGAACCTATATACAGCTTTACGCATTACAATAACTCACTTGTATTTGATTAAAGAACTGTTAGCTATACAACAGAACTCAGTTAATCTTTAAAAATGCAAGCTTTAAATTGATTCACGTTTATGCTGTTCAGCAGGTCTAGGCTTTTACTAACCACTTAAAAGTGCTATTATACAACAAAGGGCACCAAAAATAGCTCAAAGCTGTATAACGGATTTACATTATAATGGTACAAGTTTATGCTATTAAGCAGCATTAGACATTATCTTACTACTTAAAAATGCTATTGTAGACTATAAGGCACTAAAAACAGCTGAAAGCTGTATAGCGGATTTACGTGGCATTATAATGGTTTATGTATATGCTGTTAAACAGCATTAAACATTTATTTACTACTTAAAAATGCTATTGTAAATCCAAATGCACTAAAAGCAGCTGAAAGCTGTACAGCTGCGTTATGGTTTGCTGCACTAAAACTAAAGGCTTTACAAAAGCATTTTCATATGCCATTATCCAAACGTTATACAGTGTAAAGCATCATAATGGTTTAAAAATGCCAGTATAAAGCATCAAGATGCTCGGTGAGCTTATATAAGAGTTTATACGGACCTTAAGTTCTACATAAGTTTACTATTCGTTTGTTAAAATGCTTCCTGTGTTACTTGGGCGTAGTCCAAATCATCGCTTACCATCAGGCCAGATAGTGGTCAAATGCGAGAATATAGATAAAAAAATCCTATGTGGGCCCGTTTTTAGACTTTGTGAGCCGCTGAAACCGTTCTAATGTTCATGTAACAACAACAAAACCCTCTTTTTAGTCCGCATTATTATGCAACTTCGGAACCCTATTACTGCGCGTGGCCCGACACGCACTTGGCCGGTTTTTTTGTTTTAAGATAGGGGAAACGAGCTCTAGAAAGAAGTACAACTCTGTACAACTCTTCTGCTTGAGAAAGTATCCTAAAGTAACGTAACGTTCAATTCCTGGATAGGGCAAAATTTGATTACATTTTCAATTTGAAATAAAGACTGGGCCAAAAATTTTTGCAAATAGCAACACTAGATTTTTTTGAATCTATGCGTCACTTCATGCAATTTTAGTCAAGATGGAGCGCTTCACGGGACAACAGCGTGCTTTATGTGGAAACAATTATTGTTACTGTACGACACCTGCTTAGAATGGAATACGGATTACGGATTGATTACGGATTTTTCTTGTGGGGATACCTGAAAAGTCAAGTGTACCTTAATAAACCGACGACAATATCCTAATTAAAACAAAACATCCACGAGAAGATAGCCGAGGTCCCCCGCAGCATGTGTCAGCGAGTTTTCCAAAGTTTGCGTGAGGTCGATTGCAGGAGTGCCAACAACGAGACGGCGCACATTTTTTCATTAAAAGATTATTACGTTAAATAAATTATCAACAAAATAACATTTGTAGTTTTATTTCTATTCATGTTTCAAAAGTGCAAAAATTTTTGGCCCACCCTGTATATCAGTAGCATCCCGGAGACTGGTTTTGTGCCAGGCTATGGCACAATAACCTAGACTCGAATAATAGCAATAGGTTCATCTCCTAATACATGCGACTTATAATACATAACTGGTAAAATGTGGATGGGTCTATAGATAATCCTCTTCCTTAGGAATAGGAATGTTTCCTGTGTAGAAAAATTATAATTCCATTTAGTCCGTCAATGAGATTATCCAATAATATTAGAATAAAAATTTACAAACAAAAAAAAATTACAAAGATAATGCGCATCAATGTTCAGGAGTGGGCCTTGTGACGTCACTTTGTCGATATAAAGTGTAGCACACCGTGTCGTCACACGATATTTCAACGCACTGTATCGTCGTAATTTTTAATTTCAACATCCCTATTGCCAATGATTTTTCTTACATCTCCGCTTTTCTTTCAGATTTCTTTAGGTCAACATAAACATGTTACCACTTCTAAGCAAGCGTGCCTCATCGTCGACCGTATCATCGCTTACCATCAGGTGATATAGTGGTCAAACGCGAGCCTATCAATAAAAATAAAAGAAATCGTTGCAGGATCCAAAACAGTTGTACCTTTTCGCCGGGATTCATCAAGGTCCATTGCCTCAGTTATCAGGAGCTGCAGTGGTAGGTAGAACCTGGGTGGGCTTGTTCCAAAAATATATAAACATATCATCAGTCATTTAATGTAATGTTACCCGCTTCCAGCTCATGACAAACTCCTCCGCAACCTCTAGGCCATAAACCTAAGGCTCTCAACTAGAGGCTATAACTCATCAGCAGACGATAACCGTCATTTGATGGGCACCCAGATAAGCGCTGTTTAAATCGAGTTGCAATCGGATTGATATCGATTTCTGAGGAGACATTACTTTGAACTGGTGTGAACCTGAGATTTGAGCAGTTCATTTTGATATTATTATCGATGTTGTAAATATAATTAATAATATCTATAGGACCCTATGTTTGTTTATGTCAAAACCAGTGGCTTCACGAGTGGTAATGCTCGCTCCATTACCACCTGCAATTCTGATATATGATTTTATTTCTGTAAATTGGTTTGTACAAACACTTTTACATGTCGATCATATTTTTTTTAAACTAGGTGAGGTCGGCGTTTCCTATCTGACTAGTCTGAGAAGAAAGGCTGAAACAAATTCAGAGGTCACAGTCTCTTTTAAAGTCCAGACAAATTCTTGGTTAGATCATGTGAATACCATGTCGACTGATTTTGAGACTGACTTTTGAGAAAAGAACCAGCCAGATTGAGTGGACTTGTCCAGTCAGTGCACGCATTTGTCAATAACCGTGCAGCCAACTCAGAATTTAAGGAGCTCAACGATTCGACGAACAATACCAAAGAAAGGACATTCGTGTAGGCCGCATAAACTACTCAAACTGCCAGACCATGATTAAAAACTAACTTAGATAAATTAAAATTAAAAACAAAAAAAAATAATGATCCACATAGACCAAACACATATCCACATTGACAATTATTAAAATAAAATAATGTAATACTTTAAAAAGTAAATATTCTTGTCATAGCAAAACAAATAAAAAAAAACATTTTCACGGTGCAAAATATATCAAAATTAATTGGAGCAGCTCAATCCAAAGCCTTTTTGTCATCGACGTTATCTTACGATAACTTTCTGTTACTGATTACTGAATTCCAGGCATTTTCTAACATATAGTTAACAAATATACCAATAACATTAACATTAGAAACGGGATATTTACCATGTTTACTGTTTGTTGTGAGTTTCCGATATTTCGGTGCTGTTGCAAGCACCATGATCACGGATAAACTTACCAACACAGTGACCATGACAGTTTAATAACTTAAATATACCAATATTGTTTATACAATCGGCGTTATTTTAAATTTTATACAAAGTAAAAACAAGGTGTCGTGAACTTTTGACTCGTCTGGAATCAGATTCCCTACAAATCGTCCACTTCAGGTTGAACATTAGCTCAACCTGAAGTGGACGATTTGGCACTCATATTGATCATTAGCTCACTGGTTTTCTCATGCTCTATCTGCCTACCAACTTATAATATTAGGGTCAGTTGCCAGTCTAACCTAGTAGTTAGAAATCAGTATTTTACAAGGAGCCACTACTTACCTGACCTCCACAACCCAGTAACTGGGTAACACGATACCCTTTAGCAAGCCTTTTGTCAAATTTCAGTACTTTGACTATACCCATAAAAACTTTCAAAGATGTACATATAAAGGCCACCGGAACCAACAGCTTTAAGCGCTTTCTGAGGCACGAAGGAGTATCGATATAATTAACCGATGGTCACCCATCCATACCTCGGCAAGCATTGCGTAACCTGAAAGATCAACCCGTGCGGTTGGTCACGACCTGACCTGCTGTGATATCAACCATTAATGCTCTTCCTTTTTTTAACCTCTAGAAATGCTTATGCATATTACGCTACCACGGAGAGACAGCGCAGTTATGTGGGACTCCAACCCACTAAAATTCCACGGTGTCCTCTTATGCCGCTTATGGCGTGAACGCGGGCAAGCGTTAGCACTCACCGCGATCTCGCCGCGGCTGTCCGTCACCGGACCCTCCTCTGGGGAGTACCACCATCACTAGCGCACCAGACCACACTGCGCCGTGACCACCCCAGGGACCAAATCGGAACATGGGTGCCAGATGACCCCGTGTATGGCACCCTTGGTCCCCTTGTAATGGGTCAAGGTCAATGGCCCCGCCACCTACAATTTTACGGCCGCAGGGGATAGGGAGAGCGGCCAACGCTATACCGACACTCCTCCTCCCCTGCGACCCCATCGCGTCCGCCATCAGACGGTGGCGACCCCCTCCAGGCCGCGGAAGGTAAGGAGTGCGGTGCACCGCAATACTCCTCAGCCGCGATATCATATGGGTTTTGGAGGCCCCATACGACATCGCGGCCCACCTCAGTTGCGATGTCGCCCAGGCAGCAACGCAACCTATATGTTGGCCACTACGTCGTCGACTTATCAGCAAAAGCCCTGACGAGCGGCCCCTCCTCGGGTTCTTCTTCGCTTCACCGTGGGTGACCAAGCCACGGATACTGAGCCCCCCCGCCTCGACAATGCGGGATCCCATCGAGGGGATTAATGCTCTCCCAGGAATGTCAAGTTAATTGAGTAATTTCATTCACGTTTAAATAGCGTTTACCCACTTAAAATTAAACCCCGTCTGAGTGGAGGTCATTCAGCAGAATTTTGATGTTTTTAAATCATAATTATTGTGACGGTGGATTATTTTACACGAATAAATAAAGCTGACGATGGATAAACTGTGGATTAACGAGTATAATCTGCTTTGAATTTTATGAAAAATAAATGTAAATAAAGTAGTAACCGTATGGAAATGGAAACCCTTTGCCATTGTTTGTAGGGTATAGAGGCCGTTGATCTTTTTTTTATTATTTATTTTATTATTGATATTGCTCGACTGACAACTATCCCATCTGATGGTAAGCGATGAAATATTGATATAGCTACAAACTCTGGATTTTAACTCGCCCAGGTTACAGCTATAGGAAAATGCAAAAAGAGAAACCACTCCACTCCTTAGGCCCTTTACTGAGGGAGCGACGCAATTTAATTTGCGTCTGTTATTTTCTACCAAAAATACAAGTGCGTATTGGTCGTTTTGTATCGCATTGTGTGCATGTGAACATACTTGCAACTTTCACTTAATAAAAATCGGTCATCAGTAAAGGGCCTTAGTATTACGCACACTGAAACTTATTTCCAGAGTGCTTAAAAGCAGACAGGTCGTTGGGATGGATCGATACAGGTAAGTACAAAAATTCCTAAAAAAAAACGTCGTCGCATCGAACTGTCGCGTCGCACTTGTCTGCAGGAGCCTTAAGGTTGACAGCCTCTAGTTATGTTGATAAACCACTTGCCAGTAGGTGTCAATAAGCCAAGGAAAGTATGGCAAGCATTTTGGAACGAGAATCTCTTGTCATCATTTCTTGGCATAATTTTTTAAGCATGACATAAAGTTTTCGCAAAAGTATAAAATTAGCATAATAATAGTTTGGCATGATGCTACGGTTAGCATAACTGTCATTTGATCTACTTTGTTTAGGAATAATTTGGAGTTGCATAAATATTTAAGGCATAATATTTATTCGTTATAATTATTGTATGGGTACATGTTTGGACGACAAAAATTAAAATACCTACGGGTAAAATGTCATTGTTCAAATTAAATGTATTTGATATAAGCATTCAATTGAATTAAGTTAAGGTGCGGCGGGCGTGGCCCTCGGGCCAACCTTGAACCGCAAATATGTTTGTTTTATGCCAAAGAATGTGTAAATTCATTACGCGTTTATAACATAATCTATACTATATAATACTATATAATCTATACTTCTATACTAATATTATAAAGAGGAAATATTTTTTTGTTTGTTTGTTTGTTTGTTTGTACCGAATAGGCTCCGAAACTACTGGACCGATTTGAAAAATTCTTTCACCAATAGAAAGCTATATTATTCCTGAGTGACATAGGCTATTTTTTTATCCCTAAAACGGGTCCTGTGGGGTGGCCCACGGGAGCGAAGCCGCGGGCAACAGCTAGTGCTTTATAAAATTATTATTATGCCCACAGTATTTATGGCAATATGCATTATGGCAAATTATTTATGCCTAATAGTATTATGCGTAATGATCATTATTTCGTTATGCCAATGTAAATTATGGGAATATATTTTATGATTATCATTAGTAAACCTTTTTCAAATGGTGAATTTGGTTAATTTAATCCCCACCGAAAGAAAGCTGACTTTTTTTCCAATTTTTTCCATGTGCTTTTTCATATTCATTTGCATCCCACATTGTATGAAAGACCAAAGCGACATTTTTAAAGGTTTCAATTTGAAAAACGTTCACCTCTCCTATTGGAAGCATAAAGTACAGGAATATCATCAGAAAACTCCTTTAATAATTCAAATACTTACTAAAATATATTAAACGGCAGCTGCATTCATAAAATTGGACATCATTTTTCCATTACAGTTGCAGGCTTATAAGTATTACCGAAATTGATCGAAGAGTGTTACAATGGTTAAAATGTATGAAAAACCAAATCGAATTTGGTCTCCGAAATGACTGAGTATGACATATAGCTGACGTAAGAATAAGGGCTATTCTTTGTACCAATATTTCTGATCAAGCCTTGCATTTATTTTTATGAAATGTTGTAGAGAAGCGTTATTCAATTGAACCTTTAGGACTAAAACTTGGACTCAAGATCCAATTTAAGTAAAGAAATAGCAAACTAGTTAAGGCGTATTATATTCACCAATGTTAAAGCAGTACTGGCCGTGCGCCCGCTCGGTCACTCGGTGCCAGAATATCAACATTGGACTCATTTTGAACAATTTTCTTTGCAAAATATTTTGTGATTTACATATCCTATGTATGAATTCCCTGCCGGAGACTGTGTTTGCCGATAGCTACAACCTCGGAGTCTTTTAGTCAAGAGAAAATAGGTTACTTCTAGGCTAGCGAGCTACACATTCGACCACGTCATCACTTACTATCAGGTGTGATAGTGGTCAAGCGCAAGCCTACCAATAATAATAAAAAAAGGTTAAGAAGTAATTCAAACCAACATTTTTGTGTAAAAATATTTTTATTTATATATTAAAACTTCATGCAACATAAAAGTACATAGGCCGACTTAATGCCTGAGGCATTCTCTACCAGTCAAGGGCCAAGGGCGGTGAAGAGATAGCATGACAGGTGCATAAAAAATGAAACAATAATATTATAAACGCAAAATTAGTACAAAAGTATATAGTTACAATATACATACTTAAATATGTACTATAATACATACTATATAAAAAATAATAATTATATATTCATTTAAAAAAATCCAAGTCGTTTTGAGGAGTATGCAAACGAAGCGAAAAAATATGGTGTTGTTAATTATTTTGTTAAAGAAAAGATTAGTCATACGAAAAAACCATGTTACACAAATAATGTATATGAATCAATATTAGTACATTTTTTTCAAACCTTTTAACTTAGCCGTTACTTAGGAGTATGCTTGAAAAGTAACCGTTTTACGGCACTAAAGCGGAGTTAAGGCCTTAAGTGGTTCACGAGCTATAAACGCACTTAGTGATAGACAGGTAACGTTGCGTTAATAGATGTACATAATACCTACCTATCTAGTATGGTAAGAAACCAAATGCCTAATACTTCCATGGTAAGAACATCTAGATACTAACGAAAAGTTTTGAATACTATGAGGTAAAGTACAACTATTTTCTTAATGCCCCTCGGCAAACTTCTATAAGTTGCCCTTTGCACTTGGTGCAGACCGGACTCTCTCAAACAACTTGGGAGTCTGATAAAAAGCCGTCGACTGACGAAATACGAAGTTTGCCAAGGGATATTAAGAAAATATTTGTGCTGTACTACTAATTAATTAATCATCATAATAACTACTTAAAATCATCAATCATCGGCTTCCAGTCTCGCTAGGCATACGTGTGTACAGCTGAATACCATTTTTTTACACGGAGTGAAGTGTAGAAACTAATTAACATGAAACTCCTTCGTAAAATAAGTTTTCAAACTATCTTCCCAAAGATCTTCAGAATATTATTTCCAGAAGAACCAAAGAGAACCAAAACTAACACCTTAACGTGCTTCTTGATGTACAGAGGGGTCTCGATATAAATGAAAGATCCACTAACCGGCCTCACCAAGAATTGCCTACTCTTGAAAATCGACCCGAGAAGCTATTAATCATCATCATTATTCATCATTTCAGCCGAAAGACGTCCACTGCTGGACATAGGCCTCCCCCAGGCGTCGCCACATTGACCGTTCCGTGCATCTCGCATCCAGCGGATCCCCGCAACCTTCACCAGGTCATCGGTCCACCTGATGGGAGGCCTTCCAACGCAACGTCTTCCGTTTCGCGGTCGTCACTCCAGAACCTTTCTGCCCCATCGGCCATCCGTTCTGCGAGCAATGTGGCCTACCCACTGCCACTTAAGTTTGGCAATTCTTCGGGCTATGTCGGTAAGCCTGGTTCTCTTGCGGATCTCTAGATTTCCGATTTTTCTCATGACTAATCTCGTATTTAAAACTATTCAAAAATCTAATCTCAATCTAATTTCAATGTCAAAAGTGATATTAATGTTGACCTTAAACTACTCTAAAGATGCCTAATTTCGAAACCATAAGTATTTTTTTTTCCCTTTAGAAGACTAAACACTAAGTACCTAAGTTTCTCGATACAAGTATCTACAAAAACTAAATAAAACGCTTACATTTTTAATACTCTTGTCTGATAATAATCTATCCCTGTCCGTCGAAATTAAACTTTTGGCTTGACTCGTTGAAACTTTCTAATGGAAATTAATTACTTTCAGGCGACGTTATTTATATGTTACTGACTTCGTACGAAAACATTTAACTTAAGGTTTAATTACGCGAGTATTTTGGTATATGACTTAGTTTGCCTGCGACTTCCTTCGGTTTTATGGTCACGGAAGGTACGACTTTCAGGGCATTAAAAGAGCCTTCATTCGTCAAAAAGACGAAGTGCCATTACAGAATTTGGCAACCTGTTTAGACCAGATAATATTAATTTTAACTTACATCCGTCAGATTATTTAAGTATCCACCTATTACAGTGCCAATTTTTAGGGTTCCGTACCGTAAGGGTGAAAACGGGACCCTATTACTAAAACTCCACGATCCGTCTGTCTGTCTGTCTGCCCGTTTGTCACCAGGCTGTATCTAATGAACCGTGCCAGCTAGACAGTTGAAATTTTCACAGATGATGTATTGCTGTTGCCGCAAACAACAAATACCAAAAACGGAAAAAAAAAAATATTTAAGTGTGACTCCCATACAACAAACGTGATTTTTGCCGTTTTTAGCGATAATGGTACGGAAACCTTCGTGCGCGAGTCCAACTCGCACTTGGCCGGTTTTTTTTAACACAGTCCACTAACAAAATGCAAACTAAGCCTTTTCAAAGTTTCTATAAAGACTCCCACAGACAGGAGCGTCGTGACAATCAAACAGCACTTTTGTAGAAATTTCTAAGGATTCGACAAATAATAACCTTAGTTAACGAGTTGTCGCATCGGCGCGTCACGCCTGTCTGCGGGAGTCTTATTAAAGCCAGTCTCCCTACCGTCGCCAATCCTGTTAATGTTTTAATATTAATTTGAATATTAATAAGCAGAAACTATTTTTCTCGACCTGAGCCAAAGTAATTACAGCAGCGAGAATATTTTCCGTGAATTTTCGGTCACGTTCGTTCAACAAGTCTATAATTTTTGCAATTAGTACGAAAGTTATAATTACATTGCGCAAAGAACGAATTTATGCAAATAGTGAAACATTGGAATTGGGTCATAAATAATGCAAGTTTCTTAAGTCTATTGTATTGTTTCAGTTTATTGTATACAATTTTAATTGGAAATTATGACATTGTAAAATTTTAATGATAATTTTGCATGCCTGAGTCGATGCAACAAAGTGGACTGTGCATTCACTTGACTTCTGAAATTGTATCTATGATTATGTACTGTGTTGAGCATATTTGAATTTAATTTTCTTGTTAAAAGTCTGGATTTTCTTTGGCTGGATTAAATTTTGTGCATATAAAAGGAATGATATAAATTCTGTAATTGTGTCACTGCCAGACAAAAGGAAGCAGTGGTTATGGCTCCCGCTTACGAGTTGAAGAGAGTAGGTTATTTCATCAACACTGCTTTCAAAAACGGTGAAGGAAAACATCTACCAAAAATTCAAAGACATATGTGAAATCTTCAAATTTACATTGGGTCCCCGTGATGGATTGTAACGCACTTCCTCTCACAGAGAGGAGGCTTGTGTCCCAGCAGTGCGAACATTATGAAGACAACAAGACTTTTAACGACTGAGAAACGAGAACAAGAATTAATCACTATGCTTCCATAATGCTTGATATCGATTTCGACAGTAAAGATCAGGCTACTAACATTAGGAAATTTTCCTTTACCGTTATTCAACTGGCATAAATTGGCTAAGTAAATAATAACGGTATAGAAAAAGGCGCAATACGCCAAAAATAATTGTCACTGTGACCTTTGGAAGGCCGAGTACAAAATTAAAAGCTATATCACGTAAGGCTGTGTCAAATTAAACATGCACACTGACTTGCAATTTAAAAAACCGAATTAGCTTTGACCCGCGACTTAGGTACGAGTATGATTCACACTTGTCTGGGAGTGTTGGGTTGCCGATAGTGAAAGTGGACGGAAGTAGGCCTTCCTTAAATGAGTGACCGTCCATTACATACTGAGATACAGTTGGGTCCCGGCTTTCATTTGCAGTGTAAACTACGTTTTTTTATTCCCACTCCTCCTTTATTCTTTTCTGGTTAATTTCATTGCGGTATCCAAGACAATTAAATTCATTCTCCGGGACTTCGTCGAGCTTCATTGCCTCGGCGCTTTTCTGATGGTCGCCACTGTTGATTCTGGCTTTCAGGAGTTGCCGTGGTTTAGGAATAGTCCGGTGGGATTATGTCATTTGCACATATTTGACTGTTGTTACGAGAAATCAGAAGCCTGGAAGTCTGACAATCAGTCTTACCAGACTTTGTATTACCCAGTTACTGGGTTGTGGAAGCCAGATGAGCACTCACTAGTAGTAAAATACTGGTATTCAGTTGAGTACGGCTAGACTGGACACTAACTCCAGTGTAGTATGAGATGGTGACGATTAGGGTATGTTCTCAAATTCTGCTGCCGTTTTCCAGGTTATGTATTCTTAAGGCGGTCATAAATCGTGTCGCTATTGACAAAAAGTGTGGTTATTGTAACTCAATAAGTTTTTTCCTGTTTGGTATAACATTTTGTCAACCTACCTACCTACACTATAGGCAAATAGCAGCATTATATTTGTCGCATCAAGGATGGCCGATGAATGTAAATCATCGGGAAGTCAGGATGTATTATTCCCTTAGACATTGTGTGTGAGCGTTAGGTGTATATAATCGTGAAAATTAAATCACACAAATTATTCGATACATTGGGTTTATTCAAATAGTCACAGTTACAATCTTTGCTCTCTAATATTCCGGATCGACCGTTGTTCTATGATGTCTTAGCTCGGAGACGGTCAGAATTATCCTGCGCTTACCGTGCGCGACCATTACCAATTACGGCTACCAAGAGCGCGGCAAAACGTAGTTATTCTTGATTCGCCACCAGGGGGATGACCATAAGCTCTTAGAGTAGGGCTATTTTGAGTGTGCGTAGGGACAGATGTGTAAAAATCATATACATCTGTCCCTTACATACACTCAAAATATCCTTACTCTTAGAGCTTATGGTCACCCCCCTGGTGGCGTGCTTGCGATTGTCTTTGCCATCCATGCTATTGAATATACCCGACAAATTCGTCCAAAATTATAACTACATACCATCACGGTTGTTTACCCCGAAGGGTTGGGCTCACGTGCACAATTACAACAAAACGACTTGTATTCGATTTTATAGTCTGCCAAAACTAAAAACCGGACACATCGACTTGCTGGTCACAACCGCATGTATAGCACCATTCACTTTATTCCCTGCATTCACTCTCCTTTCCAAATCCTCTTCCATCTTTCCATCCCTTGTAAACATACATCCCAAATAAATAAACTCGTTCACTTGCTTCACACTCTTATCATTTATTTTCACTTCACACTCCGAACATCATCTTCTCTTTCAATCTAACGGTCTAACGGCCCAGGAGCTTTAGAGACAAAGTGTAACTCTATCAGCGATGGGTTGAAATGCCAAAATGTAAGGGATTGATCACGTGACATTTCAATAACGCTTGACCATTCCATAATGTTTAGGTTTACGTACACAAAGGGTAAAAACGGGACCCTATTACTATGACTCCACGGTCCGTCTGTCTGTCTATCTGTCTGTCTGTCACCAGGCTGTATCTTATGAACCGTGATAGCTAGACAGTTGAAATTTTCACATATGGTGTATTTCTGTTGCCGCTATAATAACAAATACTAAAAACAGAATAAAATAAATATTTAAGTGGGGCTCTCAAACAACAATCTTGAATTTTTTGCCGTTTTTTGCGATAATGGTACGGAACCCTTCGGGCGCGAGTCCGACTCGCACTTGGCCGGTTTTTGTCATTTTTACCCGACTGAAAGGAAAGGGTTATGTTTTTCGCGCGTATCTTGTATGTATGTATGTAATATACTTTATTACCTCATATCTTTTAAACCGTTAGACCGATTTATATAATTAAGACATCTTTAGATAAGTCTTGACCGCCCCAGTTTTCTTAGATAGGTGAAGTTAAAAAATATTGCGCGGGTCCTAATATTTTTTTTTGTCCAAACCCATCAAGTGGGGTATCAAAATGAAGGGTTTTAAGAGCTGATTACAAAAATACATAACATTTATATGTTTAAAAGTAATACGAAAAAGAAATTATAACTAAAAAGTTGTAAATAAAAAAAGTTAATTTAATAATCTATATACATAAAAATGAATCCCTATTTCCCTTGGTCACGGCATCACGCGTGAACGGCTGGACCGATTCCGCTTATTCTTTTTTTGTTGTGTTTGTTATTGTTAGGAGAAGGTTCTTATGAAAAAAAAAATAAGAAAACAATAATTGTACCTTACCTGCATAGGTAGGGTAGGTAGGGTAGGATAGGATAGGGTAGGGTAGGTAGGGTAGGTTAGAGTAGGTAGGGTTAGGTAGGGTAGAGTAGGTAGGGTTAGGTAGGGTTAGGTAGGGTTAGGTAGGGCCATTGCACAGCGGGTGGCGAGGGCCTACCGCTCGGTGGGTCTTTCGGCGGCGTGCGCTCTGGCCGGCACCCCTCCCTGGGAGTTGGAGGCATGGGTGCTCGCCAGAGTGTACGAATGGACGGCGCGGCGTAAGGCGCTAGGCGAGCGCATCGCCGCGGAAGAGCGGGAGGCCGTGCGGCGGGAGGCGAGGGACGCCATCGTCCTGCATTGGACGGAGGACCTCGCCACCGCCGCCTTTGGCCGCCGGACGTTGGACGCGCTCGGTCCAGTCCTGCAGGGCTGGCTCGAGCGGCCACACGGTTTCCTCTCGTTCCGTCTGGTGCAGGTGTTGTCCGGACATGGTTGTTTCGGAACGCACCTGCACCGGATCCGGAGGGAGGAAACCCCGGCGTGCTATGACTGCGGAGCAGTAGAGGACACGGCGCAGCACACCCTCGAGGTGTGCCCGGCCTGGGCTGAGCTGCGCCGTGCCCTAACAAGTGTGATCGGGCAGGACCTCTCGCTCCCCGGCGTGGTCAACTCCATGCTGGGGAGTGAGGAGGCCTGGGCAGCGGTTGCCTCCTTTTGCGAGGTCGTGATGTCGCAAAAGGAGGCGGCGGAGCGTGCGCGGGAGGACGATCCTCTCGCGCCGCCGCTCCGCAGGCGGAGAAGGGGAGGGAGAAGGCGGTTGTATAATCGTCTCCTCCCTCCTCCTGGTGGTGATTAGCGGACGAATGGTGCGGGGGCACCTTCGTCCGCATTGCACCAATCACCACCCTCGTTGGGCGGGAACGGCCGGGCACTCGCGGTCATTCCCGGGCCCCTCCACTAAGGGAGGGGCGTGAAGGCCCCGCTGTAAAGGCGGGCGGTCGTCGGCGGAGGATTGGAAGTAAAGGCTGTGCCGGTTTCCCAGTCCTCCTCCACCCAGACGATGCGGGAGTGCCGCTGGGTTATTTTAGTGGGTATACCGGGTCAGTCAGCCCGGGGAGTCCCACATAGCCCCCCCATCCCCCGATGGGCGGGTATGCGTAATGCATTTTTTCCCAGCGAAACAAAAAAAAAAAAAAAAAAAAAAAAAAAAAAAAAAAAAAAAAAAAAAAAAAAAAAAAAAAAAAAAGGTAGGGTTAGGTAGGGTAGGGTAGATTAATTTGTGGTGTTTTATGGCAAAACAAAGTTTGCCTGGTCAGCTAGTCAAAAACTAAAAAGCTGTAAACAAGAAAAAATCATGCTGTGCAGTCGGAGGATCAGGTGGTCAGCCAGTTCGCGAATATATGTATGCTCCGACTGCACGGCATGATTTTTTCTTGTATACAACTTTTTAGTTCGCTTCTTAAGCAGTCGGGTTTTTGATTTTTATATTAACTTTTTTTTTTGAATCGCTATATAGCAACGCTTTCGTTGATAGAATATCATTCACTAGAGCCTCAGGTTGCGTTGGCATTTTATTAAAATGCACGTTACTATGAAGTTAAATTATTATTTAAGAGATACGGAAGCTATGTTTTTTTGCTGTAGTAATCTTCGTTCGTCTTCTTTTTTTTTTTTTTACTATGTATAGGCCTGTGTTTGACCACAATCTCACCGTGGTGATGATGTGGCCGATGGTGGTAAGCACACAAAGCATAGAAGGGAACTGGCTCTCAAGTGCTGCTGTCGGAACACACCGGAAGGTGCTTGGCGACAGATTTTCAACTTGAGGGTGGTTGCCAGCCAGGCGGGTACTACAAAGTACCCTACCACCGTGCTATGGTTTCCTCACGATGTTTTCCTTCACCGAAAGCTCAAGCTCATTGTTGGATTCGAACCCGCGACCTTCGTCTCGGTATCCGACGTCACTACCACTAAGCTATCATCGCCTTTACAATGTCCCTCTCACCGCTCTGGATTTATCCATTCCTCCTTGTTTGTCCAGACGTGTTCCCTTTGGAATGCGCTCACTCTGAACATCAGAATGGCAACCAGTTGGTTGTATTTAAAATTGAAGGCACGCGAGCACATTCGCAAGAACTAGGAAACGCCGACCTCATCAAGTTTTAAAAAATATGATCGACATGTAAAAGTGCTTTATGCAATCTGTAACTGTGTTCTGAGTTAAACAACTCATCAGATTCCGATCATTTGTTTATGAGTTATAACATATAGACGAACTTTTAGATTTGGATTAATAGCTTGCAAGTGGTATTATTTGGAGGAGTTCTTCACCGGAGAGGGGTTCTTACAAACCACATTAACTAGTACTAGTGTAGCATTAAAATACTATTTAAGTTACAAATACATAATATAATTATACCTGTTAAGACATCACTGGCGCGATTCACCTTCTATTCAATACCTATATGTATATACAGATATAAATATATCGGAGGAAGGTAAATGATTAGTAATAAATATCGCTTGTAAACTTATTACTTCAGGTTTGTTTAATTGGCAACATTTAGCTTCTGATCAATTCTCAGTTCGATTTTATTCGATTGACAACACTTTATTTTTCTTATGTCAAAATACTCGATTTGGATTGGATAATACAAGCAGTGCCTACTTTGCCGGATGTGTTCTTGAACCAATGAAAAGCGAGGAAAGTCTATACGGATTCTCTAGAGTGGGTTCTCCCGCCATATTGGGTCGTGAAGTTAGAAAAGATACGCGCGGACGCGCGTTTTGGGAGTTAAAAAGGAGTTAAGAGAAAAAGAGTTGAGAAGTAGCCTAAAGTGGCGTGTGAACTTGAACAAGTGTGTTTTAGTTGGAAAAAAGCGAAACGATTGGTGGCCGAATCCGCTGCTTTGATAAAATTGGAACAAGAACTATCTCTATAACGGCATAAGTTACCTGCTTTGTGCATTGCATACCCACGATATGCCCACAGACCGAGGGTATTATTGAAGATAGCCCTCCTATTTTCGACATCAGAAGTATAACCAATGCAAGCACAAGGCGATGATGGACCAAATGAGACGAGTACCTAATGGCTGGCGCGCTCTCTTTGGTGCGCGAAATTTAGCATGGAAGTACCTACCTAATGAAGATGTTTTGCAACTTGCCGGCTACTAGAGACAGGAATAACATGTTGCTCGAGTTCAACCGTATAGTGAAGTTAATGATGACATCGACGCCCAATCCTGACTAGATACTTGGGAAACGCAACTGTGGTGGTGATGTTCAGGGAAGTATAAACTTAAGTATTCCGACAATAATAAGTACCAATCTAATGCCTTATGAAGTTTAGCCACAATATTGTTTTTCTTGGTTTATAGTGGCTAAAATTTAAAATAAATTGTTATTTTCGTTATGATGCTAAATGAAACTCAGCCAGATTCATACTGTCAGCGGAATTCGCAAGAGATTAAGACCACTTGTGCAAATACAGTGCAAGAGAGCAATCATCCTAAGCTACAACATGATTCAATAAAACTTTATGCTTGTGGAAATCTTGCTCATAGACATGAATTTTTCAGCCATTCACACAATATGCAACAAATAGCACGGACGTCTGAGCCCTTCAACATGGCTGTGGATACCACAAGACCTGTTGTGACTGGCTGCGTGTAGTGCTACAAGATAAGTGTGGAGCTCAAGTTCCATTTCAAGAGGCAACATACAACCTGCAGTCTACAGCGCTATGAAAGAGGAAATTTAGTGGTTTTATACATGCCGCTGCGGTGATCAATCAATTTAATATTTTCTGATAGCACCTAGGAGTCTGGACATGTGCATGGTTGGCACTGCTGCCTGACCTTTCCGGGAGTACAGGCTTAAAGGTATGTTAATTTGATCTGCATTCAACTATCTGTGCATTGGCATACATTTGTGGCAGCCGAAGTATGTATTGGATTTGGAAGTACCTAAGTTTTATAATTAATTGTTGCATTAATTGCAATTTATAACTATTGGATTATGTTGTTTAATGGAAATGTTTAATGTAAGTTACATGAAAAGAGTAGAAAAATCAAACAGCGCCATCTATGTAATGGTATTGATACTGTATGTTTCTTTCAATAATCATCGAAATTGGATTCGGGACCCCATTATGCCGTGATTTACTGCTTGGGGGAGCTTATTGAATACGAGCATGTTGTTTTTTCGTGATCAATTTAAAAACAAACAAATAATTTTTGCATAGACAGAATGAGAAGTCCGTGCATGTCACGCCATCTTTTAAATCTTTGACGGGCTCAAGCTTTGAAATATTTTGTTTCAAGTATTTAATCGTTTTTATTCACCAACAAAATAAACAATGAAACGATTTTCGCAATTTCATCTTTCTAATGTACTTGGAGCATTGGAATGTGAGAACAAAACGGAAAGAAATTAGATTTCATTACATTATTTTATGTTGCATGATGTTAGAACAATATACGGTTTTGTGACCAGTGAGACTAGTGCTGTCACAAGAGTACACACATTAATGAATAGGTTGTTAGTTTACTTACTACTGATAATCGAGAAGTAAAGATACTAGGCATTTTAGTCATGCATTCTTTATTAATAGGTGTCACTTCAGATTGCCCGTAAATATTATTACCACTGAGTTTGTTGTTGATTTGATCTTCAAGGAAATTTGTAAATATGCTTTTCTTTGAAAATAACGTACATTCTAACTATTCGCGTTGGTATTTTTAATGCAAGTGTGAATCCAGTTATGGAAAGTAAAAAGAAAAATTGTAATAATAGTGTATCTTTTCACATCTTTGGCAGATTGCGATTGTTTTTACAACTAAATTAAAGTATCAGGTAAAAGGGAAAGAAATTTATTTTGTTAACGTTGAATTCAAATATCTTTGTGTAATACATTCGACTATTTTTAATTAATATTTTGGTTCATATCAAAACAGAAAAATCGAATCTCGATATTCTAGGGCAAAATACCGATACGCTGGATCGATTCAGTACTGGATATCGATTGAAAAATCCCTTACTCATCTCTATTAGACAGTGACATGAAAGTGTCAACATTCGAAAAAGTTCGAAAAAGTCTGACAAGACAAAACAAAAACAAATAACTTATAACTGTGATATGATTTTTAATTTATAAGTTACTAGATTATTAATAAATCGTTACAAGGTGTGAGTCACTGTGAAGATTAACCACTCTGCTCGACAAGATTTTGACACATGACACACCAGCTGAGTCGACAGGTTGTTGCAAATTACGTCATGAAATTCAGGAATTTACTTGAACTTTCAACATTCGAATTTATTCAGAAAAATAAGTTTACGCAGCTATCTTACACAGTAAATTTGAAAAACATATCTTTATTTACATGTTGCGCTCGGTTAAACCGCGTCAGTCTACTGCAAAATGTGTACAAAATACGAATTACTACACCTTTCCAAATGGTAGACAATTTAGATTTGTTCAAAATATGTACATAAACAACCTTTTCCCTAGCTGAAAAGATGCAAAAGGACAACACAAAGATATACTTATTTTATTTGCGTCCTTATGTTCCTAATTCGTCATACAAAAATTCATAAAAAAACAAGCCAAAATCTGGAAAAAAATTGCTTAAAATTTTGATGCAACCTTGCAACATGACATTTCTTTGGTGTTGTTTTTTTTTTGCTGTCCATTCACGCGTCTCATAATCGATTAAAACTGCATTCAGCCTAATCGATTAAGTGTTCGATTATTTAAAATTATTCATTTAAATAAAAAAGTGATTTTCAAAAATGTATTGTTTTAAAATTAAAATTAGTTTATAGGCACAAAATAAAATAACAACTTATAGTAATAATATATAGTAATAACTATACATAAATGCTTTCAAAATGTTATCAGAAGAGTAAATTGAAAAAAAAATAGGATTCGTGGCTAATTTCGCGCCGAATTCGCCGAACGTAAAAGAATTCAAAATTCAAATTTGGAATGCAGTCGGTATTCAAAATATTTTATCGGGCACATTTTAATATAAAATAGAGTTTTACATTGATCATTTCAGACGGTTTTATACAGAATGACCAGTATAAATATGAGTATGTTTATGTATGACTAGCACTCCGCCCGCGACTATGTTCTCGTGATTTCGTTTATCCTATAAATGATTTTCTTATATGCAGTTAGTAAAGGCAACCAAAAATAAGATATTATTAAAACTATTAAAAACTGGGTATCGTGGATTTGGGTTTGGGGTTGGTGGGTTTATTGGATTGGGACGATTCGTTATTTGACTTAAACAATAATACATTTTAGGTTATCGCCACAAAGTAAAATCCTCCCCTAAAAACTGATCAACCCTTTTTGCCCCGTCTAGTTTTGAACAACCTAAATATGCTATTCACTCCTTTCTTCTCTTTTTACCCGACTGCCGAAGGAGGGTAATGTGTTTATCAGTCTATGTATGTATGTATGTAAGTATGTATGTATGTATGTTTGTTCCTATGTGGCGTTCTAGAGACCAAACGTGTTGGCCGATTTTGATGATTCATACGTCAATCGATTCGTCTTAACCCCGCGAGTGTCACTGGCTACATTAAAATTGGAAAATAGAAAAATGGCAGATTTTGGGCGCCATATTGCGGAGGACAATTTTTTTTTCTTCCAAACCCATCGTGTGGGGTATCAAAATAAAGGGCTTTAAGAGGTGATTTCGAAAATATAAAACTCATGTGTTTAAATGTACCTAAATCTTAAAAACAGATAACTAAAAAGTTATAAATAAAAAAAGTTAATTCAAAAAATCTAAAAACCCGACTGCTTTAAAAGCGAAATAAAAAGACTTAAACAAGGAGAAAATCTTGCTGTGCAGTCGGAGGATACATATTCGCGAGCTAGCTGACGAAAACCAGATGTATGCTCCGACTGCAAAGCAGTCGGGTTTTTAGATTTTTTGAATTAAATTTTTTTATTTATCATTTTATGTTAGTCAGATTGCGCAGTGAGTTGCCTCAAAAAAAACTTTAACACCCCTAAACCCAATCTGGGAGGGAGTTTTCAAAATGTTTTATGTAAATTTTGTTCATCAACTTTATCCCCAAAGAATTTGATTTTACATACAAACTAATTTTTACCCTTTTCACTTCCTTAAAGGTTGAATTGCCGCAAAATCGTGCCTTAGTGCTTCCCTAGAAAACCACGTCAAAAACGAAACCCTGTCCAGTAAGATTCTTAGCTTGAGTTAGTTTCGAAAAATGTATAATGACCACCTTTATTGTTTCCTTAGGTTGGTATTTGTGCCAAATTTCAAATTTATTAACCCGGGAAATAAAATTCTTCAAAGCACTTTAACTCCCCAAAAATCGTATTTTGGGACTAGATAAGTAAAACTAATAATGAAAACCTTTATGGTTCACTTAGGATAGGTATTTATGTAAATTTTCAAATTTATTAACCAAAGAAATATTTAACATGTGATTTATGGGGTGTTAAATTATTTTTTAAATATACGATATTTCAAAAATAATTTAACACCCCCTAAATCATCTTTTGGGGGTAGTTTCGAAAAACTAATAATGAAATCCTTTATTGTTTATTTAGGTTGGTATTTGTGCCAAGTTTCATGTTGATTGACCCAAGAAATCAGATTCTTCCATACAAACTTCAACATCCCCTAAATCGTCATTTGGGAGTTTCGAAAAACTAATAATGGCAACCTATATTGTTTACTTAGAATAAGAATAATATCGGCCATAATTCTTGAAACTTAGCAAAAGCTAAGTTTCAAGAATTATGGCGAATTATGGTATTATGGTTAGAATCATGATGGAACTCCATATAAAAGTATCGATATATGTCAAGATGGTTATTTAGTGTGTATCAGAGTTCCTATGTATGTGGTGTTTAAGGGAAAGGTTTTATGAAGAAAAGCACAAAAAGGCAAGACTAGGTATTTATTTCAATTAGGCTTGTCAATTAATTCATATTGAGGCTCAGATAGCTTACCGCCCGTTCGCTAGACCTAGTTCTCGTGGAGAAGAAGGGCAAGAAACTCCACGGAAGCAACTATGGGTGTAAAAGTATTCATAGACATCTTTTACCACCATATAAATATCGTTTATCACAATAAAGATCTAATTTTATTATGGCCATTATTAATCTTGTAACATTTCACAATGTTACATAATCAAATCAACAAGGATAAGGCAAAGAACATGACTAGCCCTTAAATTAATTTATCATCATTATGAATAAAGGCCACAATATGAAAATAGAGTTTCAACACAACCATTAGCAATAATCAAGTTATAATATCAAATAACTTACGTGAAGCTTGTGTAGTCCATCTTTCACAGAATATAACAATTCAGGAAAACAATATCAAACTTAGCAAAAGCTAAGTTTCAAGAATTATGGCCGAAGGAATTAGATTTTTCATACAAACTTTCAAACCCCTTTTTACCCCCTTAGGGATGCAATTTCCAAAAATCCTTTCTTACTGCACAATTACGTCACTTGAGGAACCTTTCTGCCAAATTTCATGCTTCTAGATGATTTTCAGCTTAGTTGGTTGACAACCATGCCATAACTCGCTTGGAAAGAAACCGCGCAAGAAGATACGCACAAGGTTATTGACATTAATAGTTTTCGGGGAATGCAGATGTAAATACAAACCAAACTTATGTTCTTAAAATGAATAAAAATAAAATTTTAAAAGTATGTATAGAATAACCAATTTTCATAACATTACAACAAACTCGACCGAATTCAAAACCTAACCATACCATACTCTCAACTCATTATTCAATATATAATTATAATAATAATACCAGGCTATAATTGTCCCACTGCAAGGCAAAGGCCTCTTCTCATACAGAGAAGGCACGAACATTCATCACTACGCTTGCTCAATGCGGGTTGGCGATTTGAGACTATATTTGATTTTAGATTTTATAGATGTTTTCATTCACCGTTGTCAACGATTTCTAAAATATACTTAGAAAGTACATTAATGAATTTGAAAATGGAAATCATTGGTATTTGTCCAGATTTGAACCCATGACCTCAGGCAAGGCGAGGCCTTTAGCCACTGGGCCAGTACGACACTCATTGCAATATAACGAATAATCACAAAATCGTTGGTTCCCCGAAACTAAATTTATCTACACTTGCGTTACAAACTTACATAAAAATATACTAGGCACTCTGTATACTTCTGAGACTATCAAACATAAAGACTCAATCATTATTATTTTTATACAAAATAGTTTTGAATAGCGAACGCATTCCGAATTTGAATTTTGAATCGGATAGATAATTCGGCGCGAAATTATCCACGGTTCGATGAAATTGTTTAGTTGGTTGTAGTCAAATAATGTCCAAAAATCTATTAAGATTACTTTAAGAAATAATTAATAGTAATAATTTAAGTACTAATTGTATTTTATGCCTAAAACAGGATTTTTCTATTTTTAAGAATCGATTTGGGATAATCGCTCATTAATCGAGTGGATAGCATAAATAAAATCGATTGCTAAAATCGTTTTGCCACACAACTATTACATTAAAAAAAAACAATCTACTTGACGAATTGGAAATTTAACAAAAATAATGTAGTGGTAATGCATTTTACGTATTATTGGACTGGTGTTTGTTAATTACGTTAAAATCAGGGCTTCTTCTTGTTGTTTGTTATATTTAGAGACATAATTGTCATATTTGTAATCAATTTTACATGTGGAAGGGTGACATTTGTGTAAAATAAAAATGTAAACAAACACGATTGGCGCCTAACTTCGACTTTGAATAACAAATAACTTCATTACCACTAATTATTTATTTTGAAATATGGATGAATTCGACCAATAATTAAACAATTAGCAAACCTTTACCCCTGTCGTGGAGTTAGGGTGTCCAAAATCTGCATTTTTATGTTTTTTAGCTTCGACCACCACTGTCATCAAAATGGCGATTATCGTATAATAATACGATAATCGCCATTTTAAGTTTATTAATTTACATTTGTTAAAAACAAGTGTAATAACACTTGTTTTTAACAAATGTAAATTAATAAACTTGCGCAGTTAATCTAAAAAAAATATTTGCGCTAACATATAAGCTTTAAGCTTTTTATCCAACTATTTTAATTAAAGCCCCCACATAAGATTCGTTAGGTATCTTAATCAATAATTAAGTTATTAATTAGGATGTCGTATGACGTAAATCTGGGGTCCAAAATGAACCGCGGCTGAGCCAGCGGAGGTATGCTTGTCAAGCCCCAAAATGTACCCCGTCCGAACTATACGGTTAAACTTTTAACTTTTGCTTCGTTCCAAAGAGTTGCGATAACTTTCAGTTAAGAGTTATGTGATCAAGATTATTTTCAAACCGGTGTTAAAGTTTAGTGAAATAGTTTGCTGGTTGACTCGTTTTGCAATCTTACAACCTGGAAATATCACGAGGATTAACGTTACTATAGCCTAGACAGTTGGCGTTTAGTTTTGTTGCTACAATTTGTATGGTTGAATAAAGTTAAAGTTAATGTCTGTAGTTGTTATAAATCACTATGTAGGGAACTAACCAACTGATAACATGTCATTCTAACGATACCTACAAATAAAAACGATTTAAATTGACTATGGCAAATGAAAAGTGCAACTAGATTAAGATTATTAATTAAGATTTAGATTTAGATTAAGATGGTGTCTAGAAGATGTATTCAGGTATTATGGGATGCCCGAGGGATTGGCCCTCTCGAAGAACTATTGAAGTTGTGGCTGAAGATGAGATAGATGTTCAATTGGCAACATTTAAATTTACATAGAACAGTTTCTCAGTTTCGTGGGTTAGAGAGATGACGGAGTCAAGAGTTGATCGGCATTTAAGTTGAAAGTGCATTGTGTATAGCAAATGTATTTGCTAAGTTATTGTTGATTGTGGACCATGAATGGGACACTTGGGTTCTATTTGATTTACTTGGTACAGGAGCTTTTGTTTTTTGGTGGAAACTAGGAATGGTTTCCTTGTTCTGTGTTGTTCAACGATGCTTGGCCTCGATAATCTTGAACATTATTCAGAAGTTTTAATAATTGTAACATCTCTTTAAAGAAAGGTGTGCATTTGTGAATTGTGTGATTGTGTGGTGTCATGTAGGCTAGTACCTACCTTGAATAATAAATGTGGAATTTAAAGTATACTGTCAGTAATGGTTGTGGTGTTCTAACTTGTTGAATGTTCTGTGCTGGTCATTGTGAACATACCTAACGTAATTTTGTTTTATTTGCTATCTGAGCAAGTTGGATAAGATAATGTTAATGCAGATGTACACTCGGTGACATGCGGTGCATGATTTCATTTTTAGTTTGCAAAATTGGTAATATTTGATGTTGGTAGTTATTATACCTATCGCACTGAGGGTTTGGTATGAAATCATGAACATAAAATGGAGTTCATGAATATGCTTTTGGCTGGGTAAGAAATCCTGAATTTGAGATTGCCGTTGTAGTCAGTACTGAGAATGAAGATTGAAATAACAAATTTGATTTTGGTTTGGAGTTTATGGTTATTGGAGTTCTGAATGGTGGCAGCTATGTGATGCATTAAAGGCTTTGGTTCATGATGAGTTAGAGGAAAGCTGAAAGATCAAGTACCCATTGAAGTAACTGAATGTATTGTGTTGAAGACTGATTCAAATCAATCTAGCAATGGTGAGGTCGTGTGTATGGTCAAAGGACTGACTGTACGGTGATGAGTAGTCGCTGCGGTGACTGCTGTAACCGAGGTGGGTTACGAGGTGAGTGGTCAGAGATGACTGCTGTAACCGAGGTGGGTTACGAGGTGAGTAGTCAAAGATGACTGCTGTAACCGAGTTGGGTTACGAGGTGAGTGGTCAGTAAGATGACTGCTGTAACCGAGGTGGGTTACGAGGTGAGTGGTCAAAGATGACTGCTGTAACCGAGGTGGGTTACGAGGTGAGTGGTCAGTAAGATGACTGCTGTAACCGTGGTGGGTTACGAGGCCTGGTCAGGATGACTATGGTTGCAGGGTGGTCACTGGGTTGACCATCAGGAGCTACAGCGATTGCTGTGGGACCAAGAAACATTGCTGGATTTGTCAGGGGGGAACCTGGTCCCTCTGGGGCTTTGGAGTCCTGTTATCTGTCTGGGGAAGCCTGGTCCCTCTGGGGCTTCGGTGACCTGTTGTTTAGTGTATGTGGCATGGGTATCTGGCAGTATTGTTGCTTCGAGAGGACCGGTTGTCTGGGGAAGCCTGGTCCCTCTGGGGCTTTGGTGACCTGTTGTTTTGTGTATGTGGCATGGGTATCTGGCAGTCTTGTTGCCTCGAGAGGACCGGTTGTCTGGGGGAGCCTGGTCCCTCTGGGGCTTCGGTGACCTGTTGTCTGGGGGGAGCCTAGTCCCTCTGGGGCTTCGGTGACCTGTTGTATGTCTGGGGGAGCCTGGTCCCTCTGGGGCCTCGGTGACCTGTTGTTTGGTGTATGTGACATGGTATGTTGTGTTGGGCGTTTGGGTGGTTTCTGGCACACTTAGTGCTTCGAGACCGACTTGGCGTTTGTTGGGAACCTGGTACCTCTGGTGCTTCGGTAACCATTTAGAATGTGTTAATATGGTTGTCTAAATGGTGAGGTGGCTGGTTCGATAGTACGATGATGGTTGTGTACGGTGTATGGTGTGGAGACCTAGATTTACATGGAGAAAACAAATGAACAGTGTGAAAGCTAAGAGAATTCAGTTTTCATGAGTTAAGATGTACTTGAGTTTTGTTGTAGGCTGGTAACATTAGGTGTTGAATGAAGGTTTCATGTGGAAGATGTCACGACCACGTTATTTTTTTTTATTTGGTCAGGAGCGGCCGAACTTAACCTATTACTTATTTTTTTATCTCCTCTTGGTTTTTGTTTTTTTGTTGAGTAACGATGTTGCTCGTCGCTTTACATCAAACGTGGGACCGTTTGAATGTCAAGATGGCCGTATCGGAGGAAGGTAAATGATTAGTAATAAATATCGCTTGTAAACTTATTACTTCAGGTTTGTTTAATTGGCAACATTTAGCTTCTGATCAATTCTCAGTTCGATTTTATTCGATTGACAACACTTTATTTTTCTTATGTCAAAATACTCGATTTGGATTGGATAATACAAGCAGTGCCTACTTTGCCGGATGTGTTCTTGAACCAATGAAAAGCGAGGAAAGTCTATACGGATTCTCTAGAGTGGGTTCTCCCGCCATATTGGGTCGTGAAGTTAGAAAAGATACGCACGGACGCGCGTTTCTTGAGTTGAGAGAAAAAGAGTTGAGAAGTAGCCTAAAGTGGCGTGTGAACTTGAACAAGTGTGTTTTAGTTGGGAAAAAGCGAAACGATTGGTGGCCGAATCCGCTGCTTTGATAAAATTGGAACAAGAACTATCTCTAAAACGGCATAAGTTACCTGCTTTGTGCATTGCATACCCACGATATGCCCACAGACCGAGGGTATTATTGAAGATAGCCCTCCTATTTTCGACAAATATATAGTAATAATTAGTATTATAAAAAGGTAAAAATTAGATAGTACATAGTTAGATTATGATAGATATAAAAAATAGATATAATTATAAGTTATACATTAGATACATATATTTACAAAATATTAATATTATATAAACCAGATTAAGGTTAGTTATCAAAAATAATGGAGATATAAATATAAAGGATAGATATAAATATAGGCTATGTAAACATTAGATATAGTAAGTTCAACTGTATTTACACAACTTTTTTGTTTGTAAAAAATAAAAGGCTTTTTTATTTTATTTTATTGATTTGATTGATTTTTAAAGGTCTTTATTGACATAAAGGTATAAAAAGTTAACAAAAAAAGATCTTATTCTAATTGTAAACTAGCATACATCAAATAATGTTAAGTAGGCTAAATCGCCTCTTTTCTGTGCCACTGTCAACATATAAATTATTAATGTTATATGTTATAACATTAATAATTTATATGTTGACAGTTCCTGATTAGTAACAATAGCTTAAACTAAATAAATTATGTAGGGTTTGCAGACCCACATTTTTTAATTAAAGTTTCACACCCACCCCCAATTTTTTGTTTATTTTTTATTTATTTTATACAAAGAAAGCGAATACCTAATAATATTCATTTTAAGGTCTAATAACTGATATTTAATAAGTTAAATATTATCAATACAAATTAATTTACACATAAGCACAGTAACAGCAATTAATTACGCTGGTAAGATGGTAAGTTTATATTATTTTATTTTATTAATTACTTACAAGTACAGGTAGATTCAAAGTTATTGGCGGTTTGGAACAATCCGCGAGACTTTCTTGTGACAGCGGTTAGGGGTAAAGAACTGCGCAGACGAACTTTACAGCCGCCATTATCTTTGAATCGAGCCATACAGTTCACTTAGCGGGCAACCACGATACTTTTTCATACATTTTATTCTTTACATAGCAATTTTTTAGGGTTATTGGACGATTCGCACGAATCGTCTAATAACCCGTTTTTTACAGTAAACGAATAAGAGCAAAAACGAATACCTATACAGACCTACCTACTTCTCATATTTTAGATAAATTGTAATTGAATGTTTGCCAAACAGTGTCACAGCTGAAGACACTAAGCAAAATCAAATTCGTTTTCAATTGTTTTTCAAATGGTAAACAAAAGCTTATTTGAGTTCCATTCACACCTGAGAGAGCGCGACTGAATGCGAGCATGCGACGGGGTGTATTGAGGCGAATCTAAACGAATTTGAACATCGAAATGCAATAATAGTTCTGTAAGATGGGCATTATAGTCTCCTAATATATAAATATTTATTTACTTATAAAACTTTATGGACAAGTACAAAGGCGGACTTAATGCCTTAGGCATTTTGTACCAGTCGACCTTAGGGTGGTACAGAGATAAAATATGTCAGGTGCAACTTAATGAAAAAACTAATAGAGAAAATAAATATAAATAAAACAATTTAATATATATATATAAATTTATACTTAGATACATACAAATAATGTTATTGCGAAACCGGACCCAACAAATTAACTCTGTGATGATTCTGCAAACTTACCAAGACAAGAGTGAATAGGTTACTTCTATAAGACAAGCGTACTTTACGCACAGGGTGGTAAGCGATGATGAGTTCGATGGATTGATGTGGTGAATGCTAGACAAGTGTCATTCGACGTCAGCGATGTCGATGGTCAAAATGCCAAAATGTAAGGTATTGATCACGAGACATTTCGATAGCGTTTGACATTCCCGTACGTTTTTGAAATTTTACCAATCGCTATCGCTACGCTCTCGATGGTAGAATGTCACTTGTCTAGGGCATCAGGTGAGATAGTGGTCAAACGGCAGCCTATCAGCAATAAAAATAAAATCAAATCAAAGTTAAAACTCAAAACAAACATAGTCTTTCTTTTTAGGGTTCCGTAACCGAAAGGTTTAAACGGAGCACCATTGTTTTCACTCAAGTGTCTGTCTGTCTGTCGTCTGTCACACAGGATTTATAGCCAAACGGTTGGAGATACAGTCTTCAAATATCAGTCTTTTAACCACAGTATAAGTATCTTGTTGTTGATCCAAAGCCATACAAAATGACTAATAATATTTTGAATAATAATTTTAAGGTAGGTATCTTTTTTCAGAGCTCTGTGTGTATATATTTAATACTGTATTTTTTGTTTGTAAAACATTGGTAAACAAACGAATGAGAAGCCACCAAAGTCAGCTTTTTTTACAAAATTTTATTCTAAAGAATTTTCTAACTTCCCATTGAGTACATATTTATTAAATTCAAATTTTAGATAATGTTTATTATCTATATATATAAAAGAAGAAACTGACTGACTGACTGATCGATCAACGCACAGCCAAAACTGCTAAGCCTAGAAGTATGAAATTTGGCAGAAAGGTTACTTAAGTGACGTAGGTGAGCACTAAGAAAGGATTTTTGGAAATTCCACCCCTAAGGGGGTAAAAAGGGGGTTAATAGATTGTATGAAAAATCTAATTCCTTAGGCCAAAATTCTTGAAATTTAGAACAAATAGTAATCTTAGTAAATGATAAAGATTGACATTATTAGTTTTTCAAAACTACCCCCAAAAGATGATTTATGGGGTATTAAAGTATTTTTGAAGATTCTTATTTCTTGGGTCAATAAATTTTTAAGTTGACATAAATACCCAGTCTATGTAAAAAATAAAAGTTGTCATTATTAGTTTTACTTATCTGCTCCCAAAATACAAGAGAGGTGTTTTGGAAAAATCTTATTTCTTGGGTTAATAAAAGAAAAATTTGAAAGTTGACATAAATGGATGGTATTTAACTAATAAGTAAACAAAAAAGGTTGTCATTATTAGTTTATCGAATCTGCCCCCAAAAGACGATTTAAGGAGTGTTAATTTTTTTTTTAGCGATTCATATTTCTTGGGTTAATAAACTTGAAACTTGGCACAAATACCAACCTAAGAAAATGTTTTCATTATAAGTTTTTGAAACTAACCCCAAGCTATGAATCTTACTGTTCTTGGTTTCGTTTTTGACGTGGGGTTCTAGGAGAGCACTAAGGAGCCATTTTGGAGGTGAAAAGGGGCAAACTTAGTTTGAAAAAATCTAATTCCTTGGGGATAAAGATAATAATCAAAATTTACACAAAATATTTTAAAACCTCACCCCCAGACAGGCGGATAGGGGTGTTAAAGTTTTTTTGAGGAAACTTACTGCGCAATCTGACTAACCTATACGAAAAATATTTAGGAATGATTTATAAATGAAATATGATGATGGAATAGCATATTTAGGTTGTTCAAAACTCGACCCTTAACGGGGCAAAAAGGGGTTGATATGTTTTTAGGGGAGGATTTTACTTTGTGGCGGTAACCTAAAATTTATGATTATTTAAGTCAAATAACGAATCGACCCAATCCAATAAACCCTGTATATCTACAATACCCAATTCTTATTTTTATTGATTTAATAATAGCTTATTTTTGGTCGCCTTCACTAACTGCATATACGAAAAAAAAATAGGGTAAACGAAATCACGCGAACGAAGTCGCGGGCGGAGTGCTAGTTACGTATATTTTGTTATCAAATACCAATATATTGATAAATCAGATTTTTTCTTTGAAATGCCTGCCCTCATTTTTCCTATTACAATTACAACCAACCTAATTTTGTGGTTAGGTACGGAGCCCTATGTGCTAAGTCCGACACGCACTTGGCCGGTTTTTTTACGAGTCCATTTAAAAAACCAGTCTGATCTCTATTTGTTTTATATACAATTTTGTATCACGTATCGTCCTTTGAAGGTGAAACTCGATCGATCCGATAAGTACCTAACTACTTAAAGAAGGTTTTGATGTGACCTGCGCAACCTCTGCCACTAAGATATTACCAAATTATACGCAAATAATATAATTTTCTTTTGTTGTTTGTGATACTAGTATTTTGCTAAGGATTTTGCTTGGCTTAAAATAAGGTCAGACTTTTGACAGTACAGTTTTTATAAGGAGGAGGAGACGGCCTAGACAGATGGACATTTATGCTGACCTATTAGGTGATGTTCGTTATTAAAACTAGCAGCCTAATTTCGTAATTGAATTCGGCAAAGCAAAAGGTTTGACCACATGAAAGCGTATGACAAATACTCTTTAAATAATTAGGTATTGCCAAAAAATGATTGGACAATTTCGAAAAAAGTATCTTCAGCAATGAGAGCCCTTTTCTAGTTTGAAGCAAAGTAATCATTAAAACAAAAATAACACGGGGCTTTCTGTAGTTTCCGGCCACAAAAGAAAAGTGAGTGAGTTTGTATGCTTAAAGGTACTCCCCACTTGGAGCATTCGCCTATAATGTAACGTTACAGAGTCGAGCATTACATCAGTGAGGGAGGAGAACCGAGCATTACAGTGCGCAACCCGTAATATTACAGATTCGAGCATTAAATTGGTGAGGGAAGAGGACCGAGCATTACAGTGCGCAACTAAATACTACTACTACTCTATGGGCAGTATTGTAATGTAATGCTCAAAAACAAATCTGAAATGTTACATTATAGGCGAATGCTCCAGATGAGGGAGCACCTTTAGATTGCATCGTTTCACGTTTAGATGTCTATTACGAGATATTCTACCCCTAGAAGGGTGACGGCTGGTAGCTACTTTTCTATTGCTATGTATGTAAGTTACAACATGCATTAAAGTTTACAAAACTTAATGTTAATTGTCTAACCCGCTAATTATTTCGGTTAGTCCCCTTATGCTCTAATCCCGCTATGCTCGACTCGTAAAATATCTACTAAAAAGATTTTTTTCTATACACGAAATCACATTCACGGGCAAAGAAAACTGTTACAGTTTAATATTTTATTTATTCGAGAAAAAAGGTTTATAAACGCTCCGATTCCCGCCACTCAACACATCGCGTCATTCATTTAAAAAAAACAAAGTGTCCACCCATTCCATAAAACTATGAAAGAGAAACTTAACCTAAAAATATTTCGAACTAATATTTCGATATTTTTGGTTTAATTTCAATATTTTACTGCTCAATTTAATTGAATTCAAATGCTTTTGCTAACTACTGTACCTTCCATTGTTTACGTAGAATCGAAGAATTGTGTGCATAGTGAAACTTTTTAGTAAGTAGGTATTTTTCGAGCATAGGGGGACTAACTGAACAATTTAGTTCTACATATTTTTATAACTACAGGTCCCGTCACGTAAAAAGAACGCTGAGCGACAGTGGAGGGGATGTGTCTGCGCATCGGTACTGTCGCGGTCTAAAGAACTAGGATATTGTTTTATAATATAAGAGTAATTGTTTTATTGTAGAATCATAATAGGTACTTTCTAGCTACTTAGTACTTTAGAAGAGGTTGGATTTAAATTAGATAATGTTTTCTTGAGCATTATTTTTTATTTCGATCTTATTATTATAAATATCTTATCATTATAAATTATCAACTGCTCCTTTCTCAACTTCTTTCTTCATAAAATAATAGATACTATCATCAATAATAAATAAAATCAAAAAATCAATTAATCATTTTTCATTCCTTCATTTTTAAAAACAATCGTCGAGCAAAGAAAAATGTGTGTGCGACTGTATTTTGGCAGCGAACGAAGCGTGATCTCTGCGCGGGAAGCATGGGTCAACTGACGAACCAATAGCTTGCGCGCACAGAAACACTGGCGGGGCATTCCCCCGTCGCGCCCCCTTCATACCACCAGTTTGATCGATAAATCGCTCACTGCGCAGATTCAAGGTCAGCGTTCTTTTTACGTGACGGGACCTGTACATGTGTAACGCGCGCACCTAAATTCAAAATTCGAACATCGCGCCAAAACTCCTCCATATGCCGTAATACGTCTGTGCGGATGCGGAGACCATGCGATTCACACACGCGTACGCCGCTCGCGTGATGTCACGAGAGCCAATCAGGGCGCTCGCGGCGGGGAAGGGACTCGCTGCGCGCTTACAGAGCGCGGGGGTGTCGCGCGGCCAGTGAACGACAGGCGATGACGTAGTGAAGGCACGCGTCGCATGCTCTCGCGCTACCCACATTGTGTCTTGGTTTTTACCTAGTTTAATATTTACCTAAGTATATGCATGCTTGTAAAGTGAGAATACAACCCCGTTTGTTGAATAGTGGAACGAACTTCGTTTTATTTTGGCCAGCAATACTTACACTGGCGCTCAACTAGTGGCCACGAGAAAACGACGCGACGCGGCCGCCGCCATTTTTGTTGGAATTAACTTCGTTGGACGTCTTGGACTCGCGAAGAAAACTACGTCAATCACCGATCGTCTGTTTGTGAAGAACGTGACCTTGTTATTCTTGCACCATGCCAGTCGTTCCACGGCGTGCGGCAGGCCGCCGTATCGCTAACGACCAGGGGCAGGGCAACTCTGACGACGAAGCCCGCGAGGTCGTAAGCGTCGAAGCGCCTGGAGCAGCGCCGACGCGACATCAACCATCGCCGGAGGCAGGACCTTCACAACAGATCGCTGATCTATCATCACTCATGGAAGCTTTCGCCAAGTCTCAGGCGGAAGCCAATAGGCAGCTCATCGAGACGCTAATATCTACGTCGATCGCGCACGCGCGGTCGCCAACTCCAGCGACTGCCGACGGGTTCGCGTCGACGAGTTTGGGAGGCGCCAACTCACACGGAGGAGGCAACTTCAGCAACTGCACGGCCCGCTTTGACGGCGAGAAGAAGGACGTCGAAGTGTTGGAGGCGTTTATAGACGCGGTGCAGGTGTTTAAGGACTGCGCCGGCGTCAGTGACGAGCACGCGCTGCGCGGGCTACCCATCCTACTCGTCGGCGACGCAGCGGTATGGTGGCAGGGTATTAAGAGGAGTGTACGCGACTGGGACGATGCGATCAACCATCTACGTGCGATGTACGGCAGCATTAAACCCGCGTACAAAGTTTTTCGTGAAATGTTCGCGGAGGAGCATACGGCCCCTCAACGTAGTGAAGTGTTCGCGTGTAAATTACGTGCTCTCATGAGTACGTTACCGTATGAGTTGTGTGAAGAAGCTAAAGTGGACATTGTGTACGGTCTCTTGGATCGCAGGATCCGCAAACGGTTGCCGCGGGAATTGTTAAACTCGCTCGACGATACCATATGTAAGTTACGGCATGTCGAGGAGTCGATGGCAGAGGTAAAGGTACCTAAACCCCCGGTGAGTAAACCTAAGCATTTTACTAAGAGCGACGCTACGGATACTACGACGAGTAGTAATCCAACACAACAAACCCCCACTAGTTCAAACACCTCTACAGGTTTAGGTAAAAACCGTAAAACTGGTAATAATAACAATAAGGGCCTATTCTGTTACGGTTGCGGACAACAAGGCGTTATTAGATCGAAGTGTAATAACTGTACGCAAATAGATAAAAAGGTCCCAACTAAAAGTAGTTCGTCTTTTAACTTGATCGATCTAAAGCCTGTTAGTGTGTCACATTATAGTAGTTCTCTGCCTACCCGCGATCCAGACTGTGAGTCGCAATATTATTATTATCACGACGACGAACCAATGTTTACGGAACAATATTCCGCGAAGTCCGTAGAGTGTTTACATTTCGATAAACCGGATTATTCTGGAAAAAGTCCTTATTCTGGTAAACAGCCGTATTCTGTAGAAAATCGTTATTCGGTAAGTAAGTCAAACATTGATTTCGATCGTTCGATTGATCGTGTTTATTTTGAACATTTTGAATGTTTAAATGATATGTCGTGTGTTAATTATAGTACTTTAGAGGGTCAGCAGTACTCTGAGGATAATGCGAATATTCAGAGTGCAAATATTGACCCCGACCCGACCTGGCCGTTAGTAAGTATAGGTATCGGAGGTCGCGAGGGCACCGCTTTTATTGATACGGGAGCTTCGCATTGCCTCGCTAGCCCTTCGCTTTATCATGTATTATTGGATGCTGGTACTGTGTTTTTAGAAGATCAGCGCGTTATCAGTCTGGCTGATGGGACAAGTACGGCGCGTACAACCCTCACGGGCAAGTGCAGCGTAACATTGCAGGGCCGTGATGTGCTAACCACGTTCTTGGTGATACCTGGTGCGAACACAAGGACACTTCTGGGACGTGACTTCATCACTGATGCAGGCGTCGTGTTGAACTTGCCTCAGTGGTCATGGAGCTTTGCCGACGACCCCGAGAACAACTATGATTTTGTTCGATCTTATAGTTGTGTTTCATCGAGCGACGCAGATGCCTTATGTGTAGAAGCTTCTCAGCTGCACTTGAGAGAGGACGAGACGGATTGTGACTTATGTCAAGCTGTTATTGATGTTCCAGCTAGGGACGTTCGCGGTTATCGTGAGATCCAGTTGCGAGATCCTGATGTCCGCAAAATACTGGAAGATCTGGAGGCATCGGACGAACCGTTTAGGGGGAGACCATGGGCTGATCGTGGTTATGTCACCTCCGACGGTGTACTTTATAGATACGGACCGGAACAGAGTGAAAATGACGACGCTTGCCTGGTCGTGCCGTCGAGCGAGAGAAACAAGGTCCTTGCTGACTACCACGATGCGCCTACTGCCGGTCACCTAGGCATCGAACGAACCCTCCAGCGTATCGCTTCGCGATACTATTGGCCAGGTATGAGAGCGTTCGTAACCAAATATATCAAGGAATGTGTCCCGTGTCAACGATATAAGGTGGACACGCGTAAGCCTGCGGGGCTTATTCAGTCTACAGCCGTGGCGCAGCGATTTGAAGTTATTGCTGTCGATCTTTTCGGGCCACTCCCAGAGACTAAGTCAGGCAACAAATGGATTTTAATTATCGAAGACGTCTGCTCTCGTTGGGTAGAATTGTTTCCCTTGAAAAGCGCAACTAGCTTCGATTGTGCTGAGGTGATGGTTAATGAGGTTTTCTTGCGGTATGGTGTTCCTCGTCGCATGATTAGCGACAACGGGGTGCAATTCATCAGCGAAATCATGCAGCAGGTATGCTTTGTCTTTGGCGTTGACCAAGCGCTGACACCTTACTACCACCCCGAAGCGAACCCCGTTGAGCGCAAAAATCGCGACCTCAAACCACAGCTCGCCATACACGTGGGTAAAGATCACTCGACGTGGGATTCACACTTGGCAGCTGTGAGGTTCGCAATGAATTCTGCCGTGACCCATAGCACAGGTTATTCACCCGCAATGTTGACTTTTGGGCGTGAATTACGCGCGCCCGCAGATGTCGTTAACGACATGCGCGCTATCGTAGATGGCGATAGGTTTGTGGCGAATGTGACGCCCTATTTAAAACGGTTGGCGACGATCCTTCTGGACGCTAGGGATGTCCACGAAAAGGCTCAAGACATCCAAAAGAAGTACGCGGACGAGCATCGGCGCCCGGCGCCGGATTACGAGATAGGCGATTTGGTCTTGCTCAAGACCCAAGGCTTGAACGATGCTGGTCGAGGTCAGACCCCTAAATTCATACCTAGGCGCGACGGTCCCTATCGAATACGTGAAGTTCTGAGTAGCACGACTTACAGTCTCGAGCGTGTCAATGGAGAGATTTTGGGGAAGTATCATGCCTCACAACTCACGCCTTTTATCGGGAAAGTGCAACCTCCTTTACAGGAGAAAAGGAAAAGAGGTCGCCCGCGTAAACATTAGTTTCCTAGATCTTATACTTTTGTTACTATTTTTGTAATTGTTCTCTTACCAGCTTCGGTTGTCATTTTATTTATAGCCTTGTCCTAGGTCCTATTCCAAACGCGAGGTCGTGTGTTTGGACTAGAGGGGGAGGTTGTAACGCGCGCACCTAAATTCAAAATTCGAACATCGCGCCAAAACTCCTCCATATGCCGTAATACGTCTGTGCGGATGCGGAGACCATGCGATTCACACACGCGTACGCCGCTCGCGTGATGTCACGAGAGCCAATCAGGGCGCTCGCGGCGGGGAAGGGACTCGCTGCGCGCTTACAGAGCGCGGGGGTGTCGCGCGGCCAGTGAACGACAGGCGATGACGTAGTGAAGGCACGCGTCGCATGCTCTCGCGCTACCCACATTGTGTCTTGGTTTTTACCTAGTTTAATATTTACCTAAGTATATGCATGCTTGTAAAGTGAGAATACAACCCCGTTTGTTGAATAGTGGAACGAACTTCGTTTTATTTTGGCTAGCATCCCTTACACATGTACAAATACATACTACATACACGTACAAATATTAACTCACGTAAATATTTTGCCCATGGGGGTCGGCAGAAAAAAAAGTTTTTGCTACTATAATAAGTTTAAGAGTTTTTAGTTTTAAGTTTTTAAGTTAAGTTTTTGCTGTAATTATTCTTATTCTTATTCTTATTCTTATCCTTACGTTCATACATCAGCCCCCGTACCATGACGTGACAAAACTATCATGGTGCGACTGGAAAAAAAGTTACAGATTTATATGTCGCAGGAAAATTTAAGATACCAGGGATTTCACGAAGTTCCTAGGGATACCACGGAATCACGCCGAATGTCAAATATTCTTGTATATTACGTCTTCTTACTAAAAATTTTTAGTTATATGACAAAATTCGAATGTAATTTCAGCGATATGTCGTGTATTTCACTACAATAAGTATAGTAAACGTCAACCTGCACATGACATTTGAAGTGATACAATAGGAGATGAACGCTATGGTGCTAAAGTGATTAGTTTCTTGTGTTCTAAAGAAAAATCTTCAACACAAGAAATAATTGAAGCTAATAAAAATCAAGTGAAATGTGCAGAGAAGATGTAATCTCCTTCTTTAATTAATTTTGTTGATTTTATAAAGTCAAAGTTGATCGAGGACCGGATCCCTCATAAAGGTATTAGTCATCGTCTTAAGTGTTAGTCGAACGACGCATACATTTTGCAGCCAGTTTATTTTTTTAAATTTGTTTTACATTTTTTTAAATGAACGAATTCACATTAAAAAAAGGTAACATATAGTCGCCGTCTTCAGAATATGGTTAATTGATTAAAAACTTTAATATCTAATGCTTCAGTAAATTTAAAATTATGATTTATTATTTAATGGGTTATTGGACGACTCGCCCGAATTTCACTTGCCCGAATCAGGCGAATTGTCCATCATTGCTTTCTCCCTCTTATTGTTTTGTCGCCTGTCTATCTTATCTAACTGGCATATCTCCACGTTTTACGTGGTAATTACTTATTGAATGCATTGCTTTCCTAGTTTCTAGTAAAATATTTATTATTTATTTCCGAGACGGGTGAGCACGACTGTACTGTTATATTTTTTGTTCTCTAAAATAAAATTCGGGCGAATCGCCTACTAAATAATTTTGGAGTGGTCAATTCGCCCGCCGGTAAATAAACTTCGGGCGAATCGACAAAGAAAATGAAAATATTTAATAGAGGATAATTCGCCCGATTCGGGCGAGTTAAATTCGGGCGAGTCGTCCAATAACCATATTTAATGCATCAACACTTTTCTCATTTTACTAGATATAATTTAGTGAAATGACATATCACCGTCATTATATTAGCATTTTGTCATATCACTAAACATTTTTAGTTCGAAGAATAATAATATAAGTTTAGTAATATAAGCAAGAATATTCGACATCTACCGGGATTTCGTGGTATCCTTGGGATCCTCATTTTCCTGTGACATATACAAGTCATATACATTTGTCCCTTACGCATACTCAAAATAACCCTGCTCTAAGACCTTATGGTTACCACCCTGGTCATACACGCACTCCGGTTGTGAACACATATGGCTTTTCTGAAGAACAAAACCATTAATGATGATTATAAAAGTTGGAAGCGTTCAATTTGAGTTTGAAAAGCAATACAATTTTAGAAATTGCCTGCATTTGAAATACCTATACAAACAAACAAACTTCAAAGTTTCGATATAAGTTCAAATTGCACACGTGTTTCTAAAAATATAACATAAGTGCCATTTAGAGGTCCGTCTACTCGAAAATTTATATTAGGTATTACTTATTAGGTACATTCGCAGGAATATAATGTGTTCTTTGCATTGCAATATAGAAAATCTTTTTAGTTTTCTAAGGTTTTATATTATGCGTATTTCAAACATAAGTATATCATTTTATGAAGATTTGCCTTAGGATTCTTAAATCGGCTAGGTACATAATTGTAGTTATATTTTTTTTTTGCGTAGTTTGTGTACAAACTGCTGAACGGTTGCTTTATTTGAATACGTTAAAATATTGTGACCGCGACCAGTACCAACCTATTTAAGATTTACAGAAGAATGTTCTGTGTCTTCTGTTCTGTGGTCTAACCACTCAGCGGCCGCTCTCGGTACTCTTACCGAGGAGAGTGGCCGCTCAGTGGCTAGACCATAGATATAGCGAAAACATACTAAATCTAGGGGCTAGACACAACGTTGTCAAAACTTTTTATACAAACGAAGCATATCAGTGATTGTCACAATTTACTTACAGAAATCGGCGCCCCGTGACAATTCTGACTATAAATACGTCAGCCGAAACTTGTACTGAGCTCACATCTTGTTCCACGATACGAAAAGATTAAAAAAATCAGCCAAGTGCGAGTCGGACTCGCGCACCGAGGATTCCGTAAAAACAGGTACTACATTCAACAAAATCATAGGGTTACTTAAAAACATACGAATTTTCTGAAGTTCATAAAATTGTAAGCGCCGAACAGTTTTCGGACTTTTTCCTTTACTTGTGCTGTAGGACATTACTTTACGAAATTTAATGATTCTAAGTCAACGGAAAGTACCTACCCCATAGCTTTTGATTCCCTTGCGATTATTCAAATATGCGACATAAACGGCTGTATCTTTTGATTGCAATGATTAGAAGTTTGATTTTTCCACTGCTCTAAGGGATTGCAAACCTGAGTATACGATATTAATTTCAACTTGATACCTCCATGCGTTTCTGATAAAAGGACTGACAGACGGAATATCGTTTTGCGTTTTTTTATGTAGGTACAAATTTACGGTATTCGGTTTTTTTCTGCTAAAAGGCAACGGTCACCGGGATGTAAGTACCATAATAGTAGTTTATGCAATGGCCATATAATAGGGGTTATTAAAACACGAGCGTAGGTTTATCAAATGAGGCGAAGCCGAATTTGATAATAATATTACGCGAGTGTTTTAATACCTAATTATGTGCCGTTGCATACACTACTTTATCTTCACTCACACAGTTGAAATAAAAAAAAAGTGGAAAGGGAAAAATATTTGGTATGGCGGACAATTTAGATTCTCATTGCGCAGCGCGCGCATCCACAGACAATGAAACTTCTTTACTACAGCCCATACGCGCCAGAAAATTAAAAAGTAAAAGTGTGCTATAAAAATTAAAATGTTATTTTATGATGCAGTTGTTTGAAAATCGAAGGAAAATGTTGAACTGTAATGGTTTTTTTTTTAATTTTACCTATCCACGAATATAAAGTACGTGTTTATACAATGTTTTTTGAATTCGTATTTGGAACATTACGTTGTGAGTGTAGATAAAGGTTTTGATTCCCTTGCGATTAGTCAAAAACGGGACATAAACGGCCGTATTTTTTATTTTATGCGTTGATTTAGAAGTTTGATTTTGCACAGCTGCAAGGGGTTACGACCTAAAGTATATAGTATTCAATATTCACTTGATTTCTCCACACGATTTCGAGGACGACACACAGACAGACAGATAACGAAGTGATCCTATATGCATTCCCTTTTTCCTTTTAAGGAACGGAACCCTAAAAAGTGAACCAATGCACCTGCCATGTTATCTCTTTACCACCCTTGGTTGACAGGTAGAGAATGCCTAGGGTAGGCTTTAAATCCGTTATTGTGACTCTGTGCTTATTTTTATTTATTTATTTAAACTTTATAGTTTAAATAAATAAATAAAAATACGCAAAATCGCACACAAAACTAAAGACCAACCTTATTCAATCCCAAAGCACCACATTTTAAAAACCTCTCTTACCACAGAACACAAATTAAAATAGTACCTACCGACAAAAGTCTACCTCAATAGTTAATCCGTTGAGTTGACAATAAATCGCTTACATTGGCTCGCACAGAGCCGACCACGGCGTAATGAATTCGTTTTGTTGGCCTTTGTAGCGAATACATCACGCTGCACGAACTTTAATGGGGAAACAGACTGACTGACTGACCACTGACCTAAAAAGTTGTCATATAAAAAGGTTGGTGATATTAAATGGTAAAAATTTAAGTAATTAAGGTTACAGTAACACCATATACAAATTTACATATAGATCAACTAACCGTTTTCTAACTACGCCGAAGGCGACCATGAATGAGCATCATCATCATCATTACAGCCAAAAGACGTCCACTGCTGGACATAGGCGTCGCCCAAGCGTCGCCACACTGACCGGTCCCGTGCGTCCCACTTCTAGCGGATCCCGATACAACCATTCATCGGTCCACCTGGTGGAGGGATTCCCAACGCAACGTCGACACCACGGTACGGTATTTCTTGGGTACGGAATCCTAAGTGTGCGAAGTCTTTAGTCTTCACTAGGCAGGTTTTTTTTTTAGGTAACGCCTAGTATTTATTTTTTACATATTCTAAAACATAAGACTAATAACAAAACAAACTTATATACAAAGGGGAGAGGGAAAAGGGCTCAGTACGTCTCGCATCTACCGGACCCCGTAGCCTTGACCAGGTCGTCGTTCCACCTAGAGGGAGGCATTGCAACGCTTGCGTATTTTATATACCTAGAGAGATACGAATATAAAGAACAAAAATATGATTGTATTTCTTAGATAAAGTACCTATAGATTAAGCCTTGGCGTGGCCGCACATGAGACAGCAATAGTTAGTTCTGGTGTTACAACAAGAACAAGAACACTACAACCCACCATCGCACTGACACTTATTATTTATAAGTAACCCAAATTCTTTGTCTCAATTAACACATAATACCACGAAATCACAGAAAATCAAACAAAACCGAGTTTGTTTGTCAAAGCTGCCATTATATTAGAGTTTGACAAACAACAGAAACCGGCCATGGTGACAAAGACAAAAAATAATCTTTTGTCCTTATTATTTACATGGAGCTGCCAATTGGCCATCTCGCTCTATCAATCAAGCTCATTTTAAGGCTTAATCTATAGATACTTTATGTAAGTTGTATTTATATGAACCCAGTTACTGGGTAATACCCCTTGGTAATACTCAGTAACTGGGTTCTTGGAAGTCCGATAGGCAGTCACTCTATGTAAGACGGTGATGAATATTCGTAGACTAGTTAAAAATAAACGTCACAGGTACATAAATAGATATAAAATAATGGGTATTTATAACTAAGAAAGCTAGGCACGCACAGAAGTTGTTTCGCTTATTTGCTAGAACAACGCAATTTTAGAAAAAAGACTAAACCGAATTCCAAAACAAAACACTACAAAGTGAAAAATAACTTTCTTTTCGGAAGTCGGTGTCTTTGGTACCAATTTTTTTTTCTTTTTATACTCCGACTTACCGCCTCAACCGCTGACGACCGGTACCATGAAAACTATTTATAGCCAGAGGGCTTCTTATAAAAATTCCAACAAGCCTAAACGCGACTGGGACACGATGTTTTATTACGGAGTTCCGGTGCTTACCTTCCGCTTTCATCATCATTTCGATGGTACCATTTTCAATAGAATCATTTATTTAAATCTGCTTCAGATCACTCATTTAACTATTCGACATATCCTATACCCAAAACATATCTAACATTGAGAAGTGCCAGCGATCATCTGTGATATAATATTCTTGATCAGTTTCACTTCACCAAATTATACTTTCTGAATGCAAATGCTTGCCATGTGGATGAAAATACCAAAATCGCTATATTTAAACCTATAAAATTTTAAGAGTTCCCTGGATTTTCTAGATATCCCCTCATTAGATCCTGACTTGGTGACAATGGGTGGTTCCATTGTCACTTCGATAGTCCCTTTCAAACAAAAAAGAATTTTCATTGACGGAGTTATCGGTGAACATACACAAAAAAAACAAACATACAGCCGACCATAGAACCTCCCTATTTGTGTAAAGTCAGTAATAAATGTTATTTTTGATGAAGCGAATTTGAAAGGGGCAACGCGAGAACACAATGTACCATGTGTGTTGTACCTTTCGCTTTTAGGGCCGCTGTCTCTCACTTAAAAATACTATTTTGATTATTATCGAATAAAAAAATATTTTTATTGAGATAACACGTTGTTCTAGCAAAGAGGCAGTTTACATAATATTAAAGCATACCTACTCAATAGGCAGACTCATAAATGATAACAAAAAAACTGATAATATCACTTTAACAAATACTATAATAATAATATTTCTTTCCAAATAAAAAAAAAGTTTTTAAACAAGCTTTGTCCGCCAACCGTGCATTGTCATCCAAACCAAACGTGAGCGCATTTGATCTGATTCGGTTTAGGATAACTGCTCTAAATTTCAGTTGCAAGATTTGAACCGAACACCCATACATACATAAATTACAAGTTAATAATAAAAAAAGCGTGTAAAATAATTGTTTTTTCGATTTTTAGGCATTTTTTTTCAAAGAAAGATTTACCGAGAAATCGCAAAAACATTTTCCCGTACCGGGAATCGAACCCGAGCCTCCTGGGTGAAAGCCAGGTATCCTAGCCACTAGACCATACGGGAGATACAAGATTGGCTGAAATAGCGGTTCGTTTACAACGTACATATTCGAACAGCTGTGTAATCTTTATCTCCCAGTTTTATCGTCATAATCACGTATTTATAGATTTCAAGGACATTCGGACAACGAACACTGTTCTTACGTATTGATGACGTCAACGACAGTAAATGTAAGCTGTGGGTTTGATTTCACACTTGTGCGGTTTGGCCTTGCAATGGCCGACTGACATTCTATGCAATTATAAATTATGTGCAGTTGTATCTTATATCTGTACTCTCGATTACATAGGTCGGTTCTAACTTAATAACATCTGTTAATTTTGCTTTGCACTGTAACATGAATTCGATATGTAACGCGTCTGGATAATTTCGCCGCGTGATGGAACCACAAACCAAGCGTTAGTGTTGCAGGTAATGGTCATAAGTCATAGTCGATTGTAAATTGTAGTTTTAGGGCCTTTTAATAAAAGTGTATAAGTCTGTAAGCCTTTTAATAAAAATCTCGTTGTCAAAGTTTAATAACTGTTTAGAAGATATTTTCTATCTGTTACAATATAAAATCTGCAAATCAGTTGCTTTAACTATTGTTTAAAGATATTTAACCGACTTTCCAAAAAGGAGAAGGTTCTTTGTTCGGCGGCATGATTGCTTTTTATTTTGCCCAACGTAACCCCATATTCATGCATTCTGTACGCCGACGATACAACTCTTAGTATTGAACTCACCGATGACAATATCAACAAATACGAAAATGAGATAAATGACACGTTAAACAAAATAATAGAATGGCTGAAAGACAACAATTTACATGTCAATATTAGTAAAACCAAACTTATGCAGTTCCAAACTTACAATAGCAACCGTCAAAAATTGGAAATTAGATATGCAAATAACGCTGTAGAAGAGGTTGAAAGTGCAACTTTTTTGGGTATAACTTTAGATAAGTATTGCAACTGGAAAGTACACATTGACAAATTATGCACTAAGTTGCAAAGATTTGTATTTGTCTTAAATCGAATAACTCGCGTAGCTGGTATCAATGCAGCACTTTATGCTTATCATGGTTACGTAGCATCAGTTCTCCGCTACGGCATCATTATATGGGGAAATTCTGTGGATACTATTAAAGCATTCCGAGCCCAAAAGAAATGTATTCGATCAATGACTAAAGCCCAACCATTACAAAGCTGTGTCCCAATCTTTAAAAAATTAAAAATATTACCACTCCCATCTTTATATATATTCGAACTCTGTATCTTTGTACGTAAGAACTTAGCTTTATTTAAAGTTCACAATGATGTTGTAATAAGGAAAAGTCGAGATATCCACAAATTATGTACACCACAACAAAGAATTAAACTATTTTCGAATAATGTTTACTGTATGGCAATTCAAATTTATAATAAATTACCTAATGTCTTTAAAAGTCTTAACCTTATGACATTTAAGAATAAACTATTCAACTTTCTGTTGCAAAAGTGTTACTACTCAACGAATGAATTTTTAAATGAAAAATTTGATTCAAAATTAAAATTAGACAACGAATTACCTCACAATAATTGAATGGAATGTCATTTCTATGACATTATATTGTTTTTTTCTCTTCATTATATTTAATCATTAGTGACATTTTATTTAATAACCATTGACATTGTATTTAATCATTCATAACATTTTAACTAATAAGCCTTACATTATATTTAATCATTCTTGACATTATAATTAATAACCCCTTAAATTGTATTTAATAATTCTTACATTATAATTGATAACCCCTGATATTGTATTTGATAGTAGTTAACGTTTTCCTAATTCCCGACATTGTATGGTTTATTATTAATTTTAATTCTTTGAAATATTTGTACGCTGGAAACAGCAGAATATTATGGACATTGTATTTTGTGTAACACCTATGTAACAACAATATTCTAACAAATAAATTTATTATTATTATTTTTAATTTATAATTATGACTGATTTCTCCGTCAATTGTAGACCGACTTTTTTTGATATCGTGTTGCCGAATTGGTCCCATTTAAATTTGGCGAAGATCTGATCAAGAACTTCGGAACAAATGACGGCAAATCTCTCGGAGTTGCTGCAATCGCATGTCTGTTTATTGTTTACACCTTCATAACATAACATCACGCCAGCACGCTCTAAAGGGGTACGCAGATGTGTACAGTTCACCCTGGTATACTCTCATTCCACCTGTTATGTTAAATTTTCATGTTATTCGGTTAATCTATTCTGACGTCACTTGGGGTGTTATAGGTACTTTACTATAGAACTTGCCCATTATGTACCACAAACCACAATAAAAATGGAAAGTAAAAACGTTTTTACAACTTTTTACTTACAAAAACACTACAAAGTGAAAAGTAACTTGAATTTCGGAAATCGCTGTCAAAAAACGAAAACAGGAACACCGACTTCCGGAATTTAAGTTACTGTTATTATTTTTGGAAGTCGGTTGTATTTTTTTGTAAAAAGTTTTTTATTCATAAGGGTGTTTGAACCTAAGGCACTGGACAAGGTATCATTCAATCAGCAAAGGCGATTTTCTTAATACCAAACTGTAAGGGATCGACCAAGTGACATTTCAATAGCGATTGCCAAACAATCCCATTATTTTTTTTATTTTAAGGGTTCCGTACCCGAAGTGACCAAATTTTCACAGTATAAAGCATCTTATTGACCCAAAACCATGCAAATTTTCAAAAAAAATATTTTTACCATTAAAAATATTGGACGTGAACCGGTGTCCCATACACCCAAACAGCGAAATGCGACGTGAAATTATTTTTTGGCCTTCCCCATCATGTTTGGTATCGTTGTTTAGAACTCGTTGAGCAGATAAATACTGTATTTTTTATTTTAGAAATATTGGAAAACAAAAGTATGAGAAACCACCGAAACCACCAAAGTCAGCCTTTTTACAAAATTTTGTTTTGAAGAACTTTTTAACTTCCCATTGACCTATGAACTTGAAATTTGGTGATAATGTTTGTTATTACGTATATTTTACTAACAAATACCAATATATTGATAAATCTGATTATTCCTTGTAAGTCCCTCTTTTTAGGGTTCCGTACCCAAAGGGTAAAAACGGGACCCTATTACTAAGACTCCGCGATCCGTCTGTCTGTCTATCTGTCTGTCTGTCCGTCTGTCTCCAGGCTGTATGTCATGAACCGTGATAGCTAGACAGTTGAAATTTTCACAGATGATGTATTTCTGTTGCCGCTATAACAACAAATACTAAAAACAGTATAAAGTAAATATTAAAGGGGGGCTCCCATACAACAAACGTGATATTTTTGCCGTTTTTTGCTCGATATTAATAACGGCAACAGGTAGACGCTTGAAATATTCACAGAATGTTTAGTTGTATATTTACTTCAAAAAATAATAATTAATAAATTAAAATAAAATAAATTAAGGGGGGCTCCCATACAACAAACGTGATTTTTATGCAGTGTTTTGCGATAATGGTACGGAGCCCTTCGTGTGCGAATCCGACCCGCACTTGGCCGGTTTTTTCCTATTACAACCAATTTAATTTTGCGGTTTTGGTACGGAACCCTAAGCTTGGCACGCACGCACTTGGTAGGTTTTTATAGTTGATGCTTTATAATCTCACTTATCTAGAGCCGTAGAACTTGTTAGGAATTCAACACAGCTTCAAAGCTGCAGCTTCAGCTTTAAAGTATTTTTTTAATTTTAATTAAACTGTCACTTGATTCATTTTATGACGCCTTTATTTTTCCATAAAGACAAAGACAAAGATATTTTATTTCAACTAGGCCACCAAGTGGCACTTTTGAACGTTACATTAAAATGATTCTACCGTGCATTCGGAAAGTAGCTTGTTATGGAGAAGAATGCACAAGAAACTCCATACTTACTCTTTTAAAAAAAAAAATTTTTTACAATATTTAGGAACATACATTATTAAATTCATACATGTGAGGACAATGCACCCAGAATAGCACTACCCACTATACCACCTACAGACATAAAGTATTAGAAGTACTCACACATGTACTGCGCAGTTATATAATAGATACTAGAAAAAAATTAACATCCGAAGCAGTCAAGTTATGACCAATCCCAACTGACGGCGTCCGATGTGTCGGTCACGAGACCCTTGACGCCTTAAACGGAATAAAGGAGTTGAAAGGTGAGGTTGCAATGGCGAGCCTAAAAAACCTAAAGGAGCACGAGAGGACAAGGCAAGAAAGTGCAAGGACCCCAGGGGATCCCAAGTGGGACACTATGGGAGCCGGCCTATCACGCCTCGATACAAATATCACCAGCATCTCCAACAAGCTGGACGTCCTCCGGAAAACTCTGGAAAGGCTCAAAGAGGACCTCAACCGGCCAAGTGACACAGAGACGGACCCGAGTAGCCGCGAGACAGGCCTACTCACGACCGCGGCTTTCGAGGAGGAGATGGCAAATATAACCGCAAAGCTGCAGACCATCGCAAACAGGCCTGTGGCCTCCCCCCCACCACCACACACACCCATAAACATCACCGAACACCTCAAACCTATATCGGATAGGTTGGAGCTCGTCTCGGCGGACCTCCGCGTACTGCGCGACAAAGAGCCGCAAATCCAGGCGCACCCAGCGCTGAATCTGGAAACGGAGCTCGCAGTCGGGGAGGTAAAGAAGACGCTCCAAACTATACAGAAAGGGGTAGCGGACCTGGGCAAAGCGGATAAACCGCAAACACAACAACAGGGCCCCAAAACCTTTGCTTAGGTCGCCAGTACACCAAAGCCCCCCAAACCGCCCACTCAACCCAACCACACCCTGATCGTCTCGTCGACGAACCCCAAGCACACTGGGGACAACGTGATCGAGAGGATCAGGACCGCCCTGGACTTCAAGTCAACCGGAGCCCGAGTCGACACCGTACGGAAAGCGCGCAACCAGAAAGTGGTCCTAAGGTGCGCCAGTAAGATGGACTTGAAGAAGATTAAAGACCAAGTCCAGTCGAACTCAGGGCTCAAGGTCCAGGAGCCGAAACCGCAAAACCCCTTAGTCTGCATCAAGGGTGTGCTGTCCAGCTACAGCGATGGGGAGATCGTCGATCTCCTTAAAGCGCAGAACCAACACCTTCTGCAAAACGTCGCTGTGGAGGGACAGACCATCAAGATGCGCTACAGGAAGCGCGCGCGAAACCCCCACGAGTGCCACCCCGTTCTGGAGCTTTCCCCGGAACTCTGGAAATCCTACACCTCTGTCCAGAAAGTCCATGTGGGCATCAAGCGATGCTCGATTGAGGACCAGTCCCCTCTAGTTCAGTGCACAAAGTGCCTTGCATATGGATACAATAAATCCATATGCAGGGCTGCAAAAGAAGTCTGCGGCTACTGCAGTGGATCGCACAATATAAGGGACTGCCTCACTCGAGCGGACGGCAAACAGCCCACATGCGCAAACTGCAAGGTAGCACACGGGACGGGCAAGGACCTGGCACACACAGCATTCAGCGAAGACTCCAGGAACGCCAAAAGTGGGATGGCATAGCTAGATCGCGCGTATCCTATTGCTAAGGGCAACGAGAACACACAAACAAACCAACAAGCCACCCCCGAAATCTTCTCAAGACCGACAGCAAGATTGCGGTTCATCCAAGCAAATCTTCACCGCTCCAAGCTGGCCACAGAAGAACTCTACATGGCGGCCAAGGCAAGAGGAATTTCAGTAGCACTTGTTCAAGAGCCCTACGTAGGAAGAACAGGTGTGATGAAACAAAACCCCGGCACACAAGTCATCCAGTGCAGCCTCAACCGCCAAAAGCTAGTCAAGGCAGCGATTGTTGTTTTCGGTAACAACCTGGAGGTCGTCCACGACCCCCAACTTGTGACCGAGAACATTGCTGCTGTCTTGCTAAAGGTGGGTCAGCTCAGCTTTGGAGTACTGTCGGTCTATTTTGAGGGTGACCAGGACATCGAACAGTACCTATCCGAAACACAATACAAGACACACAAATTGAATACAAACAACATCGTGGTGGGAGGAGACGTAAATGCCTGGAGCCATTGGTGGGGAAGTGTTTCCGAAAACCATCGCGGGGCGGCGTACAGTTCTTTCCTCAATGAGCGGGATCTCCACATCCTAAATACGGGCCAAACACCAACGTTCGAGACATACAGAAATGACAGGTGGTGCACAAGCATCGTCGACGTGACAGCTTGCAGTTCGTCGCTGCTGGACAAGGTCGAAGAATGGCGGGTAGAAAGAAGTCTAACAACTTCAGACCACAACGCTATAACCTTCTCGATGCGCCTAGAAAAGGCCCTAGAACCCTTAAGGCCAATTTCGACGCGCATCTACAACACCAAGAAGGCCAAGTGGTCCGACTTCAACACCCACTTAGGCTGGTCTGCCTAGCAGACAGTGGCATCACTCAAGTCAGAGTCTCGAACGCATCGAACCCAGAGGATCTGGAGACAATTATTTCAAACTATACTCAGAACATCCACCGCTCATGCGAGGAAGCGATTCCAAAACTTGGGTCGCCCAAACACAACGCCAAGCCCCCATGGTGGACCCCTTCTCTAGACCGTCTCAAAAAAGACGCCATGACGAAGAAGAGAAGGATCCGAAACGCAGCCGCAAGCCGGAGACACTTCACCATCCAAGAGTACGTGCTGGCCAAACAAACTTACACGACAGCAGCAACGGAAGCAGCCACAGCCAACTGGAAGGAGTTCTGCACGAAGCAGGACCGAGAGAGCATGTGGGACGGCATCTACAGGGTAATAAGGAAGACAGGCAGAAGAAAGGACGACGCGCTCCTGAGAAACGCCGCAGGCGAGACGCTTAGTCCAGAGCAATCTGCGGATCTTCTGGCAAAAACCTTCTACCCCGACGACTCAACGGATGCCGAACAGCCCTACCACACTGCGCTAACGAGGCTAGCGGAGGAGAACAACCCCCAAGGTCTGTCTGCAGACGATCCGCCCTTCACGACCGCGGAGCTGGAAATGGTTCTCCAGAACCAAAATCCGAAAAAAGCCCCAGGTCCCGACGGATTAACAGCATACATCTGCACAGCGGCAATAAACTGCGATAGGGAGGTGTTCTTAGCGATAGCAAACAAGTGTCTGTCACTGTCACACTTCCCGAAGCAGTGGAAGATCGCCCACGTGTGCATTCTCCGCAAGCCAGGAAAGGACGACTACACCAGTCCTAAGTCGTACAGGCCTATAGGTCTGCTCTCGGTCCTAGGAAAAATCTTCGAGAAACTTCTAGTAGGCCGACTACAGTGGTATTTCCTCCCAACACTACACACAAACCAATACGGCTTCATGCCACAGCGCGGAACCGAGGACGCCCTCTATGCTCTAGTGGGCCACTTACGAGCCGAAATCAAAGCCAAAAAGATCGTGCTTTTGATATCACTGGACATAGAGGGGGCCTTTGACAACGCGTGGTGGCCCGCACTCAAGAAGCAGATGGTAGACAAGAATTGTCCAGCAAATATCTACGCTCTCGTCGCCTCATACCTGGAAGACCGGAACATCAGGGTCAACTACGCCAGAGCGACTAGCGAGAAGGGAACCACGAAAGGATGCGTCCAGGGCTCAATAGCCGGACCGACGTTTTGGAACCTTATCCTAGATTCACTCCTACAAAAATGGCTAGTATGGGGGTATACTGCCAAGCCTTCGCGGACGACGTTGTCCTGGTTTTCTCTGACTTCACAGCCGGTCCCCTGCAGCAATCAGCCAACAGCACGCTAGCCAAAGTATCGGAATGGGGCGTCCAAAATAAGCTAAGTTTCGCCGCGCACAAGACCAATGCGATGGTGTTAACGAGGAAGCGAAAGTACGACGCTCCGGTACTTCATATGTCGGGCACGCAGCTAAACCTGGTTGAGGAAGTGAAGCTGTTAGGTCTCACGATAGACTCCAAACTCACCTTCAATGCGCACGTGTCTGCGACCTGTAGAAAGGCCGCGGACATCTACAAGCAGTTGGCATGTGCGGCGAGGGTGACTTGGGGTCTGAACGGAGAGATAATCAGGACGATATACGTGTCGGTGATAGAGCCCATCGTGATGTATGCAGCGAGTGCGTGGGCCCCCACAGCTGAGAAACTGATGACAAGGAAAAAGTTTGACTCACTGCAGAGGGGCTTCGCGCAGAAGATCTGCAAAGCATACCGCACGGTGTCTCTGACATCGGCACTTATCCTGTCAGGACAACTCCCCCTAGACCTCCGGGTACTCGAAGCGGCAACCCTTTTCAAGATCAAAAAGGGACATTCCCAAGAGTTCATACCGCTGGACCGCGTGCTGGAGTGCAACGTGCACTATTCCAAAAATCCCCACCCAGCGCAACTCACAACAACCGAGTATGAATGCCTAGAGAATTTGACTCCCGAAACCCAGGCAACCCACCAAGTAATCGGCCCCCAAATATACACCGATGGCAGTAAGATAGAGGGGAAAGTCGGAGCTGCCCTAACTTGGTGGGAAAACGGGACGGAGTCAAGGTTCAGCACCATCGGCTTGGAGCCTCACAACACAGTCTTCCAATCGGAAATGTACGCTCTCTTCAGAGCTGTCAGGCTGGCAAGAGAATCCAAGGCGGCCTCCGTAAGCATCTTAAGTGACTCAAGATCGTCACTTGATCTGCTGAGGAGACCGTCTGTCACGCACCACCTGGCACTCCAAATCAAGAGAAGCGTCCGTGAAATCAGAGAGGAGGGCAGAGAAGTGAGGCTCTTTTGGCTCAAGGCCCATGTGGGAACTGCCGGGAATGAGAGAGCGGATGAGCTGGCCAAGGAGGCAGCCCTAACAAAACTCACATCAGACTACAGCAAGGTCCCCGTTTCATTCGTGAGGAGGAAGATACGGGAGGGGACTATAAGGAAGTGGCAAGCCCGGTACGACTCCTCGAGTACAGGATCGGTCACGAAAGTGTTCTTTCCAGACGTCCTAGCGGCGAAAAGGACACTCAGAGACGCAGTGCTCACACCAGTCCACGTACTAGTCCTTACAGGACACGGCGGATTTTCAGCATATCTCCACCGTTTCCATCTCAAAGATAGTCCCTCGTGCGTCTGTGACCCGAGTTGCGAAGAGACAGTCTGGCACTTGCTCTTCGAATGCCCAAGGTTCAGCCAAGACAGAATGGAGCTCGAAATAAAATTCGAAACCCAGCTTAGCCAGTCCACACTCCACACCATCATGGGGAGACCGGCTACTAGGATTCCATTCTTGGCATTCGCGAGCAAAGTCGCCACAATCGCAGCAAGGGCTAACAAAACGGACGTAACCTTGCGAAGTCGACCACACATTCGAACACACACAACCACAACAACAACCACAACCACAAACACACAAACAACAACCACAACTACACAAGCAACAACAAGCACACAATTGACTGATACACAAATTACACACACACATTCTAACCAACGGCCATTATCAACGGTAGCAGCAGCGGTAGGAGCAACAGCCAGCCTACAACCAGCCCCTAGCATGACTACCACACAATTCCTGGCATGCGGAGAAGACGGAGTCCCTGGCATCAGACTGCGAGGCGTCGCTCTGTTCATGAACAGGGAACAGGAGAAGTTAGGCATAGGCTTCTGCATAGGCTCAAGTCGAGCTACGGCCCGAATACACCTTTCACCGGGACTTGCCGCCTTGATTAACGGAAGCACCACCAAAACGAGCATAAAAGGCAGCAAGTATGCTGCAATAGCTCAAGTGGAAGTGGCCACTCACCGATGCCGTCTAATGCGATTTAAAGGGAAAACAATCGCATTACTCGAGTGGGGAGAGGCTACTCCATTTGCTCAGGCAAGCTCATTGCTTCAGAAGATCGGGGAGGCAGGATACTACACGTCAGCCGCGGCCCGAACCATAAGTGTGGACGCAATGGTGGTGGGAGGAGAAAGAGGAGACGTCGCAGACCGCTTTGGCTGTCTAAAGGCCTCAGAACATCATGAGGTCGTTATCTACGAGGATAGAGGGGAAACCCTAAGTTTCCTCAAAGCCCCCAGACAACCAACAGCCAGCGCGACGAGCTCCACAAAAAGCCCCACCACTCAAAGCGGATCGGAAAGGGCCCAGCAGAAGGCAGCAGCCGAAAAAGCCGCTAAGAAGCAGTGCAACACCATAAACCCGGAGGACCGGGCCCGGTCGAGGAGTCGCCTGAAAGCGTTTGGCACTTTCCTCAGTGCACTGCTCCCAAGCACCAGCCATGCATCACCATCTCACAAGCAGGAGACAGCACTGGAGAGGTTCCTTAGAAAAACACCAAAGGAACCAACCCAGCAAAAGCCTAAGCCAACACGAGCCGACAAAGGGCAAGTCAGCCCGCCGACCCTCGCAGTAAAGTCGGGTACCACGGACCACGTAAAAAGCGCGTTCCTCGAGTACGTAGCAATCGTAAGAGCGACCAGAGATGTCAATCTTACGACATGCAGGAAGATCCTGCAGACCTTCCAAAGAGACACAGAGGGTCTGTTAAGGATACTGCTCGAGGAAGCAGGGGCAGCGGTTTACGACAACGTCACATCCCAAGTCATCAAAGGGGAAATGACGGGGTCGTATATGGCAGCCTAAAGCGCGAGGAGTGGTTTTGTGGCCAAGGAGGAGACGGAGCGCTCAGGCAAACTCAAGTTCAGTGTGCCAAATGACGACCCGATAGTGGTTACCGCCAAATGTACTAAGATCATGCCGGATGATAAGATCCTGGAAATGGCACAGTCCATTTCGGGGACCCCAGGTATCCCGGCATCGCAGGAAAGTTGGGCGGTACCCAATATCAGGTGGATTAACGGAGTTCCGGGTTGCGGTAAGACAACCTGGCTGGTAAAGCCCTTCGACGAGGACAGGGACGTGATAGCCACCACGACAACAGAAGCTGCCAAAGACCTTAGGGAAAAGCTTGCGCGCCGCTTAGGAGACCGAGCAAAGACCAAGGTGCGCACCATGGCCTCAATCCTAGCAAACGGTTTCAAGGGCCAAGACAAATGCTACCGTCTTACGGTAGACGAGGCTCTTATGAACCACTTTGGGGCAATAGTCATGGCAGTAAAGTTGTCTGGAGCTAGCGAGCTTGTCCTCGTCGGAGACGTTAACCAGCTCCCATTTTTTGACAGAGAGAACCTTTTCGAGCTTAGATACACCCGTCCAGACCTGGTGGCTGGCATCACCCAGGAGTTTCTCTGCACACACCGCAATCCAATGGACGTGGCGTTTGCACTGAGTGAGATATACCCCGGTATATACTCCTCCAAGTCGTCGCTGTCGCGGGTCCACTCCCTGAAGGTGAAAGGTTACACAGGGGCGCAAATACCGAGCACTGCCCTAAACACCCTGTTCCTGGTTCATACGCAGGAGGAGAAAGCCTCTCTTGCGAGCCAGGGATTTGGGTCCGGTGAAGGGTCGCGCCTGCTAACCATACACGAGGCTCAGGGGTCGACCTACGACAGCGTCATCATCATCAACACCAAGTCCAGGAGGCTTCAGGTCCACGACAGCATCTCCCACGCGGTAGTGGCGGTGTCCAGACATACAGTCAGTTGCGTCTATTACACCGACGACGCCGATGACGCCGCAGGCCGCCTTCCTAAGAGGGCGATGGATGCGCCGACTAAAACGGTCGTCAACTACAATCTTAAGACGGCCATGCAGCATCGAGACGTAGTCGTCATAGAGGCCTTGCTCACGCTGGTGAAGTCCCTGGTCAGCAGACATCACCAAAACACCACCTAACAAGTCCCGTCCAAAAACTCCAACCCAAACACATACCCAAACCATCACCCTGTCTAAACCCTGAAACGCAAAAAATTATATATATATTTGTAAAGCTGCATGGTGGAGCGAGTCAGTCATACACACCTTAACGTCCTAACGACGGGATTCTATAGCCGGAACCGTCGGCCGGGACTGGTCTGCTCGCACTGCCATGCATCTTCCCCGAAAATGTACCAATAGATATAAGAAAACAAAATAACATAAGCAGTGTATCAATAGAAATAAGCAACAAAATAGAAATAACATTAATATAAGTAGCAAATAGAAACTTAAATTGTAATGCCGGTGTGTGATATATATATATATATATAGTATTTAGTGAAGGATGAACTCACGTAGACTTAAGTTAGTTAAGTAAGCCTAAAAATAATGTCCGACGTAGGAGTCAGACAATTGTAACGTTTATGAAAAAATAAGAAACAAACAAAATTAAACCACTATAAACAAGATCGCGGAGTGCCACATGTCCGCGGTAGAATATTGAAATAAAAAAAAATAAAAAATAAAAACTGACGGCGTCCGTTCACGAACATGACGCACGAATTGGCACCACCCAGCTCAACCATCATGAAGGGAACCGGATGATCCAATACACGCGCCACCATCAGAGAGACATTTGAGAGAGCATGACACACTCAACGGCCAGGGCACACACAAGTCAACGAACGACGCATAGGTACAGTAAATGGTAGATTTACAGTTGGGTACATAGTACTCACACACGTGCTGTGCAGTTATACAATACTAAGGAAATTGAGTTTATACAATGCAAATATTAATAATTCATACAGTCTTCAGCAGGTCTAACAATACCTCAAAACAATAATGTTCTGCAAATCACTTGTTATTACGCCCTAGTGGATGTGGATTGTGGAGCAGGACTAGCATTGAGCCAAGCATTTTTATCAGTGATGTAATCGCCCAACTTATAATATGCCAGCCTACATAGTGTGCGTTTTATACAGGTTTTAAACTTCGTCTCATTCAGTTCAAGAATGTGGGGAGGAATTTTATTGTAACATTTTGTACAGTACCTACCCCATGAAAGATGAGGCTACTTTAGCCAGTCTGAAACCTGGTTGAACTAATTGGTCCCTATTTCTAGTAACGTAATTATGTCTGTCGCCGTTTTTACTAAAAAGATGTAAATTTTTTCTCACGTACATGATGTTTTCATAAATATATTGACAAGGAACCGTCATGATGTTTATGTCCTTAAACAGTTCCCTTAGAGAATCGCGCCGGCGAAGATTATATATTGCTCTGACGGCTCGTTTTTGCAGAATAAAAATTGACTCAATGTCTGCAGCCCTTCCCCATAGTAGGATACCGTAAGACATTATACTATGAAAATAACTAAAATAGACTAGTCTCGCGGTATCCACATCGGTTAACCTACGAATCTTTGCAACAGCATACGCTGCCGAACTCAGCCGCCCTGCAAGGGATACCAAATGAGGACCCCATTGCAACCCTGAGTCCAGCGTGATCCCCAGGAAAACCGTTTTATCGACGAATTCTAGCTTCTCCTTGTTTAATATAATGTCACAATCAGTACTTTTGACATTCGGCAAGGAAAATTTTACGCACTTGGTTTTATTACCATTTAAAACTAAATTATTGGCAGTGAACCAATCCTGAACCTGCCGAAGCGCGTTATTTACGTCGTCAACCCGACAAGTACGTCTATTTATTTTAAAAATTAAAGATGTGTCATCAGCAAATAACACCATGTTTAGCGACATCTAATCATCTCACCATGGCATGCGACATCTAATCTTTAGATCACGTCTTTAAGTACATGAAAAAGAAAGCTGACTGGTTTTAACACAACAGACAGATTTAAAATATGAATGTAGAAAACAAAAAGAAAACGGGACATAAATCAGTAAACTATTGTTATCAATAGTAAATTATCTAGCTATTTTTCCAATTGAATATGTTTCCTGATTTTAATATTAAAATTATTGTATTGACTATTGTAGTACCGACTGTGTTCGGGTATGGCACGACTAACCAATCAGACCGCATTGGTTGGAATGTAGAAATAATGGTGGGGTAAACGTCACTTTGGGAGTCGTGCCAGTGCTCCGAGCTCAGTCGTGAATATAAAGTCAACTTGTGCACTCGTGATAATAGTGTTGGTTGTATTGTGTTTCGGTTCGAGAAATATAATAAGTAAGTACATGAACAACTATCTTTTATTCCTTATTTAAACCCTGACCCTGAATAACAGTTTATTTCTTATTTAAAACCAAATCATTACTTGATTCTGCGTAAGAGTCAACATTTCAGAAGTGAGATAAAGAATCCTGTTTTGGCTAGTTTATTCGTTATACTATCCCAATTTAAATTTTCTGCGGGTGTACTAAGAAATTATTATTAAATTAAATTAAATTAAATTATTTATTTCACAATCAACAGGTTTTACATAAAAGTTGTAGAAGACCTCTTTTAGGTATGGATATACCTGTACCAGAGGACCTCACTCTTCCATATCTATACATTACATAAAGAGCCTGTAAACAACATAATCAAACCAAAATGAAAATTAAACAAAATTGGATTACATAAAATTAGAAATTAAATTAAATAATAATGTATCAAAACAAACAAATTAACTAAAAAATCAACTAAATAATAATGAATGAAATAAAGTTAAAATTGAAAAACTTAATTAAAAAATAAATCAGTCAATAATCAATAATTAAAATTAATTAAATTAAATTATAATTGGTTTAAATAAGAATAAAATTGGATTAGATATGAACAAAAAAATAAATAACAATAGGTAAAGGAGAGGGGGGCATAGTGGGGTATTTAAGACTCAACTGCAGCTATAAGACAAAAGATTATGATTAAACCGCAAATTTTAACTCAATATCATGGTTTAACTCATTGCGAATGACTATGAATATATTATTTTCGATTACGATAATAAATCTACGATATGTGAATACATAAATGTAAAATGGCATTTGCCCCGCTATGCCCCATATATGGGGGTAAACCGGGGTACCCTATGGGGCATTGTGGGGTATAATAATGCGAAAATAAAAATACAGATTCCAAACTTAATAGTCTTTATTATCTAACTCCAAAAGAACTACAAAACTTTGGCACAAATTAGAACCTCCTAATCATCATAAATTCTCATTTAAAAACAAGCTAATCAACAAAATAAACAAAAAAATACAAACAAATCAACGTTACTAAATAATTGTACTGCTTCTGTAAAATTAATATTATTAAACAATTCAGTCCTCGACGCACATTGCACATAAATGAGTAGCTTCGTCATCTTCATCATCTTCCCCTGCACAAGAGTTGTGTGCCCATCGAGAACATTTTATACAACGAATCCATCCCTCTGTTGATTCTGACCACAAGTAGCCACAGTATATGCATTCAGCATCGTTATCATCTTCTAAGGAACGTTTGCTACCTTTCTTTTTGATCAGCTTTCTCTTTTTTTGTTTATCTGATTGAAATTCTTCCAAATCTTTAGCTACCCTCTTTTTTTTTTGTTCTTTTAATTCTGCGGCCTTTTTTAAGGCCATAAGCTCATTTTTGTATGGTGACTCTGTAATTATTGCTGTTTTCCCTCTCCGCTTAGTAACTCTTTTGTTTGTTCTGTTCTCCTTGGGCAGTGGCATTATTTGTTCTGGAGTTGTTGCAAATGTTGAGGGTCTATCAGTCATACTAGAACAACCAGGTTGTGGAGAAAGTTGCCTTGTTGGGGTTGGTTGTCTGGGTGGAGTCTTTTCACCAGGCTCAACATCAGAACAAGTAATACCACTGGGCATTATTTGTTCTGGAGTTGTTGCAAATGTTGAGGGTCTATCAGTCATACTAGAACAACCAGGTTGTGGAGAAAGTTGCCTTGTTGGGGTTGGTTGTCTGGGTGGAGTCTTTTCACCAGGCTCAACTTCTAGACGTTCTTGTGTAAGTGGCGTGTTATCACCCTGCAAAATAGCTTCATCGATTAAGGACACCTGCTCAGGCTCAGGATTGTCTGTAGTTTCCGCGGGTGCAAAGTCTGCATCAGTAAATACATCCTTATTCATAGGCCAAATTCCTGTGGCTCTATATGCATTAATAGCAGTCGTCATAGTTGCTGCAGATACAAAAGCTTTACCGAATAGTGCAGCGGTCTGATATTGTGTCACCACGCGTCCTGGATGGCACCGAAGCCAGTTTTTTACTTCATTAGCGTAATATGTGCTTATAGGCTTCATGAACCCCACATCAAGTGGCTGGAGTCGGTGCGTGCAATGGGGTGGAAAGCACAGTAAAATAACACCATTTTCGCGAGCTAAATCAATGACCTCGAGAGATTTGACATGTGTTACATGACCATCTAGCAATAACAGTACACGATTATCCTTAGTGGAATGCGACCACTCAATGAATCTCTTTAGCCAGAGGACAAATAAATGACCCTGGATCCAGCCAGATTCGTGACATTCTCCCCAAGATCCAGCTGGAGCTCCATCAAGCAATTCCGGTTTCATACGCTTTCGGGGGAAGATGAACATCGGTGGCATATAATTGCCAACTGCGCTGAAGCAAAGAATTGTGGTCATTAATTTTCCTCTTTCTGCAGAGGTCAATGTTCCAACCTGCCTTTTACCACAGGAAGCCAGGATTTTAGAGTGACTTTTAGGGACAGTTGACACACCTGTCTCGTCAACATTATAGATCCGTTGTGGAGTAAGCTTATGTTCGTCGTAAATCTTTTCTAAAAGTTGATAGAAATTTCCAACGGATACTCTATTGAAACCCATGGCCCTGGCTGCTGATGTTGGTTCAGGTTTTCTATAGCTGATATCTGGATGTCTTTTCAGCAATCCTTTCAACCAATCTATACCAGCCAGACCACTCTTCGAATCAAATCTATGAGGGATTCTATTTTTTTCTGCCACATCAAAAGCAAGTTGTCGCATGTCACGCGAAGTCAGTCCATGAAATCGTGCTTCCATCAATTTTATGTATTCTATTAGTTCTTTCTCTTGATCTCGAGAAAACACGGTTTTAAAATGGCCCAACTTCTTTTGAAACATAGTATCGTCCGGATTAGCCCGATATTTAGAAACATACCGTTCTAATGTAGTCTGTGGAACGTTGTGTAAATGTGCCGCTTTTTTGTAGCCCATTTCTCCCGCCACAACACTAAGTACAGCTTTTTTCATTCCTTCCATTGGCCATGAATGCTGATCTGTAGTCCTTTTATATGTGCGGACCATATTACTGAAAATAAAAGAAAAAAAAATATAGAAACACATATAGTAGTTATTTGTTTCCTTTAAAAAGTTACCTGCTTTAGTTGCCTAAAAAAGAGGCAAAGTGGGGTACTTTTCAAACAATACCCTACTATGCCCCTTTTAATGTGCCCCACTATGCCTCAGTGTTACTTTTTAAACAAAACATAAACTGACAACATCTTACCTTTTTCACAAACAATCTTGTATTTTTGGTTATGAAATCCGGAAGGTACTGCTACACAATGAAATATCAACCACCACAATAACACTTAGGTTCGAGAAACAATTGCTGTTTAATTTCACGTGTTTTTTTTAACGAAAACACTGCTTTTAAAGTTTTTGTTTGCGGAGCATAAACGGCTGTCAAAATGGCGTGAATCGTAAATGAAGGTCACGTGCCGACTGACGACCAATCAAAACGAGGCATTTGAAACTTTGTACGGCGTTTCGTTCGAGCTGTCAGAGGCATTCCCCGCTATGCCCCACTACCCCACTATACCCCCCTCTCCCCTAAACAATCAATAATCAATCAATATTCAATAATCAATCAATAAGCTTAAATTAAATATAAAACAAAGTAGGTGCAGACTATATAACTGTATTAAAGACTCGTGGAGAGTCAATGTGAGTGTGTGTGTGTATTGTGTGTGTGTGTGTATGGTGTGTGTGTGTGAGCGTAATTCCCTCCATTAGTTAAGGTATTTATTATGTAACTGGGTGTAGAAGTAACTCAGTTTCTTCATAATTAAGGGTCTTTAGCCATGCGGTCAGTGATCCCTTACATTCATAGCGCGTTTTTTGGTACAGAGCAACCTTTTTGCTAACAGCACTGTACAGAAAAGAAGCTTGAGCAATAAATTGCCGTCGTGCGAATGCAGTGCGAACTCTAATCACAGGAATACGAAAGTGAGTTCTTCTCTTCCTCAGTATACCAGGATCAAAAACCATTGTTTTATGTATCTTTAAGGTTGAATTTAAAATAAACAACTTCCTAACAGTTAAGAGGTCGCATAGGTTGTACAGCTCGAGTGTAGGAAAACGATAAGGTTTAAAGTAGATGGTTTTGAGAAGGGCACGCTGTGATCTTTCAACATGAAGAAATTTAATCTTGGAGGCACCACCCCAGATAGGAATGCAATAGGTTAACACAGATTGAGCCAGTGCAATGTATATTTGTTTAATTAGACTCGCTGAAGCAACATGTCTCAGTGACTTAAAAATCCAGATTAATTTTCTCAAACGAGCACTAACCAATGATACATGAGAATGCCAAGAGAGACGCTGATCAAGTACAATACCCAGGTATTTGGTTTGCTCCATCTTCTCAATAGTTGTACAAGCACAACTGGTATCCTGGATATTATCACATTGGTGTATTTTTACTTTAAAATTTGTATGCGGCTGGGTTCTATCACTTATAGAGAAGCACATGTAGATTGTCTTCTGGCTATTCAGCGTAAGTAAATTACTTTTCAGCCAGGAGGCAACTCTCGATAATCCCACTTCCGCGTCCCTCCGCACTGAATCCCAATTATAGCCCGTAAAGACCAGCGCAGTGTCATCAGCATAAGAGAAGACCCGAGAACCACCCGCCTCCAACCCACACAGATCATTGATATAGATAAGAAACAAGGTGGGCCCAAGAACGCTTCCCTGTGGTACCCCGAATGTTACATTTGTGTCTCTGCTTGTATACTGGCCGATTCTAATTATATTTGACTTGTGTTATTATTTTTTGTTTTTTTCTGGTTATGGTTACTGGTGGATGTTGGTATGGGTGGTACTTTATCTGGCCTATATATTTCTATGCAAAAATTAGTAAGTCGCTTACCCCTAAGTCATACTCAACATGGACTAGCTAAATATTGGCAGATGATTAAATCATTCTTGGTTGCAAGTTCTTCATAAAGAACGTGCCTATTATGTGTTTGCTGATAAAACTCTTTTGATATATGGCTATTTTTAAGAACGAATTCTTTGGGATATTATTTCTGTTCCAGAATCACCCCATGGAGAAGGACAATCGAGAGCGTGTTCTCTACACCCCGACGGATCCTACAGGATCACCTGCTCCTCTTCGTCGGTCACGCAGCCGGGTGACACGACGATCGCGCTGTCCAGAGGCTACACTGCAAAATGAAGGAAGGAGTGGCAGCCAATTGGATCATCGTGGTTCCAGCCGGGATTGCCGGGCCGGCAGCCGAAAAGACCACAACATGGACCGCCGGGCTTCCAGCCGGGAGGTTCACCGCGTGGACCACCGTGCTTCCAGCCGGGAGGATATGCGCGTGGACCACCGGGCCGCCAGCCAGGAGAACCACCACGTCGACCGCCGTGCTTCTAGCCGGGCGGTTTACCTCGTGGACCACCGGGCTTCCAGTCCGGGGATTCATTGCGTGGATCACCAGGCTTCCGACCGGGGGGTTTACCGCGTGGATTACAGGGCTTCCAGCCGGGAGGTTCACCGCGTGGACCACCGCGCTTCCAGCCGGGAGGATTTACGCGTGGACCACCGGGCCGCCAGCCGGGAGAACCACTACGTGGACCGCCACGCTTCTAGCCGGGAGGTTCACCTAATGGATCACCGGGCTTCCAGCCAGGAGGCTCACCGCGTGGGCCACTGGGTTTCCAGCCGGAAGGTTCACCGCGTGGACGACCGGGCTTCCAGCCGGGAGGTTCACCGCGTGAGCCACCGGGCTTCCAGTCGGGGGGTCCACCGCATGGATCACCGGCCTTCCAGCCAGGAGGTTCATCACGTGGACCATTGCGCTTCTAGCAGGGAGGTTCACCGGGCTTCCAGCCGAGATGTTCACCGTGTGGACCACCGGGCTTCCAGCGGGGAGGTTCACCGCGTGGACCACCGGGCCTTCAGCCGGGAGGTTCACTGCGTGGACAACCGGGCTTCCAGCCGGGAGTACCGCCGAGCCACGGCGTCTCCCTCCTGGCACTGCAAGGTCCCGGTTACGTAGTCCAGTGAGGCAGCCGCGGGCCTGCGCTGTGAGGGATGTCCAAGCCTCGACGCAGGAGAAGACCACGGGTGAGTCCACTTCTCTATCAGAGTTATCCAGTCTTTCGGACCTTGTCAATGTTTTAAAATCCTTGTCTAATAATGATTCCCATAAACTAGGTTCCCTTAACAATACGATTCCAGAGTTTGACCCAAGTAAACGAGAACAGACAATGACTATGTGGCTCCATAAAGTTAATGAGTGCGCTACCATTTATACGTGGTCGGAAAAGCAAGTAATACATTTTGCATTACCAAAACTAAAGGGATTAGCCCAGAGATGGTATGAGGGCCTTTCGTCCGTCCTGTTTACTTGGGCCGAATGGCAGGAAAAACTTTTGGCTACTTTCCCATCGGAAGAGAATTATGGCCAAATGCTAAGCGACATTTTGGCCAAACGAGCTAGGTTCACGGACTCATTAGAAGAATATTACTATGACAAGCTGACCCTTATCAATAGATGTGGTATAGGTGGGAAAAGGGCAGTCGAATGCATTTTACATGGTATTGATGACCGATCGGTTAGGTTAGGTGCTGAGGCAGCTCAATTTGGGGATCCAAACAAACTCCTCTCATATTTACGTAATGCTCGAAATATAAAATTCAACAACGAGCGTAAATTATCGAAAGGTCAACCACAAAATCTCCAAAATAACTCCAACCCAAGGCCTACAAGATGCTAAAATTGCAAAAAGGATGGTATTTTTACATCCCAGTGCACACAACCAATTAGGAAATGTAGCCGGTGCAATAGAATAGGACATGAGGTAGGACAGTGTTATGCTAAAGTCCCAACGACTGAAGAGAAAATAGTCATGCGCGTAGAGGATAGGATTAATAAATAAATAAATAAAGAGGCGACTGCTTCTTCAAAAATAACCACTCCCGTGTCGGAACCAAATAAGAAATATTTCAAAACTGCTACGGTAAACGGTTTTTCTATCACTGCGTTTTTAGATTTTGGAAGTGAATGCTCAATGATTGGGTCGTCAGCATTTCAAAATGTAGGTTCGGAGTATAGTCTTGATAATCTGCCGGTGCTGAAAGGTTTCGGCAACTCAGTTGTTTCTTGCATAGGTAAAAAACGCGTTCAAATAATCATTGATAAGGTCAAAGCTGACCTAGACTTGCTGATAGTCTTAGACGATGCCATGCATGTGCCCCTATTGGTAGGCCAAACCTTTACGGAACAGCCACACGTAGTCATACGGAAAACTAGCGATGCCTTAGAGATTTCAGAACTTGATCACCAAAATACAGTACCCAATAGTAAAATAAATTTATTTTGTAAAGGATCTGTCAAACTTTTGGGTCTTGCCATTGTGGATGTGTATGCGGATCCGCCACATCAAGGCGACATCTTTGTCAATGGCAAGATTCGATTTTTGAGGGGCATTCGCTATTCAGTAGTTCCAAATGGATGAACGTGGAACAGGGCATATCGTTGTCAGTAACAGTTCACCATCACCATTAGTGCTTTCAAAAGGCACTTTAATTGCTCGTGGTTGTGTAGCTCTGGAAGAGTCCAGTGTCCAAGTCTTGACAATTCCTTCAACTATTAGCAGTGATTCTAAATTTATTACGGAGGCTGATTTAAATCTGAACGACGAACTATCTTCTGAGTATAGAATCCAACTACTCAATCCACTGAATAGGTCGATCGATCTTGCTTTGCTTTTAATTTGACGGAATTAGGGAAAACCACGGCTGGTCACATGACTACAGATCTCCAAGATAACGAACCCATCGTATATAGACCCTATAGTTTGTCGTTTAGCGAAATGGAAATGGTTTCCGAATTGCTGGAAAATGATATCGTAAGACCAGCAACGTCATGCTATGCGAGTCCTATTGTCGTGGTTAGAAAGAAGTCCGGCGAGCTTCGCTTATGTATCGATTATCGTGCACTGAATAAAAACACTGTTCGTGAAAACTATCTCATGCCACTGATTGACGATAAGCTAGATGTCCTCTCTGGTAATAAATATTACACTACTTTGGACCTTGCGTCAGGTTATTACCAAATACCAATCCAAGAAGCAGACAAACATAAGACAGGGTTTTTCACGCCGGATGGCCACTACGAATTTAATCGTATGCCATTCGGCCTTGCAAAGGCCCCAACTACTTTCCAACGTATTATGAACCAAGTCCTTGGGTCATTGCGTCATAAGGAAGCTCTGGCTTACTTCATCATCATTTCAGCCGAAATACGTCCACTGCTGGACATAGGCCTCCCCCAGGCGTCGCCTCATTGACCGATCCCGTGCGTCTCGCGTCCAGCGCCTTCCCGCAACCTTAACCAGGTCATCGGTCCACTTAAATAACGTAATTATTCCTTCAAAAGATATTAATGAAGCGATGTCACGACTAGAGTCCGTGCTGCGTCTATTCATGGATGCTGGTCCTACATTAAAGCTTCCCAAGTGCTTCTTTTTCTGTAGCTCTGTCAAATATTTAGGCTTTGAAATTTCTGCTAATGGCATCCAGCCAGACGAGAGGAAGGTAGAGGCTGTGAAGCTCTTTCCAATATCTCAAAACCAACATAATGTTCGTCAGTTTCTTGGACTGTCTAGTTTTTTTTTCCGCAGATTTGGTCGGAATTTCTCGGTTATTGCAAAACCTCTCACACTACTCTTAAAAAAGGACGCTCTATGGTATTGGGGTATAGATCAGGAAACCGCATTCCGTTATCTAAAGAGAGAGCTCGTCCAGCGTCCCACTCTGGCTTTATACAATCCGAAGGCCGACGATACTCAGCTTCATACGGATGGTTGTAAGATTGGAGTGGCAGGTATCTTGTTGCAAAAACATGGAAACGATGTACTTAGGCCTATCGCTTACTTTAGCAGGCAGACAACGCCTGAGGAACAAAACTACTCGTCTTGAGACTCGTATGACTTGGAGACCTTTGCCGTAGTTTCTTCCTTGCAGAAATTCCGCGTTTTATTAGTGGGTATCGAATTTAAAATAGTTACTGACTACAACTCTCTTCGCGCAACCTTTCATTAGAGATATATGATTCCCCGAGTCGCTAGGTGGTGGGAACAGATGCAGGAATACGATTTTTCCTTCGAAAATCGGGCCTGTCATCGCATGGCTCATGTTGATGCACTCAGTCGGGACCCTATAGAATTAAGTCTTTGATTTCGTTCGATATCAAATTGAGTATACTCTCATCACGCGGAAATCTGGATGGTCTTACTCGACAGTAGTTGCAAGTGACAAAATTAAGGCATGGTTGAACTTTAATAGACCACATGACGAATCGTCTAGCAATGACAGTGATTGACTTAATTATTTTGCAATCACACGTCTATATTTTTATTCACTTTGTGATTATTAAACCTAATCTCGGGTTTTAATTTCAGATTCTTTATCTTCGTGGGCCATGAAATACTGCCTTTATATGTGTAAAACCTAATGTTTTATTTTCAGGTTCTTTCTTTCTAACCCTGGCCATGAAATATTGCCAGTTGCTCAAAATGGGCCATGAAATAATGCCCTTATCTTTTATGTGTACATGGAGCCATGAAATAATGCTCGTGGGCCATGAAATACTGCCCTTATATGTGTTAAACCTAATGTTTTATTTTCAGGTTCTTTCTTTCTAACCCTGGCCATGAAATAATGCCAGTTGCTCAAAATGGGCCATGAAATAATGCCCTTATATATTATGTGTACATAGAGCCATGAAATAATGCTCGGGGGCCATGAAATAATGCCCTTATATGTGTACACCGAGCCATGAAATAATGCTCGTGGGCCATGAAATAATGCCCTTATATATTCTGTGTATATAGAGCCATGAAATAATGCTCTTATATATTATGTGTATATAGAGCCATGAAATAATGCTCTTATATATTATGTGTACATAGAGCCATGAAATAATGCTCGTGGGCCATGAAATAATGCCCTTAAATGTATTTATCTTCCAGGTTAGCCTTTTGGTAATTTATATGTATGAATTAATACCCAAAATTATGATTTGTGATTTAAAAAGATTAAAATCCACATTTCACTTTGATCATATTTTATAAATAAAAAAATTATTTGGTTATTATAAATTGTTGATAACATTTGGGCAATCAAATCTTGTTTCGTATGTCTTCTTCTATTTATGAACACGAGGACGTGTAATGTACCTTGGATGGCCGACTGTTATCAATAGTAAATTATCTAGCTATTTTTCCAATTGAATATGTTTCCTGATTTTAATATTAAAATTATTGTATTGACTATTGTAGTACCGACTGTGTTCGGGTATGGCACGACTAACCAATCAGACCGCATTGGTTGGAATGTAGAAATAATGGTGGGGTAAACGTCACTTTGGGAGTCGTGCCAGTGCTCCGAGCTCAGTCGTGAATATAAAGTCAACTTGTGCACTCGTGATAATAGTGTTGGTTGTATTGTGTTTCGGTTCGAGAAATATAATAAGTAAGTACATGAACAACTATCTTTTATTCCTTATTTAAACCCTGACCCTGAATAACAGTTTATTTCTTATTTAAAACCAAATCATTACTTGATTCTGCGTAAGAGTCAACACTATTTATATGTTTTTTTTAATACTTTTCGAGAAAATACGTCCAGAATCAGGGCAGGTTCATATCTTCACAAGTTATTATGCAATCTTCATAAAATCCCAGCCGTAATCTATTCAGGACCTAAACAAACCAGTGTTAATGGTCTCGGGACCTCCGAGGTCCTAAAATAACAACATTCGCATGATTTGTGTGAAATCGCATATTTTTTCGGAGCAAAGAAAGATTTTTTTTTGAGGTGGGTAGGTTATTTTCTTTTGGGTGTGTTGAGTTTTTTTTTGGTTTTTGATGTGGGTCCAGCTGACAAAAAAGGCATGGGGAAGTCACATTTATTTATTCCATAACAATTGCTTGCTGTATTAACAGTTTGCACCAAAGCGTACAGCAAACCAAAACTATAAACACTTATAAATTAAAGAACTTCACACAAACATTTAACATAACATTCTTTTACATAAATATGTCGACGCCAGGTTCCTGAGCAAGTAGGGCGTTCAGCCGATTGAGCGCCTGGGTTGTAGGGGTATATCGCGCAGTCAGGGTACGCGTGGGAGGAGCTGCGAACAGGCATCGCGGGGCACAGGTGCGCGACACCCGTACTCGGTCTGGAGCAAACAGTGAACAGCGAGCTAGCGTGGACGATTCGTCGATATAGGATTATAATACACAATAGGTACATAATTTAAGGGCGGTTACGCACTAAATCCGATCCATGTCCGTGAAATTTCGGTTCCGAAGTAGCCGTAGTAGGTATCTACTTCTTGTAGAGAAGCTTATGCACTATATCTGAACACTATCCGTCATAATCTGTCATAATTCAGAACATTTAAAACTCGGCACTCAAATCACGGATCACGGAACCATTTTCTGAAAAAAATAGTGTTTTTAAAGTCTACCTACTTCATCCTGAAAGCCTGTTAAAATTTTGGCAAAAAATTAGGGTTGAATACGTTAGTAACACTAAATATCTAATTAACAAACCGGCCCTTGACTCAGTTTTGGATTGAAAATTATAGCAAAATTAATGTGACAAATTGACTGAATGAATTTTCACTTGCGTTTAATTTTTGTAATTTCGATAATTTATTTCATAGAAACCGTGGGATAATAGAGCTTTTTAGATAGGAGACCTTATTATTAAAGGCGTAGTAAAGTCAAAAAAATTAAACATCGAAAAAAAAATATTGATACTTAGGTACACAGCATCTAACAAGAAATCTGATACAAAACAAGCTTCCAGAAATCCGGAACATTTACGCCAAGACCTTGTATATTTCCATTAAACAAAACTTAAACAAATGGACCAGAACAAAAACACAATCAGCGGAATCAATCCATCATCTGCGAAAACATAAAGATAAATGAAAGCTTCATTGTGGAAAGTCGTTACACAAATTCCATTTGAGACAAACGTACCCGTTATCTTGAGACGAAATATTATCGAAAATCCCTAACGACCCGTTTTTGGACCGACACCTATTAAATGGGGGATCATTTCGGCGATCGCCCTTCATTTCCTTGGCCCGATGAGCTCATTTAACCCCCTACTTAAGAGTGGGCGTAAGGGAGCGACTGGTCTTGAGATTGGTAAGTTAACGCGACAAGAGGAATGAGTGACGTCTACTAATGCTTTCAGATACATACGAGTACAAGGTACTGTTGTATGTCATGTAGCCATGTCAAGTTGGTTGCTATTGGAATGCACACGATGAGGACATGCCAAAGATGAAGTATACGGTCTTTGGGACATGCTTCTTTTTGACAACTGACCATAGACTTCTTTATGCCTGCGCCCGCACGTTCTATCGTTTGTCTATGGTTATGACAAATGATTATTGCACGTTGGGACGGCGTCGGTCGTATAATAATATTTTTTATTTTTTTTATTTATATAATTGTTTTATACTTACACATAATTATACATATTTTGACTCATCTTCTGTGTTTATACTATTTTGTTGTTATTTATTTATTATAGTTTCTTTTTTAAGTATAAAACTAGAATTATTTAAGAAATATGTAAACTGCATGTCGATTATTATTTACAATCATTTACCTAATAGTTTTCAAGACCTACCGCTGACCATATTTAAAAAAAATACTTTTAAAATTATTATTATTTAAAAGATATTATAGCATTAAGGACTATTTTGAAGACAAGTCAATAGAGTCTGTAATTTGTAAGTTAGATTAAGTGACATCACTGATTTTTGCACGCCATGTTATGGCAGGATATGCTGAAATAAATTTACTGTATCACTTTATGTACCATATTCTAGCAAATAAATATTTTTGATTTGATTTGTATGTTCCGTTTCTGTGAGTATGTCCTTGGCATCAACAGTGGGCCTTATCAGAATACCAGTGCAGCGTTTTTTTCTTTTTGGATATCACTGCACATGCTGAGATTGCCTTGAGCCTTTTTGGTCTCGCACGGGTTTTTTTATATTTTTTTTTATTAATTTTTTTGCCTATTTCTCGTGTCTCCTGTGCGGGTCACAAATTAATACGTTTTATTTCTTTCAACTTAAATCACAATAGCGTTAAATAGGAGACAGTAGAGGCTCTGATAAATTGCAATTCTAACAGCAAGGGAGATGATCGAAATGTCAAAATATAAGGGATTGATCGCGTGACATTTCGACAGCGCTTGACATTTCATAATTTTTTTGGCTTTTCTCCTATCGCTACCCGGACGCTTTCGTTAATATAATATGAATTTTGTTAGGCTTCAGAGCTTCTAGACAAGTAACATTCACAACGGCAACAACTTCTCGTGATTAATCATTGGCATTTTGACCGTCACCATCGCTGATACAATGACAATTTGTCCAGAAACTCAGAATAAGGTCGTCAGTTCGAAAACTATCTAGCATTTACTTTAACTTACCACTTAGGAATCTACGCAGATTGCTCATATCTTTTGAAAATATTGTCAAATGAAATCGACTGTCCTGATCTCCTCCATAAACTGCATTTTAATGTTCCTCAAAGATCAGTAAGATTTAATCCACCTATCTCCATTCCCCTCCTTTTCATCTAACTACAGGCATAATACTTGTGCGAGCGAATAAAGATCTTAACCTATTGTGTAAGGAATTCTCGTTTGATGTGTTTACCACTAAAAGCTCATCAGCGCGTAAGCAGCTTAACCTTGACTTTTTCAATAGTGGATAGTGTGCAATATTGTCCTTTAGCGTTAGTGACTTAATTTTTCTGATTGTTGTGCCTGCTGCAAGTGATCCCTAAGAGGGCTAAGAATTATTATATCTCTAGCCGTGAGAACCTGTAATTGGCTTAATGTAACATACTCAGCTTGTTTATTCATTTTATGTATAGCTGTTGGTTTTCCATCTAATAAATAAATAAATACATTTTTGAAACCCATTTAATAGAACAAGCGAATGCAGAGACGTATTTCAGCTTAAAGAATAAGCACAAGATGGTAGAATTACTTTAGTCATGATTCAGACTGTCGCTTTGCTGTCCCCCAGCGACGCCCTGAGCCGAGGTCCATACCCCACAGGAGGAGCCCTGGTTGCTTTTGTTAAGTTTTTTGTGCCTGGCTGGAGGCTCTAGTTGGAGGATATCCCAAAAAACATTGCTATGTTTTTTGGGATCAATCAGATTTCAAGGTGACATTCAGGAAGACGATTATGTTAGTAGGATAGAACCTGGCAGCACTAGAATTTTGGAAGGATGGAGGACAAGCAAGGCTATAAGGATAACTTAAAATATTAAATAACCTACGTTTGCTAGTTAGTCTTATGCTAATAAACTCACAGAAAGATCTCAAATTACAGTCTAGAGGCCTAAAACTTCAAGAATAAATTGAAATTGAAAGATCTTTTCAAAATTGAGTTAAGGCTTTGAAAATAATTAGTTTATAACAGAATCCTTTCAATTTAATTATTTTATGATTGTTGTTATTTCACGAAATTTAATTAGCCTTTATTTTATACAATCAAATAAAACAAAGCCAGGCTTTCAAAATACGCTTAATACAGATATTATATGGAACTCTGTTTCTATTTTAGCTTTCATCATCATTTCAGCCGAAAGACGTCCACTGCTGGACATAGGCCTTCATAGCTTTAGGATATTATAATTTTTCCGTGGTGTATCCCTAATAAATCGCGCAGTTTTTGGCATAAAAGTAGCCTATGGCAGTCGGCGATAGAGAGCTTTCTACCAGTGATAATAATTTAATCACTACTTCTAGAGACAATGTTTATGCTTTTTAATTACAGTTTACAAGCTTTTGCGCAGCAGTCAGACAAACTGCCCTTATTCTTCCAGGTATATTTTTATCAGTTTGGAAAAGTAGGTATTTATTTTGGGTTCCGTACCCAAAGGGTAAAAACGTGACCCTATTACTGAGACTTCGCGGTCCGTCTGTCTGTCTGTCACCAGGCTGTATCTCATGAACCGTGATAGCTACACAGTTGAAATTTTCTCAGATGATGTACTTCTGTTGCCGCTATAACAACAAATACTAAAAACAGAATAAAATAAATATTTAAGTAGTCCCATGCAACAAACGTGATTTTTGCCGTTTTTTGCGATAATGGTACGGAACCCTTCGTGCGCGAGTCCGACTCGCACTTGGCCAGTTTTTTTATAATATGAGGCTTTAGAAAGATACTATCACATTGGTATAAGTGACAAAAGCAACACTTGCTGTGTTGCTTTAGTAGTAAGTCGAACTATTTCTAAAACTCTTTGTACCACATTTTCGGATAGGAAAAAGGTCTTTAATAAAGAAACCTCTCGAATCTACAACAGTTATAGGCAGGTGTAGGAAGAATTCCATACTTTTCAAAACAAAATTTAAATAAAAGCAAAATTAATAGCGAAACTCAATAACGAACTTACACCGTGCGCCCAATCTTATATTAAAATGACGAAGATACTGGAGTTTTTAGCCAATTTTTTTATATAAGGTAATTTTGTTTCAATTTTAAAGAAGGATGAGGCAGATTGCTTTTAGATATCTTTAGTTTTATATAAACGATAATAACAAGTAGTGGATTTTCTCTTGATATTGAAGTAGCTCAGCTAGCTTAGCTTAGCTTTTTTTATAAAACACATTTTTACAAAAAAATACAACCGACTTCCAAATTAAAAACACTACATAGTGAAAAATAACTCCAATTTCGGCAGTTTTTGTTTCTGCGTTTTTTGACACCGACTTCCGAAATTGAAGTTATATGTGTTTTTTTGAATGTCGGTTTTATATTTTTGTAAAATAGTTTTTTCTTTAAAAAAAAATATGTTGCTTCGACTTCAAAGGAGTAAATGCTCCTTTGAAGTCGAAGCAACATAATTTCAAATAGTGGTTGAGACATTCATAAAACTAAATACATTGCAATGGCTTACCGTTAGTAAAGAGCTAAGAGCCTCTTAGCTGAAATCTAATCAGCATCGGTTCCTTCAGTGCCCATCTCAAATGCAAGCCTCACTAGTTCCAGAGTAAAAACTGTGGGTAGCACGTAAGTGCACGATCCATAGGGTTGACTGTGTCCTAGGCGATGAAAATTTAAGTCGCTACGGCCAAAGTGGTGAAACGCGAGCCTATAGAAATAAAAAAAAGGCCAAAGACTTAACTCAGAGTTAGGTAATAACTCGATGTCAATTATAACACATTTGGGATACATTATGGGCCCGTGTTAGCTACTAACTCTTAGTTAATAAGATAACCCAGGGTCGTTTAAGCGGGCAGATGCGGTGGGGCCGCAGGGGAGGAGGAGTGCCGGTATAGCGTTGGCCGCTCTCCGCTCTCTATCACCTGCGGCCGAAAAGTGGTAGGTGGCGGGGCCATTGTCCTGACCCGTCACAGGGGAACCAAGGGTGCCACACACGGGGTCGTCTGGCGCCCATGTGCCGGTTTGGTTCCTGGGGTGATCACGGCGTACAACGTGTTCTCGTACGCCGGTGACGGGGGTTACTCCCCAAAGGAGGGTCCGGTGACGGACAGCCGCGGCGGGTTCGCGGATGTATGCTTCCGCGTTCCCGTGTTCCCGCCATAAGCGGCAAAGTAGGACACCGTGGAGTTTTAGTGGGTTAGAGTCCCACATAACTGCGCTATCTCCCCGTGGTAGCGTAGTATGCATGAGCATTTCTATATACAAAAAAAAAGGGTCGTTTAAGCGGCCCCCGGTGGGTTCCCGCAAGAGCCGTGGCACAATATCTAGATATTGAAATACCTTTGAAATCAGATATTGAAACTTGAAATTTAATTTGGATACGATTCTCAGAAAAAGTGATACGAACCAGGCCTATGATGTAGTCAATGAATCACGGTTTTCAATATGTAACCTGAAGCTCTAGGTCTAGACTAAGTGGAATTTTATCTGTGATAACGATTCTCATTAAGTCTAAAGTTCAAACGATTGACGTGCAATCTTAGACTTTCATGACAATTGTATCTGCCGAGAGAATGTCACTCTAGACTAGGCCGTTGCACAAAAGGAGGCGCATTTTATATTCTCACTTAGCTTCCACTTAGCTTATCTCTCACGATGGACAGAAGGAATTAAATCAATTTATTTTGCACAAATTTAGTGGCTTACACAGCAAGTTTACAGGACAAAAATAAAATTTTGAAGAAACATGACAGTAAGTTATGCCTCATAGTAGCACCAAAAAGGTTCAATTCAGCAAAATGCCAGACAGCTTCTAGATAGTTGCCAGGCTTTCAACTGAATGACTGAACCTTGATTTGAGTATATGCCATACGGAGCTTTACATCATTTTAGTAAGTGAACGTCAAAATGAACCAACTCAATATTGTACGAACGCTTTTTACATGATAACTTTGATTAATCATTTTTAGGGTTATTTTAATCCAGACTACGTTAGGTCTTACTAAAGATGGTTTCATAAAATGAAATGCAACTGGAATTTAGAAATGAAATATCAAAAGAAAGAAATGCCTTTCTAATATAGAGGAAAATGACGTCGTTAAAAATTTTATTAGTAGATATCACGATTAAAAGTTTCTGGTTTTTATATGGTGATTTAGTATTATGTTTAGTATGTCTCTTTAGTGAGGACTTTATAATGAAACTAAACAAAGCTACCTTTAGGCAATTAGGTTGATCTAAGGGTTTGTTTATTATTTTACTACGGAATCCTTAAAATACGATACGAACACGTTGAGAATCTTTAAGTCCAGAATAAATAGTTTACTTCTAGGCTAAAGTGCTTCACCGTCGACCACATCATCGCTAACCATCAGGTGAGATATCGCTTACCGTCCAAACGCAAGCCTATCAATAATAAAAATATCTTATATATTTTATATACAATGGGACACATTCATTATTGTCATCAAGACAAATTATGCAAAGCCAATTTATGTAAAGATACATATAAATTTGTACAAGAGTTTAATAAATAAACAAGTAATGTTCAGAAAATCACGATGAAATTATAATGACGATTTTACACTTTATTTGACCACTACCCAATCCAAATACCGTGTTCCATATTGCACCTACAAGTTCCTTGAACCAATTAATAGCCAGAACTTTACTGAATGTATATTTAAGACCTTTCCTACATTGGTACGATTGAAAACTAACAGAAAATGCATAGGTGCATAGTTTGCTACAGAGGGGCAAAATGAGTTCCCGTCTTATTACTTGTTTTTGGTGTTAGTAGTCTCAGAGCACTTATATTGAAAGAAAATGAACAAAATGGAATTAAAGATAAAATTACGTAAGCATAGAAAAAAAGCAAAGGATGGTAAGCAGGCCGAAGAGAAGGTGGGCTTATTTTTTCTTGGCACAATCCGACCGTACTAATCCCAAACATCGGCAACTCCTGAAATCCAGAATCAAGAGTGGCGACCACCAGAAAAGCGCCGCGGCAATGAAGCTGGTTGGCGCGGCCGCGGCAATGAATGGTCCATTCGAGTGGTTATCGATGGCTGCTCGTCGGACCGCTTGGATATTAATGCCGGGGTCCCTCAGGGGTCGGTGCTCTCAGCAACTTTGTTCCTGCTGCACATTAACGATCTGCTAAAACCCGGCACCTTTGGGTATGCAGACGACAGCACAGTTGCTGAGAGATACGTGTCCAACGCTCGTGCCACCGGGCCTCAGATCCAGTCTCTGCGGGAGGCCATGGTAGAGCGCTTGAACCTGTCCTTGCAGGCAGTCTCCGAATGGGGCGATGCCAATCTGGTCAGGTTTAATGCTGCTAAAACTCAGGCGTGTCTTTTTTCCGCTAAAAAGAGCCAATTTCACCCGGCTCCAACTTTCCGAGATGTAACCGTGCCAATAACTGACCATCTTGAGCTTCTTGGCGTTACGTTGACATCGACGCTCAATTTTGGCCCATACATTGAGGCAAAGGCTCAACTGGCTGCCAAAAAGTTGGGGGTCCTTGCAAAGGTGAGAAGGTACTTCACGCCAGAACAGCTGCTCAGCTTGTATCAAGCGCAAGTTCGATCATGCATGGAGTACTGTTCTCATCTCTGGGAAGGATCTGCCAAATACCAGCTTGATGCACTAGAGTCGATCGAAAAGCGGGCCAAGAGGCTCATCGGCGATGAGGCACTGGTTAAGTCAAAGCTCCAGAGCCTTGAACATCGTCGCCGAGTTGCCAGCTTGTCGGTTTTTTATCGGTTACATTTCGGGGAGTGTGCGATGGAATTGCATGATCTAATTCCGCCCAGCCCGTTTCATCATCGGACTACCAGACGTACGGCGATGCGCCATCGGTACATGGTGGACATCCCACCCATACGCACTAAACGTTTTGAGAATACTTTTATTATGCGTACAGCTAAGGAGTGGAATTCCCTGCCGGAGTCTGTGTTTCCCGATAGCTACAATCTAGGGGTCTTTAAGTCAAGAGTGAATAGGTTACTACTAGGCAAGCGTGCTCCATCGTGGACCACATCATCGCTTACCATCAGGTGAGATAGTGGTCAAGCGCGAGCCTATAATAGATAAAAAAAAAAAAAAAAAAAAGCTCGACGAAGTCCCGGCGAATGAATTTAACTGTCTTGTATCCCGCAACGAAATTAATCAGAAAAGAATGAGAGGAGTAGGAAAAATACAAATTAACACTTCCTTCCATACCAAGCAGGACACAGAATAAACAAGGCCGATAGGTACAGAAGGTGAGCTGATGATGTAGAGTAAATAACAGGGACTGGTAGACTGTTGGCAAAGACAGAGACGCATGGTAGAAGTTGGAGATGGCCTTCACCCGAAGAGGGGTCCATACCCAAAAAACTAACCCGTACTAACATTTAAATAATAAGTGAAACTACTAATAAACAATTAATAACAAAATTTTTAATGTAATATGAGAGTATGGAAATAAAAAGCTTAATAACCGACTTCAAAAAGAAGGAGGTTCTCAATTCGACTGTATTTTAGGGTTCCGTACCCAAAGGGTAAAAACGGGAGACTATTACTAAGACTCCGCGGTCCGTCTGTCTGTCTGTCTGTCCGTCTGTCACCAGGCTGTATCTCATGAACCGTGATAGCTAGACAGTTGAAATTTTCACAGAAGATGTATTTTTGTTGCCGCTATAACAACAAATACTAAAAGCAGAATAAAATAAATATTCATACAACAAACGTGTTTCATTTCCCGTTTTTTGCGATCATCGTACGGAACCCTTCGTACGCGAGTCCGACTCCGTTGGCCGGCTTTTTTATTTTTATTTTATTTATTTATACGTAAGCATGCAAGAGCAAGAGTGTGCGCAAACAAAGTTGCACTTTCTGTTCCTTTTCATCTTTAGTCCGATGGACTGGCAATCCTAGAATGATATGAGGCGCTGGTTTAACATCTTTTCTTCTTTTTCTTTTTTTCTTTTCTTCTAAAATGCTAACACCCTGTGCCTCACTGCCAACTTTAAAACTTCGGACTATTTCCTGAAAACATCCCTAAAAAACCCCGATAGAACCTTGCCTGACCGGGGTACTGTCTCAACTATAGAACTCAGGAACGTGCTTCCCCTTGACATCAAAAAAGCTGAGAGTAAATTTTAATTTAAGGTTACAATCCGGAACTATTATTTGTCCTCTCTTACATAGCTCGGTCTTCGTCATAGTTATTATATTTTAAACTCACACTCTCATTTAGAATTTGGTATTTATTATAATATTTATTAGTCTATTGTTTTAGAAATTATTTATGTATTTTATTATACGTAGTTTATTAATATCCGATTGCTCATATTTTTTATTTTGTACACCTACCACTGTTATGTCCTTTTTAACCCAAAGGTTGACTGGTAGAGAATGCATTGCTGCATTAAGTCCGCCTAATATATCACCATTGTACATGAAGTTTAAATAAATAAGTAAGTATCGAACCGAAGACCTTACGATCAGCAGTCACGCTCTCGACCACGATATCAGCAGGGTTTTTATAATAGGGTTTAATTATACGGAGATAATCTTCTGAGACCACCTTGGTGCAAATATGAGTACTCTAGAGCCTTAAAATTAATGTGATCCACGAACTTTAAAGAATGTATGAATGTAGGTCCTAACGGTTTGAAAAAGCCGTTCAAAGCAAGCAACTTTAGTCTATTTCAGAAACAAAATATACAAAATCCAAAAAAGAATAATGGTCTACCTTGTATTACGCTACACAGTATTCTGACAGATGCCAGTGTCGCAATTTATGTCAGCAATATCCGCACAACTGACACTAGTGTCAGTAACGTGGAATAAACTCTGAAACAAACGCTATAATGAAATATAAAAATGAAATATTGTAGTTACATTTGTAACGTAGAATTAAACCGGTGAAAAAACATGGGGTCCTTTTGTTGACTTTTAGGCGAGCGTGCTTTATCGTTGACCTTTCCTACCATCAGGTGGTAAAAGGCGAGCATGTCGAGAATAAGAAACACAAGTATTTGCTACCGACTTACCTATCTAAAACTCAAGAAGTCTGCAAACCTGCTAGCAAACACTAAAATACAGTCTTTAGTAGTTTCCATGTAGAAAAACCCTCATACGAAGATCACATCGTATACGCGATATCAGGCAATAAAATCCAGATTTTCTTACGCTTTTTTTTCTAAAGGCAAAGTGTTATCATAGCTTCAGTGTCTGGATCGAAAATTCACTCATATTTATTTCGACAAACGCATGTCAGCTGCTGTGATTTACGCATTTTTCAATAAAATTTCAACAGCAAAACGCATTTCTTGTCTGGCGTTTAATTTGTAATGCTTCGATAATTCCTTTCCGGAAACCGGGGGTTAGACGGCACAGGAAACTTAGAATATAGTAAAATTTGATGGCAGTAATATTGATTACCTAGGTTTTCAACACACACAGCCCAAAATCCGACTGAGAGATCCTAATCCCACTCCACCTACTCACCTACAAGAATAAGTGCCTTTAGAAAAACCGTTTCAAGCTCCAAGAGGCTTCCAATTTCCGTGAACACAAATCAATCCGTAAAGCAAGACGCGGCAAGAGAGGCAGTACATCGAGAGGCACAAGTACGTGTGAGCACGTTTGCGGCAGATAAGCGATATCGGGAGCCCATTTGCCGTATAGCTGATAATTTCCGCTGTGCGATGGCGTCATTTACCCTTCGAAGAGTTTGCGGTGGGCCGCTAGTGGCAGCGAGTCTTCTAAATGGTTTAAGTTAGGTACATCATCTGGCTACCCTTTTCCAACTACCTGTGTGGTTTGGTCCCTGGGGTGGTCACGGCGTACAGTTCTGGTGCGCCGGTGATAGGGGGTACTTCCCAGAGGAGGGACCGGTGACGGGCAGCCGCGGCGGCACAAATGCTGTTTTTTATCCGTGGTGCTAGCAACTGGGCTTATCTCAGTTGTAAACGACCCTTTGTGCCTATTGGCCTTGTTTGTTCTGTCTCCTGCTTGATATGGAGGGAAGTGGAAATTTGTATTTTTTCCTACTCCTCCGTTATTCTTTTCTGATTAATTTCGTTGCGGGATCCAAGACACTTAAATTAATTCGCCGGGACTTTGTCGAGCTTCATTGCCTCGGCGCTTTTCTGGTGGTCGCCACTGTTGTTTCTGGTTTCAGGAGTTGCAGTGGTTTGGGAATAGTGCGGTGGGATTGTCCCCATTAAAAAAAGCGGCACAGGAGGACACCGTGGAGTTTTAGTGGGTTGGTGTCCCACATAACTGCACTATCTCCCCGTGGAAGTGCAGTATGCATGAACATTTCTCCAAGCAAAAAAATAAAATCGTATAATGGAAGAGGGATTTGCCAATAGTTTCCTGCATCATGCCTAGAATTTTCCAACTATGTGTATACGAGTCGGCGGTTCGTACTGGTAATTTACATGGAGCCACTGACTATCCGACCTCCACTTTGACACATTATACCCCTTGACAAGACTCTTTTTCTTGCTTCTGTCTATCCGTAACGGCTGTCAAAGACCTCCAATGACATCCGGGACCAGCTTAACGTGCTAGCCGGACTTTTAGACTTCTCAACTGTGAGGTAAACTCAACTTCGAGTTGAAACCGACGGTGAATCATAACCCCTTACAATGTAAGGCTATTTATGCTGTGATATCTCACGTGCTTGTTTATTAGTTCATGTGATATTACAGTTGCACACCTACCCATAAAATATAAACATTGCTAAACCACGATTATCTACGAAAATATTCTGTAGGTACTGCGTACAGCAACGGAGACGTCCTCACGCCCCAAGCCACCGTAGAAGACGCCCTGGGCGTCGGGAGTCGCAAGGTGATTCCCGGCCACCGTAGGCGCGGGCTTGCGGACGGCGAGTAAGGGGTAGCTCATCGTCAGATAAGGACCAGGCCCGAGTCGACGGTGCGTAATGTTCCACGCGCGCCTCAAAGAGATGTCAGCAAAACTGATGGGGTCCGCTAGAGCCGATTCCTGCCTGGGTCGCGGATGAATATAAAAAAGAGTTACCGCGGCCCTGCTCAAGCAACTGAAGGTACACGGGTGGGTTTTTAGTCAGTAAAAAGTCTGACACTCTCCCGCTTCACCCAGAGCGGGAGAAGTCAATGGAAGATTATGCACCCAAAAATAAAAAAGCTACTGCGTAAAATCATCACAGAGATGTAGAAAGTGTATTTCCAGTTAGTCTTTACTATTCTAGTTCAGTAAGATCCTCCTTTAAAACAATTTAAACCCTCCGCTCACAAAGAGACCCCACCCAACGTCTTTAAAGCGACCACGCGTTTTGCTTTCCCACCACCATTTACTCCACCATTGTCAACCTTAACCCCTTCACTTAAGATCCTGAAAACTTCAGCATCACAATCCTTACATGAACTACTATTTTAGTTAATATCTTTGAACTGTCTTCACCCATTACTGACTGTCAAAGTCATCGGTGAGAGTCCCGATATTTGGAAAAGATAGTGTGGGTTGATAAAATCCTTAGTGAAAATTCAAAATGGATGCCTACTATATTATGGTGGTGGAAAACGCATGTTTCATAGATGTGTATCTCGTAAATTTGTGGTGTAGTTTATCATGAATAATGACACTTTTAGTGGCTTGATCGGCTTGGGGAACACATAATGTGGTGAGGTTCGGTGAATATATTTTTTATGTCTCTTGTTAAATAATTTAGTCTTTTGTTGAATAATTTGGTGTTGTTATTCGGTTTGGAAATAAAATATAGGTAGTTTGTCGTTTTCAAAGTTACAAAGTAAATAAGTTTCATTTTCAGTTAGAATTATTGTTAGTATAAAAAACTTTTTAACAAAAAAAACAAACCGACTTCCAAAAAATGCAGCAAAGCGAAAAATAACTTTCTTTTCTGAAGTCGGTGTCTAAACACGGAAAACAATAGGTACCAAAGACACCGACTCGACACGGTTTGTTTTTTTGTTAAACAGTTTTTTATTTATCTATTTTTAGTTTTGATAGGTATGGAGGAATGTCATAAAATTCATATACAGCCAAATTACATCTCATGACGATTCCAATAAGCCCAAACACGACTAGGATACATTATTTTATTTCGGAATTCTAGTGCCTACCTGCCGTCTTCATTATTAGATCAGTTCGATGGTACAATTTTCATCAGTACTTTTTATATATAAGTATTTGCAACATCATTGTCGTTAAACTATTCGAGATATATTATACCCCATGACATACTTAGCATTAAGGAGTTCTATTGGCCATCTGTGGTCTTCTTCACCAGTTCCACTTCACCAAATGATACTTTCTGAGTGCAAATGATTGCATTGTTGATAAAAATACCAAAATCACTTATGCGTTTAATATTTGAGGAGTTCCCTCGATTTCTCCAAGATTCCATCATCAGATCCTGACCTGATGACTATGGGAACAAAAGAAGAATTTGCCAAATCGGTCCAGGCGTCTTTGAGTAATCGGGGAAAATACATAAAAAAAGCAAAAGATTCCGACGAATTGAGAACCTCCTCCTTTTTTGCAATCGGTTAAACATATTATTTAATAATATATTCTCCAATCCAAGAACCGTTCTTGTTTGCTGTGTTTTATTACAGTTTAAATCAATGATTTTAAGACTAATTTAGAACCTGTACCTCTAGCTAATAATATGAAATTACTCGTAAAATTGTTTTGAATACTAGACCTTTTAGTAAATATATTTTAGCCCTTGTTTGATTTAGGACATAATGAACAGCTGTGTTTAAATTACTAATTATAAATACGTAAAAGTCTGCTCTCCTGATTACTAAATAAATGAAATTTTAAACAATTTGAAGGCTTCATTAAGTGTAAAAGTATTTATTTAAAATATTAATTGTAGAACCCGTTTACTTGTTTATTTTACGAAATTAAGCAAAATGTTTACTCTTTATAGTTTAATATGGGTTTTTAAATTAATAACAAAACTCATTTAGGGTATCCATTAGAAACTATTTAGGTATGCATAATGAAAACTTTTTTTGTTAACTGACAGATAACAGTCATCTTTCCCATGAATATTTTTTTGGGGATATTGGGTTTTAACTCATTAGAGGTGATCAGCTCGCGGTGGCGTGTAAGACCCTCAGCGGTCGTATCGATTGCCCTGAGCTCCACGGCCTCTTCTCCCGACTAGCGTGCCCAGCAAATACACTGGACACCGTCGAGAGTCGCCGTTACAACCTGTTTGCGCCACCATCATGTAGATCTGTTGCCAGAGCTGAATCCCCAGTCTGCCGTACCTTCATGATCTTCAATGCCCTATAGACGGCACGGAAATATACTACAAATGTGATATTTTTGCGGATGAATGGAATAAATTAATGCGTGCATGTCTGGTGTTTCTGTGAGAGACTTACTGTCTGGAGTGTCCACTGTTCCGTGTTAACTATATTATTAATTTTGAATACGGTATATACTATTATTGTCAATAATATATTCTGATTCCGTGTTAATTATTGTAATTGGACTTTGTATCGTTTTAATTAACTATAAATAAATTAAATTAATCTTGATCCTAAAGTCGTGCAATATTTCACAAGATTGCCACATTTTGTGAATTCCGTAATTTTGCCGATCTGCTATGCATGTAATTTACCCACATTATTGCTAAAGTCTATGCAATACCATGAAACGGAACCACATACTAGTATTAAAACAGCAATTACACACAGTATCAAATCAGGGCAAAATCTAATTACAATTTCCGTTTGAGAGCTCTAGATGTAAACTCTCATTCAGTTATAAATTATTATTGAACGAATAAATTAGATTTGTGAGAATTTGTGTCTTTACAGTTATTGTAAAGGGGTTTCATAGGTACCAAGATAGTTGTGAGCCTTTAGTATCAGGTGTCTTGTATTGGACTTTGATGATATTGGTTCTTATAGGAACTGCAGAGATTACAACCTATGAAACTCGTACTTAACGAACTTGCATGAATATAAAATTTGGATGAATGAAAAGGGAGAGAAAGGCTTAGGGCCTAAGCACACTGTGATGGTTTTTTTTTGTCAAGTGTACCGTTTGCGAGGTATATCCCGTCAAAGTCATGAAAACTATTTTTATACCCGACTACGGCGGCGCAAAATCCACACCTGTAACTTATGCTTTATCTAGATACATGTAAAACAACAATCCGTAAACAGAAAACATGTGATGTGGCTCTGCAAAAACCCCAAAATACTTTAAGACAATACATATGATAAATAGAAAATAAGTTCAAAAAATCGACTACTGAAAAATCACGCTCTAAAAAGTATGAATCTAGAAAATATTCTTATGTTATGTACAAACTATTCCGTAGAGGATAACCGTGTTCGTATGCCACTTTCCAGAATGTATTTTGTTACGGTAGGTTTCTTGTTGTATACTTTTTATAGCGTGACTAGCTGTTGCCCGCAACTTCGTCTGCGTAGCATTAGTAATTCGTATAGCTTATTTTTTAGCTTATTTTTTATATCACTGAATAATATGTTTTCTAAATATCAATGTTTTCCATACAAACTTCTACCCCTCCTTCCACCACTTAAGTATGATTTCCAGGATAAAAACTATCGTATTCTGCCCAGGGTCTCAAAATATCTCCTAACCAAATTGCATCTAAATCGGTTCAGTGGTTTATGCGTGAAAAGGAAGACAGAGAGACAGACGGAGTTACTTTCACATTTATAATATTAACTCCGCCCGCGACTTCGTTCGCGTGATTTCGTATTTTATACCTCCTACAGGTTACTTTCTTATGTGCAGTTAGTGAAGGCAACCAAAAATAAACTATTGTTAAACCAAATAAAAACGTGATTTCGTAGAGTTCTACGGTTTGAGACGATTCGTTATTTGACTTACAGAATAATAAATTTTGGGTTACCGGCACAAATTAAAATCCTCCCCTAAAAACTTAATAACCCCTTTATGCCCCATTGAGGGTTGAGTAGTCCAGAGTATGCGAAACGCACAGGACCGATCAGTATGGCGACGCTTGGGGAAGGCCTATGACCAGCAGTGGACGTTTTTGGCCTGAAATAATGATGATGGTAAAAGGTTGATTTTACGAAAATTCCTTCTTCGTGCTCCCCTACATACAAAACGAAACCTTGTCCAGTAAGATAGCAAACTTTGACACCTGCTTAATCGTATTTTGGGGGTAGTTTCAATAAAATTCTTCAACAAAATTTTATCACCTGTTAAATAGTATTTTGGAGGCAGTTTTGAAAATTTAATAATATCAACCTTTATTGTTTACTGAGGTTGTGTAAATTTTCAAGTTTATTAGCCCAATAAATAAGATTCTTCAAAAAAACTTTAACACCCCCTAAATCGAATTTTGGGAGTACCTTTATTATTTACTTAGGTTGATATTTGTGTCAAGTTTCAAGTTTATTAACCAAAGAAGTAAGATTCTTCAAAAAAAAACAAATCGTCTTTTCGCATTTAGATCTTAATCAAGGATATTACCAAGTAGCTTTAGATAAAAACAGTAGAGAGTATACAGCGTTCACAACTAGTACTGGGCAATACCAGATGAAGAGGCTATCTATGGGATTAAAAACAAGTCCGAGTGCTTTTAGTAGAGTAATGTCAGTTGCTATGTCTGGGTTAACATACGATAAATGTTTTATATATTTAGACGATTTAGTAGTCTTTGGGAGAAATTTAGATATCCATAATAAAAACTTAACAGACGTCTTGGAAAGACTTAGGAAAATTAATTTAAAATTAAATCCAGAAAAATGTATTTTTTTAAAGAAAGAAATTCTTTATTTAGGGCATTTAGTATCAGAAAATGGAGTCTTACCCGACCCAGTTAAAGTAGAAGTATTGAAAAATTACCCTGTACCAAGTAATACTGATGAAGTAAAAAGATTTGTAGCATTTTGTAACTATTATAGGAAATTCATTAAAAACTTTGCAAGAATAACTTGTCCATTAAATAAATTAACTAGAAAACATGTACCATTTGTTTGGACTGAAGAGTGTCAAAGTGCGTTTGAAGCAATGAAACATGCTTTAAGTACACCACCAGTATTAGATTTTCCAGATTTTTCTGAAAATAATGAGTTTGTCATTCAAACAGATGCATCAGGGACGGCTATTGGAGCAGTCTTGTGCAATAAAAATATGAAACCTGTAGCTTATGCTAGCAGACCTCTGAATAAAGCTGAACTCAATTATCCAACCATTCAGAAAGAGTTAGTTGCAATTGTTTGGGCTGTAAAGTATTTTAGACCCTATGTATACGGTAAATCATTCACAATTATGACAGACCATAAGCCTTTAATATATTTATTTTCAATGAAGGACCCATCTAGCAGACTACTTAAATTTAGACTAGCACTAGAAGAATACGATTTTAAAATTTTATATTTAAAAGGAAAAGATAATAGCGTAGCAGATGCATTATCTAGAATTAATATAACATCGGATACTTTAAAACAGATGCATAATGAAATTTCTTTAGTTATGACTAGAGCTCAGAAAAAACGTTTAGATGTAGGAAAACAATTGGATACACCTAGTTTTAGTAAACGAGGCGAAACGTGGCCTGATCAACCACGAGTAGTTGAGGTACTAAAAATTCCGAATAATTCTGTAGAAATGAGTTTTATAGGAAGTGATGAATTAAATAAATTAAAAAGACAAAATAATATAGATGAAGAAAAGGAATGTTTTATTTATAACAATCGAAAGAAGATGTTGTATATTAATCTTAACTTTAGAGCGCAACTTACGCGAGCCGAATTTGTGACTAAGTTAGGTCATTTTTGTAAACTAATAGGTATAAATGAGCTATGCATAGTAAAAAATAAGGAATATGAGAGTTTTATTAAAGATGTATTAAAAGAGATAAAAGACAATAAGGATTGGACCGGTCCACGTATTTATGTATTGAGAGGAGTTAGGAGAATTTATAATGAAGAAGAAAGAAAGTATATTTTACATGACTTTCACCTACTACCTACCGCAGGACATGCAGGAGTACGTAGGATGACCAATAATATTAAGAGACATTTTTACTGGCCAGGCTTAGACAACGATATTAGACAATTTGTGAGTAAATGCATTAAATGTCAGAAAATGAAGCATTGTAAGTATATCAAGGCGCCCATGGAGATAACTACAACGGCTTCACATGCTTTTGAAAAAAATTATCTGGACGTCGTAGGTCCATTAGAAAAAGACATTGAAGGAAATTGTTATATTTTGACACTGCAGTGCGAGCTTACTAAGTTCGTAGAGGCCTATCCTTTGAAAACGAAGGAAACCGTAAGTATTGCTAAAGCATTAGTTAATAATTTTATTTTAAGATTTGGAATACCTAATACCATCGCAACTGATCGTGGAACAGAATTTGTATCGTCAGTAATGGAACAGGTATGTAATCTTTTATGTATAAATAAATTAATGTCTACAGCGTATCACCATCAATCCATCGGTGCGCTCGAAAATTCACATAAAAATTTAGGATCGTTTTTACGAATACAGTGTAATGGCCAAAAAGACACATGGAGTCACTGGCTACCATTTTGGTGTTACAGTTTCAACAATACTGTTCATACAGAGACAAAGTACACACCATTCGAACTGGTATTTGGTAGAGCTAGTATAGTACCATCTAGAGTTAGTCAGTACATAGAACCATTGTATAATCCAGAAAGTTATCCTTTAGATCTTAAGTATAGGTTACAAGTAGCACATCAAGATGCTCATAATAATTTACTTATAAGTAAACAAAACCGTAAGAGTTGTTATGATAAGTCTTTAAATAATGTGACATACAGTAAAGGACAACTAATTTTAATTAGAAATGAAATAGCTAATAAGTTAGATCCTCAATGGGAGGGACCATTTGTTGTTTTAAATGATTTAGGTGTTAATGTAGAAATATTAAAAAATAATAAAACCTATTTAATCCATAAAAATAGAACCAAACCTTTGGTAACATAAGAAATGTTATTAAGTTATATTTACGTATAAAAAAAAATAATTATAAACTTTTTTTTTTTTTTCTATCACCCCTGAGGTGAGGTGTAGTAGTACTACCTATAGTATAAGGTCTATGACCCTATCCATATGAATGTATCTTCTATTAATATATTAACACACTTATACTCTTGCAGTCAGTAATTAAAGGTAATCGCTTGAGAACAGTTGTTTCAATAACACTACATCCCCACATGGCGACCCTGCCCTGCTGATTTTCGGTGAAGGAAAACATCGTGAGGAAACCATAGCACGGTGGTAGGGTACTTTGTAGTACCCGCCTGGCTGGCAACCACCCTCAAGTTGAAAATCTGTCGCCAAGCACCTTCCGGTGTGTTCCGACAGCAGCACTTGAGAGCCAGTTCCCTTCTAGGCTTTGTGTGCTTACCACCATCGGCCACATCATCACTGACCACGGTGAGATTGTGGTCAAACACAGGCCTATACATAGTAAAAAAAAAAAAAAAAAATGTCAATCTTTATCATTTACTTAGATTACTATTTGTGCCAAGTTTCAAAAATATTAGCCGAAGGAATTCGATTTTTCATACAAACTTTGCCCCCTTTTTTAATCCCCTTAGGGGTAGAATATCGGAAAATCCTTTCTTATCGGATGCCTACGTCATACAAAGAATACCCCAGTTTCAGGTCTCTACGATCAGTGGTTTGGGCTTTGCGTTGATCCGTCAGTCAGTCATTCAGGACAAAGCATTTTATATGTATATATATAGATGTTTAGTAATGGGGTTTTAATTTTTGAACTTTTTTTTTACATTCTAGTTTTCGCCAGCGGCTTGCGCCTATCGAAAATTGTACTTCATTTATATTCAGGCCATGATCATCCTGTGTTTACCATTCTAATTCGTTCACTGTTCATATGTAATTCAAAAATTTAGTATTTTATATGAATCAAAATCTGCTTTTCGAGAGATCATCAAGCAGTTAACCTAAATGCTATCGCCATTTTGACCTAATTATGTAATGCAGCTACAATATACATTACGCCTCCATCCCAGGCAATTATCAAACGGCCATCAGTTACAATAACAGAGCTATGGGGGCGTAATTAATTCCGTAAGGATGTCTGGAACATGTCAGGGCGAATGCATTGCATTGCAACTTGTTGAATACTGCGACTTAACATCTTGATACTTGACATCGCAGTTGGTTTTTAGGAGTTCTGACACTTGGTTGGTTGGTACTTGTTGTTTTAGGTAGGTAGGTTAGAGTTCGTGAATGAAAGGTTTTCCTAGTTTTATTACTACCAGCCAAATATTGCCCCACTCTTCTCATGCAGAGAAGGCCACGTTTACTAAATGTGGTTTAGTTATTAAAATGTAGGTAGGTTATTAGGTCATTTCATGAGATCTCGACGACTGACTTAAGTAAGACAGTAATAAAACGACTTTACTTGCAAGCTAATTATGATAATATATTAATGAAGCGTTCAATACAGCAGGTAATTATGCAAGTTATTTTGTAAGAACTTATTTATTTTATATCTTCAAAACACTACCATTTCATCATCATAATAACCAAAACGAATAATAAGTAATTCGTATCACGCAATCTTCGTTATGACGCGCATATCATAACTATACTAAGATTATGGTATGTATCAAGAAGACAGGCATAAGGGCGTAATCATCTACAAAAAAAAATGCCAATACCAATGCGCACATATAAAGAAAGAAAGAAAAAATATGTATTTGTGACCCGCACATGAGACACGAGAAATAAGCATAAAGTTAAACAATAATAAAAATAAAAACCCCGTGTAAGACCAAAAAGGGTCCTATCTCAGCATGTGCAGCGATATATATATCATGCATATATTGTAATTATTTCAGCTGCTCTAGCTTTTCCAATTTTCTAGTGGCCAAGAAACAAGGAAACGTGCTACCGTGCACAGCGAGGTGCAGGGGAGACGCTTCTCAGTCTTCCTAGGGAAGTACCCTAACAGGCGTTGCACAGAGGGAAAACGGGGTAGTCTTAAGAGGTAACAGGCCCCTTCACACGTGCTGATGGTGATCACCGGGGTGATGTAAGTGAGGTACAAATCCCACAGCCCCTGGTATTTGCCCCAAAAGGCGCCTTTTGAAGGTTTTCCCACTGTGATGTATGTGTTGATATTTAGATTAAGTAGGTAGTAGGTTATAATTTGTTATTGAGAGTACCGCTGCGCCACGGCACCAGTCTGCAAATATACGCTGTGCTATCAAGACGTTACGTTGTTTTATTCTGCTCCTAGCTGACCAGGCACCTGCTTCTAACATATTTCTCACCCACGAAAACAAAAAATAAGATAAAAGTAACCTACGGCACTTTTTATGAATGGATATGGTAATTTCAGAGAATAGCTCCTACAAACAAACAAATAAACTATTTTACCTCTTCATACCTAATACCAGCTTATTTTTTTTCTGCCTTGGACATGTTTATGCTGATTCAAGGCGACAAATCATCATGAAAACAATACACCACAAGTATCAACATCATTTAATCCGAACACTTCACGCTATAGAACGCGAAATCCCCAAAGCCTAATCGGTTCATTTGGCTGACATGTCATAATATATGACAGAAACGAGTGCTATCTTCAACTTGATATATTAGGGAGCAATTAGGGCCTTATTCCAACCTGCTAATGAGTTTAAGTAGCGTTTATTTCTGGCCTGAAAAAGGGTAGGAAAGGGGCTGAAAAGTACTTACGTTAACGCGTGTGGATGTAGGTGTTACGAAAGTAAAGATCACGGGCATAAATCTAACAAGATAACGCAAGTAGCTCCATCTGTATGAAAACTAAACGTGCCACTTTTTTAGAAACACACCGATGGGAAAAAGAACATAGTCTAGATTATAGACACTTGAGGGAACGTAGTCCACGTTCAGCAGTGGACGTCTTTTGGCGGAAATGGTGATGATGATTATGATGAAGGAAAATGTTGCCTATGTCTCGGCAAACATTTTTTGTAAAGGTTTCACAGCTCAATGCGGCCTAATTGGGCATTTTACTAGGTTTCGGTGCCGGTGCTAGTGCGGTGATATTCGGTTGTATAAAGTGAGAGAATTGCTCACACTTTTTTGTCACGCGGAGAACATTAATTCGCGTCATTTAGTTAGATGTATGCCTGTGGTAAAGAGGTACTTAACTGTGCTAAGGTGGCGTATCTGATGTGAAATGTCGAGTGTATATACTTTTGTAGTAGTTACCTAAACGTTTGTTATGAATTCGTAAACCTAGCTTAATAATACAAGAACATTGTTTTAAATTTTTCGGATATACAGATTGCAAAATTGCTATAGTTTTCATACGGACCAGAAATTATTAAGTTAGTTCATATATAAAGTTTTATTTCAGGCTGAAAGAATGTTGGTCAGCAGCGAGATGGACAGATGACATTGCTGCCATCGCGGGTAGAACCTGGATAAGGAAACACAGGAGCGTGGGGATTGGCACATGAAAAGAGAGGCCGAAATAAGGCTGCAAATGATGTTGATGATGAAGTTTTACTTATTTATTTACGTCCATACAAAACACTTAAAATAGAAAAATATAAAAACAGTTAGGAGGATACATATTCGCGAGCTGGCTGACCAAAACCAGATGTATCCTCCGCACAGCATGATTTTCTTCTTGTTTACGTATTTTTAGTTCACTTCTTCAGCAGTTGGGTTTTTTGATTTTTTTAATAACTTTTTTTATTTATAACTTTTTAGTTTACATTATTTTTTTCGAAGTACATTTAAACATATAAGTGTTTTATATTTTTGAAATCACCTCTTAACACCCTTTATTTTGATACCTCCACAAGGTTTGGAAACAAAAAAATATTGGCCCCCACAATATGGCGCTCAAAATCCGCAAGGTAAAGACGAATCGATTTACGTAAGAATCATCCTAATCGGCCAACGCGTTTGGTCTCTAGAACACATAGTAACAAACATACATACAAACATAGACTGATAAACGCATTATCCTCCTTCGGCAGTCGGGTAAAAAGGAGGAGCAAAAATGTACCCCTTATTTCAATAGAAATTTCTTCCAGCAGACCAGCGACAGGAGAGTTGCATGAAAAATTTTGACTCAGTAGTTCAAACAGACAGATTTTAAGTCTAAACTATTTCTAAAAATCACCGCAGCTATCCCATCCCTTTGAGAAATACAGGTATAATTATTTTATGTTTATCATGTTTCAATTAAACCCAGTAATTCTGCCCTATATATATATATAAATTATTGCTTTCTTTCATAAAAAAACATAAATGCAAATAAATTGGAATAAGGATAAGAGAATGATGATAATGACCTTAGTACAAAACCGCTTTTGAATTTTGCGTAATTATCACATACGTGTACACATGTCTATACAGTCCTTCGAGATCTTTTTGTCACCAAATCTAACCCAACATTACCAGTCTTTGATCAGCGATTCCATTTTAAAACGTTGTGCTAAACTGTCATGGCTGCTGATTTCTGCTACGTTAGCTAAAATGAGCACAATTAAGTGTGCTGCGTCCATTGATGGTTGTATGCGGTGAACGCAGAACGACGAGGGAACACACGGCAGCGGAATTAATACTGGCTAGGATTTACGGACTGGTGTAAGATGGGGGCGGAAGCGTTCATTATAATTTTTAAAGGTAATATTTGATTAGATTTTTGTAAAAGGTGATCCATAATACAAAAACTATTTTAATGATACAAAACTAAACTATCGCTTAGTTTCATATATTTCATTCTATGGGATATGTAACGGGGGCGGAGCCGTATGAAAATGCTAATGTTTTATAATGCGTTCCTGTGGGATTATGCGTCTCATGTAAAGGATCATTATAAGGAAATGTTTGTGATTTCTTGGCACTTTATCTTTCTATTGACTATCACCAGCTGGCAAGGTAAATTTAAATAATAATTGACAAAACAAAATTTCAGTTCCTGTGGCAACATGTTTAAAAAGAGAAAGTTTTTTTTTTTTTACTTTGGATATTATTTATGACATTTTATGTAAAGAATCATTACTATCGGAATGTTTGAACCGGTCAACTTGACTGCACTTGGGGGAGAAGTATGTCTAGCTTAGAACTTCTTCCAGCTAAAATAATAATAGTGATGATCCAGTTTTTTACCAGACGGCCAATTTTTTAACAGACTCCAAAAAGGAGGCTTACCTCGAAACATTTTACTAGATGAACCGATGTTGATGACTCTTTTTTATTTTAAAGCAGGTGATTCTCATACGGGCCCATTTAAATTTGGTGAAGATCTGGTGAAGAAGTTCGGCAATATACAACATAACTCTTCAATAAAAAACGGCAAATCTCTCGGGATTGCTTCAATCGCATGTCTATTTATTGTTTATCCCATTTCATAACATAATATCACGCCGGTACACTCTAAAGGGGTGCGCAGATGTGTACAGTTCACTCTGGTACACTCTCATTTCGCCGGTTATGTTAAATTTTTATGTTATTCTGTTAAACTTTTCTGGCAAAACTTTGGGCATTATAAGTACCTTCCTTATAAGAACTTGATCATTAAGTACTACAACTAAAAAGTGAAAAATACAACCGACTTCCAAATAAAAACACTACAAAGTTAATAATAACCTTAATTTCGGAAGTCTGTGTTTTTGTTTCTTCGTTTTTTGACAGTCGGAGGAAGTCGGTTGTATATTTTTGTAAAAAAAGTTTTTGAGAACTACATAGAAAAAATTGCTCGTTTAAATCGCTCCATGCTTATAACCCGAACCGTTTATATTGCAACTAAGTATTCAAAGCTCAGCCTGAGCGAAGGCTTCAACAACGACATCACTCTGTTCGAGGCTCGTTCAATGATTTACGTATACACAGCTGACTGTTTGCAATTGACAGGGGTTGCGGGACAAGAGACGCTAGTTTTTTCCATGACTTTGTAATGACAATTAAGCATGCTGCGACCATTGCTAGTGCAGTGGAGAAGTTAAATATAACTTCTCTACTGAATCTGCCCCTTAATTATGTCACCATCTGCCTAGTCTATTCCTTATTATGTTAGGGTCGGCCAGTCTTACCAAATGCAGTTGGATCCAGCATTTTACATGCAGCGACTGCCTACCAGAACTTCACAATCCAGTAACTGGGCAACAGGAAACCTGTTAGCAAGACTTGTGTCTGATTATTTGGCTTCTGACCCTGTACCAACTGTCAAAGATCGACAGTGATAGACGAGACCAGCGGCTTAACGTGCTTGCCAAGACACGGAGACACGAACTTTATGTAATATATAGTCACCTATCCACAGATCTGCCATGGCAATAGTTGCTGGGTCTTAGAGAGTTCAAAACCAAGAGTTTAATAAACTGCCAATCTAACATAACACTGGCCTGATATAGATGTCGGAACGTAACTTAGTAAGACTCGTTAGATGCGCACAAGTCATGTTTTAGGTCTCTTTGGTTATAAAGCTGGACGCAGGGAACGTTTAGCACCGTTCCGGGCGCGCGATTGGTTGGTCAGTTGACACAATGATCGACGGACCAATCGCGTCGCGTTCACGTTCCGTTCGGTCTATATGGAGGTTGGTCAGTTCAAGCACTAATAGCGAACTTACCAGGAGGTCAGTACTACGCCAAAAGTTTACATGCCGGGGACTATACGGTGTTAAAAGAAATTAACAAAATATTATTTTGCCTGAGTTTTATCTTTATTAGTTTTCATGATTAATGAGCAGCAGAGCTTGGAGCAGTGGTGGCCTAGTGGTAACTTACAAGTTGCAGGTCGTGGTTTCGAAGTTTGAACCCAGGCAGGCGCTTTACTTTGTGTAAATTATTTCATCACCACTGCTCTCAAAAACGGTGAAGGAAAACATCGTGAGGAAACCGACATGTCCTAGAACCAAGAAATTCGAAGACATGTGACATCCACCAACCCGCAGTGGGCCCGCGTGGTGGACTACGGCCCATCCCCTCTCACAGAGAGGAGGCCTCTGTCCCAGCAGTGGGAACATTAATAGGCTGATTTATTTATTTATTTATTTGTTTATTTATTTATTTATTTAGGATCACCAACGAGTGCCATAACAAAAACTTACAGGAAACATATAAATTGCAAACATTATCATGTTATGCACACTCAATTATAGGTAACCACAGCTTACACATTATTGAGTATACATGCTCTACATAAAAATTAATTATATAAAATCAAAATTAGGCTGATGATGTGTCATGTGATTAATGTTGCTGAAATAATTAACATCAAATACAATAACTATCAAACAGTAGTCGTAACGCCTAATGTCCAATACAGTGTCACTAACACATTGAATTGACATACTACATCTGCTAAATCTGCTCAGCCACATACGCTTGTTAAGGGCCGCAATTGATTTACGCGAGCGTGTTTATGTTTTAGACTACTTGAACTAGATTTTAAAAGATGGATAAGTGTCATCCACTGTTATTTTCTGATTACTTTTTTTCGAGATTTAGGACAATTGAATAGTTTCTGGTCAGAGTCAGTGGATCTGTCAACCTTGATTTTCTTGGGGCATTTCTGGTGGTCAACACGGTTGATTTTGGCTTTTTTAAGAGTTACAGTGGTTGGGTATATAAAGTGGGTTAACTTATCTCAAAATTAATTTATAAATTTAGAATTGCCAGATTTTTACACTTGCCGGGTCTGACTGTGATGTATTCGTGGACGAATTGAAGACGATATTGTAAGTATATCTGAAATTTTGTTAGCTGAGTGTATGATTTTACGCCGTGTATACGCCACGCCGTTATTTTTGTGTAAAACAACAAAACATTCACAAATGTAACAACCATATATTATATAATTTCACATCACACATCACATCATCAGCCTATTAATGTTCCCACTGCTGGGACACAGGCCTCCTCTCTTTGAGAGGGAATAGGCCGTTATCCACCACGCGGGCCCAGTGCGGGTTGGTGGATGTCACATGTCTTCGAATTTTTGGTTCTAGGACATGCCGGTTTCCTCACGATGTTTTCCTTCACCGTTTTGAGAGCAGTGGTGATGAAATAATTTACACAAAGTAAAGCGCCTGCCTGGGCTCGAACCCACGACCTACAACTTGTAAGTCGCGGCCGATACCACCGGGCCACCACTGCTCATTATATAATTTACTGACAGAAAAATTACCAATTGACGTAAATAGGTTTATCTCAAAACCAGACGTTGAAGTGTCAGTTCAACACCCACAAATATTCTCGGTTGAGTTGCAAACGTGGGATGATTCATTTCATCGCCAGGCGGCTTATAAGACAACCTATTTGGCTTTATTTGAAAAGCTTCTTGTTTTTTAATTTACTCGGCAAGGTCAAATCTAAATGTATACTTATACTAGCGGACGCCTCGCGGTTTCATCCGCGTAGTTCTCGTTCCCGTGGGAATACAGGAAATAAAAGTAGCCTATGTCACCCGGGGATAGTGTAGCTTCCCAACGGTGAAAGAATTTTTGAATTCGGTCTAGTAGTTTTTAAGTTTATTCGTTACATACAAAAAAATACAAATCTTTCCTCTTTATAATATTAGTATAATAAAGAAACAAATCGTTCGTTTTTTTAACCGACTTCCCAAAAAGGAGGAAGTACTCAATTCGGAAGTTAATTGAAAGAAATAGAAAAAGAAAAATGTGTCTATTAGCATTAAAAACAAAAACACCTTAAATTTAAACAAATTCCCTCTCACAGAGAGGAGGCCTGTGTCCCAGCAGTGGGCACATTAAAAAGGCTGATGATGATTAATGTCAAAAGGGCCTCAGCTCAGCATAATGCCAAATGGTAATGCAGGGTTTACCACCTGACGCTGATTTTCAGCTGCAGCCCTCGAGTGTCATACGCTCGAAAACACCACACATTTATAATATACTGTTTTTTTTTGTAAAAAAACACCTAAAATAAAATTTTGTGACCCTTAATTATAACACAACAAAAATAAAAGTTATATTTGCCCATCAATTAAAGAGAACAAATAAAATAAGTATTGTATTGCGTCATTAAAGCGGGGGCAGGTCGCTGGACTAAAATAAATTAAAACACAATAATAAAAGCAATGATAAAATCGATCAATGTAAAAAATGGATGAAAATTTGTTGTATTTATTATTGTAGGAAGTCATCTCTGGTGTAATGTAAGTAATGATGAGATTAAGATAATTCTTTCTAATAATAATACCAGCCTGTTACTGGCCCACTGTAGGGCTAAGGCCTCTTCTCATACAGAGAAAGCAAGAGCATTAACACGCTTGTTCAAGACGGTTGACTATTCCAAACTTATATATACAACAACCGGCTTCCAAATAAAAACACTGTCAGAATAAATAACCTGAAAAATATGATACATGAACACAACATGTGAAATTAGAGTGTACTGTATACATCTGCATACCCCTTTAGAGCGTACCAGTGTGATTTTATGTTATGAAATGGTGTAAACAATAAACAGACATGAGATTGCAGCAATCCCGAGATATTTGCCCTCATTTTGAAGGGTTCTGTCGTATATCTCCGAAGTTCTTCATCAGATAAAATGGGACCACATTAGAAGCAACAACTTTCAAATAAAAAAAGAATAATCAAAATCGGTTCACCTGGTATAAAGTTCTGAGGTAAAACACATTAAAAAAAAATGTCTTTTTGAATTCGGTTAAAACGTACAAGTTTCCGAACGATGTTTTCCCTTCACTGTAGCGGTCGTCAGTGATGTCCAAGACCAATTATGTGTTTTTTATATTTGGTACTTGGCCGGATTTAATAACATATTATTATTGTAATAAAATGACCGGGGATAGAACGGTATGGAAGAAGCAAACGTGTTGCGCCGACCCCAAGTAACATGGGATAAGGGCAGGCAGATGATGATGGTACTTGGCCGGATTTGTACCCACGACCCCAAACACGAGGGGCAAGATTTAAGTCACGGGGCCATCACGACATCTTTGCACATTTTGACACAAGTTATTTTATAAAATACTGTTCTTGTGGGTTAGATCACGGGTCTATAAGAGGGAATCCACGGGGTAAAGCTTGCTAGTCCGTTCTTCTCCACGTAGATATTTTCTAATTTTTGGATGGTAGAATTAGGTACTTAATCAAGATCCAGCCCTAGTGGTCCCCCCAGCGACGCCCTGAGCCGAGGTTCGTATCCCATAGGGTATTCCCTCATCATAGGGTAGGCCCTCAGCGTGGTCGCTTAGGTTATGTTTTTAGGCTCTAGCTTAGTCTCCACAGGGAAAGTCCGGTTCAGCAGTAGTCGTCATTTGGTTGAACTGCGAGAAGGAACACAAAAACCAAAAAAAAATAAAGCTAGCTAGCATACCATATCTTTTTTTTGTAACCTAAATATAAATTAGCAATACAAATTAGCATAGGTACAGACGCCCTTTTCAGTGTAGCCTCTAGCTTTGCTCTTTCACAAAAACTGACAATTAGCTGTCTTATTATTTAAGGTACGTTCATTATTATTCTGTCCTTTACTGTTTATTTTTACGAGATGCAGTAAACGTTGGGCGCATTTTAATTACATAGTTGGGCATTCCAAGCATTTTTATTAAGAAAAACGTATTCTTTTCAGGTTTAAAACATTTTAATTTAACTGCACTGTTTACATTACATACATATAATACCTATGTAGGATCATGAGGGCCGAAGGGTATATATGGTCTGAATTTGGGCGTTCCCATTTTTGTTGTATAAACAAGAACTGCACAACCAATAACAAGGTTGTTAATTACAGTACCAGTTTTACCAACAAAACAATACAAATGGTAACAATACAGTTAAACGAACAAACCCATAAGGTTACAGTTCGTACAGCAGCCTAAGCCACCCAAATACAAAGTGTATCATTCGCCATCAGCAAGCCAATACAGCTATGTGAATATACAGCAGCGCTGTACCAAATAAACCGACAGTTTTGTCGGGAGCAGGGGAGCTCTTTATCGAGTCTAATCCGAAGATAGACTGACTTGCATACCGTTGCAAGCTCTCTTATACCTTGCTATCCCTCCACAACAACTCTGTCCGATGACATACGGAAGTACGTCACGTGTTTACTTGATACAAAACACTAAAATGTGCTAAATCAAATTAAACTTCGATTCTAAAATCATCAAGTGTAATAGATCACTAGATAGACAACAGAGCTAGTACAAAGCGGTAGGTCAGTAGGATAGAAAAATACTCAAGAATAGAATAATACTTACGTGTAGTTGGTAATTCAGCAATAACACACAGTTTGGACTTTGAACTATTATTTATTTACCATTTCACACTAGTTACCATCAACTCCATACAATATATCCACTTAGGTCAACAGTACAATCTTTCAAGCCCGCCCAGACTAGACTCACGAACTGACTCAACGCGCCTCGTGTCCGCGAACAATCCCCCTCCAATCGACAACTGTCATTAGATGTGACGACATTTGACATTCGAATATTTTCTAGGATAATCATTTTAACAACTTTTAAGTACTATTTGATGTTAAATATAAATAATTTAATTCTTAACAAATAAAAGATGTATTTATCAAATAAAAACCTAACACTCGACCATCCTGACAACGTGTATGACCCCATACGCGTATCCGGTGATAACCTAACACTCGGCCTGTTGAGTCAGTTTTCAAAATCTAAAATCAAATCCATCAAACCATTCAATGGCACTTGGGATGTAAAAAGTTCAAAGTCACAAAAAAAAATGATTCTACTGTCCATTCGCAAAAGTAGTTTGCTATGGAGAAGAATGGACAAGAAACTCCACACTTACTCTTTTCTTTAAAATAAAAAACTTCTTTTAAATATATTTTTCAATATTAATTCATTAATTATATCTGAGTACCTTATGAAGTATGATTCATCTAGAATAAAACGGCTGTTCTATGTATAGATATAAAGTATTTCAAGCAATAACAATTATATTGATTCATTTGATGAATATGAACATGGTACTCGCATATTTACAAAATCTGCATTTTATTCGCCTGTATAGAAACCCGTGACTTATTTGCACATATATCAGTTCGCGACTTGCTTGCGTATAGACTTACAAAAATTAGGAAACAAAACTAATCAATTGTAACGTTTAAATTTGGCTACTTCGTTACATTATACTAGTACGTGAGTAATTTTTAAAGCATGATTCATCAAGAACAACACGGTTGTACCACGCTTAGGTACAAAGCATTAACAGTTAAACTTAATCATTTGATAAATAGGAACATGATACTCACATACTTACAACATCTGCTATTTGTTCGCTAGTTTGCAAACCCGCAACTTATTCGCATATAGACAAGCCCGTGACTTATTCGCATATTGCGATTTAGTCACCTGTAGGCAAGTCCCGCGACTTATTCTAAAATTTATATGTACTGAGATGTATTCGCCTGTAGGCAAACCCGCGACTTATTCACATATAGACAAACCCGCGACTTATTCGCATAAAGCGATTTATTCGCCTGTGGGTAAGTCCCGCGATTTATTCGCCTATAGGTAAACCCGCGACTTATTCTCAAATTTACATGTACTGCGATTTATTCGCCTGTAGGCAAACCCGCGACTTATTCACATATAGACAAACCCGCGACTTATTCGCATAAAGCGATTTATTCGCCTGTGGGTAAGTCCCGCGATTTATTCGCCTATAGGTAAACCCGCGACTTATTCTCAAATTTACATGTACTGCGATTTATTCGCCTGTAGGCAAACCCGCGACTTATTCGCATATAAACAAACCAGTGACTTATTCGCATATTGCGATTTATTCGCCTGTAGGCAAGTCCTGCGATTTATTCGCCTATAGGTAAGCCCGCGACTTATTCGCAAATTTAATAATACTTTGATTTATACACCTGTAGGCAAACCCGCGACTTATTCGCATATAGCGATTTATTCGCCTGTAGGTAAGCCCACAACTTGTTCTCAAATTTAATTGTACTGCGATTTTATTCGCCTGAGGGCAATTCTTGCTATTTATTCGCCTATAGGCAATCCCCGCGACTTAATCACAAGACATTAAAAATTTGGCAAACATACCAAATCATTTCCAACAACATTAAAATTTTACAATTTCGACCGCACTCTACTACTCTTCAAGCAAGACCTCATTCAGTATAGGGTTAATATCGCAATTCATACTAATTCCATATATGACCACTACGGCGTTCTGCCAGCGGAGTATTAGTATTAAACCCTCCAAAGACACTAATACCGAAAAGTGATTTAAACATCGCACTTTCAGTGTTAAATGACTATCATCAAAACAAAACATATTGAGCTAAAACAGTTCTACAAATATTACTCATGACATACTGGGATTGACTGAAGTCCATCTACTAAAAGAAGCTATTATCGAAGACTATGATTATACGTATTACATAGGAATACCAAATATATCCCCTTAGTAAAGACAAAAGACAAGTAAAACATTTCAACTTTTATCGAAATATCAGAAAGAATTTGTGTTCCACAAATAGTTCTAGAAAACCTGCCTTCTGCAATTATACAGTCTTATGCAACCTCCGAAACCTCGTCGCTAATTAAACTTTTATGAAAACTTAGAAATACTCATTACTTTACGAGTACCTTCATAATAGTACATTGTGATACAAGGGTGGAAAAGAGGCTATCGCAAACGATCTGTCACCAACAAGCCCGAGCCGAAGGCGAGGATTTTCAATGACACGAGTCCGCAACAACCCACACACCCATGCACCACACGACGTTTTTCAATACAGTTGTGGGAAATAATAAAAACAAATCACAGAATTACATTTGTTTCTTCCACAAAATAAAATTATCGTAAGTCGCCATATATCTTTATCGAGATTTTGGGGGCAAAATTTCATCTTGCGCTATTTCGCCACATAAAATATCGGGTGGGGTTAATTCCATTTCTTCATTTGTATTTGAACTCATATAAACAAAATAAAATAATCAATTTATCACACAAAAATTAAAATTTTCAGAAATGGCGCGTTTTTGCAACATGACGTATATATATTTTTTCAATGAAAACAGCCCATACAACCTATTCGACTTTTGACAATTTTCTTTTATGTGAAAATAAAACTGGCAATTAAATATATTAAACAATCATTTAAAAGACTTTTGAGAATTCAATGCTAAGATGTACGGACTCATTAATTTTTTTTCGTATAAAATCTATCCAATTTTATTCTATGTATGAAAACTCCTTGCTACTAAACTTTTTAAAATTGACTTATACATTTAAAACTCAACTGCAAAAATAATGATCGAGCTCGTAAAAAAAACCCGCGTATCAGAAAAATGCCTATGCAAAAGATTTAATCTTCGAATTATAATTATAGCCTCTGAAAGTACTCAATGTTTAACAACTGTATTTAAAAATACATTACCTCTATGGGTGATTTTAATGCACAGATCGGGGTATCGGTAACGAACATTAGCATTTAGTTGCTGGAAAATATGGTTATAGAACCACCAGCACTCGTGTAGCGAGACTCATTCAATACGCATACGAATAAAACCTCAAAATCATAAACAAGATGTTCATGTTAACACTTAATCGATCTCTCCAAAATAAACATACAAAAAAAATCTGAGTTTGGTCATACTATGACTACACAACCACAATTACTTTCAAAGTACGAAGTATCGTCGTCAGTTTCGTCTGGATAAGACCACATAATGCAGAGAGCTTCAATCCACCAGAAATCCATAATAAGAAGCAGGCGCACTTCTCTGACACGCCATTAACAATGAAAACATTGAACGAGCAAGAAGCTATAAAAGGTTCCAAAAATAATCTACCAGGACTTATAGCGTCACGTGAAAAGTATGACACAAAAACCTTATGCATATTACCATAAAAATCATGCACTCTATACTGGAATAATATAGAATTTATCAGAAAAACCGCACAGTTTATGAAAGAAACCAATGACAAAATAAGCCAATACTGTACAAAAACGATAAAGAAAACTTCATTAAACACAAACACAGAAATAAGGAGGTGCTCCCCATAGAACAACCACTACACGTACAAATATATCTATAATTTTTTTTACAAAAAATTTATGAGATTATCATGTGCTATTGTAGTATCACAAAATTGATCCCCACACTTTAGTATAGTCACCGCTGACATCGAATGACCCTCTGTATAGCACCTGTCAAGAAATATATCCATCTCTAATACACTACCAAATGTGAATCCTGAATGGAGTTCATAAATATAGCTACGGTTAATTATGCCAAACTATATAACCAACCAGATTCATTACAGCAAACTGGTATGATTAACTAAAGCGGGGAATAAATACTCCCCTGTACGTGAAACCCTACAACAATCAATGAAGATGAAACCAGAGAAGGGCTATCAGATACATCAGGCAGGTTCATAAACAATTGTAGGAGAATGGGCTGTAATCCAATTATGGAAATTTGACCAAAAGCTCATCAGCCACATGATATATGCGACCGATCAAGAAAAACAATTGCTTCTTACAAGGCCCTTGTCAAATTGTTAACTCGATCAGAGTTATTGACCTAAACGGGTAACTTATATCGAGCAGCGACGGTACGGATTTTCTGGCATCCAATAGCTACGACTATACCCCGCCGAAAAGAGCCTCTCAAGACCAATATTGCCAATTATAAGTCGGTTCAGCGTTAGTGACCCAAACAGGCGACTCATTAGACATCAAAACAAAGACTTGTGCTCGATGTCCAACTGCCATAAGATACAAAACAGAAATAACTTTTCAAAAGAACACTCGATATTAAACTGCCTTTTGCTAATTCAAAAATATTCAGATTCAATGACCTAAATAGGCAAGCAATTGGGCCCCAAGATTACTACCTTTTTCTTTTGGCACCTAACAGCCACAAGACACATGCCACCGAGAAAAGTCCACTCAAGAAGCCCTGTTACAAGACAACTATTGTCAATAGTTAGTCCGTTTAGAGTTTACACCAAACTCAAAGGTTTTTAATTAAGGGTCACTACATTTACAGAAACACGGCTAGCGATTATGTCCAAACCCAAAAAAGCAAAATTCCAAGTAAGTCAATAGACGACATACCAGAATTTAAATGATATCTACTTAATGGATCACATTTAGAACTCTGTAGCTCCTCACGTGTCAACTATCCAGAGAAGTCATTATAATAAGAAATATTCAAACTGAAAAGATTCATCCGACACATCCCAGCGCTACTGGGGCGAAGGACAGGCTTAACGTTTGATCTAATGGAGCAGACTCTTAAAACATTGTTCCTAAATCGGCATATTAGAGTCCAATATTTTAAAGTGGACGCTTATGGATTTATAAAACAATGATTGAAATGCACAGTACTAATGAAAGTAATTAGTTGACAAAATACCAGAATTCAAATGACTCACATTTAAAGCTCTCTAGCTCCTCAAGTACCCATATTCCATGAAATGGGGATATTTTCGAAGAGATCCATCTAACGACACATATCATATCGCTACTGAAATGCAACAAAATTGTCTATTGCCCTTTGCAAGGACTGTACTATTAAGACCCATCATGCTTCTATGGAGCAAAATATTAGAAGGAAAAGTTATGCCGATTTCAGTGATCATCCTGTTGTACAAAAGCTAATCCAATGGATATTGGGCATTATCAATAAAGAAGCCATATCAGCAAAATCTCATCAAAAATTAAGTTACGACTAAATAATCACCACATGTCATCCACTAGGTAAATAACATCCCTCTCAAGTTTGTAGAGAAGTGTACCCATCCAAGCAAAAGAATCTCCCTCAGCAAAGCCATAAATATGAAATAAGTCTATAGAAAATTTGAGTAGTAGAGTCGGTAAAAGATTAACGATCACTTAGCTATGGACATCCAGGCTGCTGCTGTAATAGCTTCTTGTTGTGATGTCCTGGACTGCTGCGCCTTGGGCTGCGACGTCCTGGACTGATATGCCTTGGGCTTCGACGTCCTGAACTGCGTCACCTTGGGCTGTGGCGTCCTGGACTGGTGCGCCTTGGGCTGGCGCCTCACGAGGCATGATGTACATAAAACAAATAGAAAAGGTTTATGAATAACTAAAGTACACAAAATATATTTGAAAATGTATGCAGGGTATTTTGAAAATATCTCTGAAACGGTGCGTCTGAGCAAAAAAATAACCAAATTTTCACAACCCTTTAAGAAACCCCGCTTAAGGGACAAGATACTTAGTCACAATTTTTTTTGTTTTTTTTTTTTTTTTTTGTTCTACCCTCATATTTTTAAAATACATTAAATATAGTTTTAATAAGACATTTAAAACTAATTTAATAAAATCGTAATCAAAAGCACTTGGTTTCGTAATGGGCGCGTACATCCCGCTTCTGAAATGTAATAGATCACTAGATAGACAACAGAGCTAGTACAAAGCGGTAGGTCAGTAGGATAGAAAAATACTCAAGAATAGAATAATACTTACGTGTAGTTGGTAATTCAGCAATAACACACAGTTTGGACTTTGAACTATTATTTATTTACCATTTCACACTAGTTACCATCAACTCCATACAATATATCCACTTAGGTCAACAGTACAATCTTTCAAGCCCGCCCAGACTAGACTCACGAACTGACTCAACGCGCCTCGTGTCCGCGAACAATCCCCCTCCAATCGACAACTGTCATTAGATGTGACGACATTTGACATTCGAATATTTTCTAGGATAATCATTTTAACAACTTTTAAGTACTATTTGATGTTAAATATAAATAATTTAATTCTTAACAAATAAAAGATGTATTTATCAAATAAAAACCTAACACAAGTAATAAAAGAATAATTGTCGTAAGCTAATAATAGTGATAAGACAAAGAATAATCAAATTAACATGTCAACAATTGTTTTGAACTTTACCATCGATTACAATTATCGAAATAAGTTGCCAAAATCAATTGGTGCGTACACAGAGTACTCAATAAATTATGATTTGATTTATTAGGCAATAATGGACAGGAAAATCACTTAAATTAGTAATAAGAAAAAAAATATTACAAATTGATGACTACCCGCTATTTTAATTAATAACCAACTCCGACACCTATATATTTACCTAAACTGAATCGTAAGTATCTACTTTTTAGGGTTCCGTACCCAAAGGGTAAAAACGGGACTCTATTACTAAGACTCCGCGATCCGTCTGTATTTCTGTCTGTCACCAGGGTGTATCTCATGAACCGTGATAGCTATCAGTTGAAATTTTCACAGATAATGTATTTCTATTGCCGCTCTAACAACAAATACTAAAAACAGAATAAAATAAATATTTAAGTAGGGCTCCAATACAACAAACGTGATTGTTTTGACGTTTTTTGCGATAATGGTACGGAAACCTTCGTGCGCGGGTCCGACTCGCAAAAGGCCAGTTTTTTTATGTTGCTTAGAAAAAAAGCTTAGTAGCTTGGTATCCAGAAAAGAAGGAAAAATTTAAATTGCGGCGTCAGTCAGATATCGCATACACTTATTTTGTAAGAAAACAAGTGCAAATGTCGTATGATCGCACTTGCAATTTAAATCGCCTATCGGTGAGATAAAAATCTAATCGCGTCGAGCGTTCAGCCTGTCGATTCCGTAGACATCTCGCCGTGATGACATAGGTGAGGTGACCTCGAAGTGACTTGTCAACCCAAACGATGCTAGATATTGAAGCTCACATCACATCACCTAAGTCATCACGGTGCGAGTTTTACAGAATAGCACTTCAGAAAGGTCGCTAAGTGTACATTCCTTTCATAAAAAATCACACGAGCAAAATTACATACAGTTTAATCTCAACACTCGCGTAAATGGAACCCTAACTCATCTATAATTGGATGATTTACTAGGTTAGTAGCTAATATACCGCACAAATCAAAAGCAGATAGTTATATTAACCCTAGCGAGCTTATCGGGCATCTATTCGGCTTACAAACGGTTAACACTAAGCTGACTATGTTCTAAGTGAATACGACTCTCGAAGCGTAAGTGATTTAGTTACGAGTTGGAAACATTTCGAGCGTATGTAGTTGTAGATTAGTGGCGTTGATATTCGGATATCTTTGGCGGTACTAAAGTGTGTCATGGGTGTGAATGTGTCAGTAATTTAGCAATAGTTTATTGAAAGGAGGTATATTTTGTACCCGATTGCAAGAAAAGGGTTATGTTTTTACTAGAGTACGTACTTGTTACGTAAGAAACATGAATTACCTACAGTGTAGGTTTGGTCAATCCTACACAATCGTTTGCTTATAGCTAGCTGTTTAAAAAAAATACCACCAATATCTCTAAAACTTCTGTATTGAAGAGCAATTATTGCGCAAAAATCGCTATCGTTTTGCTCTTGCCAGATAGGTAATAAGCCTGCCGGTCTTTTTCTAAAGGTTAGGTGGCCTAAGCTTCTGAGATAGACTGTTGACAACAATGCAGTCAGCATTGTCGATGAAAATACCAAAATCGCTATACGTATGCCTATAATATTTGAGGAGTTATCTCGATTTCTCTAGGATCCCATCATCAGATCCTGACCTGATGACTATGGGACCAATTAGGAAGTATACCCTTCAAAACAAAAGAAGAACTTTTGAAATCGGTCCAGGCGTCTTGGAGTAATCGGGGAACATACATAAAAAAAACATAAAAGTTTCTAATTTTATTTCAAGTCGGTTAAAATATACTTAAACAAAAAAAATAAAATAATAAATATATTTTCAAACTCATCTTGGGTGATACTCGCTCAGACCTGAGAAGTATGGTAGTATACGCAGGGACAGAGATTTATACTAAGTCAACAGTGAGTGGACCGAGCTGCTATCGTCAATAGAATGTCACTTGTCTAGAGCCTCAGGTACACTCTCACCTGACTTCTTCTTCTTCTTAGCGTTTTCCCACTTTTGGTGGAATCGGCTCTCCTTATTTCACGGTGCCAAGACTTTCTGTCGAGGATTGTCGGGTCATGCAATTTCTCCTTCCTGAGAAACTTCATCATGCTGGTCCACTATGTCAATGGCGGACCTGACAAGTAATAGTATAATTATTTTTTTTGCTTTTTAATATGCTCATGCATACTGCGCTACCACGGGGAGATAGCGCAGTTATCTGGGACTCCAACGCACTAAAACTCCACCGTATTATCCAGTGCCGCTTATGGCGGGAACACGGGCACGCATAAGCATACTTCCGCGAAGCCGCCGCGGCTGTCCGTCACAGGATCCTCCTCTGTACCAATCATCACCAGCGCACCAGATCACGTTGCACGCCGTGACCACCCCAGGGACCAAACCAGGACGTGGGCGCCTGACCACCCCGTCTATGGCATCCTTGGTGCCCCTGTGACGGGTCAGGACAGTGGTCCTACTACTTTTCGGCCGCAGGGATAGGGAGAGTGGTAAACGCTTTACCGACAATCCTTCTCCCCTGTGGCCTCACCGTGTCCGCCATCAGACGGTGGCGACCCGTCCAGGCCGTTGAGGATAGGGAGAGTGGTGCACCGTAATACCGGCAATCCTCGCCCGCCACGGCTCTGATGAGCGGCCGCTCCTTGGTTTCCTATTCGCTTCACCTTGAGGTTCCAAGCCACGTCTACTGTGCCCCCCACCTCGGCAACACTCATGCGTTCCTGGTTTTCTACTCACCAGGAGGGAAGTTAGTATAACCTACTCGAACATCCCACACATTATACTCAACTAACTTCACACACAATATAAATAAGCCAGTCTCACCTCACATGATCATTGATCAGCAACTAACGGTAGTTAGTTAGCAGCTCATTGGCGCACTTACTACATGTAATAACGGTAACGCACGGTAACTCTCCGTGTGTTTCGCGCAGATAACGAGGGTAAACAGACTATTAATTGTGGGGTAGGCGTGGGTGGGATGGTGAGCTTGTTGGAGAGCTAAATTGTTGGGTGTGAAATGTTTCTGGGATTAAACAAATTATAGCTGTTTCGTTTCCTTTAGTTAAATGGATCTAGTCGATGATAAGTGGTCAACTGACCACCACATTAATTTTTGCCATCAGGGGGGTGACCATAAGCTCATAGAGCAAGGATGTTTTTAGTGTGCGTAAATAAGTGACAAATGTATCTGACATGTATACATCTGTTCCTTTTTCACAGTCGAACCATAATAGTTTCGATACGTCATGGTACGGGGGCTGATCTCAGTGAATTAAACTCAGCAAGCAATTTTGTTATCCATAAAACTACTCACCGAACAGCGGCCCACCGCATATTATAATGTCAAAGTGTCTTGTCTACTTTTCTTACTAATATTAGTTTATAAGTACCTAATCTGTACATACTACAGCTTGGCAAACTCGTGCGTGACTTCCATAGTCCGCGGGCGCAGGGGACGTAAGGCAGCGGGGGTGGTAAAAATTGCGCGCGGGCCGGGCGTTAACTGACGGGAGCGTTCTTCGCGTCATCGTGCCGTCACATCATTGGCTAGTAACGTCCCCCGCCACCCGCGCGGACCATGGGACTGTCACGTACGAATTTGCCAAGCTATAACATCTTATGAATTAATGGTCTGAATTAAAATATTTTTATTTATTTTCTTGTATTTATTATATGGGCAACGTCAAGATAATGAACAGCAGACTTCTCATATTGCAATAAATGAGACTGAGGAAAACCATTTCCTTCTCTTATTACATCCATTTAAAAGTCACTGACTCAAAAAGAATTTCACTAAAACATTATTTTTATAAAGAAGATATAGATGAAGAATATTCGCTGACATTTCTCTCGAACCGTGTGTCTATTTCATAACTAGCGTTCCCACACATATAACGGAAAATTCATTAACATAATATATTGCAAACAGTTGCAAAACGTAAAGTGTGAACAGATATTATATGGGTTTTATGATATTTGATCAACGTGTCGTTGGGTAGGAAATGGTTTATGGGTAATACATTCGTTGTAGCATGTGGGAGGTTATTATAAGAAAACCAATAATTATAAAGGGTGAATTTTTCAAGTGGGCTTAGATGTGTGGGCCAAATCAGAAACTATTTGGAATACCGAAAAATAGACAAAGGATACTCTGGCCTGATTTTTGCAAAATTAATATTCTAAGCCAGTTACGCGAGTCCTTTGATTTTGAGAAAATACCTCACACTGTACTATTACAACATCCGATAGTGTCGCTTATAAGGGTCTAACTCTGAGAATGACACACGGCAAACTTAAGGAATGACGTCATTTTAACTTTATTTTCTTTTTATTTTTTACTAGAGGACGCCTCGCGGTTATACCCGCGTAGTTCCCGTAAAAAAAAACGGCCAAGTGCGAGTCGGACTCGCACACGTAGGGTTCCGTACCATTATCGCAAAAAACTGCAAAAAAATCACGTTTGTTATATGGGAGCCCTACTTAAATATTTATTTTATTCTGTTTTTAGTATTTGTTGTTATAGCGGCAACAGAAATACATCATCTGTGAAAATTTCAATTGTGTAGCTATCACGGTTCATGAGATACAGCCTGGTGACAGACAGACAGACGGAACGCGAAGTCTCAGTAATAGGATCCCGTTTTACCCTTTGGGTACGGAACCCTAAAAATTAGCCTATGTCACTCGAGGATAGTGTAGCTTCCCAACGGTGAAAGAATTTTTGAAATCGGTCGGTTTCGGAGTCTATAAGGAACATACATACATACTTTCTCTTTTATATATATAGATAGATTTATTGAGTGTTTTGCGCTATTCCTCATACTTCATAGTCTCGGATTTGGCCATCCACACCCACTTGAAAAACTTATCCTGTTAATGATACTTCCATTTTCCAAAACACAGCGAATGAAGATACAGTTTTGTTAGTCCAATTTATCACACTTTCTAACTCAAAAGAGATTGGCATAATTAAAACAAACTAGCAAAACAAAGGAATATTATGGAAAGAGTACAAACTAGCACTTAGCTAATTAAGCAGTCTACTAATTGGCAGAACAATACGTCCTGACATCAGAAAATAAACTTAATTACTTATACTTTACGTCTTTATTGCAACTCTGTGTTATAATTTTGTTTAATTAAAGTGTTGTTTTTTACTTTGATAGATGTAGAGCACTGTTTAAGCACATTGGTTTGTGTTATAAATATATTCTTATTAATCTGCACTAATAATAAAGTTGAAGAGTTTGTTTGTTTGAACGTGCTAATCTCTGGAACTACCAGTCGGATTTGAATAAATATTTTTGTGTTGGTTAGCCCATTTATCTGGTTAGTTTAGCCATATATCATCACGCTATGACCAAAAGGAGCGGAGCATCAATGAAAAATTAAAAAACGGCGAAAATTTATTCATTTTGAGAGTTTTTCCTTGCTTGCGCTGCGTAGGCGGTTAAAGTTACGCAACAGTCATGTATGTAGGGCAGATGGGTAGGGTAGGTGGATGGGTATGTATGGTAGGGTAGGGTAGGTTTGTAGTGTAGGGTAGGTAGGGCAGGTGGGTAGGTAGGTAGCCATATTCCTTTTGAGAGCTTCCGTTGCTTGCGCTGTGTAGGCGGTTAAAGTTGCGCAACAATCATGCATGTAGGTTAGGGTAGGTGGGTAGGGTGTACAGAGGAGGACGCCATCAGCGTCCCAGAGGTGACACAGGCAAAGATGGGGGCGGCCGTGATGCGGCTCCGGGCCAAGAACGTGGCTCCGGGGCCCGACGGAATCCGCGGCCACGTGCTAGCCCTCGCTCTGAAGGAGCTAGAGCCCTGGCTGAGAGGACTCTTCACTGTGTGCCTTGACCGGGGCCAGTTTCCCACTCTGTGGAAATCTGGTCGTCTGGTCCTACTCAGGAAGACGGGGCGCCGTGCGTACTCGCCGTCCGCGTACCGGCCTATAGTGCTGCTAGACGAGGTGGGTAAGCTGTTCGAGCGGATAATCGCTGACCGCCTCGCCAACCACTTGTACAGAGAGGGGCCGGACCTGAACGAAAGCTAGTTTGGCTTTCGGCATGAGCGCTCCACCATCCACGCGATATCGCAGGTGAGAGTCCTGGCGGAGGAAGCGGTGTCCGGGGTGGGGTGATGTTGGCGGTGTCCTTGGATATTCGAACGCATTCAACACCCTGCCCTGGAGTTGTGTTCGGGTTGTGTTCCGTTGATACCTTCAGGGCCGACAGGTTCTCCTCACTCGAGGAGAGACCCAGCGACCCCGAATCCTTACTGCGCGAACGCTTCCTCCATACTTTGGAGGTGCCACGCGAGTCCTGGTCAAACAAGTTGCCTTCAGGATCTGAGCCTCCTCGGCTCTTGTTGCCGCCGACTACGGTAAGAGGTACGTCCACATGAGGACTTGAGCCTCCTCGGCTCTTGTTGCCGTCGGGGAAGGCAAGCGGTGCATCCTCGTCGCGCAGTTGCTCCAGATGAAGCTGGAGCTCCTTTTCTCGTTCGTGGCGCAGGTCGGTGGTGGTCTGCCGGCCTGTGAGACTATTGGTGCCCCCCTCAGATACGATGGGGCTGCCCTCTAGGAGATCCCTAGAGGGGCGGGACTCGCCCTTGCGTTGCGCAGGGGTACCCGCGTGAGGATTTTTTTCCTTTAGTCTTATTTTTTTTTTTCCTTTTTAAGGGTACGGTCCCTCTCCCAGCGCTATACAATCCCTCCGGCCATTCATCCCCTCGGCACGCGAGACCTTGGGATTGGGTTCCATCTCCACTGCACGCCCACTCGACCGTCCCTCTGTAAGCAGAGGGGGGAGTAGGCGTTAGATGGCCGACGGACTAGCCGTCCCGCCTCTAGCCCGGTTCCAACCCCCTAAATGGGTCCAGGGGCGAAGGACTCGGGGACGTCCGTCGCCCCCACACATCAGGACCTGAGATGGTGGCAAGTAGTGTTCCAGGCGCGCCCCTCTTAGACGTCGCGGGGGGAGTCCAACACCTCACTCCCCACCAAACCGAGGTCGTGGCCCGCAGAGGCGGGCTGGCACTAGCTGGGGGTGGCGGAAGTATCGTTATGCCCACGACCCCCAGCGTAGGTGTGAGATGGAACACCGGGCTGGTTTTTAGTCAGTAAGAGTCTGACAGACCCCTCCGCCCTCCCCAGGGCGGAGGACATCTAATGAGGATTTACCAATCCAGAAAAAAAAAGTTGGGTAGGGTAGGGTAGGTAGGGTACCTACCTTACCTACGATTCGATCCGATTCCGATTGAGGATTTACCAATCCAGAAAAAAAACCTTACCTACGGTCTGATTATGACCAACGGTATAAAAATGGGTTTTCCATTATTGCCACCAGACGGCGCTCAATTTGTGCTCAAATTGAATAAAGTTTGAGCACATATTGTATTTTATGTTATATGAGTACGCGATCGAGCTCGTTTAAAACACATACGATTCGTATATAAAGCACTTATTTGTTCTGAGCGGTAATCTAAATCATCATCGCTTACGACGATATCTTTTTTTTAGCCTATACTGTCCCAGCACTGGGCAAAAATCTACCCGATAGCCCTTCCCTTTGTATTGCCATATCCAGCTAACTACGCAAGCACTACTTCTAGGCAAGCGTGCTTCACCGTCGACCACATCATCAAAGAAGAAAATCTGTTCAAGACTTGATTTTTCTTGAGTTTTTGGTCAGGGGGCATGAAAATAATTGTAAAATTGTATAGAAATAACTATTTATTGATCTTAACAAGTAATGCAAAAAACAAATCACAAAACCAAAAATTTTACTCCCAAAATTCATAATGAAGTTAGGTACTAATATTACATATTAATTCTTTGTTTAAGAATAAATTGTAATAGTGCTAGACTCACAATTCAGTATTTGCAACAAAAATAAAAAATAGATAATATTATATACATGACACAAAATAATTGTTTAATTCTACCTACATATTACGAGCATCAGAAAGATGGCGACCTTTAACAGTTTTCCAGAGCAATTCCCTTAATAACCACAGTACTACTAGCTGAAACTTGTTGTCCCTCTCATTAGCTGGTTCGCTGTCAGTTCTCTCTAAATTGTCGTAGCTTTCACAATTTTCCTTATTTCCACCGCAGCAAGGTTCTGATTGGCAGCAATTTTCACAATGTCTTGATCGTTCTTCGCAACAGTTGCCATGGCAAGATCTTTTTTGGTTACAGCATGGTCTAGTAGAAACATTGTGACAACACTCAGGTCTTTGACGAGATCCCCGATGTTTTTCACATGTTCTTCTGCAACGGCATTCGGACCATCCAGATGGGCCCCGTCGTCCGCAGCAATGCTGATCAGCGCTGCGTCCAAACCAAGGATGATCAGCGTTGCGTCCAAACCAAGCATGTGGTTTGTCAGTTCCTGGGCTGTGACAGCTGGTACGCTCTGGTCTGCATCCACGGCTATGAGGTCCACAGCAGGGACACTCCGATGCTCCACGGCAACTGCATCCTCTCTGGAAATGCTCGAAGGGACCCCATCTTGGGCGTTCAGGTTCACGGTGACAATGTCTTTCAGGACTGTGATCGAATCTTGGTCTTCCAAAAGGTCCAAAAGCAGGTTTTCGGCCATAATGATCAGAAGGGTCCCCACGGAAGGGACAACCAAAAGGGGGTCTGCCCATTCCAGCGAACGGACCAAAATGGCCTCCGAAGGGCGAGTTGCTCTCGCAGGGTCCTCTCATGACTTCGTTTTTATATCTCTCTTTATTCTATACTTAATGTAGTACACAAAATTGTGTCAATTGTTTAATAAACAAGGTTACTCAAGATTTTTCTCAGTTGAATATAGATGCTTTTCCTTTGAATGAGTTCACTCGAATGCCGGTCATATCAAAACACATTAGCTTATATCCAACTAGATAGTGACGCAATATTCACAACAGATTTCGAGTGCGATTGTACTGATATGCTGATGAAATTTTTGGTAAGTCTTTGTTGTTTTAATAAAAAGCTTGTTCACTTCTAATGCGATGGGATATTTGATATTTATAATTTACTAGCTTCTGCCAGCGGTTTTGCCTGCGTGTGAAGTGTTTTCTTATCATGGAATGAAAATGCATATGTGCAGTCTGGAATAAGACTATTTATTATCTATCTTTGTGCCAAATTTCATCCAGATCCCTTCAGCTGTTCTGGCGTGATAGAGTAACAAATATACATCCATCCAAACTTTTGCATTTATAATATTATTAAGTAAGATGGGTTTCAAGACAATGATGAGTTTTAGAAAAAATCGTCATTGTCTTGAAGTAGTTAATTTCTATGTTTTCAGGAATATGGGCTTCCTATATCTCCGTAACTCGTGGTTTTCACATCCACATTTTTGCATTTATTAGAGTGACGAGCGTAAAGAAGCATTACTAATTTTTATAAATACTATTTTCAAGAAAGTTCTGTGAAAAGAAAACACAGATCTCCTAACATATACAGGATTGTCTTCAAGTCACAGTCAATTTTGACTTAAAAGTGGGCGTAGACTGAAGAAAACTTATATTGTCTGGGGTCAAATTACCTGCACTAATTATCTCTAAAGTGTCCAGTGACCGAAAAATTACTATTTACTACGACTATATTAGAAGCGATGAATGACGTCACACGGTCATGGCCAGTTCACCATTATGAAGTTGTGGACTTGTCTACGTCAATGTGAAAAAAATAAGCTAATAGTTATTCCAAATAAAAGTAATCAATCGATTTTAAACCTTACAAACTTCCGATAGAGATCAATTTTCATTGCAAATACCTTTTTTTGTGATCTTATTAAGTCGTTTTTTTTTGTAATGAAAAACACATTAATCTGTATGAGTTACCAAAATAGTTAATTTAATAGACGCCACACCCACATTAGTAGGAAGATCAAAATGATGTAACTTATGCAATAATGTTGTGATATCTATTTTTTTGTTTTTCCTCATTGATGTTAATCTTATCAAACTACATGATTTAGATAGAAAAAACAGTATAATGAAATCTATATTGTGTGGGTAATGTTTTGAAATTGTGACTGATTGCATCATACCGGATTCCACTATTTATTTATTTATATACACTTTATTGTACACCATAATAAACAAGAAAAAAAGAAACTTAATACTATAGTATACAATTGGCGGCCTTATCGCATTCCGCGATCTCTTCCAGGCAACCTTGAATGGACAGAAATTACCTGGACATGACATGGGGTTGTCAGTGGTGCGACAATACCAACAATAAACATAAAATAGATACTCACTAAAATACATACATATGCTAAATAATAGATACATAAATACATACATACTTAATATATAAGCAATGAAAATAAATGATGTACGACAATCAGCACATTATGTCAAAAACCAAGAGCACAATCACAGCGATAGGTAATGTTCTTTGATGAGTTTTTTTAAAACAGGCAACGACTGAGCACGTTTTATCGAGTCAGGCAATGCATTCCACAGACGAGCAGCCTGGACAGTAAAAGATTTATCCATGAATGTTGTGGAATGCATTGGCATTTTAAGTCGCAAGTTATCTGATGACCTTAGAGATTTCGTGTAAAGAAGGGTGGAAGGAGTAAAGAGCACTTTAAACAAAAGAGAAAGAATATGAGCATTCCGGCGAAGGCGAATTGGCAACCACTTGAGCTTTACACGAAATTCGGAAACATGGTCATATTTGCGCAAACCAAATATGAACCTTGTACAATTTTTTTTTCAATTATGTATTGTCATAACTTTTGTTTACAGTTATTTTTTATAAGAATAAGAATAACATTCAAGTGGATTGACTTCCTAGACCTCACACTAGGATTCCCTGTGTCGTGAGATCCAGGCTACTTCATTCCATTAATATTTTTTATAAAAGGCACAGTTTTAAATCTTAAAAATAGGTAAAGAAGAGTGTATGCATGGTGCTGTGATTTGTGTCAGTTGTGTTGGTGTTTTAAGAGAGTGACGGTATGTTATACGTATGTTAGTGAGTGAAGTATTTGTGAATTGCCAATGTGTGTACTGTGAGTTTTTACTAAGCCAAGAGACTTTCCGTCATATCTTAGTCCAATGTAAGAAGCCAGTTTGTTACCGTCACTCTGCGACCAGCCCGCCACACTTGTCTCAACCACTGCAACTCCAGAAAGCCTGAACCAACATGAAGCTCAAAATATCCCAGTACAACGATTGAACTGTCTTGGACCTCGCAATGAAATGAATCATAAAATAATCGAGAATGATTATTGGTTACAATATGTAAATCTATTATTCAAAACATACCCCACTGAAGGTTAAAGACCACTTCTTATTCAGAGAAGGCCCCAGACCGCTCGAAAACTACAGAGATATTTTATAGACATATCGCCGTTAAAACTTATGTCAATCCCACCCCTCCTTATCTCATACCTCACTTTCAATATCTTTGTACTTAACACGCTAGGTTGTGAGACGAACGCAGCTTGCGTTCGTCTCACAATCTTCTCTTGCTTTGTCCTTCTCATACTTCTGATTTTATTCATTCTTCCTTTCACATTCAGTCCATTCTTCTCTGGAATGCGCATCCTCACGATATCAACAGGACGGCCACCAGCCAATATGCATTTAAGCGGAAATTGCGGCATAATTTTGTACACCAATAGCAGAGTCGTCTCAATAAACCTCCTTTCTATTACTTAATATAATATATTTATAGTATTTGTGTATTTATTATGGTTAGTATATAATATGTATGTCTATTTTATCTATATGTCGGGTTAAGTCAATAGTACGGACGTCAAAACAAATCGCAAGCACGCCATCTGGCGGCAAAGCAAGAGAACTACGCTTTGGCGCGCTTTCTCTAACCACTTGCGTGGTGGGGATAATAGAATATTGCAGTTGAGCTAAAATGTACTAGCAGTTGAGTACTGACAGCCGTAGAGCTAACACGTCGTAGAATCAGTGTCGATCCGTAATATTAGTAAGCAAGAATGTAACTTGTGTCTATTTGCATATACTCAGTGTATCGAATAATTTGTGTGATTTCATTTTCACGATTGTACCCAACGACCTGCCCACACACGATGTCTTAACCTAAGGGAATATATCCTGACTTCCCGATGGTTTACATCTATCGGCCAGCCTTGATGCGACATCAGAATTGGGATTCGGTCGTGCTAATGAGATCACATGTAAAAACAATGCTAGTGAAAGTGGCGGTTACATTCTTGCAAAAAAAATCGCGGTGTCAGTTGCGACTACCCTCAGTCTTGAATAATAAAAAACCAGTCTGGAGCGGAGCAGCAAGGAGGTTAGCAACAACCAAGAAGCTGGACAGGTCAAGGAGGAGCGTGTGGACGTGTGGAAAGATTCATACGCACGGATCTTTGTCAATCTGGTGAGTCGTTTTCATTTTGTTATGACTATTGCCAAGAGTGTTAGTTATTCAAATTTCTGGTTTTGTGTACGATGTGGCGGCCAGTGGATTGTCGGGGTGGCCCGTGTTCGGTCCATACTCTCATGTTAGTTATCGCTGGTCAAGTTTTGGTGTTATTGAAGAGTTATTATTTTGCTAACACTGGCAGTGACCCTTGACTAGCCTTGGCCGACTATGGTTACGACGCCGACGGCCTTAGAACGATATGGTGCCTACCTTACACTTTAGTCTGGAAAATAACGTACCTACCTTACACTTCAATCTGGAAAATATTATAATTCCAAATGAAATATTTTGATTAGTTTTGTAGTGTAATAGTTCTATGTAGTGAGAGTTAGCAAAGTTTGAGAAGAAGCATACTATTCTTCTTTTGTGGTCGTAGGGCCAAACTGTCTTAAAAGTGGTAAACTCTACCAGGCCTCGTTAATTGCGACTTAAAACGCTATGGTATTCATTGGATTCTCTAAAGTCCATATACCTTCCTGGACTCTTGGGACATTACAATGTGTGGTCGATCATCAAGGTTAAGCAACGCTTGACGAGGTCGGTCCGTGGATGGGTGACCATTTCAGCATACCGGGTTTCCTCCGTGCCTCGGAGAGCACGTTAAGCCGTTGGTCCCGGCTGTCATTTGAAGATCTTTGACAGTCGTTACGGGTAGTCAGAGGCCTGAGATTTGACACCAGTCTTGCCAAGGGGTACCGTTTTACCCAGTTACTGGTTTGTGGAGGTCAGATAGGCAGTCGCTCCATGTAAAGCATTGGTACTCGGCTGAATCCGGTGGGACTGGAAGCCGACCCCTATATGGTTGGGAAAAGGCTAGGCAGATTGATTAGTTTAGGTTACTACGAGTACACCGGTGCATCGGTTAATTTCCATCAAAGCTGTGTATAGTTAAGATAACCGTGTGAACATGTACTCTCGTAGTGTTTTTCATGTTTCAGATACCATATTGCGACACAGTGGAGCCTCTGCTGCAAGCTAGCGGTTGAGATGCTGAATGTGAAGGTTGACGTGTCAACTTCTGAGGAACGGCAGCCTAGCAGTTCGCAGGTGGTAGTCGAACGCTATGACCTCAGCTGTGAGGTCGGGAGCGCGCGCAAGTTTGGAATGGAATTCTCGGTGAGTCGCTTCCATGTTATTTCGATAGTGAGGTCGAAGGTTCTCTAGTGAAGAGATGCTAGTTCGAGCTTTAAGAGTGTTCATGTTTGACCACTGAGTTGGTCGTGGTGATATCTGGCACTATCACTGGGTAATTAAGACAAACTTAGTAAAAAGCAAGTAGCTAATAAGTTTCCTATTGGCTAGTTAGTACTTTCCTAGTTTCAATATTAGGTTTAGTACGAACCTTAGGATGAGTCCAAAATGACTGAATAACTAGTAATTTTCAGTGGCAAAGCGAGTCGTTAATGTCGTGGGGTAACGAAATTGTATCGAGTTAGTAACGGTACTCGTCATTTACCTGTACTCAGAAAAGATCTTGTTGCGTTCTTGCACAGCCGTCTTCAGATCTGAATTCACTTGCTTACTTTCAGAGTAATGTTATGATAGCAGAGTAGATCTCGCGATCGTTTTCAAGGGCTTGGAGATGAGTTAGTGAGCGATAGTAAAGGGTAACTGTTGATAGTCTGATTTTAACGATATTGATCCGAGTTAATTCGTGAAGCTCCTTCACACGAGGTATTGAGAAGCAAATGTTGTCAGGCTTAATTCCGCTCGTATTAACAGTCTGTATGTTCCAAGATCTTGAAGTAAAAAGCGCGAATCTTGTGAGCAGGATCCCCAATCACCAAGTTCCTTGAGAATTGGACATCATAGTTGATGACAGTGGTAGTGAAACCAAATCTGATTAACATGTCTGCTTATGAGACAAATTCTGGACCGCACCTCATGCGTAACATGTCGCGATGGGTTTTTGAAGAGGTTTCATGAGTTGAGTATGCATTGCCTTTGAATTATGGTAAAGAGTAACAGAATTGTTACAATTACTTTGTTTAGTTGAACTTGTTGATCGTCGGACCTTTTTTCTAATGAATTGTTGTGTGAGAATCTCTAGTACGAAAACTAAATAGACCCTGTATTAAGTCCGCGATAGGTGATTATGACAAGATGGTGATCGTTATACACCGAAAGCTATAAATAAGTACGCTTAGAACCTACAAGTATACACATGGTAGGTCAGGGAAGATACCAGCGGGTTATGTACCAGTCGATGTTGATGTCAAAAGGATTTTGATGATAACGAGCAAGCTTAAGGTGTCGAGTGATTGAGTCTATCAGCCGTATTATGTTTGACCGTACCAGTGGATTCTGGCGGAGGTCGGGGTCTAGAGAGACCGTTGTGTGAGAGCAATATAATTGCTAGTCGGCTAAAGAGCCGTGGCGTTAGAGGTTTTACTCGAGAGTTTCTGTAAGCTTGGCAGTTTTTGCTGCAGAATAAGTTTTAAAGTTTGTTTGGAATGACTGTGGTACATGGCCCAGGGTAACAGTTTAGTTTAAAGAGTAGGGTTCTAAAATCTTTATTTTCAGGAATCCAATAATCTAGTTTGGTCAGGAATAGCCGAGCGTTGTGTGGCAACTGTTGGCCTGTGTGGCAACTGTTGGCCTGTGTGGCAACGGTAGGCCTGTATGGCAACGGTAGGCCTGTATGGCAACGGTAGGCCTGTGTGGCCTGTATGGCTGGCGGTAAGCCTGTGTGACACTTTCTGGTGGGAAAATTCATGTTTGTGTTAGGAACCTTACAGAAAGTTCCTATTGAGTCATAAGGTTAAAAGAAAGTAAACTCGCAGTCATGCGTTTGGTGAGGTCACCATGATAATTTTGATGACGTTCGAATCGTCAAGCCCTCATTACGAAAATTTAAATAATTTTGGTTTTTTAATTTTGATTACTTTGCGTAGATCGTGTTAGTAAGACACACAGAGCTCAAGTACCAATTGAGATAGTAGATGAAGTAGATAATGAATTGACGTAACATAGGACAGACTAAATCTGTGTGAACAGGTTCTGAGTTCAGAGAGTTGAGTTGACTCGACATCGTGGAGATGTTCGAGTAGAGCAATTGTGATTGCTAAGAGAGCTATAAGATAGCTAAATATCGTGAATAAAATACCTGGTGGTTTCTTTTGTTGGATTTAATTTGAGATTAATGACTATTAGTGGTACTTGGACTTTGTAATCACGAAGATTGGGTGCTTTTAGGTACCAAATCGATGATTGAGTTACTATTTTCTTTAAATTGGAAATAGAATTACTCTTCCCTTGCAAAGGTGAAAGGAGACATTTAAATGATCATGTTTGATTGATTCAAAATGTTTCCTCACTCACCTAGAGTATGCGTCAGGGTTGGACGAGTGAATACTGTTTGGAAATTTTGTGTTTCAGAAAAACATCCCTTGTATGATGGGAGACTGGCGGGTCGGAGTAGACTAAGAGGACGTGTGGCGCAACACGACATGAGATGGCATGGAGCAAGGACAAGAAGATGATTCCTGCGGGTGATAGATTTGGGGATCTGTCACCTGAGAGAGGCCCGAGAAGGCGACGTGTGTGTTCCACGCTCGTCTCTAAAGAGGAACTAGGGCCTAGATAACACCATGTGGTTTTAGTCAGTAGGAGTCTGACAGACCTCTCAGCTTTCCCCAAGAGCTGAGGACATCCATTGAGGATTTCCACATGATTCGATACACTGTTAGAACCTGACAATGAGGAACAGACGAGGACGGCTGTCTCGCAGGATGGCCGTGTCGGGTTTAGTCAATAGTACGGACGTCAAAACAAATCGCAAGCACGCCATCTGGCGGCAAAGCAAGAGAACTACGCTTTGGCGCGCTTTCTCTAACCACTTGCGTGGTGGGGATAATAGAATATTGCAGTTGAGCTAAAATGTACTAGCAGTTGAGTACTGACAGCCGTAGAGCTAACACGTCGTAGAATCAGTGTCGATCCGTAATATTAGTAAGCAAGAATGTAACTTGTGTCTATTTGCATATACTCAGTGTATCGAATAATTTGTGTGATTTCATTTTCACGATTGTACCCAACGACCTGCCCACACACGATGTCTTAACCTAAGGGAATACATCCTGACTTCCCGATGGTTTACATCTATCGGCCAGCCTTGATGCGACATATATATACATTTTAGTGTACACATTTAATTATAGTAATTATAATAATAGTAATTATATACCTGTATGTTGCATGAAGTATATAATAAATCCCTAGCATTCATCGGAACAGCTTACTGCGAGCTCACTTCTCCTAATTTTTCACGGCGAGTTTTTCAGAAGATCATCATCATCTTCTTTGCGTTGTCCCATGTTACATGGGGTCGGTGCAACACGTTTTCTTCTTCCATTACTTCAGTCAGAATAGAATAGAATAGAATGTAACTTTATTTCATTGGTTAAATAGATGTAACATGTCACTTATAAATAAAATTAAATTAATAATAATAATAATAAAATCTTTATTCAAACTTCAAATTGGTAAACTATACTAATAGGTCTTATATATAAAGTAGGTACAACAATGTTAGGTGCCTGTACTAGGTAATCCTGTATCACAGGCGGTAGGGGCTCAAACAATGTAAATGTAAGGACAAATAATTTTTACATTATTTTCTTAACATTAGAATAGTGACAGAGATATATTGATTTATTTATAATCTTAATTACTAAAACAGATGCAAATTAAAATTAAATTCTATTCATAATGATAAACAGAAAATTCCTAACTTAGCTTAGTTTACGTAAAATTGTTTGCACTTAATTATTTACACACACGGACAACGAACTTTGAGCGTCAGCAGATATTTGAGCTGGGCTATTGCAAAATGTTTTTAAGCCATTTTGCCAAAGTACGCACGGCGACAAATTTCCTACGACAGCAGCAAATTCAGGTGAAGTAGGTCAGCGCAGTAGCCTGTTCTTGTTGAGTCGGCATCACGTGTTCAACACGGAAGTCTGGCCTTGAGTGCGATGCTCTAGGCGCCCTCGTAATCGACAGAGTTGATGTATCTGAATTCCGCCATCTTCCTTGCAGGGCACTCAGGATCTCCTGTTTTATGATTGCTGGGCTTTTTAAAGCGTGAGCAAGTTGCACATTTTGGTACATCAGCTTTCTTCGCGCACTCTGTCATCGAGTGCCCAGTTTCACCACAATGCCCACACGTCGAGTTGACCTCTCTGCACGTTTTCGCTGCATGACCATATTGTTGGCACTTGTAGCACCGAGTTACCAGTGTAAAATCCCTGACAGGACAGGATGTCCAATTAATAAAAAGTCTCGATTGAGCGATTAGGGCTTTACGTATATCAGCTGGTACTTCAATGACGTAGTTGCAGGTCGACGCTTCTCTCTTCCCAGATTTGTGGCTTAATTTTACCAAGGCCAGGAATGATTCTAAGGACATGTCTTCAAACTTGTCGGCTACATTTTGTTCAAATATGCATCTGAAGACCTCATTTTCAGCCATGGAAGTCGGCACTCCTAAGACCACGATCCGGGGTTTGCGCTTGCTGGGTTCGTCGGCGGTAAGTCCTGAAGTAGAGAGCTGGACTGCTTGCTTTACTTTATCAGCGTCATGCTTGGTCTCGGTGCTGATAATTACGCCTCCATTTTTTGTTTTCCGGACACCACGAACATGCAGTTTCATTTGCTCCGGGCGTATGATCTTCTTCACGAGGTCCTTGGTTTCGTCACTCGATTTCAATTTATCATGGGGATAAATTGCAACCGAGCTTAAATTATTGGGGCGCACAAAGTTATTTGCTCCCTTTTTTACCATTTCGGCAAAAGAAACATTACCCGCAGTACCTGAGTCCTGTATAGTCTTCCTGAGGTCCATGATGTGGTCTGAGAGGTCTCGCTTTTCAGTAAGGGATTCAATCATACTGTGCGATAGTAGGGATCTAGCCTTTAGCGACTGGTATAGTACTGCCATTTGTGAGGTACCGGATCCTATTTTACGGCAAAGGTTTGCTATTTTCATTTTCTGCTCCGAATTGAGTTTTCCATCCGCGGCAATAGAGCAGACTTCATTTAGATGCAGCTCAATAGATGACATCCATTTTTGAATCTCGGGCGTGGTGATGATCTCAGGTGGCGCCGCCGCCACAGGTGAGGCAAAGGAGAGCACTGGCCCCCTTGAATTCGAGGGTCTGTTATCCATTTTATGCGTACACTAACACACTTTTACTATTTCATTATAGTATGTAAATACACACATACTAAGCTAAATTAAAAGTGCAAAGTTGCTAATACACTTAAGGAGGTCACTATTATTAATAATGTATTTATTTCAACTAAATATTGCTTGTGGGCACGTCTTTACGCGACAAGCGCCGAAACGGATCATCACGGATCAATTACAAGTGCGTTTGGTGTATTTTTGGCGCAGTTTGTCCGGGGAGGGATCTTTTGCAGCCTATTGCTAACTCTTTTCACACACGGTATTCACTATATAAAGCAAGTGTGAGAAATGTTGGATTTAAGATCCCATCAGGTCCTAGACCTGAAGTTACTTATGATCTAGGAGTGACTTTATGAGTCAGAGCCTATGCTGACGGGGGAGAACCGATCTCTTGTGGAGTGGTTTGCCTCTCTCCGATTTATTGACGTACTCTATTTCGCCTATTCTGTTTGCAAAGAGGAATGGGTTGAATTGGCCATATCTCGTATACGCGGGGCCAGGATCTTCTAGGCCGGTGATCGTTAGTGATGTGAGTTTGTCGATCATATCGTGATGAAGATCGTGTACTCTGATATGCCACGGGTCCTGTCCAAGCATCCAAGCCGGGACCAACGGCTTAACGTGCTTCCCGAGGCACAGAGGAAACTCGGTATGTTGAAATGGTCACCCATCCAAGGACTGACCTCGTCAAGCGTTGCTTCACCTTGAAGATCGACCCGTGCGACTGTTATTATTAGGCCACGAGCTCCTTCAAACGAAAACGTCACGATATCGAAACAAATATTCCGCCTAGCCCGTTTCTTCATCAGACTACAAGACGGACGGCGATACGCCATCGGTACATGGTGGACATCCCACCCATACGGACTAAACGTTTTGGAAATAAAAGGACTGGCATTCCCTGCTGGAGTCTGTGTTTTCCGATAGCTACAACCTTGGAGTCTTTAAGTCAATTGTGAATAGGTTACTTCTAGGCAAGCGTGCCTCACCGTCAACTACATCATCGCTTACCATCAGGCGAGATAGTGTTCAAGCGCGATTCTATCGATAATAAAAAAAACGAAAAACCTCAAAAACTATGTCACGTGATCAATCCCTTCCATTTTGACATTTCTATCCCCGCTTCCGTCAAAGCAAAGATTGAACCTTTGTAATGTTTAGTTACTACGCAAGCTAAATGTTCGGGCTACTTGCAATAAGTACTAATGGAATGTATTGAATCAAAGATATTTGTGGTAATATGATAAAGGTAATTGTGAGTCAGCCAAATAATTTGTAGCTATGTGATGTTTTTCTTTTTGTGAGACAAATAAAGACATTTTAATGTCTTTCTTAATTTCTATAAATATAGAATTTTCATAGTTGTTTCAAGGGATTTGTCACCACAAGCATTTATCCCTATGACATTGCAGTAGCATATCATATAGTGTTAAGATGTGCTTCACGCCTTAGCTATTTCTCTCCATAGCGTGACAGTTTAAAAACTTTTTTGAGACTTTTCTGAGAATGAAGCTCGATTCATTCTCAGCGATTTTCTTATAGTCGCCTCCGTAGGTTCAGTCCACAGTAGTAGGTACCTAGTCTTACCGGTTCTAAGAAAATAGGTGTTTTGTTATGTTATGTTAATAGCAAGTTGCATAATATAAACTTATTATCTTAATCTTTTGTTATCAGTAACTTCATCAGAATTTCAGTACGGCCCAACTTGTAACTGATATCACATATTGCGTCATTATCAGGACAATAAAAACTGGAGTACGTTGATATGACCGGCATTCAAGCGAACTAATTCAAAGTAAGAACATCAATTGAGAAACTCTTCAACACCGCCAACTACCATATTTCAGTGTCTTAAAGTATTGACTTACGAGTACAAGCAAGAACATCAGTATTCAACTAAGAAAAATCTTCAGTACTGTATCTCCGTACATTTAAGTTTTGATCAAGAAAATCGTCTATATTGTGTATTAAAACAGTAAAGAAAAATAAAATCATGAAAGGACAAGAATTCGATGCTTGTGATCTGCCCTTTGACGGGTACTACGCACCTCAATCTGAAAGGAAACGCAAACCATGGGGCTGTCCTTTAAGTAAGCACCATGACCATAAACCAGGTTATGTGCCTTTCCGTAGTCACGGCCCTGTAAACCATGGACATCATCATCACCATGGGCCTCATCATCACAGATTTGGACCACCTGAAGATGGCCATAGAAGACACAGCTGTGATCACTGGGGACTTCCTGCAGACGGGCACCGACGACCAGGCTGTGGACGTTGGGGATCTAAACGTGATGGTGGTGGACCATCAGAACACCACTTCCATGGACCTCGCAGCTTCAGAAGTGCTCACGATGGCAGGCCTCACCACTTCCACGGACATGGAGCTCATCCCTGGTGGTTTGGGCAACGTGGTCCAGCTGAGTCCCAAGAACATCCTTGGTTTGGATTTTGGAGTGGACCTGATTCGCGTAGACCCTGATTTTTTTTCTTCCGATGACGATAGAAACAACGTGAAGATTTGTTTGATATAATATGACTTTTTATTTTTAAGAAAACTTTGTTTGAAAGTTTATAGTTAATTTGTTAATGAACTTGTAGTAAAAATTAATATTTTTATTGTTAGATTAGAAGTTATTGAACATTTTGATAACATATAAATTACAGTTTTAATTTATTGATTTATTAATGTGTAAATAATATCTGTGAATAAATTAGTCTCAATGAAAAAATGATTCATATCAGCCTTTTAACGTTGCCACAGACGGGACACAGCACAGGCCTGCTCTCTGTGAGTGGGAAAGGGCCTGAATCCACCAGGGCCGAGTGTGTGTTGGTAGATATCAGATGTCTTCAAATTTTTGTCGGTTCCCGCATGGTCGAGGTGGGGGGGAACCGAAGAGGGGCCGCTCGTCAGGGCTTTTGCCGGTTAAGCCGACGACGTAGCGGCCAACAAGTAGGTTGCGGTGCCACTTGGTAACAGGTGACATCGCAACTGAGGCGGGCCGCGATGTCGTACGGGGGGCATATTGGCTGAGGGTTGGATCTTCCGCAGTCTGGATGGAGTCACCACCGTCTGATGACGGACGCGGTGGGGCCGCAGGGGAGGAGGAGTGTTGGTATAGCGTTTGCCGCTCTCCCTATCCCCGTCACAGGGGGACCAAGGGGCTATACACGGGGTCGTCTAGCACCCATGTGCTGGGTTGGTTCTTGGGGTGGTCACAGCGTGCAATTTGTTCTGGTGCGCCGGTGATCGGGAGTACTCCCCAGAGGAGGCTCCGGTGACGGATAGTTGCGGCGGGTTCACGGATGAATGCTAACACGTGCCCGTGTTCCCGCCATAAGCGGCACAGGAGGACACCGTGGGATTTAGTAGGTTGGAGTCCAACACAACTGCGCTATCGCCCCGTAGTAACTCAGTATGCATGAGCATTTCTCTTGGCATAAAAAAACAGGACATACTGGTTTCCTCACGATATGTTTCATCACGGGCAGTGGTTATGAAATAATTTGCACAAAGTAAAGCACCTGCCTGGGTTCAAACCAACGACCTACGACAGGTAAGTCGGGGCCGATACCACTGGGCCAGAACAGTATTCATTTATTATTTCTGCTATTACAGTAACTGCCAATATTAAGAAACCCAATTATTATTAAATTATTCATCATTAGCTTTTATCGGTAGCTTCACCCGCAAGATAATTCAAAATATTCTATAGGGATATGAGGAGATTTCTAGTGGGATAAGAAATCCAATCACCACAAGACAGACCGACTTTTAATGTCACTCACGATCGCACTACATTACGTCCTTATTTTCTATTCAATTATTTGTCATTATCACATATTATAATATATATATTGCTATATTTGCGTTAATCTTTTCAAACAATTTTACTAATCGTTGATTTTAATAACGCATCTGTCAGTAAAATTGCCTACTAGAGATATAAATTTGACATTACTTGTATGGACCATACAAGTTATGTCAAATTTATATCTCTAAGCAAGTATACTGACAGATATTGAAATCTAAACTAAGAAAAACAGCTGCGTTCAATATAACATCAAAAGAAAAGTGTAGATTAGTCATCATTATCATCATTATTTCAGCCGAAAGATGTCCACTGCTGAACAAGCCCCCTCCAAGCGTCGGCACACTGACCGGTCCTGTGCGTTTTGCATCTCACTCCAGAACTTTTCAGCCCCATCGGCCATCCGTTCTGCGAGCAATGTGCACTGCCACAATAATACATACATTTTATTGTACAAATGGATGATGAATGATTTGTTTGTTCGTTCATTGACACACACACAAATTATGCAATTAGCACTATGGAATAATTAATAAATTTATCAATTAAATTTCAAATTAAGTATTGATCAAATTAAAATGAATCAGATACAAATTGTTACTCTCTTAATTATATCTTTAATTTAATCACAATCAATAACTTAACTATCAAATCTGTTAAACACGATCAATTAAATGTCAAATAATGCATGTTAAATGAATCTGAAAATATCAATAAATGAATGAATTTACACAAAATAAATTCATGTATAATAAATAATACTTGAATTTATATTGTTACTACAATTGTACTCAGGGAAGAATAAAACTGGCCCACCGTAGTACAGTTTATAACTAGTACGGGGGTCAGGGAGTTTAACATCAACCTGGTTTGAAATTGGAACATGTACTCGTATTAATTTATGTTAATGTGTAAACTTGATGTTACCGTTTTTTTATCTGTGCCAATAAAATTATTATGAAATAATTATGAATAGTTTTATATTTATTGTCCTGTTTATTTATATTATTCTGATGTCACGTTGGTCTAGTGACCGCAAACTCTACTACTGAACATGAGATCCTGAGATCGATTCCTGGGTTTAGAAAGGTGTTATTGGGTTTTTCCATATGTAATTTATCTGTAGCAGAACGGGGTATGGATTAGTGTCCGATTTTTGGCAATAGGCTAACCTGCATTATTACATTACTATTATTACATGGAACTTAAAAAAATCTATCGAAATGATAGAGTACCACAGCAAAATTATAAACAGGAATCATCGTCGTTATTATTTCAGCTGAAAGACATCCACTGCTGGACTCGGAACAAGGTCAACTCGCTCCGCAATCATCGTCACACTGATCGGTTTTGTGCGTTTCGCTTCAGACAGAAATAATGGGTATCAACTGGCAATAAAGCATTAAAACTAAACTTTTAATTTCAAATAAGTTAAAAGCAGAGCAGTTACTTTAAAAGATTTTTTAACGTGTTCCCTCCACAGTAGGAATTTCTTCCTGTATCGTGGGTGCGTTTACAAACATATAATCACACATAGACAAACACCCAGAGTCGGAACAACTATCTGTAGGCCATACAAATATTTGTTCCGTGCGGGAATCGAACCCGCGATACGCAGCGCAGCAGCAGCCGATCGCTCAACCTCTACGCCAACCGTGTCGTAATTTTTAAGTTCCACAAAGTATAAGATTTGTGTTTGTTTAGTGGTCATTAGATATAGATAGGTTACCCATCACGTCTGCAGAGTTTCGCTACATAATTTAATTAAACAAACCCTAAATCATAAAAGTCTAAAAGTTGTTATAGTTTTAATGCGATTTAAATCGCAGGCAACTATTATAGTAAAAAACTTAGTTCATTTTCCAATTATGATAATTTATTCATATTTACATTCATTCTTACTCAAAAACTTATTATAAAGCTTTCAAGCTCTGTCACTTATCAAAACACAATACAAAAATTTCAATATAATAATTATTTATCTTATAATTCTCTAGAAACAATGTTAATATGACATAAAATTAGTTCAAAACATGGTTAAACTTAAAGCACTAGAATTGTACAAAAAACCTGTGCATTTCATTCAATTATGGGAACTAAGTATTCAGGTTCAAATAAACTAACTAAAGCACTTAAAATTAAATCACATTCTTTCTATTCTAATAATGGTTAAGAAAATATCACTATCTGTATAAACCAACATCATCACTTAAAAAGATTGGGTCCATGTAGCATTTCAGGTTTTTTAATTAGGTCCAGGTTTACCCCAAGGTCCCGCCCAAGGACTTTCTTGGGATTCAGCTGAACCACGTCATCCAAACCACCTGGGATGAGCTCCGAAGTTGTATTTGCCAGCTCCGTGTCCATGGAAATCGTAAGGCATGCCATTGTGACCAGCTCTGAAGCCGGGAAGTTCATGGAAGTGGTGTTCTGATACCATCACTGTCGCGTTTATGAGTGCATCCACAGCCGGGTTTTCGATGGCCGTGTTCGGGAAGTCCAAATCTGTGATGATCAGATCCAATGAGATGGCCATGGTTTTTAGGGCCTTGATCAAATCTTGTTTTTCCAAACGGTCCAAATCCTTGGACATGATGCTTATTTAAAGGACAACCCCATGGTCTTCGTTTTCTTTCAACTTAAGGTGCATAGTACCCATCAAAGGGTAGGTCGCAAACATGAAACTCCTGTCCTTTCAATTCAATTCAATTTATTTATTTCAAGTAACACAGACTCATAAAATAATAACAATAAAAGCAGCACACGCAGTCACATTAATTAAATTCAAATAAAATACAAAACAATTAAAATTTGATTCATTAAAAATAAATTAAATTATAAATTAAATTAGATAAAAAATTGCCATTAAAATTAAAATTATACAATAAAATAAAACATAATAATTAAAGTTTTCTAACCGGCATTGGAACCGCAACATGCTTGCTACAGCCATGCCGGACATAAGGGCAGTCCTGTCTGTCAGCGATCATTACCAGGATGGTATTGGGGCTGGCCCGCACCCGGCGCACCAGGGACGTACAACGCTTACGCATAGCAGCGTGAAAACAATCAGTGCGCGCCATTGCGAACATCCCTGACGCGCTACACCGCCCGAAACGCATTATTGTACTGGACACGGAGGGCACTGTACGCTCTTTCAGTATAGTCAACCCACAAGCTGCATGTGTACAGTGATGTGCAGTAAGCTTTAAAAAGCGTGACCTTCACACCAACAGAACAACGTGAAAACCTGCGGGCTATCATGTTGGCTCGCACCGACAGTGCCCTCTGTTCCCGCTCAATGTCAGCATGGTCTTTAAGGTCCTCGGTGAGTAGATGCCCTAGATATTTAAATTGATCCACTCGGTCTATCGGAGCACCCTCAAGCTTAACAGCTGGTATGTTAATAGGGCTCGACACACCGATGGCCCGAAAAACCATGTATTTGGTCTTCTTCCCATTATATTTTAACCCATGACCATGCGCGTAATCCGTACACGTACTGAGTAGCCTCCTCAGCCCACATATCGACGCGCTCAGCAGCACCATGTCGTCCGCATAACTCATATTGTTGATAAAAATTCCGTCCACATAACAACCGACATGCTGACTGCTGAGCGAGACGATCAGTTCATCAACATACAGATTGAACAATGTTGGCGAGGTCAGACCGCCCTGCCTTACGCCACATTCGCTAATATAAGGGTCCGACATCGCCCCCGCCCATCGGACACTATTGACCTGGTGCCCGTACCAGTACCTGAGTATGCTGATGAGTTCCCACGGTAAGCCCGTTCTCTGCAGCTTCCCCCAGAGGATATCGTACGAGACGAGGTCAAAGGCCTTGGATAAATCGAGGAAGCACGCGTATAACGAAGTCTTTCTCGTCGTGTTTAATATTTAACGGTGTGCTTTAAACACAGTATTGCACTCTCTGTGGACAGTTTTGGTCGAAAGCCAAAATGGTTATCATGAAGTGTCACATGTCTATTTACCTGCGTGTTAAGCACACCGTCAAATACCTTCGCCACTACAGTTGCAAGCGATATAGGCCTGTAGTTATTTTTATCCCCCAAATCGCCTGTTTTATTTTTAACCACCCGCACTACAACTGTCTTCATAAAGTCCGCAGGCAGGTAGGAGTGGCACACACACAGCGAGAATAGCATTGCAAGAACTCTCGCCAAGTGCGGTCCGGCGTGCTGTAGGTGCTCAATGCTGAGTGCGTCGTGTCCAGGGGACTTTCCCCGCGAAATCTGGGTTACGGTTTTAGCGACATCCTTCGCGAGAAAATTTATTCCTACAATTTTCTTGTTCAGGTCAGCATTTAGCACCCCAGTCGCCGGACCAAGCGGCGACCGGACCGACAATTGTTCTTTGAAAACGTTCGCAATGCTTTTAGGATCACTTAAGCCATCGACGCTCCCAGGAAGGCCAGGCCGAGAATTTACTTTTTTTGTTTTTTGCCAAAAGCCACGAAAGTCACTCTTCGAGTGTTGTTCAGCGAGGGCATCCATCCGAATCTGGTCCTGATTATTCTGGCACCACTTTAACCTGGACTTAAACACTTTTCTACTCTCTCGCATCTCCTCATACACACAACCGGATTTAGGTCTGCCACACAGTACCCACTCGTTCAGCCTCAGCCTGGCCACCCTGTGAGCCTCGCCCACATGCCTTTTGCATCCCGCCTTTCATAATTATATTTATCTTTACTGATTTAATGCGTAATATTGGAGTAGAAGATTTTCTGGAGCAATACTTAAAGTTACGGAGATACAGCACAAAGACATAGTAGGTAGTCAGGATTTTTCTTGGTTGAATACTGATGTTCTTGCTTTGAATGAGTTCACTCGAATGCCGGTCTCATCGAATCTCACTAGTTCATATTGTACATTAGAGTGACGCAACTTAACGATAGATTACGGATAAGAACTGTACTGATATGCTGAAGAAATTACTCATGACGCTTCGTATTTGTATTTTGATAACAAATAAATCTAATCTTATCTTATTTTTAGACAAAATACTCATAATGATGCAAATTGCGTTTAACATCATGCCTATAATGCCTTAAGCTTGTAGGCAGAGGTCAATTTCCTTTTTCAAGGCTAGAGGAGAGAAAACTATTGAGATGTATGGCAGAAGAAGACAAACTGCGCCGATCCCAAACAAATTAAGAGAAGAAAATGCCGTTATAATAAGGATCGAATTTATTTTCATTCATCATCTTCCACAGGAATAACTTTATCCACTGCTAGGCACAGGCCACTCTTGTGTTTCTGTTTCAGACTGATCCAGGCTCTACATTGACTCGCAAGTACTAATCTGGATTTGTGTTTGATATTCCCTATTCTAAACATGCATTGTTGTTAGACCAACAACACATGTTTGGACACTTTACTTTGGTTGGATGCGCTACTGCTGAGTAGGTGGTCCAGAAGAAATCTGCGGCTGCTGTAGCCGCTCGCACCACCGCTCGGCCGCGTATCTCCGTTCCTGCCACCTTAGCCTAACTGCAGCGATTCCCAGTACGCTATTGCCACTTTGACGGAAGGCGTCAATCCGGTCATATACCCCCGCATTCATATCCACCACGATGTCGAGTGGTGGAAAGCGTGCCAGGAGTGTCGCCGCCTCAAAAAATACCGTTTTGTTTCCACGTGCTATTCGATTTTAGTCCTGCAGCGTCGGACACCTGACAGTCGGTTTGACCAAATAGGTGCCCCATAAAGGATCATCGAAGGCACGACACCCGCATAGAGAAGGCAATATTCTTCCCGAGGTCCCCCGAGATTGGGCAACATAGTTTATGCAAAGCAACCACTACCCTTCCAACGCGGGGGACCAGGCGCTCGAAAAGCTCTTCGAAGCCCCACCGACCATCCAGGGTTAGGCCAAGATACTTTATGTACCGACCCACATGGACTTGCGCATCTCCAACAGTCACTGACAAGCTGGGCGGCTCTCCACTCCTCGGCAGTTAATGAAACCATAGCGCCTCAGTTTTATAAGGCGACCCGAAGATCGCCCTCCGATGTACGCTACCATCCCGACCCACATAGCGAATGTGCCGGTCGCAAAGGTGCTTAAGTCCCGAAGATGCACTACAGGTAACGGGGCACTCTGTGATGTGCTAGTGCCGCATCAACTGTGGAACGCTGATGTGCCTAAGATGTACCTAGTGTTATGTTTTTCTAAATCAGTGAAATAGCTAATGTGTTTATATAGACTGACCTTTTCTATGCATTTAATCTTGATTAATTAATTTTCTTGTAGGTATATATTATGTAACATGATTGACTGATAAGTTGACTAATGGCCGATTTCTGATTTGAGTATTTGACGCTAAGTATGTGCTTATCTCGATTTAAGCATCTGTCATTCTTGATCATCTGTCACTTTAAGTTTTCTGCGATGCTGAGCAAGGTTTGAGTATACGTTGTCAAGTCATGCCAAAGTATACCCTATGTCATACAAAAAACCTTCATTGACGTTCAATTGTATTTCACAACTGAGAAAAACACATTTGATCATTCTCAAATTCTCAAACCGTTGTCAACGTTACATTATCGGTGTAGCCAGATTGGGCGCCTTTTTGCCATTTAGGCTACTTGGTATGGTGCCGGGGCGACCAATTTTTACGAGCGGCGCCAATTAGGCTACCTCAGAAAAAACAAATGGGGCGATTTTATGCGATTTTGGAATGAGACTATCTAATACAACATTATCTGAGGAATGATGAAATTAACTGGAAACCAAAATGCTATTAACAGTTCATCACTATTTTTCATTATACTTCAGTGCGCAACAACACAGGGAAATAAAGAAATAATAAATGATTCTTGTGGCTAACGCATTTAAGTTTCGAAGAATGTTTCGTGGTTTTAGTGAATAATGGTCGTCTTGAGTTTTTTTATAAATGGACATACGAAATTTTCGCCGACTTTGAGCTCGTCGAATCTGGCTACACTGGTTACATTTGGCAGTTGATAGTTGACAAGCCCGTGCTTAAACGGTGATCAAGCGAAATAAATACAAAATAATATATAAACTGATAAAACGAGTGATAAAGAAGACCTTGTCTTCCTTGGAGATGCCTCCACGAAGACCGATGCATGGAAGAAGAGTGTTCGCCCTGAATTATCGAAAACATTAGATTGGATGCGAATATTTCACGCCTGATAGATCTCAGATGCTCGAATAACGGATGGTCAATGGGGCAACTTCTGCAGTGTTGACCACGTGGCGGATTACGCAGCGCTTTAAGGCCTGTATACCGATGACCTGGTTAAGGTCACGGAAATCCGATGTATGAAAGACGCACAGGACCGGTTGATGTGGTGACTGATGACGATGATGATTAATAACTTCAAGAGAAATATTTAAAAAGTGCCAGTTTTTGTGTGTGTGGTCGCCAGTAGCTTTTCCTGCGCGAAAACCGAGAGTTATCCAACAGAAACTATGTGAAAACTGATGGACCGGTCATATGATGCGCGATAACCAAGGGACATGGAGAAAAGTGAAAAAGTGGTAACCAAGAGATGGGAAAAGAAGACGTGTCAGAGATGGGAATGGGATATGGGAAAGACTGCTGGTCCAAGACGTAGGCAAAAAGTGTAAGCAATGGCGCGCTGTGGTGTTGGCGAGTAGGTCAGGACAGACCCCACTGGAAACTGTTAGTGTAGGCCTATGCGAAGGGGCACACTGAGATTTGGAGCATTTTATAAACTATAAACATGTATTGTATAGACTTCAGTTTTGTATCTATGATTTCAGAATAAAAGGCTTTGTTATTCCGTTTATTTTATTATTATATTTATTTTTTGTTATTATGTCCCAGGTTCTAATTCTGGTCATTGTATAATTGTTTTCCGTATGAAAACGAACGTATTTGGAAGTATATACTTCCAAATACGTTCAACCATTGAAGTGTGATTAACAAATATCCAATCATACAGACTTTCATACCTATATAAAATAGGTATTAGTAGAATCCACAACACAATACAAGAAGTGCTTACAACGGATTATTTGGTTTAGGACAGCGATGAAATTGTGTACAGAATTTGGCTTTTGTATGATACGATTTTGGTATCAGAACAGTAAAAGATGATATAAAACAACATGACAAGTCTCATTTATTTATTATTTTACAAAATAAGTAGGCAGATATTATATTGCTTGTTAACACATATTTAAACACAGTCCTCTTTCATTATATCAGACACATATCCAATGGCACCGACCCTGGCTAATATTGTTTTTCTTCGGAGGTTCTTCGATGGCTAGCAAAGCCTTCGGTCTTGAAAACCCAGGTCAGCCATTAAAATTGCATCACAATAGTCCACATTTGTTGGTAAATCACAATTGCAATCAGATTCCAATGCAGATGCACAAGTGCCCTCTTGAGAGATCTTGTGAAATTATGAGTAAAATACATTGAGGTAAAAATGTACGTAAAATATTCTGTAGTTCTATGAGATATCACAAGAACCAGCAACTGCTCGCTCTAAACACATTCACTTCTAGTAATTATAAGCTTCAATTCTTGATTTTGGAAATAACAAATTATATTGTATATAATTTTCTTACGATAAGACATCATTGACAAAATAAATACGGTTGCCATGACAATCTTGAAGTAATTGACTAGTACCTACGATTCATTTCATAGTTTCATAATAAGGTTGTATACATTTCAAATAGGTATCTATTAAATTGCTTAAATTTGAAAAATCAAGTTATTAAAGATTATAATATCTTTAATAACTTGAGTTTTTTAATCTTGAATGATGTAATATAATACTAACGTACTTTTTATAGCTGTATAAAATTTATATCAATCTTGTGATGTCTCTTTTTTTTTCGTTTGTAAAATGGAACGTAAGGATGAAAGAGAAAGTGAATGGAACTTTGACAGGTCCATACATAAGTAGGTACTTACTTAACTGATCTAGGTAGATTCTCAATTGTGAAACGTAAAATACTCAAAGGCTTCCTAAATTATTTGACACTGACATGACAATTCTCAACTGATTATTCCTGCTTTACTTAAATCAGAAATCGGGCCTTAACTGGCAGTTGTATTTTTACCATAGATGCAATTACTGGCGTGGGTGTAGAATGTTCGTGTGATCGAAGTTACAGGCAATACAAAAAGTTAAAAAACGTAATTAGTTTTCAGTTAAAATAATTTATTTATCAAGTCTTAATTAAAATTAAAGTTATTACAAAGTTTACAAATCCTGTCACTTATCAAAACACAGTACATAAATTAAACTTAAGTGACTATCTTAGAAATCACAAGATACAATACTAATATGTCAACAGATAAATGACCACTTGTGTTTTAACAATACCTGTGCATATACTTATTCTTACTAAGTATTCAGGTACAAATAAACAAACAAAAATATTTAAATTATATCACATTATAAATTGTCACTTATCATGCACTCAACATAAACATTAGTCTTCTTCAATTAAAGAAAATATCAATATTTTTATAAACCTACGTCACTACTTTAATCAGACTGTTTCATGGACCAGTTCAATGTCTCTAATTAGGTCCAGGTCCACCCCAAGGTCCAACCCAAGGACGTCCAGCAGATTCAGCAGGACCACGTCGTCCAAACCACCAGGGATGAGCTCCGATGTTGTGGCTGTTAGCTCCGTGTCCGGGAAAGTCGTTAGGCTTGCCATCGTAGCTCGCTCGGAAGCCGGGGGGTACTTGGAAGTGATCTTCTGATGGTCCATCACCATCACGTTTAGTTGGTCCCCGGCGTCCACAGCCATGTCTGCGATGGCCATCTTCGGGCGGTCCAAATCTGTGATGGTTGGGGCCAAAGTGATGTCCATGTTTTTCAGGGCCATAATCGAATCCTGGTCTTCCAAAAGGTCCATAACCTTGGGCATGGTGCCTACTTAAAGGACAGCCCCATGATCTGCGTTTCCTTTCAACTTGAGGTGCGTAGTACCCATCAAAGGGTAGGTCGCAAACGTCGAACTCTTGTCCTTTCATGATTTTGTTTTCTTACTGATTGAATGCACAATATTGGAGCAAACGATGTTCTTTATCAATATTTGATTGGATGGAGATATAGTACTGAAGATTTTTCTTCGTTGAATACTGATGTTATTGTTTTGAATGAGTTCACTCGAATGCTGGTCTCATCGACTTACACTAGTTTATATTGTGCTAAAAAGTGACGCAACTTTACGGTAGATTAAGATAAGGTGGAATTGAATGAAATGCTGATGAAACATCTGATTGTGATGTGATAAAATGTATGTATGATGTAATTTGTTTAGCTTGGCTCTGTTTTAGGAATAACCAGTGTTTTTTTTTTAAATCTGTCATAGTTTATTTTCAAGGTTGAAGTTATTAAGAGCCTACAATATCAATGTAGTTTTTATGGCAAAACTACATTGATATTGTAGATATATATAGTAGATATAGTAGCTAAATTTTTAGGAGTATTGTAAAGCGCTGCCTCTGTATATCTAAAACCTTGAACTCGGGCGGGGCATGGTGGTGTCGTTGAACTGAAATGTGTTGGTTACAAAAACTCGCTTACAATCATAGTGTCAGTTTGCTAGGTTACTTTTTCTCGTTTCCCTTGTTGGTCCAGATTGCATGCACTTCTGAGGATCTTGAGATCAGGGCCTCAGGATCCTTAACGTTTAGTCCGGTCTGGGTATCAAACTCAGGAGTTTGATACCCAGACCGGACCAAGCGTTATTTGGTTAATTCTTTAGGCATTCCTCAGTAGCATTCCGAAAACTAGGTTTGTGTAGGCTCGCCCCAAATTACATGGGACTTAACTTATCTGGCGAATTGTGAGTGTATTAAGGGTTTTACACATCGACGTCATCTTATTTTAAAAACAAAAATAGACTTGTAAAAGTGTTATTTATAACCAATTATCATTTATTATTGTGTCTTTTTTATCGAAAAATCTTTCTAACAAAAAAATTAACAAACTGAAAAGCAAAAAATAAAAATAAAATCTTTTAGCCTAGCAGTTTGAGACGGCGGGCGCCAAACAAACTATTAACCTAGCTACAATCATTCTACGCTTGAGGTAATTAATTTGCATGTTTGTTTGTTTGGCGCCAACTCAAAATGATAGATTAGACTTTTTTCAGTTTGTTATTTTGTCGGTATTTTCTTTTTTAAGAATGATTTTTATCCGACTGCCGAAGGAGGGTAATCTGTTTATCAGTCTATGTATGAATGTATGTAAGTATATATGTATGTTTGTGCAGTCGGCGGATAGTTATTCGCGAGCTGGCTGACCTAAACCAGATGTATCCTCCGACTGCACAGCATGATTTTCTTCTTGTTTACGTCTTTTTAGTTCGCTTCTTATGCAGTCGGGTTTTTTGATTTTGTGAATTAAATTTTTTTTTGGCTTTTTTTTTACATAATTTCAACAGAAACGTTTCACAATTGAGAACCTCCTCCTTTTTTTCGTCTATAAAAAATTTAATAAAATGCCCGGAATCAACCCAGCTCTAATAGTAGGCACATAATTATTTCTTGATCATCATAGTTTACCTTTAAATTGGACCCAGCTACCGGAAACCGGTTATTTTCTCAGTGACTTATATCGTATTAATAGGCGGTGACGTCACCATGGTTAAGGTCGGTCATCTGCGTTGATGTTATGTTATGGTGTTTAATATTACATCATACTAATTATACCCAGTTATTATTCCATTTGTTTATTATATACACATACTTTTACATTTTAAATATTAATCTATAAAAATAAACATCTAAAAATACAAAAATAGTAGCCCACCGGTATCGGGAACAGGTTCCAAGCTACCGGTGGTCAGGGCTTCTGAGAGAGGATTCTCATGATTATACGCGCCGTGTCCTGGAGCACCGCTTTCTGGATCAAGCCTTTGATCCAGCTGCCCAAAGAGAGCCTCCTCAGATGTTCGTCGAGGCTCTTGGCCGTTACGACTATCGGCACAATGACTGCTGTATTTACATCCCACATGTCGACAACCTCGCGAGCCAGGTGAAGATACTTACTTTTCTTATCTCTCTCAGCCTTCACGAATAGTTCCTAGTTTATTATTACAATTATGATATCTATCTTTTTAGGGTTCCATACCCGATGGGTCCAAACGGAGCCCTACTGCGGTCACTCAGGTGTCCGTCTGTCTGTCTTTCCGTCGTCTGTTACAAAATTTTGTTCCGAAACATTTTTTAACTTCCCATTGGCCTATGAACTTGAAATTTGGTGATAATGTTTATTATTACGTATATTTTACTAATAAATACCAACATATTGATAATGCAGTTTTTCATATCATATGCATATTGATAATCAATGCAAAGCCCTTGCTCGATTGCCGGGGCGAGAAATACTTTTAGCCGTTTCCAATACAACATTTTCAGTAGCATCGTTGAGTATAGATAATTTTGAGTATATAATTTTTAACTGTTCTAAAATCGACCAGACTATATGGAAAAATGTGACAATTATGGCTGTTACAACAAACCCTCCCACTCAGCATGATAATGCGCCATTGGGGACCCACAGCTTGGTGCTGATTTTCAGTGGTCGCCTAAGATATGACGTACGAAAAGCACAAATATCTTTTTATTTTATTTATTTTTATTTTTTACATTTTAGGAAAGCTTACAGACTAATAACATTATAATAACAATAATATATAACTAAATTGCTAATAACAAGCTTCCACAGATAAATAAAAAGATATATTATTATTTCCCTATAATCTAGCTACGAGTACTTCATCAAAGTTAGCTCGTTTTATTTTTATTAATTTTAAATTAACAATTTGGACAATAAACGATTCAAGTGCATGCAGGTGCCTCTTGTACAAAAAATGGCTTTGCTAAAAGTTTCCTAACTGTGCTAGCATTGGTGCAGAATAGATCAATACCAGGTTCACAAGAAATCTCGTTAAAACTGCGACAATCTATGAGTACCTACCTCTTTATGAAAAACAGGTGTGATTTTATATTGAATTATGTATATACATATAATCTTATCAAACTATTCAGATAAGAGAAACTGCTGGATTCGTTGACAACGAAATTGTTCAGGTAATGTTTTGAAAATATGGTTGCATCATGTGCGATCTTTATCTAAGATTCATTAATTCTATTTGTTTTATGACTGAAGTGATGACATATTATTATTTATTTCATGAATAGATAGGTAGGATGAATAGGTACGGGTTTGATGGCATCTCTAGATTGTGGTTCTGGGTTCCAACTTAGCAAGTAACAAAGCATTTTTTTCATATGCATTATCCTTACATATGTAAACAATATTCTTAACATTCCCACAATTCCATAGAAAATCTGAAAAACCATCATTATTTTAAGGAAAATACAAAACCATATTGTGCTAAAAATGAAACCACTCTTCAAACTACTTCATCTTTTTGACTGACTAGCTCCTTGACAACTTAAAGTAGCCTGAATGTTTTCATTGAAATAAAAGCGTAAGTGTGTGCGTAAGTGATACAGTCTATAATATGTATATATAATCTGTCTAGCCTATCTACGAGTATATATGTCTCCCAGTGTAAATGGATGCAGCTAAATATAGTAGTCACTACGGATCTTTGTGTCTCTGAAGTTGGCTCTACGAACCAATGCGCAAGAAACAGTTTGTCATCGAGTTTACTTTATAGAGTAAGCGAGATAGGACGATGCGTAACGACAAACGTAAGCGAGTGAAAGAGGCAGTTAACTATGCTATCTTCTACTTCAACATTATCATCATCAGCCTAAGAATGTTCCCGAGATAGGTATTGGGCCTTAATCCACCGCGCGGGCCCAGTGCAGGTTGGTGGATGTCACGTATGTCTTCGAATTTTTGATTCTAGGACTTGCCGGTTTCATCCCGATGTTTTTCGTCACCGTTTTAAGAGCAGTGGTGATGATATAATTTACACAAAGTAAAGCGCCTGCCTGGGTTCGAACTCACGACCTACGATTTGTAAGTCAGGGCCATTACCACTGGGCCATCACTGCTCTCAACATTGACACAAAAATAGCAACAGCGCAGGGTCTTGCAGCCAACTTCAGAGGCACAAAGATCCACTGTGACTACTATACTAGTATTTGACATGGAGCGACTGATTATAATTATCTGACCTCCACCACCAAATAACTGAATAACACGATACCCCTTTCCAAGACCGTAATCAGAGTTTCTGGCTTCTAACTACTCAGAAAGACTGTCAAGGGTCTACAAACCACAAAGAAATGCTACGCTTGTATTTTTTATTATTGATAGTCTCGCGCTTGACCTCTATCTCACCTGATGGTAAGCAATGATGTGGTCGACGATGTAGCACGCCTAGAATAAACCTATTCACTCTTGATTTAAAGACTCCCAGGTTGTAGCTGTCAGGAAATACAGACTCTGGCAGGGAATTCCACTCCTTAGCTGAACGCATAATAAAAGTATTCCCAAAACGTTTGGTGCGTGTGGGTGGGATGTCCACCATGTACCGATGACGCATCGCCGTACGTCTTGTAGTTCGATGATGGAACGGGCTAGGAGGAATTAGTTCATGCAATGAACATGCAGCTAAAATGCAAGCTGATGCATGAAAATTTTAATTTTGCTTGAATCCCGATTCCTACCGCCATGTTATTGCACAGGTTGCTGCAATTCGACCGTGATGTCATAATTCCGGTTGCCAGCGGTTGCACAGCCTGCTGCAACATGCAGAATAATTGCACCTACATTACAATATATTATTTAAATCTGTTGTATTTTCTAGAATTTTCTTTTTGTGACAACCCTGCGTCATTTCGAGTAATTTTAATTCTTACATCATATGATGAAAATCTTTCAGTTTCTCTTTCTTTATTTCTGTGGGTATACTTATCTGAAGATCCAAATATTCGATATACAGGTTGAGTTTTTTAGTGGGCGTGGATGGCTAAATTAGAAAATAAGAGGAATGACACACTAATTATTTATGTAGTTTCAAACGAGATTTTTCATAATGTTTTGGAGTCTAGCTTTTAGAGCTTTTGCTTGGTTTTAGAGTCTAGTCGGATTTACGTAGACGGTTTGGTTTTTATGCTTTGCAAATCAGAAACAGATAATTATTCAGTTTTTATATCATTATTTTTCTTTCATAGCTGTTTCTAGAGTAAGTGTTAGCGCCGCGAGCCTTTTGAATGGTTCTTAAACGCTAACATGAGGGGGTGTGGGGATTTTACCCTGAAATAGGTAGAACTGTCTAAACAGCTCTTTCCAGACTTCTAAAAGACTGGAGCGGTGATTCAAAGCCTTGCTATGAGAATCGGCGGTTTTGTGGACTGTAATAAAATTTATGCGGCAGTATACATTGATTGGAAATGAGGCTATTTTTTGGTATGGGGAAACAAGGAATAAGAGAAGGATACAGGATGCAGCGTCTTACCTTTATTGGGGTCCGGAGTCGCCTGCCGGCTGCTAGCACCTTGTATGTCCTCGATGTGTAGGTTAACCACGCGGCAAGCCAGCGTGGTCTCACTAATGATTCCTATTTCTTACACAGCACTTCAAATCAATGTAACTTGATAAGTAGGTAGGTCTAGTTTAATATATAGACCCGAAAACCTGGATTTATCACGAGATCCAGATATATTAGCGGTAAAGCTCTGGAGAGATGCTTTCGCGGCGGCGGATTAGAACGAACTTTTTCCTTTTAATATGGCGTCCGTTACGGTCAATCTTCTTCTAGCCTTGTATGGCTGTCTCGCTCTGACCTATGGTAGACGCTGCAGGAATGAATAGGAAGGAAGGTCACTGATGGGAAATGTAATACTACTACCGCCACATTCTGATATAACTAAAAGTTAAAAAGACTTGAAGTAGGTAGATTTGGATATTAGCGCTTTATATGGCGGTAACATTCTCCCGGCCTTAAAGGGTTGCCTTTAAAGAAGTGAACCATGAAAATTTACAAATATTAATACTATATAATTGAGCGATAGGATCTGATCCAGACATAATCAGAGTCCTCGACAATTTATTTGCGGGATCGTCTGCTCTAAAGAGAGACAGAGAATAACATAAATTTACCTATTTGCAATAAACCTATCTCTAAACTAACCTAAAGATAATAGAGCTACACTCTCATTGGCTCGGTAAAAGGCACACACGGACAACTGGGCGGACCAGGCTACCCTTAGCAGTTCTAACAGTAAGAGACCGCGTTGTGCCATCCTTCGAGGTATGAACAGCCTCCACCACACCTAGTGGCCAAGTAAATGGTGGAGCATTATCGACAATTAGTATAACTACAGATCGCAGTGGAATTGGAGTGGATGGAATATTCCACTTGGACCTGGATTGCAATTGATGCAAATATTCTACTCGCCATCGCTGCCAGAAAGACTGTACCATCTTGTGCAAAATTGAATGTCTGTCTAGCAAACTTACATTCTCTACCTGGGGAGCGGGCAGAGAGCGAAGGGGCGCAGTGTTAAGAAAATGAGCCGGCGTGAGAGCAGAAGGCTCTGAAGGGTCACTACTCATAGCGGTCAGCGGTCGCGAATTTATAAGTGCCTCGATTTGCGTTAACACCGTCAACAGCTCTTCATACGATAATATTTGTTGACCGATAATCTTGAATAAATGAGATTTTACCACCTTTACCATGCTTTCCCAGCAACCTCCCATATGAGGCGACTGGGGTGTTATGCGTTTCATCTCTATGCGACTTTCTGAGAGCTCATATTCAAGTTGCGGGCGCTGCTCATCGAGGAACCTATAAAGGTCGCGAAGGTAAGAACTACATCCGACAAAATTAGTCCCGTTGTCAGTATATATACACTGCACAGGACCGCGACGTGCTAGAAATCGTTTCAAAGCAGCAAGGAAATTGGCGGTACTTAACTCCGAAGCGATCTCTATATGCAAACACCTGGTTGTCAGGCACGTGAAAATACAGAGCCAAGCCTTACGGCTTTTAATGCCTCTTCCACGAACCGGTGTATACTGGAGAGGACCAGCATAATCACATCCAGTATGCGTGAAAGGCTTGTCAACTTGGGTGACGCGGAATTCCGGTAGGTCTGACATGATCGGAAAAGTTGGACGCGGTTTTGCTCTGAAGCACGTATTGCACTTGTGGATACGATGGCGAATAACGCGACGAGCTGCCAGTATCCAATACTGATTTCTAAGTAAGGACATAAGCAATTCGGGGCCGGCGTGTAAATGCTTTCGATGATAATAATCGATTAATATATCAATCACGTGATCGTGCCTAGGTAATACATAAGGGTGTTTCTGTGCGTAATTGATGTCTGCGTAAGTCAACCGACCACCAACGCGGATCAGACCGTTCGCGTCTAAAAACGGTTTAAGTTTTTGCATAGCGGAAGAACAGTTCTCACTATTTTTTAATTTATTTATATCGTCACTAAAGTAGACTTGTTGTAATGCGGATATTATTTTAATTTCAGCAAATTCCAAATCAGATTTGTTCATGTAAGATCTGCGCGGTAATAATTTTGAAAAGCGGTATATATAGGCAATTATGCGAAGTAACTTCGGCCATGAGGAAACACGTTGAGCGAGCTCATAAATTATTGATTTTGATCCACCCACTGTTATAGCGTGCGCAGAGGGCTTCAGTTCCGGTACTTCACTAACATCTTCGCGATCGAATTCAGAAATAGGCCACTCTGATGTATGCCTAGATGCCCATGGCGGTCCAGTAAACCACAGAGGATGATTAACGAGCAGCGCGGGCGATAAACCTCGCGATAAACAATCAGCAGGGTTTTCAATGCCTGCCACGTGATGAAAACAACTCGCGGGAATGTTTTCGACAACCTTTGCGACGCGATTTGCCACAAAAGTTTGCCAGCGGTGCGGAGACGAATTGATCCAACAAAGAACGACTTTCGAGTCGGTAAATGCAAAGACATTCGAAATTTTATACCTTGGCTCAAAATTGTTTAACACATTACGCATAAGCGTGGATAATAAAACTGTAGCACACAATTCTAAGCGAGCAATCGAAATAGTTTTAAGCGGCGAAACTTTCGATTTCGAACAAACAATCCTAACGGTCGTACTTGCGTTATCTTTGACTTGCAAGTAAACAACGCCGCCGTAAGCACGCTCACTTGCATCAGCGAATCCTAAGAGGTTTGCTACACAACCCTGCACTACCCCGAGATGCCGCGGAACGCGTATCTCGTTGAGTGCGGGAAGTTCGCTACAGAACTGCCTCCAGAGGATTACGATGCGTTGCGGGGGGGCCTCGTCCCAGTCGCACTTCAATAACCATAGCTCCTGAATCAGGAGCTTGGCATAAAGTATGACGGGGGCCACCAGCCCTAGATTGTCCCATAAGCGCGCTACGACGGACAAGATACTGCGCTTAGTACAGCTTGAGTCTGGCCTTGCGACCTTGAATTTGAAAACGTCATCGGATTTGTCCCAATGCGTACCTAGAATTTTGTCAGGTACATTTTTATCAATTTCGAGATCTGACGAAGCTCGATGCGAGGCGGGAATAGCGCGAAGGACAGCGGCCGAGTTACTCGTCCACTTCACGAGGTCGAACTGACCGCATTTAAATAATTTTATAAGTTCGATACATGAATTGATAGCGACGTTCTCGTCTTCCTGTGCTGAATCCTCTGACATAATGCTGTAGCAGACGTCATCCATATACGTGGAAGAGGATGCCACAGCAGCTGCAGTTGGGAATCTCTCACCTTCGTCAGCAATCAACTGATGAACAACGCGGATGGCGTGAAATACGGACGACTTCATACCGAACGCAACACGAGCCAGTTCAAAAACCGTCAATTTATCTTCCGGACGGAAACGATAAATGAATCTTTGATATTTGCGGTCTCGCTCTAACATTCCTACTTGAAGAAACATTTGTCTACAATCTGCTGAAATGGCGATTTTGAATAGCCGAAAATTCAAAAGAATGTTATTCAAGTCACCCTGTAAATTAGGGCCTGGATGAAGAACATCATTCAAAGACAAACCTGTGCTAGTTTTACAACTGGCGTCTAAAACCATGCGGACCTTTGTGGACGTCTTATCTAGACGCTGAACACAATGATGTGGTACGAAGTAGGAAGCGGCGGTGGATATTATACTATTACTGTCAATAGGCCCTACTTCAGTTACATAACCCTTCTCAATGTATTCACGAATGATAGCGTCATAGGCAGTGCGTAGAAAGCTGGATGACTCCAACTTCTTTTCCAAGCACAGAAAACGTCGACGCGCTGTGGAGAAAGAATCTCCCAATTTATAAACATCGTCGCGAAATGGAAACGCAACAGTGTACCTACCACTAGAATCACGCGTAGTAGTAGTGCGGAAATGAATTTCACATTCAATGTCATCTTGACTGGTCGGGGTTGGAGCGGAAATTTCCTCAAGTTCCCAAAAACGCTTGAGGAGGTGGCCTAAATCGTCTTTTACGATAGCGCAACATGCGGCAGTAGACTTATAGGCGAGCAGTGCGGGCGCGGAACCCATTATAATATACCCTAACACTGTTTGTATGGCGGGCGGTATTCCATGCACGCTGCTAGGTACCGTATCAGGCATCAACAGGTGCGGAAAAATAGATGCTCCAAGCAGAACATCAACGGCGGTGGGAGTCGCGAACGTACTGTCCGCGAGCGGCAATAATACGATGTGGGAAAAGGCAGCCTCGTCCACGGGAACTGTTGGCAGGTCATCCGTGATGCGATCTACGACAAATCCCGATACATCGAAAGAAATGTTTTTATCAAATCGGGAATATATTTTAAAGTCAGTCGAACCTTTAATAGGTTTTTCTGAACCACCAAACCCTCGTACAATCATTTGCGTATTTTTATTATAATCTAAACCTAACCGGTTACAACATTCTTTACTTATAAAGTTGCTCTGCGATCCTGAATCTAGAAGGCATTTTACAATATGGTTTTGTCCATTTTGATCGCAGATAACAACTTGAGCGGTCGATAGCAATATCGTTGTGTGACGAATACATCGCGCGGCGCGGTCGCCGTCATTAGCACTAAGCTGTAATGGCGCAGCAATGGATGTCGTGTGAAAGGACGATACTCTCGGCTCGCTCGCAGTAGGCGCCGCGGCCGGTGCGCGTGCACTGAATAACTGTGTGGACGGCGGCGGCGGCGGCGCGGTGGCGGGCTCGCTAAGAATCGTAGGTTCGGAGCTCGATACCTGTGCCGAACCACTGTTATGAGATTGTGAGGCGGTTTGATTCGTAACCTTATTGAAATGTAATAAAGAGTGGTGTTTTTGATGACAAGTGCGGCACTTGAGCGTTGAATTACAATCGCGAGACTTATGTTTAATGCTTAAACAATTAATACATGCACCTTTATCCTTCACGCATTTAAAGCGTGCGGACGGTGTCATCTCAGTGAATTTTTGACACTTGAAAAAGTGATCATGTACAATATTGTCACATAGGCATTTTTTGTTAGCAGTCGCGATGGCTACATAACTTTGCGGATTTGGTACATTAATGCGAGATTTAACAGAACTACGCGTGGAAACGCCAGCCGTACTAGGCTGTGTGTTCTGATAAATCCTATGTTGACTCCTAATGAATTCGGTCAGCTGACTAAAAGTCGGCAACGAAACTTCACGATGTTGTGACTCGAAAGCACGTATCGTTTCTCCGTCCAACTTTTTGAGTGCTATATGCAAAAATACAAAATCTGTTAAGTCATTTATTCCAAGATTTTTTATTGCATTTGCGGCAGTGACATACTGGTCCATAAATGTTTGCATATTAGATGCAGAAGCGGGGCCATTTAATTTAAGATTGATCATCTGATCTAGATACGTAGAAGCAAGTATGCGTTTATCTTGATACCTATCCACGAGACATCTTACGATTATTTGATAGTTTTCAGGACACGGCGCGATGCCTGAAAATACCGCTTGTGCTTTAGTGGAAAGCTTTCCTATCAAATAGTACAGTCTCTCAGCGTCTGTCAACGATGGATTTTCGTGTATTGTGGACTTGTAGCTTTCATAGAATAAGGGCCAATTACGAATGTCACCGTCAAATGACACAATTTCGATTGGCGCTAAAGTAGGCCGTTTAGATCTTATGACTTTCTGATCATCGTCAGTGTTAACCCTCGAAGGCACAGGCTCAACCTGCTTCAACACACGTTTGATACGACAAAAAAGATCATCAAATGAAATCAATGATTGATAATTAGGCTTCGCGGATGGATCAATTTCTAAAAGTAGCCTATTGTGTTCGTTGACGAGATCCCTAAATTCAGATCGAGTTTCATCAATAGTCGCGACTGAATCCAAAAAACTCTCCACCAACTCGCTGTCAATGTGTGCCCTTTTCGCCTTTTCGAATACAATTTGAATTGATTCAAAAAGGGCATTTCGTTTAGCTTCTACGAGAATTATTTCTGAACTTAAATGCGATGAGGCGAACTCATCTGATTTCTTATACTTAGCATCAGCTGCAGGTCGAGGCATCTTAATTTATAACAATTAAATATGTAGGTATCTATCGAATCTGTTCAAATAAATAGACCGGAATGCACTGAGTGAATTCTCAACCTATCTTAATGCGTAAACAACCTATATTCAATAACTATAATGCGCGCGGTAACAAGCAGCTAATGTAGAAAAATTTATAATATTAAACGGCGGGTAGCGGGTATTCTTTAAAGCGGAACGTGTAGGTACTATGTGCTACGATACAATGTAACTATGAATAAAGTTGAGTTTTACTGATTGTTAGATACAATTGAAACGTAGGTACCTATTTACTAAACGTATTTTTACAAACTGATTTATGATTTGTTAGGTGAATTTAATGACACGAATGTAATTAACTAGTTGAATCTAAACGAATTCAGATCCGAGTGCGGGTTTCCCTAGGGAATTAAGTGAAAATTCTAATATGTATGGTAGATTGCAAATAGGAAATAAATCCGGCTTACGGAGGACCAAAATGTTAGCGCCGCGAGCCTTTTGAATGGTTCTTAAACGCTAACATGAGGGGGTGTGGGGATTTTACCCTGAAATAGGTAGAACTGTCTAAACAGCTCTTTCCAGACTTCTAAAAGACTGGAGCGGTGATTCAAAGCCTTGCTATGAGAATCGGCGGTTTTGTGGACTGTAATAAAATTTATGCGGCAGTATACATTGATTGGAAATGAGGCTATTTTTTGGTATGGGGAAACAAGGAATAAGAGAAGGATACAGGATGCAGCGTCTTACCTTTATTGGGGTCCGGAGTCGCCTGCCGGCTGCTAGCACCTTGTATGTCCTCGATGTGTAGGTTAACCACGCGGCAAGCCAGCGTGGTCTCACTAATGATTCCTATTTCTTACACAGCACTTCAAATCAATGTAACTTGATAAGTAGGTAGGTCTAGTTTAATATATAGACCCGAAAACCTGGATTTATCACGAGATCCAGATATATTAGCGGTAAAGCTCTGGAGAGATGCTTTCGCGGCGGCGGATTAGAACGAACTTTTTCCTTTTAATATGGCGTCCGTTACGGTCAATCTTCTTCTAGCCTTGTATGGCTGTCTCGCTCTGACCTATGGTAGACGCTGCAGGAATGAATAGGAAGGAAGGTCACTGATGGGAAATGTAATACTACTACCGCCACATTCTGATATAACTAAAAGTTAAAAAGACTTGAAGTAGGTAGATTTGGATATTAGCGCTTTATATGGCGGTAACAGTAAGGAATGGGAAAATTCCTCCATTTTAAATAAGGACAAACACCAAAAAATCTGCAGTTTTACATAATTAAGATTGTTTTCCAGCAAGCAAGCAGAAAATTCCTCCAATAAATAAGAATAAAATCACTAGCCTTAAACAAGGCAACTGATAAAACTCAATACCTACAGCTACAAGATTAAACACGTCATCATCTTAATTCCAAGGCATACGCAATACTTAATAGACGTATCCTTAATCCACACTTGCAAGCTCCACAAACCAATAGTCATATAACCATCAAACCATTTACAACATTTACAGCAGTGGTTCCCAAGCTTTGACTTGAGACCACTTTTGCTTCTCCTTTTTTTTTAAAGTTGGTGTCCCTCCAGAGCTATGAGAAGAATATTTCTCAATTTTGATCAAGAGCATAAAAGTCCAGCCTTAAACAAGACAATCTGCTAACATGTAATACCACTACAAGACTAAAACACATCATCTTAATTCCAAGGCATACGCAACACTTAACAGACACATCCTTAATCCAACTTGCTGCTCCACAAACACGATGTTAACTACAGTGTCAGTAACAGTCCTTCAATTAACCATCAAACCTGACAGTTACAACCTCTACGCCAGTGGTTACCAACCTTTTGACTTGGGACTACTTTTGTTTCTTTGTTAGCAGAGACGAAGACTAAAAGAAGATTTTACTTTTATAATTTAAAATTAAAATCAAAAAGTTCAGGTGTGGTGACCGCGTACCAGAAGACGCAGCGTTGGAAAGCCTCCCACTAGGTGGACCAAAGAGCTGGTTAAGGCTGCAAGAATCCACTGGATGCGAGACGCACAGAACCGGTTGATGTGGCGACACTTGGGAGAAGCCTTTGTTCAGCAGTGGACGTCTTTCTGCTGGAACGATGATAATGATAAAGTTCCAAATTATAAAAAATAAAAGCAACACGCATTGTCAAAAGAAACACAACATTTCTGATAGTAACTTAAAATTAGTTATGGTTAATTTTGTTTTTGAATAGAAAAGTTTAAAATTGAATTAACCTTTGGAGGACCATATTTTAGCTCTACCGGATCACCTGTGGTCCACGGACCACAGTTTGGGAACCAATGCTCTACACTCACACCGACACAATCTAAGCTCGAGTGAATATAATTAGAACTGCAGCCACGTTTCAACCTAATTTCAATTCATACTGGAAATTAGACTGGCTTTAGACTTGACTGAGACCTAGATAATTTCAAACTGCGCTCTGCAAGGCAAACGTAAGGCTGAGCGTATAATGTGGCAATCTTAGAAGTGGAGCCGGTAGACATTTTGGGGTAGGATTTTCGGGTGGACATGCGGCTTATTAGGGTGCAGTATTTTTCTCGCTATAATATTAAACCTAAACTAAAAATGTATATACATATATTTATTAACAAAATAAATAAATTATTATTATAAAACTACATCAAAATTAAATATCAATGAATATATCCAGCTAGCAACAACCACTAGGGTGCCGAAGCAATAAAGCTCAACGAGAACTGGAAAATCATTTTCCAGTTTTCTTAGATCCTGCCACGATAAAAAATAGAAAATACCAGCAGAGGAGTAATAAAAACGATCATTTTTACTACAAACTAGTATAATTAAGCATATATTAAAACAATAACCTCGCACCATACCTTGTCGCATATCTTCTAAGTCGGGTTCAAACATTGCGGTTGTGTGTCCCGGCCGATAACGACGAGCACCCACTCACCCAGTCTATGCCTATAAGGTTCAGCGCACCGATTTAAATAATACTGCGTATTGACAGCTATTGGGTATTTAGGTGCTAGCTGATGTAGGTCTGTGGTTGGCTTCAGACGAGATCGATTTGTCTCGAGTTATCGAAACTTTGTTATTGCTGAAATAAAATCTATTTAGGTTAATTCATCTGCTCGCAGTTTCAGTCGCAATTTAGAGAACCGTACATCGTGTAGTGTTATCAGCCTGGTGCGATCCCACTGCTGGGAGACAAGCCTCTTTCGTGAGTAGGGAGCTAAATCTACCGCGAGAGCCCAGTGCCAATGTAACTACTTTGTGTGCATAAATATAAAAAAGTTTTTTGTCGTGTTCAAATGTAATACAAACACAACCAGTCGTTTGTACGTAAAGTTCTCGTCAAACGTCTGGCTCGCCCTGAATTTTGCTTTCAGATGCGCAAGGCACGCATCGGTGCTGTTTTTTTATGAGATTTACTACTGCGCAGAACTATAATCGATTTACAAACATCGATACAAACTGTCACATTTATAAAATATTGCCTTTTATATATGTTGTATCAAGGGTGGCCGATAGATGCAAACCATCGGGAAGTCAGGATGCTATTCCCTTAGGTTAAGACATCGTGTGTGGGCAGGTCGGTGGGTACAATCGTGAAAATGAATTCACACAAATTATTCGATACACTGAGATTATTCAAGTAGACGCAACTCACAGTTACAATCTTGCTTACTATAATATTACGGATTGACAGTGATTCTACGACATCTTAGCTCTAAGACGGTCAGTACTCAACTGCCATATTCTACTGTCCCCACCACGTAAGTGGTTAGAAAAAGCGCGCCAAATGCGTAGTTGTTCTTGGTTTTCCGCAAGGGGCGTGCGTGTGATTTGTTTTGACGTCCGTACTATTGATTAAACCCGTCATATATATAGGTTAGCTTTTCCTGAGGCTCTGCTTCTGTGGCTAATATGCACAGGAAAGATGCATATTTCGAGATAAAAACCTATAATCAGCATAGTAGAGAGATTACCTTGTACAACTAAATATTTTTGAGTCTTTATAATATTAATTTAGATTTATATGTTTTTTTTTTTTTTTTTTTTTAAAAACGTTGCCCCACACTAGGAATTTCTTCCTGTATCGTGGGTGCGTTTACAAACATATAAACTCACATACACAAACACCCAGAGCCGAAACAATTATCTGTAAGTCATACAAATATTTGTTCCGTGCGGGAATCGAACCCGCGACACGCAGCGCAGCAGTCAATCGCTCAACCACTGCGCCAACCGTGCGCCCGTTATACAGCTTACCGGCGAAAATGTTAATATATTCTTCAGCCTACACCGCAGATTATACCGGAATTTTCATATTAATCTCAGAGATGAAACGCCAACACACATTCAAAGGTCATGGTCTCATCCAATAAAGGAAATTACTATTACTAATAATTATGAAATTAAACAATTAAATTTCAAATTAAAATATTGATCAAATTAAAATGAATCAGATACAAATTGTTACTGTCTTAATTATATCTTTAATTTAATCACAATCAATAAATTAACTATCAAATCTGTTAAACACTATCAATTAAATGTCAAATAATGCATGTTAAATGAATCTGAAAATATCAATTAAATGTCAATGAATTTACACAATCTAAATTCATGTATAATAAATAAAACATGAATTTATATTGTTACTACAATTGTACTCAGGGAAGAATAAAACTGGCCACCGTAGTACAGTTTATAACTAGTACGGGGATCAGGGAGTTTAACATCAACCTGGTTTGAAATTGGCACATGTACTCGTATTAATTTATGTTAATGTGTAAACTTGATGTTACTGTTTTTTTATCTGTGCCAATAAAATTATTATGAAATAATTATGAATAGTTTTATTTTTATTGTCCTGTTTATCTATATTATTCTGATGTCACGTTGGTCTATTGACCGCAAACTCTACTACTGAACATAAGATCCTGAGATAGATTCCTGGGTTTAGAAAGGTGTTATTGGGTTTTTCTATATGTAATTTATCTGTGGCAGAACGGGGTATGGATTAGAGTCCGATTTTTGGCAATAGGCTAACCTGCATTATTAACATTACTATTATTACATGGGACTTAAAAAACAACTAGCGAAATGATAGAGTACCACAGCAAAATTCTACACAGGAATCATCGTCATCATCATTTCAGCCGAAAACCATCCACTGCTGGACTCGGAAAAAGGTCAACTCGCTCCGCAATCGCTAGATGCTTCTAAAAAAATTGGAGGGTATGCCCCTAATAATCTAAGCTCCGTATTTAAAAAATGTTATAAAATAATTCAGTTGTTATTAAGTGCAAAGGACAATGTTAAAAGTGAAAATATTCGCCAATAACAAAGTGGAAGTGTTCTCAAACAATTCTGTGAACTAACAATACAGTTTTATGTAAATAAAAATTAACGAAGTGATGTGTCATAAGAGTCCTAAACAATAACAAACTCAAATAAAACCGTGTAATACAGTTACGTCCGATCAATAAACTAGTACTCTGTGTTAGTTTTGTAACGAACGACATAAGAAACAATCTAGTGTAAATCCTTATTAACAAACAAAAACAACATCAGTGAAAAATTCAAATCAAGAAAAATAACCGTCAACTCGTCTTTGATATAAAACTTGCAAGAAGCTAGTCACATATTTCAATGCGTTAACTATCGAACGGCTAGCGCAGGAGCGAAGAGAGCTGGTTTTTTTGAGTTGCAAAGTACGCTCAGTGGCCGCGGGTTCAAATCCCAGATCTACATAGCACTTTTTCCATTTATTACGATGGAATTCTTAGAGAATGTCACGTTCCGAAATCGAAAGACAGCCCAAACTATGACTCAAACTAAAACCCGGTCATTGTCGGATACGACAATCAATGAAGACAATTGTTGTTTCAACAATATAACGCTAGATGGCACCAGTAACAGTCTACCGAACTTATCCGAACTTCTATCCGACGATGAAAACTATTTACAAACACTTGAGTTAAAAAACGAAATTGCGAAACTTAAGTTGGAGTTATCTGGAGCCCACGAAGAGATTGACAAGTTATCACTTGAAAATATAGAATTAAAAAAGTCGATAAAGGACATTAGTACAAAGCACGAAATGGTAAAAAAAGCTTCTAAAAAAATTACGAGTGAGATAAGAACCACCCCTAATAAGAATCAAATAAATATTACACCAATAAAAAGTAGCCGACAAACTTTATGCAAAATCATGCGAGGTAATCCTTGTCCCTCTCCTAGAATATCGAAGAGTAATTCAACTATCCCTTTACTAACATCTCAGACAACACAGAAAAAGGAGTTCTCTCATGAAGCGAAAAAAATATGTATTATAAGCAGCAACCGAACCAATAGAATACTGTCAACAGCACAAGGCGTTTTCCCAAACTTTAAAATATGCCATTATCTTACACCAAGCTGCGGTTTCGAGAAACTAATTGAAGATATACAGCCCAAACTCAGAAATTATACTTTAGAAGATTATTGTATTTTACATATAGGAGAAGAAGACTTCCGTAAAACACATAATTACTGTAACTTAATTGTCAAAATAAGAGAGGTCCTGGAAAAAATAAAACATACAAATATAATACTATGCCTACCGACTTATAAATGCAGCGGGTACTCAGTAATGTTCAACTGGAGAATTGAAACATTCAATAACATGCTCTATTTGGATAACTTAAGTCATAATTATGCATGGCTATTGGACTCAAACCTAAAATTGTCTTACGACAACAACATGTTTTCCGTGCACACTGGAAGGATGAACAACAAAGGAATGTTAAATATGTACCAAAATTTGAAAAATTTAATAGATGAACTTTCTTCTGACGACACCAATGCAAATGTTATTATATCAGGAAATCTTCCTGATGTTGAAACAATTGAGTCAACGAATTCGAACGATTTTTTTCGTTTATAACAGAATAAACATACTACATCAAAACATTGCTGGTCTGTTGAATAAGGCTGATCTACTCACCGTCCATCTGCAAGAACTATCCAAGAAACAAAGGGGCGTAGACGTTGTGTGCGTTACTGAGCACTTTATTATGCAGGGCCATGAAAAACTACTGGAAATTTCAAATTATAAGCTGGCGGCATGCTATGCAAGACGAGCAAAAAAGCGAGGAGGAGCTTGCGTTCTAGTCAAAAGAGGTCTCGAATATAAGGAACTAACGGAAATATCACGGCAATCAATAACAAACACATTTGAATGCTGTGGAACTGAACTAGTGCAACAACGATTAATTATTATCTGTATTTATAGGCCTCCTAAAATGAATAACCTGAATATGTTTTATGAAAACTTAGAAAACATCCTAAAAACTGTTTGTACAAAATCTAATAAGAAAATTGTTATATGTGGGGATTTCAACATTGATATTCTGAAAAGAAACAACGTTACTAGGGACTTTGAGTACTTTCTTGCCGGGCACAATCTTGATCTAAAGGTGCGACAACCGACTAGGTTATCCAGCAATAGTTGCCTAGATAACTTTGCTTGTAGTTCTCAGTTAAAATGTAAGTATGAAATACTTGACTTTGCTTTGTCTGATCATACCGCCCAGTTTTTAGAAGTAAAAGTAAATAAAACCTGCAGAATAAGCTACTGGCTCACTAAGAAACGTGATCTTTCAAAAGAAAATTTAGTTAGATTTAAGAATCACCTTCAATGCTTTACGTTTTCAGAAATATACAAAACAGAAAATGCGAACGAAGCGTACGATTACTTTATAGAACACTTTCGTTTGTTGTATGATCTCTGTTTTCCAAATAAGATGGTAACTATCAAAACAAATAAAACAGTAAAATGGGTTTCACGTGGAATACGAGTATGCAGTAAACGACAGCGGCAATTATTGTGGACATACAGGCGCGAACCTTCAAACGAAAATAAAAATAAATTTAAAAACTATTCCCAGAAATTTAGAAAAATAATCAAATTAACCCAAAAGGCTCAAAATAATTATTTTATAAATACGTCATCCAACAAATCTAAAGCTTCATGGCAAATTATAAATAATAATCCATGTGCTTATGAGCAAATTTCTCAAATTAAAATCCAAGATACAATCATAAGTAATCCAAAAGATATTGCAAACGCCTTTAATAATTTCTTTATTGATCAAATACAGACAAACACTAAGATAACACCTGTAGCTACTAATATGTTAAGCAATCCGCATTCAATGTTTATGTCTCCTGTCTCACCTCAAGATGTCATGGGAGCAATTAAATCTCTAAAAAATAAAAATAGTTTCGGACACGATGGCATAGCTACAAAAGTAGTAAAATTTGTATCGGATAACATTGCCTCACACCTCAGTCACATTATAAATTTATGCATCAGCTCTGGAGTGTTTCCAAAAGCGTTAAAAGTAGTCATAGTAAAACCGCTCTTTAAGAAATGCGAAAGGGAAAACTTAGCCAACTACAGACCCATTGCCTTGATTCCTATTTTTTCTAAAGTTGTCGAAAAAATTCTATATGAATCAATTAATAATTTTTTGTGTAAGTATAATATTCTATGTAATGAACAAAAAGGTTTTAGGAAGAATAAAGGTGTTAATTTAGCTATTTTCGATTTGATGAATGTAATCTTAAAAAATGTTGACAAAAAAATACCAATATGTGCAATTCTCACTGATATGACAAAGGCTTTCGACTGTGTCTATCATAAAACCTTGCTAACTAAGCTTGAAACTTATGGCATAAGAGGAAACGTCCTTGATCTTGTCAAATCATATCTGAGCGAACGTGAACAATACACGGAAATATCTAGGATTTGTATAAAGAGCAAACGCGAAAAGAAATATTTTTCCGAATACAGAGATGTCAAACACGGCGTACCTCAGGGCGGGGTGTTAAGTTCTCTTTTATTTCTGCTATATATAAACGACTTACCGCGGCACATTAAAGACCCAATGATTTTGTTTGCTGATGACAGCACTGCGTTAATCAGTTGTGCAGATGCAAATAAATATGAACAGGACATAAACAGTACACTCAGGGACATTGTGAATTGGCTTGACGACAATAAATTAGTAATTAATTTAGGAAAGACTAACATAATACATTTCTATCAGCGTACATCAATACCAAATTTAAAAATTGAACTTAATAAAACTAAAATAGACCAAGTATCAAAAGCAAAATTCTTGGGCATTGTAATTGACAGTCAAATGACGTGGAAACCTCAAGTAGAAGAGATTTGTAATAAATTGAGCATATCTGCTTATGTCCTATTCAGTTTGGCTAAGAAGGTTAACATCGCCACAACTTTGGTTGCATACCATGGTCTCGTAGCTTCCATTCTGAGATACGGTATAGTTTTCTGGGGAAATTCTTGCCTACGGGAACAGGTATTCAAGGCCCAAAAACGTTGTTTAAGATCGATGTTAAATATGAAAATGACTGAAAGTTGTGTTCCAGTGTTTAAGTCCCTAAAGCTGTTAACATTTCCGGCAATGTATATTTTAGAAATGGCAATTTTTGTTAAACGTAACATGCATCTATTTACTACAGTTTCACAAACTAGTAAGAGACCAATTAGAAGCCAGTACAAAAACCTTTTACTAGTTGAGAGTTGCAATACTGCTTTATTTAAAAAAAATGTTATTAGTATGGGACCTACAATATATAACAAAATACCTGACATAATAAAAGATAACACGATACGTAATTTTAAAAAGAAGTTAACAGCATTATTGATTGAAAAGTGTTACTACTCGATTAACGATTTTCTAAATGACAATGACATTTGACATTCTAATGTAAATTTCTAATTTAATATAATGATAACATGTTTTATGCAATTTAACGACATACCAACATATTTAATTGTATCTGTTTTGAACTGTAATTCGTAATTTTGTATTTTTGAGACTAGTTTTTTGATTGTCTACTCGTTTTACTTAATTCATGTTTGCATGCCTAATCTGGTAGATTGTACAAGGATCACAATTGTTTTTTTTTACACCTTATGTCATGTACCTACAATCTCTGCAAATAAAATAAACTTTACTTTACTTTACTTTACTTTAATCATCGTCACACTGATCGGTTTTGTGCGTTTCGCATCAGACAGAAATAATGGGTATCAACTGGCAACAAAACATTAAAACTAAACTTTTAATTTCAAATAAGTTAAAAGCAGAGCAGTTACTTTAAAAGATTTTTTAACGTGTTCCCTCCACAGTAGGAATTTCTTCCTGTATCGTGGGTGCGTTTACAAACATATAAACTCACATAGACAAACACCCAGAGCCGGAACAACTGTCTGTAGGTCATACAAATATTTGTTCCGTGCGGGAATCCCGCGACACGCAGCGCAGCAGCAGCCGATCGCTCAACCACTACGCCACGCCAAACGTGTCGTAATTTTAAGTTCCACTAAGTATAAGATTTGTGTTTGTTTAATGGTCATTAGATATAGATAGGTTACCCATCACGTCTGCAGAGTTTTGCTACATAATTTAATTAAACAAACCCTAAATCATAAAAGTCTAAAAGTTGTTATAGTTTTAATGCGATTTAAATCGCAGGCAACAATAGTAAAAAAAACTTAGTTCATTTTCCAATTATGATAATTTATTCATATTTACATTCATTCTTACTCAAAAACTTATTATAAAGCTTTCAAGCTCTGTCACTTATCAAAACACATAACAAAAATTTCAATATAATAATTATTTATCTTATAACTCTCTAGAAACAATGACGTATGACATAAAATAAGTTCAAAATATGGTTAAACTTAAAGCACTAGAATTGTACAAAAAACCTGTGCATTTCATTCAATTATGGGAACTAAGTATTCAGGTTCAAATAAACTAACTAAAGCACTTAAAATTAAATCACATTCTTTCTATTCTAATAAAGGTTAAGAAAATATCACTATCTGTATAAACCAACATCATCACTTAAAAAGATTGTGTCCATGTAGCATTTCAGGTTTTTTAATTAGGTCCAGGTCGACCCCAAGGTCCAGCCCAAGGACGTCCTTGGGATTCAGCTGGACCACGTCGTCCAAACCACCTGGGATGAGCTCCGAAGTTGTATCTGCCACCTCCGTGTCCATGGAAATCGTAAGGTCTGCCATTGTGACCAGCTCTGAAGAAGGAGGAGGAGGGAGGTCCATGGAAGTGGTGTTCTGATGATCCATCACTATCGCGTTTATGTGTTCCCCAGCGTCCACAGCCGGGTTTTCGATGGCCGTGCTCGGGAAGTCCAAATCTGTGATGATCAGATCCAATGAGATGGCCATGGTTTTTAGAGCCTTGATCAACTCCTGGTTTTTCAAAAGGTCCAAAACCTTTGACATGATGCTTACTTAAAGGACAACCCCATGGTCTTCGTTTTCTTTCAACTTGAGGTGCATAGTATCCATCAAAGGGTAGGTCGCAAACATTGAACTCCTGTTCTTTCATAATTATATTTTTCTTACTTGGATGCACAGAGATATAGTAGTCAAGATTTTTCTTGGTTGAATACTGATGTTCTTGCTTTGAATGAGTACATTAAAGTGACGCAACTTAACGATAGATTACGGATAAGAACTGTACTGATATGCTGAAGAAATTACTCATGACGCTTCGTATTTGTATTTTGATAACAAATAAATCTAATCTTATCTTATTTTTAGACAAAATACTCATAATGACGCAAATTACGTTTAACATCATGTCTATAATGCCTTAAGCTTGTAGGCAGATGTCAATTTCCTTTTTCAAGGCTAGAGGAGAGAAAACTATTGAGATGTATGGGAGAAGACAAACTGCGCCGATCCTAAACAAATTGAGAGAAGAAAATGCCGTTATAATAAGGATCAAATTTATTTTCATTCATCATCTTCCACAGGAATAACTTTATCCACTGCTAGGCACAGGCCACTCTTGTGTTTCTGTTTCAGACTCATCCAGGCTCTACATTGACTCGCAAGTAGTAATCTGGATTTGTGTTTGATATTCCCTATTCTAAACATGCGTTGTTGTTAGACCAACAACACATGTTTGGATACTTTACTTTGGTTGGATGCGCTACTGCTGAGTAGGTGGTCCAGAAGAAATCTGCGGCTGCTGTAGCCGCTCGCACCACCGCTCGGCCGCGTATCGCCGTTCCTGCCACTCAGCTCAGCTCAGGACAGGGAGTTAAAGGCGTTAACAATATCTAAACGCCACCTCACCCTGTGATACTACCTGTTCCAGCAGCGAGCGGACGCGTAGTATCGCATCAACTGTGGAACGCTGATGTGCCTAAGATGTGTTTTTCTAAATCAGAGAAATAGCTAATGTGTTTATTTAGACTGACCTTTTCTGTGCATTTAATCTTGATTAATTAATTTTCTTGTAGGTATATATTATGTCATTTGATTGACTGATAAGTTGACTAACTGGCAGTTGTATTTTTTTACCATAGATGCAATTACTGGCGTGGGTGTAGAATGTTCGTGTGATCAAAGTCGCAGGCAATACAAAAAGTTAAAAAACGTAATTAGTTTTCAGTTATAATAATTTATTTATCAAGTCTTAATTAAAATTAAACTTATTACAAAGTTTACAAATCCTGTCACTTATCAAAACACAGTACATAAATTAAACTTAAGTGACTATCTTAGAAATCACAAGATACAATACTAATATGTCAACATATAAATGACCACTTGTGTTTTAACAATACCTGTGCATATACTTATTCTTACTAAGTATACAGGTACAAATAAACAAACAAAAATATTTAAATTATATCACATTATAAATTGTCACTTATCATGCACTCAACATAAACATTAGTCTTCTTCAATTAAAGAAAATATCAATATTTTTATAAACCTACGTCACTACTTTAATCAGACTGTTTCATGGACCAGTTCAACGTCTCTAATTAGGTCCAGGTCCACCCCAAGGTCCAGCCCAAGGACGTCCAGCAGATTCAGCAGGACCACGTCGTCCAAACCACCAGGGATGAGCTCCGATGTTGTGGCTGCTAGCTCCGTGTCCGGGAAAGTCGTGAGGCTTGCCATCGTGGCCCGCTCGGAAGCCAGGGGGGCCTTGGAAGTGATCTTCTGATGGTCCATCACCATCACGTTTAGTTGGTCCCCAGCGTCCACAGCCATGTCTGCGATGGCCATCTTCGGGCGATCCAAATCTGTGATGGTTGGGGCCAAAGTGATGTCCATGTTTTTCAGGGCCATAATCGAATCCTGGTCTTCCAAAAGGTCCATAACCTTGGGCATGGTGCCTACTTAAAGGACATCCCCATGATCTGCGTTTCCTTTCAACTTGAGGTGCGTAGTACCCATCAAAGGGTAGGTCGCAAACGTCGAACTCTTGTCCTTTCATGATTTTGTTTTCTTACTGATTGAATGCACAATATTGGAGCAAACGATGTTCTTTATCAATATTTGATTGGATGGAGATATAGTACTGAAGATTTTTCTTCGTTGAATACTGATGTTATTGTTTTGAATGAGTTCACTCGAATGCTGGTCTCATCGACTTACACTAGTTTATATTGTGCTAAAAAGTGACGCAACTTTACGGTATAGATTAAGATAAGGTGGAATTGAATGAAATGCTGATGAAACATCTGATTGTGATGTGATAAAATGTATGTATGATGTAATTTGTTTAGCTTGGCTCTGTTTTAGGAATAACCAGTTTTTTTTTTCAAATCTGTCATAGTTTATTTTGAAGGTTGAAGTTATTAAGAGCCTACAATGTCAATGTAGTTTTGCCATAGTAGCCAAATTTTTAGGAGTATTGTAAAGCGCTGCCTCTGTATATCTAAAACCTTGAACTCGGGCGGGGCATGGTGGTGTCGTTGAACTGAAATGTGTTGGTTACAAAAACCCGCTTACAATCATAGTGTCAGTTTACTAGGTTACTTTTTCTCGTTTCCCTTGTTGGTCCAGTCTAGTGGTTGCATGCACTTCTGAGGATCTTGAGGCCAGGTTCTCAGGATCCTTAACGCTTACGCGTTATTTGGTTAATTCTTTAGGCATTCCTCAGTAGCATTACGAAAACTAGGTTTTTGTAGGCTCGCCCCACATTACATGGAACTTAACTTATCTGGCGAATTCTGAGTGTGTTAAGGGTTTTACACATCTGCCTTACCCTTCCGAAAATACATGTTTGATGTGACGTCATCTTATTTTAAAAACAAAAATAGACTTGTAAAAGTGTTATATATAACCAATTATCATTTATTATTGTGTCTTTTTTTATCGAAAAACATTTCTAATAAAAAAAATTACAAACTGAAAAGCAAAAAATATGAAAAATCTTTTAGTCTAGCAGTTTGAGCCGGCGGGCGCCAAACAAACTATCAACCTAGTTACAATCATTCTACGCTTTAGGTAATTAATTTGCATGTTTGTTTGTTTGGCACCAACTCAAAATGCTAGATTAGACTTTTTTCAGTTTGTTATTTCGTCGGTATTTTTTTTGTGTTTAATGATTTTTTACCCGACTGCCAAAGGAGGGTAATCTGTTTATCAGTTTATGTATGAATGTATGTAAGTAAATATGTATGTTTGTGCAGTCGGCGGATAGTTATTCGCGAGCTAGCTGACCTAAACCAGATGTATCCTCCGACTGCACAGCATGATTTTCTTCTTGTTTACTTCTTTTTAGTTCGCTTCTTATGCAGTAGGGTTTTTTGATTTTGTAAATAAAGTTTTTTTTTTGCTTTTTAGTTTACTTAATTTCAACAGAAACGGTTCACAATTGAGAACCTCCTCCTTTTTTTTCGTCGATAAAAAATGGAATAAAATGCCCGGAGTCAACCAAGCTCTAATAGTAGGTACATAATTATTTCATGATCATCATAGTTTACCTTCAAAATGGACCCAGCTACCGGAAACCGGTTATTTTCTCAGTGACTTATATCGTATTAATAGGCGGTGACGTCACCATGGTTAAGGTCGGTCATCGGCGTTGATGTTATGTTATGGTGTTTAATATTACATCATACTATTTATACCTAGTTATTATTCCATTTGTTTATTATATACACATACTTTTACATTTTTAAATATTATTCTATAAAAAATAAACATTTAAATATACATAAATAGTAGCCCACCGGTATCGGGAACAGGGTCCAAGCGACCGGTGGTCAGGGCTTCTGAGAGAGGATTCTCATGATTATTCGCGCCGTGTCCTGGAGCACCGCTTCCTGGATCAAGCCTTTGATCTTGCTGCCCAAAGAGAGCCTCCTCAGATGTTCGTCGAAGCTCTTGGCCGTTACGACTATCGGCACAATGACTGCTGTATTTACATCCCACATGTCGACAACCTCGCGAGCCAGGTATACTTACTTTTCTTATCTCTCTCAGCCTTCACGAATAGTTCCTAGTTTATTCTATATCTATCTTTTTAGGGTTCCGTACCCGATGGGTCCAAACGGAGCCCTACTGCGGTCACTCAGGTGTCCGTCTGTCTGTCTTTCCGTCGTCTGTTACAAAATTTTGTTCCGAAACATTTTTTAACTTCCCATTGGCCTTTGAACTTAAAATTTGGTGATAATGTTTATTATTACGTATATTTTACTAATAAATACCAACATATTGATAATGCAGTTTTTCATATCATATGCATATTGATAATCAATGCAAAGCCCTTGCTCGATTGCCGGGGCGAGAAATACTTTTAGCCGTTTCCAATACAATATTTTCAGTAGCATCGTTGAGTATAGATAATTTTGAGTATATAATTTTTTAACTGTTCTAAAATCGACCAGACTATATGGAAAAATGTGACAATTATGGCTGTGACAACAAACCCTCCCACTCAGCATGATAATGCGCCATTGGGGACCCACAGCTTGGTGCTGATTTTCAGTGGTCGCCTAAGATATGACGTAGGAAAAGCACAAATATCTATGAGTACCTACCTCTTTATGAAAAACAGGTGTGATTTTATATTGAATTATGTATATACATATAATCTTATCAAACTATTCAGATAAGAGAAACAGCTGGATTCGTTGACAACGAAATTGTTCAGGTAATGTTTTGAAAATATGGTTGCATCATGTGCGATCTTTATCTAAGATTCATTAATTCTATTTGTTTTATGACTGAAGTGATGACATATTATTATTTATTTCATGAATAGATAGGTAGGATGAATAGGTACGGGTTTGATGGCATCTCTAGATTGTGGTTCTGGGTTCCAACTTAGCAAGTAACAAAGCATTTTTTTCAAATGCATTATCCTTACATATGTAAACAATATTCTTAACGTTCCCACAATTCCATAGAAAATCTGAAAAAACATCATTATTTTAAGGAAAATACAAAACCATATTGTGCTAAAAATTAATCCACTCTTCAAACTACTTCATCTTTTTAACTGACTAGCTCCTTGACAACTTAAAATAGCCTGAATGTTTTGATTGAAATAAAAGCGTAAGTGTGTTGATACAGTCTACAATATATGTATAATCTGTCTAGCCTATCTATATATTTATTTATTTATAGTTAATTAAAACGATACAATACCAATTAAAATAATTAACATAGAAATATAATATAACAATGTTGACAATTGTGTCACATAAAATCAATAATTTACCCAATACATTTATTATAAAAATTTATCAAACAATACATTGAACAGTGCATAACACTATAAATCAATCCAATAGAATCAATCCAAAAAAAAGAGAAAGAAATTTCGAAAATTAATCAATACGAATATATAACATGGCACAGAGGAATAGCAATATTAAGTAATTTAAATATAACAATAATTATAATAAACATTGCTCCGTGGAATGATAATATACAAATAATCAACAATTCAAATATAAAAAATACATCTATCTAGCCTATCTATATATGTCTTCCTTTGTAAATGGATGCAGCTAAATATAGTAGTCACTACGGATCTTTGTGTCTCTGAAGTTGGTTCTACGAACCAATGCGCAAGAAACAGTTTGTCATCGAGTTTACTTCATAGAGTAAGCGAGATAGGACGATGCGTAATGAGAAACGTAAGCGAGTGAAAGAGCCAGTTATACTATGCTATCTTCTACTTCAACATTATAATCATCAGCCTAATAATGTTCCCACTGCTTTAATATTCTATAATATTCTGCCCGTTCACTGCTGGCACACAGGCATCTTCTCTGTGAGATAGGTAATGGGCCCAGTGCGGGTTGGTGGATGTCACATGTCTTCGAATTTTTGGTTCTAGGACTTGCCGTTTTCGTCACGATGTTTTTCGTCACCGTTTTAAGAGCAGTGGTGATGATATAATTTACACAAAGTAAAGCGCCTGCCTGGGTTCGAACTCACGACCTACGATTTGTAAGTCAGGGCCGTTACCACAAGGCCATCACTGCTCTCAACATTGACACAAAAATTGCAATTGCGCAGGGTCTTGCAGCCAACTTCAGAGGCACCAAGATCCACTGTAACTACTATACCAGTATTTGACATGGAGCGACTGATTATAATTATCTGACCTCCACCAACAAATAACTGAATAACACGATACCCCTTGCCAAGACCGTAATCAGAGTTTCTGGCTTCTTAATACTCAGAAAGACTGTCAAGGGTCTACAAACCACAAAGAAACGCTACGCCCATATTTTTTATTATTGATAGTCTCGCGCTTGACCTCTATATCACCTGATGGTAAGCAATGATGTGGTCGACGGTGAAGCACGCTTGCCTAGACTCCTTAGTTGTACGCATAATAAAAGTATTCCCAAATTGTTTGGGTATATCCACCATGTACCGATGACGCAGTGCCGTACGTCTTGTAGTCCGATGATGGAACGGGCTAGGAGAAATTAGTTCATGCAATGAACATGCAGCTAAAATGCAAGCTGATGCATGAAAATTTTAATTTTGAATCTTGAATCCCGATTCCCACCGCCATGTTATTGCACAGGTTGGTGCAATTCGACCGTGATGTCATACTTCCGGTTGCCAGCGGTTGGTACAGCCTGCTGCAACATGCACAATAATTATATTGCACCTACATTACAATACATTATTTAAATCTGTTGTATTTTCTGGAATTTTCTTTTTGTGACAACCCTGCGTCATTTCGAATACCCTTTTCCTTTAATTCTTACATCATATGATGAAAATCTTTAAGTTTCTCTTTCTGTATTTCTGTGGGTATACTTATCTGAAGATCCAAATATTCGATATACAGGTTGAGTTTTTTAATTGGGCGTGGATGGCTAAATTAGAAACTAAGAGGAATGACACACTAATTATTTATGTAGTTTCAAACGAGATTTTTCATAATGTTTTGGAGTCTAGCTTTTATAGCTTTTGCTAGGTTTTAGAGTCTAGTCGGATTTACGGGGACAGTTTGGTTTTACGCTTTGCGAATCAGAAACAGATAATTATGCAGTATTTATATCAATAAGCATTTTTTCTTACAGAGCTGTTTCTAGAGCAAGGAATGGGAAAATTTCCTTCATTTTAAATAAAGACATACACCAAAAATTTAGATTGTTCTCCAGCAAGCAAGCAGAAAATTCCTTTAATAAATAAGAACAAAATCAATAGCCTCTCTATAACAAGGCAACTGCTAAAACTCAATACCTACAGCTACAAGATTAAACACATCATCTTAATTCCAAGGCATACGCAACACTTAACAGACGCATCCGTAATCCACACTTGCAAGCTCCGCAAACATGTAATAAGCTACTATACAGTATCAGTAACAGTCCTTCAATTAACCATCAAACCTGACAGTTACAACCTCTACGCCAGTGGTTACCAACCTTTTGACTCGGGACTACTTTTGTTTCTTTGTTAGCAGAGACGAAGACTAAAAGAAGATTTTACTTTTGTAATCTAAAATTAAAATCAAAAAGTTCTGGATTGGTGACCGCGTACCAGAAGACGCAGCGTTGGAAAGCCTCCCACTAGGTCAACAAAAAAGCTATTTAAAGCTGCAAGAATCCACTGGATGCGAGATGCACAGAACCGGTTGATGTGGCGACACTTTGGAGAAGCCCTTGTTCAGCAGTGGACGTCTTTCTGCTGGAACGATTATAATGATAAAGTTCCAAATTTTAAAAATTAAAAGCAACACGCATTATCAAAAGAAACACAACATTTCTGATAGTACCTTAAAATTAGTTATGGCTAATTTTGTTTTTGAATAGAAAGTTTAAAATTGAATAAACCTTTGGAGGACCATATTTTAGCTCTTCCGGATCACCAGTGGTCCACGGACCACAGTTTGGGAACCAATGCTCTACACTCACACCGACACCAGCGAATATAATTAGAACTGCAGCCACGTTTCAACCTAATTTCAATTCATACTGGAAATTAGACTAGCTTTAGACTTGACTGAGACCTAGATAATTTCAAACTGCGCTGCAAGGCAAACGTAAGGCTGAGCGTATAATGTGGCAATCTTAGAAGTGGAGCCGGTAGACATTTTGGGGTAGGATTTTCGGGTGGACATGCGGCTTATTAGGGTGCAGTATTTTCCTCGTTATAATATCAAAACTAAACTAAAAAATTATATACATATATATATTTAAACAAAATAAATAAATTATTATTATAAAACTACTTCAAAATTAAATATCAATGAATATATCCAGCTAGCAACAACCACTAGGGTGCCGAAGCAATAAAGCTCAACGAGAACTGGAAAATCATTTTCCAGTTTTCTTAGATCCTGCCACGATAAAAAATAGAAAATACCAGCAGAGGAGTAATAAAAAAACCGGCCAAGTGCGAGTCGGACTCGCACATGAAGGGTTCCGTACCATTATCGCAAAACACTGCATGAAAATCACGTTTGTTGTATGGGGGCTCCCCTTTAATATTTACTTTATACTGTTTTTAGTATTTGTTGTTATAGCGGCAACAGAAATACATCATCTGTGAAAATTTCAACTGTCTAGCAATCACGGTTCATGAGATACAGCCTGGAGACAGACGGACAGACAGACAGACAGACGGATCGCGAAGTCTTAGTAATAGGGTCCCGTTTTTACCCTTTGGGTACGGAACCCTAAAAACGATAATTTTTACTACAAACTAGTATATTAACTATTAAGCATATTTATATTAAAACAATAACCTCGCACCATACCTTGTCGCATATCTTCTAAGTCGGGTTCAAACATTGCGGTTGTGTGTCCCGGCCGATAACGACGAGCACCCACTCACCCAGTCTATGCCTATAAGGTTCAGCGCACCGATTTAAATAATACTGCGAATTGACAGCTATTGGGTATTTAGGTGCTAGCTGATGTAGGTCTGTGGTTGGCTTCAGACGAGATCGATTTGTCTCGAGTTATCGAAACTTTGTTATTGCTGAAATAAAATCTATTTAGGTTAATTCATCTGCTCGCAGTTTCAGTCGCAATTTAGAGAATCGTACATCGTGTAGAGTTCTAGCGGAGCCTCCTTCGTGAGTGGGGGTCTAAATCTACCGCGAGAGCCCAGTGCTGGTAATAACTACTTCGTGTGCATAAATATAAAAAAGTGTTTTTATCCAGGTGACATATTTGTGTGTCAAATGTAATACAAACCCAACCAGTCGTTTGTACGTATAGTTCTCGTCAAACCTCTGGGTCGCCCTGAAGTTGGCTTTCCGATGCGCAAGGCACGTTTTTGTATGAGATTTACTATTGCGCAGCCATTGTAGCCAACTTCAGTGCAGCCAAGATGTTTGGCGAGAACTATAAATAATCGAGTTACAAACATCAACACAAACTGTCACATTTATAAAATATTGCCTTATAAATCGCATCAAGGGTGGCCGATAGATGCAAACCATCGGGAAGTCAGGATGTTATTCCCTTAGGTTAAGACATCGTGTGTGGGTAGGTCGGTGGGTACAATCGTGAAAATGAATTCACACAAATTATTCGATACACTGAGTTTATTCAAGTAGTCACATCTCACAGTTACAATCTTGCTTACTATAATATTACGGATCGACAGTGATTCTACGACATCTTAGCTCTAAGACGGTCAGTACTCAACTGCCATATTCTACTGTCCCTTCCACGCAAGTGGTTAGAAAAAGCGCGCCAATGCGTAGTTGTTCTTGATTTTCCGCAAGGGGCGTGCGTGTGATTTGTTTTGACGTCCGTAGACTAAACCCGATATATATAGATTAGCTTTTCCTGAGGCTCTGCTTCTGTGGCTAATATGCACAGGAAATATGCATATTTCGAGATAAAAATATATAATCAGCATAGTACAGCATTAGTATAAGAAAGAGTAATTGGATCAATATTTTCAGAGATTACCTTGTACAACCAAATATTTTTGACTCTTTATAATATTAATTTAGATTTATATGTTTTACAGCTTACTGGCGAAAATTTTAATATATTCTTCAGCCTACACCGCAGATTATACCGGAATTTTCATATCAATCTCAGAGATGAAACGCCAACACACATTCAAAGGTCATGGTCTCATCCAATAAAGGAAATTACTATACGTGGCCGTGTTGAAAGAATGAAAGTAAAGAAAAACCGGCCAAGTGCGAGTCGGACACGCGCACGAAGGGTTCCGTACCATTATCGCAAAAATGGCACAAAAATCACGTTTGTTTTATGGGAGCCCCACTGCGAAGTTTGACACGCACTTGGCCGGTTTTTTAGGGTTCCGTATCCAAAGGGTAAAAACGAGACCCTATTACTAAGACTCCGCGATCCGCCTGTCTGTCTGTCCGTCTGTCACCAGGCTGTATCTCATGACCCGTGATAGCTAGACAGTTGAAATTTTCGCAGAAGATGTATTTCTGTTGCCGCTATAACAACAAATACTAAAAACAGTATACAATAAATATTTAAGTAGGGCACCCATACGACAAACGTGATTTGTTTGCCGTTTTTTATGATAATGGTACGGAACCCTTCGTGCGCGAGTCCGACTTGCACTTGGCCGGTTTTTATTTAGCCATGCGTTTCTCTTCCATTAATAACTATCTTCATTCCTCTCTCGAATATTAAATGACAATAAATTGCAATGGCCAACATTGTCTATTCAGTTCTCAACTCCATTTTCATTTGAAACCATTACGTGAAAACGACACATGACCCGAAGTTCTCTCTTCCAACACAAGCGTAGTCGCTGACAAAGGCTAGTCAAATACGAAATTTAGCCAAAATTTCACACAACCCTCAAAAGCAATATAAACTCTATCACTATAAAAATAAGCTTGGTTTTTGAGTGTCAGAAATGTAAATAAGAAGTCACGTAGGTCGTTATTTCCGCTAGTTGTCGCTACAGTTAGGGATACGGGATTTGTAGAGTGACCATGGCTTGTAGTAATTTGTGGGGTGTTGGGACAAGGATTTTATGATTTATGCTCCGATGAGTTTCTGTTGAGCGAAAGAAAGACGGGAAGGGTATACCTTGGGCAAATAAGGGTGTACCTTTTTGAGATTTTCTGTTGACACTTATTTTTTTATTTGGTATATCTTTATGTAATTCTGGAATCGCCAACACGCCTTGAGCAGGCATAGTGCGTCGTGCCTTCGTATGAGAAGAGGCCTTTCTCCTGCAGTGGAGTAGTTACAGGTTAGTATCATTTATATTACCTGAAATTTATAATATCGTCTCAAAAATAGTTATTAGAAAGTACTTCCTCGAAGTATATAATAATTCGTCAAGCGGTTTTCGATATTTCGTGATGAGTGAGTGAGTGACCTTTCGCTTTTATATTTATAGATTTTCCAACCACGATGCAGCATTACGTCTGGCGGAAAAAAATACTTTTCCTTACCCAATCATTACTTAATTAAGACCAATTAAATCCTGTTAAAAACTAATTAAACACAGTCACCCTACATACGCAAACTTACTGCCACAACTTTAAAGTGGTGATTTTCTAACGACTTCAAAATGGCTCCATTTTCCTAGTTTATCCTCGCTGAAAAAGCTACATGAAGCTGTCTTTTTTTTCAGGCACTTTGTTAAAGAAGACAGCTAGATAGTTTTAAGCTTATTAACTTTACGATTTTATTGAAAACATGGGTGAATCTTTTTTCGTATCCGTAAAAAGTGATTGTTCTCTTAAAAGTGGTATTTGGGGTGGTTTATTGATGCTTTAAAAAGAGACTGGTTACTGTCAGCCTGTATCATTCCATTGGTATTTTGTAGTAATGACACTTACGCCGGGGGCAGCAAACACTGCGTCACCGTGCTTCTGGCGACAGATCTCGGAGACAAGTGACAGTCCAAGATTGTGAGGCCTGCCCTTCGTGGAGTACCGCAGAGCGGCAATAGACCCCTATTGCCGCTCTGCGCACTCCAAATTAGTGGATACAGCTCTAAATGGTACGTGCTGGATTGCCACTGGTTGCCTTAAACCGACTCCTGTGCGAATGCTGTACCCACTGATCGGGATTGCGGCCCCGGAAATTCGCAGAACTGTAGCGGGCCGCACAGAGAGGGCGAAACTTGAAAACGACCTACGCCACACAGTGCACAAGTGCGGTTTGATGCCTGAAAGGCTGAAAAAGCTTCTTTATGTCGACGAGCCTTCTTACTTAACATGTTAAACGCTGCTTTAATTTATTTAGTGTTTCTGTTTGGGCTATGGGCACACCTTGTAGTCAACATACAATTGTTCTGTTGGAACCGCGGGGGACAACATAATATTACCGTAACCCAGAGGCAATTTTAAATATCTCTATTGAACCGTCGGACACAGATATCAAGTTATTATGTATTTGACGTTACCCCCACGGCCCAGTGGACAAATAAACTCTAATTTGTTTTAAATGAAAAATATGACTTAGAGAATTATGACGAATATTGTCATGACATAAATTATTTCACCAAGTTCTAAAGAAAAAGTGTGTTCATATTTTGCTATAAACATATTGAAACATATTGATTTATTTGAATTAAATTTTCTTCGACCAAATACTCAGCCTTTTTAGCAACTTCAAAAAAAGAAGTAGGTAATCAATTCGACACGTATGTATGTAATATTGTTGAAACTGCACAATATTCACATATGTTATTCTATGTGGGCTTCTAAACACGTGTGCCAACTTTCATAAGTGTATGTATGTTTGTCCACGCATTTCGCAAAAACTACTTATCGGATCGTGATCATTCTTTTTGTGTTGGATTGAGTATCTCTCAACTTACGGAATAGTGCAAGTTTCATCAAAATAGGTTCAGCAGTTTTCATGTTTTATGAAGCATACAACCGAACTCCTTAACGATAAACAGCACGATTGTGTAAATTTAGTTATAAGTAAGTATTTTGTCAATCCTGTAGGTACCTTACTGAACTTGCTCACTTTTTATTGATGGAGTACCAAAACTAAACAGACAAAAATAAAAAAATAAAACACCGACGGAAATCCATGGATGAGGTCTACAAAATTTTTCACGTTGGGGTTTTTACAGATCAGAGAAAATAGCCATCGGTAAAAGATTATTTAGTTCAAGCGTCTTCCGGCGAACCATGACATCGGCAAATCTTGGTATCGGCCAATCATACAAGCTTTGTAGCGTTTTTCGGCGTAACGTGCTGTCTTTAAATAATGGTATCAAATAATAGCTTTTCGTATTACCACTCAATGGACTATGCTTTCTGCAGACAATTATATCATTTACATAGGTACAAAGGGTGATTCTATATACCGTTCGGGACTCTGCGTACATAACCCCAAATTCAACTAACATCAAGCATACCTATCTTATGTACAAACTCTCATAAGCAGTCTCAGTACATGCGACCGACAAGCAAACTTCCCGAGCATATTTAAATTTATTCACCGAAGCAAAATCTGATAAACTCAGCGAGACGAACTAGATGTTGCCTAGACGTGTTTCTACGGAAATTAAGGTATCTCACGTGGCCTTACACAAACTTTTCACCCTTTCGAGATAGGGTAATAGTACGAGATCCCACCGCAAAAATCTGCAGGTGATTTGTTTTTGGATAAAATCTACTTTGGTGAATAGTACTTGATAGTATCAGAAATGTGGAGATCCGCAAGAGAACCAGGATTATGGACATAGATGGGACCGAAAAGTTCTGGAGTGGCGACCGCGAACTTGAAGACGCTGCATAAATAAATAAGTTGGAAGGTCTCCCACCAGGTGGCCAGATGACCTGGTGAGGGTGGCGGGATCCGCAAGTCCGCTGGATGCGAGACGCATGGGACCGGTCAATGTGGCGACGCTTGGGGGTGGCCTATGTCCAGCAGTGGACGTCTTTTTGCTGATATGATGATGATGTCTTAATAGTTGAAAAGATTACTTCTGGGTTGCCTGGAACTTTGCCCTTTACCTACTAGGAATTTCTCCTGTATCGTGGGTGCGTTTTTAACATCAGCCAGCTCTAACTGAGCCTGACGGTCGCAATTTATGGGTAGCCTGATAAACAGCTAAACTGTCAAAAAATAACCTACAGATTTAAGCGGTGGGATCTTAGTCTATAAAAGATTTTGTGGGAAAATTGCGTAGAAAAAATAAGGTTATGTCTCCTTGTGGGGTTTGTGAATTGAGATTCTTTTTGTGATAGTGATAACACGTGTTGGTGTTTTCGTTTTGGTATGTGATCGGTTATTTAGCTTGTTTATCTATTAGTTAAGAATGTTTGAAAAGGATTATGTGAGGGGTAATATGAAATAAAAGGGAGCGAATGATTGCGTTACGGTTACCTGTGAAGGATGAAAACGGTTAAACCGACACTATTTTATATGGGGTAACGACAGAAAAATGATAATCTAGATAACAAGTAAAAACCGGCCAAGTGCAAGTCGGGCTCGCGCACGAAGGGTTCCGTACCATTATCGCAAAAAACGGCAAAAAATCACGTTTGTAGTATGGGAGCCCTACTTAAATATTTATTTTATACTGTTTTTTTTTTTTTTTTTTTTTTTTTTTTTTTTTTTCTGCGGGGCGTCTCACAGCTCAGTCAGAGTGACTGGTAGCTGCTTAACCGGACTTTCCTACGGAGACTAAGCTATATAGCCTCCAGCTAGGCAAAAAATTACTAAACCTAAGCGACAACGCTGAGGGCTACCCCAGTTGGGGTCGGACCTCGGCTCAGGGCCGTCGCTGGGGGGACAAGCAAAAGCTGGATCTTGACAAGTGATTCTACCATCCGTTCGGAATAAGCCTACGTGGAGAAGAACGGACAAGAAACTCCATTTCATATCTAATAATTTAACTAATGCTCAGCTACGCGGGCTGGCAAGATTTTAATTGAAGGGATACGCGACGAGCCTCGGCGGCGAGGACTGACGAATCGGTTTGTATATTCTACTCCATACCTAGGCTCTTAAGGAGCAGAGTAGAGATCGTGGGGGGGCAGAGGTGAGCCTCAATTGGCGAAACTTGGTTAGAAACGGTGTAGGTGCGACTTAAATGCGCACCCATTGACCGTTTCTATAAACGAGGCTGTCTAGCTCCTCGGTTATGTTAGGGTACCTTTTGAAGAGGTCATTGGATTGGGCTTGGGTCATATCCCCGGCTGCCTCGATCCTATTGATCTCGGCAGCCAGCGATCTGGCCTCGTCCGTCATCCAGATTTTGTACGCACTGATGATGGTATCAGATACGCAGCGTCTGGGTTTGGGCGTGGATAGAGACGGGCTCTTAGCAGCGGCAGAGGTGGGAGCCTCCTGTCGGCTTTGAGCGGGCATGGGGGCTATGGGTGCCTGAGGGGCCGGAATGGGATGATCCATCAAGCCTGGAAGCTGTTGGACGGTCTGGGGAGCCACATTTTGGTGGTTGAGCTTGCCCCATGGCGAAGCCCTCTGAGGGGCTAGCCGGGGAGGGGGTTTAGTCGAGGGAGCTTGGCGTGCTTGACGCTCAGCATGGATTTTGGCCAATCTAGGCGCAACTTTGGGGGCTTTAGGACAACCCTTGTAGTTTGCCGTGTGACCGACTTGGTCACATAGCACGCAGCTGGGAGGCTCCGTGCATTCGGCAGGGTTTTTGGGACGGGTGCACTCTTTTGTGCCGTGATCCCCTCGGCACTTAACGCACCTGGGGCGGACAAAACAGTGTTTTTGGCTATGGCCATATTGTTGGCAGTTGTGACACTGACCAACGACAAAGGGACGGTAAGGTTTCTCGATAGAGGACCCTGAAAGGGAGCAGAGAGTCTTGATTTTGAAAATAGGGGCATAGGACTCGGTAGGGTCGCACTCGACCATTACCATATCGTATTCCTGTCCACCTCTTGCTTTACGCATGCGGTGGACGGCAATGACAGGGACTTTTTGTGCGGCAAGATCCGCATAAATCTCATCGACTGGGATTTCCTTCGGAATACGCCGGATAACCACACGGGTGGGCGCTTCCAATGGGAGAGAATACGTATGGAACTCTATCCTCAAGGTTTTTAGGAGCCTGGTAAGGTTCCTGAAATCAGTAGGGGTCGGGAGTAGGATTTTAATGCCTACCTGGCAAGCGGTGGCACTAAGAAACTTGATTTTGCGTTCATCGCAAATTTTAGAAACTTCTGTCCACTTGGCCTTATCGTGGAGGAAGATAGGAGGGCATTTCTGCTTCTTGGGAATAGCAGTAGGGCTGGGGTCGCGGCTCGACATTGCGGAAGCGTCTGCCTGAGTTAGCGGACTACGGGAGCGACTCCTGGGGGCTGGGGAGCGATCTGAGCGCCTAGACCGCTGGGAAGCGGTGACAGGGGTGGGCTGCACGTCGGAGGAGGAGGTGGACGGCAGAGTTGGAGGGTTGGTCGAAGCGACCTTTTTGGGCTTGGTGGCTTTGGGGTGGGACTTGCCCTTCTTCCTCTTCCTCTTCCCCTCAGAGGTAGCTTGACAGCTTTCTGAGGAGGAATCGGCGGAGGCGTCGTCAGTAGTGACATAATCATCGGAATCATCCTTATGATCATCACCGGACATGGGTTCGTCAACGAGTGGACTGTCAACGTTCGGGGAGGCAGGATTTTCCGAGAAATTAATCGGAAATTTGAGAGTTGGGGGTTTAGTGGGCGCAAGCGCCGAAACGGGGGCGGGCGCCGGGTTGCCGATGGGCATGGGCTCCGGGGCGGGTATGGGAGGAGGGGGGGGGGCATGTAGCAAGCTTATGGAGGATGAAATTAAGCCTTTGCTTATTCACGCTGACCGGACTGGGATCGTCCGACAACGCGTCCTTGACGAGCTCTATCAACGCTTTGACAGGATGCATCCTGTCGCTGTTGATAGAGCTAGTGCAAGTGAGGGAAAAGGGAGTGAGATATTCCCCGGGTGGACAGGCCCGGGGATGTGTGCAATCCTACACTCCCAGTCGGGTTAGACTGGGAGGTGAGTATCTGGTGAGCCCTAAGCTTGTTTACCTGCCACCAATCTTATTGGGTGGCAGGGCCCTAAGGTACCGGTAAACCCACCAAAGGTGGGCCACCCACCACTGTGTACCAAAAGTCTGGTACGTCGGGATAGAAAACACCCGACCGTGCCAGGTGTAAGCTGTGGGACGAAGCGGGGGTTGACTAGGCTATCTACCAAGGCCAACTGATCCCGCTCCCGACTCCAATGACTGCCGTGTCCTTATGGGACTTGGCGGGTGCTTGGGGCACACCCTCACTGGCTTGTTAGCACCGCTAGGTTTCCCGCCAGGGACCACACAAGATGTGGATTTGAGCTGCCACTACTAGTAACCAAAGTTACTAGTAGCGACACCTTTGGAGCGGCGTGCGAAGACGCGACGACCGCAGTGACGTCACGCAGAGGGGCGCGACGAGACGGAGAGTGGGGGCGCCGGAGAGCGCGGTGGGGCGACGAGCAGCGAGACGTCCGCACGGAGCGACGGCTGGCGAGCTACTAATTTTTTTTATTCTGTTTTAGTATTTGTTGTTATAGCGGCAACAGAAATACATCATCTGTGAAAATTTCAACTGTGTAGCTATCACGGTTCATGAGATACAGCCTGGTGACAGACAGATAGACAGACAGACGGACCGCGAAGTCTCAGTAATAGGGTCCCGTTTTTACCCTTTGGGTACGGAACCCTAAAAATTACAAATTTCCAAAACCCCTGACAATTTATTTTTTTCATACTTTTTATACTAAAGGGTCTTTCAACAAGGACGGGATGATGTTAAAATTGAATAAAACAAGATGTGTGTGAGATATTAACGAAATTATTTTTTTATTTAAAAGGCCCATTTATGCCAATTATGGATGGAATATGACATCGTTCAAATGTCCGCCGCGTAAATGGGCCTTTTAAATAAAAAATAAATTTCGTTAATATCTCACACACATCTTGTTTTATTCAATTTTAACATCGACCCGTCCTTGTTGAAAGACCCTTTACATATTTAATTCTATTAGTACACGCTTCGATCAACAATCTATCGAACACGTAATTATGTCACGATATCTTGCGAAAATATCCCGATTCAAATTGTAAAACACCCATAACTTTTGAACGGCTGAACAGATTTTCATTAAACATAGCTGCTTAAAGTCACCTTTCAAACAAAAAATAAACAAATCAATATCGGTTCATCCGTTTAGAAGCCATGATGCCAGAGATACACAAACAAACAGGTTCACACGTCAAACTTACAACACCCCTCTTTTTCCGTCGGGGGTTAAAAATAATAAGAGTTCATGGTTGTCCCACTATTCCTAGAAATCCTCTTTTATAAAAAAAATATATGAAGCAGAGATCGCCGCGCTTGCTTTTGTGTCTCGTTCGATTTCAGATTTCTGTTTTTTTTTGTTCTGGTTTAGCGGGAGGTCTTTGCCCAGTAGTGGGCTGATGCAGGCTGACATTAACCTGGTATTTGTGTTATTGTGATATTTTTTTTTTTTTTTTTATTTATTTACTCCATAAAATTGTACAAATTGAACAATATCATTATTTTTAAAGCTATTAAGAATATGCACAAGAATGAAAGATGAGCGACTGCGCCTGAGCTAGGCCGAGCCTGTATTTCAGGACGCAGTTCACGTTACAGAAATTAAGAAACTTTTAGAATTGCCTGTTGTGCTCTTTCAAGGGGGAGCAGAATGGTTTTGGCAGCTCCACCCCAACATGAAATGCAGTAAGTTAGGAGCGATTGACAAAGGGCCCTATAAACTTTTTTTTAAATTAAAATATCTGCTACATGCCGTAAGTTCTTAAAAACATAAATGAGTTTTCTCAGTCTGGATTGGAGTAAAGATATATGTGCATTGAAATTCAGCGATAAGTCCAGTATGACGCCCAAATATTTAACCTCAGATCTTCTGATCAGACAAGGGCAACAACAAGAAGCAGAATTAATTGGGGAATTATTTAAGGGTAAGTTCTATAGGGGGTTTATAAGGATATCGCGTATAAAATGGCATGTACACAGTTTTATCTGTGTTCAAGGTGAGAACATTTTGTTTCAGCCAGTCTGACACCTTGTTGAAGCCATTCTGTGCCAACGTGAAGGTTTTTTCCCAATCATCAGCAGAAAATAGCAATGCTGTGTCGTCAGCATAGGAAATAATGGTACCCTGGTCCAGTTTCAGCTCACAGAGGTCATTGAGGTAAACTAAGAAAAGTGTAGGTCCTAGCACTGAGCCCTGCGGGACACCAAAAGAGACAGGTAGGTCAGTACTAATGTGGGAATCCACCCTCAGGCACTGTTTACGACCACTTAAATAGTCTTGAAACAATTTTAGCTGCAACCCTCTTATTCCCAGGCGCTCTAATTAAGCTAGTAGACGCGGGACAGACACCGTGTCAAACGCTTTGGCAAGGTCAAGGAAGATTGCGAGTGCTTTGTTCCCATAATCAAGTTTCTTAATAATATGGTCAGTAAGCTTATGCGCCGCATCCTCCGTTGACCTCCCAGAGCGGAAACCAAATTGACAAGATGACAGTAAATTATTACTTTCGAGATAGTTAACAAGTATACGATTAATTATTCTTGCCAGAATCTTTGAAATAGCTGGTAGTATAGCAATTGGCCTATAATTACAGGCAAGGCGTCTGTCACCCGCCTTGTGGATAGGGATAATGATTGCTTTTTTGAGTACGTCTGGAAAGACACCTCGACAAAGGCAAAGATTGAATAAATTCGTTAGGGGTGGAACAATGTAATCCTTTATATCCTTAAGTAAGCTGCTAGATATTTTATCATGTCCAACTGAGCTAGAATATTTCAAGCCATTTATAAGTGACAGGATCTCGTTTTCATCAGTGTCTTGTAGAACAAACGAGTTATTAGTTGTGTGGTTTGAGGCGGGTGCATCAATTGGATTTTGAGCTATTGTCGGAGAGTTTAGAAGCTTATTGGCCAGGGAACTTCCAACATTAGCAAAATAAACATTAGCCTGGTTCACCGATGCCTGAGGGGAATCAACAAGAAGGTCGGTAGCAGCCGATTTTGCTTTGTTTGTGTTTGTTATGGTTTTAATAACTTCCCAAAGCTTTTTATTGTCATTAATATTTTTGTCCAATTCACTCTTATCGTGTTGCCTATATTAGTTTTAACTTTAGTCCTACCACTCAGGTAGGACTAAAGTTAAAACTTTAGTCCTTTAGTTAACTTTATTATCAGTTTGCCTCAGAAATCAAGTTTTCGTTCATAATAATAAATCTTATAATCCCATAATATCTTATTTCAGCAAACTAGCCACCTTGAAACCGGGTTGCTTTAGAATAACACTCAATGTTATTCTTCCATTTCACCCTACAGGTTGAGTCTTCTAGCTGGACGTCATTTTTCTTTTAATCTTAAGTGCGGTTATGCCAATTTATTATGTGGTTCTGCTACATGGTCCCTTGCAGTGTAGGTAGTAGTAGTACTAGGAGTGGAGTATTTTGATTGACTACGGAAAACCTAAAAGAGGGTACCTAATGAATACGATCAGCGTGCTTTACACCATTCTAGGTATGGACGATGGAGGTAAGGAGAACGATCTCATATGGGGCGAAAGTTGGAAAAGTGTCCAGCTTTATACCTTAATAATAGTTCAATAACCCTCCAAAATGGCGCTAGCGTAGGCAAATGGTATGAATGTAGCAGTTCTTAACGGATTGAAGTATGCAGAGTTAGAAAATTTTATTTGTTTAGTGACTAGTATGGTTACCTAAAATTGTTGTTTCAAAATATTGTTGCAAACATTTACCCGTTGGCTACAGTAGCGCCATCCTTATTTAGTATATTTGCCCGGACACTTTTTCATACACAGAGTTCGTTTTCCTTACTTGTACCATTCATAATACTAAAAAAGGTGCATGAGAAAGAAGGGGTTTCGTGCGTAGTAAGCATAAGGTGACATTTAAACATATATATTTGCCTTCCAAAGCTTGCTAAAAGTCTATGACAGCACTGGATGGGCAATTTGACCGTTCGGGGCGAATTAATAGAAGGATATGACCCGGATATGGCCTTACTTTACAAAATGAGTATGTCAAATACACGGATATGACACCATATAATTATGATTTTGACTATAATTATAATGAAAACTGAAGACGTGACTCTGGCCTTAAATAAATTTAAAACAAGGATGAAACTGAAAACGAGGCTTTGGCCTTACTTTTAGTCAAGAAGGAAATTATGCACTGAAGACGAGGCGGTATGGTCCAAGACCTTAGCGTGCCCGAGTAGGGCGAAGGAAAAAAAAAAGAGCTTATGACTGAACTTTTCGACTTTTTTCAGTTTCATGTACTTAGTAAGAAATTTTTGTTAGATGACCTAAAATCAAAAATAATATTTTTTTTCATAACTTAATCATAACTTCATACACCTTAAACGTTTGAGAAACTCGTCCTGTAGTACCTATATGCAAGAAATTCCGTGTTATTCAATAGTAATGTCTTTTATCATTTAATCCAAACAGTACTTACCGCAAATTCCGTTAGGTTCATGCGAGCTTGAGTGACACAGGCGCGCCAAACGTGCGAGCATTAAATTACGCGTCCGCTACGTCCTGTGACCACATACCGTGAAATGCGCTTCAACCCATATAGCTAGATAAACACGGGCGTGGAGGATGCCGAACAATCTAACCTTTTTGAAGTGGTAGGATTGTGAGTACATGCCACGTATTGTAGAAGAAATATTTGTAAAGAAAACCGTAGATAAATATTTTTTTAGGAATCATCATCAAGAGCTTCATAGACAACTAGCTTTTGCCCGCGGCTTCGCTCGCTTGGAATTTGGCCACATAAAGTTTCGTGACAAACCATTTTAAATCTATATATATATTTTACCTATAAGTTCTACTCGTATCCGAATTTTCAGATGTCTAACTTCAAATAAGCTCAGTGGTTTCGGTTATGCGTCGACCGCTGGGTGTGTTAGTCAACCAAGTTACAGTTTTAATATATACTTCGCCTGTGTGTTGTGTTGATAAAAAATAGCCTATTTTCTTCCCCAGGCTTGAGATTATCCATATCAAATTTCATCACAAACAGATCAGCACAGCCCCCGCTTTACCCGCCGCGCGTATTTATGTCGCTCGAGCTCCATTCAAGTCAATCTTATCGTGATAACTTTTAAACTATGCGTTCAAATTACTTAGTGTGTATCTCTAAGGTTTTAGGCAGCGCACGCAAAGATAGCTCTCAGAGGGCAGATTTTTCCGACTTACTTATTATTTATCGTTATATTTTGACCAAATTAAAAAAAAAGATTATAAATTGTAGCGTATGTGCTATTCTGATGTATAACCCATATGACTGTAAAGTTTCATCCAAATCCGTTTAGTAGTTTTTGCGTGAAAGAGTAACAGCCATACATACATCCATCCATCCTCACAAACTTTCGCATTTATAATATTAATATATTAAAAATAAAAATATTATATATTAAGTAGGAAGTAGGATTAGTAGGAAGTAGGATAGTAGGATGAATAATAATTTATTCTTATTTCTTCTCAGAAAAACATTTTTAATTAAAATTCTGTAGTGTTCTGTAGTGTGTGTTATGTAGTGTTGTGTGTGTTCCAAATATATTGAGCATTTATATGTTTGTCGATCAATCATGCCTCAACGGCTAAGCGTGTTTAGATGAAATTTGGACCCTTTTTACCTTCCTTCTAGGGAAAACGGAGGGCTATGTCTGTACAGTCACTACCATGAATTGAGGGCTTTGGGATACAGTTAAATTCACGCGCACCCCCGCGATTTATTATATGTATCGATTTACTACCTATCTCGGATCAGATTGTTGACGTTCCACACGGGCGCAACCGCGGGCGCAACCATAAACGAAAGCTTATAAATACATATTTTCACATATTTTTCATATTTTTTATTAAGTCAGCTTCAAGAAATTTGCGGAGCCGCACTTATCAAAAACTACGCCTACTTATCATATTTTAGACTTCTCCAACTGTTAAATATTATTGCAAATACTTATCTTAAGTACTCTCTTAACGATTATGACCGGCTGTTATTACTTGAAAGCAGTTAATTTTAAACATTATGCTCAAGTACAAAAATTACTTGATATTTCTAGGTTTGTTATCTTAAATAGACGCTTACGTGGCTCATTTTATACCAAAAAGGCCCTTTTTTGTGCAAATTATACAATTATGCCCAGAGATAGGAGAAAATTATGGTATGGTGATGTGGAGATAGTAGATTACCAGCTGATTTAACTTTGTAGGTAATATCTGGTACCCTCGGTTTCACCTGTGTATTATTTTTAACCCCCGACGGAAAAAGAAGGTTGTTATAAGTTTGACGTGTGTTGCTGTGTATCTGTGTATTTGTGTGTCTGTCTGTGGCATCATAGCGTCAAAACGGGTGAACAGATTTTGATTAAGTTGTTTTTGTTTGAAAGGTGATTTTATTGAGTGTTCTTAGCTATGTTTGAATAAAATCGGTTCAGCCATTCAAAAGTTATGGACGTTTTACTGTTTGAATCGGGGTGTTTTCGTAAGATATCGTGTTATAATAACGTTTTTAATAGATTGCTGATCGAAGCTATCTACTATGTACTAGATAAATTCTGTAGCATGACATAAAAATTCGTCGCGGGTTTTTTACCCGACTGCCGAAGGAGGGTAATGTGTTTATCAGTCTATGTATGTATGTAAGTATGTATGGATGTATGTATGTTTGTTCCTTTGTGGCGTTCCAGAGTCCAAACGCGTTGGCCGATTTTGATGATTCATACGTTAATCGATTCGTCTTAATTCTGCGAGTGTCACTGGCTACATGAAAATTGGAAAATAGGAAAATGGCGGTTTTTGGGAGCCATATTGTGCGGGCCCAAATATTTTTTTTCTTCCAAACCTTTCGTGTGGGGTATCAAAATAAAGGATTTTAAGAGGTGATTTCAAAAATATATAACACTTATATGTTTAAATGTACATAATTCGAAAAAAAAAATTATCTAAAAAGTTATAAATAAAAAAAGTTAATTAAAAAATTCAAAAACCCGACTGCTTGAAAAGCGAACTAAAAAGACGTAAACAAGGAGAAAATCATGCTGTGTAGTCGGAGGATACGTCTGGTTTTGGTGCAGTCGGGTTTTTGAATTTTTGAATTAACTTTTTTTATTTAAATAAATGATTTGACTTTGATTTTGTTTCTGGAACCAATAATAAACTAATTCAAATAAAAAATGTATCATACCTGGCGCGAATAAACTGTTTTTCATTCTTTTCTTTTTAACTTTCGCAATAATTATTATTATTTATACCACATGACCTCATAATAATTATTTTCTGGAAACTTCAATCTCGTTTCACAACATTTGTTCATATTTGCAATATTCCTGAAACATGTGAAATTGATACCATTTCATTTAAAATTGTCATTGCGCAATAATATGCAAATATTGTTACATAATATTATTGCGTAATACAACTGCAATCTTAAACCTCTTACCTGTATGTATAGTTTTAAGTAGGTAGGTATAATATGTCGTATACCCAGGTTGACCGATTAGATTTTTACCACACTAGGGGTTATGGCATTTTATAAAATAATGGAAACTTTGTAAACAACAATTTCTTTTTGAAAGAGTAACTGTATAGTTTATTCAAAAATCAAAAAATCAACCGGGTATTACCGGTTTTCCTCCCTAAGTACGATGTTTTACTTTGATCTGTTATGAATTTATCTTTTTGAAAGGTCAACAATATTCTTGTAATAGGTTTTTTTTATAAATTAACATTTCAAAATGACTTTTGGTGGTCTAATTGTTAGTTTCAGAAAAAGACAGAATCAAGTTATCTAAATTTGATTTTGACTTTTTCTGAAACCAACAAACAATCCAAAAAAAAATGCTTTTTTTTTAATACTTTTTGTTAATATTTCTTGGAAACCAATATATAGTTTCACAATATTTGTTCATACTTGCAATATTCATGAGACCTGTGAAATTGATTTACAGCTTTATGGAAAAAAAATATTGCGCAATATTACGCAATAAAATTTATTGCAACATATGTGAACTATAATGCATTTTGCCCATTCTAAGAGTTACGATAAGTAAGGGTAAGAGAAGGGGTCACTACTCACGAAGAAGATGGCGGAATTAACTAGATAGATTTCTCCAGAACTGGTAAGACGAAGCGTGGGTACATGAAAGAGGAGGCCTTTGGCAAGGAGCGGAATGGAACAGGCCAGCAAAAAAAGGGTTAGAGAATGATGATGAATCAGCATGATGAACTTAACGGCTGTGTCTCGCGGTCCCCAAGCTAATCGCAAATTATCGCTCGCTGCTCATTGCAGTCTCATGTAAGTGCTCGGTAAACATACCACAGCAAATAATCTAGGGAGCACGGATCCCGCAAAGGATGCACTTTTACACATAAACATTATTAATTAAAGGTGTACATACAGTACACCACATTTCAGAATGTTTGTAAATTACTTTTTAGGGTTCCGTACCCAAAGGGTAAAAACGGGACCCTATTACTAAGACTCCGCGGTCCGTTTGTCTGTCTGTCACCAGGCTGTATCTCATGAACCGTGATAGCTAGACAGTTGAAATTTTCACAGATGATGTATTTCTGTTGACAATATAACAACAAATACTAAAAACAGAATAAAATAAAGTTTAAGTTGGCCTTCCATACAATAAACGTGATTTTCATGCTGTTTTTTGCGATAATGGTACGGAACCATTAGTGCACGAGTCCGACTCGCACTTGGCCGGTTTTATTTAATATTTTCTAAACATAGACTTACATTCTCAGTCTTTTGCTCCACTCGACTCAACCGCGAATCCGTCTCCCGTAATTAAATTGACAGTTATTCTTGACATTAACATACTTGAATCGAGTGTGTTTTCCGTCAAAGCGAGAGACTCGAACGGAGTGGAGCAAGATTTCTTGACTAAGAATATAGGCCAGACAACAAGACAAAGCAAAAACAATCTTATTTACTCAGTATCCAAATATCTACTAAGACGCTTACCTGGAATGGCTATGAGTTAAACTTCCAATAACACGCAAATAAGTGCGTACACAATTATGTGATGATCAATTGAACGTAACTATGTGACGTCATTGTCTCTTTAAACGTCGGTTAGAATTCCCCGTGAAAATCGCTGGTTTCCGGTTACTGGGCAGTTTAGTGCTAACTACAATGACCGTAGAGTTAAATACAACTAGGGTTGGCGATTACAGAAAAACGCAAGAATTAAAAATTTTGATTTTTTAGAACAATAATATGTAATATATCAGCACACCTGTGTTCTTTAAAGAGGTAGACGGAGATATATATTCCTAATTAAGGGATCATAATCTAAAACATAGTGTACTTATGTATCAAGTTGCATCCAAATCCGTTCGGCGGTTAAGAGGTAAAAAGGGTATCAAACACACAGACATACAAATCGACAGACAGAGTTACTTTCGTATTTGGAAGTATAAATATTACACTCACATTTCAAATATGTTGTTACATTAAAGGTTAGATGAGATGCAATAGAGAGTATCAAATGGCCTCAAACGTAGACTGTGTTTTTAATCCTTGATTCTCTACCTATCTTCTTGTTATCTTATATAATTCCCTGGCCATCGAAGGAAAAACTCATTATAAGGGAATTATTGTGACTTTTTTGATGACTTTCGATAAAAAATATACCAGGCAATGTTGTATAATTCAATATTTTGTCAATCATTTGGCATTTCATGAAATATTTTACGCAAACAGTTCTTCATAAATTTTTGAAGTACATTATTTATCTTAAACTACTTTAGAAGTAATTTCATCAGAATTTTCAGTGCAGCCCTACTTCAAATGGATTTCACAATGTTATGCCACTATCGTACATATAAACTGCTTGAAGTCAATTTGACGAGCATTCGAGTTTACTTGTTCAAAGCAAGAACATCGGTATTCTATCCAGAAAATCTTCAACATGAGAGGATACTTCGAGAGCGACTACTTTGAAGGCCAGTTTGGGCCTAGATTTGGTGGAATGGGCGGACCCTTCGTTGGACCTTTCGGCTGCCCTTCTCGTGGTGACTTCCCTGGTCATCACGGTCCAAAGGGCTTTGGCCCTTTTGGTCACAGCTTTGAGCACAGTCCTGAGAGAAATGAACATCACTACCACGGGCCCGAGCATCAAAGACGTGGATCTCCCGCAGATGATCATCAGGGACCTGGGTGTCATCATGGACCGGAGCATCACAGACGAGGACCTCCTGAAGATCGTCATCGAGGACCAAGGTGTCATAATGGGCCGGAGCATGAAAGAAGTGGACCTCCCGAAGATGGTCACCGAGGACCTAGGTGTCATCATGGATCTGACAGTGATAGTGATGGACCAGCGGAACGCCATTGCCATGGACCTCCTGGATTTAGAGGACGTGGTGGAAATCGTGACTTCCACGGCCATGGACCTAGCTGTCATAACTCCAGACCTCGATTTGGGCGCATTCCTGAAGGACACTGCTTTGGACGACGTGGGCCTTCTGAATTCCCTGACCGCCCCTGTAGAGGCCCTCGGGAAGGACCTTGGGGAGCTGATCGACACATGCGTGGTTTTGGTCGTCACGGCCCATGGTTTGGACACAGAAGACCTTGCCCTTACGATTCTGAAGAACGCCCATCAAGAAAAGCTGACTGTGAAAACTGCCGCGATAATCAACCCTGCTGCTCTGGAAGTAAGGAGAATCGAGGACGTGGAAAAGGAAGGAAGGGAAATGGACCCTGCGGTGATAAGGATAAAGATCAAAATCTTGGTGATACAGTGTTTGTTCAAAGAATTGTTTTGGAAAAATCGACAAGGCCACAATCTGTTTGAAGTAATGATGTAGGTGCTACATTCATTAGTATTTATTTTATTTACTTTTCGTTCTCTATTTATATATTATTAGTCCCTTTTCATAAAACAATCAACAACAGTGTTAAGACTTCACTCAGACAGTTGCGACAGTCGCGACAATGCGTTAATCCTTTTTCATAGAAATTGTTCCACTGATAAAATTATATACATAGAACGATTTCTATGAAAAAGATTGTCCCATAGGTTTCGGAATGTCACGTCGCGCCTGTTTAAGTGATTCAAACCCTGTGCGTTAGATGCTAGTTAGATACTAATCCATTGATAGTGAGTCATTTTCACAACGTAGACCCCCTAAAATATGAAAATAATCAAGTATTGCTATATCCAATATCTTTAAATTTATGACTCACAAATACGTTAACAAATCCCCCCCCTATCTTTAATCAAATTCAATATCTATCTATCTAAGAAGTAGTAAACAATTTTGTAAGATTTGTAATTTAGATTTGATTTATTTATCTATTTTAATTGTCTAGGCATAAGAAATGGTGTCTTACAGTAACAGTATTAATCATTATTTTATAACATCCCTTTTGTTTATTTCATATTTTCATTATTTCATAATATTTCTTTTTATTTTAGCATTATTATGATCATGAATTTACTTCAAATATGATGATAGTGGTCAAAACTTTGGAAGAATGGTCACTCTGGAATAGGCTTTTCATTTCCTGGAGAAGCTCAGCATTCCATCCAAATAAGATTCGATAAACCAGGGTTCTTTGTTCATTCTAAGTAACCAGGAGAAAGTATCAGAAGAAAAGCTAACATTATCACGATTAACCACAACAAAGAATTTATTCAATAAAGAATTAAGTGAACGAAACAATACTTTGTTGAAACTAAAATAGCCAAAGTATGGAAAACAACGACCTGCAATGTTCTAAGGTGATGGACTGATAATCAATATGATAGTAACAGCAGTCTTCTAGCAAAGATGATGACAGCAGAAGGGACCATCCACAAACAGAAAGCAAATACGAAGATATATTTTACAGTTTATGTTCAAGTCGATTGAAGATAAGTCTGTAAAAATGTGCAATATATTTTTTATTTAAATAAAAACCGATTTAAAACATTTCTTTTTGTTTCCTTTATTAATTTTAGTTACCTATATTCAGAATAATATGTTCAAGATATTAATAATTAATACAGAGCCCGATCTAGCAAATTTGTCGCTCCGGGCATAGACAATATTTGCCGCCCTTGGCGCCCTTCAAAATGAAGCCTGGTCATTTACCTACTTATAAAACGGCATGTTTTTTCATTAGATGCCAAACAAAATGTTGTGTCGGATCGGATAAAGCCGATTTTTTGACAACTTCGAGCGAAGCCAAAACATTATGAATGTTAAGTTATTTGATTAAACATGAAGGAGTACTACTGATTAAAGAATTTAAATTAAACATTTGGGACGTTGGACTTAGCCAAAATATTTTGACATACCCTAAATCAGAGGTCGCGAAAAAGATGTGTGGCTTGCTCTATAAATATGTGTATTCAGTGAGTAGTTCCCTTTTCTAAAAAAAAATGGATTGACGTATCCATGTGAAACCCCTTAATAAAAACCCCTTAATAATACATTTCAGAATAAAAAAAGGTTGATTTGACAACAAGAACCAATAACATTCGACAACGAAGCGAGCTTGAAAATGTTAGCACCGCACCACGACTAACTTGATTTAGATGCTCGTTAATTGTGGCTGACTTAGTAATTTACAAGGCAACATACATTTTTGGGGGCGAATAATGATATTAAAAAGAAGCCTGTTTAATTGGCACCCATTAATAATTATAATTAATAAAGATAAAAGTTCCTAACCACGCGGGTGGAGCCCTGGGCTAGTAAAGATTTCCGTATGAATAAAATAAAATCGTCCTCAAATCCTTAGAAAATTCCATATACAATCATCATGGATCAAATATAATATCTATGTCCGTTAAAGGACACTCGCCGACGCGACGCGACGACACGCGCTGCCGTCCTGTAACTAGAGTGCCGCTAACTGACAAACTCATAATTATTTCGAGTTATAGACGAAAAGTCTTATGCGAGAGTTTCCAAAGTCAAAAAATAGATGTAATGCGTAATTTCGAATAGGCACGTGGTTAGTTACAATCAATTAATTAATGTTATCGAAACTATGTTTTTTAAATACTTATAGAAAGGGTCGTTTTTATTTTTTATCCAGTATCTATTGATAGTAAACAAATACTGCTTAGAGAGGTCTATAGACAATTTTTCCTTGAATACGGAGGTATTAAAGAATTTAAAAAACCGGCCAAATGCGAGTCGGACTCGCGCACGAAGGGTTCCGTACCATTATCGCAAAAAAGGAAAAAATACGTTCGTTGTATGGGAGCCCTACTTAAATATTTATTTTATTCTGTTTTTAGTATTTGTTGTTATAGCGGCAACAGAAATACATCATCTGTGAAAATTTCAACTGTCTAGCTATCACGGTGCATGAGATACAGACTGGTGACAGACGGATAGACAGACAGACAGACAGACAGACGGATCGCGAAGTTTTAGTAATAGGGTCCCGTTTTTACCCTTTGGGTACGGAACCCTAAAAAGTGAAACGAGATAAAAAGTTATCAAATGTTATCGAGCATCTAGAAATCTAGAAGGCCTACAATGTTCACACATTTACAAAACAATCGGTAAAAGCATCTATACAAAAGTAAAAAAAAATAAAAATAAATGTATAACAAGACTAAATTTAACATGTGGCACAAATGTAGTTATCAGTGCTGTAACTATTCTTAGCAAAGGGTTATTAAGATGATTGAAAACCATTGTATAAATACCAATTAAAAGAAGAGAAACAAAAAAGAAAAATGAGATTGAGAATAGTTAGAGACATCCACATATTTGTACCGTTTATAAGTTACCAGGGAAGCCGCATGCGCAGAAGGAGCTAAAATTTTTATCTTCAACGTAGTCCTTGATTTTATAATATGCTTTTTTAATAAGGACACGTTTGATGAAGTTTTTAAACTTTCCATCGGTCAGTTCTATAGCTGACTTTGGCAACTTGCTATAGAAGCGTATACTGTTTATAAGAAAAGACTTGCTAGTTTTCGTTAATCTGATTTTGGGTATTACAATTTCGTGCTTACTGCGTGTATTTAAATTATGGAAGTCGCTTCTAGTTTTGAAAAGCCCTCGATTTTTGCGTACGTACAAAATATATTCCAAAATATAAAGTTAAGGTAGAGTCAGTATATCGATCTCTCGAATTAGTTCTCGCATCACCAGATCGACAGCCTCGTTGGTCTAGTGGTTGTAAGCACTACTGCTAAGCATGAATAAAGTTCTGTGTTCGAATTCCGAGTCGGACAAACTGTTATCGAGTTATTCCTGCAGCCCCTCCGGGCTTTGGATTTGTGCCCGATTGATGGGAATTCGCCCCTTAAGATGCACCCCTGATACCCCTGAGTAGCTGATTTTAAAATGAGAATCACGTCTAAACGGGTAGTCGTAATTTTTTGTAAAAATATATGTTACATAAGACCATTTTTTGAATAATTTGATCCAATAAAATTTTGAGTTTTATTCGTATAACATAGTGTAATTAATTTGTAAAGCTATGTCTAAAACAGACAAAAACACGACAATCGCACCATGCCACTGGACGTATTTTAATGAAATCTACACCATCTCAACGACAATTTAATTATCTACATTTTGATCTGTGGCTTTTTTTAAATCAATAATAATAAAGAAAGTACAAAAGACTACTAAATTTTGGGTCACGCGGGTGTGAAACGAGTGCGCGTTTTGTTCCCTCAAGGCCGTTGGCGACAGTCGTCGTCTTAATACTTCGACTTACACATAACTGGTGTAATGGGAATGTACCTCTGCCCAACCCTCCGGGGGATGCGGGCGTTATGTTTTGTTATGTATTACAAACAACCTGTATTGAAAACTTTCGTGAACAGATTATGTTTGTTCCACAGTTTGTTGGACAGCGATTGCATTTTCCAACATAGTAATATGAAACAGTGCGATGTAACACTCGACCGGGAATAATTGTGTTAGTATGTAATATAACTTGCTAACATGGCAACTAGGATTTATTACGTAATGAGAATATAAACTGTGGTCGTTTTCTCTAAGTACGTATGTATGGTGATCAAGGCAATTTTCTCTTTTTGGACGTTTTTTTCCATGTTCAACTAACAACGCTTAAATTTGAATAATGACACCCACTTAAAATCTATAAAAAAATACCAATAATTAAACTTTTTTCAAATTAAATTAATTCACATGGAATTCAAACAATACTGGTGAAATATGGGGTCGTACTACAGGCACATCTCTGCCCTTCAGGGATTTGAGGCGTGGTGTAATAAATAAATTCGAGTTCAGTACGAAATGTTGCTCTAAAACTGAGGTTCTACTGAGGTTTTTAATCTATACATACCTTTAATAAAAAAAACTTTTATTTTCTACAATTCTGCGAGTTATATTTTCGGAGTCGTGTAGTACCTAATGAGACTTACTAATGATATTTTCAAATTCAGCCTGTAGGTATCATTTGTTGATAGACCTATCTAATGATACCACATTGTTAATATCCATCCAGCCATTTAGGCTATAATGCGTTCCAATGAAATAGACGTACATACCTACTCTCGAAAACTTTACCCTCCTTTTAAAGCATTCGGATAAAAAACCCAAACTTCCTATAACTCTAAAAGCCATAACAAAAACCCCCGAAGGCCGATTTAAATTAAACCCCAACCCGAGTCAAACAGTCAGTCCAAGGGTGTCTTTCAAAAATAATATTTCTTGAGCAGTCCAATTAAGGGTGGGTTCTCCAAAGCTAGGCCCATTTCTGTGAGGATTTTTGTAGATCACTGAGAATTAGATTTGAGTGAGCGGCGTCATTTAAATTCTTTAATAATTGGCAGGGTGGGGGATGAAGTGAAAGCGGATAGCGATTTTATTTATTAATTCTAATATTCTGTGCATATATTTTTTTTAAGAAATTGTTGCCCCTCACTAGAAATTTCTTATGTCTCGTGGGTGCGTTTACAAACATAAACAGGCCGGTACAGATCGGCAGACTAATTACGTATCTTGCAAGAGTAAAACGATGGCGATTTTTGCGCAATAATTGCTTTTCAATACAGAAGTTTTAGAGTTCTTGGCAGTTTTTTTTTAAATAAATGCATTTAAAAAACAGCGAGGGATTAGCAAACGATTGTGTAGGACCTATCATACCTACACTGTAGATCATTCCGACTTTTATGACATAAAGCACTTGATCGCGCGATGATTGCTGATTGCTGTTTATCTATACTAATATTATAAAGAGGTAAAGTTTGTGACGTTGTGAGTTTGTGACGTTGTTAGGGGAAATCTCTGGACCTACTGAACCGATTTTCAAAAATCTTTCACCAGTAGAAAGCTACATTATTCCTAAGTGTCATAGGCTAAAATATTTTTAATAAAATTAGAAATCCTTATGAAAATTGCAATAATGTAAGCCAAAGTAGCAAAATGTTGCATATAAAATTCATTCTTTGGCGGGCGCTAAGAAAACTATTGATGATACATAAAAATTATGTACTACATGATTAGGTAGGGTAGGGTAGGTAGGGTAGGGTAGGTAGGATATGGTAGGTAGAGTAGGGTAGGTAAGGTAGGGTAGGTGGGTAGGTAGATACCAATTGACGGGAGCGAAGCCCCGGGGGTCAGCTAGTTACGTAATAAGCCTGCCGGTTGGTTTTCTGTAGGCCATACACACGCAGTGCAATCCGACCGCTCAATCACTGCGCCAACCGTGTCGTCAAATGTCTTATGATTTAATAATATTCTTACTTAATTAACTGCTTGTTTGCAATAGAAAACTTTAGGATGGATTAAAAGTGCTTCCTCGTTGGTTACTGCCCATAATAATGCATTGAACAGTGGTCACATTAGGCCCATTTTTCTTATTCTTTTCACCATAGGACCAAGATTACTTTCTGTACTCATTAACTGTTTAAATTTATATCGTCGAGCCTTTTTTTTTAGTGTGAAGTCATCCAATGTTTTTTTTTTGCCATAAACTCACATACACAACACCCAGAGCCGGAACAACTGTCTGTAGGTCATACAAATATTTGTTCCGTGCGGGAATCGAACCCGCGACACCGCACCACACGCTTCACGCTTCTTCCGCTCTGGGTGAAGCGTGAGGTCTTGTTAGACTTTTACTGACTAAAACCCACCCGTGTTTCGTTCAGTTTCTTGAGCCAGGGCCGCGATAACTCTTTTTCAAGTTTATCCGCGATCCAGACAGGCATCGGCCCAAGCGGACCCCGTCAGTTTTTGCTGACATCTCTTTGAGGCGCGCCTGGTCCTCATTGGACGGCGAGTTACCCATTACTCGCCGTCCGTAATCCATCGCAATCGGCTTGCGACTCCCGACGCTCAGGGCGTCTCTTGCGGTGGCTAGGGGCGTCTCCGTTGCGACTCCCTCACGCGTTCTGCCTCCTCCTTCGCGAGCATTACTGCTTCGCAAAGGAAGGTGACAGCTTTCCATACCCTCTCACTCCATACCATGCCTTGAAACAGGGCCGCACGCGAGAGGTCACCACCGCCGATCGCCTCCACCAGGACACGGCTGTGCTCCGCTTATATCGTCGAGTCCTGGAGAGACAGTTTATTTGTATTGGATTCAGCTCCAAAACTAATAAAAAAAGAACAGTTGAGTTATTCAACTGTGGTATTGAGTACCAGATTTGAGGTCAGATAGGCATTCGCTTCATGTAACATACCATTGTATTCATCTGCATCTGGTTAGACTGGAATCTGACCTCAACATATTTGGAAAAGACTCTATCTCACCTGATGGCAAGCGAAGATGTGGTCGACGGTGAAATACGCTTGCCTAGAAATAACCTATTCACTCTTGACTTAAAGACCCCTAAATTGTAGCTATCGGGAAATACAGACTCCGGCAGGGAATTCCACTCCTTAGCTGTACGCATAATAAAAGTGTTCCCAAAACGTTTTGTGCGTATGGGTGGGATGTCCACCATAAACCCGCCATCAGTATCGACGTACATCTTGTAGTCCGATGATGGTTATGCAAATGACGCAGATAAGAAAGAAATCTTAAAATAATACCAACCCAATTCATAAACCGCTCTCATCTTCCAACTTACAACCCTATTGAAATCAAGAGAAATCATATATTTTACCCGACTCTCGATACCGTGGGTCGATTGAAATTCCTTTCGCGCGTCGCTACCTTTGAATACTGATATACGCTATCTATCTTATACGGAGCAGGTATCAAAATGTATTATTTGTTTTTTTTTTCATAGCTGCCATTTTCTGTCTCCTTTCATCTTTTTTCGGGCTGATTGACATAATATAACATATTGAAGATAGAAAAATGTTATTGTGAGCCTAGAAATGATTGTGCTGAAGGCAAATCCTGAATATAAAAGTATCGAAAAATACATAAATATAAAAAATTTACATAAAGCCTGTTTTTTTTTTTCGAAAAAGTACAATCTCTCTCTCTACCTATCACTTCGGTAAACACAGGCGTATCATCATCATCATTCATAATTTCAGCCGAAAGCCGTCCACTGCTGGACATAGACCTCCCCAACCCCAACTCCCCACTTAAGTTTGGCAGTTCTTCGACCTATGTCGGTAGCCATGGTTCTCTTGCGGATGTCTTCATTTCTGATTCATTCGCGCAAAGAAACGCCGAGCATAGTTCCCTCCATTGACCTTTGGGTGATTTTAAGCCTTCTGATGAAGCCCATTGCTAAAGATCACGATTTGGTTCCATACGTTATCACTGGCAACACACACTGGTCATAGACTTTCGTCTTGAGACACTGTGATAAGTTGGACGAGAAGATACCGCGCAATTTCCGGAACGCAAGCGTAAAGCCTTTTTCTAAGACATTGGGATCGATCTTAAGTCGAACCAGATTTAGCTGAAAACCAGTACAGACTGCTTACTTGACCTGACCTCCACAACCGAGTACTGGGTCCTTCATTGTAAAGAATGAAGGTTAGAATGACTGACTGTGAATACCAATGCATAGTAATCAAAGTTAAGTTCTTCCTGTTTCAATCAAATCCATTCTTATCCTTATTTCAACCGCACAGTTCCAAAAGAGACAAGAAATAAATGTCACAAAAAAGCCTCGATACTACCCACAATACGAAACAAATAAAGACAAAAAGAAACTATTTTCAATATAACTCGCGCAGTTATTCTCGAACTTCCTCGAACTCTCCCGAAGTACGAAAAATACATATTTTCACAAAGTTGCAGTACACTTTAAGGGCCTACATGCGCTTTAGTGCCGTAAAACGGTTACTTTCTAAAGCATACTCCTTAGTAACGGCTAAGTTAAAAGGTTTGAAAAAAATATATATTTATTATTGATTCATGTACATTATTTGGAACGCAAGATTTTTTCGTGTAACTAATAGTTTTGTTTTAAAAAAATAATTAACAACACAATATTTTTTCGCAACTTTTGGAAACTCCTCCAAAACGACTTGTATGTTTAAAAATATTTTTAGATAGACAGATTGGTATTTAGATATTCTTTAGATGGTACTTTGCTTATTTAAATCAATCAATATTTTGCAAAGAAAGTCTTGCAAAGTAAGGTCCAATGTATATATTCTGGCTCTCTACGGGGGAGAAGCCAGTCGCGAGTTAGCATTGGCACGGGAAGGCTGTGTCGCTCGCTGCTCCGCCGCGCTTTCGTCCGACTAAGCGCATTCGCACGTGTTAGTGCAAATATTTACTTAGATTGTGTATTAGTGTGCGTTCACAGACTATAGCTCGCTCGCCGCAGAGGACCCTACGTAATCGTGCGCGTGGACGCTTTATTTTTATTTATTTGTGGACTACTTTTTTATGTGAATTTGTAAATACTTTTTATTTATATTGTGCATTGTGTAAATAAATCATAATGCAAACTTCTAAACCACGCAACGGATTATAATATATATAACGGATATTTTTTACGTGTAGTACTTTCCTGTAAAACACTTTCACAAAGTTTCATATTGCTTAACCACAGTTTACGAGATTTGAGAGAGAAAGAGAACAAAAGCGTACAAGAGTATTAAAATTTACTGATTTTTAGAATAAGTGTTTTATTTGTAACCTTATATAGAGAGTATTGAGTAATAAACTAACGTTGCTAAAACTGGGTAAAGTACGACAGAACTTATATGTCACTTATGTGTGCTAAAAACTCACTTAGAAATATGGAAACATTATAGGTAATCATTTTAATTATGGGATCCAAAAAAACATCACATGATGAAGCCAAGAAAAATGCACATAAGCATGTGGGGTATTTATCATTAGAACCCATTATTTAAAATATGTTTATCAGAACCCACAGTGCGTGAGTCCGGCTCGCACTGTGCCGGTTTTTATGTAAGTCAGTAATTACAGTCTATGCAAATGATTAAAATGAAATAATTCCTAAAGTTGTGAGGATGGGGTGAGAATGTTACTCTCAAAAGCTGAATCGATCTTGGTTAAATTTGAAAGAGGCTAGGGCCAAGTTTCTCACCGCTTGGATGAATTTTCAACAGCCAATCACAGCAGGTAACGCGTGCTTGACAATTTGTCACATTAATTCTGCGATAATTTAGAGATGAGAAACTCGGCCTAAGTAACTGGAAATTATGACTTTATGCTGTATTATTATTTATAGTTATATATCATTCCAGATTGAGTTTTTTTAACGTAATTATTTTAAATTACCTACTTAGTATTTTTAAAGTAAAAAGGAAAAATTTATAAGTCCGTGATTAGACCTGTCATACTGTCAGTGGCGTAGCTAGCATGGGTGGCACCCGGTGCGCATAATTGTGGTGTCACCCAAGAATGAAATCTGTTAAAATGAATAAACATTAAATAATCGTATAGTATGTTTTTATTTAATTATTGCAATTATTTGTCTTTCATAATTACAACATAAATTTTGATAATAATAGTTACTAATTACTTATACTACATTTGTTTATACTTATCTAAGTACAAGCACTAAAATCTCTTTTTTCTAGCTTTAACAGCTGCAAACTCGGAAATCATATCATCAAAATTTATATTTTGTGTTACCTCATGTTCTATTGTTAATATGCCAAGATTGTTTAGTCTGTTTTCGGTCATTGTTGCCCGCAAGTAATTTTTAATTAATTTTAGTTTGCTGAAAGCCTCTCACATGAAGCAACTGATACGCAAATTGTCATAAATAACTTTAGTGCGACCATAAGATTCAGAAGAGATTCTGTAAAGTCCTATTCCACGATGAATTTCAAAAAGTCTAGAGTCACCCAGCTAGAAACTGCCAATGTTTTTGGCCGCTTTTAAATGTCTTCTCAACCTCGGTATCTCTAAAAGGAGTTCTGTTTCTGATATCTCATCATAAAAACCAGTAAATTTCGACACAGCTAATTTCAACTCTTCAGTGTTTACCAAAAGCAAAGTATTTGTCTGCACAACCCCACTAGGCTGGTAAAAATCATGGTCTAATGTGTGGTCAGAGTAAATAATTTCTTGTTATCATTTATTTCAAATAATACGTGCATTTTTATATAATCACAATTGATAAATTAAATTATTTTGTTGGCATAACTTGATTAAAATAGCTTCAAACCTAAATTATGTATCATTAAAAAACGTGACAGTTTGTGTAATTTTTTTATACAGTCGGGTGTCACCCCGGAACCGGTGAGGACCGCCCCCGACTCCCCCCCCTAGCTACGCCACTGCGTACTGTATGGATCAGAATGTTGGGCTGTGAAAAAGATGGATGAAAAGAGATTGCATATAGCAGAGATGAGAATGTTGAGATGGTTGTGCGGAGTGACGAGAATGGATAAACTGAGAAATGAGTAGGTATAATATTAGAGGCAGTTTGAAAGTGGCGCCAGTGACAGAACAGTTGAAAGGAAATCCTTTGTCCTGGTATGGTCATCAAATGAGGAGGGATGAAACGCATGTTACTAAAAGAGTTATGAATATAAATGTGGATGGATGGAGAGAAAGGGGACGGCCAAAGAAAAGATGGATGGACTGGGTATGAGGAGTGATATGAAAGAAAAGGGAGTCAGTGATAGCGTGACGGGGGACAGGACGGTGTGGAAGAAGAAAACGTGTTGCGCCGACCCCAAGTAACATGGGACAAGGGCAGGAAGATGATGACCTACTTAGTATTTTTAAACGAATATAATAACTAAAAACATCACGAGCCGACTGTAAGCTCAGAGCCAGTTTATTTTGACTGTGCTAACTCAGCCGGCATAATTACAGACACAATAGAAAAACAATAAAACGGGCGCCATAAATGGTCGCTTGCCGGTCGAGGGACACTCAAAATAAACTGTCGAACCATGATAGTTTTGACACGTCATGGTACGGGGGCTGTAGGTACGTAAGTAGAGTTTTAATGTAACCTATTTTGTTTTACTTGTTCGACATACATTATATAAAAATAATGTCTAGTAAAACTTAATATTTATTTACGGAATCGTAGGCAAGAATGTAACCTGTTAGTCGCATCTCTGCGTCCACGCATACTCTTTGATCGCAGTCCGCGCTCGCTATGTATGCGTGAGCCGTGCCGGTGTGTGAGTTTAGCTTCGCCGGGATGCTCAAGGCCATTGGGGCATACTTGCGCCTTAAGAAAAGTTTTATTAAAAACGGTACGATAACCTGGTTTTTCTTTTGCAACTCGATAATCGCTCCGTTTCAATTTCAGGGGAGGGTTCAACAAAATTAACTAAAAATTTCCAAGTTATGAGATAAAAAAATATCGATAGTTTATAATATCGGTAATTTTGAATTGTCAAACAAAAAAAAGATGAATTCATATTTTTTTTCTCCGCATCAATAAGTTTCATTCTTGTTGGCAAATCTTTACTAATATTATTAAGAGGTAAAGTTTGTGATGTTTTGAGTTTGTGAGTTTGTGACGTTGTTGTAGGGGGTAATCTCTGGATCTGCTGAACCGATTTTGAAAATTCTTTCATCAGTAGAAAGCTATTTTATTCCTGAGTGTCATAGACTATAATATATTTTCAAAAAATTAGAGATCCTTATGAAAATTGCAATAATGTAGCCCAAAGTATAAAGTAATGTAAAGCAAAATGTTGCCTGTAAAATTCATTCTTTAGCGTGCACTGTGAAAGCTATTGATGATACATAAAAATTATTAGGTAGGTAGGGTAGGCAGGGTAGGCAGGGAAGGTAGGGTAGGCAGAGTAGGCAGGGAAGGCAGGGTAGGCTGGGTAGGCAGGGTAGGCAGGGTAGGTAGGGAAGGCAGGGTAGGCAGGGTAGGCTTGGTAGGCAGGGTAGGTAGGGTAGGCAGGGTTGGTAGGGATGCAGGGTTGGCAGGGTAGGTAGGGTAGGCAGGGTAGGCACGGCAGGCGGGGTAGGCAGGGAAGGCAGGGCCGGCGGGGTAGGCAGGGTAGGCTAGGTAAGCTGGGTAGGTAGGGTAGGCTGGGTAGGCTGGGTAGGCTGGGTAGGCAGGGTTGGCTGGGTAGGCATAGTAGGCAGGGTAGGCAGGGTTGCCAGTTGACGGGAGCGAAGCCCCGAGGGTCAGCTTGTACTACACATAAATGTGAGAACGATGTAAATATTATTCGTAGACGAACTGATCTTTGTGTCTCTGAAGTTCGCAAAATTACTGTACCTGTATGTTGCATGCAGTTTGAAATAATAATTAATAAAAATAATAAAAAAAATAACACCATATCCCTTAGTAAGACTTAAGCTTGTCTGTGAACAAGATATTCCTTTTACAAACATCCTGCGAAAATCGTGAGGCCAAAAAATGAATGAGGCGAGGCCGATAATAAACTTGAACGCATGTACTGTAGCAAAATGGCGCCGTAACCCATTTACTGTCCAATGTCGTTTGTTTGTATGTGCACTTAAATGCATTACTGGCATTTTATGACTTTAAGCGGTCCGCAACTTGAGTTACGATCACAGACTGGAGAAAGTTATAGAGAGGGCTGTGCTGTTTATTTTGTGTTGTTTATTTGACACCTCTATTTTTGTAGCAGTACGGCATTGCAATTACACAGTTCTTGTAGCAACTTTAAAAAAATCAGTAAGGCATAAAATCAGACGTACAATGTCTATTATAGTACCTGAAGTATTAGTAAAATAATTATAATAACGATAAATATTTAACAAAACTATATTGTATTATTAACAGATTAAATTGTTTATTTGTGTAAGGTAATTTCTTAAAAATTCATAATTCTAAATTTCCAAAAGATTCGAAACAATTCTTGCTCTGACATCAAGCGTATAGCATCGTTCAGTGTCATAAATTTTTATACCGAAAGATGCGCTGTTCCTGGGGATAGGTCATGTTGCTCCTTATGTATTGGCACGAGCTAAACTATAAAAGTGAATATCACTATCATCATATCAGCCGAAAGACGTCCACTGCTGGACATAGGCCTCCCTCATAGCATCATCATCAGCCTTATAATGTTCCTACTACTAGGGCACAGCCATCCTCCCTGTGAGGGAGGTAATAGGCCTTAATCCACCACGCGGGCCCAGTGCGGGTTGGTGGATGTCACGTCTTCAAATTTTTGGTACTACGACATGCCAGTTTCTTCACTATGTTTTCCTTCACCGTTTTAAGAGTAGTGGTGATTAAATAATTTACACAAAGTAAAGCGCCTGCCTGGGTTCGAACTCACGACCTACGACACGTAAGTCGGGGCCAGCGCCACTGGGCCACAACTACTCTCCCCCATATATAATATCACTATATTAGTAATAAAAATCATTTTTACAAAAAAATACAGCCGACTTTCAAATAAAAACACTACAAAGTGAAAAATAACTTCAATTTCGGAAGTCGGTGTTCCTGTTTTCGTTTCTTGACACCGACTGCCGAAATTTAAGTTATTTTTCAATTTGTAGTTTTGGTATATAATTGACCAGTTCTATTGTTAGGTACCTATAATGCCCAAAGTGATGCCAGAATATATTAACCCAATAACATGATTCTTGAACAAAACCGGTGGAATGAGTGTTTCCAGGGTGAACCATAATATCTGTGTAACCTTTTAGAGCACTCCAGCGTGATGTTATGTTATGAAATGATGTAAACAATAAACAGACATGCGATTGCAGCTATCCCGAGTAATTAACCATCATTTATTGAAGAGTTCTGTGGTATATCTCCGAAAATCTTCATCAGATCTTGATCAATGGGTCATATATATGGCAACCAAGCACCAGCTTTCAAATAAAAATAATCGTCAAAATCCGTTCACCTAGTAAAAAGTTCTGAGGTTCGACTAGCACTTGGCCGGTTTTTTAATGTTCGTTAAACATTAAAAAACCGGCCAAGTGCTAGTCGGACTCGCGCACGAAGGGTTCCGTACCATTATCGCAAAAAACGGCATAAAAATCACGTTTGTTGTATGGGAGCCCCACTTTAATATTTATTTTATTCTGTTTTTAGTATTTGTTGTTATAGCGGCAACAGAAATACATCATCTGTGAAAATTTATGAGTGACGTGGGTCAGAAGAAGAAAGCCTACAACTGGGCTGCCAAGTCCTGCAAGAAGGTGTTGCGAAGAGCTCGGCTCGACCACATTGGCCGAATAGGGGCCAAACTTGCTTCTTACCCAGCAGGTTGTAAAGCCTTATCGGTAAGCTTCCTTCATTCGGTCTGCCCGGTGGTCTGTGTGATTGAATTGCAGATTTCCTGAGAGATCGGTCCATTCGAGTGGTTATCGATGGCTGCTCGTCGGACCACTTGGATATTAATGCCGGGGTCCGGGGGTCGGTACTATGTTCTATGTTCTATGTTAGGGGGGTTTGGTTTCCGCACTTAGTCCCTCAAATGGACTTTTGTACGTGGGCCATGGCGGCCGTTGGGTGGTTATTCCAACCAGCCCACCTCCCTCCAGAAGTCAATTAGAGCTCCTGGTTTCTTCAGAACATCTGTGTAAGATCTGGGTGACCCGAGGGTTTGTGCTCTTATCTGTGTGACACCTGTGCATTCAAAAAGAACGTGCGCAACGGTTTCCTCAGCCTCCATGCATGCCCTGCACAGAGGACTGTCCGTTATGCCTATTGTGTGAAAGTGTTTGTTGAGTGAGCAGTGTCCCGTGATGGTCCCCGTCACCAGGCGGAGGCCATTCCTGTCCAGGCGTAAAAGACGCCTGGTAAGCCTACTATCCAAAGATGGCAGAGCTTCTTTGGATTGCCTACAGCCTGGTGCCGAGGCCCACCAGTTCTCCGCCTGTGTCTGGGTGAAATCCTGTAGCCACCTGCGTATCTGGTTGAAGGGAATGGGTACAACAGGTTCGGGTCCATAGACCGTCGAGCTGGATCCGCGCCTCGCAAGCTCGTCAGCCGCGTCGTTGCCCAGCGATCCACTGTGTCCCTTTATCCATTGTAGTGTTACCGTGTTACGGCTAGATACCGTTATTTGTTCTAGCGCGTTGTGACATTCTAGTATTAGTTTTGATGTAATGTATTTTTTACGTAAGGATTGGAGGACTGATGCGCTGTCGGAGAGAATCCGTATGTGGGTGTCCGTAACCCTCCTGGCTTCTAGGGCATGGACCGCTTGTATGATGCCAACACACTCCGCCTGATAGACGGTGTTGAACTCTCCTAGCGGTCTGGATATATTTATATTGAAATCGTATGAGAAGACTCCGACTCCGGTACCTGAGTCAGTTTTCGATCCGTCGGTGTATATTCTCATCTCTTTCGGGCCAGAGTAGTCACATTCTTCCTCTGTGAGTATTATGTTGTAGTGCCTAAGAAAGTGGTGTGATTTCGGGGCTTTGTCACATGGTGATGCTAACGTCGGTTTACGCTTGATCGCATCATCCTTTATGCGTGTGTGCTTAATTCTGGAGTCTTTATTTAGGGAGCCTGACAGATGGAGTCTAAAGGTGGCTAGGGCTGCCTCCTCCCTCACAATTAGGTGTAGAGGTGGGAGTCCCAGCATTGCCTGTAAGGCGGCAGTGGGTGTGGTTCTCATACTACTGGTGATTGCAACACAGGCGAACCGCTGTAGTTTTTCGAGATCTTTTTGGGCTGTGCTGAGGTCTGTCCTGGGCCACCAGACCAGCGAGCCATATGTAATGATTGGTTGGATAACTGTGGTGTATAGCCAGTAGGTGACCATGGGGCTAATCCCCCAATTCCTGCCTAGCAGTCGTTTGCACTGCCACAGGGATATGCTGGCTTTTGTGGTGATATGGTTCATGTGTTTTGCCCAATTCAACTGTTTGTCCAAATAAATGCCCAGGTACTTGGTTTCAGTTGAAAGGCTTAGGGTTGTTCCGAAGAAACGCGGTAATTGCAGTGTCATCGGTTTTCTCTTCTTAGTGAAGAGAATTAGTTCAGTTTTTGTGGGGTTCACTGAGAGTTGGTGCTCGTTGCACCATTCCTCTACTATTTTCAGGGCTTGACGCATGAGATTGCATAGGGTGTTTTCGTGGGTCCCATTTATTATTATTGTTATGTCATCCGCGTAGCCAACGGTGAAATAGCCTTTATCATTGAGTGTTTTGATGAGGCTGTCAGCTACCAGGTTCCACAGAAGTGGCGAAAGGACACCCCCCTGTGGACAGCCCTTCGCGACGATGGCCCTTGTAGTGTCGTTAACCGTGACTTGGACCGCTCTCAGTTTAAGCATATTGGTGATCCAGCCCCCTAGGGTCGGGTCTATGCCGTGTCTGTCGAGGGCCGTGTTTATGCTGTTGAACATGGTCTTATCGAAGGCGCCCTCAATGTCAATGAAGGCAGCCAAAGCTGAGCATTTGTGGTCCACTGCGCATTCAATTTTAGAAACCACGTTGTGCAACGCGGATTCTGTTGATTTGCCTGTGGAGTACGCATGCTGTTGTTTGTGCAGTGGTTTTTCTCGGAGAGGCCCATCACGGATGTGCCTATCGCAGAGTCTTTCGAGGGTTTTCAGTAAAAAGGATGTGAGGCTTATAGGTCTATATGCCTTGGGTTGTGTGTAATCAGTTTTACCAGGTTTGGGTATGAAGATGACTTTCACCTCACGCCATCCGAGGGGTATGTATCTTAGTGCTATGCAGGCCCGATAGATCTCCAACAGCCATGGCGCGAGATAATCTACCCCCCACTGTAGCAGGGCTGGGAAGATGCCGTCCAGCCCCGCCGACTTGTATGGCTGAAAGGTGTTGATAGCCCATTTTATCCGGTCCACTGTTACTATATTATGGGCTCTTGACCAGTCTTGTTCCGTTGGGGTCCATTCGGGTTCAGCCTCCCATGTCCTGTTCTCCAGGACTTGACAGTCCGGGAAGTGAGTTTCGAGAAGGACCTTGCTGGTTTCATAGTCGGTTTGTGTGTATGAGTTGTCGGGTTTTTTTCAGCGCGCCGAGGGATCGGTCCTGATCAGTTGATAGGATTTTCCGTACCCTTGCGGCCTCATTATTCGTTTCAATGGATTCACAGAATTTCCGCCATGCCATCCTCCTGGCGGTTCTAGTCTGTTTTTTGTATGCATATTGGGTCTCTTTGTGTATCTCCCAGTCTTCCGGGAGTCTCGTGTTTTTTGCTCTGTTAAATTGCTTACGCAGCGTCTCTCTGAGTTTACCAAGTTCAGCGTTCCACCAGGGGTTCCTCTCGTTCCTGCTTTGTGGCGCTCTTGATTTACAGCATGCGTGGTAAGCTTCTGTTAGGTATTTGGATAATTGCGTTACGGTGTGTTCTAATTGTGCTTGGTCCCTTACGGTACCCAGTGCTGGATGTCCAGCTAGTAGTGATGCCAGAAGGCTTTTGAACCCGGGAACGTTGGAACGTCTCGGGTTTCGCCTTGGTGCGGGTTTTTTGGTGTTTGTGGTTAGTGTAAAGCGGATCCTTCTATGGTCTGAGCAAGAAGGCTCGTCCGATACGTGCCAATTAGTAATAAGGTTTGTTGCGTTTTCTGTAGCAAGTGTTAAATCTATGATCGTTTGTCCCCGGGCAGTGACCCAAGTGGGTTCTGTGCCGCGATTAACAATGTTAAGATTAGTAGAGAATAAAAAGGTGGATAGTACCTCTCCTCTGGGGTTCGGTGTGACACTGCCCCAGAGCGGGTGGTGGGCGTTTGAATCGGTGCAGATAATCAGGTCTAGACCGGCGCGCTCACAATGCTGCACCAGGTCAGCCAGCTCCTTTGGCGGGCAATCTGTGTCCTCACCTGGCATGTATGCCGAGGCCAGTACGACATTTGGAGCGCTGTCTTCGGTATGGAGCCTGACAGCTGTCAGGTCTCTGGAACAGAATTGGGTTAGTGACGTAAAGGGAATTTCTTTGGGTATGTAGATGCAGGTTCTTGGCTTTTCTGAGCCATGTGTGTTGAGAATTATCTTACCTCCGATGTTACCGAGGCCGCATATTCTATTATTCCTGATCCACGGCTCTTGGATCAGTGCGATGGTTCTGGGCTTTACCTCCAGTGCTCTGCGTAAGCTAGCCGTGGCAGTTTGGCTATGCTGGAGGTTGGTTTGGATGATGTTGAGGGGTGGGGATGGAGGTGTGGTGGGGTTAGTCGGTGGTGGATCCATCAGATAGTCCCTCCATCTCCACCTCTCTGTAGTTGTCGTCATGTCGGTCGCCCGGTGACGAGGCAAGGAGCTGTTCGCTCCAGCCAGGTGACTCGGGTGGTATGGAGTCAGCGCTATCGGCCATTACCGTACGGGCCATGACCTCCTCGAGGTGGGTAATGTCCGTATAGCTTGTCGGGGTCGTCGTCGGTTCCGTCGTTTGCTCTGATGGGTTTCCTTCCGTGCTGTCAGTCTGTGTGTCAGAGGGTCGGGTCGTGGGCCAGAAGCGCACGTATATTGACCCCAAGAGGTACGATATCCGTCGCTCCCGCCCCACGACCTTTTCGGCTTCCTCCGGTGGCAGCCCCAGGGTCAAGTAGGTCCCGTGACGGTCGCCACCGACGGTAGTCGCCCTGTACAGTGACCACCTGCTGATGTCGTACCAGGTATTCTGACGGATCAGAATACCATGGAGCCTGCCCACGTCACCTCTATAACGAGGGACGAAGAGCGAGGCTCGGACACGGGTGGGCACGTCGGTCTGTTTCATCACCGTCAGTGTAAGGTCGTTGTCGGGGAGTTTGATGAGGGGAACATTCTGGGTCAGCCAGGTCAGAGCATAGTCGTCTTCGCACCACAGCTGCACCGTGCCCTCCGCTACCCTTGGGTATCCGCGGAAGGCCGGGAGCGGTGTCGTCGAGTCTGTGTCTAACATTCTGTCTTCTAGTGCGGTCTTTATGTGTTCGGCCTCCTGTATGGTCAGCTCTCTGCCGGGGTGGGGAAGGCAGATTGCTACCGCCAGCCGCGCAGGAATATCCTTCGTGGCCCGCGCGTAGGTCCTCTGCCCCCCCTGAGCCGAGTGGATTCGCACCCGCTTGGCGTCCCCTTGCAGTGTGCTTGGCGAGGCCGTGTCGTCGGGGCGCTCCCTCTTTAGTGGCGCAGTTCCACTTGGTCCAGGTGTCGGGTTTGGAGAGCGTGGCGTGGTCTGTTTAGCTTTGCGCGCAGCACCACCGCGCTTGCTCCTGGTGTGTCTTGGTTTCGGTCCGTCGTGGGTTCTGTCAGTGTCTTGGGGTCGGTTTGCGACCCTGGCAGATTCTGTCGCGTCCGGTCGCTTTTCGCGCTGGGTTACTTCCACGCGTACTTGCGACCGGTCGTGTGGCCCCGCGTCCGGCCGCTTTTCGCGCTGGGTTGCCCCTTCGCGTACTTGCAGCCGGTCGCGTGGCCCCACGTCCGGCCTCTTTTCGCGCTGGGTTGCCCCTACGCGTACTTGCGACTGGTCGCGTGGTTCCGCGTCCGGCCGCTTTTCGCGCTGGGTCTCCCCTGCGCGTACTTGCGGCTGGTCGCGTGCCACTCTCCTCTCGCGGGCCGTGATTTTTCCGCGCTTGTTACGCGAGCGTACTCCGTCACCTACAGCCGGGAGAGTTGTAGAACTGCCAGTTCCGCTATCCTTCCCTGACTGTCTGTCTGTGCTGATCTGGGTCGCTGTCTGGGTAATTGGTGCTGCTCCGCACGACGCTCTGTTGCCAGGGGTTCGTGGGGGGCATACACCGTGAAGCGGGTGTCGCAGTCGGGGTCGAGTCAGTTGGCGCGTTGGACGCAGCCGAGGTCTGGTTTATGGGCGCGTTTGTCGCAGCCTGTGTTGTGGGCGCTAAATCAGCAGCCGGCCGCGCTGTAAAGCGCGGCATGAGTTGGTCGAGAACGCAGTTTGATGCTCCCCCCATAATACGCTGGGAGCTAACCGCCGAAGCGGTGTGGGATTTCCCGGCTTGGCCGGGACCCATCTGGGTAGTTTCTCTTTCACTCTGCATGTTCATGACGTAGGGGGTGGGCTTTTATTGGGGTTCGAGGTTACCCTTCCTCGGGGACCGACGGGAATAGGGGGATAGGAGGGAGGGAGTTTAATGGATAGAGGTGCGGGTTTCTTGGGGGTCACCCTAGGCCTGGGAGTTGACCTAGGGATTTAAGGATCGACGGGATGTGTATGGATAGGGAGGGATGGCTTGTTTAGGTGGTGGGCACATAGGAGAGTGGTGTATAGGTTACCCTAGGCCTGGGATTTGGCTTTCGGGAACTTCTCTTGTCCGGGATCTTTATATCAGATGCCCCGACCGCAGGATCGCCAACGGCAAAGGTAGCCGCCGTCAGTCGATCCCGCAGTCGGAGTTGGGCTATCCGCAACCTGCCCACCCGCTCGGTTGCATGAGAAGAAGTGCCTGGCAGTCCGGGTCGCCCCACCACGGATGTACGTATACATTCGCGTTGGGTCGACCCAGCCTCCCCCGAGAAGGGGGGTCGGTACTCTCAGCAACATTATTTTTGTTGCACATTAACGATCTGCTAAAACCCGGCACCTTTGGGTATGCAGACGACAGCACTGTTGCTGAGAGATACTTGTCCAACGCACGGGCTATCGGGCTGCAGATCCGGTCTCTCCGTGAGGACATGTTGGAGCGTTTGAACTTGTCCTTGCAAGCAGTCTCCGAATGGGGCGATGCCAATCTTGTCAAGTTTAATGCTGCTAAAACCCAGGCGTGTCTTTTTTCCGCTAAAAAGAGCCACTTTCACCCGGCTCCAACTTTCCGTGATGTAACCGTGCCAATAACGGACCATCTTGAGCTTCTTGGCGTTACGTTGACATCGACTCTCAATTTTGGGCCATACATAGAGGCAAAGGCTCAGCTGGCTGCCAAAAAGTTGGGGATCCTTGCGAAGGTGAGAAGGTAATTCACGTCGGAACAGCTGCTCAACTTATATCAAGCGCAAGTTCGATCGTGCATGGAGTACTGTTCTCATCTCTGGGACGGATCTGCCAAATACCAGCTTGATGCACTAGAGTCGATTGAAAAGCGGGCCAAGAGACTCATCGGCAATGAGGCGCTGGTCAAATCAAAGCTCCAGAGTCTTGAGCATCGTCGCCGAGTTGCCAGCTTGTCGGTTTTTTATCGGTTGCATTTCGGGGAGTGTGCGATGGAATTGCATGTTTTAATTCCACCCAGCCCGTTCCATCATCGGACTACCAGACGTACGGCGATGCGTCATCGATACATGGTGGACATCCCACCTATACGCACAAAACGTTTTGGGGACACTTTTATTATGCGTACAGCTAATGAGTGGAATTCCCTGCCGGAGTCTGTGTTGCCCGATAGCTACAATCTAGGGGTCTTTAAGTCAAGAGTGAATGAGTTTTTTTTCTAGGCAAGCGTGCTTCACCGTCGACCACATCATCGCTTACCATCAGGTGAGATAGTGGTCAAGCGCAAGCCTATAGACAATAAAAAAAAAGAAAATACAACACGCAAGCTATCACGGTTCATGAGATACAGCCTGGTGACAGAGGGACAGACAGACAGACGGATCGCGGAGTCTTAGTAATAGGGTCCCGTTTTTTCCCATTTGGGTACGGAACCCTAAAAAGAACAGTCGAATTGAGAAACTCCTTCTTTTTGAAGTAGCTTAAAAAGGTAACCCAGACAGAAAGGATTATAGCTAAGCAGATTGTTCAAGGTATGTACCGAAATTTATATCACCCAAGTGTATATTTTTATAAACGCTCGCCTATACTTCATAAAAGATAGCTTGATCTCTGCGACAGCTGTCAGTATCAATACAGTAATATTAGCGCTTGACAGACTAACATCATCATAACAATAACGTATACGTCAGTTTGACATATGTCGCAGAGATCAAGCTATTTTTTATGAAGGTATTTCTATAATTTTCACGGTCTGTGGACTCGATGGCGAAATGAAAATAATTCCATTAATATTTATTCAGATGAACTCAAGTGTTATTTATATGGTTCCGTCAGACTTAAATTAAATTCATATGGAAATTCTATCTCTGCCCGCGACTCCGCTTGCCTGTAAACTTTTTAATATCCCGATATGAAAAGTATGTAGGTCTGTTTGTCTTCTCGATGGAATGGTTTTTCGGGTTATTGGACGATTCGCCCGAATTTAACTCGCCCGAATCGGGTGAATCGACCACTATTAAAAATATTAATTTTTCTGTGTCGATTCGCCCGAAGTTAATTTTAGAGAACAAAAATTATAAAAATGCAGTCGCGCTCACCCGTCTCGGAAATAATATGAAGAATTAATCGAAGTTAATAGATATTTTATTACCCAAACTACCAGGAGGCTAGAATCATGAAGAAGTATTTGCAGGGCTTGAATCATTAGCGGTAGAGACTAACGGAGTACTAGGACTTCAGAATCAAAAAAATGCCCGAATATAAAAACTTTTTTGTTCTCTAAAATAAAATTTGGGCGAATCGCCTACTAAATAATTGTGAGTGGTCGATTATTGCTGTCTCCCTCTTAGTGTTTTGTCGCCAATGAATCAAAACAATCATGAGCGCTAAAAAGAGTACTGGGGGGGGACCATAAGCTCTAGAGTAAGGTTATTTTGAGATCGAGTAAGTGACAGATGTATACAAGTCGTATACATCTGTCCCTTACACACACTCAAAATAACCTTACTCTAAGAGCTTGTGGTCACCCCCCTGGGCGATTTTCGATTCTGAAGTCCCAGTATTCCGTTAGTCTCTACCGCTAATGATTCTAACCCTGCAAATACTTCCTCATAATTCTGGCCTCCTGGTAGTTCGTGTATTGAATGTCTTATATCTAACTGGCATATCGCCACGTTTTAAGTGGTAATTACTTATTTAATGAATTGCTTCCCTAGTTTTTAGTAAAATATCTATTAACTTCGATTAATTCTTCATATTATTTCCGAGACGGGTGAGCAGGACTATTCTTTTTTAATTTTAGTTCTCTAAAATTAACTTCGGGCGAATCGTACAATAACCCGTTTTATCACTCGACTTCCCCAGAACGGGTGATGTATTTTAATTTATTTTGAAGGAGAAAGGCGAGTAAGAAAAATAAGACGTTTTATTTATCTTTATTTACAGGTACTATCGAAGATCAGCTCTATATAAATACTGTAAGAAATAAAAGCTGATTATTAATAGGCTTTTACAATACTCGTTGAACTCCAGAAAGACACAATCTACTGCTACCCATAGTAATTTTTACTATGGGTAGCAGTAGATTGTGTGCGAATTAAGCAGCGTGAGTCACCTGATAATAGTCAGCAAGCTGGACATTATGTGAAAATTTCAGCTGTCTAGCTATCATGGTTCATGAGATACAGCCTGGTGACAGACGGACAGAGAGACAGACAGACAGACAGACGGATCTTGGAGTCTTAGTAATAGGGTCCCGTTTTTACCCTTTGGGTACGGGACCCTAAAAATGAGGCCTTTCCTCAACTTTACTTCCCAGACTTTTATCGTAATTAGCGACACTATCGGGTGGTGTAATAAAAATAATACAGCATTTTTTTTTACAAAACCTACGTGTTCGATTCCTGGCTAGGAATATTGACTTTTTTAAAATCCAATCATGCAGTTTTAGTTTTCATCTAAATCGGCCTCGTGACTCCTTTGATTGTTTTTCGCTATTCCTCATAGTTTCAAATTTGGCCATCCACGTCCCTTCGTGGAATATAGGTGTGATATACCTATGTTTAGAAACCACACTCAAAAACATAATTACAAACTAATCCCCAATCAAGTTTCATGAAAGCGGATAGCAAATGAAAGCGCACCTACTCAAACGAGTCGTTATAAAATGCAAACAGTTCGCAAGATGGTACCAATAATAATTTTCATTAAAATCCTTCGTAGTTAATTACCTGGTTCTCCTTGGAGGGGTTGCAAAGAGATAATGATTATACTAGAAGTGGTAGATATTATAATAAAGGGTTGTAATGGTTTTAAATAGCTTTATAAGAATAATTAGCCATAACGTTTCTTATGTTGGTACGTAGTCCTCCCTGCACTACATGGCCATTCCCTAACATAGGACATGTTAGGGAATGGCCATGTAGTGCAGGTTGATATGACCCCGTTTTTTTATGGTACCCAATTACTCAAAGACGCCTGGACCGATTTGGAAAATTCTACTTTTGTTTGAAAGGGTATACTTCCTAGGTGGTCCCATGGTCCTCAGGTCAAGTTCTGATGATGGGATCCTGGAGAAATCGAGGGAACTGCTCAAATATTATAGGCACACATTTAAGGATTTTAATATTATCATCAACAATGCAATAATTATCACTCAGAAAGTATCATTTGGTGAAGTGGAACTGATGAAAAAGACCACAGATGGCTACTAGAACTCCTTAATGCTAAGTATGTCACGGGTATAAGATATCTCGAATAGTCAACCTAATACGATGAAGCAAATACTTGGAAGATCAAACGAACTTACCTGAAGTGAAGTTCGATCCTAATTATCCTGTCTTCGTCGAAGAGATTTAAATCTTGACCAAGTAGTAGCTCGCCTACGCTTCGAACACGTCGCACAAGTCTTTAGAGTATACGAAAGAGAAAAATACATTGTCTCCCTCTAATGCACCTCGTGGCGCGCCGTCCAGGCGACTCCTCATTATCTTTAGAGTAGAATAGAAAGAACAGCAGCAACATTGATCATACAGGGTTATATCTATTGGGTTAGGGAGGGACCTTAAATCTCTTCGACGAAGACAGGATAATTAGGATCGAACTTCACTTCAGGTAAGTTCGTTTGATCTTCCAATTATCCTGTCTTCGTCTTCGAGATTTAAATCTTGACCAAGTAGATGTTTAGAGATCATGATCTAAGTTGCAGAAAAAAATTACAAAATTTTTAAAGAAAGAATAGAAAATAATATTCATTTAATATCCATAAGATGATAAACATTACAATGAATCCTACAAATAACATTAATCAACAAAATTAAATTATATTAACAAAAAAACTGTCCAATTATAAACAATTACATAATATTATGTTCCTATCCTGATTCTACGTGAAAAAATCTAACAGATTTGTACTTAGCGATGCGTGGGCAGTGACTATTGGTCGATTATAGAAATTAGCAAAAACCTCTGATTGAGCAGACCAACCAGCAGTCTTCCTAATGGCGTCTATACTTAATCCCGCACGAGCGGCTGCTGAAGTCGAGGCATGCCTCGTACTGTGAGCAGTAAAAATGGAAGTATCGATGCCACTTTCCAACAATGACTGCTTAACCCAGCGTCCAAGAGTCTGAGAAGACGCTACCCTATGTGGCTTTTTAAACGTTAAAATCAGATGCTCCTCGGAATCTACTCTAATTCCTGAAGTTACTGCCAAATACTTATGTAAGACGGAGGCTGGACAAACTCCAGGTCTCTGATTGAAATAAGGTAGATTTAAAAGAGGTTGACATTTACCAATTCTCGAAGTTTTAATCAGACTACTAATAGTTATTATAAATCGATCTTGGAACGTTTTTATATCTGTCAATTTTATCAAAGACAAAGTTTGCAATCTTTGCCCAGTAGCTAGTGCTAACAGAGTGACTAACTTTTTACTTAGCGTTTCTAAACTGGCTGATTCATTCTGAATGTTTTCTAAATAATTTAAAACTATACTAGGATCCCATGTAATATCATAACGAGGAAATACTGGTTTTAATTTGAAAATGCCTTTGAAAAATCGCCTGAGCCTACTGTCTTCGCCTATTTTTTGTGTAGATATCAGAGAAATTGCTGATCTATGACTATTTAAAGTGCCATAAGATTATCCATTTTGAAAGCAAATGGTCAAAAATCTATTACGGAAGGGACGTTAACATTGTAGAAATCAATATTTCCTTTTATACAATAATTCCACCACAGTTTGAGACTTGAACTGTATTGCGAAATAGTATTCTGTGAGATGGACGAAAGCATGACGTCTAAAGCTGATTCGGGAACATGTTGTCTACGGAAACCTTCCCGGATAACACACAAACTGCCAGGGAAAGATGACGATGCAGGGGGTGTATTGATCTGAAAGGAGAGAGAAGTAGATATTTACTTGGGGAAAATAATATCATCTCTTTAACACAGAGTGATTTGAAAAGTGGGTACCACGGCTGAGACGGCCATAATGGAACAACTACTATGCCGGTCGCTTTATCAAGAATAATCTTGTTTAAGGTTTTTAAAATTAAAGAAAATGGTGGAAAAGCGTAGAAGAAAAATTGTGACCAATCTAACGTGAAAGCATCGATATTGTAAGCGAAAGGATCTTGTTTCCATGATACGTAAACAGAACAATTTGTGTTTACGCGAGAAGCAAATAAATCTATGTTTGGCTTACCAAATGTATAAGTTATTTGTTTAAATTCCCTAGATCCTAATTCCCACTCCGTATCAATATTGAGTTTTCTAGATTCGGTATCAGCTTCTACATTTGATGAAGAGCAAATATATGACGCGAAAATGAATATATTTCTTTCTTCACACCACTTCCAAATCATGTTTGCAACCTCGTTCAAGTGCTGGTATTGAACTCCCCCCATTCTGTTAACGTAAGAAATAGCGGTAGTGTTATCAACGCTTAAAATAATTTCGCAGTTTCTTCTATCCTTCGTGAATGATCTGAGGCCAAAATAAATCGCCAACAATTCCAAATAGTTTATATGATTATTTCGCTCTGTGGAATTCCAATGCCCACCCGTTTTTTGGGAACCACAGGCTGCACCCCAACCTGTTAAGGAGGCGTCTGTGAAAATCTCAAGATCGTATTTATGGTGACGAAGTGGATTGACTTTTGATAAAATATTATTCTTCCACCAAGCTAAATCATCATGTAAATTATCTGGTAAACTTAGGAATGCATCATAATTATCATTGTTCTTAAGCAGCGCCAAATATTTAACTCTTTCTAGAGCCTTGGTATATAACCAGCTGTATGGAATAGCTGGACATGCTGCAGTTAGAGTGCCTAGGAAACGAGCCAATTCTCTTATTCGAAGTCTTCTTGAATCTGATAACCAATTTATTCCTTTAAGGATCTTGTGTCGCTTTGAATTTGGTAATTGTAAAGTCATGGAATTAGAGTCTAAAATAAAACCTAAAAATTTACAAGCCGTTTTAGGTATCAAATTGCTCTTTTTGTAGTTAATGATAAACCCTAATTTTGTTAAACAACTAATACTATTATTTGCGTTTTCTAGGCAATTACTAGGGGACTTTCCCATACACTAAATATCATCTAAATACCGTACTGAAAGGAAACCTTTAGACCTTAGATGAGTCATAACCGGTTGCAATATTTTTGTAAAAATATAAGGCGCGGAACATAAGCCAAAGGGCAAAACTATGAATTCATATAAATCTTCTCTAAAATAAAAACGTAAAAATTTTGTATGGCTATCATGAATAGGAACTAAGAAATAGGCCTCCTTAAGATCTATATTAATCATGTGACAGTCTTTAGTAATGAGTTTGGTAGCCGTTCTTACATCTTCCATTTTAAAATGTTCGGTATGTACATATTCATTTAATTTCTTGAGATTTAAAATAAACCTACTACCACCGTCACTCTTACGGATTAAGAAAATATCTGAAACATATTGACCAATGACTGGTTTACACTTCCTAATGGCCTTAATTTTTAAAAGATGTTCTATTTCATTTTGCATTGCTACAGATTCACATTTTGAAAAAACTACGACGTGGTTAATTTTCTTGTTTTTGATTAGGTTTTTTAATAAACGGTATCATGTAACCAGACACAGCATCTAAAATGAATTGATCATTGGTGAAGGATTGCCATTCACTTAAATAGTATTTTAATTGACCAGCGAGTACCTGGTTTTGCAGTGAATTTTCTGAGTTTAAAGATTCGCTGTGTACCGCGGTGCTCGGGTCGGCGCAGGCGCCGGATGCGGTGTGCGCGCGGACTGCGGCGGCGCCCGACGCATGGAGGGTGGTGGCGCTCGCTTGCGGCCCCGGTATGCGTTGTGCGCATACGACGTCGTTTGTTTCGGCCCACCAGCTCTGGAGGGGTACATCTGGCCACTGCGCTGGTGTTGGAACCGCACTCGTGACGATGGGCCTTTTTGGTTTAAATTGACAGTCGATGCTTGAATTAACTGGCTTGTATTTTTTATATTTCTAGAGGTTTTGACTAGATCGCCTAGGTTTTCTCCAAATAAAAGAGAATCCCTTTTCCTATCTTTAAAGGGATCTGTTAAAGATTTGTCGATCAGTGGAATAATAACTGACCGACGAGTATCAGTCTCAGTGTAGTGGGAATCGGCCAGGAGTTGTCCCGCATCGTTCAGAGTACGGATGATATCTGGAATATCTGGGGTTTTCTTTAAGAGACATGTCATAGCACAACCTAAAGCTGATAGGGCTTTTCCGAGCTGATCTTGCTTGGCAAGCAGCCGCTTGTCCCTTAATTTACAGGTCTCGACTAGCATAGCGCCAATTTCCGGGTTTAGAGCAGGACCTTTAGCGAGAGGAACATTTTTTGGAAAAAAGTGTTTCTTTAAAATCTCCTCTTTAGTTTCTTTTTTTAAGCCACACGAAAGAATTTTTTGAAATCGAGTGGCTAAGTCTGCTTGAAGGTCATTACCGTACTCAACGATGTCAATATCGGAATCACCAAGGGCTTTTAATAATTGTGGGTAAAAATCGTCAGACTCAGCTGTTTCATCCTGCGGCGGTGTCGCGGGGTTTATGTGCGTCGAACAGGGGTCAGCAGCCTCCGGGTCGACAGTTGTAATAACGCCATCACCGATCTCATTTGAGTGGTCCCAGTTTTGAAGCACGCCTTCAGACTCGGTGGGAAGCGACAAGTTGTCGGGTGGATCCAGTTTGAGATGTTCTGTGCTTATGATTATTATAGCAATAGCGAATAATTATACTGCTATAGCTTATATGGTTTAGGTAAGCCATGAATGCATGAGCGTTATTTTTCAGTAGGCAAGAGCCGTAAATGTTCCTTTGAACGCACATAGAATAAACTTATAAAAGTTTATTGGTAGGTATCCGAAGAATACAACGGATAATTACAAAACGTACGATTCCCGATGAATGCAACGGTCGTACTTATATTACTTATTGATAATAAATCATCCGAAGAATACAACGGATTCAAATAAAGAACATAGTGATCCCAAAGAATACAATGGGTACACAAAAATCACCTTGAGGGTAGACATCATCTTCGTCGTCTGAATATATAATCCTCCGAGCACTGCATCGATTCCCTTGAATTTTATCTTCGTACTTTTTCATTTTCCTCCTCCATCTATCTTCTTTGGTTTCATCACGATTACGCTTAGGCATTCTTAAAACAAACTGTAAGACCGTATCCGTATTTTTTTTTTTTTTTATAGTTTCTTGTGCAAACGCCGTGAGCGCACGGACAACAATGAGGAGTCGCCTGGACGGCGCGCCACGAGGTGCATTAGAGGGAGACAATGTATTTTTCTCTTTCGTATACTCTAAAGACTTGTGCGACGTGTTCGAAGCGTAGGCGAGCTACTACTTGGTCAAGATTTAAATCTCGAAGACGAAGACAGGATAATTATAAATAAATGGTGCTGATGAAGTTAGTACCATCGAACTGATCTGATGATGAAGTCGGAAGGTAGGCACTGGATCTCGAAATAAAACAATCTGTCCTAATCGTGTTTGGGCTTATTGTAATCGTCATCGATTTTCATAGTAATTGAAGGTACTTACCAAAACTAAATGAAATAAATAAAAAACATTTTAACAAAAAACTAAATCGACTTTCAAAACGAAGTTGAAGTTCAATTTTTTTATTGTCCAATAAGTATTTAGAACAATATAATTGAAACCTTGACTTCTGAGCTAGGTAAATACCTGTCTTACAGAAGCCAGTGTCTGAAGTTTAGTGTACAAGGCGAAAAATAACTTTCTTTTCCGAAGTCGGAAAAAACGGCAAAAAATTGGTACCAAAGACACCGACTTTGGAATAGAAAGTGATTTTTCGCTCTGTAGTGTTTTGTTTTTTGACAATATGATTTACTCTTGATGTTTTCTTTTACCGTTTTGAGAATAGAATGATTAAATATATTACACACAGAGCCAGCTTAAGTTGATGATCTTAAAATCAGAAGTCGGGACCGTTCCCATTAGCCACCTTTGCGCTTACTACATAATATAAATTTAAAATTACATACATTGCATAAGAAATAGACAAAGTCAGACTGAACAAACTATCAGATATAATTTATAGCAACACGCCACTTATCATCCTACAGGACCTAGATGTTCAAACAGTAACAGGTAAGAAGATAATTCTCTAACAAACACTATGAAGTCTTATTAAAATTGATTTTGTCAAATAAGTTTTGGTAACATTGTTTCATAACTACGCGATAGTAGCACTGAGCTATGCTGTTACGATGGCGCCTTTACTTTTTTAAACATTCAGTAGCGTTCTTGCGTAGGTAAATAATGAACATTTTATATGTAAATTTTTACTTTTAAGGTATTGGAAGTCAGATAGGCCGAGTGCCCCCGTGTGAAATACTAGTATTTATCTGCAATCGCATCGACTGCAACCCGAACCCGCCACAATTGGAAAAAAGCTAGGCTGATGGTATGGGTTATTTTTTTTTTATTCGGACGTAAGAAACTCACCACATAAAAAACATGAAGGCAAATAAAGTCATTGATTGTTGAGAACACGATCAGTGGCTATTAAAGTCTCGCTAATCTTGCAAAGAAAATCTTAGTACCCAATATCGCATCCAGTAACTCTAACATATCATACGTCCAAAGACGGTAGAAATTCATTAAAATTTCTCATTGGGAGTGTCTCATAGTGAGACCATCAGCCATGTTGCGTTCCGTTGCATTTAGACAAACGCCCGCGCTGCTCAGAAATTATTCAGAAACTCCCACAATGTTCTAATTGTTTGTAAGCTTTCATTTTGATAATATAATTTTAGGGACATATCACGGACGTGGCGCTGTGGCGTTTTTACTAAAGAAAAATATTTGTTTCGTTAAACATGTATTGTTCTTCAGTAATCACCACAGCTTTTTTTACATCTTAAACTGATTTCGTTAAATATGTGATGTATAGAAGAAAGAAAGAAAGAAAAAGTGTTTATTTGTCACAAAACGACATACAATATATAAGAACATACTTAAGCTAAACCCTTTAAATAGTATTAGTAGTACTTAAACTAAGTTAGTAAAGACGAGAAATAAATCAATAATAATATACTACCCACATTTAGATTATAACAGAAAACAAATAGGGTGAAAAATATGTAGGCAGATGCATGTCGTGATTGTGACAATAAGGCTTCCACTCAGCATAATGCTGTACCGTGGGGGACCCACAGCACGGCGCTGATTTTCAGTGGTCGCCTAGGCCGTGACGTACGTATCTGTTGTGTATGTTAAAATAGAGACAAAGAACATAAAATAAATACAGTAAAAAATAAATAAAAATAAACTTAACACAAAAAAATACACAAAATTATAAATTATAAATGTGACCAAAACCAAAAGCATAATTATCTGGAATTCTTGTCGTAAACATAAAAGTAATACCCGCAAAACACGGCACACCACATTTTATGGTGAGATGAGAGTCCGCCCGAGTCCTGTGCGGTGTGCGGTCATGTGTGTCACCCTCGATGCCTGACAGCAACAACGAAGGAAGAAGAAAAAGTGAAAGTTTGATGCCTAATGAATGAATGCCTCTACATCGCTGCCTGTGAAGGACCTCATGTCGGCGCCTCGAATCGCCTGGATACGATGCCAATGGATTATGAACCTTAAGAGAGTAATTTTAAAGCCTAAAAAGATTATATTTATAAAATATACGTTGCTCAACCTTCTGTTCTTCTAATAGTTTTGTTTTTAAATTAAATTTAAAACTTTGTTTTGTTTTCAGCGATCTTATGGGAGGTGGCAAATCATTCCAGCAGTGAGTGGCATACTTAAAACATCCTCTGAAGGGTATGTTTTCGAACTTTCGATCTCCTTCCAAACCCAGAGGGGTTTAGCCATGACTAAGTTTGGCTCACAATCATGATCAGATCACCACACCACATTCACCGCAGTGAAGCGTGACCGCAGTTTATACAAGGCCTGTAAAGAAGAGGCCCAGCTGTTCCCACAGCTGGGCCTCTTCTTTACGAATAGATCTGGGATGGCTGTGTGCAGCATTTGCCGGACTTATTGGAAGAAACAGTTGTAGCCAAGAAAAAATTTAAACCATAGTTTATTTCCGACTGATAAATATTTTTTTAAGTGGACCGACGAGCTGGTTAAGATTGCGGGCATGCGCTAAGAGGGTGACCACTTGATAAATTTGCCCGACCTCACAAAAACTTGATTAATTTGAGATTAATTAACAGAACAATGTTTTATGTTACCATATATGAGAACCGTTGGAAATTTAGGAGCTTTCTAACTCTATAATAGTTGAGCATAACTTCATAGAATGAAATATTTCATAATGAATTCACCACTGAACAGAAATGGACCTTCTAACGCCCACAATATTGCATTTGCCGCCACTTTTTTTTGGGGGCCGAGTCACCCACGGCAACCGTAGGGCTGTTGCCCGGACCAAACACAACAACCTGGTCTGGTCGGAGGATCCTCCCTTTTCCATGGATGTTTGTGGGACTTTATACCCAGTTCCGCATACCTCCAAAAATATATTTATCGAGGTACGCGAAAACTACTTTGAAAATTTGTATTTTTTTGTAGTTCTTATCAAATACCATTTTACATGTTATACTTTTCTAAGTAATAAACCTTAACTACAAAATTCCTGAACAATTTGTATTTAGTCTTCACTGCAGTGATATACGGTAAGCGACTTACGAAGGAACCAACCTCGCAGTGCCGGTAACGAATATTTTTAGGGTCCCGTGCCTGAAAAGGAAAAAAAATCATTATAGGATTACTTCGTTGTCTGTGTGTCACAACCAATTTGCTCCAAAACTACTGGACCGCAAACGCCTTAAGTACTCATCCTTCAAAATATTGGCCGTCTGATTCTTGACCACGATACACGAAAACAGATAGTAATAGTACCTAATATATAAAACAAACAGCGAAATCTTATTAAATCCATGGCCATCGAGATTGGGCCATTCAACCATTTCTCGAACATTCTAAGAATAACAACGGGCGGATATTTCCTTTACTGAGGAATTGAGGATCTTAATTTGATTGTTTGTTTATATTATGTTAAGTTTGTGCCTTCTGATTGGTTTATGAAGGCAGATATTTGATCGTTGGAAACTATTATATTATTTTTACATAGTTGGCCATTATATTTTTGCTTGGCTCGTAGCTAAGGTCACGCAGAGGCTCTAGAAAAGGGTCATTTGATGTCAGCGATGGCGATGGTCGAAATGCCAAAATGTAAGGGATTGATCACGTGATATTTCAATAGCGCTTCATTATTATTATTATTTATTTATTAAAGTATAAGTTTATAAAATCTTAACTTATAAAATATGCACGACAAAACAGTTTTCACGGTTTGTCGGTGGAAAGGGAACAAACAGTACTAAAAATAAAGTTTATTAGTGCGGACACTTAATTTTCACTTAATTAAATTATAAAAACAAAAAATTAACAATAATATATTATTTTATGAAATGTTAATAATGGAATCTTATTTTATATCACATGACCCATATCTTAAAACTACTTAATTGCTTACCCTCCCTCCACAAACTGCAAACCACTTTCCTAAGAAACAAATAATCCCATTTTTTTTTCAATCGCTATCGCGTCGCTTGCACATAGAATGTCACATTTCTAGAGCCTCTGATCGATCTTGAGGTTAACCTACGCAAGACAAGGCCAGTCCATATGTGTGTAGCCTTGTGGGGATTCTCAACTGAAAATAGTCGAGTGATACTAAATTTCACAATTAGTAGGCTCATAGCCACATAACTAAAAACGCGGAACAACTCTAACTTCCAGAGACGCTAACGCTCTGTTATTTCGTTTCCGCTGGCTTAAGTGATAAAAGCTACCTACTGATCCTCAGGACTCTGTGTGCCCCGATCTAGGGGCTCTTCGTACGGGCTGAGGACTGGACCCCTTGCTAACTACTGCACGCTACCTACGCACGCTGTCCAGGTCTTGGCCTGCCTACCTGCGGCCTACCGCCACGCGAGCCGGTGCCTGCGCACCCTACACTGCGCAACCCTAGCTGCTACAGTTCCGGCGACCTGACGCTGAGCCTGTGCTGACAAGTCCCCGCGTCTGTCACGTGCTGCCAAGGGACGGTACCCTTCTTACGTATTTACTGTGTGACAGTTATCAGTTCAGAACAATCAGTGACCTTACGTACCCGCGACCTATCTGTTTAACTTTATTTATAAAATATATGTATTAAGTTGTCCAGCTGTTTTACTTTGCATCTACCTACCTACCTATCAGTTAGCGGCCTGCGCTGGCTACCCTGCCCAGACCTAGCCGTTACTGTGAGTGACCCTTGGGCAAGCACTCCAAGGCTTTAGCAGGCCGCCACTCGACCGTATAACTTACAGCAACTTTCGCGCGGTCCCGGCACCGCTCCGCTAGTCGGTTGTCACTGCTCGCGCGTGCGACGTTGGTGGGCACGGGGGTCTTAGTTCGGCAGCCTCGCAAGAAACGAGCCGTTAAGGATCAACCCAATCGTCACGGATATTGAGCTCAAAATTGTGTACTTGATCTCGGAGATTGTAATATCTGTTACGTAGTACCTCCTCTAATCTATGCCTTTAGTCCCGGCACAAAAGTCGGATCACCCAGACTAAAGGCTATCGTGTCACCCAGTTATTGGATTGTGGAAGTCAGGTACTTAGGCAGTAAAATACGGGTTGCTGGCAGCTGCATCTGTTTATAATAGAAGCCGACCCAACATAATTGAAAAAAAAGCTAAGACGATAAGGCTTGGCTTTTAAATTATCTAGACGATAAAGACCCCTTAAAAACATCGCTTGTTCATTACCACATTGAGTTCAAAACGCAAAACATACCTATACAAAGTAAAACTGACAAAACAAAAGCTTTTATAACTTCTGTCTGTCTGTGCGTAAATTATGCTAAAACGCCTGAACTTTGTCTGATGGGGTTTGCAATTCTGAATAATTTTGCACCTCATAAGGGTGCCTTTACACCAAAGTTATTGCTTTAATTAAGTTAAAAGGTAAAGAAAAATATATTAAAATAAAACCATTAATTTTCCTCAAGACATGGCACAGAATTATATGAGAGAGAAATTAAATACGAGTACATAAACAAATGAATCCGTATTTCATGTGTTAGATTCATGTCTCATAATAACGTTTGCTAACTATCCCATAATCCCATTGAAACGTTGTACTGTTAAGTCCTAATTCAGGCTATGGCCAGGTCATGGTCAGTGGGGTTAGTGTGAGTTTTTACTCGCTCTCATTCGCGTTAACGTAATCGTCAATTGTTATTGAAACTTGATAAGTGCCGTCTGGTGACGATAAGGAGAAACCTCTTTTTTTTGGTTGAGAGAGGTTGTTTACGTTATCACGATCGCATACGGCATAAGCACACTCAGGTCTGCTCGTGTACCAAGCACTCGTGTGTGCGACTGGTCTTCAAAAGCGTTCGCAACTTTGCTCAAAGCGGTGTGCACCGCTTTTAAAGTGATCATACCCGCGCTTTAGTTTTGGCGGTTATTTTATATCCAAATCCGTTCAGTCATTCAGTCGTGAATGATTAACAAACGTACAGACTTTCACATTTATTATTAGTAGGCTGTAGGATAACAGGTAGCCTATTACCATTCATTATAATCATCATCATTTCAGCCGAAAGACGTCAGCTGTTGAACAAAGGCCTCCCACAGTGTCACCACATCAACCTTACGGTACCGTGCGTCTCGCATCCACCGCATTCGCGTAACCTTAGCCATATCATCGGCTCGGCCGGCATTCACTAAATACAATCGAGACTCTTACCCGATAACACTCCATGTATAGAAAACCCGATAACACTCCATGTATAGAATCCAACTTCACAGCACTTGCGATTACTTAAACCTACGAGAAAGTCTAAATTGTGCTTGTACCACACTTACGTGTCGCAGCGTGGCGTGGCGCCTTCTGACGCAGTTCATTGGCTACAAAATTCGTTGTGTTATGACGTAGGCTGGAGCAGAGTCGTTTGATTGGTGGATCCAGCGCCACGCCACGCCACGAAACGTAAGTACGGTTCCGCCTTTAGGTTAGTTCAGAGGTGCAGCCACATTTCGCCAGTTATATTAAGTTCCCATAAAAAGGGGGAAGCGTTCTGCCATCAACCGGCCTCAAAGCCAGACTCCGGGCTGTTCCTAAGAAATTCCAGATGGAAAAAACCCAATAACACTTTTCCCGAACCGGGAATCGAACCCAAAATCTCGTGGTCAGCAGTACCGCTTACGACCACTACACCAACGATACCGACGACACTCTAGTCCTAGGGATCGAACACAACTTCGTAAAACTTGCTAAGTTATGCTTGTAATAACATAAAATTATTTCAACTAACTAAGTACTGAACAAAACCCTTACCCCTGAAATCCAGCGTACTATTTTGAACGAACGCCTCAAAGTTCTAAAATAATAAGCGCTAACTTCAGCCACCCCAAAATTAGTCCATCAATATTCCGCCACTTAATACTATTACGAAGTCCTAAGTATTCAGAAGTATGATGAATATTTGCATATTTCTTAAGGGGTCGCCGTGCATGTAAACTCCGTGCCTTAATTGGAATTTTACCACCGCTCTCGAGGCGCGAAAGTTTTAAAGCAACGCGGGATCAATTTCCAATTCTGAGTATTCTATTCGCGTTCGCTAGGATCTTTAGCGGTGGCTGTAGTGTCGATAGAATTTTATCGATGATTTTTTTTTAAATTCTGTATATGAGGTAGAGAATGTTGTCGTTTCTGTAGTTTGCATAGAGAGTTTTGTTAGTAAAATTCGATTTGGGCTATTTTATTTATCATGACGTGTTCTTTTCTATAATCTTGTGATTGCCGATGTTGTGTTTATCCGAGTTCAATATAGGTTTTTCACGCTGATAACAAATATTCTACGAATTCACAGAAAAAAACAACACATTCATCAAACTTATCTATAATTAAAAATATCAGTATCGGCCATAAATTTAACATAAGGATTAATTTCTAAACAATTGCGCGGCTCTTCTAGAGCCTACAATGAGACCAGCCCAGGTCTCACGACACACCTGTTCAATCAACCTAGGGTCCAAATTGAAGCCTTCGTAACCCCAAGCAAGACCAGGTAACTCATAAGTGTAGGACAAGGGAACTCCAATAAAATGAGCGTAGTCTTCAGAAGCGCCAGCAGCCGCGTAGTTCAGGACCAAGGCGGAGTTGCCAACGATGTAGCGAGGGAAGTTAGGCAAGGAGTGACTGTGGATAGCATCAGCCATGGCAACACCAACTGTGTGAAGTCCAAGGCTGTTTTGAGAGAGAGCGCCATTGTGCCCCCATGGGTACAAGATCATACTGCCGAAGCTATGCATGGTGATGTAAAGAGCCATACGGGAAAGATGCTCATGCAGTATATCCCGAACGACTCGGGTCTCAATCTCAGAAAAGGCGCGGTTTCCAGCATAAATGTCGGTGCAGGGACTGTTGCTGGTACCAACGGTGTTCCAGAAGAAATCATAATTGCGGTTACCATCGACTCCGGGGCAGAGAAAACTGGTTGCGTGAGTGTTGGTGGAGCGGGTCTTGCGCCAGAAACGGCTCTGGAAAGGAATAACATTTTATTGACTTTTCATGCATGTGACTAAAAGTGTGATGAATATAGATATTGATAGATGGAGAAAGGGAATGACATAAAGGAAAATGGAGTGAATGAGAGTATGACGGTTGACAGAGGCGAGAAATGGAAAAAATGTGCTGCGCCTAAGTAACATTTAACAACGACAAAAAGAGGATGATAAGTTACTGTCAAAAATACTGTAAATATACTAAACTACAAACTAGAAAGGATCTATACTCACGTTGGTAAAAGTAAACTCATAGCCGTCAGGGTTGACAACAGGCAACAGGATCCAATCATAGTTATTTAGCAGATCAGGTTCAGTGACATCCTCAGTCAGCTTCTTGATGGCCCAAGTAACGGTGGGAGGAGAGACCCATTCTCTGGAGTGGATACCACCATCGATGAAGATGACAGGTTTGCTTCTATCTTGGAAGTTTGTGGTTGAGATTCTCAGGTATTTGATAGGACGTCCTTCGAAAGAGTTCGCTGCTGTCACCAAGGTGGCGATGTTTGGGAACCTGGCAGCGATATCAGCCATGTAGGCGTAGATCTGAAAATAAAAACAATTTAGTCTAGTAGTCTACTATGTAGCACATTATTTTAAAGGGAGCGTTCATCGTTGTGACTCAGATAAGTTTCTAAAGGTTTTCGGTTTATAATCTTAATTACTCGTATAATTACGTCGTAAAAATCTGTTCGATTTTTTTATATATCTGGAAATTAGCAACTAATCAGATTTAGTCAAATGTGCCCTAAGGATAGTGAAGGTCTAGTTACTACCGAAGCAGTCGAAACTTTGAGACCTGTTTTAGGTAGGTAAGCCAATCAAGTATCAAATGCCCTGAAATCAATAAATCGATCTGCCTACTCTTTTCACAACTGTTTTGGCGCTGGTTTCCAGTCTAACCGGATCAGTTGAACACCAGTAATTTGCATCGAGCGACTGCCTATCTATCCTGTGTGTGTTGCCAGAGATGACCTATGTCTCGACGTGGTCGCTCACAATGGGCTTCATCAGAAAGCTTACAGTCACCCAATGGGCAATGGAGAGCTATGCTCGGCATTTCCGGCATTTGGCGAACCGAAAGACGCTGCGTTGGAAGGCCTCCCACCACGTGGACAGATGACCTTACCAATTCAGTTACGCAATTAGCGGCTGGTGAGGATGGCGGAAATCCGCTGGATGCGAGATGCAAGTATGACAGCCGGGACTAATGACTAAACATGCTTTGTGAGGCACGCAGGAGCCTTGGTACGTGTGGAATCATCACCCATCCACGGAACGATCTTGCCAAGCATTGCTTAACCTCGAAGGGGGACGTATGTTGCTGTTATTATTAAGTCTCTTAGACCTTCAGTTTATTCGATTCTTACACTATGTTTTTCTCAATTCTGCAATCTTAGGGACTTTTAGATAACGTGAACCATTTCTGTTTAAAGTCCAATTGAGTTCCAAATCTACTTATATCAGATAAGTTAATTACTAATTAGTGATTACTACAGTACAATCAATCATCATAATATGTTTTTTCATTGAGATTTTCGCCAATCGAGTATTTCGTTATCATGACAAATCACTATTGGAACGCAAAATTTTACTGCTGGATTAGTTTGTAAACGTGCATTTTAGGAGTAAACAAGTGATTAAGCATTTTTTAAAGATTATTAATTGTTGATATAGTTTGTGTCGGTCGAAAAGTAATAGTTTATGATAACTTTGGACCCTCCAATCAATCTGCCTCGCCTGTTCCCAACCATGTTTTGGGGTTGGCTTTCAACCGGATTCAGCTGAGTACCAGTATTTTCCATCGAGTGACTGCTTATCTTATCTCCACAACCCAGTAACTGGGTAACATGATACCCATTAGCAAGATTGGTGTCATATTTTCTAGCTTCTGAAGTTCTGACTACCAGTAACAACTGCCAAAGATGTCAAGAAGACAGTAGGGGCCAACGGCTTAACGTGTTTTACGAGGCACGGTGAAGTCTCGGATGGTCACCCATCCACGGACCAACGTCGGCAAACGTTGCTGCTTTACCTTGAATATTGACCCGTGCAGCTGTTATTATTTAGCCACGAGCTCCTTCGGACAAGTGCACAGATGATTTAAAGGAGCACTGCGTTCGTATATAATATGCGGTGCATAATCATCGATTCGCTAGATTTTTTTATTAAACATTTTTGCAACGACCTACTTGGTTCCTATTTTATTCATTTATCTTTTTTAATCAATCAAAGAACTTTATTTTCACGTTACTCAAAACAATTATGTTTTACCTATAGGAGTTTATGTTTTGCTATGTGGTAAATTTTGCTTATAAGGTGCTAAATTGCACTTACCACATCCAACCGCTGGTAGTTATTGTAAGGCATCGATTTGGCACCATTTCTGGCCATGGATCTTGTCCAATCTTGAATAACCTCGTCATCGTGGTCGAGTGCACTGTAAAAGAAAATAATTTTTAATATGCGATAGCTCAGTTATATTTTCTTCATGGTCCAAAAACTGGCAACTAAGCAACAATTAAAAAGTATAGAATTTTAATTTGTCGAACATGAATGATTTGGTATTCATCATCATTGTGTGGAAAAAGGTTGTCATGGTATTGATAAGTGATGAGGAGGAATCATGAAAACGCGGCGATGAAAGTTTTTGAGAATTTATTTATTAAAACTTTTACACGCTAATATAAAGAAACAAAGGCGGACATAATGCCTGAGGCGTTCTCTACCAGTTAACCAAGGGTGATAGAAATATCAAGACAATGACATAAAAATTAAGATTGGCTATGAGGGTTAGGGAAGACCAAGAAATGACAGACGGAATGACTGTGTGAAAGATGATATTTTTAGGAAGGTACTACTGAGATGAAGACCAAAGGAGAGGTGCGGCAGAAGAAGACATGTTACACCGACTTCAAATAAATTGGGTAAACGAAAGGATTATTATAACGAAATTTATTTCGAAACATATTATATTACAAACCAACCAAGTGCGACTCTGACTCGCGCACATAGGGTTCCGTATAAACAGCTACAAACACCAAAATAATTAGTTTACATAACTAACGTTCAGAAACAATGAAAGCACCGAACATTGCTCTAACGAAGGGACAAAATTATAATAATAATAATAATAATCTTTATTATGAACATCTTACAGGGTATCTTTGAGGTGAGACCCTGACCTCCAAACTAGTAAAATACTGTATCTTGAAGGTCAGTTCCTTCCCTTCACAAACGTGTTATTAAATACAAGTACAATATGTCCATAAATTTTAACGTAGCCTATCTTATACTTTAGACCAATAAACAACAATAAATCACTAGCTATCAATATAACTAAAACTAGAAAAACAAAAATCCATAAAAAAAAAAGAAATAATGAAAGAAAAAAATGAATGCGTGTGTGTGTAGTTGTGTGTGTGTATGTGTGTATATATATGGATATGTGCGTGGGTTTGTGTATATGTGTGTGGGTGAGCGTGTGCGTGATTGTGTGCGTATATCATACCGTTACAACAAAAAGAGACTCAATTTTTTCATAGTCCATGTCATTCAACCATGCAATAATTCTACATTTGACTTGATTATTACTGAATGATCTGATGTCATGAATGGACTGTGTTAATTTATTGTATAACCGTGGAGCTTGGACATTGTAAATTCTGCTAGCAAATTTTGTGTTGGCTCTAGGTACTGGACACTGCACTTTCCTTTTATTTAACTTTGGTAATGTCGGAATGACCTGTCTGTGGTATCTACGTAAGACCTCATAGACATAAAGTTTACGAACGCTCATGACATTTATTTCGTCGTATAGATCTTTGGTGGGATAGCGATATGGAAGTTTAAATGCGACTTTAAGCAATGATCTCTGTGCGCGCTCAAGAACAATCATAATTGTTTTACAAGCCCCACCCCAGGCACTGATGCAATAGTTAATAACACTTTGACTAAGTGCAAGATAGGTTTGTACCAGGAGATCTCTGCCAGCCACATCACGCAGGTTTTTAAAGGCGAGTATTAATTTCCTTGTCCTGGCCGCTACCGAATTTATGTGTGCACCCCAGTTCAGTTTATCATCTATTATGATACCTAAATACTTAATACTTTTTGATTGAGCTAAAATGGGACACGTACAACTTGTATCGTTATCTAGATAAGGATTCCTGTTGCATGGGTATGTGTGACTCTTAAGTGTAATTGTATCCTTTGGGGCGCCTGCTTTGGTAATACTGAAACAAAGATATTTTGTTTTCTCCGCATTAAGGTTTAACAGGCTGTTTTCTAACCACCGCGTTACGATACGTAGCCCTTTTTCAACAGTAGTCCTTATTGAGTCCCATGAAGTATCGTGAAACAGAATAACTGTATCATCTGCAAACATAATTAATTCAGCTCTATCAATTTTGATGTTGCAGAGCTCATTAATATAGAGTAGAAATAGGCTTGGTCCAAGTGTACTCCCCTGGGGAACGCCATATGCAATGTCACTGCAGTCGCCAACCTCCTCTCCAATCCTAATGCACTGTTGCCTTCCAGATAAATAGTTCTGAAACCACAGAAGTGGAATACCTCTGATGCCTGCATTCTGAAGCCGTGAGATAAGAATAGGAATTGATACGGTATCAAATGCCTTCTGTAAGTCCAAAAATACCCCCACGCATTTTTCTCCCTTATCTAAATATGATGTAATGCTAGAGGTTAACCTATCCACAGCGTCAGTAGTAGAACGATTAGATCTAAACCCAAATTGGTTGTCGGATAAGATGTTATTTATTTCTAGGTATTTCGTTAATCTCTTATTGACTACCTTCTCTAAAATTTTAGACAAAACCGAAAGAAGTGATATAGGTCTATAATTATTAGGTACATTACGATCACCAGACTTGTAAATAGGTATCACTATAGCTTTTTTAAAAGCATTGGGAAAGTTTCCACTACTTAGGCTTAAATTGCAAAGATGACTAATAGGAGAGCTAACTCGAAGGCATAGCTGCTTAATAACTGACGTGGAAATTTTGTCCCAACCTGTGGCGCTGGTTGATTTAAGGTTTCTTATTATATCCATTATTTCTACGGGGTCAGTTGGAGCAAATGACATTGAATTTGGAGGCCCATTACATGTTAAAGCTTCACTCGCAAGCGTTTGGTCACTGATTTGGAGTTTACTTAAAGTAGCGTTAGCTAGATCCTTACCGATCGAGGTAAAATATTTGTTAATTTGATTTAATGAGTCAACAGAATTTTCAGAAATTGTAAGTAGTCAGAAGTAGTAATTAACGTTGCCGTTCGAAAACTGTTCCCATACATCAATATTCATAATTTTTACATTTCCAATTTTTTTTATAATTTGGTTGTCTCGTAAACTTGTTAAACCTACTCTAGTTTTGTTTTAATTTCGTTATTATATACTACTGCCGTGATTTTTTTTATATATCCAAAAGCAAAACTTGACTCTAACAAAAATTAGTCATTTAAAGCTTAAGGATTCCTTAATCGAAAAATGGTTTTCATAGACCCGTAATATTTTTAAATGGCCTACGAACGATTTTCGACTCAAACGATATCACTCACCATGGGATTGACGAGAAAAAAAAACATCTTCACTTTACATGTTCAGGAGGTACAATTTTTTTTTCTTGGATTTATTTTACAACTTTGTCTGCGTAATTAATATGTATATCCATGCCAAATTATAGCTTTCTAGTACTAAGAGTCTCTGAGTTATGCTGCGGACGGACGGACAGACGGACATGGCGAAACTATAAGGGTTCCTTGTTGACTGCGGTACCCTAAAAAGGAAGATTTACTACTAACAAAATATTTATGTACTTACGATTTAATATCATCAACGTGAGTCTTGTACGTGATACCCAAATTATCCAGGTTCTTGGTAAATTCTTCTTGTTGTTCGGGCTGAACTAAGACTACTGACTCCCGTTCTATATGGGCTGGATTTAGGAAATCCAGGTCCAATTCAGCACCAAGAGCATTCAGGTTCTTCACTTGCTCTACGGTAGAAGGACTTACGTAATAGGATTTCCATCTAGAAGAAAATTTAGGACGTTTCAACACTTCCGTTTACATTTGAGGGCAATTTCGTAGAAATAATAATTTGTTAATCTTTCTTTAATTTTGTGATTTTAGTTTTTTACGGTTATAATGGCATTTTTTTTGTAAAAGCAAAAATGGATCGTCTACTTTATCATCACTGTCATGATCTAAATAAAATAGTAAGTTTTTTTTTACTTTTTTACGTTCTTCAACTACTACAGCAATTTTAAGCTTGAAAAGTTATATAATTTACTCCTAGAAATCATTGGTTAAACGGAGCTACTAAATATTGTCCTTTTTAGTGAACGAAAATATTTAACTTGATAAAACCTTTCATAAAGGTCTAATCTATTAAATAGTCATAAGTCAAACACTCAAAATAAAATTTTGAGAACAATTAAAATATTAAGTAAAATAATACTAACCCGATATATTGTTCATGTTTGGCATAGGCCAAAACGAGCACAGTCGCGAGCACGAGTAACTTCATCTTTGAATTCAGATGAGAGTATCCGTTGGGTCTGACTACCAAAGTTTTTATAATAATTTATGGCTGATAACAGCGACGTCACTTTATCTTCGACTACTGATAGCAGACGCGTGCCAGATAATATAAGTAATTAGCTTTAATAATGTTTTAATTATAGTTAATCCACCGGGTGGTACAAGTGTAGATTATGGAATTTATACAACGTATTGTGAGAATATTGATATTGTGCTCGCAGAACGGATGGCCGATGGGGCAGAAAGGTTCTGGAGTGGCGACCGCGAACCGGAAGACGTTGCGTTGGAAGGCTTCCCACCAGGTGAACCGATGACCTGGTGAAGTTGCGGGGATCCGCTGGTTGCGAGACGCACGGGACCGGTCAATGTGGTGACGCTTGGGGGAGGCCTATGTCCAGCAGTGGACGTCTTTCGGCTGATATGATGATGATTGTGAGAATCAAAGGTCTTTTTAGGGTTCCGTACCCAAAGGGTAAAAACGGGACCCTATTACTAAGACTCCACGGTCCGTCTGTCTGTCTGTCTGTCACCAGGCTGTATCTCATAACAGTGATAGCTAGACAGTTGAAATTTTTGCAGATGATGTATTTCTATTGCTTCTATTACAACAAATACTAAAAACAGAATAAAATAAATATTTAAGTGGGGCTCCCATACAACAAACGTGATTTTTTTGCCGTTTTCTGCGACAATGGTACGGAACCCTTCGTGCGCGAGTCCGACTCGCACTTGGCCGGTTTTTTTTAATTCTGTCTTATTTCTGAACATATTTTTCTTTCATTCTCGTATACGGATCTTAATAGTGATGAACATCGTTCTGCAGGAAGGGCAGGTGCGCAGTACTTTTAACCGGCTTGTGTGTATGACTAGATGTATGAACGCAAAAAAAGCAAAATGAGTATCTATGGATCGTAGCTTCTGTAGTTTCTGCCTACTCCCAAGGTAAACAGGCAGGATGAGGTTATCAATTCGTATGTTTATTAATATAAAATCAGAAAACGAATATACCAAACTAAAACAGGATTTACTACCAACTGTTTTTTTTTAAATAATTTATTACATCATACTTAATTACAGCCAACTTTAAACAACCAACCGATACCGAAGAACAGCTTTGATTAAACCATCTCGTACGTTGGCCATTCTGGCTCCTACAACGATACCAGCCCAAGTACCACGACACACATCTTCAATGTACTTAGGATCCAGTGCAAAACCATTGTAACGACCTAATGGCTGAAAACCAGGCAATTCAATGGTAAAGGCCAGTGGAACTCCAATGTGGTGAGCGAAGTCTGCAGAAATACCACTACTTATGTAGAGCAACTCTGAAGTTGAGCCGACAGCAAAAGGAGGGAAGTTTTTCGGCCCATATTTATCGAAAGCATTGGACATGGCATAGCCAACTGAGGTAAGAGCATCATAGTTATAAGAATGAGTGTTATTATGCGCCCAGGGGTGCAAGATCAAGCTGCCGTAGCTATGCATCGACAGGAACAAAGCAATACGAGGCTGATACTCCATGAGTACGTCTCTAATAACTTGCGTCTCTGTTTCGGAGAACGGTTTTGTGCCAGGGTAAATTAATGAGCATGGTTCAGTGCTGGTATCGGCGGAGTTCCATGAGATATTGAAGTTACGGTTACAGTCGACTCCAGGGCAGAAACGATCGTTTGGGGGATTCATAGAGCGGTTTTTGCGCCAGAGACGCTTCTGAAATTTAAAGAAAACCACAGTATTTATTTACAGTCAATAGACATCGTAATTTTCAAGCTGATAAAAGAGACGAAAAGGAAAACACTTACTCCTCCAAAAGTGAATTGATAGCCGTCAGGGTTGGCCACAGGCATGAGGATCCAATCAAACTCTTCGACGAGCTCAGGATCAGTAACATTCTCAGTAAGCATCTTGATGGCCCAAGTGACGGTTAGGGGAGCGATCCATTCCCTCGCATGTATACCTCCTTCAATAAAAATGATTGGTTTATTGTGGTCCGTGAAGTTAGTGGTTGATATTCGCATGTAACGTATTGGACGTCCCTCGAAGGTAACTGCAGGTGTTACCAAAGTTGTAATCTCGGGGTATACAGTGGCGATATCTGCCATATAGGCGTAGATCTAGAAATAATAATCTACGGTGAATTAAAAATGCCTCTAACATGATCCAACTTATGAATATAAATGTTTAGTTTCTCCCATTTACAAGCTAGGGGCAATGTTATACATTTTCTTTAAAAAATTGAAAATAACGGAATCGAACATGACTTTAACCTACGATGTCGGGGTCAACCATGCTATTGCTCTGGCCACTGACCGATTGTCATCATCATCACTCGCCTAGCGTATTCCCAGCTATGTAGGGTTCGGTGTCCAGTGTAACAGGATGTAAATGCTGTGTCCTACTATTTACACATGATTTATATTAGTATGATCATTTACTTTATTTATGATATTGCCAGGCTAAAAAAAGACCTTTTTGCCTGTTAATATTATTAGGTAAGTATTCTGTCTACCAAATCGATTGTAGGCATTTATCAAATAATTGTCTTTACTTAAACAAGTTTACGCTTCGCTTACCGTTTCCAATCGCGGGTAGTAATTGTAAGACATATTAACGCCCCCATCTCTAGCCCTCTCAGTCCTTGAATTTTTTTTGTTAAGTTCATCATCGTGATACAGTGCTCTTAAAAAAAAACAAATTATCATAAGTGCCGAGTCGAGAGTTGAAAAAACTACGATTTAATTTATCAATTACTACATAATTTAATTTCTTAACTGAGTCTGTTGCAATCCATGACTGGACATAAACCTCTCTTATGCTACGCCACCACACCCGGTCAACCTCCAATCTGTCCCAACCTCTTTTTTGAAAGTCCGTGACCACCGACGCCAATAGCTTCCATATTTGGTGAATAATTACTGCTCAATTGGTACCAATCAGTACTCGAACAAAAAAATTGGTATCTTAGTAGTTTTCGCGAAAATCGACTTTGAAGGTGGTCCAGCCCGGAGGCCCTGACCACCGGACTACCTTCAAAATCAATTTTTATACTTACGTTATTAGCAACATATTGTTACTGCAGTAAATTATGTTTTTAATACTTAGGTACTGCTTGCAGCAACGATTAATTAGGAAGAAAGAAATATCTATCGCATATATTGTGCTGTTCAAGTGCTAATTAGTACCAATTGAGTAGTCATTATTTACCAAATATGGAAGCGATTGGCGTTGATGGTCCGGCGATAGTCAAGGACATCTTTTTTGATGGATTTTTGGTATAGCTTTCCCTTTTAAATCAATCATAATTGTAGTCCGGAGGTTGCAACAGGCTTCATGTGGAGCAAATCAAGCTCCTTAATGGATTGCGATCAAAATCTGGATGCCATATTTTTTTTTATAGTCTGTAGGCTCGCGCTTGATCAGTATCTCACCTGATGGTAAGCGATTTAGAATCAGAACTTTATTTGAAAAACTTAAGTTACACAACAGTGTGTGTGTGTGGCCGTAACGACAATCGGCACAATGATCGCCGAGTCCACATTCCACATGGCGACAACCTCGTGTGCTAAGTCGAGATACTTGATTTGTTTCTCTTTCTCAGCTTTCACGAGTTTCTCGTCATGCGGGATGGTGATATCGATTATCATTGTGCGGCGCGCTAATCGGTCTATCACCACTATGTCCGGCTTATTGGCAACAATAGTCCTATCAGTGATGATAGACCGATCCCAGTACAACGTGACATGGTCATTTTCGAGAACTGGGTCGGACACATACTTGTAATACGGTACCTCAGAATCCACTAGATTATATTTCAAAGCAAGTTGCTGGTGAATAATCCTGGCCACTTGGTTATTTCTGTGCAAGTACTCTCCGTTAGCCAGACGAGAACAACCAGAGATAATATGTCTGATGGGATGGGATGGGATTAACCAGGACCATATTATTTTTATTATTATTATTTTTTTCATCAATTAGTTGCCAATAAGCCGGATATAGTGGTGATAGACCGATTAGCGCGCCGCACAATGATAATCGATGTCACCATCCCGCATGACGAGAACCTCGTGAAAGCTGAGAAAGAGAAACAAATCAAGTATCTTGACTTAGCACACGAGGTTGTCGACATGTGGAATGTGTACTCCGCGATCATTGTGCCCATTGTCGTTACGGCCAACGGCCTGATGGCCAAGAGCCTCGACGACCATCTGTCGAGGCTGTCATTAGGCGGTTGGATCAAGGGTCTGATACAGAAGGCAGTACTCCTCGATACGGCTCGCATTGTGAGGAGGTTCCTGTCTCTGGAGCCCTAACTACCGGTAGCTTGGACCCTGTTCCCGATACCGGTTGGCCTCTAATTTTTATATTTTTAAATGTTTTCCTGTTTTGTATATGTTTTATAAAAATATTTAAAAATGTAATTAATAAGAAAAGAGATGAATAAAGGAAATCAACAATTAAAAGCATCTCCATATTTTCAAAAGAAGATGAAGATGAGAAGATGTGGTATTCGTCCTCAAGGTAGTCCAACCGTCAACTCCACTGAAAATAAGCTCACACTCAAGAATAATTCGAAAAACTTACGATTTAACATCATCAACGTGAATCCTATACTTGATGCCCAAATGGTCCAAGGCTTTCAGAAATTCCTTTTGCTGTTCTGGTTTTACCAAGACCACTGCCTCCCGTTTCACAAGAGGTGGACTTAAGAAATCCAGATTAATTTTTGTACGAATATCATTCAGGTCCTTCACCTGTTCTGCGGTAGAAGTGTTTATGAAATAGGATTTCCATCTAAAATAAATTTTAGTGTAGTCACGTATATGTCTATGAGGTAACCCATTGTAAAGGGTCTTTCAACAAGGATGGGTAGATGTTAAAATTGAATAAAACAAGATGTGTGTGAGATATTAACGAAATTTATTTTTTATTTAAAAGGCCCATTTATGCCAATTATGGATGAAATATGACATCGTTCAAATGTCCGCCGCGGCTTCGTATGGTGGCACGAATCCGAGAGGTCCAATTTTTAATGACTCTGCTGCATAGATCCGGCTAAATCCGAGCGATGGCCTGCGTTATGTTGGCTTTCAGGGCAACGGTCGAATGTGGTTTATTGGCATAGACCTGCGACTTCAGAAAACCCCACAAGAAAAAGTCTAGCGGAACTCTAACTCTACCCTCAAACCGTTCATGCAGAATGTCGATTGTGTCGTTCGCTGTGTGGCAAGTAGCGCCATCTTGCTGGAACCACATGTCGTACACGTCCATATTGTTCAATTCAAGCCAAAAGAAATTGTTTATCATTGATCTGTAGCGCTCGCTCGATCTATGCAGCAGAGTCATTAAAAATTGGATTCATTAGAAATTGCCGCGGCGGACATTTGAACGATGTCATATTCCATCCATAATTGGCATAAATGAGCCTTTTAAATTAAAAATAAATTTCGTTAATATCTCACACACATCTTGTTTTATTCAATTTTAACATCGATCCGTCCTTGTTGAAAGACCCTTTATATGCCTACTGTCAAATCCTTCATAAACAATGCTTGTAGTCAACTCTGTTATTACAATTAACATAAGGTTCTCAGTAAAAGTAATAATTCAACAACCTCTAATTGTGATCATGTCATTGTAAAATACATATCTTTTTTTGAAAAAGAAGTTTTCTGTCCTTCCATCAAACAGTATTTAGATGTGCTATAACTTTGACGACTATTTAAGCTCTACAAAGAAAATAAGAACCCTTAGGGCTCTTTCGATTAGATGTTTGGTGCGGCGCACGACCCGCTGATTTTATCCACACAATTTATGCACCGCAACACGCTCTTTGTGTATAAATTGTATGGATAAAATCAGCCGGTCGTGCGCAGTATAACAAACGCACCGCTGCGGCACTGCAGCAGTCCCGCATCAAACGTCTAAATTTAAAGAGCCCATAGGCTCTAGACATTTAGTGGCACTCTTTTAACTACGCGTCGATAGCGATTAGAAAATCACAATAATGTGTGGAAATGCCAATTACTATCGAAATATCACGTGACGAATGACATTTTGTCCTGAGGCTCTTATCTCACTAACATTCGAAAAATAAGAATACTTTTCTATAAAATAAGGGCTTTGACCATAGCTTTCCTTTATATCCATTCTTATAGTTAGTGCAAATTAATATATAAAGACGGGCTCAAGTACCAAAAATACTGACCCAGCATAATCTTCATGTTTGCCGTCGATCAAAACATATAGGTACACAAGTACATAAAACAAAATGTTTATCTTGAAACTTATCAGAAACACGCCCATCTTAAGTAGTTCTGGCTTATCCAAAGCGTGCGATGTATTAAAATAATTCCTTTTAATTATTGTTAATCCACGGTACAAATTGGAGTATTTCAAGATTAAGGGATTAACAGCGTGCACGTAGGCGGTTCTCCTAGAACATAACATGTTCATTGTTATTAGAAAACACTCAATCAATTTCTCTAGCCTTTTACCCACTATGTCGGCTTCTATTCTAACTGGATTTAGCTAAGTACAAGTATACTACATGGAGCGACTGCCTGTCTGATCTTTCATCATCATTATAATCTCTTCCAGGTTGCCTGGAAGAGATCGCGGAATGCGATAAGGCCGCCCATTGTATGTGTATTAATTTTAAGTTTATTTTTATAATTGTATTTTAAGGTGTACAATAAAGCATATAATAAATAAATAAATAATAAATATAATTTCAGCCAAAAGATGTCCACTGTTGGACATAAGCTTCCCCAAGCGTAGCCACACTGATCCATCCTGTGCGTCTCGCATCTACCGGACTCTCGCAGCCTTGAACAGGTCGTCGCTCCACCTTGTGGGAGGCCTTCACACTTCAACGTCTTCCGGTACGCGGTCGTCACTCCAGAACTTTTCAGCCCCAACAGTCATCTTCTGCGGGCAATTCACGCTGCCCACTGCCACTTAAGTTTGGCAATTTTTCCGGCTATGTTGGTAACCTTGGTTTTCTTGCGGATGTCTTCATTTCTGATTCGATCACGCAAGGAAACCCCGACGATAGCTCTCTCCATACCCTTTGGGTGACTTTAAGCCTTCTGATGAGGCCCATTGCGAGCGACAACGTTTCGGTTCCATAAATCATCACGGACATCACACACGTGACTGGTAATAGACTTTCTTGTATTCACTTTCGTAAGTTGGACGAGAAGATATTACGCAACTTCCCGAACGCTGGCCAGCCGATTCGGTTTCGACGGTTGACCTATTTCTCGAAGTTGGACCTACCTAAATGGACCATTTGTCCCAGGTAGACATAATCGTCCACAACTTCGAGTGTAGAGTCCCCGATCTTGATAGGAGTGGGTGCAACATGGGCTTTCAACATCACCTTGGTTTTATCCATGTTCATTTTAAGACCCACTTTTTCGGAGGGTCCACTGAGGTCATGGAGCATTGTATTGAGGTCCTCCATGGTCTCAGTCATGACCACTATATCATCGGCAAATCGAAGGCGAGTGATGTACTCGCCATTGACGTCGATGCCCTCTAAAACCCTGTAACCGGGCAAATTGACACTACACTACACCTTGGGAAGACAGATGTCAGTTTATTTATTAACCCTCATTGAATCAGAAAAGAATAATGGAGGAGCAGTATTAGGTACCTAATATCTTCAGTTGATTGTTTAGATTATGTATTACTAGTCAATCAATCTGCCTAATCTTTTGCGAACCGTGTTGGGTATTAGCTTAATACCAGCATGAAACGACTGTCTATGTGACTTCCACAAACCGGTAACTGGGTAACTGGGAGACCTCTAAGCAAAACGGGTCAGATTTGCTGGTTTCTGATTACCAGTAACGCCTGTTAAGGATGTAAAAAGGCTTATGTTTAACTTACCACCAGATATAGTAACATATAACAGACAAAAATAGTAAATGATCACCAAAATTAAACCCGCATCTTATTGTAAAATTATAACCAAAGTTTTAACATCTCGCTATCCTGTTTAGGCAAAATGACTCCAAATAAATCATTGTTAACCCAAAAGTAGTAAATGATCACCAAAAGTAGTAAATGATCACCAAAATTAAACCAATGACCAAAAAGATTATAAAATTTCTGGGAGCAACTTGGAAGTAGCGCTCGCCGGCCGCTGCCGCGGCACCGCTCGCTTTGCTCGCTCGGCTCGCGCGCGGTTGGTCACAGTTCTAACCTAACCTAACCTATTTTACAACATTAAATAGCGCAATAATTTGCTATTAAAATTTGGTGATCAATTTACTAAATTTGGTGATCATTTACTATTTTTGTCAGTATATTACTAGATTTGGTGGTTAGGGGTTATCGTCACAAAGTTTTTTTTGGTGGTCATTATATTTATTCCCATGTAAAAATGACAGCAACATATTTCCGAGGTACAGAGGAGTCTCGGTATATGCCTATGGGTGGTCACCCATTCACGGACCAACCTCGGCAAACATTGCGTAAGCTTGAAAATCGACCCGTGTGATTATGACTGTTATTACTAACCACGCAATCCAGCTGAAAAAGGGCAGTTCAATATCACAAAATGACAACTTAAGGTTGGCGTTCAGTCTCACTCACTGGATGTAGCTGAATTAATGCATATGGATCGACAGTATTTTATATTACCTATTTAATATACAAATTTATTGAAAATCCTTTTTGCCAATGATTATAGGTTCGCGTGAAACCTGTAGCTCGCGATAAAAACTGCATTTGAAACATAAAAATACACATAAACAAGAAAGATGGCTATATAAACTAAAATATTGTGCATATTTATGACACTTTGAAAAATAAAATATATTAATTTTATAGCATAAAATGCTAAGGCGTATAAACCTACATTCGTTTCGGCCAAGAATTTCTAAGACACTTGTTTTTATAAGAATATTTCTGGTAAAGAAAAACCAGAAGTTACAACAATAGCTGAGCTAGCTGAAGTGACAGCGAACCATCTGCCAAAGGACTGATGGCCGTTGATGCAGACATGTCCTTAAGTCGAGACTGCCAAACGTCAAACAATGCTGAAAGCCGTCCAATTCTGCGTCGTCGCCACATTACCCGTTCCTATGCTTTTCGATTCCAACGAATTTCTGCGGCCGTCACCAGGTCATCGGTCCAACTTGTGGTAAGGCTTGCAACTCTTTGCCACCTCCTTCTGGAGCGCGGTGCCACTCCATAACCCCATCAGTCATCCGTTGTGCGAGGAATATGACCTACCCTGCTTAGTCAACATTTAAATGATTCTATTATAGTAACATTTGATAAATAACAAATTCTGTGTAATTCAAATGTACCTAATAATCCCGATTAATGACAAGTATTTATTGGCATTTTAATTACTTTATTACTTCGATAGTAATTATAATCTACTTAATCCAATGATTTATTGGTAATATGTTTTCTCCGACCGCTCCCTATTATAAGGGTGATGAGAAGACGCAGAAATACTCATAGAAACACACAAAGTCAAATTCTTTATTTCAATTAGGCCATTAAGACGACGACTAACGCCAACGACCTTGAGGGAATAAAACGCGCACTCGCGAACCAAAATTTTGTAGTTTTTTGTACTTTCCTTATTATTCTGTTTTTAAAAAAAAGCCTCAGATCAAAATGTAGATAATTAAATTGTCTTTGAGATGGTGTCAATTTCATTAAAATACGCTCGTCGGTTTTGGTGCGATTGTCGTGTTTTTGTCCGTTAAAGACATAACTTTACAAATTAATTACACTATGTTGTACAAATAAAACTCATAATTTTCTCAGAACAAATTATTAAGATATATTTCTTATATAACATATATTTTTTTCAAAAAATTACGACTTGCCGTTTAGACGTGATTCTCATTTTAAAATCAGCTACACAACTATTGAACGTCAAAAATTTTAATTTGAAATAGTTATAATTATCATACCGTTCATTTGGAAAAGTAACATGATTATCTTGGTTCCTGGTTAATCTCGCAACTTAATACAATTTAGGTGAAGCGTTTCTCTATTCTGATATCCAGAAGATGGATTAGCAGTATTATGACGTAGCTTGTACGTCCAAAAATAATCGGCTACAGTAGCCAATCAGTGCGGGGGATATAATAGTGCACGAGTGTGAGCGCAAACATAGGTGCACTTTCTGTTCTCTCACCCTCATAGTCCGATGCGACAGCATTCCGACACGACCCGACAGAGATCAGGGGCAGGACCAACGGGACTACACACCACCAACCTCCAAACTAAGGACTGAGAAATTCCTAATGGAAAAACAAAATAACATTTTGCCCGATCTGGGAATCGAACTCGAGACCTCACACTCATCATCATCTTCCTGCCCATATATAACTCGTTTAGTAACATGCGTTTCATCCCTCCTCATCACATGACCATACCAGGACAAACGGTTTCCTTTCAACGTTTCTGTCACTGGCGCCACTTACAAACTTCCTCTAATATACTCATTGCTCACTTTATCTATGGGACTTTATCATTTATCCCGGACCTCACGCTCAGTAGTTTGAAAAACGTTTGTAATACCAAAATCATAACAAGCAGGGATTAAGAGAATTAACTGTAATTATTTTATGCATAACCCTTTCAGATTCGGATAATACCGTATGACTGAAAGATGATAGTGTTATCTTTTGGACACTCTTATATAAACAATGATAAGTGGAAACACGACAGTCATCCAAGATGAAGTTATTGGCCGTGGTAGCGTTGTTCGCTCTGGCTTACGCCAAACATGAAGAATATATCGGGTCTGTATTTTTTTTTTTCAATCTGTTCTAAAAAATACAAATATTTTAGCCAACTTTTTATTAAATTTTTAGACTGATCAAAAATAATTTTTGGATAGTGCAATATTACTTGCATTACAAAACGTTTGGTTAGGAATAAAAAAGAGTAAAAAGGAAAAAAAAATGTAGAACAATTATCCCAATTATTTGGGATCGGATCGGCGCAGCATGTATTCTTTTTCCATTGCTATTTCCCGTCATCTTAATATCCTCTTTTCAGCCATATCACTTTCATACAATCTATCCACCGTTTCCTTGATCTTCCTCTACCCTTAAAATCATCTAGAACCGTTTTTTGTCAAAATCTCTAACTACTCTACTCTAAAAATTTATTTCTTTTCAGATGGAAATCCTACTATGTTGGACTCTCCACCGACAACCATTTTAAAGCATTCAAGTTCATGGTGGATAAATATGAGCTGGATGTCTTGAGCCATCCTATCAAGGGACGCGAAGGTGTCCTACTGGTTAAACCTGAACATCAAACTGGTTTTATCCAGGATGTGGAGACTGAGGGTATCGCTTACAGGATTCATTCTGATGATGTGAAAAGGTAAATATTATTAATTATATTTCTATAGATTTTATATGCAATTAAGACCCATCTTCTATAAATAAACTTTTTTTTTTATCATCTATTGGTTCTCTATCTATTGCATCGTTTGACCACTATCTCGCCTGATGTTAAGCGATGATGCGGTCTACGGTGAAGCACGCTTACCTAGAAGAAACCCATTCACTCTTGACTTAAAGACCCCAAGGTTGTAACAAACAGGGAACAAAGACTCCGGAAGGGAGTTCCACTCCTTAGCTGTGCGCACAATGAAAGTATTAGCAAAACGCTTTGTGCGTATGGGAGGGATGTCCACCATGTACCGATGGCGCATGGCCGTACGTCTTGTAGTCCGATGATGGAAAGGGCTAGGTGGAATCAAATTGTGCGTCAAACGTTTTACAAAACTCACTTTTAGGATAATCCGTGTACTTTACAGTTGCGTAGTTTTTTATCCATAGTTGTTTTGTTTTTAAGTTAAAATGAATAATCATTCCCAGATAATATTTTTCGGCTAAATTTTTAACCATTATTTTGAATTAATCGTCAGCTAAAATAAAAGCTACGGTATTCATTTTATTCGCAAAAATCCTTTTTTACCAAAAAATACAACCGAATTCCAAAAAAACATAGTGAAAAATAACTTTAATTTCGGCAGTCGGTGTTTTTGTTTTCGTTTCTTCGTTTTTTGACACCACCTTCCGGATTGAAGTTATTTTTACCAGGCTGCTAGGAAAGGGTTATGTTTTTCGCGCGTATCTTGTTCACTTTGTAGTGTTTTTTGGAAGTCGGTTGTACGGTTTTTGTAAAAAAGATTTTATTTGTCACTTTTTAGTCGTAAATAATATACAAGTTCTATAGTGCCCACAGTGATGTCAGAATAGATTACTCGAATAACATGTAATTTGAACATAATCGGTGAAATGAGAGTGTACCAGGGTGAACTGTACACATCTGTGTACCCGTTTAGAGCATACTGGCGTTATGGTATGTCATGAAATGGTGTAAACAATTAACAGACATGCGATTGCAGCAATCCCGAGAGATTTGTCGTCATTTATTGAAGAGTTCTGAAGTAAATTTCCGAAAAAAAAATTAAAGTAAAGATATAAAAAGAAAGTAAAGAAGTAAAGTTAATATATTTCCGAAGTTCTTCATCAGATCTTTACCAAATTTAAATGGGACCATTTCGGAATTTTGCCAATCCGTTTATATAATATGACGGACTTATGCCCGAACATACACAAAAAAAACAATATAAACATCGTAATTGAGAACCTCCTCCTTTTTGGGAAGTTGGTTAAAAACAACTTCATTTATTATTATTTTTCAGTCAATTGGATTATGATGATGTGCTTATCGAGATGCAAAGTAGATCAACCATGAGGAATGACGGACGTCAGCTGCCTTATGATAATTATCAACAAATCGAAGCTGTAAGTACATAACTGCCACATATACCCTATTTCTTAAAAAAAATTGTCACTGTTCCTTTATCTCATAATTTATCGTCAATTTCTACGCAACAAAGTGCGAAAATATGAAACTCAAATGCAACCTCACTTTTAATCGTACTTTTTATTAAAACGAATTTCAACATTAAAGTAACATTAACATCTTTTTATTCATCATCATCATCATATCAGCCGAAAGACGTCCACTGCTGGACATAGGTCTCCCCCAAGCGTCGCCACGTTGACCGGTCCCGTGGGTCTCGCAACCAGCGGATCCCCGCAACCTTCACCAGGTCATCGGTCCACCTGGTGGGAAGCCTTCCAACGCAACATCTTCCGGTTCGCGGTCGCCACTCCAGAACCTTTCTGCCCCATCGTCCATCCGTTCTGCGAGCAATGTGCCCTGCCCACTGCCACTTAAGTTTGGCAATTCTTCGGGCTATGTCGGTAACCCTGGTTCTCTTGCGGATCTCTACATTTCTGATTCGATCACGCAAGGAAACTCCGAGCATAGCCCTCTCCATTGCCCTTTGAGTGACTGTAAGCTTTCTGATGAGGCCCATTGTAAGCGACCACGTCTCAGAGCCATATGTCATCACTGGCAACACACACTGGTCATAGACTTTCGTCTTGAGACACTGTGGTAAGTTGGACGAGAAGATACCGCGCAACTTCCCAAACGCTGCCCAACCGAGTCGGATTTGACGGTTGACCTCTTTCTCGAAGTTGGCCCTACCCAACTGGATCTTTTGTCCCAGATAAACATAGTCGCCCACAACTTCGAGTGTAGAGTCTCCGACCTTGATAGAAGTGGGTGTAACATGAGCATTCAACATCAACTTGGTTTTACCCATGTTCATTCTAAGACCTACTCTTACGGCAGCTCTACTGAGGTCATCGAGCATTGTACTGAGGTCCTCCATGGTCTCAGCCATAACCACTATATCGTCGGCAAACCGAAGGTGAGTGATGTACTCGCCATTGACGTTGATGTCTAGCCCTCTCCAGTCTAGAACCTTGAAGGCATCCTCCAGTGCAGCGGTAAACAGCTTCGGAAATATGATGTCTTCCTGTCTCACACTTCGCTGCAGAATGACTGGTTCCGAGGTCTGATCCTGAGTCGAACAGACATGGTGGCGTTTTTGTATAAAAACTTCAACACTTCGATGTACCGATAGTCAATTTGGCACCGTTGGAGAGTCTTTTTATTACCCGGCCCAATAAATGATGGGCATTATTGAACAAATTACTAAAAAGTCTGAGGAGGCTTTTTTTTTTTTAAACATTTCCCCACACTAGGAATTTCTTCCTGTATCGAGGGTGCGTTTACAAACATATAAACTCACATACACAAACACCCAGAAACGGAACAATTATCTGTAGGTCATACAAATTTTTGTTCCGTGCGGGAATCGAACCCGCGACACAGCGCAGCAGTCAATTGCTCAACCACTGCGCCAACCGTACGCCCTTCCAGCCTTCATGACAGTTTACGGTTTGGACCAAGTAAACGCCGTGCTCAAAACGAGAAACATTTATTTTTGATGTGTACAAGGGGTCATGAACACTGGCGGTGTGGTTTAGCAGAGTGCCAAAAATGTACAGTGCCATCTATTGATTTGAGACGAATTTAATTACAAAACAAAAATTACATTTCTTGATGTTCGAATCTTAACAATTATTCAGAAAAGCCGATCAAAATAATTATTTTAATAGTTTTTATCGTATTGCCTACTCATATTGGACATTTTTCAAACTGCCCGGACATTATGAATAATGCCGTATTAATCACTTGGTCAATATCATATAAATGATCACAAGTAACTCTTTACGGAGTATTCCGATTTTGATGATTATTTTTGTTTTAATTTATTTATTTTATATCACCAGCACCTGTAGCCAAGTTGACAATCTACAATCGATAACGCTAGTAGAAAACGAATCAATGTATGGGAATGACAAATCTGAACGTTAAGTCACGTGGTCAAACCATACAAATAGAAAGCGTTAACGATTGTAGAAAGAGATTCGATACGAAACGTTAGAAACTTGGCTAGGGGGCAGGATCCAGGATGATGTTTAGATAATAGCACTACAGCATAAACCAACAATGAATCCTAATTATTTATAACAATAATAATAATTATTATTATTAGTAATTATTAATTACCCTACCGCAGTATCTCTACGTTGACGTCGTGGTGGAGCTAGCGCGCTTTAATGATCCCTAGGTTTGTGCCGGTAGGTTCTACTTTGCCGCAACATGCCTAGGTTGAGGGGCTAGACTAAGAGAGATACAATCCAGGGCAGCTTTGTGGTGAGTTGGTGAGCAGTGGCGACCCCACGGACAAGATCTCCAGGAAGACATCTTCTTCCTCATCTCTGGCTTGCCTTTATTGGCCGGTTGGAGTCAAAACTGACAGGGACCAGAGCTCTCACCTCTTTCTTGCTTTAATTGGTTGGCTTGAGTGGAGATTCGCAAGAGCAAACGTAATCCATAGCTCAATATATTTTTCTTCATAATTTGCAATAGCCTTGCAGCAACCAGGGATTGTCCTTGGGTGCAGTTGCGTAGTGCATACAGGGATAATCGTCGGTTGGTGTCTCATTTCCTGATACATGCCTAACGGGGCCTCTGCGAGTTGGCTTCGGCTCCTCGCACGCCTTTCAAAGGACCGGGTTCCTAGGGTCCTGAGATTGTCAAAGAATAATTAAATAATTTAATATTTTTGTTAAACCAGCAGTATTTTGCACGTAAATTACAGAAACTTGCGCAAAATTTAATTCAATTTTGTTGTAATCTCTACTAAATCAGCTACGGCTACTGAAATCTAAACCAAAACTGTTTTATCAATAAGAGAGTTCACGCTATCTTATCAAGAGTTTTTTTCTGCATAGAGATTTAAGTTTCGTGTTATCAGTGGTATTTCTTCATTTATCTTGAGAGCTTAGTGTTCCTAAACGTGTTTTCCAAAACGTCAATTCATAAAGTTATTAAGTTGTAAAACGTCTTTAAATTATCCATAGACAACTTTCTAAATAATCATTGCATAAATCTAAATGAATACTTATTTAAGTAATCGAAACAGAACTTTTAGAGATTATCTTTTAATTTAGAGCAGTTAATATTTAGATTTTCAGTTTTGAAGCATGCACTTCATTGAAGAACTAAGCCAAATTCTTTGATTTACAGATCAACGATTACATCGACTACATTGGCGAGACATACCCTGACGTCGCCACCGTTGTGAACGCCGCTAATTCCTTCGAAGGTCGTCCCATCAAGTACGTCAAAATCTCCACTACCAACTTCGAAGATGAGAGCAAGCCTGTCATCTTCATCGACGGAGGTATCCACGCCAGAGAATGGATCTCTCCCCCCACCGTCACTTGGGCCATTCATAAGCTGGTCGAAGATCTGACTGAGAGTGACTTGCTGGATAGGTTTGACTGGATCCTCCTGCCTGTTGTTAACCCTGATGTATATAAATTCACTTTCACGAATGTAAGTGTTCTTGCTCATCATTTTATTCAGTTTCGCTATGGCTTTCAACTATCGAGTAATTCATCAACTCGTCCTACGTGCCTACGTAGTCCTAGTTGCAGAATGAAAATATTATATATTTCGATTTTCTGCAAGTTTAATTAATTAGTCTCTATTTGTGTTTTTACGAAATTTATCAACTCGTAATTTTGACCAATTTCGCTATTTTTTAAATTTATACAATACTAGCTGCTTCGCGCGGCTTCGCTCCCGTGGGCCACCCCACAGGACCCGTTTTCGGGATAAAAAATACCCTATGTTACTCAGTAATAACGTAGCTTTCTATTAGTGAAAGAATTTTTTAAATCGGTCCAGTAGTTTCGGAGCCTATTCGGTACAAACAAACAAACAAACAAAAAAATCTTTCCTCTTTATAATATTAGTATAGATATAGATAACTAAGTCACAGTATCTTGTAATGTAATATCAGTAATACAATATTTCTTTTACAATATTGCATGTATTTTGCTTGCAGTCTCGTTTCTGGCGCAAGACCCGTTCCACGGACCAGAGCATCCTCAGCGGCACCTGCCCAGGAGTCGATGGCAACCGCAACTACGATTTCTTCTGGAACACCGTCGGTACCAGTAACCTTGCTTGCTCTGACACCTTCGCTGGATCCAGGGCATTCTCCGAAGTTGAAACGAGGGTCGTCAGGGATCTTCTTCATGAACACTTAGCTCGCATGGCCTTATACATCACCATGCACAGTTTTGGCAGCATGATCCTATACCCATGGGGTCATGATGGTTCTCTATCCCAGAATGCCCTTGGCCTTCACACAGTGGGCATTGCTATGGCCGACGCGATCAACCAACGGTCCCTATCAAACTTCCCATCTTATGTTGTTGGTAACTCGGCTCTAGTCTTGAACTACCCGGCTGCAGGAGCATCTGAAGATTATGCCCATCTGATTGGTGTACCTTTGTCGTATACTTTCGAACTGCCTGGCCTCTCGAATACTATGTTAGGTTTTAATCTAAATCCTAGGTATATTCAGCAAGTGTGCAATGAGACTTGGGAAGGCATTATCGTTGGTGCTAGAAGAGCCGGAGACTTGTTTAGAAATAAAAGACTGTGATTTTATATTATGTAGTTTTCATTTAAGCGGTGAATGAAAACATCGTGAGGAAACCGGCATATCCTAGACCCAAAAATTCGTAGACATGTGACATCAACCAATCTGCACTGGTCCCTCGTGGTGGATTAAGACCCATTCCGTCTCATAGAGAAGAGGCCTTTGTCCCAGCAGTGGGAACGTTTACAGGCACTTTTTTTTCATCTTTATTGATATTGGTAGGTAAAAGCTTTAAAAAAATGACTGCTCTACTTCTTCATTTACAGGAAGCGACAACTTGTGTCATAATTTTGGTTTAACTGTAATGCTACAAACACATAAGCAATTGGTATTTGTTATAGAAATTCGCAATATCGTTTTAAATATTCAGCGCCATCTAGTTTCATTACAATATAATTATTGCTTCAAAATCGTTACACTGTAGTCTTACCAACATTTTGATATCAGTTATTAAGTATCGATTGAAGAGCGCTATAGACTTATGAGTTCAAAAGAATACCACTAGATGGTACTGTATTGATTAGAGGTACGTTCTTTAGAAGTAATAATTATCTCAGCCGAAATTCTGTCACGTCAGCCAATCTCACCGACGATTAGCCAAGTAAAGAACCAGGAAATATTACAGTGCACTAGTGGGTACGCAAATACTGGTGCTCTCCCGTTCGCTTAATATTCATAATCTGGAGTCTATTAGTAGATAAGTTGCAAACCTTTTTTATCTGTTTTTGTTTTAAAGATATGTTAGAACTGTCACTGACAAGGATGGAAGTGGAAATTCAGGTTTTCCTACTCTCCACTGGTCGTTCTAATTAATTTTTTTACAGGATCCAATACAGTTGAATCGTTTATCTGGGACTCGTCGAGCTTCATTGAATTGTGAATCTTCATTTGCTACGGTCTGTGTCTTAACGGAGTGCCACGTACATGGACTGACTGTGACCAATATATTGATATAAGATAAGTAAGTATCAAACGTCACATAATCTGACTTTGAATGTTTCGTCATAACCTGATAAGAATGTGTGGTAAATTGCGCCATATACAGAGTTTTGCGACAGTCATACCAATTGTAAATTGATATTATTACTTATGACTGATACGGTCAATGGCTTAGTAGGCTAGGCAGGTGTCCCGTCACTCGCAGGGGACAACAAAGGCCCACATTAATACATTATTCTACAAAAGTTTGCAAAATCTCTTGAAGGAATTGATAGAAAAAAAAACATCATTTTTCTTGGTGGTTTTTTAATAATTAATCTTGCTTATAAATATATACTGCTGTAAATTTTAATATAAAAACTTACAAAGTTGTAAACAAATCACCTGCCCTTCTGGCACCAACAACAATACCTTCCCAGGTTTCTCGGCAGACCTGCTCAATGTACTGAGGGTCCAAATGGAAACCGTTACCAGTAGAAGAGACACCAGGCAATTCATAGGTATAGGAGAGAGGCACTCCAATGTAATGCGCGTAGTCTTCCGAAGATCCAGCGATATAGTAGTTGATAACAAGAGCAGAGTTACCAACGACATAGTTCGGGAAGTTGGGAAGAGCGATGCTTTCGATAGCATTTACCATGGCAACACCAACAGTGTGGAGACCGAGGGCGTTCAGAGATAAAGAACCATCATGTCCCCATGGGTACAGGATCATGCTGCCGAAACTGTGCATGGTCAGGTACAAAGCTGTGCGAGCTAAGTTCTCGTGAAGGATATCCCTGACGACCCTGGTTTCAATTTCGGAGAAGGCGTAATCTCCAGCGTAGATTTCACTGCAAGGGTTGTTACTAGTGCCCACAGTGTTCCAGACAAAGTCGTAGTTGCGGTTTCCGTCTACTCCTGGGCAGAGTTGGCTGAGTGGGTTGGAGGTGGTAGAGCGAGTCTTGCGCCAGAAACGACTCTGAAAACAGAAAAAAAAACCATAGGTTATTGCAATTTTACAAAGAGAAAAATTTACATTTTTTGTAATTGTTGTGGCAAAGCTGTCGATGATAGAATGTTCTTGTCTAGAGCCTGAAAATACTTACGTTGGTAAAGGAATATTTGTATCCATCGGGGTTGACAACAGGCAGGAGGATCCAATCGAACCTATCCAGCAAGTCACTTTCGGTAACATTTTCGACCAGCTTATGAATGGCCCAAGTGACGGTAGGGGGCGAGATCCATTCTCTGGCGTGGATGCCTCCGTCGATGAAGATGATAGGCTTGCTCTCATCTTCGAAGTTGGTGGTGGAGATCTTGAGGTATTTGATGGGGTGACCCTCGAAAGAGTTAGCAGGGGACACTACTTTAGCCACATCGGGGTAGTTCTCGCCAATGTAGTCGATGTAATCGTCAATCTGAAAATATTTTTAACCGCTTAATACGTTCCATTTATTTGCAAATAGCTGCCATCTGTGGCTCCGCTTCCGTGGAATTGGTACTTCTACAAATATCTTTAAATTAGCCTATGTGTTACAATATAAGCTATATTACTGGACAATTTCATCAAAATCCATTCAGGAGTTTTTGCGTGAAAGAATTACCAACACCTACTCACAAACTGTAACATTCATATATTAGTAAAATGGCATTAACGGAATAGCATGCTTTAAAAGACTTTCAGCCAACTTAATCGACTTAATCGTTATCCCTATAAACTCGACTTGGTATATATGTTTCTGTTATAATCAATCAAGCTTAACCTACCACATCCAATTCTAGGTAGTTGTCGTAAGGTAACTGGCGGCCACCATTCCTGGCGAAGGAGGATCTTTTCCGCTCTTCGATGAGCTGATCATCGTAGTCAAGGGCGCTGGAAGGTTAAATTTTCATATTAATTTTAATTTTGTTTTCCTGTTTACGATTAGAACATGTGTTAAGGGTGGGTATTATAATATTTTAGATACCTATAATATGTAAAGACTATCGAATTAACCACAAAGTGTCCGCTTAGGACTTGCCCAGCTTAGGGGTATCCAGGTATAGTTGTTACTTCAAAGCACACTTCGGTACTAAGTCCAGACATTTGTGTGCACAAGTTCATACACAATGTAGGCAAGCAATCTTTTGCTGTTTCTGATGAGAAATTAAACCCAGACCGCCCAAAGTCTAGAAGACGCTGAACATGATCAGCGTGGCTATATTTTTTAGTACAAGAGTCAGTAAAAAAGAAAGAGAAATGTTACATTCAGGTCATTATAATATTTACCGTTTCACATCATCAGCGTGGATCCTGTAAGAGATACCGGCGGCTTCAGCATCCTTAATGAAGGCAGCTTGATATTGCGGCCTCACCAGCACCAGACCTTCGCGGTTTAGGGTTGGATGGCTTATGAAGTCCAGCTCATATTCAGCAACCAATGGACCTAAGGCTTTAACTTGGTCGTCAGTGGAGACTCCAACAAAGTAGGATTTCCATCTGTAATGTGATATATCAAATACATTAGTTTGCGTCTACCCTTGGGTCGAATGATAACGTTTCATCAAGTTTTATATGTAATGCCTAAGTTTTCACTTTTCCATCCGTCGCCATTTGCACACACCTATCCTATCGGATGAACTGCATACATTACATAGCATTAGGTAGATCACGATTTGAGAAAACAATTAATGCAACATTAGATCTTATTACAAAATGGCACTGAACGGAAAGAAAGCTGATCATTATTAAAATGAAAACTGAATAAAGTAAAAGGAAAGAAAATGATGAAAAGAAATAAATGAGTGGTGATGAGTAGAATTCCTAAAGCGTTATATCAGGCAATTACTTTTATGTTAAAACTATGAAGGTTTTTACTAACCCGCTGTATTCTTCATGCTTGGCAAAAGCCACAGCAAGGAAGGCCGCCAATACCAGTAACTTCATCTTCGAAGAATGTCGCACTCAGAATCACCATTTTTACTATAAATATGTCCTAAATTGATACGGTTGCTAATCTTAAAGATACGGTAAGTCAGTAAGTAGTGATAAATAGGAAGTTGGATATTCCGGTAAATCTTTGGGTCATAAAATTCAATGTTTTGGTTTAGGTAAACAGGCATATTTATGGTATAACTATTGTCCTGCGACGTTGCCTGCTAGTATAACGAGGCAGTTCTTTATTGTGTATCTTTATTCGTTCTAGGTTAACATTCGAGAATTAGAACATTATCTGCATTATTGTTTGAAAGTAATCTTTTTACTGGTGACTTGAAAATTTAGAATTAAATAAGGTAATTAATAAATTATTAGTTGCTAAAAACAATATTAGAGAGTTGTCGGAGAAAACAGTAGTTTATACTCATCGGTATTAATTTTTTTGCCACTTACTTAATTGAATAATTTAATACTTCTACCCAAAAAAATTATATGTTTGCAAAAAATCTATAATGAATAGCCTCCAAACATAACTAACAGTGCGAGATACTTATAAGGTATTTTTTTACCAAAGAATAATTATATCACCATCTGCCCTTGTTCTAAGTTACTCGACGTCAGTGCAACAAATTTTCTTCTTATATTCTCCCTTTATCAACCGTCACACTATCATTCAATTAGTTTTCTTTCATATCATTTCTCACTCAATCTATCCTTTTTTCTTTGACTTTCCTCTCCATCCATCAACATAATGTACTCTTTTAGTCACAATCATTTCACACTCCTCAGCACATGGCCCATACTGAGATTAATAATTCTCTTTCAACTTTTCTGTCATTGGCGCCATTTTCAAACCATTCCAAACAACACTACTGATTGAAAAATTCAATATGAGTAAGAACTTACAGTAGCCAGTAATTCTTAGGATTTTCTATAATCAGGTCTTAACAGTATCACATACTTTATCAAAGCCTGTCTGTAGCTGTTCTAGATAACCGTAATTACTATAAATCATATTTTTAATCATTTCTGGTTTTTCTATGTTTATTGTTTAGTCATTCGTACCTAAATTATAACAGCCGCACGGTTTGGTATTCGATGGGTATTTTATTTATTTATTTAGATTTCATGCACAAAAAAAGGTACAAAGGCGGACTTAATGCCTTAGGCATTCTCTACCAGTCAACCAAGGGTGGTGAAGAGATATCAAGGCAGGTGCATTGTTTAAACAATTTAAAAAGAAAAAAGTTGTTATTAACATACTAAAATAGGTAAAATACACGTACATATATATTGAAATATAATATATACTTATATAAAATATATATTTATGAAGTAACAGAAAAGAATAAAGTGAGATGAAATTGCATGCCGCTTGAATGCAAACCGACTTGTGGCCGTCCTGATCTCGAGAGGAAGCGCGTTCCAGAGAAGAATGGACTGAATATTGAAGGAAGAGTGAACAAAATCAGTAGTATGAGAAGGACAAAGTAAGAGGAGATTATTGGAAGAACGCAGATTCCGAGCATGTGAAGAACATAGATATTGAAATTTAGAAATAAGATAGGAAGTAGGGGTGGGAGAATTGAGTAGGGTGAAAAGCGTAGTCAAAGCGCGTAAACTTCTTCTCTGGCGAATCGGCAACCATTTTAGCTCAGACCTGTAGTTCGACACATGGTCATACTTTCTGAGGTTAAATATGAATCTAATACAGTTGTTCAATATTAACCAAAGCTAGTTGAGGTCGGTCCGTGGATGGGTGATCATCCATTATTCACCGATACTCCTCTCATCCTCGGAAAGCACGTAAAGGTGTTGGTACTGGCTGTCATTTGAAGATCTTTGACAGTCCTTAGTTAGAATCCAGAAAATCTCCTTGCAAAGGTGAGACGGTACCTACTTCACGCCAGAACAGCTGCTCAACTTGTATAAAGCGCAAGTTGCAGCGCATGGAGTACTGCTCTCACCTCTGGGACAGATCTGCCAAATATAAACTTGATGCACTTGAGACGATTGACAAACGGGCCAAGAGGCTTATCGGCAAAGATGCACTGGTCGCCTGAAAGCTCCAGAGCCTTAAACATCGACGCCGAGTGGCCTGTTGGTTTTTATCGGTTACATTTCGGGGAGTGTGCGATGGAACTGCTCAATTTGATTCCGCTTAGCCCTTTCCATCATCGAACTACAAGACGTGCGGCAATGCGCCATCGGTACTTGGTGGACATCCCACCTATACGTACAAAGCGTTTTGCGAATACTTTCATTGTGCGCACATCTAAGGAGTGGAATTCCCTGCCGGAATCTTTGTTTCCTGATAACTACAACGTTGGGGTCTTTAAGTTAAGAGTAAAGCTCTATCCACACATATCAGTCAGGGGCGTGCCCGGGACGTGACAGGGCCGGGTCCCGTCAGGGGCTCAAATGGCTCAAGGGGACGTGCCCGGGCCCGTGCACTGACGTGTGTGAACGATGTCATATAAAATGTTCCCACCGATATTTTTTTGAGCCCCTGACGGGGCACGGTCTGTCCACGTCCCGTGCACGTCCCGGGCACGGCCCTGATATGTGTGGATAGACCTTTAATAGGTTACTTCTAGGCAAGCGTGCTTCACCGTCTACCACATCTTCGCTTACCATCAGGCGAAATAGTGGTCAAACGCGAGCCTATCGTATCGACGGACAAGAAAGTGATCTTATAAGGGTTCTTTTTTTACTTTTTGAGGTAAGGAATCCTAAGAATCACGTAAGTTTACTTATCGCATCATGAACTATTTCGTAACTTTTTGTAAGCAGCCAGACATACCATCGTAGCGGCCGAACATCCTCCAAACTCATTTAAATGGTCGCCGTGAGTCTCATACCTACTCATAACAAAATGAACGCGTGCTATATAATTAAATCACTATATAAGACAGCTTCATCAAATTGGCTTTGCCGAATGTATACCCGCGATAAAAACTTCTCAGCCTGAGTAGAAATAACCTTAGAATAATCATAGGAACAATTACGGACCATAACCCCCTTAAGAACATGTTTTTAATAAAGGCGCCACAGACAGACCGCTTTACAGGGGCTGCCTTGACGCCGAGGAATCAGCCGCCGTACGTTATCCTGGAATGCGAGGCTGTGGCTTCTCAACGTGAAGAAACCCTCGGAACAATGAGGTCGCTCCGCGAGGCCTGTGAAGCTCACAGGAAGCTTCTGTGCTTTTGAGCGGAGCTAGGCTGGCTTTGTTACCCAGCATCCCCACGCATAGCGAACCGAATGAGAGTCTAAGTGCAGAAAAGGGAATCCCCATCATCATCATAAACACAGCTTCCTTAAACTTTCTTCCTTAAATTTTATTAATGGTCTACACATTTACATAGGTAAATAAATAAAAAAGTTCAGGGACAGCCACAAGGCGTTTGGAAGGTGCCCAATCTGTCGTCATCACACATACTAATTGAAGGTACTCTTACTTTAATTAATCTTTAGTGAATTCGACATTCACGATTGAAGCGGTTTCTTATCACACTTGTGCAATATTACCTAAAGATAGTATGTTCACGTGTATACTTACACGATAATAAAAATTAAACGTCATAAGGTGACCGATACAAAAGGTTGATCTGTTTGGAATACCGGATTGTCTTGATGTACAGTGTTATTGAGAAATCGCACACTTGGCTGACAGTGATAATCGCAGTTAGTCTCCATGTGTACTAATTTTGTTGAATGAATCTTCGTTCTTCATTGCGATAAGAGAAAAGTAAAATTTAAAAACTCAAAAAACCCCCGACACTGTTTTTATTTCTTGTTACATAATTTATCTAGTAGTAGACAGGCTTCGATCGACAATCTATTGAACACGTAATTATGAGACGATATCTTGCGAAAACCCCCGATCCAAACAGTAAAATACTCATGACTTTTAGAACGGCTGAACCAATTTTCATCAAACATAGCTAAGAACAATCTCGATAAAGTCAACCTTTTAAACAAAAAAAAGCGAAATCAAAATCGGTTCATCCGTTTAGGAGCTATGATGCCACAGACAGATACACACACACAAGTACAAACGTCAAACTTATAACACCCCTCTTTTTCCGTCGGGGGGGTTATAAACTATTAACAGATGAGACCGCAGCTGTCAAAGGCATAAAATTTTTAAGGGCCGTCAGTTCCTGGGAGTAATCGATGACACTCACTAACACGCTTTGTTTAAATAGGAAAGTGTTGACAATGATGTGGCAATGACCGCAACTGTGGTTGGAGAACAAATTTCTGATGTGGTGGTTAAAATATTATTTAGCGAACAGGTTGGTAGCACTGCTGGCCATCCAGAGTACGCAGGATGAAAGTCTAGTAGTCCTACTAATGTCAGTTATGGAGGCTTTTACTACATCCAAAAAGAGTCTACTGGATTTGATACTGGACCAAAATCAGACATTTATGAAAAATTTGCAAAGATCGCTCCGCCAAAATTATGCATAATTTTGCAAAAGACAAAAATGGACGATACAATATTTAATTTATTTGTAAAACCAAACTAGTCCATAGAACACATTCCTAATGTTTTTATCTTTTAATCTGCTTTTACAACTTCATTACATTTATCTTTTTTAATCTTGACTGACCAAGTACAGTAGCACGTGGATATTTAAAAAAATACAATATTATACTGCAATCAAACTGGATTTACTGATCCAGTAAAAAAAAACTAAACAATCGAATTCATTTGACGTTATAGAAACAACAGTTATAAGTGTGCAAGACTTGGGAGGAATGTAGGTGCTGATAAATAATATAACATCTGCTAATGTATGATGTTTTACCCCTTTATGTGTCAATTCGACTTAAATTTTATTTGACCAGAATGTATTTACGGTTGGCCTCGTTCAAGCCGTAGAAGGTGCAGATGGTGAAAGGAGGTGGCAGTTACCCTGTGTAGGAGCCCCACACTCCTGGCAACAAGGTTTCCCCATTTTACCAGATGTTTTCTAATGCGGTCAACCTTGGCCCACGCGGTTCTGAGATTTATTTTAAACTTAAACTTACGATGATGGTAATGATGAAAAATGCGACACCGACTTTTTTAACATAATTCCTACTTTTTCTAGTACCGTTTTTGGTCTCGTGGGCGCTTTTAAAAGCGTAAGTGTGATATGATACACACAAATTGCACAAAATACCAGGCTTGGGACAACAACAGCCAGCTATTTACAAAACAACTAGTCAGGGGAAATACCACTGTCATGTTTTGAAGGGTATGGATGCGTAGTCACAGGCACGTGTAAAACTTCTTTATCTCTGAGATGACAATGCACCTGTGATTCTTGTGACATTGCAAATCGCAAAGGCCAGTGACCATTTACTATCAGGTGGGTAACTTGTTCAAATTAACATTGCATAACATGAAAAACCTACGTGTACTTTTTGTTGTGGTTTTAGCAGCAGGCCTATGAAAGCATTGGCGTCATGTCATGCAATAGTAAATGATGGATTAGCCACAGAAGACTGAAAGATAGAGAGATCGATGAAGGAGACTTAAATCGTAGGTCAACCAAAACAACGCAAGCATACAGTATTAAAATTTAATACGCTAAACTTTGTCAGAATCCAAGACCTCACGCTCAGTAGTCACACATGCAACCACTGAATCAATGATACCAATTTATTCATTATTATATTTATTGATCCTGTTATCTTCAATAATAATAATAACTAATTATGGATTTACCAATTAGTCTTCATTCATTTTAATCTAAAAACGTATATAGTTATCATAATCAACTATGTAGATTAATTATTGACAAATTTCTTATCCACTCATTTATCAGATGCTATTTCGCATAAAACCAATCGAGTAGTATAATTTATAGTATTTTGTTATTCAGTGGCTTATGCACCACAAATACATCATGAAGTACTTACTAGTATTCTCTTTGTGCATTTTCGGGGTGTTGGCTAAACATGAAATTTACGAAGGGTAAGAATTTGTTTGGTTAATTTGATTCTTATATCATGACATATGAAATATTGCAACTCCTCCCAACCACAAACCCTAGTAAGTTATTCGATAAGAAGCCATCTTAACGACGACGTGGATGAGTATTGGTCGCAGCTCAAATAAATTAAGTGCTTGGAACCACCGACACGAAGAAGAATCTCAAAGACAAGGCAATACCAAGTTAAGGCCTGATTGCAAACGAATTCTTCAAAATTAATAACGTATATTGTATTTTCCTCAGACATGCAGTATATGAAGTGGAAGTAGACTCCATTGATCAAGGCAAACTAGTCCATGATGTAGAAGACGAGATGTTCCTAGACGTGTGGTCTGATGCCATTCCTGGCCATCCTGGAAAAGTCCTCGTCCCTAAAGTCAAGAGAGACATATTCGAAAACTTCCTCAATGAAGCTGGTGTCCAGTACAGAGTTGAAGTTGAAAATGTTAAAGAGTAAGTTTTATTAGTTAATACTTTTGTTTTTGAACTTTATACAAATGTAAGAGGAGGATCTAGATCTTTCGGATGATTAATGTTCGTGATAGAAAAAAATATATACTGATTATTGATTTTATATAGACAGAACTCAACAATAACAAAAACATATTAGAATAGTAAAAAAATATACAGTAAATTTGAGTTGAACAAGCCCACACCGAAAGGGTTATGATAATTGAATAAAACAACAATAATTATTTCATGCACGGTAGAATAATTTTTTTATTACATGTAAATTTTAACGTTCAAAAGTGCCGCATATTGGCCTAGTTGAAATAAATACATTTGACTTTGACTTTGACATGAATAGGTATATCTCATAATCTACGGCCAAACACAGGCTACTAGATAAATTAAAATCAGAACTTACGCATAGGTGGTGAAAGTCAGAAATATGTAATTTATGATTTAAGTTTTTAAACTGTCATAGTCACTAACACTAACATTAACATTAGAAACGGGATACAAACAGACACACAAACACAAACTCGCAACAAACAGTAAACATGGTAAATATCCCGTTTGTAATGTAATTTATGTCTTAAAATAATAATACAAATAAACCAAAAAAATAGTAAACAGCAAAATTAATTATCATTTTAATTTCAGGCAGCTAGAATTAGAAGACAAACTTCTAGCAGAGGCTGCTGCTAAGAGCAACAGTACCAAGTCTCGCCTCTCTTTTGACAGAATCCATACCTACGCCGAGGTAAGTTAAACTAAAAAAATACTAAACTAAATAAACAAATTGAGGGTAAAGTTAAACACAGAGAATATTAAACGGTCAAAGAAATTGAAAATGTTGCGTCACCTTAAGATTAAATGTGGCTAAAGAGGCAACATACAGAGATTGTGTCCTATATAAATTTTAGTCAGCTGATGACTGCTGTGTATGGCAAATCCAATTTATTTTGAGAATTGGCTATAACATCTTTGGACAAAGTTGTGTATGTACATGAACAGAAGTAGTATTTAAAATATAATGCACCTTTCAGTTACACCTTGTACCATCGATATGACTTTTATCCGAAACGCAGTACTATAATTTTACACACGTCACATAACCTTCTAACTATTCATGCAATTAACTGTGTGTGTTTTTACAAGCTTTTAGTTAACTTGCAATGTATATATGTATGTTTGTATGTATCTATGTAAGTGTGTTCGGGTCAAATCTTGCAACTGAATTTTAAAGCACATATCCTCAACCGATTAAGATGAAATTTTGCATATACGTTTAGTTTGCATACACGTTTAGTTTGAATGATGCCTGGTAAGATAAGAGACGTCATTCTGTATCCAATATGGCGGACGGGCCCAAGGTGGTGGACTAGTTATTTTTTTTTGCACTGCCACTATATGGGTATCAAATAAAAGGGTTTGGTGGGAACAATATGAAAAAAGCTTGTTTAAAAAAAATATTTTTTAATGAATATATTATTATTTTTATTTGAAATTTTAAATTATTGTAATTTAATGTGTAATTATTTTGATCGGGTTGAAGTTATCTGATATAGGAATTTATTATTATTACTAAACTTATCCACTGAATGTATTATGCATTTTTTTCCAGGTCGATGCTTACTTGGATGAGCTCGCCAGGCAATACCCCAATTTGGTCACCGTCGTGTTGGGTGGCAGAAGTATTGAAGGTAGACCCATCAGGTATCTGAGGATATCCACTACCAACTTCCAGGTAAGATTATTCTGTTTTTAAAGACAGATATAGCATTATCAACAAAGAGAATTCTTAAATCAATATAATCAAGACAAAAATGCTAACTTCAAGATATAAATTGAATTTGAATTTATATGAAATGATTTTTTTTGAACACGCAAGGCAATCTTTTTTTTATATATATAAATAATTATAAATTGTTTAGTCTTCAAGTATGTATTATGATCAAATATGAATGAATGAGATTGTGGAAACTGAAAGGAAGCAGTAACTATAAATTATTCAATCAAATAAGATGCAGACTATTGTTGTTGGTACGCCTCATATATGTTGCAAAAAAACTCTATGTCTTTCTTTGTTTCCCAGCTAACCTTATTCCTCTCATCCTTACCTTTCATAGGTAATTATTAAGGTGTATAATATTCTAGTTTAATATTCTATACTTACCATTTTTTTTCTAGGATGCCAGGAAACCAGTCGTCATGATGCAGTCCCTCCTCCACTGTCGCGAGTGGGTAACTCTCCCTGCTACTCTCTACGCCATCCACAAACTGGTTATTGACGTCACTGAGTCAGACCTTGTCAACAACATTGACTGGATTATCCTGCCTGTCGCCAACCCTGATGGATACATCTGGACCCATAGCAACGTAAGTAAATTTTATAACACATTTTTACTCATACTCAAGAGTATCAAACCACCAGACAACCCTCGACAGAACGTGTTAGCGCGCGGTGAAATACGCAGAGCCGACATGGGGTCAGATCTTAACTAGGAAAAGGCTAAGAAGAAGGAGAATTAAGAGCTTCAAGAAATATTATAAATTCCTATCATCAAACAACGTTAAATTCAGAAACAGCAGGCAAGGACAATGTGGCAATATCTGGGAAACGAGATTATGAAGAGGTTTCCTAATCGGGTCTCTAATTAATATAGTTAGTGTTGGGCCCAAAGACGACGGATTCGGGGACATCCGTCTTCCCCCATCAATACGAACCCAAGATGGCGGTGGGTAGAGTTTAACGCGTACCTTTCTAAGATGTAAAATGGGAGTTAACACCTTACTCCCCACTACGGGACGAAACCTGCGGAAGGCGGATCGGCTCTAGTCCAGGGCAGCGGACTTCACAAACACACCCGCAGTCCCCGAAACAAGTGTGCGAGGGAACACCGGGGTGATTTTAATCAGGAAGAGACTGACTGACCCCTACACCCATCCTAGGGTGGAAAATATTCATGAGGACACTCAAGACAATAAAAAATGGCTTGTCACCTGACTGCATGTGAAGTACCGATTAGCATCGGTTATGCCCAATATTCAAATAGTAACTAATTATTTGCAATCATCAATTGACAAATGATTATAATGACTGCATTATCTTCGTACGTGCTGATGAGTATAATGCAATGTCACGGAATAACAGTATTTAGGAAATACCCAGATGTTTTCCTAGTTCACCAAAAACACAATATTATAGTGATAAATTACATACATCATGCTGATATAATTTTAATCTTTACTCAATAACATATTTCACTATAAGTGTCGTATCTAAGAGCGATTCAAATGAGCTATTCCATTGTTAACAAGATATAACTGTTAAAGAGACAATACTACAAAAACCTTCTAGTAACACTTCTGTTACTAGAAGTTTTGGGGCCATGAAATCTGACACCAGTGCTGCTATGAGGTACCGTGTAACCCAGTTTCGTTTTGTGTAGGTCAGATAGGCACTTGTTGCATGTAAAATACTGAAACTGGAAGCTGATCCCAAAGTAGTTGGGCATACGCTAGGTAAAGTGATTGATTGACTCATAACCTTCTTCTCTCTTCCACAGGAACGTTACTGGAGAAAGAACCGTAGACAGAACCTGGCCGGAAACGTGTGTGCTGGCGTCGACCTCAACAGGAACTTCGGCATGAACTGGGGAACTGCTTCTAGCGCCAGCCCTTGCTCCGACACCTTCCACGGCACTGGTGCTTTCTCCGAACCTGAGACTGCCCTCATCAGGAACATAATCACCGAACATAGTAACCGCCTGGCCTTATACCTTGACATCCACAGTTTCGGCAGCATGATCTTGTATGGCTACGGAGATGGTTCCCTTCCCTCAAATGCCTTGCAAGTCAACTTGGTCGGTGTCCAGATGGCTCAAGCCATTGACAGGGTCAAGTGGCCTTCTAACAGAGACTACATTGTTGGTAACATTTTCTATGTCTTGTACGCCGCTTCTGGTGGTGCCAGTGATTATGCCCAGATTGCTGGAGCTCCTTTGTCCTACACATATGAACTACCTGCTTGGAGGAACAGTGCTTGGTTACAAGGTTTTCTGGTTGACCCTGAGTTTATTGAACAGGCTGGGTTTGAGACCTGGGAAGGTATCAAGGTTGGAGCCAGAGCAGCCCTTAACGCTTTTAGACAACGCAATTCTGTTTGATATTTTTTTAATCAAATATGATGATCAAAGATGATTTTTAAAATGACTGATAGTATTTATGAATAAATTATTTGAAATGTTTTTTTTTTTTTTTTGTATTTTCATTTGTTATTATCGGTTAGTATTTAATCATTATAATAACTGCCGCATGATTAAGTTGTTACGATGTAGTTTTTTACAACATTTCTAATGTAAACAGCGATTGAAAAACTGTTTCATCATCCCAATAAATGGGCATAATTTAATAATTGCGTAATATTCGGTGATGTGTTATTCCATAAACATTTATTGATGAGAAAGTGCATTTCCGAGACAAAAAGTACCCTAGGACAGTAAGGTGTATTGCAGCTTTCTATCAATCGACGAATTTAATAGAATCAGTACCCATACCTACTAATTTTGATTAGTTGATGAAGGAAAGTATTTGAGCAAGTAGTTGCTTGTGCCGATAGATGGCGTTGTTTAGTTTTTGCCGAATCCTGGATCACGGTATTAAGATTCTGCGACGATTAGCTAAGGTCATTAGGTTAATTAGTCTTAATAGTTTCAGTGTGTTTTCAACACATCATATTCAAATGTAATAATTGTTTTCTTTAGCATCACCCCAGCCAGTTACGATAAGTTTGTGCTGGTGTCTCAGTGTCTGTGACACCTTAGTTTCAGGTGTAGTGGCGTGAACTGGTTGTTCAGAAAGTCAGAAAGTTCTTTTTTTTGTTGGCAATTGTGCATGTCTTCCTTGACAAAAGTAGTTTCCATGGGAAGAAGAATTTTTTTTAGATATGACTGTCCACTTTCAGTTTACCTATTTACAACATTTTTTTTAGGAATAAACAGTACACATCTACCTAATCCTACCGGGAATTCAGTGATACAGGTCTTAACATTCTTGCCCGTTATTTATACCAAAATTAATCCTCTATCGATAACCCTTACACCCCAGCTCTACCCGCGAAGTTCTCAACACCGAATGGTAATGCGGTGTAATCCCAACGTCGGAACTTTTCAATGAATTTAGAATACTGCTGCATCGCTGCAACTGAAGATTTCCCAAATTTTTTTCAATTTTCTAATTGAATTTTGTCTTTAACCAGCGTTAGTGGAATGTGATCATACGCTTCTTGGAATAGAGAGTAGATTTAATTTTGTCTACGTGACTGTAATGTGAAGTCAAAGAGCTTGCTCTTGTAAAATTTATTTACTTCTACGTAAAGGTTTATTGGGTTTCTCAGTAGCAGCCCGGAGTCTGGATTTGTGAAATCAAATCATTTATTTGCGAAATTTGGGTAGTTTTCAGGGTGCCATTTTTATATAAGTTCTTTAGCCCATATCCTACCATGGCAGGTGCGCAAAATATTACAATAATAATAGACAATTGCAATACTATATTACAAATATTACAATACCTACATTATATAATTCTAATAATGAAACAATTACTCAACTTAATTATTACATTATTTTCTCATTTAAATAATCATTAACAGAATAATAAGATATTTGAAATAAATACTTTTTTAATTGGTTTTTAAATATATTTAAATTATTAGATTATTTTATGTACTAAGGTAGTTTATTATATATTCTAGGGCCCATACAAAATGCACTCTTATCAAACAAGCATTTTTAAGCAGTCAGGTTTTTTAGATTTTTTGAATTAACTTTTTTTTTAGGTTAGTTCCATGTCCAATGTTAGTTCATAGATGTACAATGATGGGAAAGTCAATATTTTTTAAATTAACAAAGTGCGGTTTACAAAGTTTTAGTTCGTTTTAATGCACAAAGCGCTCGAATACACTTCTTTTGAGATCTGATCTAGATGGTTTCTCTCTCAGTGGCATTCCCTCAGAACATTATACCATATCTGACAGTCGAACAAACAAATGCATTATAAGCGGACAGAACAGCATTTTGATTTACAAGTTTTTGAAGCATATAAATGGCATATGAATAACGACTTAGTTTTATGCATACTTGTTTGTTGTTGTTAATGGCAATAAGCTCGCACTTAACCAGCTTGGCCACTTAGCGATGAAATGTGTGTGAACTATATATACGTGCACATCTGCCTTACCTTTCGGTTCATGAAGGCGTGATGTTATGTTTAGTGCAATGCAATCATACGTTTCTTGGTATAGAGATTAGGTTTTATTACAAGCTTTTATTTAACTTGCAGTGTATGTATGTATGTAAGTGTGTTCAGGTCAATTTTTGCAACTTAATTATAAAGTAGTTATCCACCACCGATTAAGATGAAATCTTGCATACACGTTTAGTTTGGATGGCAAAGCATGGTTAGCTAAGTGACGTCATTCTAAATCCAATATGGCGGACGGCCCAAGATGGCGGACTAGTATTTTTTGTGCACTGTTATGATATGGGTATCAAATAAAAGGGTATGCCGAGAAGAATACGAAAAAAGCTTGTTTTAAAAAAAGATTTCTTAGTGAATAATTTTATTTTACAAAGGTGAAATTTAAGAAGAAATATCTACAGAATACAGTTCTTGGTAAAATGTATTTATATCTACGTACTAAGGGATCAAAGAGTTCTCAGAATCGAAATATTGTTATCAACTGCAACTGGTTGTTTAGGGTTCCGTACCCAAAGGGTAAAAACGGTACCCTATTACTAAGACTGCGGTCCGTCTGTCTGTCTATCTGTCACCAGGCTCTATCTCATGAACCGTGATAGCTAGACAGTTGAAAGATGTATTTCTGTTGCCGCTATAACAATAAAAACAGAATAAAATTAATATTTAAGTTGCCGTTTTTCTGCGATAATGATACGGAACCCTTCGTGCGCGAGTCCGACTTGCACTTAGCCGGTATATTTTTAATTTAAACTCAAAAATTGTAACATTGTTTTGTTTTTTGGTTTCGCGTGGTGTAAGATTTTCGAAATCCGAAAGCTTTACCCAACCATATTTTCATCTATTAGGAAATAGTAGATTATGCACCAAGGGGATAAAGCAATGTCCCACCTCCAGTGGCCATCTGTGGTCTACTTCATCAGTTCCACTTCTCAAAATTATACATTCTGAGTGCAAATGATTGCATTGTTGTTGAAAACATCAAAATCGCTATATCTATGCCTATAATATTTGAGGAGTTCCCTCGTTTTGTATGGGATCCCATCATCAGATTCTGACTTAGTGACAATGGGACCACCTCGGGAGTATACCCTTTAAAATACTTAAATAATTTTCAAAATCGGTCCACAATTGGCGGCGTGATCGCGTAAAAACATAAAATAAAAACCGGCCAAGTGCGAGTCGGACTCGCACACGAAGGGTTCCGTAACATTATCGCAAAACACTGCATAAAAATCACGTTTGTTGTATGGGAGCCCCCCCTTAATTTATTTTATTTTAATTTATTAATTATTATTTTTTGAAGTAAATATACAACTAAGCATTCTGTGAATATTTCAAGCGTCTACCTGTTGCTGTTATTAATATCGAGCAAAAAACGGCAAAAATATCACGTTTGTTGTATGGGAGCCCCCCTTTAATATTTACTTTATACTGTTTTTAGTATTTGTTGTTATAGCGGCAATAGAAATACATCATCTGTGAAAATTTCAACTGTCTAGCTATCACGGTTCATGAGATACAGCCTGGAGACAGACGGACAGACAGACAGACAGACAGACAGACAGACAGACAGACAGACAGACGGATCGCGAAGTCGGATCGCGAAGTCTTAGTAATAGGGTCCCGTTTTTACCCTTTGGGTACGGAACCCTAAAAAAAAGAAAAAGTACATACATCGAATTGGGAACCTCCTCCTTTTTTGAATTCGGTTGAAAAGCTGTCGATGGATCACATTATCGTGTTCCTGCGGGAGCTTCTACTCGACGAAACAAAAGGTGTTGTGGGGAAGAAAACTGATAACATTTTAATCTATAGTTTCAGCGGCTAATCAACCAATTACATTCAGTACAAACACACATAAACTCACGCCTTTTTTCCATAGGATTAGGCAGAAACTACAGAACGCCACCTGCTACGATCCTTACATATTTATTTTGCTTCACACACATTCATACATCTAGTCAAACACACACGTCGGTTATGAGCACTGCGCACCTGGCCTTTCTGAAGAACATCACCTATAAGGTCTATGTATGTCTGTCTAGGGCGTCCGCTCCCGGTGATTCCATTAAATAATGTATTAATCATACATTCATCATCATCATCATCATTGACATCAGTCTTTTAATGTTCCCACTGCTGGGACACAATTTAGTAATAGTTTATTTTTGTATGTGTGATTGTTTAGCTTGCAAAAACCTCTTTTCATTTAATCACTTCGCGATATACAAACAAACTAATGGAGTTTATTTGTGTACCTATACCCCTTCGTCAGAAATACATGCTCATATTTTACAGAACCCACCACCACCATTGTTACCACCTAACTCCATGTCGGAAACTAAATCCAGCTTTGTTTTTCAATTCAGGTAAGCAATAATGGAAGAGAATTCGCTTCGAATAGCTCCACGTCTCAGTAGGGGAAGGGGGGACGGGAAATATTGCCCCAAGGAGCGACGTGACATGCCGACGAGAGGTGGACAATAGTGAGGTGAATTGGGAAACATGGGAAAACTGGACTTATAGTTAACTGGTTTCTAACCGCGGCTTCGCAAGCGAAAATAGTGTTTTTTATCCCAAAGGAGCATTATACCGGTATGAAAAGTATCCATGTCCTAATCCAGGTTCTGGTCTATCCATTTGCCAAGTTCCATTCAAATCCATTCAGCAGCGTGAAAGCGTAACCAACAAACAAACTCGCATTCTTCTTTGAAATATTACTTAGTTAGGATATCAGTTTGAAATCGCGAACCTAAGCGTGGCGACCAGAAAGGCAGTTACCGCGGCCCTGTCTCAAGCAACTGAAGGAATACGGGTGGGCTTTAGTCAGTAAAAGGCTGACACGCCCTCCCGCTTCACCCAGAGCGGGAGGGCGATTAGATTTATCAAAACAAAAAACGCGTGGCGATCAATGTTCGTTCCCTATCTGTATGAGAAGAGGCCTTAATTGCTCTGCAGTGGGACAGTTCCAGGCTGGTATATTATTACAGGGTAGGGTTTTAATAGCTGTTTATAATTATATGGATGGTAAAGTCCATGTTGTGTTAAGCGGTGTGCTCGGTGGGATTTTGCGTCGGCGACTTCTCAGGAGATGAGTTTTCAAAAAACGGTGATTTAACAACTTCTCTGTCTAATTGCTCTATAAGCTTACAGCTCTTTAATTTTATTATTATTATTTATGTTACGATCTGACTTATGTTCTTGTTCTGGTTTGTCCACCACTATCAACTCATATTCAGTCTTAATCATAAAAACCTCTGAATTGTTTTAACATCTAATCAGCAGATTCATAATTCAAATTCTGTCTATAGAATTTTGCTAATCAGTTGCATAGGTGCAGTTTTTGAGATTTTTTATGATTTCTTATTCATATTTTTTTATGAATCCTTGTTCAAAAAAATCTACTCTAATTAATTTAACAAGTAGTTTGTAGTTATGGTGTACAATTGGAGAGGCTTATGTTCGACATGGCAGAACAATAGGCTGAAGATGACTTGAATGAGTGATTGTTTAACTAATGTGTCTGCTATGTGGACAGTGAACCTGTTAAAAAGCATCATCTGATTTATGTCAAACAAAAAAAAAAGATGACTCTAGTTGCAAATTCGCAGTAGGTCTCAGTGGAGAAGAATTTGCAAGAAACTCCACGGACACTCTTTTCCATCAGTTTTAATTACAATTCTTTGGTTACATCATTCATGTTGAAAAAATAGATATATGTGAGAACGATGTAAAAAGATGTGCACGTAAAAGCGTCTAGAGTAACAATCAAATTAAAAAAATACAATAACAAGCCGAGGCAGCTAATTTATGACCCATACCAACTGATGGCACCCGTTCAAGAACATGACGCATGGATCAGCATCACCCAGCTCAACCATCATTAAGGGAACCGAGTGCTCCAACACATGTGCCACCATCAGAGAGACATTAGAGAGAGCCTGGGCACACAGAAGTTAACGAACGACACAAAGGTATAGTAAATGGTAGATTTACAGTCGGAACATAGTACTCACACATGTGCTGTGCAGTTAAAAAATAAAAATAACAAAAAATCGGTTAAAAAGCGTGGCGAAACTTGTAGAAATATCAAACGCTATCGAAATTTTGGCATTTCGACCAACGCCATCACTGACTGGCTCTAGGCTATGGTTCCAAAAATAAGCTAATTTAATGTATTCTTTATCGATACCTAAATCCACTACACAAGAGACATCACTACCCTTGAATGTCTGTCTCGCTAGGTACACGACTACGTTGTTGAGAAAAATGTCACACGTAAGATAACTGGAAAATTCTTATATTTATCACCCAAGCACATTCTTAACGTAGCCTTTTTACTGTTGAGATTTTTGTTTGTAAAGTGTGAAGGAAGGTGCGAGATAGTTGTTATTGCAGAGAAGTAGATGGATATCAAAAATAATAGGGTATAGAACTCTAAATAATAGCGTTGGATAGGCAGACAGATACTCTATAGTAAACATACATACATCTAAAATATACAAACACATTATAATATTTATTTAACTTTATGCACAAGTACAAAGGCGGACTTAATTATTCCAGTCAAGGCGGTGAAGAGATAAAAGACAGCAGTCGCAACTGATTGAAACCACAAATAGCGGATTAAATACAATAATCGTACATAAATATATACTTATAATATGACGCTTTGTTCCCCCAAGGATTAAGCAGAGGCGTAACTCTAAGTTTCGTTGACCACAAATCAAGACTCCGGGCTCCTACTGACAAAATACAGATGGAAAAACCGGCCACGTGCGAGTCGGACTCGCGCTCGTTTGTTGTATGGGAGCCCCACTTAAATATTTATTTTATTCTGTTTTTAGTATTTGTTATTATAGCGGCAACATCATCATGGAAATACATCATCATGGAAATTTCAACTGTCTAGCTATCACGGTTCATGAGATACAGTCCGGTGACAGACGGACAGATAGACAGACAGACGGATCGCGGAGTCTTAGTAACAGGGTCCCGTTTTTACTCTTTGGGTACGGAACCCTAAAAACCATGTCTGATCCGGGAATCGAACCCAAATACTGCTCAACAATAGGGCTTGCGACCATCGAGGCAGTAATAAAATACCTTTAAACAAAAAAGACATGCCTTTAAAAATAAAACAAAATCAAAGGTCCACTAAGGGCCTCGGATGAGCCGCATGTTATAACAGATTACTAAAATAATCAATTCTTTATCATCTCAGTCATATTAAATTCACAAAGAGTCGCAAAGAGTGCGAATTTTTTAAATTAAATCTCTCCATTTTTTATCGTAATTCGGTCCGGGATCTGTTTCCAATTTGTGAAGATTGCCTTTAAAAATTTCTCGGCGAAAAATAAGCTGGTATTAAAGAAGTTATTGAAAGGTGTAATAACAATCGTTTTAGTGGGGATTTTAAACACTGATGAGAATCCAGGAAGTTGTTAAAACAAAGAATTAATCTATACTTCTATACTAATAATAATAATCTATACTAATAATATAATATTATAAAGAGGAAAGATTTTTTTGTTTGTTTGTTTGTACCGAATAGGCGCCGAAACTACTGGACCGATTTAAAAAAATTCTTTCACTAATAAAAAGCTACGTTATTCCTGAGTAACATAGGCTATTTTTTAATCCCGAAAACGGGTCCTGTGGGGTGGCCCACGGGAGCGAAGCCGCGGGGAACAGCTAGACAACAACTACAAAATAAAATAAATAAAAACCGGCCAAGTGCGTGTCGGGCCACGCGCAGTAATAGGGTTCCGAAGTTGCAAAATAATGCGGATTAAAAAGAGGGTTTTGTTGTTGTTACATGAACATTAGAACGGTTTCAGCGGCTCACAAAGTCTAAAAAAAAATGGGCCCACTAAGGATTTTTTAATCTATATTCTCGCGTTTGACCACTACCTCGCGTGATGGTAAGCGATGATGTGGTCTACGGTGAAGCACTCTTGCCTAGATGTAATCTATTCACTCTTGACTTAAACTAAATATGGACTAACTGGTAACTGAAAAAGGAGTTATAAAATCCAATGTCGCAACTAAAGTTAGAAAAATATTATCTATTTGAGTACCACCGCGGGTGCGAATTGCGAAAAGAGCGGGGAATGGTATAGTTCGTTCCTGGATCCTTGCGTGCACGCTCCTTGTTTATTTCTCTTTCTGAATTAGAAAAAAATCGTATGTACCTCTAATCGCCTCTAATACCGCAGATTAGAGGTGAATCCTCTAATCTGCAGATTAGAGGTGAATTTCATTCTTGAAAGTTTTACGCTACTTAATAATTAGTGATGAAGTCAGGTCGAATATTGACTTTATAGAAGGACATCGACAAAAGAAAATAAGTAAATTGCTTGGAAATCGAAATTATTATTACTTTACTTTTACGTTTTAATTACAAAACGTCGAAAATACTTCTGCACTAACACAAAATAGACTCCACCGCGCGCATGCGCCGTATGGACTACGTTCTGGTACTGTCAACGACTCCGGCCACTCCAATGCGTTATTCGAGCTTAAACATTATTAATTTAGAAATCATTATTATTAAGGATGTTATGATTTTATTTTTGTATATTTTTATATGGTTCATAAGCATATATTTACTATCTGTTTTACACAGCTAACGACGTTATTTAAGTGATTTTTCAATGGCATTTATACAAAAATTTTACTGTGCCAAGTACTTTTATAAGTTGATCGACTATTACTCGTAAACTTGTAAAGCCTGTTATGATTTCATTTTTGTATATTTTTACATGGTTCGTAAGCATTATATTTACTCTGTTTTACACAGCTATCAACTTTATTTAAGTAATTTTTCAATGGCATTTGTTCAAAATTTTTACTGTTCCAAGTACATTTTATTACTCGTAAACTTGTAAAGCCTTGTTATCCGTGATAATTTTCCTTTTAATTTCGTTATATTTACTACTGCCGTGAATTTTTTCACATAGCCAAGAGCAACCATTTCGCTGGCAGGGGGGGGGACACTTGACTCTAACATAAATTTGCAACATAAAGCTTAATTTTCCGCAAACGAATCTCTGAATCGAAAGATGGTTTAAACAAACCCATAATATTTTTGAATAGCCTATCCAACGATACCCCACACCATGGGATAGATGAGAAAAATAAGTACATCCCCACTTTACGTCTATGGGAGGTACCCGAATAAAAATATTTTTTCATGATTTTATGTTACCACTTTAGCGGAATTATTAATATGTATATACATGCCAAATTATAGCTTTCTAGTACTTAGATTCTCTGAGCTAAGCTGCGGACGGACAGACGGACAGAGCGAAACTATAAGGGTTCCTTGTTGACTTCGGAACCCTAAAAAGACATTCATTCTACTACATTATACCGTAATATGCATTACACTTATAAAAATAAAATAATATTGTAATAATTCAAAATCATTCACATAAATATAAAATTCAGTTAATGTTGGAACTTAAGATAGATAGATAAACTCTTTATTCAGTGCACACAAAAGACACAGCATATAACACACAAAATCACAATGTTTTTTCATTTACATGTAGGTAGGTATTTGGAAACAATTTAAGGTGCCGACATACAAAAAATAAGAAACAGGAAAAATACATCATACAAATAAAAGTGACACAAGTAACATATCTACTTCAATTGGTAGTTATAATGATTAAAACACAGTGCGGTGTGCGTCTCAAAGTTGCACCAAATGGGCGTCCAGCTCAGCACGTGTCAGGAAAATATAACTGACGCGGATATTCAGCTACTTAAGGCTACTTAATAACAGCCACACGGGTCGAAAATAAAGTTTAATTCCGTTTTTAATATTTATTGTGATCTGATTTATGTACTAATGTGGTTTTATTCTTAATTTTAATGTCTTTTTAAATTATTAATTTTGTTATATTTTTATTATTAGATTTAATAATTTTTTATGATTTTGACCATTTAAATTTTAATGCTAATTAATTAATTGATAAATTGTGCTGTGTCACACAAAACTTAAAATCTGCTTAACCTTAATCTTGGGCCACACAGGCTTTGCCTAGTTTAGGGCCCATGGCCATGTTCCGTTGTATTAGAGTACTAATTTTTATTTTATTCAATGGTGTAAATTGCTTTTGTAATAACATGTGTGTGTGTTAATAAATTAAATAATTAATTTAAAATAAAAATATCTTCAAGGTTAAGCATGCCGAGGTTGGTCCATGGATGGGCGGCCTTCTTACCATACTAAGATTCCTCCGTGCCTCGGAAAGCACGTTAAGCCGTTGGTCCCGGTTGTTATTAATAGATCTTTAACAGTCTTTACGGATTGTCAGAAGCCGGATATCTGGCACCGGTCTTGCCAAGGGGTATCGTGTTACCCAGTTACTGGGTTGTGAAAGTCAGAGAAGCAGTCGCTCCGTGTAAAATTATACCAGATATCAACTGCATCCATTTATTCTGGAAGCTGAACCCAACATAGGCAGATTGATTGATGAGATTCCAGGAAACTGTAATAACGAAGAATTACCAGAAGATAACGTTGTTACTAAAGTTTTGACTTTCATGGCTACACTAAGTACATATTTAGAGAACACACAAGATATTGCTCCGAAATGTTTTGAACTTGATCAAAGTTTGTTTGAAGATGATTGTGGGCAATTGACTGGGGCCCTTTGAATTTACAAATTGAGTATATATCAATATCTTTCTTGGTGAGTCGCTGGCAGTCTAAATATTGTGAATCCACCAACATTGCTACAATTTTCCAACCTAATAAATATCGCATACCGAAAGGTATTGTATATCAAATTGAGATAGTCTAGACAAAGTGTCATTACCTATATCAACGATGACGATGATCAAAATGCCAAAATGTGAGAGATTGATCACATGACATTTTAATAAAGCTTGCCATTTCCATACATTTGTGTCATATTTTCAATCGCTTTCAATCGCGACGCCTTCGCTTATAGAAACTCATTTGTTTAGAGCTTTTGGTGTCCGCAAATAATAAATCTAAATATTTTTTTTTATTGACACACATAAGTTATATGATAGAAACAATTATCACATTGGACTAAATAAGATTGATAATATAGTGGAAGCGGCCGTGGGTCACAAAATAGGCAGAGCCTGTATCTTGATGGCCCACAGTTCAAAAAGCAGATAGAATTTTCATTGTGACACAGCACAAAGTTACAAATTATAAAACAGTAGCTGTACCCCGCGGCTTCGCTCGCGTGGGCCACCCCACTGGACCCGTTTTCGGGATTAAAATATAGCCTATGTTACTCTGGAGTAACGTAGCTTTCTATTGGCGAAAGAATTTTATAAATCGGTCCAGTAGTATCGGAGCCTATTCGGTACAAACAAACAAACAAACAAACAAAATCTTTCCTCTTTATAATATTACTAGCTGTTCCCCGCGGCTTCGCTCCCGTGGACCACCCCACAGGACCCGTTTTCGGGATTAAAAAGTAGCCTATGTCACTCAGGAATAATGTAGCTTTCTATTGGTGAAAGAATTTTTCAAATCGGTCCAGTAGTGTCGGAGCCTATTCGGTACAAACAAACAAACAAACAAAAAAATCTTTCCTCTTTATAATATTAGTATAGATTATAGTATAGATTATTATATTATATTAGTATAGACAAATATTAGAAATTCAATAATTAGAAATAATTATACATATAAAAATAACTATAAACTTCACGTACAAGTAGGATACATTTTGTTATTCAATCCAAAATAAAGTGTTATCAAAAGATATTTGGATTATGCCGCCTTGCTTATAGTCACATGCAATAAAACACTCATAATCTGATCAAACATTTAATCTAATCATTTCATCAGCGGCAACTGCAACAGCTTTCCAAACATCATCAACAATGCCACCGATATCTTCCTCTGCTATGACAACACCATTATTACTTTGTACAACATCTATATTATAAGTATATAACACTCCTTTATCCCTAGCATAATCAATACTCGTACCTGAAGCCCTATCAAAAATAACTGATCCAATGTTCAAATGGTAGGCTTCATTCATAGAATTAACCATCCGGAGTCCCAAAAGATGGTGTTGTACAAACATGCCACTTGCAGCTCTTTCAAAACTCCACGGATATGAGATATATCCTCCGTTGTTTTGTAAGGATATATATAATCTGACTCTGGAACCGTTGCTATCGATGATTTGTCGGATCATTTCGGTTTCTTGTTCGGAGAAAGGTTCTAAGCCTCCGTAGACATGACTGCAGGGACTGGAACTGGAGTCAAAGTGAAGCCAGTCAAGGTCAAAGTTTCGGTTGAGGTTTACTCCCGGACAGATGATACCCATGTGGCTTGCGGTGCTTCTAGATTTCTGCCAGAGACGCAGCTGAAATAATGAATAGACAAAATTTATTAACTGGGTTTTGGTTTTAAATGGAGTTAAATGACAGATTGTCTGTGACATACATATAAGTTTATTGAGAAGCAATTTGAAATACAGCGATAATGATTGTTACAGTTATTGATTCGAGAATTTATTGATACAAGCCGTTTAAAAAAAAAAAATTCGTGCATTTGATTATATTTTTTCAAATTCTCCTATCGCAGGAAATCATATCATACCTTTGTACTTTGTAATTTTTTTTACCATATATACGGTTGATACATAAAAGATTAAGTTAATAGATAGAAAAAAAACAACTTTAAACAAAACTTACATTATTCCGAGTATATTCATATCCATCAGGATTCAAAACTGGTACAATAATCCATTCTAGACCGTCCAAAAATCTCTGTTCATTCAAGATTTGTCGCACAATATTCAACGCAGCAGGAATGGTGACCCAATCTCTGGGATTTATACCAGATTCTATAACAACTATGGGTTTTTCTACATCTGGGTTTGTATTACTGGTAACTCTTAGGTATATCAGTGGTCTAGCCTCGTCTGTGACTTCATATTCAACTAGTTCTGCTTTAGCATTTGGGTATTTTTCTTGCAGTGTTCGAAGGTAGGTTAGAATCTAGAAAAGGAACAATAAGTTGTCGTTATTAAAATATTCTATACCAAAACGCCCCAGTGATCGATGTTAAGGACAGTAAGCTTTATAGGATGTTTAGTGAGCACAATAAGATGTTATTATAAAGGAATGAGCACGATCTATTAAACACCTTTGTTGCAATGCTTTTTTTGGAAAAACTAATGAATATTCGTATAGTTAATTTCCTAGAAAACAACTCGCTTCTGTCAGAAAGACAATATGGGTTTAGAAGAGGAAAATCGACAACTGATGCGGTCGAACTGCTGACGGACATTATATCGAAACATACAGATGGTGGCGAGCGTTGTCTTGGAATATTCTTAGACCTTGCTAAGGCGTTCGACACTATCTCTATTCCTATCCTCCTTGGAAAGCTTGAAAGGCTAGGATTTAGGGGAACAGCATTGGATTGGTTTCGAAGTTACTTGAGTAGGAGACGTCAATGTGTCAGAGTTGAGAATATCATCAGCGACGAACAGGAAATTAGTTTTGGAGTGCCGCAGGGTAGCATACTTGGTCCAACACTTTTTACAATATATATGAATGATATACTGGAACTTACCATACCAAATGCTGACCTAATTTGTTACGCAGACGACACGGTGATATTATTCCACGGAACGGGTTGGGAGGACGTGTATGGGAAAACGGAAGCAGGAGTGATCACGATCGCTAATTGGCTAAACAAGAACTTGCTTACCCTGAATATCAAGAAGACAAAGTACATAGCTTTTAGAAAAACACTGGCTACAAAAATACCCTCATGGAGTTTGAAAACCCACGGAGAAGGTTGTTATAACACATATGACATGTGTACCCAATGTTCATGCAGTAATATTGACAGAGTAGACGAAATAAGGTACTTAGTAGTTATTATCGACCAGCACCTGTCATTCAAACCTCAAATTAAGGAAGTTGTTAAACGCGTACGGAAGCAAATCTATGTTATGAGAATGATACGAGACTGTGCACCTGTAGAAGTGAAAAAACTCGTCTATAAAGCTTTGTGTCAATCGCTGATAGAATATTGCATAGTAATTTGGGGAGGAGCTGCAAAATCTCACCTAATAACCCTCGAAAGAGCACAACGCGCAGTCCTCAAAACCCTCTTACTCAAGCCATACCGTTTTCCTACACAAAGCTTATACTCAGAGGCTTCCTTGCTAAGCGTTAGAAAAATGTACATTCTGAATGTTACAACCAAGACCCACATCAGAACTTTAAGAAGGAATGACCTAAGTATTTTACAGGCCAAACGCAAGTTCAGGATTCCAGCTCCTGCAGCTAAAGCTCTATCCACACATATCAGGGGCGTGCCCGGGACGTGACAGGGCCGGGTCCTGTCAAATGACACATGACATCGTTCACACACGTCAGTGCACGGGCCCGGGCACGTCCCGTGCACGGACGTGTGTGAACGAGTTCATATAAAATGTTCCCACCGATATTTTTTTGAGCCCCTGACGGGGCACGGTCTGTCCACGTCCCGTGCACGTCCCGGGCACGGCCCTGATATGTGTGGATAGACCTTAAATCCGCCTTCGCCCAAAGGCTTCCACTTTTTCTTCACCCTCATGTTTATAATGAGGTGATCAACAAGTGCGACTTCAGAAATCTCACTCAGAAACAAATAAAAAATAGACTAACTGCCTGGCTGCTGAATCTTTCGTATGAAGAAACTGAAAAAGTATTAAATGTGTTAAAATAAAGCTCAAACATGTATTCCACCCACTTACACCTCACTCTTAAACTCACATTCATACACATAATCACAAAAAGATCTGCCGCTAACTTAAATCTTCACTCTTACACTCACTTTCACACATATGCTCACAAACAAATCTGCAACACACTTGCACCTTTCACTCACTTTCATACATACACAAATAATCTAGCGTTTTAATTTCAAGTTATGTTATTGTTGCCTATGGGAACTAATTAATTTTCTTTTAATTTTATTTTGGCAACTCTTATGTTTTTCTGTAATTGTTTTGTATATTTTATGTTGTGTAATTTAAGTTAACTTTTTTTTTTTATGTTACCGATCAAGATTAAAAATGTTTCATGGTAAACCCTCCAAATTGGTACCCAAGATACAGGCACGCCTAGTTTGGGGCCAATGCTAAAACTTTGTACAAAATTTTTGATTAAATAAATTTGTATTTGCAATATTCATGACAACAGTAAAAATTTTACATATATAGAAATGTTTAGATCTAGAGCGCATGGTTGGCGCAGTGGTTGAGCGATTGACTGCTGCGCTGCGTGTCGTGGGTTCAAATATTTGTATGACTTAGGTACAGTTAGTTGTTCCGGCTCGAGTGATTGTGTATATGAGGTTGAAACAACCCACGATACAAAAGAAAGAGAAGGAAACGTTTGTTTAAAAAGAAATCTCTCCCTTCTCTCTAGATCTATCAATTAAAATTATATAAATATTAAACGCTTCGGGCAGTAAACTTAAGGTTGGTGATGAAATAAAATTTTGACACTCTTAATAAATTGTCAGTAACCAGTCTCAACTAGACATCCTCTAATAAGAAAGAGTTACTTTACTTATCTCAAACGGAATAATAAAAATCTCCATCCTTTTTTCACTAGTATGAATTTCCAACAGATATTTCAATTCCACTCGATAAGAATAGTCGAGTAACAGGCACACACGAGTGGCCTTGTTCAATTGAATCTAAGAACTTACGCAGGCGGCTTTTATGCTGTGCGATCTATTCTTACTAAGGGAAAATCTTCGTTGGAAATACCTGTCTTTTTCAGACAGTTAATTTTATTAGTTACAACAAAATGTTACAATAATATTATGGACTAATATATAAAGTATGTACAAACTGATAATAATAATAATGTACAAGTGTGTATGAAAAGGGGCGATAACTCATTGAGCACTCAGTGTACATACAACTGTATGACAATATTTCAGACGCTTGGATAACAAGAACACCGATGAGGTCACCTTTAAACAATAAAAGAACTAAATCAAAATCGTTTCATCTGTTTGTGACCTATGATACTACAGACAGACACACAGATATTTACATTATTATTACACCTCTCTTTTTCCGTCGGGGGTTAAAAATCAATGCGATTTTATTTAGGTGCCGCCCAAATGAGAAACCCGTTTCTGGGCCTAACCGTTACACGAATCAGATGTGTACCAAAAAAACGTATTTTTTCCTTAAATAACCCATTTAAATCTTAGCCTCAATTACAATAGCCAAGTGTAGAGAACAAGTAGACTTTTATTTTTTATTTTAAACAATCTTTGTAAACCGTTGTAGCACATATTTCATTATACGTAACTAACTTCACAAACGCCATATTTATCATATCTAATATATCAATATAGCGTCCTACCCTAAGAATATCGATTAAGTGGAAATTGATACTTTTAAATAAATAATAATCCCATAAGCACTATTAAAAATAATAAAAAGAAAGAAATAATCAATTAAATCGATTGTACGAGGGATTGCACTAGTAAACGGCAAATGTCAATGTCAATATCAACGTCAATCAACTATCATGACACAGTTGTAATGTCATTGTCATTATATCATTCGCTTTTATTGAGTTAATATGTACTACGTACAGTAAATTATTACCTCAATGTTCACTTGCCGTATTTTTGCGCAAGTGAACGTGTTTTTCCGTATTTCTCGGGATTTATTATTTTATAAGAACCTTTGCTCGAATAGCAGGCGCTGCAGCACATGTGCGTTTCAGATTTACGTGGAAAACAAAGCCTCGAACAATATTTTTTTAATTAAAATAATACAAATAATAAAAATAACCTAAAATGTCTTTTTCACATTGTCTGATTTTACAGATTGTATAAATTGTGCTCGTGAAAACTTCCTAAGTGCTCTAATTTATGACCAAATTCCAGCCCTGTAACGCCAGGGCCAAGTTTCTATGGACTTCGGGTGCTTTAGTCTACGCACAGCAGTTGTTTATGGGAAGCGGTTCTCAAAATATATGTATAGCTTCTGCCAGCGGCTTCACCCGCGTGCATGTCGAAAATAATCGCAAGGGAACATATTCCCGGGATAAAATGCATCCTATATGCTATTCGAGACTTAAATCTATCTCTGTGCCAAATTTCATCCAGATCCGTACAGCCGTTTGAGCATAAAGAAGTATTATACATACAAACACACACTCGCAACTTACGCCTTTAAAATATTAGTTAGATTCTTGAGCTGTGTGTGTATTTTTTTTTCTAAACACAAGGAATTGGGCTATACTTACGTCATCATATTTATGATAGCGTTTGATATCAAACTCTCCACTTTCAGGATCAAAGTCATTATTTGATGATCTGGTTCTATTCTCTTCTTTTGTTAAGAATCTGGGAAAACAATATATTTCAAAATTATTTACGGAAGAAGAACGTATTGCACCTAGTAATATGAGAGAAGGCCAGGAAGATGATGATTAATTACAAAATGTTTTGTGGCACAGTTTTAATTAGGTTAGCTTAGGTCTTCTTACAAGTTGTAGGTGTGTTCGAACCCAGACAGCCGCTTTACTTTGTGTAAATTATTTCATCACCACTGCTCTCAAAACGGCGAAGGAAAACACCGTGAGGAAACTGGCATGTCCTAGAACCAAAAAATCTAAGACTGACATCCACCAACTCGCACTGGGCCCCCATGGTGGGTTACGGTCCATTCCCTCTCACAGAGAGGAGACCTGTATCCCAGCAGTGGGAAAATTGAAAGGCTGATGATGAGGTCTTCTAGATTAGATTGGAAATTTCTGGAAAGGGTTAAGGTATTTATGGGAATGCCAAGCGCTAACAAAATGTCACGTGATCAATCCCTTTTGTCTTTGAATTACTTTTTTTCTAGAGCCTGAAGTTGTATCAAGGATCTTTTTTAAACCCCGACAGCAAAAGAAGGGTGTTATAAGATTGACCTGTGTGTTTGTGTATATGTCTGTGGCATCATAGCTCCTAAACGGATGAACCGATTTTGATTTCGTGTTTTTTTGTTTGAAAACAGACTTTATCGAAAGTGTTTATAGCTATGTTTGATGAAAATCGGTTTAGCCGATCATAAGTTATGGGTGTTTTACTTTTTGAATCGGGTGTTTTCGCAAGATATGTGTCATAATTACGTGTTCAATAGATTGTCGATCGAAGCGTGTCTACTACTCGATAAATTATGTAGCATGAAATAAAAATGTGTCGGGGGTTCTTTAAATTTTACTTGTAAAGAAAAAAATAAGTTAAAACATACAATCTCGCCCCTATTAAACGGGACCTAAATATAACTGTCGTAATGTGGCTGTACTACTGGTAGACCTCTGCCTATCCCCTTGAGTTACAAAGCCGTGATGTTATGTTAAATCCAATCAAAAATTACTCAGAAAACTTTCCACATTTTCTTTTGGAGTTCTTATATTTTTCGTTTTGGAAATACAATTGCGTTACTTTTTCAATCGATATATCATACACACTTTCATTTTGGACAATTCAACAGTATTCATTGCGTGTTTTATGCGCTGTCGAGTAGTCGGAGTTTTAAACATAATTATGAAGCAATAAAGTTACACAATTAAGATGCGGTAGTTTTCAAACAAATTAATCAGTCGGGTCACCTTAACTTTAAATTTAAAATATATACCTCACCACATCATGTCATCATTACTCTGCCAAAAATTGTTCTGAACCTCATTACAGTAATGAATTAAATAAATATCGGAAAATATTTACTAGGGTGGTAATATTGGCTTAATGATGATGTCAGTAATTATAATGATTTAACGTTATTAATTATTTTCACTGCATGTTTACGAGGCGTGAGATAAATTATTTATCTGTTTTTCAGAAATATGCTAGAATAAATAGCAAAAGTTTATTAACAGCCAAGCATTTTCCTGACGCCAAACTGATTCAATTAACAAGTAAAAATTAAAAAAAAAACAAAACGCCCGATTTTTTATATAGTTTTGTTTTCATTATTTTTAATCTACATAATTTCATCATCTGCCTAGCCTTTTTCCCTATTATTGTTGGTGTCGGCTTCCAGTCTTATCGGATTCAGCTGTGTACCAGTGTTTTACTTGGAGCGACTGCCTATCTGACCTCCACAACCCAGTACCTGGTTAGCACGATACCTCTTGGCAAGACTGGTGTCAGATTTCAGGCTTCTGACTACCCGTAACGACTGTCAAAGATCATCAAATGACAGCCGGGACCAACGGCTTAACGTGCTTTCCGATGCACGAAGGAAACTCGGTATGTTTAAAATGGTCACCCATCCACGGACCGACTTCGTCAGGCGTTGCTTAACCTTGAAGATCGACCCGTGCGGCTGTTATTGTTTAGCCACGAGCTCCTCTACATAATTTATCTAGTAGTAAACACGTTTCGATCAACAATCTATAGAACACGTAATTATGACATGATAACCTGCGAAAATATCTCGATTCAAACAGTAAAACGCCCATTTATCCATTTTTATTAGATTACCAGGGCAAAGTCCATGGTTAGACTACTTGACTATCAAAGGTCATCTTTCTACTCAACATTCGCAATCATTACGTCACATCACCATCATTACAGTCGAAAGACGTCCACTGCTGGACATAAGCCTCCCCCAAGTGTCACCTCATCGTACGTTCATTTGCGTCTGGAATCCAGCAGATTCCCGCACCTTTAACCAGTTCATCGGTCCACCTAGTGGGCGGCCTTCCGACGCTGCGTCCTTCGCTACGAGGAAGTACCTACTATAACGACTGAAAACATATCCTAATATTCATAGAAGAGCAGTGATGGCCCAGTGGTATCGGCCGCGACTTACAAGTTGTAGCTCGTGGGTTCGAGCCCAGGCAGGCGCTATACTTTTTGTAAATTATTTCATCACCACTGCTCTCAAAACGGTAAAGGAAAACATCGTGAGAAAACCGGCATGTCCTAGAAACAAAAAATCAAAGGCATGTGACACCCACCAACCCGCACTGGGCCCGCGTGGTGAATAACGGCCCATTCCCTCTCACAGAGAGGAGGCCTGTGTCCCAGCAGTGGGTACATTAATAGGCTGATGATGAGTCATACAAGATTATTTACTACTCACTCATAAACGTCTTCAATATACACGTCCTTTTTTATCCCCAATTCTTCCATTGTTGCCTCAAACCAATTGAAAAGAAACGGTGGAACCATCGCCTTGCCAACAACTCCATACTGGAAACTTGGTCTTCTCCAGAAGTCTATTAGTTCATTCTTCAGTAGACCTATGTTCTCGTGCTGGTTTTGACTGTCTAGTTGTATGTTATAGACTTTGTATCTGGCAAAGAAAGAATAAATAATATTAAAGTGATACTTCATAAAATTAAGTAGTTGGATGGCCAAGTTATAAAAAATTTAATAAAAAATATACTATAAATTAGCACTTATGTACATATTTTCTTTTTTAATATTCTATAGGCTCGCGCTTGACCACTATCTCACCTGGTGGTAAGCGATGATGTGGTCGACGGTGATATACGTTTGCCATTCACTCTTGACTTAAGACCCTAGATTATAGCTGTCGGGAAACACAGACTCCGGCAGATATATCATAGAGGACTACCATTAGACCTACAAAATCACTTGGCAATACCGGCTTTATGATTTTGAAGCTTCTACAAGCCATAAACCCAAAAGTATTTTGAGTGTGACTTGTCAAAATGAATTCCACCGATATCGGCATGCCGACTAGGTCATACGATCGAGCAAATTGCAATTTAATCCAAGATAAATGCGAATTAATCAAGATTACAATAATATATTATCTCTGGTATTGTTTATTTGGCTATAACTTAATATGACGTCCAGTGGCATAAGGATCTTTATCGCTTGATTGTTGATGTCGTGAGCCACTCTTATTTAAGATCTTGCATTCATGTATTATTTTAATTCTGTATGTATACACATGTTTGTGCAAATAGAATTTCTTATTTTATTTTCACTGCCAGGTGGCACAAAATTGAAATAAACAAGATGGCTGCTTTAGTTCCTATTTTTACCACATCATCAAAAGATTTTTTAGGCTGTCTAGACATTGACATTCCACCAGCTCTAAAATTTAAAATACATTAGATTGATCACTTGCCATGACAAACTGGCTTCTCATGGCGCGTGATAACACGAGCCGAGTACGATTGTACGTGCACGCACCACGGGCGAACCCGCATCACCCGTTCGGACACGGCGTTGCGTGCGTTGAATCTTCTGCGCTGCATATACTAGATAGACCAAGGCACGCAACGCTGAAATGCACGTGATCAATTGCGCGAGTCCGCGTCGTCCCGCGGGCGCCCCGCCTCAACGAGTGCACTCGCGCCGCGACAAATTACCATCGCTGATAATTATAATGACACTAACTGCCGCACTCAGACACATTAATGGTTCGTTAAAGCTCTCCTAAGTATAGTTTTTAGTACAACATCTATACTAAGGAGAATCTTAAAGCGCAGATACCCCTCAGTAGCTGATTTTAAAATGAGAATCATGTCTAAACGGCTAGTCGTAATTTTTTGAATAAAATATATTTTACGTTAGATCATTTTCTTCAAACATAAATCTATAAACATTTAGAATTTTATTCGTATAACATAGTTTTAGTTATGTCTAACACGGACAAACAAAACGACAATCGCACCAAAACCACCGATCGTCCTATGAATAATAAGTAAAGTACAAAAAACTACAGAATTTTGAGTCGCGCGGGTGTAAAACTAGTGCGCGTTTTGTTCCCTCATGATCGTTGGCGTCGCCGTCTTAAATAACCACTAAAAGTCTCTGAGTGCCGCAGTTAAACTAAAATTTTAAGTGCAGACCTATTTTTAAAGTTTAGCTAAAATATACCTAAAGCATCCTTTTGATTAATCTTCACAATTATGTTCAGTTGTTTTAAGAGAAGTACATTTTCACTGTTCGTACCCTTTCTGTTCGGTTCATTTAGTTTCACGACTTGAGAGAGATAAGCAATTTAATGTGATTCTATATTTTTTGTTAGTCGAAATCGGCTGAACTTAATGAAGGGTAAATATTATATTGTAGAGGTTACTTAAATACTTAGTCCTTCTTTTTGTTTTTTTTTGTTTGGGAAATCATCCAATGACTGTCCCCGCTCTGGGTGAAGCGGAAGGGCGTGTCAGACTTTTACTGACTAAAACCCACCCGTGTTCCTCCAGTTGCTTGTGCCAGGGCCGCGGTAACGACCTAATGCCTGAGGCATTGGGTCCGCCATTTTACCTTGGTGCATGAAGTTTAATTAAATAAATTATACAATTACACTGAAGATATTATAATGCACACGTGCTTTTTCGGTTTCTTTACTTTCATGGCCTCGATGGGATAACCAAACAATCCGATCTGACTGGGAAGATATCGAACGCAAAACCAACAGCTTAACGTTATGTTCGAGGTAGAGGGGTGTTTCACCACCGACTTTAGAACTCAGGGAAGTTACTGAAAGAACCCTAATGGTAAAATACAATAAGTGTGCCTGATCAGGCAAACGAACTTAGGACCCTACGCTTAGTAGTCGCAATTACGACCACGAGACCAAAGGGGCGATTTAACAGTAAAGCTTTATTGTAAAGAACCGAAAGCAAGACTTAATTCGAAAACAAAACAAAACTCTTTGTTTTATGAATAAATAATCGGCTTTACAACTGAACACAGCTGCACCGGTCGAATTTCAATACTTTTCTTTATTTATACTATCTATACTAATATTATAAAGAGGAAAGATTTTTTTATTTGTTTGTTTGTACCGAATAGGTTCCGAAACTACTGGACCGATTTAAAAAATTCTTTCACCAATAGAAAGCTAAATTATTCCTGAGTGACATAGGCTATTTTTTAATCCCGAAAACAGGTCCTACGGGGTGGTCCACGGGAACGAAGCCGCGTGGAACAGCTAGTTTTTTTTTATATTTCAGCTTCCATTCTACAATTCCAACTCAAAAATTCAACATATTTTCTGAAAGTTTTAACATGAAATATTGAACATGATCCACGAAAAATATTCAAATTATTTCAGAGATATCATATCAGCTTATTTAAATTATCTCAGCTCACCATAATCCTTATTTAAGTCAACAACAATCAATGGTCGAAGGAGGCAAAATTACCACAACCACACCTGCGAAATGTATGATGGTTGAGCTGAGTGGTGCCAATCCATGCGTCATGTTCGTCAACGGGCGTCGTCAGTTGGAATTGGTCATAACTGCCACGGCCTGTTTTTAATAACGTACTTGTTGTATTTTTGTTTTACAGACGCTTTTACTTGCACGTCTTTTTACATCGTTTTCACATATACGTATTTTTTCAACGTTGTAACCAAATCATTGTAATTAAAACTGGTGGAAAAAGTGTCCGTGGAGTTTTTTGCACATTCTTCTCCATAGAGACCTACTGACGCTTGCGATTGAGATTCATATTTTGTTTGACAACTCAAAATTAAGTAGTAAGTATATAAGATTTACTTGAAATACAAATATTTTGATTTTGAATAAAAGGAAGTTTAAAAGTGTACTGATGAAAAAGATGCGTGAAAATCCGTTGTCGTGTAATGCAAAGGAATGAGAAACAAATTATAAGAAGATTATGAATTATAAGAGATGTAAGTATGCAACGCTTGTTGACATTAGTCTGTGGATTGCTCTGTGCCTCGGAAAGCACGTTAAGCTGTTGTTCCCGGCTGTCACTTGAGGATCTTTGACTTTCCTTATGGTAGTCAGAAGCCAAATCTGACACCAGGCAGGTATCGTGTGACCCAGTTAGTGGGTTGTGAAGGTCTGACTGCAGTCACTCCATGTAAAAAACTGATACTCAGCTGCATCCGGTTAGAGTAACATAATTGAGCAAAGGGCTAGGGAGATATTGAGTAGGTGTACTTATCTTATCTTATCTTAATAACTCGGACATTTCGACCCAATACGACAATAGATCCCTATGGATCTATTGTGATCCCCTAGTTAACCTACTCCTCCCCAATCTTGCTGAAATCTCTTTTATTACAACGAGACTAGGATATATGAGCCTATAGTCTTCTGGTTTTGGATATCCAACCCCTAGGAGACTCATTCGCTTACCAGTCAGTACATAGCACGTGCACAGAAGGTGCGCCATGCGTTCCGTATGTTCCGCACACTCTGTCGTGGTTAGACCATCCCAGTAAAGGCCCCAAGCAGGTAGCAGATTTGCCCTCTGCTCATATTCCAAATGCATTCCTGTGCTTTGAATGCAGAACCCAGGCATTTCTTGGAGTGTTGCAGACCGGTTTTAGACAGCCAATGTGTTCGTTGTATGTGATCTGCAAACTCTCTAAATGTGGCTTTTACGAGACACGTCGAAATGCCTACATATGGTTCTGGACCACAAAATCTTTTGCTGAGCCCTCTTTTGCCAGTTTATCTGCCACTTCGTTACCATGGATTCCTTTCTGCCCAGGGACTCACATCAGTCTTAGCCTGTTATGCTTCCCAAGACTGTTTAGGGTTTGTATAGCGTCCAGAATTAGGTCGGAGTCCACTTTGTAGGATGCCACGGCTTTGATTGCAGCCTGACTGTCACTAAGAATATATATAGAGTAGGTGTCTTAGCGTATCAGTCTCAATAACTACCTAAAATATAAAAAATATACTTCAAAACTTACCCTCTATACTCCTCATTCTTGGCAGCCACAAAATAACAAAACGCAGAAACGAAATACAAATAAAATAACATTTTAAAACAAATAACTTAGCCTGCCAGCACAAACATACCTATTAATTATGAGATTAATTGTAATTTGGATATTAAGAAGGTATTTTATCTAATCGGTATATGTAAAATACATGTAATCCGAGTTAATGATAAAGCCAACTTCACACTGCATATGTGAAGCTTGCTATGTCCGGATTATTGCAAACACCGTAATTTTATAATAAATCTGTTTTTTTAGTCAGACACGAGTGGAATGTCGATGGGAATTATTGTATTTGATATGACTGTTCACAATTTATCCGGCATTTTAAATCATCATCATTTCAGCCGAAAGACGTCCACTGCGTCGTCGTCGCGCTTGCACTCCCCCAAGCGGCGTCGCAACAATGATCGATCATGTGCGTCTCGCATCCATCAGATTTCCGGCCGTCTTCCAGTTGCCGGCCCCATCGACGATCCGTTCTGCGTGCAATGTGCCATTTGAGTGACTTTAAGCGATTTCAGCTCACCAGAATACGTAATCTTTCAAGATTACTTAGAAACTTACGGCGTCTGCAATAATGCGGATTATTGCAGACACCGCACTTATGTGCGCCAGCTTTTATACAAAGTCACATTATTATTATTATCAGCGATGACGATAAAATGTATGGGATTGACATGCGCTACCGAAATGTCACAAAGGAAATCTCGTTGTATGGACGTACCTTTAAAGATTCCTATATATGACAGGTGCTGAGACAAACTATTATGATCACCCCTATGGTGCAAGAATGCTTATTTGCACTCTAGAGGGAGTTAACTAGAGTGCAATAAGTTATTCAGTAAGCTTATGTCCGTGTCAGTGACAACCAGTATGTATGACCAGCATAGCTATTCATTACCATTCGATTCCATCCCGAAGGAAAGGCAGGTTTTGAAGGTTCGGTTATTAGTCTTACTCAGGGTATCGTGTTACGTAGTGACTGGGTTCTGGAGGTAAGTAGGTAGTCACTCCATGTACAATATCAAGAAAAGGCCAGGCAGCTGAACTGGTCTGAAATACCTAACCGTGAATCCGTTGGCCGTCCGTAATTATCTTAATTATAATAAATGTTCTTCAAAGGTGTGAAAGTAACAAGCTCATATTATATTATTACTCCTACCCACCTTTCCTTATAACTTTTCGGTAATTAATTTATTTACGGGTCTTTTATTTTAAAGACGGTCTTTCCCTTCGTGTTATTAATTTTATGCGCACGAAGCCGTGGGTGGCCTTTCATTACTTGGAGTTAAAAATACTATTAATATAATAAATTTAATGTAGGTGAACATGTCTGAGACATCGATTTTTCTCTGGATGGTTAAAGTAACCAAATGTGTAACCGTGCAAGTTATTTTAAATGGCTTCAAAAGGATGGGATTTATAGTTAAGGACAAAATAAACACAATCACACGCATTTAGCAAATGTTGAATCTGTTTTTTTTATTGTAGGCGTTTTGATTTAAACTGTCCATAATATGAAATTTTACAGTTCTTTATACAGTTACTATTATTCATCATCAGCCTTTTAATGTTCCCACTGCTGGGCCTCCTCTCTGTGAGAGGGAATTGGCCGTAATCCATCACGCGGGCCCATCGCGGTTTGGTGGATGTCATGTCTTCGAATGCTGTTACTATTGTTGCGATTTTAATATTTATAAATTCTAGAATACTTCTATTATACAAGCCAGCAACAAGAAGATCTGAGAAAGAAAGTCATATTCTTTTTGATGGATCTAGAATTAGGAAGCGCCCAAACAGATAGTAGAGGATTCGTTGCTATTTTGTAAATTATTAATATTGATAGGCTCGATTTTTACGACTATCTCTTCACGTGATGCTTGACGATGGATCACGTTTGCCTCGAAGTTATCAATTCACTCTTTACTTTTATTTCAGAAAAGGTTTTCTAACTTGCTCTTATAATTATTAAAACAGTTTAGAAAATCTAATACGATAAAAGGTTTTCAAACATGTTAGCTGCATGTCGTCCGGATAATTGATGAGTCTGTAACAAACTGTACTTACATTCTATCACGGCTAATGCACTTGTGCAATCTATACCATGTCTTTTGTTCTAGCTATCTTTGTTTAAAAGAAAAGCTTGGAACTACATCGATCATGCTCATGATGCAATATTTTCTATGTTGGCAAGAGAAAAATGTAAAAAAATTATGTATTTTAGGCTTTTCAAATCATTAGCTTGAAAAAAACAAAATAAAAGCCAATACACTTGGTAATCATCAGGATTTATTCATGTTACATACAAAATAATTTGTCAAGTAGGTATAAATAATAATTATTAAGGACCAGATTTTTAGAAAAACACAGAAACGAAAAGACTATTCATTTTATTCCAATTTAAAGATTCCTCTTCTTGAAATTATTACGAACGAACCGAGCACCGGTCTTGATACCTTCCCAGGTCTCAAATCCAGCCTGTTCAATGAAAGCAGGGTCAACAAAGAACCCGAAACCACCAATACCAAACCTGTGGCCTGGTAGCTCATAAGTGTAAGAGTAAGGTGTTCCAACAGCCATGGCATAATCACCAGCGCTACCAGTAGCCTGGTACAAAACCAAAGCAACGTTACCGACGATATAGTCGGAATTCCAGCTCATTTTGACTGCATCAATAGACTGAGCCATGTTGACGCCTAGTAAATGGACCAATAACCCATTTGGTGGGAGGGTTCCAGTTCCGTAACCATACAAGATCATGCTTCCAAAACTGTGGATGTCCAAGAACAGTTCAATGCGGCTGCTGTATTGGTCGAAAATTCCCTTGATGATAGTGGTCTCTGGTTCGGAGAAGGGTGCGGCTCCGTGAAAGGTGTCGCTGCAGACGAGGTTGCTGGAGGCTTCGGACCAGAAGATATCGAAGTTCCTGTTGAGGTCTACTCCGGCGCAGAGGGCGCCGTAGCTGGTGTTGCGGTTCTTGCGCCAAAGACGGAACTGGAACGGAATTTTTGAAAGAGGATTAATTTTATTGTTGGCAGATTTTGTAGAAAGGTCCTGAACCTGCAAATCTGGGATCAGCTCGAACTAGGCTGTATGTTTGACTTTTCATTGTTGCCTGCTATATTAAAGACTTGTGGTCTTATAGGAAATTACTTTTAAATTAGGTGAAATTGTTCCTTAAAAACTGCATTTTGTTTGGTCTGGCCCATAGATATAATAAACAAGGTCTGGCCTTTACATTTTGATGCTGAATCTTTATTTTAGCAGATTGCAACAAAAGGAAGAAGAGTTGAATCGAAGCCATAACTTATCAAAAAACTAATATCGCTTGTCAAATTCCGTTGTTCCTCTTAAAAATTAGTAAACTACAACGGCATATTACCCACGGCAAAAAATCGCTGAACACAAAATAATCCCTCCGAGAATGGATAACATATTTTTATCTTCACGACCCGAACATTTTGGCAGTATAACGGTGGCGGTCACTTAATTGGCCAATAATTTAATATTTCGACGTGTGAGTATCAGGCGTCATTTTATTTTGCAAATAAAATTCGGCGACAAATTTTCCATATTGGCTTCGGCCACAAATTGGTTGCAATTATCGAGTAACAGTTTTAGTTTTTGGAAGTTTTTAACAGTGAATTCTGTTTGAGTGGTTAAATGGTAAAAGTTTGGAACGATTTGGAGGTCATACTAAAAGTCGTAAATTTTTCGTACATAGCTTTATCTTGCTGTAATGTAAAATATTGATATTCCCAAGCCTTTCAAGCTTCGACTTTAATTGCCCTGTGAAAAGTGGATACATAGTCCTCTGATGCTACACTATCATAGTCACTAGTATATATATTATTCTTTGGTTTATGTTAACTTATCGGGAATGTTATTTAATTAATTTGGTTGATTGCGAATTATAACTGTGTTGTTTTTAATGTTGGTATGTGCGAGTAGTAAATTATTTGACTGTTATTAATGAATTGTTATTGTTGAACTATTATTATTGATTTATGGTGTTTTGCTTAAGTATGTTGATGTAGTGAGAATGTAATTTAATTAATTTGGTTGATTGAGAACTTTAATATTGTGGTGGTTTATGTTGGTATGTGCGACTCGTAAATTATTTGTGTGTTGTTCGTCTGTTGTAAATGTAGTAATCGTATAATTATTGACTCTCTGCACTTGTTAGGTCACACTGTTAGTGCAGGGAGTAATTGAAATAAATAAATAAAATAAAATAAACATCATTTTTGAATTCCCATAATTTTAAAAGACGTTTGCATTCAGTCCGTCTCGATCTCGGACAAACACCACTTATTTTCTTAGATTTTGACAAGTTTTAGGAATTGATTGCATTGCATTGCTGGGGTGAGATTTCGACTTGAATTTGAAATGTTTTTGAACTAGACAAATTGGACTTCTCATTTCAAAGCATAGTTTCCTGGAAGCTACTCCCAAATTTTCGGGAAAGGTTAAATATTTATCAGGAACCTCCTGATGAATATTTAACCTTTCCCATAACTACAGACGTGTTTCCTTACCTCTCCATGTGTATGAACGTATCCATCAGGGTTGGCGATAGGCAGGATGATCCAGTCGATGTCCTGCACCAGGTCTTGCTCGGTGACGTCAATCACCAGCTTGTGTATGGCGTAGAGAGTGGCGGGCAAGGTGATCCATTCACGAGCGTGCAGGAGAGACTCCATGAAGACTATGGGTTTTGTGGTGTCCTGGGGAAGAATGCACATGATTAAAAGCAATTTTCTGATTGTGGGTAGATGGGCAGATAGGTTGCCATTATGGATAGAACTTGGATGAGGCTGCCAAAGGACCGTGGGGATTTCTAAATGGTGAGGTGAAAGAGTGAGATGAGCAAACGACATTGTTGTCATCGCGGGTAGAACCCGGATGAGTCTGGTATAGGAATGTGGGGATTAGCACAAGAAAAGAAAGATATAGTTATTCTCAGCAGCAGGCGGAGACGGGCTGTAAATTTTATGATGATTGTGAATTTTATGGATATTAAAATGACCTAATGTTACTGGTAAATGTTGACTGGTAAAAATGTATTTATCTCGCTCAAGTTTTGACAGACTTCTAAAATCGAAGGTAATGAATACTTGGATTCATTTTCTGATATTGGTTTGCTTTTTTTGTGATAGTTTTAATCATGTTCGTTACCGATTGACGATTGGTGCTCATATATCGTCATGATGACACTTATTATTATTATTTGGTAAACTCTTTTAAATTCGGTATTATTGCTGCTATTTAATCTATTCTCAAAAGATAAAGAACTTAGTCACATGGGCACATTTTAAACAGGCGAGTATGGTGAAATGAATCAATCAATTTTATCAATTCATAAATATTATCTTTTACGTGTTGGATATTAATTAAGATACGATTATCATCGTGTGGAAATTACATTTTGTTTGTTTTTATGTTTGCGTTACTGTCGCATTCAGGGACGCCAATTAAAACATTATTAGTGATCTTCTTAACCTCCAGTATTCTATCAGTCTAGGGCTGAGTTTGTTTTTGTTTACTATAAAAGTTTACCCCACACTAGGAATTTCTTCCGTAACGTGGGTGCATTTACAAATATATCCGGAACAACTAAATATCTGCTTGCTAAAAATATTTGTTTCGCAAGGGAATCCAACCCACCGCACGAAGCGCAGCTGCCAATCGCTCAACCATTTCGCCAACCGAATATTCTTCACAAATATTAAAATATGTTTTCAACATATGATTCTGTTTTCTAAGAACCTCCTTGAAGTCACAGATTGAAAGTAAGTAAGTAATCAGCGAATGCCTGAGCGCACTCATGCTCTAGCAAAGGCTCGCCATTCTTAACTATCTTCGGTCTACTACGTTTCGAGCGCTTGCCCCTAATAAAACCCCAAAAAGACCTCGATTCCTTCACAAATTGTTGCTCAGTACGCCTTCTGAAAATCGCAGTATGCGTTACTGATTACTACTTTGACAATGGTTGAGATTGTGATTACCTCAAAATTAGTGCTGGAAATCTTGATGTACTTGATGTCTCTGCCTTCGAAGCTCTTGCCAGCATTCACCAGCGTCACCGTGTCAGGATAAGCTTCAGCCAACATTTCAAGGAACGTGTCCACCTGAAAAAGATTTGAAAGTGTATTGTAATTGAATTAAGGAAATTAAGGAACTTATGATAACATCAGCGTCACCAGTTTCGGTGGAGAACGCAGGGGTTATATTTGCTGGTAATAAATCTGACTAAACACTAGACAAGGTTATGTTCCAGGATCCCAGAGCCCTCAGACGTTACAAATTGGCCTTATAGATTTTATATCCCACGATGACGATTGTCAACACGTTCATTGACAAGAGCCAAGGAAATTTCACGTGGTCAATCCCTTACATTTTGACTTTTTGTCAAAGATTATCATCGCTGATGGCACTTTTCCCACCGCCGGCGACGAAGCGATTAGCAATCGACTATTTTCTCCCTGAAGAATCGAACAAAAGATACAGATCCCTTGTCAATAAAAGATATACACACATATATTAATAGTTGATCGCTGGCTGTTCACACTGCCGGCGAGTGTTTCTCAGCACAAGTTTGTCGCAGCGACAAGAGCTATCAAAGATATGCTCACTTGGCGGTCAGAACTCACGCCGAGAGCCCAACCAACGCATTTAGGACTGACGCGAGCGAGTGGTGCGAGTAATCGCCCGTTGCACAAAAACACTCGCTCATAGCCTTTCAAAACTATCTATCTCCAAACTATCGGAACTACACACTCGCTTCTCGCTGCTCGCCATCTCTTATCTAGGTTCTAGCTCAACTCACTGCTCGCTGATTGTTGGCGGTGGGAAAAATGTCGATAGAATGCCAGTTTGTCTGGTGCCTCAAGATCGAATAGTATGGATGGGCCATCATTTCATCAGTTTATTTGTTTCATGATTTATGATTTTCCGTCTTTATTTTACCATATTCTGTCTACTTCATTACCAGTATTAAGATACTTCAAAATTGCTTATGATGTAAAAATGTTATCACCTGACAAGACTACGATTTTTTATCTATTAGCACAGGAGCCCATTTTTTTTGATCCTGTGTGAAACATCCTCATTGGATGACAGTCCCCCAGGGCGGGTCTGTCAGACTCGTACTGACTAAAAACCAACCCAGTGTTCCATCTCACACCTAAGCCGGGGGTTGCGGGAAGAAAGATACTTCCGCAATCCCCGGCTAGTGCCGGCCCGCCTCTGCCTCGGCGGGCCTCGATCTTAGGTTGGGGGAAGGGAGTAAGGTGTTTGACTCCCCCCGCGACGTCTAAGAGGTGCGGGCGTAGATTACGCCACCACCTCGGGTCCTGATGTGTGGGGGGTGACGGACGTCCCCGAGTCCGTTGCCCAGCACAGGAGTCCAAAACTAACCTGGTGGTAAGTGTAGATCTGGTCGAAGGGAAGGGAGTCCAATCTTGAAGCATTGCTCTTCTTAGATGCCGCAGCGTGAAGTTTGTCTTCCAAATCAAGGAGTCTGTAAAAGTAAAAAATGCGTCCTTACAAAGCTGGCTTTAAATATGTACCAAGAGAGGGTTGAATGGGCGAAGTATTTAAAAGCTGGCTTTGATGACCGACAGAAAATACACTTTATTTCATTTGTTAATCGTAACATCTAAGTCGCCTGCCCCCCGGGCGGGGTATGCGCTCGGTAAAAAATCTGTACAGCATATCTGTACAGATTTGGTTCAAAAACGAAAACACACCGACTCGATGAGTGCAAATATGTTTCGATTCCATGTTAAAGGGTCTATGACCTTTTACCAACAACCGTTTACAAATCAAGACTGGGCTGTTACTGATAAGTAGCATATGGATAAAAACCCACTAGTACCAATGATGTTATATATTATACTGAGGAATAGCACCTCGTTTCGACCTGTTCTGGGTTCGACAACCCGGTTTGGGCCGGGCAATTGAACCCTGGACCTCATATTCAGAAGAAACTCTGCTGCCACTTGACCAACAGAAAACTAACTCAATTAATAGGAACTACCATCACAAAAATATGTCATATCAACTTACTCCTTAATATTATCACTTTCAACTTTAAACTCTACGCCAGCGGCTTTGAGTTCATTCTGGAAAAGCTCCTTCTTGTCCTTAGGCACGAGGACCTGTCCGTCATGACCTGGCAGTGCATGGGACCAGACGTCCAGGTCTAAGTTGTGGCTGAGGTGGTTGACCAGCTCAATTTGTTCTGTGGACTTCACTGAGACTTTGTATAGACCGTATCTAGAAGAAAGATAATTTTATATTGGTTACCAAGCACTTAACAAATAAATCCCTAATTGTTAGGTAAGTTATATACAGGTATTATTGCGGATGCAAAACGAAAGGATCGTTTGATGTGGCGACGCGTTGGGAGAGGCCGATGTCCAGCAGCGTCCGCCCAACAAGTGACTCTAGGAAAGACACACACAGCCACACACACTACACAGATACACGGACACGGACTACGGATATTGAGCACATACTGCCATACACAACACAGTGAGGCTCAGTGGAGACTCTTTTTTAGTGTCACCAGGAATGTGCCCTAACAGGCGTTGCACACCCCTACAACAACCCCCTACACAACCCCCTGGTACCGGGGTGGTCTATGAAAGGATCCCCTTCTATGTGCTGATGTTGATCATCTATTTTCTCCAAAATTCCAGGCATCTTCTGAAGGTGTCCCTCCATTAATAAAAAATGGTTTATAATAAAAATCATAATAAAAATAGCCTTACCCATCATACACCTCGTGTTTGGCTAAAGCCAAGCCCACAAAAACGAACAAACTGACTAGCCTCAACATGGCTACCACACAAACTGTCCACAAAGTAATTCAATCATATGAAATTATTATCTTAATCAGTTCTCAAATAATTATCTCTATCGATCCATCATTGCATTTGATAATAAGGATGATAATAATTCATTAATAGTTCAGATTATTATTTTATAATCCATTGGCTTTCCCTTAAAAACGTTCTTATATTATCCTCTTTCGAAGTAGTATTTCTTAAGAAAAAACCATCGTACGGCCTAAGAGAACAAGCAAAAGAAAGCTATCGAGCGAGTCCAAATCCAACGTCCAAAGAACGAGTCAAAATCATCACGTTGCGTTTCTTAGGGCTGCCTCGGTGACAAGGCCCACCTTCAGACACCCACTGTGTGATGATCCTGATACATTTCTTCTCATGCATCCTTTACTTATTATTTATTTAACCTATATTGTCGCACAGCTGGGCAAAGGTGTCCCCCATAGGCCATAGTCTGCCAGCGTTCATTGCATTTTGCCTTCTCCGGCCAATCCGTAAAAAACAAGTTCAAATCGTCCCGCCAGAGCTAGATGCTTTCTTTTATAGGAAGCACGATAGTTCCCACATGAGTTCCCAAAAAAGGCTAAAACTATACCTAATCCAAAAATGTTTTTACTCAGTAAAAGAATATTTAGAGTCTAGCTTAAAATAACGATTTTATCTCAAGTGGCGATCTGTCCTATACAAACAATAACATTTGAATTAAATTATAACTTGTACTACCTGAAAAGGATGACATTGATATTGCTGAATAATTGTATTAAATTATTATTGTATTGTATTAAATTCATTATTGACATTTTATTTTGACATAACTATATTTTCTCAATTTAATTGTATTATTGTAAAATAAATAATGTTTAATGCATGCTAATTTAGGATGAAAAGGGCAGGAGAATGATAATTGCAATGCTTGTAAAAGGCTGCTAAGTCATAAGTACTAACATAACATAACACCAACATTATACACTTACCCTCTTACAAATAAACGCGGAATAAAGTTATACCAGGTATAACAAAGGAATAACCATACATTTTCATAGGTTTATACTTGGTATAACTTTATTCCGCGTTTATTAGTAAGAGGGTTAGTTCGCAATAAACGTTTTGAATTTTTGAATTTTTTTTTCACACTTATGTGTGAACGTAATCATTAACGAGTATTCTATCTTCTGGCAAGATGGGGTAATTCTTGTAAGTGTACTGTCAAGTATTGGTTTGTCATCAGTAGACATCAACCAGAGGAACTAGAGTATTAATTTCCTATACTTTCTACCTGCTTATTAAATCAATCTTTTATCAAAAACGTTTGCAAAATATATTGTGATAAGTTATTGTTACGTGACAGATTATGTTGGTAAGTATCTAATTAATAATAAAGTTATCTAATCGATGAATAAACCAAAAAAAAAGAGTGGTGAAGGATATTGATTTTATACTGCAGGTGTCATTTAAAAAAGGATTTATCGAAATTTATTTCATCGAAAGTTTGTATGGTCATTTTTATTTACTCTAAGGCCGTCTGGGAGTTCATTAGAAAGCTATTTAGTTTTGGAAGGTGATTGAAAAGAGAATGCTAAGAAAATATTTGAAGATGTTTTTGTTTAGCTTTGTATCAAAGTAGATTGACTCTTTTTGATTGGTTCTGGGCTTCTGGGTACCCCCTTATTGTACCTACCTTCATTATGGCATAATAGCCTTCCTTTGTTTAAACAGGAGCGTGTTTTGTTCTAATTTTTATTAGATGAAAATAATTAGTAAAAATTCTTCATGGATATGCTACCAATCATATATCATTCTTTTACAGGTTACGATATTAAGTTAAACATCTTTGCTTGTTTTATCAATAAGACTACGAATCTACAAAAAGACTTGGACTTAATATATTTTAAGAGTATTTATACACATTTTTAAGCTTTATTCTAAGTTTTAAAGGTTAAACGCTACGAAACAACCCATTCATTTGCAGCGTTTTAATTAAATACTACAAAATGATCGCATCGCGATGCAAACTGACAACATAATTAAAAACTTCATTTCTCGTGTTAAACGTTGCCAAGCAGCTTGACTTAAAAGTTGCAAGAATTCAGTTCATATGTCGCAGGGACATGATAAAAACAGGGATTTGGTCAATTCCCTAAGAGATTTGATCAAATCACGGAGGATGTTAAAATAACAACACAATTTTATCATTTCCCTAAACAAATCTAGTGATTTGAACAAACCCCTAAATTGATTCAGTGAAAAGATAATAAAACATGTCCAGTTCTTGTTTACGTCGCGCTCGCGCTTGCTTGTCAGTTACCGCGCCCCCTGCTCCACCCCGCGCTCACCCGCGGCCCAATTTCGATGGGCGAGTTCGTGTATTGAATAGGTGCAAGTTGAATTAGTATTTGTGTGGCAGAGCCGACGGAGCCCCGCTGCGCGGGGCTCCTATTTCTGTATGCAGGGTCTAAAGTAACCTAACACGAAGGAGATGACGGGAGCTGAGTTCGCTCGCTTTGCTCGCTCACTTCAGCTCCCGTCATCCCCTTCGAACCTAACCTGTCCGTGTCGGGGTGCCCTAAGCTCCCGAGCTCGCTACGCTCGCTCTTGGACTTATCCATTGACCATCATTTATTATTTGAATGTTAATAGGCATATCATACGTTACGTTTTTCTATTTTTTAATACATTTTTTTTTCCCTTTTTCAAATAATTATGTTCTAGTTGTGATTTTTGAGATCTATATTACATTTTGTGTGCGAAGCCGGGGTGGGTTGCTAGTACAAAATAAACCTTTAAATTACTACAGAAAAGTTATTTTTGTCATTTCACTGAACCAATTTTGAGATTTGTTCAAATCACTAGATTTCTTTATTGGGATTTGTCAAATCACCAGATTTGTTTAGGGAAATGATAAAAACGTGTTATTATTTTAACATCCTCCGTGATTTGATCAAATCGCTTAGAGATTTGATCAATTCCCTGTTTTCATCATATCCCTGCGACACATACAAGAAATAGAAGGATTTATTATTACCGACTTCAAAAAAAAGAGGTATTCTATTCGACACGTATGTTATGAATTGCACAATATTCACTTATGTTTTTTTTTTTTTTTATCTATATGCTCGCGTTTGACCACTATCTCGCCTGATGGTAAGCGATGATGTGGTCTACGATGAAGCAACCTATTCACTTGCCTAGAAGAAACCTATTCACTCTTGACTTAAGGACCCCAAGGTTGTAGCTATCAGGGAACAAAAACTCCGGAAGGGAGTTCCACTCCTTAGCTGTGCGCACAATGAAAGTATTAGCAAAAAGCTTTGTGCGTATGGGAGGGATGTCCACCATGTGCCGTTATGTTACTCTGTATGGGCACAAGTTTCATTAACATCGGTTCAGCAGCTTTCAGTATATGGAACATACAACCTTAAATCTAAAATCAAAATAATCTTTTAACTTTTGCATGCTTATATATATTAGAAATAGCCATTTTTGTAAAAACAAATGATCACTTATTCCCAACTTTGAAAAATACTAGAAACAGGACTACAAGTTTAAGAACTCAATACGAAGATATGTTATGCATAGGTGGATATAAAACTGCATTATTGAGAAAGAGTGTTATGTGCATGGCTCCTCTTATTTATAACCATATACCAAAAATAGTTAAAGAGCAACCTTTAAGAATATTTAAAAAGCAACTTAAAAAATTACTGCTTTCAAAATGCTATTACTCTGTATCGGATTTCTTGAATGACAAGACTATTTAATTTTTAATGTTCTTATAGTATTAATTAGCTTTAAGTAAATAGTATAATCTATAGTAGTGTTACTAAAAGTTTTGCATGCCATGAGGCAGAATGTATAAGGATCCAAAATATTGTAACACCTAAATGTATTACCTACATTCTAAGCAAATAAATAAATCTATCTATCTATCTAACCGAAGTCCTTAGCGACAAATAGCACGATTGTGTAAATTAGGTTTTTATGGGTTTTTTGGTGGTTGTCAATCCTTTAGTACCTTACTATATGCTTTTCTCACTTTTTAGTGATAGGGTACTAAAACTAAAAAGAGGAATAAAAACTTTTTCACAAAAAATAAACCGACTTGACTAAAATTTAAAAGAGTATGTTAAGATGGTTTGGCCATGTTGAGAGGATGAATGAAAGGCGACTAACGAAAGGTATTTACATGGCAGACGTGAATGGAAACGCCGGGAGGAGACGCCCTAGAAAGACATACATAGACCTTATTGGTGATGTTCTTCAGAAGGGCCAGGTGCGCAGTACTCATAACCGGCGTGCGCGTATGACTAGATGTATGAGCGTTAGTGAAGCAAAAGAAGTATGTAAGGATCGTAGCAGGTGGCGTTCTGTAGTTTCTGCCTACCCACAAAGGACAAAGGCGTGAGTTTATGTATGTATGTATTTAAACCGACTTCTAAAGCAAAACACTAAAAAGTGCAAAAATAACTTTCGTTTCGAAGTCGTTGTTGAAAAACGATACCAAAGATATATTTCAGTAGGTTAATAAATTGTTAACCGACTTACCAAAAAGGAGGAGGTTCTATGTTCGACTTTGTTTGTTAATTTTTTTTTGTGTATGTTCACCTATATCTCCGTCAATTGTGGACCGATTTTGATACTGTTCCGAAATTGGTCCCATTTTAATTTGGTGAAGATCTGATGAAGAACTTTGGAGATATACAACAGACCTCTTCAATAAATAACGGCAAATCTCTCGGAATTGCTGCAATCGCATATCTGTTTATTGTTTATACCATTTCATAACATAACATCACACCAGTACGCTCTAAAGGGATACGCAGATGTGTACATAACAGTTCTCCTTAGTATACTCTCATTTCACCGGTTATGTTCAGTTTCATGATATTCGGGTAATCTATTCTGGCGTTATACCTTACTAAACTACTTGCCTATTAGGTACAACTAAAAAGTAAAAAATAAAAAAATCTTTTTTACAAAAAAATACAACCGACTTCCAAGTAGTAGTAGTATTTTTTGTAAAAAGTTTTTTTGTGAAAAGCTCTTGACTAAATAATAAAAGGCACACGAGCCGATATTCAAGGTTTGCCGTGGTCGGTCCGTGGACTATCCATTGCATACCGAGACCCCTCCTTGCCTCGGAAACCCATTGGTCCCAGCTGTCATTTGACAATCTTTGATACCCGTTACGGATAGTCCGAAGTCATAAAAACTGACACCAGTCTTGCTATCGTGTTACCCAGTTACTGGGTTGTGAAGGCCAGATAGGCAATCGTTCCATGTAAACTACCGGTACTCAGATGAAATCCGGCCGACTCCAAAATAGTCGGTGAATAGGCTAGATAGATTGATTGTAATCAATTTTATGATAGATTTTGGCACTGACTTTAGATGCCGTTAAATAGTACCGCAGGGAAGATGAAAGTTCTGCTATCAGCCAATCAGTCTGCTTTCAGCCTTTGCTTTTCAGCTTCCAGTCTAAGCGAACGCAACTGAATCCAGTATCTAACAGGATTATTACGTAAGAATCAGCAATCGGTAATCAACGCGCGATCAAACGTTTTATGTCAAAAAATTCGGCATTACCTACAGTGTAGATATGGTAGGTCCTACACAATCGTTTTCAAAAGCACTTATTGCTAAAAAAAACCGCCTAAACCTCTAAAATTTCGCTATCGTTTTGCTTTTTTGAAGATACGTAATAAACCTGCCGTACATGAAAAACTTGATACTCATTGACTTCTTTTTCTTCCTCGTATCGATGATTCCAATATATTTTATTTTTTGTGCTTATCCAATATATTTTGAACAGCTTTCAGCCACGTTGACAGCTCAGGTTCAGTGTTCTTACGCAGAAAGCACGACAAGAGATGGGACATTGTTTGGGTAGCTCCGACTCTGACTTCGTAGTCGATTCAGAGATTTCCAGATGGGCCGTGACCTGCAGGGAGCTTTTCTGCAGACTCAACATAGTCAGCTGGAGAGAGATGCCTGAGGAGCCACAGATTTTTCATTGCTTCACTATACCTGCTGTCGACAAGTGGTTTACTCTTCGACAGAAAGCTAATCCGACTCTTTAGTCTGCCCATAACTCATTGACTGAAGACTGTATGAATATTGAGTACATACATAAACTCACGCCTTTTTCCCATGGGGGTAGGCAGAAACTACAGAACGCCACCTGCTACGATCCTTACATACTTCTTTTGCTTCACTCACATTCATACATCTAGTCATACACACACGCCGGTTATGAGTATGTCTTTCTAGGGCGTCCCGTCCCGGCGTTTCCATTCACGTCTGCCTTGTAAATACCTTTCGTTAGTCGCCTTTCATTTATCCTCAACATGTCCAAACCATATTAACATAATCTTTTCAATGTTAGTCACTACATCTTCTTTATTTAATATTGAGTATTCTCCACAAAATCATCAAATATTCAGTGGAATTAGAAACCTGCGCTTACTTTCTACTTATGCTGTATCACGCTGCAGAACCAACCGCTGCAGTTTTCCTCAGGCATTATTAACTTGTATTAAAAAATAATAACCTCTTATTACCAAGGAAATAATACTTCCGTTAGCGTAAATTACATTTTAATAAGACTCTGCTGGGAAATGCCGGTGTTGTGGTTTTAGTAGTTAAGGGGTAGAATACACGAGAACCTTGTGGTTGGTAATGTTCTTTGAATATTCTGTTAAAAGGTTTGTTTATGAATTTGTTTATTAATTTAAACATTCATGCACAAAAGTACAATGGCAGCGGAACCCAGCAATACTGTTAGGCAAAATAAATAGATGAGTACAATAGTATTATGTATTTCTCAGTACAAATCCTTTCAAAATAATTTCTGGTGCTAGACTATACTCTAAGTCCTAGGAAAACTTCTTCCACTCGACTCGACTTAGTCTCCTTAGAAACAACAATACCGTTTATTTGTGTTAACAGCCTCGCGTTTGCCAACTATCTCAACTGATGGCAAGCAATGATGTGGCCGACGGTGAAGCACGCTTGCCTAGAAGCAACCTATTCACTCTTGACTTAAAGACCCCAAAGTTGTAGCTATCAGAAAACGCAGACTCCGGCAAAGAATACCATTAAAAATTGTTGATACAAAACAAGCTAAAACTGTCAATTAGATTTAGGGTGGTTAAGTCCGTTTGTTACCACTAGTTCTACTGAACAGTTCTACGGATATATTTTTTTTCTTGGTGGGAAATCATCCAATGATTTCTCCCGCTCTTGGTGAAGCGGGAGGGCGTGTCAGACTTTTACTGACTAAAACCCATCCAAGTTCCTTCAGTTGCTTATGCCAAGGCCGCGGTAACTCTCTTTCAAATTTATCCGCAAACCAGACAGGAGAAGAAATGACTTGGAATGGCAGATAAGAGTTGAAATTTGTTGGTCATCTCAGACTTTTCCCAACTTTGTCATCCCAGAGGCAAAGTTGAAAAATAAACCAGAACAATAACGAAATAGGTTCACTAATGAAGTCTCCAATTCATACAATGTAAATTGTGTGATTGAGATCCCAGTTTCACACATTGGTAATCCATTTCCTACAAATTATGTACAACAGTGAAAAGTAAACGTCACGGTGGAGTAGGTAATTTAAATTGTAAATGTGGTACATTGTATTAGAATAACTTGATACTTTGACATTGTGAGAAAAATGTTTTACGTAATCAGTAATGGACCGATAACATGGTTAAGGCTGCGGGATTCGGGAATCCGCTGGATGCGTGACGCACAGTACCGATCGATGTGGCGACGCTTGGGGGCGGCCTATGTCCAGCAGTGGACGTCTTTCGGCTGCAATGATAATGATGATGATGAGTCAGTTATGTAGGCCAGTTTACCCATACCAATTTTTGACTATCCTTTTCCTAATTGTATTAGGGTAAAACCAATATTTTACATAAAGCGACTGCCTATCTGAGGCCTTAGTGCGAGTTTTTACTCACGCTCAATCGCGTTAACATAAACTTCAATTTGTATTGAAATTGGATAAGCGCCGTCTGGTGAGGGTAAGGAGAAACCTGTTTTTTTTACATTTTGACCTAAGAGATCGTTTACGTTATCACGAGTGAATCGTTAATAAACTCGGAATAAGCACACTGAACTTTACAACCCAGTAACTGAGTAAAACGACACCTCTGGCCAAGACTGACAGTCAGACTTTTGGGCTCCTACCCATTTACTTAAGTTCTAACATTGACGGCCAGCAGCCGAATTGGGCAAGTGAATTGGGCAAGGCGAAGGGTTTGGGCGCTATCAAATCGACCAATCACATGCGAGATGAATGACGCGATGTGGATTTCCGTCTGTGTTGCTTAACCTTGAAGGTCAACCCGTGCGGCTGATTTATTACTCAGTCACCAGCCTTAAATTATGATAAACTGACCTATTTTTACATCACTCTTCATAAAAGTTAGCAACATTACCCGTTAGTAAATCCTGTACTGTTTCAATACGATAGCGGTCTCTTATCAGGCGACCTAGATACTAATTTAATCTCTTTGGAACAGTTTAAATAATTATGATTGAACGAAATAGATATATGCTCCACTGACGTTAACAAGGAAAAACACTAGAAAACAACTAAGAATTTTTAACATAAATAAAAATAAATTAGGTACACTTACATCTAATTTATTTCCAAAAATATTTTTCAGTTAACTCACTTCAGTAAAAAATTGTTCCACTAAGCGCGCTAGATGGCGATGGCGTCGAGTTAGATCTCGCTATCGTTTTGTTACGCTGAAAACATAAGACGGGCTGGTGACCGACGCTTCTTAAACAAACATACATACATACAAATCTATTTTTGGTTGAGCAAAACCTTAAGGTGAAAACTCAAAGGTTTTTATGCTCTGAGAATTTATTTATATTAGCTGATTATCTTGTTAAGCAGATTTTTGGTGGAATTTTATCTGACGTGCAGCGGCATCTGTCAGAATATTGTGTAACTTATTTCATAAATAAACCCGTTACTCAGTGGACGGTATTCGGTAAGCAAAGCAAGTATGTACTTGTGTAGCGCCATTTTTAGTGGTCTGTGTTGGTTGAGAATATAATTATATGTGATTTCAGTTACTTTTTAATATTTTCTATGCGGTGCTTATCGATACATACATCTAAATGGAAAATTTAATGTTCTAAGTTTCATCATTGACACCATTTCTCTCCTTTCAGGCTTTCACAGATTTATTACAGGTTTTTTAGATTACAAAATCTGCATTTTGATAAAAATATCTTGGGAAACTGACAGTAGAATTCGGCTAGACTGGGTGGCGTTTTGTTGGGAACCTTCGACGAGTCTTTTAGTCGCGTTTTGGTCTCGCGTAGTTTTCCGAGCCGCCATTAAGTTTGAATAAATCTGTACAAGGTCGCTCTACGAGCAATCTTCTTCTTCTCAGCTTATCAATGCCATTTATTGCTTTCAAATATTATGTTTAACCCAGTATTCAGCTACGTTAACGACGCATCCGTTAATAAACATATTATGAAATGGGCTATTGCTGGAGTCTCTCTGTGGGTTCGAAACCGAAATGAGGTGATCAAGAGTAGCAAAGTTCTCGACGTTGCTTAGAGAATAAGCAGGCTGAAGTAGCAAGAGTGATTATGTTACCTCTAGGCAAGCTTGCTTCATTGTCGTAGTGCGTTACTACAGCCAGATAATGTCGAAAATCGTTATCTAAGTGCAATAGATAATTAGATATACAGCTTCTGTAATTGGTAAGCAGATTTATTAATTTGGTAAGCTGATAGTTTTTTATTTGTGACCCGCACAGGTGACACGAGATAAGCAAAACACAAACAATAATAAAAAATAAATAACCCCATGCGAGACCAAAAAGGTTCCTATCTCAGCATGTGCAACGATATTTACGCTGCGCTAATATTCTGATAGGCAGTACCGTCTTTACCATAAGGGCACACGGGGCCCGTGCCCAGTGCCCCCATCCTTAGGGGGCCCCGAAGGACCGACAACCGACAATTTCTCTCACATTTATTCTCAAAACATTTCAGTAACAGTGAGCACCCGGAGTCGACAATAAAACTTACTTTTGTCTTAAAATTTTAGCCAAAATTTTGGAAAAATGTAATGAATTTGCAGAATTTTATCATAAAGATATTAATGCATATTAACTCAAAATAGAATGTTTTCCAATATTTAAAAAACATAGCAAAGCAATCAGCGGATTTGAATATCTCAACATTACTTAACCTCATACAGTCATATAAATGAGAAGGAACTTCCAAACGTTGAAGTTGTTACAAGAATATTCCTTTGCCTAATGGCTACCAATTGTAGTGGAGAGCGTTCATTTTCGCAGCATAAAAAATGAATTGCGAACAACAATTTTACAAGAACGACTAAGTAATTTGTCAATTATGTGCATAGAAAGTGACATCCTTCAAAAAAAATTACTTTTTGGATATAATAGAAGATTTTACTAAACAGAAATCCCGAAAGAAACCACTATCTTAATCGTAACCAAACACCCAGCAGCATACTAATAACATTAATGACATAATTATTATGTTATATATTTGATTACCCATAATAAATAGAAGATCATATTAGAAGTTTTTTAGTATAATTCGCTTTCTTTACTTTCCAAAAGGGCCCCAAATTCTTGTGTGCCCAAGGGCCCCAGCATAGTTAAAGACGGCCTTGCTGATAGGGCCCACTGTTGATACCACGGACACATTCAATACATAAAAACGTATAGTTTTCTCTCTGCCGGCTACTGTACCTACGACGTACACTACAAAATTGATAGTGATTGATGTGATTACACATAAATGCAAAATATTGCTCTTATTTTTGTAAAACACTCACGCACTGGGCTGGACTGTTACTGTGAAATGCCAGATGGAAAAATCCATTAAGACTTTACCTGTCTCGGGATCGGACTCATAGTCCAGTAGCCAGAAGAATATGCCCTTTGATAATTCAAAAGATTTTTATTGTCGCTGGGTGTATACCTTATGTGAATTCAACGCTATGTACAAAAATGCTAACAGTTTAGAGTTATGCAATAGGCATAAAGTAGGTATTGCCTATTATTTCGTGTTATAACAATAATATAAAATTTAAATTTAAATAATTTACTGTTTCTTTATTAGTACTATCTAAACTTTATATTAGTGAAAATGCTAACAGATACGTACTGTGGAACAATGGAAAACTGAAAATAGCTCCTAACTCTTTCAATAAAAGATTTAAGTTTTCAAATCATTTCCTATATGCATAGAGGGATTAGTTATACCTTACAAGAAAAGTTCTAACAACTAAGTTTAATGCTGCACAGGTTATTGTATTTTTACATTGTGATTTGCAAAATATTGAATTTATGTTTATAAATTTGAGCCTACATATTCGAAATAATAAACTCGTGGCAGAGTTTATACAAAAGTTTAAACACTTATGTGCTATGCTAGTTTAATAAATCAAATACAATTTGGGTATTGCGGGGCGCGGTGACACTCCACTCCGAATGTATTGAATGAGGCGCGAAACCATTTCATTACTGTCACATCAGTATTTAAACCTCAAATTCAAATTCAAATTCTTTATTGCGAACTAAGTGTACAGAATATTTAAGATGTTAACATAAGGTAGGTTCTTTGAACTTAGTTACCTGTTAAGGCATTGCAATTTAAATGGTTATACTGTATATATATTACAGTATATACAACTTACATTAAATTATATTAATTATCATTATTCATACATTTTATTTTATATCATACAATTCTTATACTAATTTCTATTACATTATATTAAGTATCACGATCATTTTAATATATTAAACAATTATTTTTCTTCAAGGAATTCTTTTACAGTGTAATATGCCTTTTTAATCAGGAAGTCCTTTAGCTTCCTTTTAAAGATACAAATTGAATTTAGGTTCTTAATATCTATGGGTAACTTATTATATATTTTTATGCTCATACAAAAAACACTATTGCTATACACTGTAGTGTGGGATGTTTCATTGTGTAATATATTTTTAAGTCTACTGCTTGTTAACGTGTCATAGCTACTGATGTTTGATTTAACTAAAATTGAGGCCACATAGATATATAGAGCAGGGAGGGTTAATATCTTGAGATTTGTGAAGTGAGGACCTCGTTCATAAAATCTAATTTTATGGCAATTTGTTATTTTTAATGTTGAGGTCGAATACGATTTCTACCTTCTTTGTTCCTATAAAAAGAATAAGAAAGAAATATTCACAGAATAAGGACCTAATACAATAAAGGCAGTGTTACCCACTAAGCCTTAGTGGATGACACTGTAAGCATGATATCGCCGACCCCGGGCAATAAAGCGGTAATCGTCGGTTACGCCCTTTTTAATGTTATTTGATTTTTGGCTTCTCTGAATATCAATCTATCACTCCAATTTTTTTCGGATTTTTTTATTAATATTCCTGCAAAATAAATTAAAATAACGACTTTATTGCATGGGAAATTCTCTTATGACTAAGTTATGTATTATTGCATTACTCTAAGAAACATAACACAAACAACCAGTAAACATCTTTACACTAAATTTATAAACGATAATAAACAGTAATATATTTAACCACGTTTTTGAAAATAAGCTTATTATATCAATAAACTGTAAACACTTAATACAATGTATTCACGAGAGATTTTATTCTGTACAAGCTATTACGCCTTTCTTCCCGTAAATTTATTGTAGCCCCGGCGACGTATTGTCATGTTACGCTGAACGAAATACGCAGAAAGGTTGGGGTTGTAAAGATAAGATGTAGAAATTCTCTTCATGAAGCTGAAATTTGGCAGATAGGTAGTTTAATCATCATCATCAACTTCCTGCCTCTGACCCATGTTACTTGGGATCGACGCAACACGTTTTCTTCTTCCATACAGTCCTGTCCCCTGTCACGCCATCACTGACTTCCTTTTCTTTCATATCACTCCTCACACAATCCGTCTATCTTTTCTTTGACCGTCTCCTCCCTCTCCATCCACATTTATATTCATAACTCTTTTAGTAACATGTGTTTCATCCCTCCTCATCACATGCCATACGAGAACAAACGGTTTCCTGACGCCACTTTCAAACTACCTCTAATATACTCATTTCTCACTTTATCCATTCTCGTCACTCCTCACATCCATCTCAACATTCTCATCTCTGCTACATGCAATCTCTTTTCATCCATCTTTTTCATAGATCCATACAGTACGACAGGTCTAATCACGCTCTTGTAAATTTTCTCATCATGGGGCATCCGTGGGTCGCAAGTTGTTCTAGTGACCTGTCGCCATTTCATCCTTCCCGAGTTGATTCGGTGCGTAACATCTTGGTCTATCTCACCATCCACGGAACTCGAGAGATCGCCAGAATCACAGAACAAGTATTCTGTTTTATTTCTGCTCAATTTCCAGCCCTGTGCCAGCCCTACACTCTCTTGTCTGTACCACCAAACCTCCAATCTGGACCTCTAGGCCACTCTCGGCAACCAGCACAATGTCGTCGGCAAACATCAGGAAGCCTCTTCCTGTATGTCCGACGTCTGAGCGTCCATTATGATCAGAAAGAGGTAAGGACTGAGATCCGACTCTTGGTGCAAGTCGACTGTCACACTGAAGCTGTCAGTAGTGCCCATTGTAGATCGGACTGGGGTACTGCATCGACTGTACATCCCTCGGACCAACTGTACATACTTCCCAGGTACACCTTTCTTCTTAAGGGCCCACCACAAAACCTCACGGGGCACCCGCTAGTATGCCTTCTCAAGGTCAATGAACACCATGTGCAAGTTTTTATGTGCACCTCTGTATTTCTCGCACAACTGGCGGATTGCGAAAATGGCATCTGTTGTACTCCGACCAGGCATAAAACCGAATTGGTTATGCGATATTTCACTCTCTTCTCTCAGCCGCCTTTCAATAACTTTCTCCCAAGCTTGCATACTATGTAACATTAGCTTTATTCCTCAATAGTTGTTGCACTCTAGCACATCACCTTCGTTTTTAAAGATGGGCACCAGCAAACTATTGCACCATTCATCAGGTATAGCTTCTTCCCGTAACAAATTATTGAAGAATAAAGCTTACCACGACCATCCATCGACGCGCAATATCTTGCATCCTTCAACTGGTATCCCGTCCGGACCAACTGCCTCACCATTCTTCATTCCATTTACTGCTATTCTTACTTCCTCCATACTAGCTATTCTCACTAACCCCTCATTCACAGGTTTATTTTCTAACATACCACTCCAGTTATTTTCCTCATTCATCAGTTTTTCAAAGTATTCCTTCCACCTATCCTTAATTTTTTGATCATCAGAAAGAATCATTCCAGCCTCATATTTTATACATCTTATCTGACAGACATCTCTCTTCTCCCTTTTCTCCCTAGCTCTAGCAAGCCGGTACAGGTCCTTTTGGCCTGCTGGACTATTCAGCGCGTGTTAGCAAAGAAAAGATATTTGTATATTTAAATTTTAAGGGGGGAAATGGGTGCAGCTGAACTTTGTATGTATTTTTCTTATTGTGGCTTGCGATTTGGTTGAAACTTTTCAGAAATGTTTTTGGCAATAAATTATTGAGGACTGCATATTTTTTTTTCAATCTACTCCTAAAAGGGGTTGAAGTGGGGTACTATAGTTTTATGGGGAAATTAAGAGTACCGGTTATGTTTATGTGAAATATTGATTATGAAATGAGACTTAATGTGTATTTTTTACAATAAGGACAAAATAAATAATAGATGTTGATATTAACAGGTATGAGAAAAGGGAAAAGCGTGTTCATTCGTTGAATCCCAATAATCTCTACTGATCTTCCATTTCAATTTAAAAGACTCAAGTTCCCAATCAATAGCAAAAGCAAAACTAAGTAGTAATAATTATTAGTCACAGCTCGCGGGTAGCAGGTAGCAGAGGTGCATTTGAAAAACCATGGTACACCCACGACCAAACCATGGTACACCCACGACCAGCTATCTATACATAGCATATGCCCTTATGTCCAGGGCCCAGAATGTATTAGCGCCAAATGGAAGGACGTAATACATAGTATAAAATATTGTACCCATGTGTAGCGTCCTAAAATGTTGTGCCCATGATTAATGGCATAATTAAGGAATGTCAATTAGCTGCAGATACAATTTAAGATAGAGTGGTATCTTTAATTCGCGGGCAAGCAGAACCTATGATTCTGTAGATATTTTTTTCCCTTTTTTATAAGTATTTAACATCTACCTGTTAATTCTATTCATCATCATCATCATCATCATTTCAGCCGAAAGACGTCCACTGCTGGACATAGGCCTCCCCCAGGCGTCGCCACATTGACCGATCCCGTGCGTCTCGCATCCAGCGCCTTCCCGCAACCTTAACCAGGTCATCGGTCCACCTAGTGGGAGGCCTTCCAACATATCGTCTTCCGGTTCGCGGTCGCCATTCCAGAACTTTTCGGCCCCAACGGCCATCCGTTCTGCGAGCAATGTGCCCTGCCCACTGCCACTTAAGTTTGGCAATTCTTCGGGCTATGTCGGTAACTTTGGTTCTCCTGCGGATATCATCATTTCTGACGTGATCACGCAAGGAAATTCCGAGCATAGCCCTCTCCATTGCCCTTTGGGTGACTTTAAGCTTTCTGATAAGGCCCATTGTGAGCGACCACGTCTCGGTCCCATAGGTGATCACTGGCAACACACACTGGTCATAGACTTTTGTCTTGAGACATTGCGGTAAATTGGACGAGAAGATACCACGCAACTTCCCGAACGCTGCCCAGCCGAGTCGGATTCGACGGTTGACCTCTTTCTCGAAGTTGGATCTACCCAACTGGATCGTTTGTCCCAGGTAGACATAATCATCTACAACTTCAAGTAAACAGTCTCCGATCTTGATAGGAGTGGGTGTTACATGGGCATTCATCATGACCTTGGTTTTGTCCATGTTCATTTTAAGACCCACTCTTTCGGAAGCTCTATTGAGGTCATCGAGCATTGTACTGAGGCTCTCCATGGTCTCAGCCATGACCACTATGTCGTCGGCAAACCGAAGGTGAGTGATGTACTCGCCATTAACGTTGATGCCAAGCGACTTCCAATCCAGAACCTTGAAGACATCCTCCAGCGCAGCAGTGAACAGTTTCGGAGAAATGACGTCTCCCTGTCTCACGCCGCGCCGGAGAAGGATTGGTTTCGAGGTCTGATCCTGAAGACGGACTGACATGGTGGCGTTTTTGTACAAACACTTCAACACCTCAATGTACCGGTAGTCGATCTGGCACCGTTGGAGAGATTGCAGTACTGCCCAAGTCTCGATCGAATCGAAGGCTTTCTCGTAGTCCACAAACGCTAAACAGAGAGGCAGGTTATACTCTTCGGTCTTCTGTATGACCTGCCGCAGCGTATGTATGTGGTCTACGGTGCTAAAGCCTTTTCGGAATCCGGCTTGTTCGGGAGGCTGGAAATCGTCAAACCTGCGCGCGAGACGATTCGTGATGACTCTTGAAAACAACTTGTAGACATGACTAAGAAGTGAGATGGGCCTATAGTTCTTCAGTCGGGCATTGTCGCCCTTCTTGAAGAAGAGTACCACCACACCCCTGCACCATGCCTGTGGCGTTTTGCCCTCGAGTATGACGGCATCAAACAGCTTCTGAAGGGCCTTAAGGACCGGTTTTCCACCCGCCTTCAGGAGTTCAGTCGTGATTCCGTCATCACCCGGCGCCTTGTTGTTTTTAAGCTGTTTCAGAGCCATCCTAATCTCGTACAGGCTGACGTCCGGGATATCTTCGGTATAGTGTCGGGTCAATCTAGCTCTTGGGTCGTTTGCTAGACTCGCAACGGGCTTGCTGATTGATGTGTACAGCTGCCCATAGAATGTCTCGATCTCCCTCAGAAGCTCCGGTTTGGCGGATACGATCCTGCCATCGTCGGTCTTCAGTCTCGTGAGCTGGCTCTGCCCAATAGCCAGATCCCTTGCAAATACCTTGGAGCCTTTATTTCGCTCAATCGCGTCTTTAATACGCTCGGTGTTAAAGCGGCGGAGGTCTCTTTTCAAGGATTTAGAGATCTGTCTATTGAGCTGCCGATATTTGCACGCCTCATCTGAAGACTGCAGGATCATCTCACGCCTCTCCTTCATAAGCTTGAGAGTAGGATCAGAGAGCTTGTTGTTTCTATTTGTACGACGGGTCTTGAAAAACTTAGACCCGACCGTATGGACAGCTTCCACGAACCCGTCATTGTATTCGTCCACTGAGCTCCCTAGGCACTCGAAACGATTCTGGAGTTCGAGCTGAAAGCTCTCGGGGTTTTGGACCTGAATCTGTGCTGGACGGAGCGTGGACTTCATCAGTCGAGACCTTTCAAGCTTAATATTTATGTTCAATGTGCCTCTTACCATGCTCTTCTTAATTCTATTATATTAATTTAACGATTAATTTATTTAATTCTAGACGTTGGTCAGTACCAACATTTAAAATTAAATAAGTTAATCGTTAAATTATGTTAATGCTTGCTGTACCTGGATACACTATACAGGCTGAGTTTTCCAAGTGGGCGTGGATGGTCAAATCAGACACTATGAAGAATAGCGAAAACACTCAAAGGGACACACGGGGCCGATTTTGATGAAAACTAAAACTGCAACATTGAATATTGCTCTCTCCTGTATATCAACAACCAGAATTGCTTATAAAAATTTAGTAGTTAATAAATAAAGTAGTTTATAAAAATTATATGAATTTATTCAAGTTAAAGTAGCATAATGTTTTTATTTTTTTAACGATTTGTCTGTTTTATTTTTGTTTGCAAAGTTTAATACTTAATACAAATTAACAAAAAAAAAAAAAAAAACATAAAATACTGTTTAAAATGATTAAAAATAAAAATAAATTACAATATAAGGTCAGTCTGTTACGATGGTTACATAAAAATATGTTTCATTGATAGGATTCTAAAATAGCGATTAGTGCATGATACAGCTAAGCTTTGGCTATAAAATTTCCCTGAAAAAGGTGGTAATCGGCCATTACGCTCGAGATCTAAAGTGGAAATTACGTCGTATTACATACTTACATTCCTAAATCTCAGTGGTCTGTGTGTCTAAAAAGTCGTTAATGATGTTACAATTTAAACGGTATCGTCTATAATTTGTATTATACTTCGGGTCTCAACCGAAGACGATTACAAATTTACTTGCAGCAGTACATGAGAAGGTGCTGTCTTTGCCACACTTTTAGATAGTCATAGCGAATAAAAAAAAAAAAATAAGAACCAAAACCATGACGCAGCGTCCCGTCTCGCTCCCACCCGCCCGCACGCGGCGTTTTCGGTCCCGCTCTTTATTCATTACGTGTTTTCGTGTTGTCGGAGTCACACTGTTTCAAATTTTTTCTGTGTTTTTTAGTTTGTTTATTATAGAAACATCGAAGGTAAAATGGGAAAACGAAAGCGTTCGCGATCCAAGGATAGTGATGATTATTATCATAGTATGCGAAAAAAGGTTAAAAAACTTGAGCGTAAACTGCAAAGATACCGACGAAGTAGTTCATCATCTTCGGATCGTTCTTATTTTGAAACTTTATCTGGTTATAAAGACGCAAATAATGTTGAATTTCTGGACGAACAAGGTATGTACCTAAAGGGCTAGCTGATTACTAATCATTATTATTAGACTGTGTCCCAATCTATTTTCCTACAATATTTTTATTTTTTTATTTTTCGTTATACCCACATTTAATAACTTAAGAGAAAAGTATAATTTATTGTAATGTTATACGGTAAATACTATACCTTAACCCATGTCCACGTATATCGTGTTGAAGATAAGATCTTATTCAAGACGTAAATCGTTTTGATGTTGCAAAACAATTTAATAAGTACTTCCTCCACGAAAAGTGTAGAGGACAGTGCAATTCTCCACGTAAATCGTGTCGAAGATTTCAAGCTACGTTTTGGTTTGGGAACATGGTCAGTGACGACCAAGAGTGAGAATTTTTATTCCTTTCTCCACGTATATCGTGTTGAGGTAACAAAAATATACCCAACCTCCATGTGAATCATGTTGAGATCCTAATTGTCTTGCTCCGCGTAAATCGCGTTGAGTATCCAAGACATTAAAATACTATAACGATGCTCATTTACAGGTGAAGAAATCCAAAACGAGGCAGTAAATTTGAGGGAATTGGATATCCACGCACTTTCGGAACCGATCGTACCGTCTGCTGATGAGGAAGCGATAACTTTGGTCGCCACGGAACCAGAGAAAACCGAAGAGGTACTTGAACCTGAAATTTTAATGATGCTAGGTGAAGATCCATCTACCCAAAAGGAATATGGGGTGGATTTACATAAGGATATTGCTGCTAGATGGGCACATGTTTTAAGTAATGGGTTACCTAAAGAAATAAAATTGGAATTGATGAAACAATACTTACCGGCAGAAAACTGTAGTAGTATGAATGCACCGAAACTTAACCTAGAAATTGAGGCGGCTTTGTCAACCCTTAATATTAAAAAAGATCTGTTTAGCCAATACAAGCAGAATCAATTATCAAGTTGTTTAACAGCTATAGGTATAGTCCTTAATTGGGCTTTGTCCACTTCTAAAGATACGCTACCACACGCACAGGAAATTATAAAACCATTAAGTGACGCTGGACGACTCCTGTGTGACTGCCATTACAGAGAATCACAGTCAAGGCGATATGCCGTCATTAACAATTTGAATAAAGATACTCGAGATATTGTGAAGAATACAAAGATCGATCAATACTTATTCGGTTCCAACCTTTCTGAACACCTCAAATCGGCCAAAGCAATTTCCAAATCTGGTCTGGAAATGAAGAGTACTCAGCGCGCTCTGTATAAGCCTCCGACAACACAATACCCAAGGGGGGCTTTAAACGCGAGGGGGGTTCCACGAGCAGCAGCCGGCCAGCCGCGTCGGAACCCCGCGCCACGGAGGCCAGCAACAGCGCCGCGGGATCGCCGCGCAGACTCGTACCGCCAGAACCGGACCAGCTCGGCGCGCCTGCGGAACAGGAAGCGCTGACATCATTAACCAAGGTAGCAATCGCAGGTAGATTGCAATATTTTTATCATAACTGGCGTCGCATAACCAGTGATCCAATAATTTTATCTTGGGTACGAGGCTATAGTATACCGTTTGAGCAAGAACCTGTACAAACTATTCCTCCCCAAAATTCCCGTAAATCGATGTCAGAATGCAAGATTATTGATAATTGTATCACAGGATTATTAAAATCAAAGTCTATAACAACCTGTGAGCCCTGTGAGGGACAATTTATATCACCCATATTCACATTACCTAAAGCTAACGGCGAACATCGCTTTATTTTAAACCTTAAAAAATTAAATAATTTTATTGAACTTAAACACTTTAAAATGGAAGATTACAGAACAGCATTAAGGTTATTAGATAAAAATAATTTTATGGCAACTTTAGATTTAAAGGACGCCTATTTTTTAATCCCTATAAATACTATTGATAGGAAGAAATTACGTTTTCAATGGAAATCACAACTATACCAATTTAACGTTTTACCTTTTGGTCTATGTACTGCCCCGTTTGTGTTTACCAAACTGTTAAAACCTGTTCTACAGTATCTACGATGTAGAGGTTTGATGTCAATTAATTATTTAGATGATTTCCTATGTATTGGACAATCATATGATGAATGTGCCTACAATATTAAACAGACACATAATGTCTTACAATCTTTAGGTTTTGTAATAAACTTCAATAAAAGTCAAGTAACGCCAAAGACAGAATGTAAATTTTTAGGATTTATTTTCAATACCGTAGATTTGACTATTTCTCTTCCTGAAGAGAAGAAACATCGTATCTTAAACAAAACTATAGAATTCCTGAATTTAAACAAATGTTCAATCAGGTACTTTGCTGAATTTATAGGCCTACTGACTTCTGCATGCCCTGCAGTCAGTTATGGATGGATTTATACAAAATTATTTGAAAGGGAAAAATTTCTAGCTCTGGGTAACTCATATGACTATAACAAGATAATGACATTGTCAAATTCATTGAAACAGGACTTCCATTGGTGGGAAAATAATATTAAAAATTCAGTATGTCCTATTCGTAATAATGATTATACTCTCGAAATATACAGCGATGCATCAACCACTGGTTGGGGTATAGCTTGTGGTAACGAAAGTTCACACGGGAACTGGACTGAATCAGAACTTAGTATGCATATTAATAGTTTAGAATTGAAAGCTGCCTTTTATGGTTTAAGAATATTCGCTTCTGTGCTAAGAAATTGCAATATTCTGCTGAGAATAGATAACACAACGGCGATCAGCTACATAAATCGAATGGGAGGTATACAACATCCACATTTAAATGAAATAGCCCGCAATATTTGGCAGTGGTGTGAACTTAGGAAAATTCATATATTTGCTTCATATGTTAAATCTTCGGATAATATTATTGCTGATAGGGAATCACGTAAAGTTAATGTGGATACCGAATGGGAGCTAGCTGAGTATGCATTCTTGGAAATCATAAATAAACTGGGTGTTCCCAACTCTTTTTGCTAGCTCACAAAATTATAAATGTCCAAGATACGCCTCATGGAAGCTTGATCCCCATTCTGAAATAGTAGATGCCTTCACTTTCAACTGGAAAGACATTTCCTTCTATGGCTTTCCCCCGTTCAGCATTATAACGAAAGTTTTGCAAAAAATAATTAGAGATAAGGCAGAGGGTATACTAATTGTACCCTACTGGCGTTCACAACCTTGGTACCCACTATGGACAAAATTAATAATATCAGATAAAATGTTTTTTGGACCCGATAAAGATTTGTTGTATTCTCCTTTCAGAACACACCATCCACTATATGCAGACCTTATCCTAGTGGCAGCGAGATTATCAGGCAATCGATGATAGCTCGAGGTGTTCCGGAGACATCTTTGGGTATCGTAATGGCTTCATTTGCACCAAAAACCTTTAATCAATATAACTGTACCCTGAAATCTTGGCTAATTTATTGTCAAGACAATAATTATGACATTTTTAAAGCCAGTAGTACTCAAGTGATTTCCTTTTTAACAGTAAAATTTAACGAAGGGGCTAGTTATAATACGATAAATACACACAGATCTGCCCTCTCAATTATTTTAGGTACAGAAATCACGCTAAATTGTTGTATCAATAGGTTCCTGAAGGGTGTTTATAGGTTACGACCTCCCAATCCTAAGTACACAGCCACTTGGGACACTAATAAAGTATTGAGCTATGTGTCTAGTTGGTATCCTTATACGGATATAACACTTGAATGTTTATCAAGAAAAACAATTGCTTTATTATCAATAGCTTCTGCGCAAAGAATGCAGACACTAAGTTTAATCAGATTAAAAAATATCAGTATTGAAGATGATATGATTATAATTAAAATATCCGACTTAATTAAAACCTCGAGACCTGGGACCTTCCAACCCCTTATCAGGTTACCCTTTATTCGCGAAAATTTATCTATATGCCCAGCTACCGTTGTTCAAGCTTACATTGATAAGACTTCATCCTTACGTATCAATCACAATCAATTAGACGACCACTTGTTCATTAGCTTTCGAAAACCTCATAAAAAGGTATGTTCGCAGACACTAGCTCACTGGGTCAAAAAGGTTTTAGAGGACAGTGGCATTGATATATCCATATTTGGAGCCCACAGTACTCGCCACGCCTCCACGTCAGCCGCGCATAGGCTAGGTGTAAACCTGGAAGTGGTACGGAAGGCCGCAGGTTGGAGTAATACTTCTAATGTTTTCTTAAAGTACTATAACAGAGATATCATTAACTCGGTTAACAACGATTTCGCTACTGCTATATTTAATAATCTTTAATTATATTTAGACAAGAAATTATCTTAACATCACACCTCGGTTTCCCTGAAGGGCTTGGCAGAGGTGTTCTCAAATTAACGTACATTCATAGTTTAAATTTTATGTTTAAGTCTTATGTTAGAGGGCGCAAGCCTATTACCTCAACTGAAGATAAATTCAGACTTCAGAATCAGAATATTAAAATGAACAATCATGTACACCTATCGAATCGACTAAGTTAGTTAAGATCAGGATAGATGTAACTGGATGTAGCTAACAATAAAAGTCTGATTAATAAGTAGAATATTTAGATATTTAATTATTGTTATATATATAACCTGAATGAATAGTAAAGAGAATCATATTACTACAATGTTTGCTTTCCCTTTTTTGTCATGATACTTACTCTAAACATCTGCAAGTAAATTTGTAATCGTCTTCGGTTGAGACCCGAAGTATAATTAAGAATCAAACGAACTTACCTTGTGAAGTTTGATTCCAATTATGCGAGGGTCTCAACCGAAGACGATTACAATCCCACCCATCCCTATGAGAACCCTTACAGACAAAAAGGAAAATTCAAATATATTAGGTTATCAGCTAGAAGCTGATATTTCTCTAAAATTAATGAATAAAGAGCGGGACCGAAAACGCCGCGTGCGGGCGGGTGGGAGCGAGACGGGACGCTGCGTCATGGTTTTGGTTCTTATTTTTTTTTTTTTATTAGCTATGACTATCTAAAAGTGTGGCAAAGACAGCACCTTCTCATGTACTGCTGCAAGTAAATTTGTAATCGTCTTCGGTTGAGACCCTCGCATAATTGGAATCAAACTTCACAAGGTAAGTTCGTTTGATTCTTAATTATACATTTTTTAAATTATTTCTTTAATTTTATATACCATTACAATTATTTTTAAATGGTTAAATTGGTAAAAAAATTAGCTTTCATTTGACACATTGAACTTCTGTTTTGGATTACTTTACGCTGTAATATAAATAAATTAGCTTCTTTTATTTCTCCTGAAAAAATTGATTTTTGATATTACCGCTTTATTGCCCGGGGCCAGCGATTATGATGTATGCTTATACAAATCGATGTATTTGTTTGTAAAATATTACCTACTCATTTTTTTTTTCAGAATCAATATAGTAGCAACCCTAGTGAGTCCGGCAAGTTTAGGAGTCAATTTTGTGATACGCTTACCAAGATTTAGAACATTTTTTATTTTAAAGGTAGATAAATTTTACGTATCTGTTAGCATTTTCACTAATATAAAGTTTAGATAGTACTAATAAAGAAATAGTAAATTATTTAAATTTAATTTTATATTATTGTTATAACACGAAATAATAGGAAATACCTACTTTATGCCTATTGCATAACTCTAAACTGTTAGCATTTTTGTACATAGCGTTGAATTCATATAATCCTCCCAGCGAAAATAACAAACTTTTGAATTATCAAAGGTTATGTGGAAAAAAAATTGTATCCCTACTGGACTATCAGTACCTCATGCTAATACTTGCGACCGCTTTAGACCACCAAGGCAGTTACGGGTAGCCACCTATTCCTTGTCCCATAAACAATAAACTCCATAATACGAATCACCTCCCAACTTCCCTAATAGCATTTATACGACATAGTCCACAAAATAAAGCACTTGTTCCGGCAGGATTGCCTGACATTTACCAAATGACGCGTGTAAGCGATTGTATCCAGCTACCCTCACTCGAGAACTATGCTCACGGGTTAATGGTCCACTAATGTCTTTATATTACAATGGAAATGGAAATAAAAATTCATGTAATGTTAGGGGGCGTTAGGGATAATATTGTATTAGTTAGTTTTTGTGAAATTGTTTGTGTTTGAAGCGAGTGACTATGCTTTATATTCTAACTCTCTTACTAATAAACGTGAAATAAAGTTATACAAGGAATAATCATACATTTTCATAGGTTTATACTTGGTATACTCGTAACTGTATTCTGTGTTTATTAGTAAGAGGGTAAGTCATTGCCTCCACTCGACTCAACCTCGAATCAGCATCCTTCAAACAAGTCAATTTGTTATGGCTGTTATATCAGCATCCCATGGCTTGTTATTTATTGACATTAATCGAGAGTTTTCCAGTTGTCCTGGTGGCTGAGTCGAGTAGAGCATCCACTCCACTCGACTTTTCTCACTCAAAGTTTCTTCCCCCCTGCCTCAGAAAACTACTGGTTGTCACTTGTAGATCTTTAACAATCGTTACGGCTTACGGGTAGTTAGAAGCCCGAAGGTCTGACGCACAATGTTATTTACAATACAGTTGTTAAACATGGCGTACTTTCAGAGGCTATAATTATGATTTGAAAATTAAAGCTTATGCATAGGCATCTTTCTGTTACGCGGTCGTGACTTTTGTTTACGAGCACAGACTACTTAGAGATACTTACGTATTTTACGAGCTCGATCATTACTTTTGCAGTTGAGTTTTAAATTTATAAGTCAATTTAAAAAGTTTAGTAGCAAAGAGTTTTCATACATAGAATAAAATGGGATAGATTTTATACGAGGAAAAATGAATGATTCCGTATGTTTTAGCATTGAACTCTCAAAAGTCTTTTAAATGGTTGTTGAATCCAGTTTTAATTTAATTATTTTCACATCAACATTTGTCTAAAGTCGAATAGGCTGTATAGGCTGTTTTCGTTGTAAAAAATGTACAATTGCAAAAACGCGCCATTAGTTAGTCAATTTAAAAAAGTTTAGAAGCAAGGAGTTTTCATACATAGTATAAAATGGAATAGATTTTATACGAGAAAAAATGAATGATTCCGTACGTTTTAGCATTGAATTCTCAAAAGTCTTTTAAATGGTTGTTTAATATATTTAATTACAAGTTCCAATTTAATTATTTTCACATCAACATTTGTCAAAAATCTAATAGGCTGTGTTGGCTGTTTTCGTTGTAAAAAAAAATATGTCCAGTTGCAAAAACGCGCGAAATTTTTTTTTTTTTGAATAAACAAATCTAATTCTTTGATTAGTTTTTACTATTTCCCACAACTGTATTGAAAAATGTCGTGTGATACACGGTTGTGTAGGTTGCAAACTCCTGTCATTAAAAACCCTCGCCTTCGGTTCGGGCTTGTTAATGACAGCTCGTTTGCAATAACCTACTTTCCACCCTTATATCACAATGTACTATATCTTAAAATAAAGTTTACTTATATTTAAACAGCTAAAGTCTGTGCCAAATAAACATGATTTCTCTCTTTTCTTTATTTTAGGACAGTCAGCCAAAACATGACTAAAACAGCAAAATTTCATGAGCAAAACATGATCTCTCGAAGAAAACTTCTTGAAACAAGGGTCAACACAAGAGAAGAAGAAGAATATAAAGTTTAAAACACAAACAAGCAATATTAAGGTGAACAGGTTAAGCCATTAACGCCAGCGCAAGTTGCACAGTTTGAAAGAAAACAATATTCTATGCGAACTTTATGTGGCTGACTGTTACACCGGACTGCTGCATAAAATACCTGAAAGAATACCTTTTTAGGGTTCCGTACCCAAAGGGTAAAAACGGAACCCTATTACTAAGACTCCGCGATCCATCTGTCTGTCTGTCTGTCTGTCCGTCTGTCTGTCTGTCTGTCTGTCCGTCTGTCTGTCTGTCTGTCCGTCTGTCTGTCTGTCTGTCTGTCCGTCTGTCACCAGGCTGTATCTCATGAACCGAGATTGTTGGTTGTTGTTGGTTGTTGATAAGACCGCCTTTGTACCCGTATAAATAAGTTTTTCTTGTAAATGTGTATAATTTTATGGTGTACAATAAAGTATATTCTATTCTATTGTTAGAAAGTTGAAATTTTCACAGATGATGTATTTCTGTTGCCGCTATAACAACAAATACTAAAAACAGAATAAAATTAATATTTAAGTGGGGCTCCCATACAACAAACGTGATTTTTTTGCCATTTTTTGCGATAATGGTACGGAACCCTTCGTGCGTGAGTCCGACTCGCACTTGGCCGGTTTTTTAATTTAAGCTTGACCACTATCTCACCGATGGTAAGCGATGGTGTGATCGATGGTGAAACACGGTTGCCTAGAAGTACGTATGTTAGGTTAGCAAGTAGTTATAGATATAGATGTGCGCTCTGCAAGTCGTGCGCTTACGCGTCAGTGTGTCAGACTGCGACTGTCAGTGGAATAAACAGCTTGATACCGAACGGCTGTCTTTTATTTAACAAATTAGTAACCTATTCACTTTTGACTTCTAGGTTGTGGCGTTGTAGGTTGTAGAGTAGGTCAGGCGCCTTACTAAAATGTACTTACGTGACAGTTGTTCCAGATCGATATCAAGTATTGGCCGTCTTTCAGCTGAATGAATACTAATTTTGAGAGATTTTCAGAAGAAAAATTAGTAGATATTTAATAACGTGCCTGTGACGTTCGATCTAAAATATCAAAAGACTATTTTGGATGTTATTATCTACAAAAAATGATATTTAATAATAAAAATATGATCTTATTTATTTAAGCGCCTACAAAAAAAATCATAGCACAGAAACCCACGAATGAGTTTGCTGCACCATAAATTATCAAGGAACGATCACTAGCATTCAAGACTTCTCTCGCGTTGAACCAATATCAATGCTTTCAAATGATAGAATCGCGTGCACGTTCCTTGATAACTACCGGTTGCAAGTGGAAACGAAGCTTTGATTTAACATAGGTACTAGTGAGTTATGTGTATGTGTTCTATCGATAAAAGACTACTCAGTATTTCTTGCGAGATATTTTTAGAGATTAGTTCAAGGATGAATCTTTGCTCATGTATTTTCTGTAGACTACAAATTACATTACCATTCTATTGTAAAATAAATAATAATTAAAAAAAAAACACGCTTTAATAGAAAACCAAACTAAAAAGTAGAAAATAATGTTTAATCAATTTAAATTAAGAATAGTGTGAATGACAAAAAAAATATTTTATTGTAAAAAAGCGTGGGGTTTTTTTATTTTTAACTTTTTAGTTCAATCGCTAATCCTGAAGAATCTGGTTAGGATAATGGAACAAACTAATCAAATTATTGCATTGTCATCGGTCCTTGATAAGTGTGCAAAATTTTAAATTAATCTGACGTTTTGAAGGGGGTGAAAATCACGTTCAAAGATTCCGTTACATAGATTTATACATACCAAACTAATAAAAGCGTGTTAAAAAGTGAAATAGGTACACTAGGCCGCACTGCAGTGGTAACAATACTAGTATAAACTGGCCTCGTATTGTTTTGAAATACTGTGTTACCACTGAAGCTCAAATTCATATTAACTATATTTGTCAATTAAACCAAACCAAACCAAATTGTTTTAATTTTACAGGCATTTTTGAACTGTAAAGGAATGAGTCACTAAGAGTGTTTTTTTGTGTTTGGTTTGCTCTTGACTCTAGTCTAGGTCAGAGTTGACAGAGACAGAGTCGACGATGGAGTGGGCTTATCCAGAATGCATGTTCGAAAGTGTAGATCTTTATGGAATGATATGGCTCGTTATGTGCTAGAAACTCCATGAACACTCTTTTTTGTTAACAAGTTCTCACCGTAGTTTTCCGAAAACCTACGGTTTTTCTATGTAAAACCTCGTTCAGGCAATCTGACGATAACTTTCCCAACGCATCATTAAATACCTACTCTTATATTACGATACTGACCTCGTAAATTTCACACGAAAACAAAAAATGTCTCCATAAAACTACAAAGACCTACGGTGTAACTACATTTAAGCTTCACCAAGTTCAAATGACATATTCATATTAAAATTTATGACTCAACTTTAAATAGTTACGACCAGCTATGCAATATAAGTTTCATTGTTCCTCTTGCCAACATAGGCTAATAGCTGCCTGTATTATGCTATAAATATTTCAAGAAATATGGCGGAAGCGCGGCCATCTTTTTTATAGTAATATAATAAAAAGTTATTGTTATGATAATGCGGTATGAAGAATTGAAGATTGATGAGATGTTTTTTTGTGTAATAAATACTTATTTTCTCGTGTTCCCGTATTGGGACAAATTAAAGGACGTTATGCCGTGGTGAAAATATTATGCAGTAAGCTAGGTCCACTGCTGGACATAGACCTTCCCTAAGTGTCACCACATCGATCAGCCCTGAGCGTCTCGCATCCAACGGATTCCCACAACCGTAACCAGGTCATTGGTCCACCTAGTGGAAAGCCTTCCAACGCATCGTTTTTTCGGTACGCTGTCTCCACTCCAGAACTTTTCGGCCCCATCGACCATTAGTTCTGTGAACAATGTGCTCTGGCCACTGTCACTTAAGGTTGGTATTATTAGTATTAATTTAGTTTAAGCAAGGTGGTAGTGAGGTTAATTTTCAGCAATTTCATAGATTGGTAGATATTTTAAGTGGTGTCACCACACTTGGAGGCTTTTTCCTGAATCACTATTCTAAGACCAAAACTATTCGATGATAAGACAACTGATTTCTGCTTCTGCAACCTATATGTAGACAACATTATTATCTAGGGAGTTTCAAGCATGGACATGGCTATATTTAGTACAGTTTAATATACCTTAAAAGAGTAGCCGATAAATCCAGATGTCTACGATAGCCTGTTCATATAAACTACCTTTTTAAGATCTATGTTCATTGGTAGACGATTCAGAAACCAAGAGGAAGACGTATTAATTTATTGTTAAATTCTGGGTATGATCAGTAACTCAATAATAGACACAATGTGCTCTAAAAATCTACATTCCATCTGCCTTAATCAAAATAGAAACCGTCAACCTCTGCATACAGCTAAAGTGCAAAAAGAGCAAAAATGCAGGGCCGTAAACAAACCACATTTCGAAGGCCGCGTCCATATTTTAAAAAGTCCGAAAACTACTCCGTTGTGTCTTGCGCTATGAATAGTATTTCGCTTAGAATTCAGCTCTTAAAGAAATTCTTGTATCTCCACTAATGTGTTGGGTCAATGTATAAGCGAGAGCGAGGTTCAGAGGGAACTAATAGGCGTTGCACAGATGGGGTTCCGGGGTGCTCTTTTAGGAGGTTACGGGGCCCCTTCTACGTGCTGATCACATGGGTGGTTTTAGTGAGGTAAAAATCCTAAACTGCAGGGTCTTATTCCCAAAAGTCCAGGTGTCTTTTGAAGGTTTCCCACGTCAAAAAAATAGGAGCTTCTTGCAGCTTTTGACAATCACGCCTTTGACAGCCATATCTAGATCTACAGACTCAGACTCAATCTTCATATCTTTTTCTTACAGTGACGAATGGCAATCAGTGCCCAGAATGCGTGCAGGCAACAGGATATTGTGATCACCATTTTGTGTGCTTCATTTCATCGAAAATCATTTAGCTTTGGTAGGTAAAGTTTTAGAGCTTGCTGGAGTCAATGAAAGATTGCGCTATATAAAGTTAGAAGATTTTCAGCTAATGATCAGTACAAGAATATTACCTCACTTTTGGGGAAGTTCGGTAAAAAGTAGCTGGTGCACCAAGAGACCAAACAAAGTCTTTCGCTGATTGTACAAGTAAGAATCATTATGATGTTTGGCCATATCATCCGCAATGAAAGCTCATTGAAAAGATTGGCGGTACAAGGCAGAGAAAAAAATACAGTCTTATCGATAGTATAGGTATAGATTTGTAAAAGAATAAAATTTAAAAAAAAACCGTCTTCCAAAACAAAACTAACTTTCGTTTCGGAAGTGTAGTCTTTGGTACCTCCTTGTTTCATAATTTTGTAACATCTTTTTCACTTAACATTATTTTAAATTATTTTTAATTTTATCTTTACAAATCAATACTGTTTCATGTACGGGATTTAAACAACAAATTTAACGGTGCATAATATAAAAAAGGCCAACGTTTTCGCGGCCGATGACCCACTAAATGAACTGATAACATTTAATCTTTTAGGAAGTGTATTCTCACTGAATGTACACATCAGAGCAGAGCCACGATAAGAGAAAGACGGAGAAATCGCGCAAAAGCCGCAATTAACCTATAAGACGATCCATGACCGCCAGGAGTGCACGACTAAGAAGAACAAGAACACCAAGAGAAATGTAGCCCTTTACCTGATGAACCTCTTCCTACTCTAAAGTATCTTCATTACCATTCAAAAGATCTATTCTTCACAAGACCATTTAGGCTTTAACACAACTTACGAGCAAAATCCCCAATTTGTCACTTATAAATTAAACTCAGAGAAAACTGCCTCTACTCAGCAATGTCGTTAAGGACATCAAAATAACTTATGTGTTACATAAATCGCTTAGAATTCAAGGCTTGCACGCTTCCCGCCCTAACTCAAGTCAGTGACAGGAAGTGAGTGTTGGAAAAATGGCCGTGTTTCCGGCACCGTAATGGTGGCTTGCTCACTACTGGGGCCGGTCTGGGAATTGGTAATACGCCTGTGTTACCTTCGCTATGTTTAGTTGGTTGGTGATGTGCAGAAATGTGGGCAAGACTGGGAAATTTTGTTTAGGATGTTGAATTTTCGGCTGGGTCATTAGTTGCAAGTGTGAATAAGGGCCGATTTCACCAATGACATCAACTAAACTCAGTTTAAGCAAATACAGCATCCTGATTGGTTGAGACCGCTGAGAAATTACCAATCAGAACGCTGTAATTGCATAAACTGAATTTGTGTTGAACTAATCGCGATTAGTATCTTTGGTGAAATTGGCCCTAAAAAGTTAGAGTTAGTTTTTTTTTAAAGTACAAAAGGTGTAAATAAACTAGTAAAAAAATATTGACAAACATATATTATCATCACGCCTGTGTACAAAAGGATAGGGCTTGGTACAGCGGTGCACCTATAGTAAGTATATTGGCATAAACAGGGAACAAGTCAAAACTCCGGTCTGCTTCTGTGAAATTCCAGATGAAAAACTCAATAACATAGCGAGCACCATACCAGAGAGGCAGGTTAAAATTATATTTATGTGGCATAATCCTATTTAGGAAACCTTATAGGATCACTTCGTTGTCTATCTGTCTGTCGTCGTCTTTTCGCCCTTGTCCCATGTTACTTGGGGTCGGCGCAACACGTTTTCTTCTTCCGTCCTGTCACGCTACTCCCATTTCTTTCACATCACCCCTCACTCAATCCATCTTTTCTTTGGTATTTCTCTCCGTCCTCATTTATATTCATAACTCTTTCCTTCTGGAACAAGTCACACTCCACTGTGAAATTCCAAATCCAAAAACCCAATAACACACTTTGCCTGATCCGAGAACAGAACCCAGGCTCTCATGGACAGCAATAGCGCTTGCCTTCATTAGACCAACGAGACAGTTTAAAAAGGTAGCCTACTAATAAGTTCCTTTGATTAGGTTATCCCCTTTCATTCATTCTCTCAGCTTGTAAGCAAACCCCTTATATTTTTTGCCACACAAAACCCACATAGTGTTCTGAGAAACACACAACACTGACAATATCATCCATACAGTTTGCATTTGGTCTTCACTTTAATTAGGACCCCGTTTGTACACAAACGAATACGAAGGCTCACGAATTCAGGAGACTGGTGGATAGTGACGTCACAGTTATTAAGTTTGTATGTTAATCTTTGGAATTTTTACAAAAGAAGATTTTTTTTTTCAGGTGTTTAGTTTAACTTCAAGCTAGCGGTAGCAAGGTAATGTTTGTAAGTTACTCGTAGTTATTTCCGCCTTTTGTACATAACTATTTCTCTGCTTCCAGTCAGGATAATAAGCCAGAGACATCATCATCAGCCTTTTCATTGTTCCCACTGCTGGACCACAGGCCTCCTCTCTGTGAGAGGGAATGGACCGTACCTAATCCACCACGCAGGCCTAATTTGGGTTGATGGATCTCACATGTATTCGAATTTTGGTTCTAAGACATGCCGGTTTTCTGACGATGTTTTCTTTCACCGTTTTGAGAGCAGTGGTGATGATATAATTTACACAATTAAAGCGCCTAATAAACCAAAGTACTAGCTTGCTATCCTAGCTACGAAAAAAAGCCTAGTGTAGACTGAGTATTATTCGAAACGACCTTATTTATTTATTTATTTATTAAAACTTCATACAATATAAAAGTTCATAGGCGTACTTAATACCTGAGGCATCCTCTACCAGTCAACCACGGCTATAACCAAACCAAACCAACCAACCAAACCAACCAACCACCAAACCATAACCTTCCAAAATTAATTCACCTCGGAACGTGTTATCTGAGGTTTTCTGGTGTGCTTATTCCGAGTTTTTTAACAAACTCACTCGTGATAACGTAAACGACCTCTTATGTCAAAATGTATACAAAGAAAGTGGTTTCTTCTTACTGTCACCAGAAATTTACATTAACGCGAATAAGGGTGAGTAAAAACTCACACTAAGGCCTCTAAGCAGAAGATTAGCAATTCAATGCCTATCTGTCCAATATTATTATGTCCCCGACCTAGCCCATGCACAAGATCGAAGATGATGGTAAAGGTACAAGTAATCATATCTCACAAATACAAGTACATTCTGATAAAAATACTACTACTCTTCAATTCGTGCACCGCGTAACACAAACGTCAAAGAGTAAAGAAGAATAGAAGCGACTCGTTGGGTTACGTAAGTGCGTCGTTGCTTTGTGACGCACGGTCAAGTTCTGCTTAAACCCCGACTCTATACCCTTGTTGTACCGTGCTTGTACCGAGCTTGTACCCTGCTTATACCCTGCTCATACCCTGAGGGTTTTCCTTGTGCAAGGGTTTATTTACAAACTTTTTTATATTAATTAATTCGGTCTAGGCATGTCACGGATGTTATTGGTGAAGTTCTTCAGAAATGCCAAATGCGCAGTACTGGCGTGCATGTATGACTATATTATGTATGGACGTAAATGAAGCAACAGGAGTATGTAAGGATCGTAGCAGGTGGTGTTCTATATTTTCTGCCTACCCCATGGAAAAAAGGTTTGGTTTATGTTTGTATGTATGCAGGGATGTCTTATGACCTCAATATTAGTGCTCGTTTCAGAATAATTAATTGCTATATACATATTTAGTTTTCGGTGCATTTTGTTTTTTTTTTTTTTTATTTATTATGGGTTAGCTCTTGACTCTAGCCTAGGTCAGAGATGACGGAGACAAAGTCGACGATGGAGTGAGCTTACCCAGAAGAAGCCTGTTTACTCTAACTTTGAAGAGATTCGGGTTGTATGCGTTTGGAAACACAGACGTTTTGGGACAAGCCTGCCACTCTTTTCACCACTGCAACTTCTGAGAGCCAGAATACACAGTGGCAAGGAGACCATACACCAGAAGCGAAGGAGCAAATATATGTAGATCAATACCTTTGTGCTTTTCTATCTGAATATATAATTTTCTTTATTAAGTGTTTTGTGAATACCTAAAGAAATAAAGCGTCTTAAGATAAAAATATGCAATTTCTTAAAGTTTTATGTGAACCAATTTCTTCTCATAATTAAAATATGAAAATCAGGCATAATTTTCAGGGAGTTTGTAAATTATTTGACGAAATCTGTACGTCACACACGTATACGTAGTTTAGACATCTCGCACAGTTTAATCTAGACTGCATTGTAATTACGAACTGTTAATGAGGACATGCTATTTAAAAAAAGTAATAAAAACTATTTACTACAAAATTAAGAAACAACTAATTAGTAGAATAATTTCTGGCGGAAATAGTCATATTTTAAAGCCATTTGTTTTTTTTTTGCTATATTCTACTCGACTGTTCTGGGCACAAGCACAGAATAATTAATAGTACAAGTACAGAAGAGTCACTTCGTGCAACGATTCATTGAAATAGAGACTCCTGCTAGTAAGCAACAAAATGCAATTCAGCTCGCATAAGCGCTCAGTGCCTAACGTGATATTCACCTAAACGTTGCCGCTCTCTTCTAACGCGTAGCTCCGTCGCTGTCTGGCGCGGTTTGACTCGGCTCGTAAGGGTTGTCGACTTGCCGCTTTCGCTTACGACAACATATTAATTGTCTAATAATAATAAAATTAATATACGGTTGGGTCTAGGTATGCTACATGTCTAAGTAGGTTCATATCTCGTTCGTTTTATGAACAATTATTGCATTTCTAATAGTAAATAGTTTCCAGCGTAATCGCTTTGCGGAAAACCATCTTCTTCAAATAATATATTATATGGTTGATAACAATTTGTAATAAGGTCATCTCTATTTCGAAGCGCAGAAATGTAAACTAAAAATGTAATCAACCATAGGTATACTCCTATTTGCATTTCAAATACCTACCTACCTATAGATACGTTATAGTAATAAAAAAATAAATCAATTTATATTTGTGAACAACACGAAAATCTAAAATATCTAAGTAGGTAGGTACCTAATTATTAGTATTTCACACACCTATTCATTCTTTTAGGAACACCAAAATGCCTAAATTTTTATACAAAACTCGTACTCATTATGCACCTACTACCGATAGTTACAGAGTATTTATGTAATGATTTAAATAGGTACAACAAAATAGCTTACCTTTCAAAATCTTTCGGTACTTTAAAAAAACTTAATATCGATTCATTGTTCTTTGCTTTATTTAAACACCCGTAAACACAACAATATCTTTTAAAGGCCTTAGAAGTACGTTTAGAAGTCATCGTTCTTTGCTGCATAAATCATAGAATTAATAACGTGGCTAACGTGCGAGCCTAACGGTAAGCGGCAACCTAATGCGTTATTCCCTCTGCAAGGTACCGCCGGCCGATCGTACCTAAACTGCGGAGTGACACCCCCCTGGCACAAGGTCTCCCACATATACCTTACATGTCTATTTCTGCTCCTTTTTCTGGTCAATCTATCAGCCGATCTATTTCGGTGAAGTGAACATGATGAGCTGCCAGTCCATCCATTAAAGGTGCAATGAGATTTTACTTCAAGCTTACTGCAAGGCGGCGGCGGCTTCACTGTCCACGGTGAGATGTTTACAGTGCCCTTAGTGCGAGTTTTACTCACGCTCAACCACGTTAACGTAAACTATCTCTTATGTCAAAATGTATACAAAAAAACAGGTTTTGCCGTGCCGTCACCAGACGGCGCTTATCCAGATTCAATACATTGGCGTTAACGTTAACGCGATTAAGCGTGAGTAAAAACTCGCACTAAAGCCTCAGAATACCACAACTGGAATTGAGCCAAATCACCAGCAAATTTTTAGACACCAGGCACCCACTGAACGGGATATGAACCGCTTTATGCATCTTCCGATTTAAAATGATAGACATGTAACACCTTCCTACCCGCTCTGTGTTCGCGTGGTATAGTTATCTATTTATATACTTCTATACTTAAAAAGAGGAAAGATTATAAAGAGGAAAGATTTGTAGTTTTGGATTTTTGTATGTAACGAATAAACTTAAAAACTACTGGACCGATTTCCAAAATTCTTTCACTGTTGGGAAGCTACACTATCCCCGGGTGACATAGGCTACTTTTTATTTCTGTATTCTTACGAACGGGAACGGGAACTACGCGGTCGAAACCGCGAGGCGTCCGCTAGTGTGATTCTAAATCACCTGATTTATAAAAACAAGAATAGCTACTTATATTCTAAAGTCGTATCCACTCTAAACCTCGCATCATCCGCATCGCATGTAATTTATCAAAGTCAGGGCAAAGCGTCGTAGCGTTAATTACGTTGTGTCGGATCACTCATCGACGTATCGACGTATCGACGCCGCCGATGTGTTCGTCGATATAGCGACGTGTTTAAAACTGTAGGCTCGACGGTAAGACTGGATCGATCAGTTGATCTGTAGGTCGGAGAAAGAAGTAAAATGGTGAGGCTCTATGGTCATACTTTTTATTGCCTTCTAAACGTAAACTAAAGTAAACCTAACTCTTTAATTTTTCAATATTTTTTCTTACAATTGACTGATAATTCAAATATTATTTATGGTTTGCTTGAAGTCTTGTCTTGTCTGGAGGTGTGACCAGACTGGACAAAGTACGAAACGCATAACCGCGATAGTTTCAAAGTCCGTATAGCACAGTAGCAAATCTAAGCTCGCAACCACAATGAGGAGCCAAATAATGCGGTCACTGTAGCCGAATCCGGCTAGATGGCTTCGTCATCATCATCATCAGAGAAACTAACTAAGAGCCGTCTCAAATGGTATGGTCACGTGGTGCGAAAAGGCGAAGAACATGTAGTGAGGAAAGCATTCCATCTACCTGAACACAAGAGAGGCAGAGGACGACGTCCAGCTACGTGGTGGACTAGCATGACGAAACTTCTATTGAAGGAAGAACTGCCCGACCCGAGAACCCAGGACAGATTGTCATGGCGCCATAAAATTAGGAGAGCCGACCCCATCTAAAATGGGATAGAGCGAGGAAGAAGTTTGGTTTAGATGACAATCAAAACAAACACGGTAAGTTAAAAGCTAAAAAAATATAGGTACCATTAAAGGTTGTCTAAGCTTAAGCTGCGCAACCCTTTACTCGAAGTACTGATACAACATGTGGAGTATGTATAGAGAGATCATTGGTCCCTCAATCCCCCAGCTGGAGACGAATTTTGTAAATTGGAACTTGAAATTAATTTTGTTGTAGATTTCACATTATGAAAATGGTTTCAACGATCTCTTAAAATAATCGACAAATAGAAGAGCTACAACGAATAGTTTTCGAAATAAACGACAATGTTTAAACGTCCAACATAGAGATATAATTTGACCTTAAAACTCTAAAGAAATTAACACAAGAAAATACTCCGAATAACAAAAATAATTTGCTGACTAATAAACCCGAAGATATCTCAGAGAAATATCAGCAAAATAGAAGCAAAAGATACCGGAACAATGCTAAGATAAAAAGCATCAACTACAAGATCCATTTATCTTGAATACAACAGAACATTAACCGCTCTGAAGATCAATAACAATGTTATTTTATTTCAATCGCGTCGTTCTGCATTATTGCCATCATTTTACAAATGTTCAGGTTTCTGGAGTGGAAGAGAAGGAATACTTTGCAAACAGTTATAAAGGTCAGGGTGACTCGAGGAATTCATAATTAGATATGTTCTTAAACTGAAATGAGGCCGGCAGGTCGTTTATGTCGAATGCGAGAAAATTGCTATGAAAAACTAATAACTAACTTTGGAATACTTTCATTGTGCGTACAGCTAAGGAGTTGAATTCCCTGTCAGTCTTTGTTTTCTTATACCCACAATTAGAGTGAATAGGTTACTTCTTGGCAAGCGTGCTTCACCGTCGACCACATCATAGCTTACCATCAGGTAGGTGGGATAGTGTTGAAACGTGAGTCACGCTTGCCTAGATTTAACCTATTCACTCTTGACTTTGAGGTTTTAGGTGTTTTTCAATTATTCAAGTTTTAACAAAATCTGAGCAAAACATATTTTTTTCTCACCACTTGATCTCTCAATAGCCACTCAATACACACTAGCCGTAACAGCATGCTACAGTAGAAGATATTTTTTATCAAGCCACGCGCTAAATCATTCCTCTGAAACGCCACAGTACTAAATTACATTAATGATTCACAGAGCGAAGCTGTTCTAGCTACACCACTTACATTGTGGACTTGCGTATAAATACACTCAGACAAGTAAACATACATATACAGCAGAACATATTCTTCCTTGTATGGAGGATGTCTCGGCGCTTGGGTAAAGCCTATTTCCAGCAGTGGACGTCATTCGGCTGACATGATATGAGTAGGCCACCCCGCCAATAAAACAAATAACGGTATGATACGAATTACGAATAATCTTAAGTTAAATTTTTTTCCTTTATTTCAAAAAGTTCAACCGACTATAAAAACAATACAAAGTGAAAAATAACTACAATTTCGGAAGTCGGTGTTCCTGTTATCGTTTCTTCGTTTTTGACACATCATTGTAGTATTTGTTTTTGGAAGTCGGTTGCAAATTAAGATAATTTAAACAAAAGAAATTGTTAATGTAAATGTTGAAGTTGTTTCTTCTTGTTTAACCTATTCTGGAATATGTTGGTGCCTGTGATACAATGATTTTCATTAGTACAGGTATCAACGATTCTCTTTTCCCGTGTTTACTGTTAAAAATGTATGTAGTTTTTTTTGAACCTGTACATGTGTTTTTCCTGAATAAACGATTTTGTTATTTATTATTAAATTCGTACCATACCTTTATTTGTTTTATTAAATACTAGCGGACGCCTCGCGGTTTTACCCGCGTAGTTGCCGTTCCCGTGGGAATACAGGGATAAAAAGTAGCCTATGTTACCCGGGGATAGTGTAGCTTCCCAAAGGTGAAATAATTTTTGAAATCGGTCCAGTAGTTTTAAAGTTTATTCGTTACATACAAACATACACACAAATCTTTCCTCTTTATAATATTAGTATACCTTAAAAAAATATTCCAAAGGGAAAGGGCACGACTTAGTAGTTGCATGTAGTAAAATAAATATTTATAGTTAAATTTTAGGACTAAATGTTTTTAAGTTTTCTTAATTTTATGCGCACTTTGCAAGTGGACTACTCATATGCTTGACTGGGGCTTGATACCCTCATGATAGTTGCGTGTCCTGCGATTGTTGTTATAGGCAACTCAGGCAAATAGTCAAGCATACCTAGTATCCGAAAAGCCTGCTGGGAACCAATAACAATATTAATTTCCAGCAGGTATGTAGTTGTACGTTTCACTGTTTTATGTTTTTTTAATCATAATATGAAATAAATCAATAATCGTGAAATAAAATGCTAAATTGAAAACTCAGGCTAGAAACTGAACAAAGCCTCTTCAATCGTACGCCGTTTAACTTAATCTTTGACTGTTCACTTCCAGCTGCTTTTACTGGCTAGTAAAAAGTGTGGCTACACTGAAGATACCGTCGCTATTTTTGCAAAAAAATCATACGAAATTTCGTCAAAGTTCAAAGTTTACCTTGCCCCAACCAGCCGTTCCGTAGATTTAATGTGGATTATAAATCAAAAACAGGAGAAAGGCCGAAAATTTTATCCAAGTACTTCTCTTCAAGAGGGCGGTCTGTCGGCCTGTTAACAGATGTATGTCAGTTATCACTCCCTCCGTTCTCATCCCAGATTGGAACTGTTGGAAAACATGGAGAGCTTTGGGTTCCTATTTAGGAAAACGTATTGTTATAACCTACTAGGCTTTTGTAAAATTTTAAGGATCGTTTTACTTAGCAGTCGTAATTACCGAAGTATTTTTGTGTAATAATTATCTATATCTAATATATCTATACTAACATTATAAAGCTGAAGAAGTTTGTTTCTTTGTTTGAACGTGATAATCTCAGGAACTACTAGGTGGAATTGAAAAATTATTTTTGTGTTGGATAGCCCATTTATCGAGGAAGGTTATAGGCTATATAAAATATTACGCTACGACCAATAGGAGCGGAGCATAAATGAAAAGTGTAGCAAAAACGGGAAAATGATTCATTTTTGAGAGCTTCCGTTGCGTGCGCTGCATAAACGGTTTAAGTTACGAAACAATCATATATGTAGGTTAAGTAGGCATCCAGGGTAGGGTAGGTAGGGTAGATGGGTAGGTAGATAGCCAGTTAAGGCGCAATTATGCCCCAATGGCCTTGAGCATCCCGGCGAAGCTAAACTCACACACCGGCACGGCTCACGCATACATAGCGAGCGCGGACTGCGATCAAAGAGTATGCGTGGACGCAGAGATGCGACTAACAGGTTGCATTCTTGCCTACGATTCCGTAAATAAATATTAAGTTTTACTAGACATTATTTTTATATAATGTAGGTCGAACAAGTAAAACAAAATAGGTTACATTAAAACTCTATTTACGTACCTACAGCCCCCGTACCATGACGTGTCAAAACTATCATGGTTCGACAGTTTATTTTGAGTGGCCCTCGACCGGCAAGCGACCATTTATGGCGCCCGTTTTATTGTTTTTCTATTGTGTCTGTAATTATGCCGGCTGAGTTAGCACAGTCAAAATAAACTGGCTCTGAGCTTACGGTCGGCTCCTGATTTTTTAAGTTATTATATTCGTTTAAAAATACTAAGTAGGTCAGCGGTCCGCACCTGGTGTCACCGGTTCCGGGGTGACACGTTTTTTAGTGATAAATAATTTAGGTTTGAAGTTATTTAATCAAGTTATCTCAACAAAATAATTTAATTTATCAATTGAGATTTAATTTTAGAGATACCGAGGTTGAGAAGACATTTAAAAGCGGTCAAAAACATTGGCAGTTTCTAGCTGGGTGACTCTAGACTTTTTGAAATTCATCGTGGAATGGGACTTTACAGAATCTCTTCTGAATCTTATGGTCGCACTAAAGTTATTTATGAAAATTTACGTTTCAGTGAGAGGAGTTTCAGCAAACTAAAATTAATAAAAAATTACTTGCGGGCAACAATGACCGAAAACAGACTTAACAATCTTGGCATATTAACAATAGAACATGAGGAAACACAAAATAAAAAAATGTATGATATGATTTTCGAGTTTGCAGCTGCTAGAAAAAAGAGATTTTAGTGCTTGTACTTAGATTAGTATAAACAAATGTAGGTATAAGTAATTAGTAACTATTATTCTCGCAACCAGTGGATCCCCGCAACCTTCACCAGGTCATCGGTCCACGGTGCGAGACGCACGGGACCGGTTAATGTGGCGACGCTTGGGGGAGGCCTATGTCCAGCAGTGGACGTCTTTCGTCTGATATGATGATGATGATGAACTATTATTATCAAAATTTCTATTGTAATTATGAAAGACTTATTTGTAATAATTAAATAAAAACATACTATACGTTTATTGAATGTTTATTCATTTTAACAGATTTCATTCTTGGGTGACCACAATTATGCGCACCGGGTGCCACCCATGCTAGCTACGCCACTGACAGTGTGACAGGTCTAATCGTGGACTTGTAATTTTTTCCTTTTTACTTTAAAAATACTTAGTAGGTAATTTAAAATAATTACGATATCTTAATATATCTTAATTATAATCTGGAATGATATATAACTTTTCTCCGGAACTTCGTTCCGTATAAACATGTTTTAAATAATGGGTTCTAATGATAAATACCCCACATGCTTATGTGCATTTTTCTTGGATTCATCATGTGATGTTTTTTTGGATCCCATAATTAAAATGATTACCTATAATGTTTCCATATTTCTAAGTGAGTTTTAGCACATATAAGTGACATAAGTTGTGTCGTACTTTACCCAGTTTTAGCAACGTTAGTGGTAACAGTTTATTACTCAATACTCTCTGTATAAGGTTACAAATAAAACACTGTTATTCTAAAAATCTGTAAATTTTAATACTCTTGTACGGTTTTGTTCTCTCTCTCTCTCTCAAATCTCGAAAACTGAGGTTAAGCAATATGAAACTTTATAAAAGTGTTTTACAGCAAGAGTACTACACGTAAAAAATATCCTTTATATTATAATCCGTTGCGTGGTTAAGAAGTGAGCATTATGATTTATTTACACAATATAAATAAAAAGTATTTACAAATTCACATAAAAAAGTAGTCCACAAATAAATAACAATAAAGCGTCCACGCGCACGATTACGTAGGGTCCTCTGCGGCGAGCGAGCTAGTCTGTGAACGCACACTAATACACAATCTAAGTAAATATTTGCACTAACACGTGTGAATGCGCTTAGTCGGACGAAAGCGCGGCGGAGCAGCGAGCGACACAGCCTTCCCGTGCCAATGCTAACGCGCTACTGGCTTCGCCCCCGTAGAGAGCCAGAATATATACATTGGACCTTATTTTGCAAGACTTTCTTTGCAAATTATTGATTGATTTAAATAAGCAAAGTACCATCTAAAGAAACTCTAAATACCAATCTGTCTATCTAAAAATATTTTTAAACATACAAGTCGTTTTGGAGGAGTTTCGAAAAGTTGCGAAAAAATATCGTGTTGTTAATTATTTTTTTAATGCAAAACTATAAGTTACACGAAAAAACCTTTTGTTCCAAATAATGTACATGAATCAATAATAAATATATATTTTTTTCATACCTTTTAACCCAGCCGTTACTAAGGAGTATGCTTTAGAAAGTAACCATTTTATAGCACTATAGCGCATGTAGGCCCTTAAAGGGAGCAAAGCCGCGTGCGACAGCTAGTATATTATAAAACTCGTTACTGTTTTACAGTAGGGCAAAGATACAGATTCACAAGCATTAATCATCACGCTTACTCAAGTTAGAGTATACGGATGATTTAAATCAGTTAATCCATCTATACTCTCCTACTGTTTTCGGATATTAACTTCAAACATATTCTAGGATCAAATGATTAAACTAAACTCTATTTGTTTATTACAATCAACTATTAACACGGTGTTTAGGCAAAATGGGGTTTTATAGATCCATCTGATACCCAAGTGAGTGCGGCGCTCCTATGCAGAATATGACACATATGCAAGGACTCACACACCCGCACTTTAGAGGATTTGATGAACGCTAATAACTACTAAAATATTTAAAGAGTTTGCCAGAAGGCAAACTCGATTCGAACTCGATTTCGAGTCGATACTCGAAAAGATGAATCTTCTTCTGCCTGCCCTTATCCCATGTTACTTGGGGATTTCTTCTTCCATACCGTCCCGTCCGGAGTGATCTCGTCACGCTATCACTGACTCCCTTTTCTTTCATGTCACTCCTCACACAGTCCATCCATATTTTCTTTGGCTGTCCCCTCCCTCTCCACCCATCCATATTTATGTTCATAACTAACAGTAACTACTAGTAACATGCGTTTCATCCCTCCTCATCACATGACCATACCAAGACAAATGGTTTCCTTTCAACTTTTCTGTCACTGGCGCCACTTTCAAACTTACTCTAATATAATCATTTCTCACTTTATCCATTTTCGTCACTCCGCACATCCATCTCAACATTCTCATCTCTGCTATATGAAATATTTTTTATCCATCTTTTTCACAGCCCAACATTCTGCGTCATACAGTACGACAGGAGGTGTAATCACGGACTTGCCCTTCAACTTGAGGGGCATCCGTGGGTCGCAAGTTGTCCCTGTTGTGACCTGTCGCCATTTCATCTATCCTGAGCTGTTGATTGACAAGCGGACCTAGGTACCGAAAGTCGGAGCTGATCGGACTCGAAATGAAGAATAAAACAAATAACATTTCATCATAATCCGCCAATGTTGCCACTGCAGGGACAAAGGTCTCTTCTCTATAAGAGGCAACAAAAATAAGTTAGTTCCCAATCAAAATAGCCCAATCAGCAGGAAAAACCTCAACTTATAAATAAAGAACATCCGCCATTTGCAAAACCGTTGCTCTGCGGCCGCCATCTTTAAAAGACAAACTTAATTTGGCGCGTAAACAACAGCCAAGCTTTCATCTATCAAATTAATGAGAGCTGCCAATACCACGCGACCCCCTTAATCTGAGTTCGGGGGCTTACACGAACGCCCAAGCTTTTGCAGTTTATTTTGTACCCAGGACTCGTTGGTTGAAGACAATGGGGAATACGCGATGTGTACGCTGAGCTATCTGTTTTTAAGGATGCTTTATCGAAATGAAATAAGAATGGAGGTTGTGGTTGTGGTTTTTAATCTCTTTTTCATCATCGGAGCTGGTCGTTAGCAGTCTTTTTGTTTTAAGACTTCTATCAGAGTATTTCTCACTATGTCAGGGGTTCTCTTCCATTCTAACCAGGTCCAACAGCTTTAATATATTACAGAGTTCAAGAAAAAAAAATACCTGGATATAGTTTAAATAAATGATTGCATCGTAATCAATGTGTTAGCATAAAACGGAAACTAGATACTAAAATGATAAGTTTTAAAGAAGCTTATTAAAAAAGGTTCAGTTTTGAGTGAATAAAAAATAAAATTAAGCTTGGTTAACAAGGTTAGTTTTATTTTTTATTTAACTTCATTATCCAAAAAAATAATCACTGATTAATCTGCAGCGTTTGATAGTTTTTCATAAATGTAGTCCATAAATAATCGAACTCAAATATCGACAAAATCCTGTATTTTAAGTTTATTTTTAAGTCTTCTTCAATCAAATCAAATAAAATCAAATGTATTTATTTCAACTAGGCCATTAAGCGGCACTTTTGAACGTTAAAAAAATTTACATGTTATAAAATATTGATTCTACCGTGCATTCGGAAATGTAGGTTGATATGGAGAAGAATGCACAAGAAACTCCATACTTACTCTTTTAGAAAAATAAAGGCTTTTTACAATATTAACATACATATATAGTGGTAAAATGTGTCTAAAATAAGAGAATCATAAAACTAAAAAAAATATATGATGTACATTACCATGTAAAGTTCCACCGAAAATTGGTTTGAACGAGATCTAGTAAGTAGTTTTTTTTTAATACGTCATAAATCGTAAAACGCAATTTACCAAGTACGGGACCCTCCGTGCGCGAGTCCGACTCGTACTTGGCTGGTTTTTTACTACTATTATTAACTACTACTTCCATGCCTAGCAGTGAAAACTGTGCTATATTTCGTCTGATCTGGACCGATCTTATAGCAATTGTGTCGTGTAAACATTGATAATACAGTTCAAATTGCGTCTTTTTAGTAATTTCCTTTCTGTTTGGAAGATAACCTGACTGTGTCCCTAAAAACCTGGCATTTCTCGGTTGATGACAAAAGGATTTCAACTATTATATGGGACTTAAACATAAATAGCGAAATGCAGGTGTTGTATAAGTACATCTCCGCCTAGCCCTTTAGAGATTAAAGGGTTTGGTTACTGGACAAAACTGAGGTTTATCAAAAACATCAATAAATCATCACAAGTTGTGTCAAGTAAATGAATACAATAGCGTTTCCGACACTCAAAATGGCGCTGGTCATCAGAATTTATACCCTGCATGGTGAGGACGTTTGTGGATAAGCAGTGGTTGCATTTCTGTAGCTCTGGCATGAATGTGCGGGCGAGGTTGAACGGTATAGAGATGATAAAACTACTGTGTTTTGGATGGCGTAAAGCTTTCGGTAAAGTGGTCCATAAAACTGGCCTAGATTAATGCTTGTATTCAGGCAGGGTCAAGGCATCTAAAAAATATAGTAACCCCTTATCTCCGCAACGTAAAGCACATATTACAATTGAGATAAAAAGATTTTCGAATGCGATCGGGATCGGGAAGATAGGGTTCAATATGCTATGTAGATTTTTATAAATTCACGGCGTATATGTCTCACCTAAATTAATGTGTAAATGAAAGCGCCGTCGTCAGTTGAAAATTCGTTAGTGCAAACGCATTAATCTGCATATTGCCGACTGTATATAAATAACTGTCAGACCACAAGTGCATTATAGAGTTGGGAACAAGACTACGTACAAAACATAATATTTTCATTTCTATTTTGCACTTGTAGTTTGATTCTTAAGTGACAAAACACGCCAAAGCCTTTACCTTTAGCGTAGTACGTTATAACTAACGTTTTTATAAATAAAAAATTATAACATATATGCATAATGTTGTTTGTCGGCTACGACAACAAACAAAACATAAATTAGGTCTAGGCTGCCAAGCCCAGAGCTAATTTATGTTTGGTTTAAAATAATAGTCTTAATAAGGTCTAAATTTCATGAGACTTAACTTTTAGTAAATCTCTGGGTAACAACATCACTATATATCTCCGCAACACAGAGGACTACACGAATAGCGGGGTTCGCAATTACCCCTCGACACAGCTTTTGTTATCCCTCACCGGTGATTGAGCTCATTCATCTTGTAGCATCGCTATTGCATTTACAAGGCAGGCAGGGTTAAGGTTTGTGGGGAAAACATTAAACTGTAAGTCGCTCATGATTACTACATGGGTCAAAATAACTCCTTGCACTCCACTCCCAGCTACCCCGCGTTCGCCTCGTGCGCCAATAGCAAGAGTCGAACGTCACAGTGAAGTGACAGCGTCAGTAGCATAGATAATTTGACCACACAGTAGAGGAGATGCTTTTCGGAACAAAGTTCCGTGGTAAGTGTGATTCGGGCGAAAATGTATTACGTCACATAAGATTTCTTCGTTTTTTCTCTCAATGTATTTTTCTATGAGTGCACACCTCGAAAAATAAAAAAAAAGATAGAAACCAAAAAAATACCACTTTTAACTTCTGACAAAAACTCAAACATTATTTTACATTATTTTTTAGATTACAGATTTGAGCCGGTTTGGCATACTGAAGACGAGGTTTTGGAGGCGATGCTGGGGCATATTTTTTTTATATCTTTTTTAAGTTTCATCAGCAGACTATAGTAGTGTATGAAATAGATCTTGTAAATACTGAAGACTTGTGGGGGATATCCGTTAGGGTTCTTGGAGATATTATTGACTCAATTGCTCCTGTACTAACAGGCATATTCAATCAATGTTTGGACAGCGGCACTTTTCCTGACTTTATGAAACACAGTAAAGTAGTACCAATTTTCAAATCAGGCTGTAAGAGTGATTCCTCTAATTATAGGCCTATATCCGTGCTGCCAGAATTGAGTACCGTTCTCTTTACCAAATGTACCACTACGAGACCTAAATTTAAATCTTGACGGCAAAAATCTTGAAATTTTATAGGAAACTGTATTCTTAGGGATTACTATCGATTCAAAATTGCAGTGGGGCGCGCACATTAGAACTCTTTCGGGTAGGTTTAGTTCCGCTGCATATGCAGTAAGGAAAATAAGGCAGTTAACCGATGTAGCCACAGCTAGGTTAGTATACTATGCTTATTTCCACAGTATTATGTCTTATGGCATTCTGCTGTGGGGATCAGCAGCAGACGTTGACTCAATTTTCATATTAAAGAGGGCAATCTGCGCAATCTACAAAATGGGACCACGCGAGTCCCTCAGAGAAAAATTTAAAGAGATCGATATACTGACTCTACCTTCTCTTTATATTTTGGAATGTATTTTGTATATCCGCAAAAATCGAGTGGTTTTCAAAACTAGCAAGTCTTTTCTTATAAACAGTATAAGCTTTTATAATAAGTTGCCAAAGTCAGTTATAGAATTGACCGATGGAAAGTTCAAAAACTACATCAAACGTGTCCATATTAAAAAAGCATATTATAAAATCAAGGACTACATTGAAGATAAAAACTTTAGCTCCTGCGCATGCGGCTTCCCTGGTAACTCATAAACGGCACAAATATGTGGATGTCTCTAACTATTCTCAATCTCATTTTTCTTTTTTTTCCTTCTTTTAATTAGATTTTTTACAATGATATCAATAATCTTTATAGCCCTTTGCTAAGAATAGTTACAGCACTGATAACAACATTTGTGCCACATGTTAAATTTAGTCTTTTTATATATATATATTTACCTTTGTATAGATTCTTATACCGATTGTTTTGTGAATGTGTGAAAATTGTAGGCCTTCTAGATTTCTAGAAGCTTGTTAACATTTGTTAACTCTTATCTCGTTTACAATTTTTTTTTTCTTTCGACTTTATGTCAGGCCTACGTTGACCCCCCATAACTAAGCACTAATGCTGTAACATGTCAAATGTATTTATTTCAACTAGGCCATTATGCGGCACTTTTGAACGTTAAAATTTACATGTAATAAAAAATGTATTCTACCGTGCATTCGGAAAAGTAAGTTGATATGGAGAAGAATGCACTAGAAACCCCATGGAAATATTGTAAAAACAAACCAATTTATTTTAAAAGAGTAACCGTGGAGTTTCTTGCCGGTTCTTCTCCACAGGAAACGACCAACCCGAACCATGCACCTTTTGTCGACGTTTTATAAGTGCCCATGTAGGCCTATGTGAAATAAAGAACATTTGATTTTGATTTTTACCACCGGAAAAACGTACTCATGTTTATAGTTATAAGTTTTATCAGAAAAGTTTGGCAAGTACAAGATTTAGAAGACATTATGCTTGCCAAGCTGTGAAGAATCCGATTGAAACTATCTTTCTTTATTAAAATACAAACATGTGAAAAACACCAACTTGATTTTTTCATTTTAGTACTCGTTAGGTGCCTATGTCTATTACAGTACTACTGTTAATAAAGAAGTGAATCAAACTAATAATAACCTTGTAACAGTTTTTATAATATGTCTAATAATAATACAACGCTATTCCTTTAAAATTACGCAATATTGACTACTCATAAACTAAAATAATGACAATTAAATAAATTAAGACGTTTTTATTTTTTTTGTTATTTGTTAAAAATAATTTTGACCGCTTTCAAGTGTGCGCCGGTGTCTGTGTCAGTTTATACTAATACCGTGCTAGTACAGACATCGTCGTTTACTCTATCTTTAAAAACAAAAAATCTTTATTTCCGTGTTTTTGTATTAAGTTAGATAAATTGTACCCCTTTTTGTGATGAATAAAATTTTATTTTATTTTATTTATTTAACTTTAGTTAGCTTCCGTCGTAGTTTCTTCATTCGCCATCCACGGGTTCGACGACGTCGTCCTTGTAGGCCACCATGTGGGCCAAAGTGTGGGCTTCGTGGGCTGTGGGGTCGTTGTGGGCAACGGTGGCACCGTTCTGGTTGGCCAAGGCTGCGTTGGCCACCAAGTTGGTCGTTGAGTACTCGTTGTGGACCACCAACCTGGCGTCGATGTTGTCAGCCAATCTGGAGATGATGTAGAGCCCTCTGATATCGTCGAGGCCTGTGGCGTTGTTTGTGTCACCCACGGTGTTGTGGACCACCAAGGAGGTGATGTTGTGGACCACCAAGGAGGTGAAGTTGTGGACCACCAGGGAGGTGATGTTGTCCAGGGAGGTGACGTTGTGGACCACCAGGGAGGTGACGTTGTGGACCACCAAGGAGGCATTGTTCCATCAGTCGTGACTGTCGGCCCTTCCGTGGTCGCCCATGGTGTCGGCGTCGTTGGTGTCTCCCAAGGTAGCGTTGTGGACCAAGGAGGTGACGTTGTGGACCACCAAGGAGGTGGCGTTGTGGACCACCAGGGAGGTGACGTTGTGGACCACCAAGGAGGCATTGTTCCATCAGTCGTGACTGTCGGCCCTTCCGTAGTCGCCCATGGTGTCGGCGTCGTTGTTGTCTCCCAAGGTAGCGTTGTGGACCAAGGAGGTGACGTTGTGGACCACCAAGGAGGTGGCGTTGTGGACCACCAAGGAGGCATTGTTCCCTCAGTTGTAGTCGCGATTGTTTGGCCCTCCGTAGTTGTCGGCGTCGTGATTGTCGTCGGCTCTGTCGTTGGCGTCACAGGCTTATCATCCTCGCTGATAGGAAACTCCTTATGGCATGCCCTGTCAAACTGCGCCACTGCCTTCTTTTCAAGAAAACTTTCAGTCTGGTTAGAATATTGAACACAACCTCTTGGCAAATTATCACCAAAAATGGTGCAAATCTTCTCTAGGAACGAGATACCGTTTACTCCATAAACTGTTCCATTTGGTTTTAGTTCTATAATTGGAGAGAAATTGATGCCTAGCTTAGAAAATTTCGCTGATGCGAAACCGGCTAAGGATCCTCCGGAAGCAACGCACTCCTTGAATTTTTTGGGGTCTATTCCGGCCTCACACAGGCAGTACTCGCTCGGTTTGCCTGAAAGCCACAAAATCAATTAGAATTTACAAAAACATTGGTTTGGCGGTTTTTATGTTACTTGCGGTACTAAGAAATAATTACCAACAAAAAAATATCGTAAGTTTAACAGTAGTAAAGTTCTGTGTAAGAGCACCCTTGAAGGAGGCATTATTATTACCGTATGCCCCCATTTCCCTAGATGTAATTACAGGCATATAAGATATTTCATCATAGTCTCTGGGAATTGGGCTATCAATGCATACCTCTGGGCACGCAGATGTCCATAGAGGGCGGAGACCATTTACTATCAAGTGACTCTAGGAGATATTTCAGGGTTGGACTGCTGTTACCCACTGCTGGTTTCTTGTTAATGATTTACAAGTAACCCTGTAAAAAATAAGGTTAATATTCTTACCTTTAGCCTCACATCTCAAGTACTGCGCCTGCAAAAAGCTATTGTACTGCAAGTCTTGCAAGGCACACATTTGAGGTACTGAGTATCTGCCACTGCCCAGCAAATGATACGATACGATTATTTCTCCACCAATGTTGTCTATGATCCAAGGGTAAGTTGTGGTGAAGAATTCCACATCTTTATGCACGTCTCCGTAGACGGAAATTACGTAAGCATTGTCATAGCCAGCGTTAGAGTTGACAAACAATGCAATTAAAAATAAAAGAATCATTGTTATCGATTTTCTTTCCTTCTCCTCCAAACAATTACGATTCTAATAACCACTGACTAAAATAAATTTACATTCACTTGCAGAAAAACATCTTTGTTATGTTGTTATTAATTATTTTCGTAATGAAGGATACTTTAATGCAATTACTTATAAATACTTTCATCGGTACAGTCAGCAGTGATTGTGTTGAGTTTCAAGTGGTGAATCATTACTTTAATATGGTTTCTAATTAGTAAATATAATCCTTATTTTACGTTTTTTGACGAGAACATAGAAAACAGTTTGTTCCGTTTTCGATCAACAATACCAACTAGATGTAGGTTGGCGCAAGAAATACGTCTACGGTAAATAACAGCTCACTTGAGACGTGAGCTCTTATTTTGTTCAGTTTGCAATAAGTAAGTATTGTAAATATAAGGTAGATGTAGAAAGTATATATTCACGCAGACAGAATTTAGCATTGGAGTGGAGAAAGATCAAATAAACGATGGATGGATTGTGTAAAAGATGGTATGGACAGAAACGGTGATTATTGAGATGACAGAAAATTACTATGATGTGTATGAAGATGACATGCAGCATAAGAAAGGAGAGAGGAGTATGATAATAGGAAAATAATAGGGAAGTTTACTGAAAAATAGATTTTTGTTCGTCAGGTAGATTAATAAAAATATTGGACGTGTATTTTTTCTTTCGACACGTTAACATAATATGACAACGATATAATGCGTTGAAATATCGTGTGACGTCACGCCGTTGGTACACTTTATGCAGACATAGTGACGTCACAAGCCCCCACTCCTGAACTTTGATGCGCTTTATCTTTGTAATATTTTATTGATTTGGTAAAGCAAAAAATATGTGTACAATATTATTTGATAATCTCACTGACGGACTAAATAGAATTATCATCTTTCTACCCAGGAAAACTCCCTATTACTTTAAATTAAAATTGTATTGTTAATGTTTTTTGTCGTTGACTGTACAGAAGATACGTTTGGATTAGATAGATAAAGGTAATTTTTGTTATCTATCAACTTTGTTTGTTTCTATACAAGTGCAACAGAAATAAAGCAAAACCTAGAAAGGGAAAAGTCATTGTACTCACCATTATTAAAAACTTTTACTATGGGACCAACACTGAAATCGGGCAATAAAAACAGCTGTTCAACAGCTGTCGTGTGCTGCATTTTGCCGAGTTATGCAAATACAAATGTATAGGGGAGTTGCTATTTTATCGCGGTGCCACGCTTGGTTCCATAGTAAAAGTGGTTTATGTGTTGAATACAATGATATAAGCTGAAAAAACAAATCAGGTATCTAGGTAGGTAGTGACCCTTCATGTAACTTAAGGATAAATAAATTTTAGCTTATCAGTTAAATGTGAAACTAATGGTGTCATCAATATTTCTGTCTGTTTATATCGTTATCAATGTTATCATGCTAGCTAGCAGCTAGCAGGCAATCAGTTTTCAACTACGAAATAATCAATCGAATGTTCAAATCATGAATCATCTGTTCGAATGTCAGAAGTATTCACATCACCACTTTCACCACTTGCACATTTTTTTTACTCCTCCGCTGTTTTAAAACTTACTTAAAAAAGAGATTATTTCGTTGTGGAATCCAAGACATTTAAAACCTTTTTTTAGGACTCGTCGAATTTTATTGAGTCGGCGCTTTTCTGTTGGTCGTGCCTATTGGTTTTGCCTTTCAGGAAGTGGTTGAGAATTGAGAAGAATTGGTGTGGCAGGCTTGTCCAAAATAAATACATCTGCACCTTCAAGGAAGTTAAACGATGCTACAATAACAATGCAATGCAATGCTGCGATTGATGTTACCAACTACTTGGACCAAATAATTTAATTAAATATGTCGCATCAAGGGTGGCCGATAGATGCAAACCATCGAGAAGTCAGGATGTATTCCCTAAGGTTAAGACATCGTGTGTGCAGGTCGGTGGGTACAATCGTGTAAATTGAATCACAAGTTATTCGATACACTGGGTTTATTCAAATAGTCACAACTCACAGTTACAATCTTGCTTACTAATATTACGGATCGACACTGATTCTACTTATTCGCTCTAAGGCTGTCAATACTTAACTGCCCTATTCTGCTGTCCCCACCACGCAAGCGGATGGAAAATGCGCGCCAATGCGTAGTTGTTCTTGATTTGCCGCCTGGGGGCATGCTTGTGCTCTGTTTTGACATCCGTACTATTGACTAAACCCGACATACATTATATGATTTTACTCCTCCTAAAAAGCTGTTGTATGCTACTGAATCATTCGGGTTAAACTGGAACTCGACCCCACAGAGTCGAGCAAAGGCTAGGCAGATGAATTGTCTGTTATTAATTGGTCTATTTTAATTGGTCTATAAAACCCACGTGCTCGTCCATATAAATAGGCTTCATAACGTACGTAATCGCATACATTCTATTTAGGAAAAAATCACCGCAAATAAACTCAAAATTTTTGGCATCGACGAAAAATCTTGCGAAATGAGTGTAGCGCACTCACCTATTAACCATGTTGACTGACGTAGTGATGTGGTGTTGGATGCCGATAAAGTAAACGATAAAATAAGCTTTCATATGTTTACAAAAAGTCAGAAACTAGGTGTCGTTTAGATGGAACCGTGTCTAATTGGTCGTTTCTTGTCAAGAAGAACCGGCGAGGAACTATCCGGCTAGGTTCTTCTTAAAACAGTTGGTTTTTATTCCATTTTCACTTTTAGTAACTATAGTAACAAAACAGGCATCCAGTCAGTCCAGCAGTGGACTGCTATAGGCTGATGATGATAACAGGCTTAAGTCTCGACACACACCCGCGAAGGTACTCATTAGGCTGTTGGCTCGAGGGTTTTATCCTAAATTTACTCCTGAGCACGGCACGAGAATATAGTTAGAAAGTCCCTCACTCCAGGTCCATGCTAGGACCCTGTTCTCGATTACGGAGGGATACTTTCTGTTTACATTTAAAAGCCTTTTTTCTTAATAATACTTACGAAATCGCAAACCCGAACAAGCGTTGTGATTTATGCTCTTGCCTTCTCTATATGAGAAGAGGCCTTTGCCCAGTAGTTGGAAACTATCAGGCTGGTATTATTTATACTAATGAATTAACAGTCATCGTCATTTCAGCTGCAATTCGTCCACTGTTGGACATAGGCCTCCCCTAGGCGTCACCAACCGCCACAAACCACATCAACCGATCATGTGCGTCTCTCATCCATCTGATTCCCGCAACCTTAACCAAGTCTTCGGTCCACACCGTACCGTATAGAGTCGAAAGTAAAGAATAGTACCATAATTATCTTCCCGTGGAATTAATATGAGGTGACTTGCTGTGCGTTGTAATAACCATGCACTAACAAACAAGAAGAACAGCATCGATATCAAAAATGCGAGCTACCATCACTATTTTTGCGTAAAAGAGCGTTTGGCATTTGACCCAATCCCGAAGAGAACAATAATTTACATGCACCCCGGGCCCGGGGGCCGCATGCACCCCACCCCAGGCTTCACCCCCTTTTAACCCCGTGTACCCTAGCACAGAATTTTGACACAAAAAAGCAGTTTGTCCGCAACTGATTAACAGCCGAGATGTTGATGCAAAGCTGCAAGTCATTCTTGAAGTCATAACCATAACTCAGGGAATCCTAATGTAGGGTCCAGGGAATTTGTAGAAGCTAGCACTCAAAGCTCCTATATAATGTATTATAGTTTAAATATTATACTGTGTGAAACTGGACGGAATAAAGATTTATTTATTTAATTAGGCAATTATTTAATAACATCATGCGTTTATTCCTTATGTAAATAGGCAGAGGTATGTATGCTAGTAATAGTTTGTATGTATTTAATATAATTATTTATTACCACATAACTTTCGAACCGCTTGACGGATTTATATAAATATCACATCAATTGTGATTGTGTTCTTAGATAGGTGTCGTTAAAACAAAACAAACATGGCGGCGTTTGAGCGCCATATTGAGCGCGTCCCAATTTTTTTGGGTTATTGGACGATTCGCACGAATTTAACTCTCCCGAATCGGGCGAATCGACCACTATTAAAAATATTCATTTTTCTGTGTCAATTCGCCCGAAGTTATTCCGATTCGGGCGAGTTAAATTCGTGCGAATCGTCCAATAACCCATTTTTTTTCTTCTAAACGTATTGACTGGGGTATCAAAATGAAGAGCTTTTAGAGTTAGTTATATATATACCATTCAAATTATTATGTTTAAAAGTAATTCTAAAAAATTAAAATAATTAAAAACTTAATAAAAAAAAGTTATTTTAAAAAAGCATATGAAGCGAACTAAAAAGATGTAAACAAGAAGAAAATCATGTTTTGCAGTCGGAGGATATGTTTTGGCGAAGTGGCTGGCCACCTGATCCTCAGACTGGACTGCATGATTTTCTTCTTGTTTACATCTTTTTTGACAATGTTGCCTATGATATTTTTTGTTTCTATCTTTGTATAAAGTTTGTATTAAACCGTAAGAAGCTTAAGTATAATAAAGTTTAAATTAGTTGCGGTGTGCTGGCGTTTATTGGTATCAATTAGTACCAGCTGGCGTTTTAGTTTCATGTAGGTAAGTATTAGGGGATAAGCCTGTTGTCTTCAATCAAGCAGAACTCCAGACTCGGATTGTTATTGAGAAATTCCTACACAGGTAACGGGTTGTAGGTTCGAGAGAACAGAACAAATTAAGTATATTCATTTCTTCATTAAATTGTACATTTTAAACACAAGGTATAACTAAATTAAAGCTATTAAATTTGTGCACAAGAATAAAATATGAGCAACTGTGCCTGAGCTAGACTGAGCCTGTATTTCAGGACGCAGTTCACTTTCCAGACATTATGGACAATAATAACAGTGGTTACGTTTACATTATTTATATATCAGTTAAAATTAAAATAACATAATACAACAAACAAATAGTGTTTTGTGTTTGAGTCCATTATAACGGACAGAAAAAAAAATTGTCATCGTATTTCCCAATGTTTTGCAAGAACATGGATTAAGTACGTACGTACTAGTCTAATTAAAAGGTAAGTATAATACAATTATGATATCAACATTCGCATATATACCTACCTAACGACATCTGTGACGTATATCCAAAATTAGTATTATTTAATAACAAGAACAGCGTGACATGCGCTAAACTCGTCCTCATAAATTATGTCCTTTGCGAAACATATAAAACATTACACTAGTCACGCCATCTACTAACCATATGAAACACTACAGTTACAAAAATTTGCCAACAGATGGCATTATATTAATTTATTGACTGTACGGCACTTACATTGTTTTTAGCAGGTAGGAAAGGCTTCGTTTTGAAAAGTCGTGAATTACAGTAATCTAACATTATCAGGCCGGTGTTATAAAGTTGGTAATAGCAGGTCAGTCACGCACGGAAAGTTTGCCCGTAATTTTCCTGGTGCTGCGTTTAGTTTGATGCTCGACTAGTCTCACTTATCGCACCAACCTCACGTACAATAAACTCTGGACAGTCCGTAGGTAATAGGTTAACACCATGTATCTAATAAGTGTCCACTTAGCTTTATTTTACTTACCTACGCTAGCTGCTCGGGTCAGTTGCAATAAACTAATAATGTCTCTCAGTTCCGCAAGACAGCCCCGGATCTACGATTTTTTCGAACCGGGGCAAAACCTTGATAGTGGTGCCCCCTCCCTTCAGTGTTTGAGAAATAATGTTAAAACTGCCAATCAGAAATAATGTTAAAAATATAATCCTTTAATAAATTAAATTATTTATTATCTAATAACTTTCATTTGTGACATAAAACAGAAACAGAAAAAAATTATAACCAGGAAAGATTACAACTTTATACGGCGTGCTTTCTTTTCTGCTAAAGAATCTATTAGCTCCTCAAAGTCCGTCGCATAGGCAGTTTTGTTTTCAATGGCAAGGATCGCGAGGCCAGATAGACGATCCTGACTCATTGTAGAACGTAGATAAGTTTTAATTAACACTTAGTATGTGTTCAAAAACTAACAAAATGGCGTATGGAAATAGAAAATTTGTTTTTCAAACATATTGAAGATTCGATTACATGATAAAAACCTATGAGATTGTAGGAAAAGAGGCTTCATTTGTTCGATATTTCGAATTCTTGTCTCAAGGATTTGGCGCCCCCTTGAAACTGCTGCCCGGGGCAAGTGCCCCGGTTTGCCCCCCCCCCCCCTTAGATCCGGCGCTACCGCAAGAATCTCAAGTGGCTCTCTATCCGTCTTCGCAGGAACACTCAAGTATTGTCTCCTTTTCAACACCCTTTTTAACCCTACGTACCCTGGATCTGCGTGATCGCTTTTCCTTTACTCACCCTGCCGATGTCCAGCGCAGATCTCACCTAAAGCATCATCTAAACTTCCCCACCCACATCACTATTTTTTATTGCCACTCCTTCTCTGTCCATGCAGTACGACTGTGGAACTCACTTCCACCTAAAAGCCGTGACTCTAAAAATGTATCGTTATTCAAGAAACAGGTCAAAGAACATTACCTCTCCATCTTATAATTTTATTTATTATATGTATGTTTACAATATATACTTGATCTTCTATATAATATATAGTTAAGGTATATGTGTAATTTATATATAATTAGTTAAGTTATATTTTAAGTTTCCTTATTTCTTTCCACACACTGTGTCTTCGTCTATCATCCAACTTTCCTGTCGCAGGTCTGCTGGAAGAAATTTCTATTAAAATAAGCAATACCTTTGTGCTCTTCTTTCTGTATTTTTTCTTTTCTCTGTTAAGTTTTTTGTGTGTACATGAATAAATAAAATATATACTTAGATACCTACAGCGAAGTTTACTAATTTTGGGTCTATTTTAATTTTTATTATTATTTATTACATACTTTATTGTACACCACAAAAAAACATACAGGACAAATGATTCGATGATTTGGTTTGTTTGATTTTGTTTTGATTTAATTTTGTATGATAGAAGAACCGTGGCGTACTGTGACTCTGAATCTCATCAAACTTTTATATAGGCTTAGTTAATACTTCTTTCTTACATCCTTAGATAGAAGCTTTTGTCACTGTAACATCAAGTAACATGATTTAGAGACTGATTATTAAAAACTCATACGATTTTATCATACTTCCAATCTACCCAGAACAGACAGACAACTACCAAAAGTCATCCCAATCACTATAGCTTATACTTACTGTTCTACCTCCAACTATGTAATGCTGTATAATATACGAGTTACAATAAAAACTTTATGTTTTTTATACCTACGTATACGAGTAGGCAACTGTAGTGCTATTCTATAAAAATCTCATCTTGAAAGCTTAGATAAAGCGAGCTGGCAATCCATCGAATCGCTGGAAAGATAGTGTACTCACTCAAACTCACTCCGCCTAAATTTTCACGGTGAGAGTTTTACAGAATAGACTGGCTGGCAACCATACTCTCCCAACTTAACACTCCACTGTCCTTGAACGAGCTCTATAATTCCTGACTCCGTCTATCTCCTTCATTTAATTCCATTCGAAATTACAAATAGCTTCTTAGGGCGTTCCCAAACGATTACATTTGAAACTTAAGGCTATTACAAACAATTTATGATGGCTCAGACTTTTGAAACTCGATTTGGGGAAGTTCCCAAAATAATCGAGCAGATTTGTCGGCAGTTTTAATGTGGGGTCAACGGATTTGGGGTACATAGTCAGTGTTGACGTTTAGATTGTTTATAAGGTGTTAAAATGTCGGCTTGATTTGATTGAGTAGAAGACTTGCTCAGTCAAATTAATTTGGTAATCGAAGTAAATTACAAAAAATCTATACTAAGGAGAGTTTTAAGTAACATTTAACGTCTCTGAGTGTGGCAGCTATACCTCAAAACCCCGGACACCCTATTTGTAGATATATAGTAGCCATGGATGGAGACATGCACTTGAGTGCCTCGAAAATAATGCGTATTTTAACAGCAGATTTTTTGTGAGAACTGATTCATGGAACCAAATATTGAAGCCATTTGCGGCATCAACAAATTCTTTTGCACCTGCAGCAAAATGTAGGTAGTATGCTGCCACCAGCATTCCTGTGCTGGCGGCCTGGAAAGTTTTTTTAATAACGGCACGCTTTTGTCTCATACAAATTCTTACAGCCGCTTTCTAAATTATGAATTTGAAGTTAAGTATTAGTCAAACTAAAGGGTACCTACTTTAGTTTCAAACCCGGTAAAACTTTGTCATTTAAGGCGCAGATACCCCTGTGTAGCTGATTTTAAAATGAGAATGACGTCTAAACGGCTACTTTTTGGAAAAATATATGTCACATTAGACCATTTTCTTAATAATTTGGTGTAAAAAAATTTTGCGTTTTATTCTTATAGCATATAATATAGTGTAATTAATTTGTAAAGTATATCTAAAACGGACAAAAACACGACAATCGCACCAAAACCGCTCGGCGTATTTTAATGAAATCGACATCATCTCAAAGACAATTTAATTATCTACATTTTAAACCGCGGCTATTAAGTCAAAAGAACAAAGAAAAAAAAATAAAGAAAGAACAAAGAACTACAAAATATTGGGTCGCGCGGGTGTGAAACGAGTGCGCGTTTTGTTCCCTCAAGTTCGTTAGCTTTAGTCGTCGTGTTAAGCAGAGTTTAACAACTTCTTTATTGCAAATTCTCAATTAAACGGTTGGTGAAGTGACTGAGCGAATGGGCTTCTGCGCTGTGAGTCGCGGGTTCGATGCCCGATAGCACGAATACTACCGGTTCCGGGACTGAATGTTTGAATAAGCGAGTTTAAAGGTTTTTTTTTTCTCAAACATGCATGGAAATATTGTCATTATTTTCGAAAAAAGAACACGCGTAGCCGCGAAGTCAAAAGAAAAATACATGAAAGTATATGAAAATTTTGTGATTTGGAAAAACGATAAAAAAGTAAACATTTTCTCCGAAACAGTATTTTTGTCGTATTTTAATGAGACTGCTAAAACTAAAAAACCATCTACATTACGGTCAACTTGAAAAAATATGTCAATTTAACAACTTTTTTATTTTCCTGCATTCTTTTGAGAAAAGCACTATATATGCTTCGGCGGAAATGGCAATTGCCTGTCTCGTATTAGTGAAAAAACTCATGCTCGACCTGCAATTGCCTATTTCACGGCCTTTGCAATAATTTGCTAGAGTCTGGCAAACGAAAGTAGTGATCAGCATAGCAACCTTAAAAACTAGTATGAAATACCTGGAATAACCTAATTTGATACTTTCGAATTATTTATTTTACTTCGGCTGAATAAAAATACTATAGGTACTTTATATAGGTAATACTTTAGATATTATGTAACAAGATGAATAAAACAAAAAAACCGTATTCTATAATAATTTTGGTTTATTCACATCACACGTAAACATTCTTGTTTTTGTTTGAATTCGGCGTCTTTCACCTGTTGTGTTTCTTGATATTTAGACATCATGCGAAACAACATCTCCCGTAATCCACTTTTAATTAATTGTTTTATTCATTTTTCACATAATAAATGCTATTATCAAGACTATATCAAATCAGGTTGTCATTAGTATAGTATTGCCATATAAAAAGTTTGCAAATAATTCGAGTGTCTACTTTCATTTGCCAGACTCTATTACTATTCACGCAACCACGATACAGGAGTAATTCCTAGTGTGGGACTAAGATTAAAACAAAAAATAAAAACTGGTCATTACAGAAGAAGAATGAAGACTACCGCTAGAACTTAGACCACAACTTAACCGGCGACCCTTCATACATTTCGTTAGAAGACGAACGATTTGCTAAATGGATGCTCGGGTACAATTGACCCTAATTGTTTTTACAGTCATTAAAACATTAAGTATTATAATTTTCTTTGTTCAACTGGGGAACTTTGAAAAATGGGTCTGTCTGTTGCCATCCTAATAAAAAAAGGAGTTGACTTTTATTTCTGACAGACATAAATACCTTCTTTTACAATTAAAAATAAATTACCCAATTGTCTAAGGAACCAGAAGCTCAAGTTTAGACAATTTGACATTCTATGAGCTATTTATGATTGTTATAAAAGTCCAAAATGGACTACATTGACATGTTCTACTGAAACGTCACACGTCCAATCTCTCACATTTCGATAATAATCGTTTTAACCGACTTACCAAAAAGCATTGCCCAATTCAGATGCTTTTTTTAAATGTTTGTTTCGAAAAGGTCCCATTGGTAAGGATCTGATGAAGAACTTCGGAAATATTCAACAGAACTCTTCAATAAATGACGGCAAATCTCTCGGGATTGCTGCATCCGCATGTATGTTTATTAACCGACTTCCCAAAAAGGAGGACGTTCTCAATTCGGATGTTTACTATTTCATAACATACCATCACGCCAGTATGCTCTAAGCGGGTACGCAGATGTTTATAGTTCACCCTGGTATCTTTTCATTCCACCGGTTATGTTCAAGTTACATTTATGTTATTTGAGTAATCTATTCTGGCATCACTGTGGGCATTATAGGAAAAAAATACCTAATAATATTATATTTTTTGCCGATAGAATATCACTTTGTATAATATGCCTCTGCTACTGGTAAGACAGCTGTGGTGGTAACTCAATTATTGATGGTATTACTAAAACATAATTATAGAGATACCAAGTTTTCTTAAACTCTACATTTATTGATTTACTATCTTATACAGGGTGATTTTTAAATCATTAGATTTAAATCAATCTTTCAGAGGGTTATATAATTCATCAATATGAAAAAAAATCACTATGGAGCCAACATTAAAATCGCGAAAAATAATTAGCTATTTTCTCAAGTAATGCAACCATAAATAAACCTACTAAACATTAGATAATAATAATTATGATTTATTTCAAACTAGACTCTGCCAGCGGTTTCGCCCGCTTGAAAAGTGTTCTCTTATCCCCAAGGGAGCATTTTACCGGAATGAAAAGTAGTCTATATGCTATTCCAGACTATAATCTATCTCTATGCCAAATTTCATCCAGATCCGTTCAGCCGTTCTGGCATGATTGAGTAACAAACATACTTCCATCCAAACTTTCGCATTTAAAATATTAAGATTAAGTAAGATAGAAGAAGAAGATAGTAAGATTTTAGAGGTATTCCATCGAAAAAATTATCTACATTCATGAGTACATTCAACCGCTAAGAAACTGTCAATTGTTTAAAAAGGCACCCAGTAAATACACTCTTACAATCACGAGAACCCCAAAACTATTTCCTTATTATGCCAGGAACACCGCAGCCGCGCCATATGAAGACATTCGATAGCAAGCTTGTGCATGTGTATCCACACTCTTATATGAGATATATTTTCCTTCAATATACCGGCACGGCATTACCTTGGCTCGATTCCCTGAAGTTGAATAGTGTAGGGCTTGAAAATAGTATACCGATAGCACTTGTATAATTTATTTATATTTATTATAATTGGATAGATGTGAAGCATAAAAGGGAACTATGGAAATGATGGAGAAAGGCCGTTGCCCGGCAGTGGACAGTACGAGCTAGCTAAGATAGGATAGATGGGCCCCCTTTTCAGCACTTAGACTCCTATCTGGCCGTAATCCACCACGCGGGCCCAGTGCTGGTGTCCCCCTATCAGTGATAGGGGGACAGATGAAACTATTCTTAGGCGAAAGGCGTGAGATTATGTATGTATGAAACTTTTTATTCCTTGCGTTGCATAAAATGTGTGGCATTACTATTAAGAATTAATATATTTAATTATATGGGGGACAAACAGGAATAAAAAGTTTCATCTGTTCCTCTATAACTGATAGGGGGACAGGTAGGAGCGAATATAGTTCGAACTATTCCCTCATCACTAACAGGGGGAAAGATAAATCTTTTTTTCTCGTTCTGTCTCCCTGAAGGGACAAAGCATGGTGAAAGGTCGGAATAATTCAAGTCGACGCGAGCGTGTTTTCTGCCTGTAGTATACCCAAAATGATAGCGCGATTTAAAAAATGGCTCGTTGTATTTTCTTTTTTATCTTTCAGTATCTTTGATAAATGTATGATAAAGGATATTTATTTTTATTGGTTACAAATAACAGTTCAACACGTTTTTTTATTTAAACTGTATGAGGCTGGTGATTCCTAGCTGACTACTCTAAGAAGGAACACCGAAACAAATTCAAGTCAAATAATATTATGAGAACCATGTAGGTTCGGTGGTCTTCTGAGGCAAGCATCACACAGATTTGATTGGACCTGCGTATATAGGGTCAAACGGCAAGTGTCATCATATTTTAATAACTTCATTTGCCCATGTAATTTAAAATATCTCATACAAATTTTGATCAGCTGATGAGAACCTTGTATGGAAAAACCAAATATTTTCTTGGAAATTGCGTATTACTTCCTTAGATAAAGTAATTAATATACATGGGTAAAAGCAGTTTCTTTTAAATATAACAACACCTTACCGTTACACTCTGCTGTATAGTAAAAACTTATTTCAGATACGAGAAAGCATACGTTAAAAAAATATCGATAGTTTTGCCACATCACTAGTCGCCTTTGTAAGGCAATCTCCCTATTTACGGGCGGGGCGTGCAGCGGTGCAGACTCTATTAAATCGAAGCTAGGGCGGTGTGTCATCTGAATTAATATCTATTATGGCACAACACTATCGTCTTTATCGAGGCAGAGGACTCATTAGTTTGTTTATTAAAGGACAATATTTTATAGTAAAGTGTAGGGAATATATCATAATATTAACTAAGGTACGCTCGGAAAATGCGTGGAGTTTATCTTCTTTTGACCATTTTGAGTTAGTTACAAACTAAACCAAAGATTAGTCGAAATCACTTACAAATTACTCACCGTATTAGGATAAGTAGAACCTACTACACCCATTCAAAAGATATGGAGGTTTCTACTATCCATCTGTTCTCGTTTAAAACACAATCTGCTTTTATATGTGCTTGGTGAATTATGTCCCATTCCATCTCACAGAGAGGAGACCTGTGACCAGGATTGGGCAGTATTTGAATTACTTGTAATTAAAATACGTAATTGAAATACGTACGTACGTAAACGTATTTGGTATTTGTAATCTAATTATTTCTTAAAATGTAATTTGTAATTGGTATTTCAAATACCTGACGCTGAGGTATTTTGTAGTTAGTATTTGAAATACTTATTTATGGCTTCAACATACATTTGAACATAAACACACTAAGCGATGTTATTAATGGGTGCGTTCTGCAGAAAAATGTGCTCGATAACTTTCGTAAGCAAATTGGCGACCGCGTACATCAAATTGTATCTTGTCAAATATCATTTTCATTTCAAACGATTATTTTCACGAAATTTCATTAAGTTTATTAGTACGAATGACACGATGGATGATCGACTGTCAGGTATTTTATAATTTGTATTTTAAATAAAAATAGATAAAATACTGTATTTTGTGTTTTACATTTTAAATACATGCGAGATTGTATTTTGTAATTTGTATTTTAATTAAAGCAAAACATGTATTTTGCCCAGCTCTGCCTGTGGCCCAGCAGTGGGCACATTAAAAGGCTAGGAAAGTCGGAGGATACATCTGGTTTTGGTCAGCCAGCTCGCGAATATGTATCCTCTGACTGCACATCATGATTTTCTTATTGTTTACGTATTTTTAGTACGTTTTTTAAGCAGTCGGGTATTTAGATTTTTTGAATAAACTTTTTTTAAAGAAATGTTTTTTTCTTAAATTGTCTGTTAGATTAATAGTACTTAACGCCTGTCAAAAAATTGGATTGCTAGAAAAATCAAACTGTAGGTAAGCTCTTTGTAACAAACCTCTTTTCAAATATCGAAAAAATCCTTCAATTCCCAAACAAAGTAAACACAAGTTAATAAACAATAATCGTTTTCCCCAATCGTGCCATTGCAGACGTGGATCGACTCGAACTCGAATAGTGAGCAAAGTATCGAGAATTCTGCTCAACTTTGATTAGTTTACCTACTCCGCCTCGTTGTGACTCGATTGTCTGTGAGAGGCTAGTATTGGATTTGCATTCTCTTTTTTGTAACCATTATCCCTGTATTTTTTGTTGAGGAAAGCAAGAACAAAGTTAAATTCAGTAGTAACGGCAAATGTGATTATATTTTAAAACTGCTTCTGCCCATGTAAATTATTAACTTTCTCCTAGGAAGTTTCAGGCAATTCCCAAAAAAGTTTGAATTTTATTTACATTCAAAGTTGTCCTCACCTGATCTAAATTTGTGAGTTTTTTTACCCGACTGCAAGGAAATGCTTATGTCTTTCGCGCGTATCTTGTATGTTTGTTTGTATGTCAAATTTAAATTTATTGTTTATTATTCTCAGAACCCTAGGGACTCCGGACCTTTGAAAGGCGTACCAGGGGCCGAAACCAACTCGTATAGGCCTTGTTAGACATGCAGGATGAAATGTGGTACCAACTGGCGATTATCCCTGTACGCTTGCGTATAGTATGCACTAGTCACTACGCAAGAGCACTCAAGGACAATCCCCGGCTAGTGCATGACTATTACAGAATATGGAGACTTAACACATTGAGCTATGGGTTTGGGCGGTTTCGTGGATCGATTACCTAAAACTATAGAAGGACTATTGGCCCCTGCCTGACCACTGTTGATCTTTAATGGCAGGGGATGATTTGCACACTCAATTAATGGGACCCTCCATAAACAGTCGCTAGCACTTTAGTTACATAGCGCCAAGGGGGCAACATATCCGGAGGTGATTGTGGAGTGGAGAGGTATGCCACGGCTATCAGGACAATCCCGGAAGTACGGTCAAGATCCCTACCAGCATCCTACTGTGTTATTTTTTTTATATTTGTGCTCCAAACCTCTGTTGACAGCGCAATTTTGAGATTTTTTTGGGTTCTAGTGCTTCTAAAGATAATGTATCATCGAAAAGGAAAACATAGGGGCATAGTCTATATGGGGTATTTTTCATTTTCAGTTTATGGAATATCTTTTAAATTGGTCCAATATTGGAGCACAAAATAGGCGAGAGCCAAACCTCGAATTATGGCTTTGCTAAGGAAATTCAGTCGGCACTCTCTGCCCATATTTCCTCTTAAGTTGAGATTCTTATGAATAGCACCAGGTTTAGGAAATAGGATTAGGTATATTTTTATCTATACTAATATTATAAAGAGGAAAGATTTTTTTGTTTGTTTGTTTGTTTGTTTGTACCGAATAGGCTCCGAAACTACTGGACCGATTTGAAAAATTCTTTCACCAATAGAAAGCTACATTATTCCTGAGTGACATAGGCAATTTTTTATCCCGAAAACTGGTCCTGTGGGGTGGCCCACGGGAGCGAAGCCGCGGGGAACAGCTAGTAGATATATATATTTGATGAAACATTAATGCGATGCAACACAAAAAAATACACGTTACACACCGACCGCACAAGACCGCGCCTTTAGAATAAAACTGACCTAATTCAAAATTTCTGTAATTTTTGATTTTGCTATAAAAGCCTACTCTAAAACCTTGTGGTGAAAAAGAGCCAGAGTTATGAGTAAGAAAGGGACAGCCTATGCCTACATCGGTAACTTCCGTACGAAAATATAGATTGAACAATATACTTTTTTGAAGCTTTTTTGCTCATTGCTCACAAGTTGTATTTTTTGAGATAGGTCGCTTTGACTCTGAGGGACGTACATGGTATAATTATTGATACATCAGCATTATTCAAGAAAAACAATACAATGCTGGCTGATTTAAAGTATTTCAGTAATACAGATATCACTGCCACAACATCCATCAAAGAGAAGAGCAGACCACTCCATATCCCAATAGATGTTCTGTAGCGTTCCTAAAAGCCGCACCTAGGTATCGTAAAAGGCCACTAAAGGGATTACTCCAAGAGGATTTGTAAGAGTGGTTCCGACCAAATGTACGTCACAGGCACTTACCAACGATATAATGTGTCCATGTATGGAATAGAAACTTACTCACGATATAGTGTGTCCATAAGTAGAGGAAAAAGTGGGCGCAATGGCGATGACGATTAAGCTTCAGGTTCGATTTCTAGATTGGACTAAGGCACTTGTCGCAGCGCCGACGATCAGCAAAAAGCGAGTAGAACTAAAAACTGGATGAGAAGAGAAGAGAGCCAAGTAGAATAGAAGACACGGTAACTTTTAGAGTAAGAACCGCATTTTTATGTGCTAAATTTAATTTCAATCAAACACCGAGAAGTGGATCAAAATTATCACGTTTTGATTACAGATTTTTTTTTTTGTTGTCTGGAGAAATACTTATGCATACTGCACTACCACGGGGAGATAGTGCAGTTATGTGAGACTCTAACCCACTAAAACGCCACGGTGGCCTCCTGTGCACACGGGCACGCGTTAGCACTCACCGAGAACCCGCCGCGGCTGTCCGTCACCGGACCTTCCTCGGGGGATTACCCCCCATCACCGGCGCACCAGAACACACTGTACGCCGTGACCACCCCAGGGACCAATCAGCACATGGGCGCCAGACGACCCCGTGTATGGCACCCTTGGTCCCCCTGTGACGGGTCAAGGTCAATGGCCCCGCCACCTACCATTGTTCGGCCGCAGGGGATAGGGAGAGCGGCTAACGCAATACCGTCACTCCTCCTACCCTGCGGCCCCACCGCGTCCGCCATCAGACGGTGGCGACCCCATCCGGGCCGCGGAAAGTATGGAGAGCGGCGCACCGCAATACCGGCACTCCTCTCCCGCCGCGGCCTCCAACTCCAGCCGCGACATGGTATGGGACCTGGAAATCTCCATAAGACATCGCGGCCCGTCTCAGTTGCGTTGTCGCCCGTTCCCAAGCGGCACCGCAACCTACCAGTTGGCCGCTACGTCTTCGACTTAATCGGCAAAAGCCCTGACGAGCGGCCCCTCCTCGGGTTTCTCTTCGCTTCACCGTGGGTGACCAAGCCACGGTTACCGAGCCCCCCCGCCTCGACAATGCGGGAACCCACCGGGGGGGTGATTACAGATACCTGCAGCCTTATTGTGTAATGTATTCGGCAAGCCAAATGGCAAAGAGTATGAAAAAGCAACCAATCGCCACTTGCCTTGACGAAATCATTACGCAATAAGGCTGGGACAGATGAAACTAAATAAAACCTTGTAAACAAGTAAAATTAAAAAACCCCGACACATTTTTTCTTGCATACTACATAATTTATCTAATATTAGACACACTTCGTCGACACTCTATTGACCACGTAATTATGACAAGAGATCTTGAGAAAACACCGCGATTCAAACAATAAAACGCCCATAACTTTAGAACGGGTAAACCGATTTGCATCAAACAGCTATGATGACCACTAGTCCATCAAACAGCTCACATGAACACTCTCGATAAAGTCACCTTTCAAACAAAAAAAAACAAAATGGAAATCGGTTCATCCGTTTGGGACCTATGATGCCACAGACAGATACACAAACTCACAAATACACAGGTACACACGTCAAACTTATAACACCCCCCATTTTTCCGTCGGGGGTTAAAAAGAAACAAATAATAATAATCATGATTAGAAGCCTGTGTTGTCCCGCTGCAGAGCAATGGGCTCTCCCTTCCTTCCTTCCACTTCTTGCGGTATATTGCGATCGCGAGCCAACCTTTTGAAAAGAGTACTGCAGCCTAATTGCGTGAGTGAATATGGCAACGTCCAATAGGACCTCATCAATTGACCAATCACATGCGAGATGAAAGACGCGATGTGGATTTCCGTCTATGTGATTGGTCGGTTGATGGGGTCAAAACCCTTTGCCTTGCCGAATTCACTTACGAGATTAGGCTGCAGCTCGTACCGCCATCTTTTCCTGGGCCTACCGACGTTGTACAGTCCTTGTAGCTTTGGTGCAGACGTTGTACAGTACTTGGAGCTTTGGTACTGACGTTGTACAGTCCTTGGAGCTTTGGTACCGACGTTGTGCAGTCCTTGCAGCTTTGGTACCGGCGTTGTGCAGTCCTTGCAGCTTTGGTACCTACGTTGTACAGTCCTTGGAGCTTTGGTACCGACGTTGTGCAGTCCTTGCAGCTTTCGTACCGACGTTGTACATTTCTTGGAGCTTTGGTAGCGTCGTTTTACAGCAACAAAATGTATGTCAATATAAACCTTAATGTTCAAGAATACTCACAGAATTAACTTGCTTTTGATAACTAGTGGGATTGTTTAAATAACTTGATTCAAATATTGATATAAAACGGCATATTTCTACGGTTTTTACGGTATATTTCTGTAAATTTTTGTAAATAATATGCAGACAAAATGCATTTCGTTACTTATTGGGAACAACTTATCATAATTTTAAGTCAACTATTTTGTAATGCATCCTGCAGAACCAATTTTGCTGTCGACAGAGATGAATTTCTTTTTTAATTGCATCTAAGAATGTACAACGCGGTACCAATCCCGATAATCACATTCCGACTTTCCCAGTTCAAATGTGAAGCAGAATTTAATGTTACTCCTATTTTATCAAGATAAATAAACCACTACTGAGAATCCCACCATTTTACTGTTTATTCTATTAAACGAAATCCTAGACAAGGCAACAGTATTCATATCCCACTGTATCCAAGAAAATGTGCTTTACTGAGAAATCATTGCGTGCTCGGCGAGATTGTTTCCTTTGTTTTATATCTAAAGTTTAACTGATACTGTTCTATTAGGTAAATGTAATAATATACTGTTGTCCCAAAATACACTGTTCAACCAAATCGATTCGCTTTCTTTGAAATGCGCAGGAATAAAACGCCTATTTAGAGCGATTCACTTTTTAACCGAATTCAAAAAGGATGAGGTTCTACACTCAACTGTTATTTTTAATGTGTGTTCTTCTTGTCAGAGCTGCTTTTTAACCGACTCACCAAAAAGGAGGAGGTTCTATGTTCGACATTATGTTTTTTTTTTTTTTGTGTATATTTCCGTCAATTTTAGACCGATTTTGAAAATTCTTTTTTTGTTTGAAAAAGTATGTTTTGAAATTGGTCCCATTTTAATATAGTGAAGATCTGAAGAAGAACTTCGAAGATATACAACAGAACTCTTCAATAAATTACGGCAAATCTCTCGGGATTGCTGCAATCGCATGACTGTTTATTGTTTATACCATTTCATAACATAACATCACGCCAGTACGCTCTTAAAGGGTACGCAGATCTCTCATTTCACCGGTAATGTTCTAGTTTCTTGATATTCGGGTAATCTATTATGTCGTTATAGGTACCTTATTAAACAACTTGCCTATTAGGTAGGTACAACTAAAAAGTGAAAAAGCTTTTTTACAAAAAAATACGATTTGTTCCGGTCTGATCCCCTCGATCTGATCCCCTGGGACTACCGACTTCCAAATAAAAAGACTACAAATTGAAAAATTACTTTATTTTTGGAAGTCGGTGTCTATAACGCAAAAAATTGGTACCTAAAGACGCCGACTTCCAAAAATAAAGTTATTTTTCAATTTGTAGTCTTTTTATCCATGGTGACATTTAGTCATGGTGTAGAACATTCTGGTTGGATTTAGTTTAATTTACTACAGTTATTAATGATTTAATATATTACGAATGTGGTACAGCTGAAATACTAAATCATAATTTGTTAAATCGCGGCAAGATTCAAGAGTGAAACGAAATGTCACGCACCATGCTACAGCGCAAAGAGTGTAGGTGAACCGATTTTGACGATTCCTTTTTTATTTGAAAGCTGGTCCTTCTCACGTGGTCCCATTTAAATTTGTTAATTAAAGATCAAGATCTGACGAAGAGCTTTTGAGTTATCCTTAATAATGCATATTTTCATGGTAATATAAGGTACGATACCAAAACTAAAAAGAGAAATATAAAAAACTTTAAACAAAGCCAACTTCAATTGGAAAAAACAAAAACAAAAGAAAGTTTACATACGTAAAATTCAAAGGAAACCAATCTTGAAACTAGCCACCCAATATTCCAAATATTTTAAGAAAAGATTTTTAATATCTAAAGAACAAAAGATTTCTAAGATAGCTATTTGTTGGAACTCATTACGTATGAAAGAATGCGAAGAACAATAGCTATTGTTTTGTTATTGAAAATTAAAAAACCGGCCAAGTGCGAGTCGGACTCGCGCACGAAGGGTTCCGTACCATTATCGCAAAAAAATATTTTATTCTGTTTTTAGTATTTGTTGTTATAGCGGCAACAGAAATACATCATCTGCGAAAATTTCAACTGTCTAGCTATTACGGTTCATGACATACAGCCTGGTGACAAACAGACAGACAGACAGACGGACCGCGGAGTCTCGGTAATATGGTCCCGTTTTTACCCTTTGGGTACGGAACCCTAAATAGTATACTGTGCTTACACAGTGTGTTTTGAAAATACAGTACCTACCCGGCAGCGTTAAATATGGCGCACAGGGGTTTAGAAAAAGTTCGCCTTTACGCTTATACACGTTCACCATGCAATTCGTAATCACGACCGCTGCCGAAGATAGCCGAAATCAAGGATGAAAAACAAACCAGCACGGTTTAATCAACATAATATGTTACCAATTTTGAAAACCAATAATTGTATAGAATTCCTAGGAAATCTATAGAATTCTTTCGATTAAACACTGCTGATTTGATTTTTATCCCATTTTATATTCCTTCTTTTAGTCTTCTTGAATATTTTAGGTTGAAAGTTCTATCGTTGCAATGGCTTTACGGCGAAACGGACGCTCGATCTAATGGATATTAGAAATTGTGGTGCATCGATGCTATGGAATTTCGGCGATTCGGACGTTCGATCTGATGACTTCGGGGAATTAGCCATCGTCAGGCATATGAGATTCGAAATCAAGGAGTAAAACCTCCGTAAACAGATCGTATGTATGACGAAATGCCTGCGTCCGAAAACGCGTGATCTGCCCTCCCCTATCTATATAAGTTGCCTTCAGCGTAAGATGCCTTCCAGCTAGGTGGACCAAGACCTTAGAATGTGGCTGGGATAGACTGGATGTGGAAGGGAGACGAGCGAGCGTTGCAGCGCAGCTTGGGAGAGGCTTATGTCCAGTTTGTCCAGCAGTAGATTGCGATAGTCGTTCATTGATGATTTTTATAGAGAGATGAGTTTCTGTCATTTACCATGTACGACAGTCTCTTCTCAGAGTGAAAGTCACAATGGTAAGAAAGATATTTGCACATTTTATGCAAGAAAAAAAAAGGCATGGGTATTTTCGCCCGAAAACTGATCAAGTGTTTTCTGTGACAATGATTACATCTTAGCAGTAGAAATTACTACTGAAAAGCGACATCTACCAATCTGATTGCTATTTAAAATGAAAAGCCCTTTAGTTAGGAGGCAAAGATTGCTAGGCAACGATACTATGTGGCAGTAGGTAAGTTAGAAGATTACAGGGCTTTTATGAACGAATGAAAATAACCGTACATTTTTTGAAACATTTTTTTTTTGTAGTTGAATCATTTTATTGCTAATTCTTGTAGGTACATTATCCTATTAATAATAATAATCCATATTTTTCAGGCAACAAGACACACAGATCCGGAAGAACTATTTATTTATTTATTTATTTATTATATGCTTTATTGTACACCTTAAAATACAATTATAAAAATAAACTTAAAATTAATACACATACAATGGGCGGCCTTATCGCATTCTTTATCGCATTTTTCATTAACTATCTGTAGGCTATACAAATATTTGATCCGTGCGGGTATCGAACCCGCGACACGCAGCGCAGCAGTCGATCACTCAACCACTACGCCAACCGTGTCGTCAAAATTGTAATTTTAATTTCTCATTGTGATTTATATTTTTATTTGATTATTGACTTCGATTTTAATTGTGAGTTTGGTTTTGATTATGATTTTAGTCTTTGTTTCGCTGTTTTTACTTTATTTTATTTATAATTTTGATATAATTTTAACCTTGCTATTGATTTTAACTTGGATTGTGATTGAAATATTTTTGTTAATTCTGACATAAATTTTGTTTCGATTCAGATTTTGATCTTAAGTTTAATTTGAACTTGTGTTTGATATAAATAAAGACGCGAAATATACAGCTGCGTCGTCGGTGTTGCAGAACGCAGCAGAATATTTGATCCCGCCAGAGCAGTACTGCATCGATTTTGGAAAGTGGGCTTCCTTCGCTTCGACTCCACCGTCACGAAGCCCTCCTTGTCTGCCTGCCTTTTTTAGTGGTTGCGGGCATCATACTGTGAGCCGGTGCACTGAGACTCTTTGATTTCTCGTTTGTTTCTGCACTTTTGGCAAAAACGTCTTGCTGTTGCTGCTCCTTTCGGATGGGTGGTTGTGCAAGTGCAGCGGCTGCTGGTGACGAGTTCAATTTCGTTGACTCGCAACTGAATTGCGATGCGTTGTTTGCACCACGACGTGTACCTTAGACGTGAAATTAGGTGACCTACATATTGCGTAAGTCAACTATATCGGCACGTAACTCACTGATAGTTGTTTGAGACGCATCCAGCTTGAACTTCATCTCGGTCAGGCTTGCCCTCAGAGTAATTTAGCAACCTGGAGACGTCGACGTGGTCAAAGGTGACGAGGGTGCAGCTGCCGCAGGTCCTTCGCCACAAAAGACGGCACATCATCAGCATCGGTCTCCTTGAACACTCGAAACATGTATCACTAGCACTGATTCCATGGCGTCTGAATGAATTAACAAGATTTCAAAATAGATAGTTTATTTTTGCCACCTTTTTCCCCACAACTGCATCTCCCGAAAATCAGAATCAACAGTGACGCCGAAGCAATGGAGCTCGACGGGCCCCGGGGAAACGATTACAACAAACTTGTATGGATCACACAACAAAAGGAATCGGAAAAGAATAATGGAGGAGCAGTATTAGGTACCTAATATCTTCAGTAACACACACACAGACATACAGGTCTTCTCTCACAGAGAGAGGGCCTGTGTCCCAGCAGTGGGAACATTAAAAGGCTGATGATGATGATCTTCAGTTTATTTATGTTTAGATTATGTATTCTTCTATTATCTTTTGCGACCCGTGTTGGTGTCGGCAGCTTACTACTGCCTATGTGACTTCTACAACCCAGTAACTGGGGAACACGACACCTCTTGGCAAGACGGGTCAGATTATCTGGTTCTGACTACCCGTAACGAATGTATGTACAATTGACAGCCGGGATCAACGGGGCACGGAGGAGTCTCGGTACGTGATGGTGATGATGGTGGCATCCACGGAGTGACCTCGGCAACCGTTGCTTAACCTTGAAGATCGACGATTTAGCCACGAGCTCCTCCTATTGCTAGTCACTCAAAACTATTTATATCCTAGATTATTTTATCCTTGACTATTTTAGTTCCAAAAACAATAGCTGTACCTCTACCTATACGAAACTGCACGTACTCGTATTTTAGTTACAAACTCATGTTTTCAGTATCGGTCGGAGTTCAGTTCCCCGGTGGAATCTTTAAACAAGTTATATTTTGGTTCGCGTATTTGCTGAACCTGTTCCCCGGTCTACAAAGTTCCATTTCGTTTGGTCGCGGGCACGTTTATGAGCGGAGCGGTTGAATATCAAATAACTAGTATATTTATTAACTTTGACATGATTCGTAGTTTAAATCCTGAGTCAGACAAAAACAATAGACCATTTCGATATCTGGTAGAGGCTGGAGTTTTAAAAGAAATAACCTTTTCTTTCTAGGACAAACCTATTCACGTGAGACTTCTGGGTTTTAGTTACAGGGAACCTCCAGTAAGACGTTGCGATAAAATACAGTTTCAAAAATTTGCTGACTGGGTAAATGTAACTAACGACGAGACTAAAAAATATTCTTTAAAAAGTCATATTTTAAAGAATCTTCACTACCACCGGCTATTGATCCCATAGTTTTTGAAATTATCGTCATTGGATAACGACTGCTGGGTTTTGCTTGCGAGAGTTGCAACAGTTTGGCCCTCCAGGCCCTGATGACTTTGACTTTTTTTGGATTTCGAAATCTATTTTGTACCTACAACCTGCTGATTTAGTAGAAGACCGAATTTTATAGAACTAACTAAACTCGCTACAGACTATAAATAAGTCCTCACCCTTACCACTTTGTTTTCCAATTTGTTGTAAAGACCGTAAGCGAGTTACAGAAAGTTTTAAGTAAACATTTAGTAGAACAGGTTTAACTAAACAGCGGCGAATGTTCTAGATCTTAGGAGGAGAATATAGCAGATGTGTTAGGGTTCTATGTAAAGTACCAAGTGAAAGCTGAATCTTTCAGGTGAATTTGTCACTCATAATGTTAATTTTAAGAGTAGAAAAATGAGTTTTACAGACGATAAAATGGTTTGGAAAAAAAATAGGTTCGGTAAAGTTAGGTATTTCTCATTAATTTATGTGTGCCAAGCAGGAGGAACGAAATGGCCCGAAGAATTGCTAAACTTAAGTGGCAGTGGGTAGAGCACATTGATCGCAGAACGGATGGTCAATGGGGCCGAAAAGTTCTGGAGTGGCGAAGGCGTACTGGAAGACGCAGCGTGGGAAGGTCTCCTCCTGGGTAGAGCGAATCCGCTGGATGCAAGACGCAAAAAACCGGTTGATGTGACGACGTCTTTCGGCTGAAAAGATGAAGATGAACAGACGATGCTCTAATGCTCTCGAATATTATGCCCGCGCCTTATATCATTGACACCGACATGTTAACCGAACCGTAGCAACCAGCTATAGACGAAATAATCATAACAAAATATTCTGCAATTGTATAAAATACATAGTTAACCACCTAACATTGCGACTTCACGATACGAAAGTGTGTATATTTTGTGAGGAACGATACGAAATTACCATTAAAAAACCTCTTGAATGTGACACGGTGAGCAGAGCATTGGCTCAGCCACGCGTGTGTTAGTAGTCGTTGGTTTCCGTCAGGAGTTGTGAATGGATGGAGAAGCTACCATCATATTCGTGTGGAATTAATCTATTGGATAAGGGTTAAGGTGCGGCCTGGGTCGCCCCTGAACCAGTCTTGAGCCGCGAACATTTTTGTTCTTATATGAGTTATTATAAATATCATTATGCGTTTTTACCCGACTGCCGAAGGAGGGTAATGTGTTTATCAGTCTATGTATGTATGTATGTATGTATGTATGTATGTATGTATGTATGTATGTATGTATATATGTATGTATGTATGTATGTATGTATGTTTGTTCCTATGTGGCGTTCTAGAGACCAAACGCGTTCGCCGATTTTGATGATTCTTACGTCAATCGATTCGTCTTAATCCTGCGAGTGTCACTCGCTACATTAAAATTGGAAAAAACAAAAATGGCGGTTTTTGGGCGCCATTTTGAGGGAATAAAATTTTTTTTTTCTTCCAAACCCATCGTGTGGGGTATCAAAATAAAGGATTATAAGAGGCAATTTCAAAAATATATAACACTTATATGTTTAAATGTACCTAATTCTAAAAAAAATAACTAAAAAGTTGTAAATAAAAAAAGTAAATTAAAAAAATCAAAAAACCCGACTGCTTAAAAAGCAAACTAAAAAGACGTAAACAAGAAGAAAATCATGCTGTGCAGTCGGAGGATACATCTGGTTTTGGTCCGCCAGCTCGCGAATTGTATCCTCCGACTGCACAACATGATTTTCTTCTTGTTTACGTCTTTTTAGTTTGCTTTTTAAGCAGTCGGGTTTTTTGATTTTTTTAATTAACTTTTTTTTTAACATTGTGCTTTATAAAATTATGCTTCATTATGGCAATACACATTATGTCAAAACATGTATGCCTAATAATATTATGCGTAACGATCATTATGCTGAATTTCGTTATGCCAATGTAATTTATAACTATATATTATTTTATGCTTATCAATAGTAAACCCTGTCAAAACGCCAAAATGTAAGGGATTGATCAAGTGACATTTCTTTGGCACTTGTCATTCCTATACATTATTCACTTTTTCCAATCGCTATGACAACGCTTTTGTTGATAGAATGTCACTCTTACAGGAGCGATAGTACATAAAATACCACCTTCTAATAATACCTTCCCCTTTCGCACATCCTAGTCAGATTCATACGTGCAACCGCTGAATTATTCGGCTGTGAATATTCCGATAGTGCTCCGAATAGAAACCGCATCGATGTATCGACGGATATGTAGCCAATCGATGTTTAGTTCTCGATGTACACTGCGATTTTAATTGACTACTGTGGCGAAACTTTTTTTGGAGATTGTGTTTGTTTTCATTGTCTGGATTGTGCTTTTTAGTTAGGTAACAAGTTTCTTTACGATGATAAGAATGTATCTCAATCAATTATAATTTAAAATAATGGATAATTTATGATGAAAGAAAACCGTTATTTTAAGTACAATTTCCACCAAACGGCACGCATCGCATCGGATCGGAAAGATTTACGAATGGAAACGGCGATAGCCGATCGCATCCGGCAGTATGTCGACGCATACGAACGGCTCCGTACGGCTTCCGTCACTTGCGTACGTATCCGCATCAGCGCCTGTATATTCAATTATGGTAGTTGTGTGCTTTTGCACCAAACAAATCAGTTTTCTTCTAAATCCATGATTGCATGAGTGATTTCAAATGACGGTGCACTATCAAGAATGAGTGGTGCCGCCGCCCGCCGTCCGGCCACAGCTTACGAGCGCACGCGACGGCAACCGAAAGAAATCGATCGGATACGAGGGCACCCGAACGGTGGCAAATTGTACTTTATATGCTCTATTTTACTCTTTGTATGTAAAACCATTGCCCAGCATTTGCAATAGAAACTTTTGCTGTACGTTAAAAATTTGCCTCGTTGGTCTAGTGGTCGCAAGTGCTACTGCTGAGCATGAGGCCCTGGGTTCGATTCCCGGGTCAGGCAAAGTGTCATTGGGTTTTTCCAACTGGATTTTCTCAGTAGCAGTCCGGACAGGCTCGCTTCTTATTACATAGGGGCCTTAAATTTTGTTTTTATTTTTATTAAAAATCCTGTAATTCTGTGCTAAATCATTTTAATCTTAATTTGCATACACATTTTAAGTTACCTTAAATATTAGAGGCTTGTAATCCAAAAAATGCAAAAACAGGTTTTTTGTCTTCCTTTTTCATCTACCAAAAGGCAAAATATTATGTTGCCTTCTTCGATGATTCTGTATCATTTATTTTGCATCTTGTTCTAAACTGTTCTTCTGTCATCACATTCTTGGCAGTTAGCTTTCGAAACTTCTCATAGTTACAAATAACTCCACATTCTTCTATCTCGAGGTAGGCTTCCGGTTCTTCTGGACTTTTGACGTATACTGGCTGAAAGGCAATAAAAAAATACATTTATACAAAATCAACTTTATTAACACTGAAAAGACCGACAGAGTTGCAGTGCTTACCGCTTATTGTTAGAGCTGTAGTATATTGATTGCAATTTCGACTTTTTCTGTCATATTTATCCATCCGAAGAAAAGATTATTTGGTTAAAATTTTTGGTTTTGGTATACTCACTATTTCCCTTACTCCTAGAGCAGAACAGTGGTACTACATATTTATTTATATTTATTGAGTAATCATCCAATGACTTCTCCCGCTCTGGGTGAAGCGGGAGGGCGTGTCAGAATTTTACTGACTGAAATCCAACCGTGTTCCTTCAGTTGCTTGAACCAGGGCCGCGGTAAATCTCAACAGTGGTACCTCTGGAGCTACTTTTATTAAGTAGCTTGAAAACTTATTAATTTGTTTTACTCACCACCACAACATACTCCCCACTGTCCTTACATCTTCTCAGCTCCAAAGAGTAAACAGAACAGTATTTTGGAACCCCCTGCTTCGGAACAGCCCTTGTGACTGCTGTGAAGTAGTACACGTTGATGTCATGAGCTGACAGCACCCTTAGTCTTGGTATGTCAGCACCAGCGATTATCTGGTCGGCTGTGTCGAAAAATTCTGTTAAAAGTACTCCTGAAAAGGAAAAAGTTACACATCAGTATGAGAGAGCAGTGGTAACGGCCGCGACTTACAAGTTGTAGGTCGTGGGTTCGAACCCGGGCAGGCGCTTTACTTTGGGTAAATTATTTCATCACCACTGCTCTCAAAACGGTAAAGGAAAACATCGCGAGGAAACCGGCATGTCTTTGAACCAAAAATTCGAAGACCTGTGACATTGGACCCACACAAACCACATTGGGCCCACGTGGTGGATTACGACCCATTCCCCCTCTGACAGAGAGGAGGCCTAAACGCACAACGGTCCATATGGGAGTCTGGTCTAAGTGCGGAAATAGATATAGATGATCTATATCCTATCCAGTATGAGGTATTACAATAAATCTGCCTAACCTTATCCCAACTAAGTTGGGGTCAGCTTCCAGTTTTACCGGATGCAGCTGAGTACCAGTATTCTATATAGAGTGACTGTCTATCTGACCTTAACATATTAACTGGGTAATTAGTTAAGGTCAGAAAGACAGACCCCTTTGACAAGACTGGTACGTACAATTTCATGGTATCTGATTATTCGTAACGGCTGTGTCATCATAATCATTTGAGGCGAAAGACGTCCACTGCTGGACATAGGCATCCTCCAGGCGTCGCCACATTGACCGATCCCGTGCGTCTCGCATCCAGTGCATCCTCGCAACCTTAACCAGCATCCTTATTGCGTAAGTGAATACGGCAACGCAAAGGGTTTAACCGCTATCAATCCACCAACCACACAGACGGAAATCCACATCGCGTCATTCATCTCGCATGTGATTGGTCGATTTGATAGCGGTCAAACCCTTTGCCTTGCCGAATTCACTTGCGCAATTTGGCTGCAGGTCATCGGTACACCTAGTGGGAGACCTTCCAACGGATCGTCTTCCGGTTCACGGTCACCATTCCAGAACTTTTCGGCCCCATGTGCCCTGCCCACTCATTTCTGATGCAATCACGGAAGGAAACGCCAAGCATAGCCCTCTCCATTACCAACGGCTGTGTAAGATGTATAAATGACTGCCGGGACTGTTGGCTTAACGTGCTCTCCGAGGTACAAAGGAATCTCGGTATATTAAGATGGTTACCCATCCACGGACCGCCCCGGTAAGCGTTGCTTAACATACGGTTGTTATTTTAGTCACGAGCTCAGCTGCGTCATGTCGTCGTCCTCAGTATGAGATATTACAGAAAAAGCAAACCACCAAGAAATAGGTAACAATTTTTTTTAAAGATATAACATGCCTTGAATATAAAGTTTCTTTGAGGTTATAAGTCCAAGTCAAACCGTGGTAGTTAGATATCACAGTCTGATCATGTCCTTCTCGCATCTAGCGTATGATAGAAGATTATATTGGTGATAGCTGATGATTATTACAATCAGATATAATGCGGAAAAAAAATACAAGCAGTTGTCATAAGCGATGACCAAGGGAGAGTTCAAGATTATGAGGATTCAGGATAACTCACCAGCCTGCAGTGGCACCAATGCTTGGTTTCCAAAAAGGTAATTCGCTGCCATTCCTGCACCCTGCTGAATGGTGGGAAGCAATCTTCGTTCCAAATCATTTGGATGCATTCCTACGCTTTCCTAAAACAAATTTGTTTAATAAGATTCCTATGGCCAATATATCGACACCGCAGTTTCAAAGTGTTACAATTCAGAAAAGGTTCTTATGAGATAATTAGAAAATTATACGACTACTGATACTCTGTCGCCAAGCACCTTCCGGTGTGTTCCGACAGCAGCACTTGAGAGCCAGTTCCCTTCTAGGCTTTGTGTGCTTACCACCATCGGCCACATCATCACTGACCACGGTGAGATTGTGGTCAAACACAGGCCTATAAATAGTAAAAAAAAAAAAAAAAAAAAAAAAAAAACTTTTACCAGTGTATTTTTAAACATTCTATATTTTAATCTGAAATATAATATTATTATGAACGGTCTCATCTCTCAGTTCCAAAACGAAACATCTTTATTTGTTACTGTATGAAACGAAAATATTGTAGACTAATGAAAAAATATTGGGTGTAACTACAAAACTACATTAATTTATCGATGATTTTAATGTTATTTTAATAATTATTTAATAAATTTGTCAATAATATAAATATTTGCACACCTTATTAGGTAATGATAAAGTGTACTTTATTATATCTATTTGTAACATCTGTTTGAACCTACCTGTATTATGCAAATAAACAATTTGATTTGATCGACTTGTTTATCTTTGGAAATGGTGGGTTCGCTTAAGGTAGAATTTTTCATACTTATCTCAAACTCACTGAATTTCAGAATTGTTACACTTTGGAACTGGGGTATCGAAGAAGATGTATAGAAAACTAGATTCTGTCAGCGGCTTCATCTATGTGAAAGTCAGTAACTATCCCAAGGGAACATACTCCTGGCACAGATAATATAATACTAGCATACAGATGCCTCATCCCATACAAAGAAACCGTACCGACGTAACTAGCGTTTTTCGTCTGATTATACTGATTATTATCTATATCCTATCCATGCAGTCATTAAGACGTCAAAAGGTAACAGACAAACTACTTTCGCATTTATAATAATACTAGCTGTTGCCCGCGACTTCGTCCGCGTGGTTATGAAGATATAAAGTTTAATGATGTTTAACGTAAACAATTTTTATATTTCAGTCAATAGAAAATGCCTATCACACTAAGCATAATTTATTAAGGCACCAATTAGAAAAAATATATAGAGCATCACAAAGTTCTTTCTTAGCTTATGTCTCCTACTCATAAACTCTAGACCTGCTAAATTTCAGGACGGTAGTACAAAAAGAAATCCGGACTTTCATACAAACTTGCGAGAGTGCTTAGACCTCTTGAATCCGGCCCTGACATAAAATCCGTTCTTAGCGGACGTCTACTAACTATAGGGCTTATTACACTACACGGTATTCAGGGCCCTGAATACCGGGTCACTAAATCATTCCGAAGCAATAAGGTCGATATTATGAGAACCCTAACTCCCTAACATTTATTACACTACCCTAAATTAGGGTTTAGGGCCCTGAATACCGTGTAGTGTAATAAGCCCTTATAAACTACCTCCCTGCCAAATTTTAAGTTTGTAGCTCAAAAAATGAAGTTCTTTCATACAAACTTGCGAGGGGCCTTAGACCCCCTAAATCCGGCCCTGTCGTAAAATCCGTTCTTAGCGGACGTTTACTAACTATGAACTATCTTCCTGCCAAATTACATTTTTATACGTCAAGCAGTTTTCAATATTTCGTGATAGGTGAATGAGTGACCTTTCGCTTTAGATTAGTGGAAGTTTGGATGAATTTGTTAAGAAAGAAACATTGGAAAGGACAGGAATATAAAGATGAATAAGGGATGTCTCTCATTTGAAGATAATGATTCTCCATTTGTACATATTCTCAGCAGTCACATCCACTGCTATCTCTGCCTGACTTCCAGGTGAATACTTAAGCATCACCACTCCTGCAGAAAGAAGGTATTATGCTTGTTCGAGAAAGCTGCCGAGTTGGATTCGACTCAGCAGCATTCAGGAAGGTGCGCGGTATCTTCTCGTCTAACTTGCCGCACTGTCTCAAGAAGAAAGCCACCTTTGTGTTTTGCCAGTGACGTCCTACGGAACTGAGACGTGATCGCTCACCATGGCGTCATCAGAAAGCTTAGTCAACCAGAGGGCAATGGAAAGGGCTATGCTCGGCGTTTCCTTGAGTGATCGTATTACAAAGGAGGATCAACGTTACCGACATAGCCTGAACAATTGCGAAACTTAAGTGGCAGTGGGCGGGGCACATTGCTCGTGAACGGATGGTTGATAGGGCTGTAAAGTTCTGGAGTGGTGACCGCGAACTGGAAGACGTAGCGTTGGAAGGCTCCCACAAGGTGGCCCGATGACCTGGTTAAGGATACGGGAATCCGCTGGATGTGCACGGGACCTGTCAATATGGCGACGCCTGGGGCAGGCCTATGTCCAGCAGTTGACATCGTTCAGCTGAAATTATGATAATGATGATGATACTTGTACAACTTACCTGACTATCAAAATTGTTAGATATGCTATAGAGAACCCCCGGATTTTTAGGCAAACTATATCCCAGGAGTGTTGATAAGATATCCATGACTTCGTCATAAACCTGCATGTCTTTAGGGTTCTTTTTTTCATTAAAATGGGCAATCATTTCCGGGCATCCTATTACACATAAATTCTGGAAAAGAAGATGTGAATTAACCTTTGTTGTAATAATGCATACAATTATTTGGAGACACACAATGCATGAAGACTGCTCAAGTGAATTTGACAAGGCAAAGAGTTTGACCGCCATCAATCGACCAATCACATAGACGAAAATCCACATCGCGTCTTTCATCTCGCATGTAATTAGTCGATTGATGGTGGTCAAACCCTTTACCTTGCCGAATTCATTTGCGCGATTACGCTGCAGAACCATATACAGAATGTAATAAAAGAACGAGAGCGAAAACATCTTGGATTTTTAAACTTTACAATTACTAGAACAAATAGTTCAAGAAAAGGCCACCATACCTCAGTAAGATTAAAAACTCTTCACCTTAGCATCACTACATGAACAAAGCGAAAGCAAAGACAACAATAGACATGATGGAATTACTCTCTAAAACACGGAATGATTTTATGTGCCTGTGTTTTTACGGGTGTAAGCACTTTGTTTTGTCAATCTCACATCATATTTTTAAGTAGTTTATTTTAAACATCTGAAGTCTTTGCTACACGGTCGCTAACCAAGCCAAAAACCAAGGTCACTTTGGTCGGAAGCGGCCGTTTCCGACCGTATAGACAGTGGTTGCCAAGCAAATTTAGCATGACCTTCCAACGCCCTTGGTCGGCGTGCGTGCGTTGCCAACCGGTTGGTTGGCTACTTGTTTGATGCCGTGTAGACGCTTGTTGACAACCACGCGTATACAGTCGCGCTTCTGCAGGCGGTGAGCGCAGATGCACGCGCAAAATATGGCTCAACAGAGCGAACGCAAAGTAATAACGGAACTTATCGATATATACAGAGACTTGTCCTGTCTTTGCGATTTGACATCAGAGTCATGTATAGACGCAACTGAAAAAAAATGCATGGGATATTTTTTTAAAGTATATTTTTGTAAAGTAAAAACTTTAAATGTACCTATATTAAATATACTAGCTTCTGCCAGCGGCTTCGCCCTCGTGAAAAGTGTTTCCTTATCCCAAGGGAACATTATACCGGGATGAAAAGATGCTATTCCAGATTATAATCTACCTCTGTGGCAAAATTCATCCTAATCCACTCGACAATTTTAGCTTGATTGAGCAAATAAACATACAGACATCCATCAAAACTTTCACATTTATAATATTAGTAAGAAGATAGTAAGATTGGAGTTTAGTTTTTTAGGGTTCCGAAGTCAACAAGGAACCCTTATAGTTTCGCTCTGTCCGTCTGTCCGTCTCCAGCTTAGCTCAGAGAATCTTAGTACTAGAAAGCTATAATTTGGTATGTATATACATATTAATAAATCCGACAAAGTGGTAACATAAAATCATGAAATATTTTTTTTTTTCGGGTACCTCCCATAGATGTAAAGTAGGGATGTATTTTTTTTTTCTCACATATCCCATGGTGTGGGGTATCGTTGGATAGGCCATTCAAAAATATTATGGGTTTGTTATAACCATTTTTCGATTCAGAGATTCGTTTGCGTAAAATTAAGCTTTAAGTTGCAAATTTATGTTAGAGTCAAGTGTCTCCCCCCCCTGCCAGCGAAATGGTTGCTCTTGGCTATGTGAAAAAAATCACGGCAGTAGTAAATATAACGAAATTAAAAGGAAAATTATCACGGATAACAAGGCTTTACAAGTTTACGAGTAATAGTCGACCAACTTATAAAATGTACTTGGCACAGTCAATTTTTTGTACAAATGCCTTTGAAAAATTACTTAAATAACGTTGTTAGCTGTGTAAAACAGATAGTAAATTTATGCTTATGAACCATGTAAAAATATACAAAAATAAAATCATAACATCCTAAATAATAATGATTTCTAAATTAATAATGTTTAAGCTCGAATAACGCATTTAAGTGGCCGGAGTCGTTGGCAGTACCAGTCCGTAGTCCATACGGCGCGTGCGCGCCGTGGATTCTATTTTGTGTTAGTGCAGAAGTATTTTCGACGTTTTGTAATTAAAACGTAAAAGTAAAGTCAAGTTAGATTCGATTGCCAAGCAAATTACTTATTTTCTTTTGTCGATATCCTTCTATAAAGTCAATATTCGACCCAACTTCATCACTAATTGAGTAGCGTAAAACTTTCCGGAATGAAATACCGCAGATTAGAGGATTCACCTCTAATCTGCGGTATTAGAGGAGATTAGAGGTGAATACATACGATTTTTTTCTAATTCCGAAAGAGAAATAAACAAGGAGCGTGCACGCAAAGATCCAGGAACGAACTATACCATTCCCCGTGACTCTAACGCGCGCCCGTATCGGCTCCTTTCGTAATTCGCATCCATGGTGGTACTCAAATAATATAATAATAATAATATTTTTCTAACTTCAGTTGCAAAGTTGGATTTTATAACTCCTTCAGTTACCAGTTAGTCCTTATTTAGTTTAAGTCAAGAGTGAATAGATTACATCTAGGCAAGCGTGCTTCACCGTAGACCACATCATATCATCGCTTACCATCAAGCGATATAGTTGTCAAACGTGAGAATATAGATTAAAAAATCCTATGTGGGCACGTTTTTAGACTTTGTGAGCCGCTGAAACCGTTCTAATGTTCATGTAACAACAACAAAACCCTCTTTTTAGTCCGCATTATTATGCAACTTCGGAACCCTATTACTGCGCGTGGCCCGACACGCACTTGGCCGGTTTTGTTTTAAAGTTTATTTGTATATTCTTTTTGAAGTTTTGATAGGCAAGGCGCCATGAAGTCGATGTAATGAACGTACGGTACGAGCGTAAATACGTCCTCTCTGCGCAGCGTTCTACATACTGAGGTTGGGAGGTAGTTGGAAACCATGTAGCCGGCATCGCCCCACGCATTTCCAACCAAGGTGACCTTGTTTTTTTTTCTCGGTCGGCAACCGTGTAGCACAGGCTTTACTGTATTTGTTTTTTGTTTGTTTATATTTTACATACACTAAAGATTTGTCTTAACCTTGCGAGTGTCACTGGCTACATTAAAATAGAAAAATAGCGGATTTTGGGCGTCATATGAATAAATTAATAAATGAATATTGTGGGGACCCAAACTTTTTTTGCTCCAAACCCATCATGGGGGTATCAAAATAAAGGGTTTTATAAAAAATTATGTATTACTTATATGTTTAAATGTACCTAATTCAAAAAAAAATGTGTACTGAAAAGTTATAAATAAAAAAGTTAATTACAAAAATCAAAAAAACCCGACTGCTTGAAAAGAGAACTAAAAAGATGTAAACAAGAAAATCATGCTGTGCAGTCGGATACATCTGGTCTTGGTCAGCAAGCTCGCGAATATGTATCCTCCGACTGCACAGCATGATTTTCTTCTTGTTTACATCTTTTCAAGCAGTCGGGTTTTTTGATTTTTTAATTATTTATTTTTTTTGTTCTTGTAATCTGCTAATGTTTATGGCAATTAAATACGTTTTCTTTCTTTCTTAACTTTTACTTTCTTCGCCTTCCCACCGGAACCTTGCGTTATTCCGAAATAAATACTTTTCTCGGCGATAGAATCTATAGCTTTCCATCAATGCAAAATTATTCAAAATTGGAACAGAGGCTATAGACAAGTGTCAAGCAATGTCAGCGATGGCGATGGTCGAAATGCCAAAAGGATTGATCACGTGATATTTCAATAGCGCTTGACATTCTCATACAATCTTGACATTTCCCAATGGCTATCGCGACGCTTTCGATGATAGAATGTCACTTGTCTAGAGCCTACTGTGGCATTTCGACCATTTGACCGAATGACACTGGTCTAAAGCCTCAGGATTCCAGAGATAACATTTTACAAACAAACAATGTTACCTGTTTACAACATGAAAGATTACTTACAGGATCAACGGAAACAGGAGTCACATTCATCTCCACCGGTACCAACTCCAAATCTTCAGACCACAGTCCTTTAGAGGAGTAGGCAGCAGTGACAGCTATTGAAGCTGTCATTCGCGTACGGTTCAAGTCGGTTGATCGCACGAAGATATCCGAGGAGTTGTAGCTTGGTGAGAGGAACTGGTTGTAGCGACGGCGGAGGAACTGGCCGAGGACGAAGCTGCGGGCTTTGCCTGACTGAAAAAAAATGGTTTACATTATGCAGGTATGTGTGTGCGTACATCTCATCAAAGGCAAAATTATTTTATTTCAACTAGGCCACCAAGCGGCACTTTTGAACGTTACATAATCTAAACATATAAAAGAACAAAGTGACTAACTGACTGACTGACTTCAATATTTTTTTTCTTTTCTTCATTGCCTCGGCGTTTTCTGGTGGTCGCCTCTTGGCGACTGAGTTGAATAAATAATGAATGGCTTTCAGGAGTTGCAGTGGTTTGGGAATAGTGCGGTGGGATTGTTGACTCACTCACTCACTGACCATCAACGCACAGGCCAAACGGCTGAAGCTTCAATCATGAAACTTGGCACGTAGGTTCCTTTGGTAGTGTAGGTAAGCACTAAGAAAGGATTTTTGGAAATTCCACCCCTAAGGGCGTGAAATAGAGGATAAGAGTTTGTATGATAACCGTCAGTTTTAAAGTCAGGATCTTCATATTTTGGGTTTTGGCTGAAGATTAAAAAATAATTTACACGTGTCTCAGCGATTTTGATGATTCCACCCCCATGAGGGTGAAATCGTTTAGAGACTTGTAATTTTGCAAATAGATACTTTATACTGTGCAGGCATCCACTAAGAATGAATTTTTGTAAATTCCACCCCTAAGGGGGTGAAATAGGGGATGAAAGTTTGTATTAAAGTCGGCCAGTTTTGAAGTTAGGATCTTCGAATATTGGGTTTGGGCCGAAGATTAAAATCTAACGCAAATTAAGGTTTTTTGGGAATTCCATCCTTGGGGGGGCGGATCATGGGGGATGAAATGTTGTGTACAAAAGTCCTTCTTTTACAAAGGAAAAATTATTAAAAATACTCTCAAGTCTTTGAAGTCTGTTGGTAACTATAAAATGGCTTAACGCATAAATATAGGAATTAAATAGGGACGGGAAAATCAGCTTCGCCATGACAATTAATAAGGCTCAAGGACAAACTCTGAAGTATGCTGGTGTAGATTTGAGGGCAAATTGCTTTTTCCATGGACAGTTCTATGTAGCGTGTTCACGTGTTATCTCATCTAATGGTCTGGTGATATTGGCGTCAACATCCAAAATGGTTTAAAATGTTGTTTATAAGGAAATACTTTAATTTAATTACTTACTTATGCTTATGATTACCTATTATTAGTCATGGATAAACACAGAAATAGTGTAGGCATACGGAACGGGACAAGGATAGAGCGTATTGATGACAGAGTAGGTAAGTATAAGTCTGTCCTAAGAAACACTTTCGCATTACATTATTTTTTACTTTTCTCTACATACTGTTAAAATATGATAAGGAGAAGCATGTAGTCTACGCGTGCGAAGCCGCGGGCAAAAGCTAGATCGTAATATAACTGATGCAATGAGAGTGTACCAGGTTGAACTGCACACATCTGTGTACCCCTTTAGAGTCTACTGGTACAATTTTATTTAATGAAATGGTGTAAGCAATATACAGGCAAATTATTATGATTGCAGCAAACTCGGATGATTTACCGTCATTTATTGAAGAGTTCCATTGAAAATCTCCCAAGTTCTTCATCAAATCTTCACTAAATTTAACTGGGACCGATCCGGGACCATACTCTTTCAAACAAAAATGATATGCCCAAATATCTAATCCCAATAACAGGGAACTTGAACATAACTGGTAAAATGAGAGTGTAGCAAGGTGAACTGCAAATATCTGTGTACACCTTCAGAGTCTTCTGGTGCAATTTTATTTTATGAAATGGTATAAGCAATATACAGACATACAATTGCAGCAATCTTGGGTGATTTGCCCTTATTTATTGAAGAGTTCCATTGGATATCACCGAAGTTATTTAACAGATCTTTACCAAATTTAACTGAGACCAATCCGGGACCATACTCTTTCAAACAAAAAACGAATCATCTAGATCGGTTAATAATTGGCGAAGATATCTCTGAATAAACATACACAAAGATTCAAACGAATTAAGAACCTCCTCCGTTTTTGAAGTCGGTTAATAAACATCAAAATATCTTTAATTATTTTAAATTAAATTTTTAAGTTAGATAGACACATCACATAACACGTCTATTTCTATCTATATCATATATTAGGTAAAAAAGTTGAGGATTTAAAAAAAAAAAACGCACTAGAGATCATTATACGAAGTATGTCAAAAAATCATAAATAAATAGTTCTATAACCGGGTGCAAGGATATTACGGTTAGTCTTGCGGTTCTGGAGATTTAAGCTCTATCCACACATATCAGGGGCGTGCCCGGGCCCGTGCACGGACGTGTGTGAACGATGTCGTATAAAATGTTCCCACCTATATTTTTTTGAGCCCCTGACGGGGCACGGTCTGTCCACGTCCCGTGCACGTCCCGGGCACGGCCCTGATATGTGTGGATAGACCTTTATGCATTTTTTATATCAGCTCTATACATTTTTTTAGCAAATAAAATAAAACTTGCCCTTTTGCCTACCAGATTGCATCCTATGAAATATATAAGCATGTTATTGGCTATTAGGACCCATTTCAAGCAAAAAATCTGACACTTTTAAATTTAAGTTCCTATGTCTTCTAGAACCGTTTTTCGATCCACTGTGTATCGCCGCGATTCACTGGCCCTTGGGGCGGGCCCTGGCCAGGGGCTTATTTTAGTTTCCACAGGATAGCCCGGTTAAGCAGTTGCCAATCACTATGATTGAACTGCGACGCCACACCGCGGTGTTGCACCGTAAAAAAAAATCTGTAGGGCGGTTACACACTATATCCGACCCGTGACGGTGAAATTTCAGTTCCGAAGTAGCTGTAGTACTTCTTTTAGGGAAGCTTACGCACTACATCTATCTGTCATAATTCAGAACATTTTGAACTCGGAACTCGAATCACGGACACGGATGTGTAGTGCGTAACCGCCCTTAAATTGTGAATAGTGGCAACATACAAAAGGAGTGAGTGTTTTGTACTCCGGTAATCTAATGAATCCACTTTAAGGCCAAATTTTCCTCTATATGTTTCCAGGGACCTTGACTCAACCATCATCAGCCCACGTTGGCAACTGCTGGCAAACAAGCATAATCTCTGAGAGAAAAGTAAAAAACATTATCTTTAATATTTCTAGGGTATTAGCCTCTACATTTTGTGACATCTATTCCACATAAGGTATAGTCGCCTAATCCAAGTAAATTACGTTTAGGATAGAGAAACGGGCCATCTAGCTCGCAAAATCTTTGATCGTATTTTGCCTTCCCATGCAATCATCGCACAGAGACATGAGACATGGTGAACTCAGTGGGGCAACAATCCTGGTTTTACCCTATTCGAATCTTTGGTTCTAAGACATTCTGGATTCTTTTACGATGGTAACCATTTACTGTTTTGGGTGCAGTAGTGATGTTTTAAATTCCTTTGTGATGATTTAAGAGTTAAGAAACTTGTTATATATTAATTATGTGTCGGTAGCACGATAGTACCTACATCTGATTTTTATAGTCCAAAACAGCGTGAGAGCGCAGATATCACTTTTTGATTGCATGTTTTGCACAGAGTGCAGAATAGAAGGTGTACGTGCCGTTGTAATTAAATTGTATGCTTACTTCAGTCAGTTCCCCATAGCCGTATGGTTCAGACATCCTAGCCAGTTCTTCCGGGTCGGCACTCAAGCACACCTCGTTTTTTAATGGTGCACGGTCTCCGTGTCGATGAACCTATGAACAATCATTGAAGGACATTATTCTGAAGGAGTATGCTGAAACTCCGAAAGGTCATTGATGTAAAAGCATTTAGAAGTATTTCTACGGCTATCATAACCTTTACACAGGTAACTTTTACCGACCATAGTTTTTTTTAATAATATTTAGAGTAAAACTAGCCACCTTAAATGGGACTTAAACATAACTTGCAAAGTTGCAAAATATGGGTGAACTCAGTAAATTCACATCTGTGTAACCCTTTGGGTATTCCCCGTCGTGAAGTAATGTTATAAAATTAGCCAGTCGGTACAAATAATGACGCCTAAAACTTCATAACTATTTCAGCAGAATGACGTCAACATAGCTTGGGACATATAAAATAAATTAAGAAGAAAAAATCATTGTTGATCTTAAATTCCTTCTAGTATTAATGTCCACTTTCATCAAAATAACTATTATGTTCTTCTTAATCGTTACAGTTTTCCGACGGCTTTAGATATTTAACTATCAAAATGGTAGATGATCTTACCAAAAACGCCATCACCAGTTCAGTATCCTCGGCAGTTTTACAGGACTTTTCAGCAATCCCATCTTGGAAGCACAGCAAAAACAAAACCACACTTGTTGTCAACATAACTGTAGGTGCAAGCGACTGGCGAATGATTTTAAATGTCCCGAGAACAAATGTTCCAATGTTTTTGTTTGTGTTTGTTTTACGTGTTTTTTTCACGTTCGATAACGTGTCTACTGCTGTAAAATCAGTCGAGAGTCACGTAATATTATCATAAGTTAAAGACATGACATTTTTGAAGAATATTATAAACGTAATCAAAATTATTTTAATTCTGAATGTTGTGAGTACAATCTAATACAGTCATCGACCTCGACTATGTCTTGCAAATAATGGGCATCGTTTTGTATTGTTATTATACACAATATACTGGTGGTTTTGATAAAAAATCAGGTTTTCCTTATGTTTGCGGTTTGTCATTATGTACTTCCCAGAAATTAATCCTTATTAGCGAATATGTGTATAACCGGTATAGAGAGCTTATAATATAATAGAGCGTGTTTTTTTTCAAAATCAACCGGTTCTATTCCTGGTTGGAATATTAATTTTTAGAAAGTCCAATGATGTCATTTTAGTTTTCATCAAAATCAGACACAAAAATCCTTTGAAGGTTTTCGCTATGCCTGCTAATTTTGGATTTATCACCCACGCCTACTTGAAAAACTCATTATGTATATCTATATTTCTCAATTTCAATACTTTGCCTGAATTTATTACAATTTGAATCCAGAACTTTTCTTGACAATTTAATAACTAGAACAGTAGTTCAATATAGCTTACACACCACATGTTTGTTTTGAATATATTATCTTCATTCAACTATTGACATTAATAATTAAACTGACGAAGCAAATAAGTATAAACATACTAAAACTGAAAGTATCAATGTCCTACTTAATTTTCAAGGTTTTGGTAATCTTATCTAATATTATAAATGCGAATGTGAGTGTGTGTGTGTTTGTTTGTTACCTAACGCACGCACGTTGTCAGCAGTAAAGAAAAGGTTATAGAATACCTTTCATATGCGATCGAACCCGCGGGCAAAAGCTATTATATTATAAATCCCATTAGGTAACGCTTAATTTGATAATACTAACTAGCTGTGACCGTGGCTTCGCTGCTGTCAGGCTTTCAACTGCCTACCCTATTTACCTACCTACCTAGGTCAAAAGATTCTAAAAAAAATATATCAACATTTTTTTATTTTAAATTTTTTTCGTAATGTAATTCTTGCGCGGAGAATTTTTACATCGCTATTCAGAAAATTACATCAAATGCACAACGCCATCTATCGAATATGGAGATCAACTGGCCGAGTATCTGAACTGCGTGTGTTGTGATATATTACTTCTTGAACACTTTCTTTCACTTTCTTTCTTTGTCTTTAAATTCATCTAACTTTTGATAGAGTGAACCGATTGCGATAAAACCAAAAAATAAGTAATACTTCAAGTTACGCACAATTTGTATGTATAAAAGTTATCTACATCTACAGACAAGCAGATAAATAGACAAAATTCCAAAAATTCTGGAACTGGTTTCTGTTTTTTTTTGGGGACTATATTTCTTGTCACCAAAATTTGTATTTGTCATCAAGTTGTATCACCTAATAAAATTGGTTTGTGCTCAGAATGGTAGATCTGTCACCAAATAAATCGATTATCGAGCTTAGGGCACCCCAACAAGGACAGGTTAGGTTCGAAGGAGATGACGGGAGCTGAAGTGAGCGAGCAAAGCGGACGAACTCAGCTCCCGTCATCTCCTTCGTGTTAGGTTACTTTAGACTCTGCATACAGAAATAGAAGCCCCGCGCAGCGGGGCTCCGTCGACTCTGTCGCTAAGGACAAACCTATTATAATACATACAAAAACATTTATGTGGTACTAGACCCTATATCGCCATGATTTTAGGTGATTTATATTCTTTTTTTATCCTTTTTGAATTACAAGGGATTTTTGTTCATGAAATGACGATGACAATCCCATCGTATCTTATCCTAATACTCTAATCCTAACTCTAACTTAATTTCATTTAGATGAATTTAGCATTTTAGATGCATCCGAATTTATTTCAGCTAGAATACTATGAAAGGCACCAACATTTTTTAAATTCAGGCTAAATTGCCTAACCAAGTGGTCTCTTTTATTTGCATTACGGACACACTCCATTAATAGATGTTGCACGTCATCAGTTTTCCCACAAATCTCACAATTCAGTGAATCCACTTTCTTCAAAACATTTATTAGGAATGTGTCCGGAACGCCATCGACATGCAGTCACAATTTGATGTCTACTTAATTTAGTATTTGTAAACCACGGGACATGAGGTTCGCGTTGGCTATTTTTGAACCATATAACCTTTGATTAAGACCTTTCATCGAAATATTCTTTAAATGTTTTAAAACATTTCGATTTATAAAATGTAAGCATTGCTGAATAAAAAAAATAAAAAAACATTGATTTCAACTCCTTCAGATATAGCTTTTTTAGCGAAGCTGTCAGCCTCTTCATTTCCCGTCAGGTCAATGTACCAACAAGTAAATTTAAAATTTTTAAAAACCCCTACAAAAATGTTTATTTCATGCTACATAATTTATCTATTACATATTTACGCTTCGATCGGCAATCTATTGAACACGTAATTCACATCACACACATCACATCACCAGCCTATTAATGTTCCCACTGCTGGGACACAGGCCTCCTCTCTGTGAGAGGGGATGGGCCGTAATCCACCACGCGGGCCCAGTGCGGGTTGGTAGATTTCACATGTCTTCAAATTTTTGGTTCTAGGACATGCCGGTTTCCGGTTCACGATGTTTTCCTTCAACGTTTTTGAGAGCAGTGGTGATGAAATAATTTACACAAAGTAAAGCGCCTGCCTGGGTTCGAACCCACGACCTACAACTTGTAAGTCGCGGCCGATACCACTAACACGTAATTATGACACGATATCTTACGAAAACACCCCGATTCAAACAGAAAAACGCCCATAACTTTTGAACGGCAGAACCGATTTTATTCAAACATAGCTAAGAACACTCGCCAAAACCACCTTTCAAACAAAAAAAAACTAAATCAAAATCGGTTCACCCGTTTGGAGGACGCTATGATGCCACAGATAGACACAAATACACAGCAACACACGTCAACTTTATAACACCTCTCTTTTTCCGTCTGGGGTTAAATATGCTGGAAATGGGTTTTGTTGGTTATCCTGTTCCAACAGAACCCATTTCCATTTCCTGGCTATTTTTTTTTGGAAATATTTTCGATCTACAAAACAACTTTTCTACAGATTTATTACATCATTGATTGATTGCAACTACCAATTCATAAACGAAAACCGGACAAGTAATAAAACTGATAACTTACAGTACCTCGTGATCTAAAATCACGAGTTCCTGTAAGTTATCAGTCATTAGCAAGCAATCAGTATCATTAGTTACAGTACTTTACAATATTAATGATCATTTCGTATTATACGGATTGCCTCGTTGAATACGGCATTTATTTAAACAAACGTTTTAATTTTGCAAAAACAGGAAGAAAATAAATTTTAACGGTCATCTTTTTTAATGATTGATCCTCTTTGAACTACGCGAAAAACTATTGAGATGTAGAAATTAACTCAGTCGGTAACCTATTAAATATTTCCACCGCTTGGTATCCGTAGCAATGTTTAGCTATATTGAAGTTTGGTGACATTTTGTGTTTGAATTCCATCCTCCTAGTGCTTTCTCTAATTTTACGTTCCTCCTGTGATTCATACTGATAAATATACTTAGCAAAGTGAGATAGGACTACTAATATGTATAGGCTTGGTACTGTATATATTTTCAGTTCTATAAAGTGCTCTCTGCATGAGTTTCTTTGTGAGATCCTGACTATAGTCCTTATGGCACGTTTCTGAAAGACAAATGCCTTCTGACAGTTATAACTATAGCTATAACCCCAACACACGATGCTGTATCTTATTCTAGATTCTACCAGTGCGTGATATACAGCCTTTAGTTGCTTTAGATCCAAAATATCTCTAAGACTCCTAAGTGCATAGCACGCTGATGAAATGGAAGAGTCAATAGCAGCCAGCTCCTGTTTCCAATTTAAATACACATCTATGTTTATACCTAAAAATTTTACTTTGTCTACTAATTCAATCTTGTCTTCTTTAATTTGTACATTAATACTGTCATTGTTACGAGTTCTTGTCTTAAATAAAATATTGTTAGTTTTACTTGTATTGAGAATAAGGTTGGATAGATTGGCTGTAAACCAATCGCAGATAATTTCTAAGCTTTTATTTACATTTTTGGTCACTTCGTTTAAGTCATTAGACCCAAGTATAATATTAGTGTCATCTGCAAAGACAACAAATTTTGCATCAGGCTTAAAGTGGTGCATAAAGTTAAGCAAGTCATTGGTAAAAATAATAAAGAGTTTCGGTCCTAAAATTGAGCCTTGACCTTGAGGCACGCCACGTTTTATGCCTGTAATGTTAGACGTGTATACGACTTCATGATTATTATCATCGATGCTTTTTATTTCAACATACATCCATCGATTTTGTAAGTAGGATCTTAAAAGCTGTAAGGCCTTACCTCTGATACCGTAATATTCTAGGATAGTTAGTAATAATTCATAGTCAATCATGTCAAAAGCAGAACTAAGGTCAATGAAAAGCCCAGCCACTTTCGTTTTGTCATTTAATTTATTAATTATGTCTTCTATAAGAATGTTTATTACATCTAAACAACCGACGCCTTTCTGGTATCGAAATTGTCTTAAATTAATTATATTATTCAAATTCAAATGAACCAACAGTCTGATTTTAATAATTTTGATAAGGTTGGCAAAAGGGATATGGGTCGGTAATTTTTCGGATCAGTTATGGAGCGTCCCAGGTCCCATACGATATCGCGGCTGAGGGTTGGAGGCTGCGGTGGGAAAGGAGTGCTTGTATTGCGGTGCGCCGCTATACGTACCTACAGCGGCCTGGACGGGGTGGCAACCCCGTCCAGACCGTCTGATGGCGGACGCGGTGGTATATATAGGTTTAAATTGACGGGGGCCCCAGCCTATGTCTGCGATGATGAGTATGTTGAATCGGTCAGGCACATACTAACGGACTGCCTCCTTTTCATTAATGCCAGATACGCCTGCGGAGGGAGTCATGTACAAAGCAGCCAAAGCCAATGGGTCAACCCTACCCTAATTATATGTGATAAGTCTCCTAATGTATTGCCGTTTAACTGTGAAGAAAGTAAGTAAAAATAGTAGTAACAAGAAACTCCAGAGACTCAGATATAGTACATTTAATAATAAGCCACTAGCCCTGCAGCCTAAGTCACTAGTCATAAATAGTGTTAAGGGTTATTCAGTTTGTAAATAATAAGTAGGTATGTAATAACGTAGACATATAGTTTGTTAAATATTATGTAATAAGCATAGATTATATCGCCGGTTTAATTCAAAAACCAACTAACTGCCCACTTTATGATTTTGTGCTAGGGCGTTTATAAGGTTTGTATCAAAAAAAATCATGTACTATCTTAGATAACGTTATTATGAGAAACAGCATCTGATTTATAATAAAATCACGTATGCATTGATTTATAGCTGTTCATAAAAAAGTAACAGGGTTGCACAGAATATTGCATTTTGTGCCCTAAACCCCCTTATTTAATTGCTTTTACCTCCCTACAAAATAAAGGCATTATTTTCAAAATTAAGCGCTACTGTAGAATCTCAGAAAGTCACTGGTCATTAATTCAAATATATACATCGAACAATAATGTATTATTCTTATAAATCCTGTTAGTTTCGACAATAATGCAAAAAAATAAAATTTTAGTCGCTTTTACCACCCGATATTTGTTGAAATTTTGAACTAACCTATGTAACCGTGTCCCTTAACAAAGCGTTTTCATCATGAAAACTATCTAAGTGTTTAACACTGGTTGATCGATGGTTTAATAAATTGAAAACAGATTGATTAAAAACAGACTGAGTTGAAAAAAAAAAAATATTTAAGAAAAACGAACGCATGGAAAACTTATAAAAGAATATTCTTCATCAGAAGTCAATTAGACACAGTAGCATCCGGTTCAAGGCCAAATTTAGCGACTGATGATTCTTCGGGGATTACTCCATTTTTGCACAATTTCAGCAAGTCGATGGCATTTGTAGTTGCAGCTGGTAAATTCGCTACTGCCTTTTTTGTCTGGTTCCATAGTGGCGAGCGGGAATGTCAAGACCAGCAGTAGAAGTAGCTTCCACGTTTGTTTCCTGGTTTTCAAGATCTACAACCAAAGAATCCTTAGACGTGTCATAGTTAGGCAAAATTTTAATTTGATTCTTTTCATATTTCATTCTCTTAATCTTTAACCAGTTCTCTCTGTCTCCTATGCTTTTACTTTTGTTTTTCACTATGATGGCTGCCAAAGATTTTAAATTCAGCGGCACGGAAACTTGGCCACATGCAAATTTTTCAATAAGTCGTATATAAATTAATTTTTGACTCTGAATTATGGGTCATCATCATCTTCTTGCCCTTTTCCCATGTTACTTGGGGTCGGCGCATCACGTTTTCTTCATCCATACCATCCTGTCCCCCGTCACTCCATCACTGACGCCCTTTTATTTCATATCACTCCTCACACAGTCCATCCATCTTTTCTTTGGTCGTCCCCTCCCTCTCCATCCATCCATATCTATCATCACACTGAATTATGGGTAAATGCACTAAATAAGTGTATTTTATTTATATGTGTGGCTTCCCATGCGACTAGTGCTCAATTTCGAAAATTTTGGTTGAGTTTCTGGCGGGTTGGAGGTGGACTTGGTATTTCTTTTGTGCAAGTCCCAGAGCATGTCTATTGTCTATTGGGTTTAGGTCCGGACCACGAGCTGGCCACTGCAATTTTGAAATACCGACGTTTTGAAGATGAGTACTCATTACTACTCATCAACATAATGTGCAACGTATGGGCGTAGATTATAGTGCATTAGGAGGAACTCGTCGTGCCCAATGAACCACGAATATGGCAAAACATATTCTTGAAGGACCTCCTCGATGTATCGGGTTGCAGTTAACCAGTTATCAACAATAACCAGCTCCGTACGAGCATCGGAACTTATTCGTCCCCAAACCATAAAAGAACCTCCATGAAAACTCCCAGTTTGTAATTAGTAGAAACCTCTCTCCTCTTCTTCTCCACACTTGCTCCTGACCAACTGGTGCGTCGCAATTCGACACTCATTTGTGAACAGAACTCGAACCCATTGCTCGTGGGTCCAGTTGGCGTTTTCACGTGCAAACTGAAGTCGAGATACTCGGTGATGTCTAAGAAGTTCTGGACTTTATATTTACTTCGACCATTCGTCTTCTCAAGGATCGACGCAAGCGCGTTCAGAAATTGCAGAATTTAAACCAACTACCCAAGGTTAATCGGTTTTACTTCTCAATATTTTGTTGAGATCATGATCAAAATTCTCAAAATTATAGAAGTAAAACCTACTAAACCTATTTACTAACAATTACTTCTTGATTTTGTGTCAAGAATAAATGAATAATCAACTAGTAATAGCTATTATCCTTTAATAACTGCTATTATTATTGAATATTTACGCTATTTTCTGTTTTTTTCTAAGTACTAAAACCATATATTTGCATGTGATCGATTTTCTTTCCAAAAAAACCTTATATTTTGCAGGTTTATTTTATTTTGAAAACTGATTAAATTTAAGTATCTTGTTTGACTTCGATAAAAAACATAATTTTGCTGATTAACAAGGAATATTTGTTTTGCATATAAACGGTATGGTTAGATAGTTGGTTTCACCATTCAGTATCTCTGAAACTAACCATCGCACGGCTTAGTATGTTTTACCAGTAGAAAGAGAATACAATTTCGAATGAGTGGGTATATTTAACTCAAAATCCCAAAATCACCGAGTTAGTTGGTTTTTGAATTAACCCGGCGATATGTAGTTTTGAATAGTAATAGTAGTTATAAGCAGTAGTCTTAGGTAAACATAAAAAACTGATATATACATAAATAAGTATTTTTTTTAATAATTACTAACAAATCAAATCCCAGAAGTAATGGCCCACTGGCACGAGTGACTCAGCTCGGTGTACGTATGTGTGATAGAGTTGAGTCTTTCGTTCTAATGGGCCGTAGCATAGATTAAAGTACATAGAATTAAGTGCTGAATTAATATTAGCAATTTAAATTTAGAGGTAGGTGTGTTTTTAGTCGGTAGGCACCTTTAGTGAGTCCGACACTGCCCAGGCTGGCTCGCTCTGGGTGAGGCAGTTTGGGTCGTCCAAGGAGGATTGCCCACACCTACCAAAAAAACATCAAAAATACGAATTCCGATTATTAAAATACCGATTAACACAATTCCGAAATAAAAACGCCTTGTAAAACTGAATAGCAAGGCAGATGAACACATAATTGCTCGTCCGAGAGCAGTATAATATTATGTTTAGTATGAGGAGGTAGAATTAAAAAACTCATGACAGATGCGTTTTCCTACTCATCATTGCATAGATTAATATTGTACAATCAGGTATGCAGCGTGCAAGCAGACACGCAGCATGCAAGCAAGCATGCAACATGCAAGCAGGCATGCAGCATGCAAGCAGGCATGCAACATGCAGCAAGCATTGTTTCTGTCACGGCTCCGGCGCTTCGGGGTTTGGGCGGCCCCACGGGAGCTTATCGTCGCAGATGGTTCTCACCACCGCAGCTGCAGTACTTGGCTTCGCCGGCCAGCCTCAGCCGCGGCGGTGAGCCTTCAAACAACCTGCTCCTCAGGTCGCGGGCCGTCCCACCCCTCTGCGCCTACGCGGGCTTAAATTACACTCTAGGGTAGGTCAGACAAGACTGCCTGCAGTCGGTTTTGCAGCGATTCATTTCTGTTACTAAATTTTGTAGCACAACATGCTGATTTTTAGTTTATTCGAAGTATTGAAAATCGGAATGTCTCTTTTCGGACCGAGAACCCTTCGAGCATTTGATTCTTCGAACGTATGAAAATCGGAAAACTAACAAATCGCATTTACGACTTTCGGTAAAATAAATTTCATGATTTTTAATAATAGACATTATAATTCATAGGTAGTATGAAATTCGGACTTTTGAAAATCGGAACATCGAAATTCGGAATAAAATATTTCGGAGTATTTGGGTTTTCCCCCTTGACACGTCACAAGGGGACCAAGGGTGCCATACACGGGGTCGTCTGTTTTGGTCCCTGGGGTGGTCACGGCGCGGACGTACAGTGTGTTCTGGTGCGCCGGTGATGGTACTCCCCCAAGGAGGGTCCGGTGACGGACAGCCGCGGCGGGTTCGCGGTGTGTGCTAACGCGTGCCCGTGTTCCCGCCATAAGCGGCACAGGAGGACACTGTAGAGTTTTAGTGGGTTAGAGTTCCACATAACTGCACTATCTCCCTGTGGTAGTGCAGTATGCATAAGCATTTCTCAAAGCAAAAAGAAAAAAGGTGTCTAATCGAACCTAACCTACCCGAGTCGTGGTCCTCTAAGCTCCTGAGCTCGCTTCGCTCGCTCTTGGTCTGATTTATTGACCATAATTATCTAAGGATAGTATTAAAACGAGTGAAAATAATTTCTAATTAAAGCTGTAAAATATACTGAATATGGCTTACTGAAAAGTACAAGCGGGCTTAAGTAGGCGACAAATATTGGGCGAATACAAATGTTTATAACAGCGACTTGAAAATAAAAGTTTGTCGACGAAGCCGGGCTCGGGCTCCTTTTTCTGTCTACAGGGCCTAAAGTAACCTAACATGAAGGAGATGACGGGAGCTGAAATCGCTTGCTTTGCTCACTCACGTCAGCTCCCGTCATCCCCTTCAAACCTAACCTTTCCGTGTCGGGGTGCGCTTCAACCCGAGCTCGCTTCGCTCGCTCTTGGACTAATTCGTTGAAACCTCGAATACATCCGAACTCCCGCGCTGCACAACGATGTCGCCTCGTCGGTATTTATGCTATTTTCAAAAGTATAATATACTAACATATAAAAATAGAACCCCAAATACAATTAAGGTATTTTTTTTTTTTTTTTATGGGCAATCCCACCGCACTATTCCCAAACCACTGCAACTCCTGAAAGCCAGAATCAACAGTGGCGACCACCAGAAAAGGGCCGAGGCAATGAAGCTCGACGAAGTCCCGGAGAATGAATTTAACTGTCTTGGATCCCGCAACGAAATTAATCAGAAAAGAATAACGGAGGAGTAGGAAAAAACATAAATTTCCACTTCCCTCCATATCAAGCAGGAGACAAACAAGGCCACTAGGCACAAAGGGTCGTTTACAACTGGGATAAGCCCAGTTGCCTAGCACCACGGATAAAAATAAGAATTAATTAATATTAATGGGTCCTAACATTGTGAGCTGCTATGTTTGATTCCAATAATAGGTATGGCAAAAAAGCTTGAACGCACGGAAATTTGTTCTAGTTTCCACAAGGTCCGTATAGTAAACAACTCCTGAGGTAGCCTCTACATTATTCAACATAATATTACGTTCATTCTGCCAAAGAATACACTCCCATAAGATATGATGTGCAGATTGTACATATTCGCAGTCAGATGTAGAACACTGACATAAAGGCGAGGCAACGAGCTTGAACGAAAACAATTTACTTTTAAAGTTACCATGCCCTGTGAGAAATTGGGCAACACAGTGATCCACCTCCAGCCACGTCCTGGCCAGCCGAACGCGAACGGATGGAAAGAATTGGTGGAGATGTCGGCCCTTGATGGAATTATCCCACCTACATTGCCATTCGGATAAAAGTTCCTCCCAGACGTCAATAGGTGGTTTAAATAATCAACAATTAAGGAATGTAATAATATTATTAACCCAGCTCACAAAAACCTCCTAAAAGGTATTACTCCATCCGGATAAATACTAATTAGTATAATAGTCGCCCATTCAGTATATTTTTCGATCGGTTAATCATTTCCCATTATCTAATTGTCCAATCGTTACGATTTGTTCTACGTAATAACTAAAAATGAGGATCAAATATTGTTTTATCTACACTCACAACGTAATGTTCCAAATATGAATTCAAAAAATATTGTATAAACACGTACTTTATATTCGTGGATAGGTAATATTAAAAAAAAACCATTACAGTGCAACATTTTCCTTCGATTTTCAAACAACTGCATCTACAAGTGCGGAAGGTAGGTGATTTCCGATGAGTGGATAAATCGACACGAGTCGGAAATCATCTTACGTACGAGGAGGGATCAAAAAGTAGTGAGAATGAGATAGAATATAAAGACTATTGATAACTTAATAATTTATTTTTCTACATAGTTTCCGAGTCTCTCTACACACCGAGTCCAGCGCTTTTCCAAGGCTTCAATTCCTTTCAGAAAAAAACTCGTTATCGTCTTCGTACCTGTTTCCCCTGTGAGGAACTGCTTGATAAGCTCGAGCGTTTGCAGAATTTGTGCATCCGCTTCATTTTTGGCCTCCGAAAGTACGACCATGTGTCGGAATTTCGGAAGCGGTTGAAGTGGCTGCCTATTCGACAGCGCCGAGATGCCCACACGCTTTCTCTGCTCTTTTCTGTTCTTCACAATCCTACCTCTCCTTCGTATCTTAAGGAGCGCTTTGAGTATCTTGTTCCGAGAGGAAAGTCTTGCCGTTCCTCATCATCTCTTCTTCTTCGTTTTCCTCCGCACTCATCAAGTCGTTACGGTGGATCTTTTACTGTTCGTGCTGTCCGCCTCTGGAATAATCTTCCTCACACCATACGGGATAGCCCTTCGTTGGAAATCTTCAGGAAAAGAACTAGGGAACATTTCCTGTCACCATGACTCATAAATATGTATGTATTTTATTATATAGTATGTATTATGTTTATGCATTGTGTGCTGTACACGTATTTGTGTAGTGTATTTAGTAAGTAAGAATTGAAATTTTAATTTGCATTAAGTTTTTTTTTTTGTTTTTTGTTGTGCGCTTTTGTTAACTGTCCTAATTGTGTAAATCTCGCTATAACACTGAGGTTTGCTGTAAGAGAACCCAATTATGGGTTAAGCTCGCCTTTGTACATAAGTTGTCCTTCTGTATTTGTATATTTGTTTTGTGTACAATAAAGAATATGAATGAAATATGTATCTGAGCTATGCCTGCCAGTATTTTTTTTTTCTTATCAAGGAGTATATCGTTCTCACTACTTTTTGAGCCCTCCTAGTAGTGTATCATACAATATTTTACTATGCATTTTGCGAGGAAATTAAATAATATATCTGAACCAAGCAAGACATTAATAAAATGGCGGGCTTATTCAAGCGCGCTCAGCATATCCACAGATTTACTAATATTTCCTCGGGCATATCTACTGCGCATGTGCAGATAGCTGTCTTGATTAATTGTAATTAGTAAAACTTTTCTCAAATAATAAAAACTCTATGCGTCGGGCTGACGTTGGAGATAAAAATAAAAAAAATACAGAAAAGTAAAAAGCACTAGTGAAAAAAAGTGACACTTTCTGCACAGTTTGGCTGCTTGGAAAACGCTCTTTTCGAGGACATGCATTGTAAAATAACATTTTAATTTTTATACCACACTTTTACTTTTTAATTTACTGGTGCGTATGGGCTCATTGACTTAATGTAGAAAAGAAGTGTCATTGTCTATGGAAGAGCGCGCTGCGCAGTCATGCGCAATGAGAATCTAAATTGCCCGCCATACCACATATTTTTTCCATTTCCACTTTTGTTTTATTTCAACTGTATGAGTGAAGATAAAGTAGAGTATGCAACGACATATAATTAGGTATTAAAACATTCGCATAATATTATTATCCTACTAGATAAACCTACGCTTTACCCCTATTATATGACCATTGTATAAACTACTATTTGTATACCAAATATTATTTTTTTTTATTATTTTTTTGTTTACTTTTTTTTTTAATAAAAAAAAATTAAAAAGAAAAAAAAAAAATTTTTAATTCATTCATCGATGGCAAAATTAACCATTTTAATGATATTTCGGATAGACTCTCCCAAATTAACCTTCATTCGGCTTTTACTCTCATTAGGTATTGCTGTTTTGGACCAAATTTTATGTATTTTCTCCGCTCTTCCCCTTTATGGAAGCAGCCACTTCTCCTGGAAAAAATTGACGAAATTATTCAACGTACTCTGACATCTATCTTAAATGTGGCCTTGGATGACCGAGCCTGGACGCAAGCCACGCTACCCATTCGCTTCGGCGGGCTCGGCATCCGCAAAATTTCTAGTATAAGCCTACCGGCGTTCCTGTCTTCGGTCCACAGCACTGAAACGTTAACCACTAAAATTTAGCCCTGTCGCTGGTTAACTGTGAAGTGCCGTGCTCGACCGACGCAGTGTGCGCCTGGAAAGTGGCTTGCCCGAATACGACGTTGCCCGAAAACCCATCTTCCCAAAGACAGTGGGATGAGCCGCTCTGCAGATTGGTACGGAATAAACTCATAAATACGTCCACCAATACTGCTGAGCGTGCTCGCCTACTGGCTGTGGGTGAGTGGGAGTCGGGCCTCTGGCTACAGGCTTTACCGTCACCCAACATAGGCACAATGTTGAGTGACACTACCTTCCGGATCGCTACATGTCTGCGACTAGGTACTCCCAGCGGAGCTCCACATCGTTGTCAATGTGGTGAAGCAGTCGTTGCCTCGGACACCATGGCCTATCCTGCAGTAGGAGCGCTGGTCGGATAGCACGGCACGCCAGCATTAATGACATCATACGTCGAGCTCTTGTCACCGCCGGGGTGCCAGCTGTTTTAGAACCCAATGGCTTGGCACGCGACGATGGGAAGAGACCGGATGGGATGACCATAATGCCTTGGAAGTTGGGTAGGCCTTTGGTGTGGGATGCAACATGTGTCGATACCCTTGCGCCATCCCATCTTCTTAGCACGGCGGGCTGTGCTGGGGCAGCTGCTGCTGGTGCAGAAAATCTCAAACGGCGCAAATATAACAACCTTATTGGCAGTTATATGTTTGAGCCGTTTGGGGTTGAGACATTAGGTCCATGGGGTCCGAGTGCTCATCGAGTGTTTCGAGACATAAGTAAACGGTTAGTCGACTGTTCGCGTGACCAGAGGGCTGGCCTTTTCTTCAGCCAGAGAATCAGCATTGCCATTCAACGTGGCAATGCTGCCAGCGTTCTGGGCACGTTTCCCATTGACATCGATGTGGAAGAATTTTTTGATGCGCTATGAGCCATTTTCCCTCTCCCTTTTGTATGTAAGTTTGTTTTGTTATTAGTCATAAGATTAGGAATACTCAGTTGTACATATTAAAATTTTTATTTAATATTAATTGAGTATGTTTAAACATAATTATCATGTTACCTTGAATGCAGTTAATTTATAATTTATTTATAGATCAACTAATAGACGCGATATTAATATAAAGATTAAACAAAAAAAATACACCATTTATTCTTTAAAGTGCACATTTACAATATATAAATTAGATTTTAGAGGATCAAATAATATTGTCTCGTTTAATAGTCGCGTTTGAAACTACAGAACGTTAATGAGTTCTGGCAATCCCCGGATTGGAAAGAAGTTTACCCATTACCTACTCCTTTGAGGTAAACCCCGGCATAGCATCATCAGCACCGCCCTTGTAATGATTTAGCATGAAACACTAATGCCCGTTTTGCTTTGACTAAATACTAGGCGTTTTTCGAGATATTAGTAAAAAGCTCGTCGACTCTGCACGTGACCAGAGGGCTGACCATTTTTTCGGCCAGAGAATCAGCATTGCTATCCAACGTGGTAATGAGCCCTTTTCCGTCTCCCCTTTGTATATAGGTTTGTTTTGTTATTAGTCTTATGTTTTAGAATATTATATGTAAAAAAAACCGGCCAAGTGCGAGTCGGACTCGCACACGAAGGGTTCCGTACCATTATCGCAAAACACTGCAAAAAATCACGTTTGTTGTATGGCGGGCCCATTCATTTATTTTATTTTAATTAATGATTATTATTTTTTTAAGTAAATATACAATTAAACATTCTTTGAATATTTCAAGCGTCTACCTGTTGCCGTTATTAATATCGAGCAAAAAACGGCAAAAATATCACTTTGTTGTATGGGAGCCCCCCTTAAATATTTATTTTATACTGTTTTTAGTATTTGTTGTTATAGCGGCTTCAGAAATACATCATCTGTGAAAATTTCAACTGTCACGCTAGCTATCACGGTTCATGAGATACAGCCTGGTGATAGACGGACAGACAGACAGACAGACGGATCGCGAAGTCTTAGTAATAGGGTCCCATTTTTACCCGACTGCCGAAGGAGTGTAATGTGTTTATCAGTCTATGTATGTATGTATGTATGTAAGTATGTATGTATGTATGTATGTTTGTTCCTATGTGGCGTTCTAGAGACCAAATGCGTGGGCCGATTTTGATGGTTCTTACGTCAATCGATTCGTCTTAACCCCGCGAGTGTCACTGGCTACATGAAAATTGGAAGTAGGAAAATAGCGGTTCTTGGGCGCCATATTGTGGGGGCCCAAATTTTTTTCTTCTTCCAAACCTATCGTGTGGGGTATCAAAATAAAGGATTTTAAGAGGTGATTTCAAAAATATATAAGACTTATATGTTTAAATGTACCTAATTCGAAAAAAATAACTAAAAAGTTATAAATAAAAAATGTTAACTAAAAAAATCAAAAAACCCGTCTGCTTGAAAAGCGTACTAAAAAGACGTAAACAAGGAGAAAATCATGCCGTGCAGTCGGAGGATACCTCTGGTTTTGGTCAGCCAGCTCGCGAAGATGTATCCTCCGACAGCACAACATGATTTTCTCCTTGTTTACGTCTTTTTAGTTTGCTCTTCAAGCAGACGGGTTTTTTGATTTTTTAACTAACATTTTTTATTACCCTTTGGGTACGGAACCCTAAAAATAAATACTCGCGTTTCCTAAAAAAAAACCGGCCAAGTGCGTGTCAGACTTTGCACACTTAGGATTCCTTACCCAAGAAATACCGTACCGTGGTGTCGACGTTGCTTTAGGAGGACGGTGGGATTTCGGCCCCCACTTCCGGCGGCTGGCGCCCAAGTTGTTGGGCGCGGCTGGGGCGCTGTCAACGCTGCTTCCCAATCTGGGGGGCCCGAGCGCTGCCTGTAGGCGGCTCTACGTGGGGATCGTGCGATCGATGGCCCTGTATGGGGCCCCGATCTGGGCGGCTGACCTGACGGCCGGCAGCATCGCTGTTCTGCGAAGGCCGCAGAGAGCGATGGCCGTCAGAGTCATCAGGGGGTATCGCACGATCTCCTACGAGGCGGCTTGTGCACTGGCTGGATCCCCGCCCTGGGACCTGGAGGCGAAAGTACTCGCGTCACTATATCGGTGGCGCGAGGAAGCGCGGGCGCGGGGCGAAGGGCTGATGCAGCGACATATAGAGTTGCGTCAGTCTCAGCTTCGTGAGGTCCTGGTGGCGGAATGGCGGGACAGGCTTTCACGCCCTACCGCCGGCCTCATTACCATCGAGGCGGTCCGGCCAGTGCTCGAGCGCTGGCTCGGGAGGAGGCACGGCTCCCTGTCATTTCGGGTGACGCAGGTGCTCTCGGGGCATGGTTGCTTCGGGAAGTACCTGTGTCGCATAAACAGGGAGCCGGACGCCCGGTGTCACCACTGCGTCGACTGCCGGGAGGACACGGCGCGGCATACGCTGGCAGAATGTGCCGCTTGGGAGGAGCCACGCCGTGCCCTCATCTCTGAAGTAGGCAGTGACCTGTCGCTGCCGGCCGTAGTAGAGTCTATGGTCGGCAGCGAGGAGTCCTGGGACGCGGTGGTATCCTTCTGCGAAACAGTCGTCTCGCAGAAGGAGGCTGCGGAGAGGGAGAGGGAGATTTCATCCAATCACCCAATCCGCAGCAGACGTGCCGGGCGTCGGCGGAGGGCGGACAGCGCCCTCTTCCGGCCCCCCTAAATGGGTCCAGGGGCGACGGACTCGGGGACATCCGTTGCCCTCCACACATCTGGACCCGAGGTGGTGGCGCGTAGTGTTCCCTCCCCTCCGCTCCCCCAGGGCGGAGGACATCCAATGAGGATTTTCCACCCCGGAAACAAAAAAAAAAAAAAAAAGGAGGCCCTCCACCAGGTGGACCGATGACCTGGTGCAGGTGTTACCTTCACCAGGTCTCGGTCGTATTGGGATCCGCTGGAAGTGGGACGCACGGGACCGGTCAATGTGGCGACGCTTGGGGGAGGCCTAAGTCCAGCAGTGAACGTCTTTCGGCTGATATGATGACGATGATGATGATGACCAAATAAATATTCTGATTTATCAATATACTAGCTTCTGCCAGCGGCTTCGCCCACGTGAAGGTCGAAAATTATCCCGATGGAACATATTCTCCGGATGAAAAGTATCCCACGTGCTTTTCCTGACTATATTCTTTCATTGTGTCAAATTTCATCAGTTCAGCCGTACTTGCTTGATTGAGCAAACATATACACATCCATTCCAAACTTTCTCATTTATAATATTAATTAATAAGATTGGTATTTGTTAGTAAAATATACGTAGGTAACAATAAACATTATCTCCATATTTCAATTTTATAGATCAATGGGAAGTTAAAAATTCTTCGGAACGAAATTGTGTGCATGACGACGGACAGACAGACAGACTTACGTGTCAATGACAGCAATAGGGCTCCGTTTAGACTATTCGGGTACGGAACCCTAAAAACAATATTAATCTGCCTATCGTTTAGGCAGTAAGCAGATATAGCTGAGTAAAATTTTACACGGAGCGACTGCCTCTCTGAACATTTTAACTCTAGGCTTAGCGACGACAGTTTAAAATCCAACAGTTCAGTAATATCAAGGTATTCACAAAACAGACCTCCGCAAGGACTGGTTAACCCGCTAATCACGAGTCTAATAATCACAAGTAAAATAAAAATAAAAACCCCCGACACATTCTTATTGCATACTACATAATTATACATAAAATATCTAGTAGTCACGCTTCGATGATAGACAATCTATTGAACACGTATTTATGACACGATATCCTGCGAAAACACCCCGATTCAATCAGTAAAACGCCCATAACTTTAGAACGGCTGAACCGATTTGCATCAAACCTAGCTTAGGACACTACCGATAAAGTAAAAAAAAAACTAAATCAAAATCAGTTCATCCGTTTAGGAGCTATGATGTGTAGACAGATACCCAAATACACAAAAACACACGTCAAACGTATAACACCCCTCTCTGGTTGTTAATAACAATGTACATTTACAAAACACGATAACAAATGGTAAAACCATCAATTTGTACTAATTAACCTTAAAATTGATTCTTAACGTCATTAAGACGTACGACAAAATAGCAATTAAAATTATCTTGTGCCACAAACATAATAATTATTGAGATGTATTGTGTTACACAATAATAATTGTTATTTTGTTATATTATTATTTGTAATTAACATGCACTGGGAGTTTGCGATGGAATTGCATGATCTAATTCCGCCCAGCCCGTGTCATCATAGGACTACAAGTCGTACGGCGATGCGCCATCGGTACATGGTGGACATCCCACCCATAAGCACTAAATAATACTATACTTCTATACTTTTACAGCTAAGGAATGGAAGCCCCTGCCGGAGTCTGTGTTTCCCCATAACTACAACCTTGGGGTATTTAAGTCAAGAGTGAATATGTTACGCGCTACACTGTCGATAACATCAGGTGAGATAGTGGTCAAGCGCGAGCCTATCTATAATTAAAGAAAAACATTAAGGCATTTGCCAACATAGGTTTATGTTTGCAAAAAAGGTGTCATAATTTTTACAGGCGCCTGTACGACCGCTAAACGACATTATGTATTTACTACACTTGCAAATAATGCAATGTTTATTTTAGTAAAATTATTTAAATCTTACTGAAAATAATTCTAAAACTCTATGTTCGCGACGAAGCGTCACATAGCTTATCAACCAGCAAAAGATATGTAAAAGGTTAAGTATTTTTTTTTTCTTCGAGGACCCTGAATTGACAAGGTCTCAAGTAGTGGGCGGTGCGATCCACTGACGCACCACTCTTGAATTTTTATCCTCCTATTTAGTTTGTTAGAAAACATAAACTAGGTGTTCTAAATTGTTTTCAAGTTATGAAGAGCGGGGCCTCCTAGCACAGGTATTTGATATACTTAAAAGGAGACCCCTGCGTAAGAATGATTGAAAATGTAATGTGATAATGAAATAAATAGTTTTATTTTTATTTTTTTCCCTGTCTTTGACTGTATTATATTAATATTCAAGATAAGAATGCTTGGCAACATGTTGGTCCCGTTCCGTAGGGCAATCTTTGGTGTGGACAAAATCAAATTTGCTAATTTGTATTCCTATTCATAGTTATTGTATTCTTAGGTAATTTTTTATATTTTTCCAGAATTTTACTCACACATGGTTCCGTTGTTGTTGAATTAGGTATTATACCTATGTTTGCAATATTTGTAAGTATGTGAGAACCATGTTCCTATTTCATCATCATCTGCCTAGCCTTTTTCCCAATTATTGTTGAGGTCGGCTTCCAGTCTTACCGGATTCAGCTGAGTACCAGTGTTTTACATGGAGCGACTGCCTATCAGACCTCCACAACCCAGTAACTGGGTAACACGATACCCCTTTGCAAGACTGGTGTCAGATCCCAAGCTTCTGACTACCCGTAACGGCTGTCAAAGGTCTTCAAATGACAGCCGGGACCAACGGCTTAACGTGCTTTCCGAGGCACGGAGGAAACTCGGTATGTTGAAATGGTCACCCATCCACGGACCGACCTCGTCAAGCGTTGCTTAACCTTGAAGATTGACCCGTGCGGCTGTTATTATTTAGCCACGAGCTCCTCCATGTTCCTATTTATCAAATTAATAAATTTACCAGTTAGTGCTTTTATTACTTTATACCTGTACGTAGTATAGTGTGTAGTGCTATTTTTGGGTGTATCGTCCTCACATATATGAATTTATTAATGTATGTACATAAGTAAACATTGTAAAACATTTTTTTTTTTAAAAGAGTAAGTATGGAGTTTCTTGTGCGTTCTTCTCCATAACAAGCTACTTTCCGAATGCACGGTAGAGTCAATTTTTATTACTTGTACATTTTTAATTTAGATTTAATGTTTGACGTTCAAAAGTGCCGCTTATTGGCCTAGTTGAAATAAATATATTTGACTTTGACTTTGACTGATAATCAGTACATAATAACGGTATACAGCGAGGGCTAATAGAATCTCACCCTGGAACGGTAAATACAGGCACATTTTCCTTAATAATTGGTCAGTAATCATGTTACTTTCATTTTAGCGCTTTTAGGTAACCTAGACATGAACTAGGCCCTGTTTTTAGATTAAAGTCATGTGATTCTAGTATTAAAAGAGTAACCGTGGAGTTTCTTGCCGGTTCTTCTCCATAGGAAACGACCAACCCGAACCGTGCTCCTTTTGTCGACGTTTTATAAGTGCCCATGTAGGCCTATGTGAAATAAAAAATATTTGATTTTGATTTTATATAAACATCACTTAGTTGAGATAATGGTTTTGTACGAACCAGTACAGAGGTTTCTATATACGTGTTAGAGGACTGACCACTTTCTCCGCTTCCACTTGGTGCCTGAAACATTATAGATATGCTTTCTGAAGCATTACTTCTCGGAAGCCTGCTAGCTGTTACGCGCCTGAAACATGTAAATGTAACTATAGATGTAATGTATTTCTATAGCCATATAGAAGGGCTACAAGGTCCATATAGTAGAATAGATGTAAATTGTATAGTTTTAGAAGAAAATAGCTTCTAAATTGAAAAATCAACAAAATTTCCCTCCATCCCTTATTCTTTCTGAAGAATATCTTCAGGGTCAGTCACGGACCTGGATGTGGGTTCGCTGAATAGAGGGGTTCAAGGCGCACACGCCCATATATATGTCATAGTTCCTACAGAAATAAGGCGGATTTTGTTGATCTGTAGGTTATAGACGTGTTGAAAATTACCTAATATAAAAACCTAATTTGCAAGTGATTTTGTGGTCCCCAATAAAGTAAAGTTTCGGGGTTCGAGAGCGCGCATGCGCATCGACCTAATCGTAGCCATCACACAGAAATTATATCCTCACACCTCCTTCTAAACATTGGGGACTTGCATTAATTAACATACACTGGGAGTTTGCGTCATCAATCATCGTACTACAAGACGTACGGCGATGCGCCATCGGTACATGGTAGACATCCCACCCATACGCGCTAAACGTTTTGGAAATACTTTCATTATGCGTACAGCTAAGGAATGGAATTGTTACTTCTAGGCAAGCGTCCTACACCGTCGACCACATCATAATTCATAGCTTATGGCATCAGGTGAGATAGTGGTCAAGCGCGAATCCATCTATAATAAAAAGACTATTTTACAAAAAAAAAATCGACTTCAAAAGTGCAAAACAGTTTCGGATAAATGCGTGGAGAAACATACATACAAATAACACTGATAAAATTTAGCATACGTGTTTAGAAGCCCATACAGAATAACATATGTGAATATTGTGTAATTCCAACAATATTTCATACAATCATACGTGTCGAATTGATTACCTCCTTTTTTTTTAATCGGTAAAAACTATATTGGGGTCGGTTGCCAGTCTAACCGGATGCAGCCGAATACCAGTAACTTACATGGAGCAACTGCCTATCTAACCTCCACAACCCAGCAACTGGGTAACGCGATAGCGATTGGTAAAATGCCTTGCTAAGACTGCTAAAGAGAAAAGAAATGATAGAAAGAAAAAGAGTTTATTTATGCATACTAGAAAAACCAAAAGGAATAACTTAAATAAAAATACAACAAAGTATGCGTCACAACTATGCAAAACGGTCATCGCTCAGCATAATGCTGGACTTTCTGGTTTTTGATTACCCAAATCGATCTACAAATGACAGTTGCATAACGTATCTACTTTCCATGCAATTTTTATAACAAACTAGCTGACCCGGCAAACTTTGTTTTGCCATAAAGACACCAAACATTCATCTACCCTGCTTACCCTACTCTACCTACCCTACCCTACCTACCCTACCTACCCTACCTACCCTACCGACCCTACCTACCCTACCTACCCTACCTACCCTACCTAACCTACCTACCCTACCTACCCTACCTACCCTACCTACCCTACCTACCCTACCTACCCTACCTACCCTACCTACCCTACCGACCCTACCTACCCTACCTACCCTACCTACCCTACCTAACCTACCTAACCTACCTACCCTACCTACCCTACCTACCCTACCTACCCTACCTACCCTACCTACCCTACCTAACCTACCTACCCTACCTACCCTACCTACCCTACCTACCCTACCTACCCTACCTACCCTACCTACCCTACCTAACCTACCTACCCTACCTACCCTACCTACCCTACCTACCCTACCTACCCTACCTACCCTACCTACCCTACCTACCCTACCTACCCTACCTACCCTACCCTACCTATCCTACCCTACCCTACCTCCCCTACCCTACCTACCCTACCTACCCTACCCTACCTACCCTACCCTACCCTACCTACATACCTACACTACCTATGTAGGTAAGGCACAATTTTTTTTTTCTTTTTTTTTCATAAGAACCTTCTCCTAACAATAACAAACACAACAAAAAAAGAATAATCGAAATCGGTCCAGCCGTTCACGCGTGATGCCGTGACCAAGGGAAATAGGGATTCATTTTTAGGGTTCCGAAGTCAACAAGGAACCCTTATAGTTTCGCTCTGTCCGTCTGTCCGTCCGCAGCGTAGCTCAGATAATCTAAGTACTAGAAAGCTATAATTTGGCATGGATATACATATTAATAATTCCGACAAAGTGGTAACATAAAATTATGAAAAATATTTTTTTTTCGGGTACCTCCCATAGACGTAAAGTGGGGATGTATTTTATTTTTCTCATCTATCCCATAGTGTGGGTATCGTTGGATGGGCCATCCAAAAATATTATGGGTTTGTAAAAACCATTTTTCGATTCAGAGATTCGTTTGCGTAAAATTAAGCTTTAAGTTGCAAATTTATGTTAGAGTCAAGTGTCCCCCCCCCTCTGCCAGCGAAATGGTTGCTCTTGGCTATGTGAAAAAATTCACGGCAGTAGTAAATATAACGAAATTAAAAGGAAAATTATCACAGATAACAAGGCTTTACAAGTTTACGAGTAATAGTCGACCAACTTATAAAATGTACTTGGAACAGTAAAAATTTTGTACAAATGCCATTGAAAAATTACTAAAATAAAGTTGATAGTTGTGTAAAACAGAGTAAATATAATGCTTACGAACCATGTAAAAATATACAAAAATGAAATCATAACAGGCTTTACAAGTTTACGAGTAATGGTCGACCAACTTATAAAATATATTTGGCACAGTAAATTTTTTGTACAAATGCCATTGAAAAATTACTTTAATAACGTTGTTAGCTGTGTAAAACAAATAGTAAATATATGCTTATGAACCAGGTAAAAATATACAAAAATAAAATCATAACATCCTTAATAATAATGATTTCTAAATTAATAATGTTTAAGCTCGAATAACGCATTGAAGTGACCGGAGTCGTTGGCAGTACCAGAACGTATGGACTATACGGCGCATGCGCGCGGTGGAGTCTATTTTGTGTTAGTGCAGAAGTATTTTCGGAGTTTTGTAATTAAAAGTAAAGTCAAATTAGATTCGATTTCCAAGCAAAATACTTATTTTCTTTTGTCGATATCCTTCTATAAAGTCAATATTCGACCAGACTTCATCACTAATTGAGTAGCGTAAAACTTTCCAGAATGAAATAGTGAATACCGCAGATTCACCTCTAATCTGCGGTATTAGAGGAGATTAGAGGTGAATACACACGATTTTTTTCAACTTCCGTAAGATAAATAAACAAGGAGCGTGCACTCAAGGATCCCCGTGGCTCTAACGTGCGCTCGTATCGGCTCCTTTCGCAATTTGCACCCGCGGTGGTACTCAAATAGATAATATTTTTCTAACTTCAGTTGTGAAGTTGGATTATAAAACTCCTTCTTCAATTACCAGTTAGTCCTTATTTAGTTTAAGTCAAGAGTGAATAGATTACATCTAGGCAAGCGTGCTTCACCGTAGACCACATCATCGCTTACCATCAGGCGAGATAGTGGTCAAACGCGAGAATATAGATTAAAAAATCCTATGTGGGCCCGTTTTTAGACTTTGTGAGCCGCTGAATCCGTTTTAATGTTCATGTAACAACAACAAAACCCTCTTTTTAGTCCGCATTATTATGCAACTTCGTAACCCTATTACTGCGCGTGGCCCGACACGCACTTGGCCGGTTTTTTATATATATAGATATGTCTAAGATCATTTCGTTTTTTTTTAATCGCTGCAATTTATTGAAATGCATAAAGCAACGAGGATAGATAAGCTTTAATACATGTGCCTTCCTCATCAAAGATATTAAAATTGTTTTTCCTTATGTTCATACGTTAAGTAAAATATTTCTAGTATTGAGCAAGCGAAACAAGTCTAGACTCGATTTCTGAATTGAGTATTTGGAGTTAAGATCGTTTCAAACAATACTTTAGTGTCAAAGTTTGACAGGCTTTCAAGCTAAAGTGCAGTTGAATAAACGCTCAACATCAAATACTTAATTCAGAAATCGCAGGTTAGACCCAGTTTCCCCACCGGTGGGTTCCCGCGTTGTCAAGGCGGGGGGCTCAGTAGCCGTGGCTTGGTCACCCCCGGTGAAGCGAAGAGGAACCCGGGGAGGTTCCGCTCGTCAGGGCTTTTGCTGATTAAGCCGACGAAGTACGGCCAACTAGTAGGTTGCGGTGCCGCTTGGTAACAGGCGACATCGCAACTGAGGCGGGCCGCAATGTCTTATGGAGCGTACAAGGTCTCATACGATATCGCGGCTGAGGGTTGGAGGCCGCGGTGGGCGAGGAATGCCGGTATTGCGGTGCGCCGCTCTCCCTACCTTCCGTGAGGTAGGGCGGACGCAGTGGGGCCGCAGGGGAGGAGGAGTGTCGGTATAGCGTTGGCCGCTCTCCCTATCCCCTGCGTCCGAAATATGGTAAGTGGCGGGGCCATTGACCTTGACCCGTCACAGGGGGTGCCATACACGGGGTCGTCTGGCGCCCATGTGCTGGTTTGGTCCATGGGGTAGTACGGCGTACAGTGTGTTCTGGTGCGCTGGTGACGGGGGTTACTCGTGGGTTTAAGCGGCACAGGAGGACACCGTGGAGTTTTAGTGGATTGGAGTCCCACATAACTGCACTATCTCCCGTGGTAGTGCAGTATGCATGAGCATTTCTCCAGGAAACAAAAAAGGTTAGTTTTTCTGAATTGATTCTTTGGAGTTAAGAACGTGGCTAAATCTAATTCAAGGCAAAAATGTGAAGTTTTCAAGCTTATCTTTTTATACTAGTAGTAAGCGTGTATACCTTTTAGTTAATCAAGTCTTCTTCTTTTCGTGTGAGGTGTGGCCACCTCTGGTGTCAGAGTTAATTAAGCCGCCTCTGGGAAACCCCACAGGCCTCTGACTTGGCTATTTCAGACTTACATTAAGTTAATCAAGTACTTTCCTAATAGGAAAAAGGCAACAAGGTATTTAAGGAAAGTGTGACGCTAATATTCTGGTTTAACCTACGTACTAATTTAAGTTAGCGTGGATTAATCTGACCAAGGAAAGCCCTAATGGGAAAATGCTTTTTCCTTCCAAAAACTAGGTCAGTTTCAGGTTGGATAATATAGCTAAAGAAATGTTTAGTTTACTTTTCATTTTAAAATCGGTCATGGTATTCTACACTATTTCTAACCACTACAACTCCTGAAATCATCAAAAGTAGCTTCAACCAAGGCATTGAAGCTCGAAGAGTCCCGGAGATACAATTCAACTGTCTTAGAACCCGTAACGAAATCAAGATAAAAAATATTTGAACCAAATTGTACGCGTAAATACATTAAGCATGAACTCAGAGCACTAAGCACCTAAACAATGTTATCAAAAGATTGTTTAATGTACACGATAGAGGTCGTATACCTACATGTCAGTATTTTAAGATTCGAGTAAAACTATTTAGAATGTGTCTCTTATCTCTGTTCCGTCAAAGACCCCACCGCACACGGATCGTGAGCGTAGTCGTCTTGTAAGCGTATCGTCTTCATGACGCAATAAGTATTAGATCTGCAGAGTTCTACAAACAAATCGTCGCGTGGACGTATCGTTTTGTAAGCGAAATCTCATTAGTTAAAATCCGTCACAGAAACCAGAAATTTTCGAAGGATTTATTGATGATCTTACTTTTTCTTCAGACGAAGAATATTACTTATTGTTTGATTATGTCAGAAGTCGAAAGCTTTTCGCTCATTGGGTCCATCTATACATCGCAAATAATTCCAAGAAAAGATCATTTGTTGCTGCACTCAGAGTCACTCTCGTAATGTAATGACAATAAAAACCACAGGCGAATTAGAGAAGCGGCCAGCCGAGTAAATGAGTGGGCCCATGATGAACATCATGATCATCCATCTACGACGCTGGAGCTGGAGACCGCCGTGGCAGGTTTCAATCCCAAAAAGGCACCAGGAGGGGATGGACTGACTTCTGATATCTGCAGTCGAGCGATCCACCAGAACCCGGACGCTTTCCTTGCCCTCTACAATAAGTGCCTTGAATTGCCACACTTCCCGGCCACTTGGAAGGTAGGCTACAGTCGTAGTCCTCAGAAAGCCGGGCAAAGAAAGCTATCTCACCCCCAAGGCATATAGACCAATCGGTCTGCTGCCTGTTCTGGGGAAGGTCCTTGAGAGGATGGTCGTAGCTCGTCTAAAATGGCAGCACGTACCGCGAGTTAGTACTCATCAGTTTGGCTTCACGCCCCAGAGGAGCATCGAGGACGCCCTCTATATTATTATTATTTATTTATTTATTATATACTTTATTGTACACCACAAAATAAAACATACAGGACAAACGTTCATAATAACAAATGTACAATTGTCGGTCTTATAGCACTAGGCAATCTCTTACAGACAACTTTTGGATGGACTGAACAATAGGAGAATAGAGTTTAGGGCTGTCAGTGTACAAATTATCATAAATAATATACTACTTAGACTTAATAACATAAAAAACAAACATACAATATTACAAAACTATACTAATACATATCAAATATAACAGAGAAAGGAAAAGAATAAAAATTATAATGAAAGGTAATGCTCCTTCACCATTTTCTTAAACGTTGGCAGTGTTTGAGCACGTCTTATTTCAATAGGTAATACATTCCACAACCGACCTGATTGAATCGTGAAAGATTTGTCAAAGATGGAAGTGGAATGCATATGAATACTTAATTTTAGATTTTCCGATGATCTCAAGGACCTAGAATGGGTGTCACAGAGGAACTGAAAGCGTTCTTTAAGATAAAAAGGAGTAAACGGATTAAAAAATACATTATAAAGCATAGAAAGTATGTGGGCATTCCGGCGAAGGCGAATAGGAAGCCATTTGAGCTTAGTACGAAATTCAGAAACGTGATCATACAGAAACTGATGGTCTTGGCTGAGATCAAGATAGCTGGCATCAGCATAGTCTAAGATAGGTAGAAGAAGAGATTGTGCTATCGCAACTTTAGTGCTTATGGGCAGAAAATTACGAAACCGTCTCAGGGAGCCCGCAGACGCAAACAGTTTTCGACTAAATTCCTGCAGTTGTTTGATCCAGGATAGAGTGCTGTCGATATAAATCCCCAAGTTCTTCACAATGTGATTTTAAGGGATAATGGTATTATTGAAAGAAACCTGGAGAAGTGTCGACCAATCGATCCTAGAGACAGTCCGGGTACTACCAACAAGCGTCATTTGAGACTTCGTTGGATTGATCCTCCGCTCGAACTCAGTGCTCCAGTCACCTATTCGAGCCAGGTCCATATTAATTGTCCCAATGGCATGAGGTAACTTGCCGAGAGGGGCTTGGGTATAAATTTGAAGATCATCAGCGTGCAGGTGATAGAAAGAAGAAAGTCGTTGAGTGATAGCATTAATAAAGAGTGCGAAAAGAAGAGGAGATAAAACGCCACCCGGCGACACACCGGCAGTGGTGTGACACCAAGAAGAGAAAAACTCAACAGTGCAAATACGCTGCCGGCGGCCAAACAGGTAACTATGAAACCAGTCAACTAGATGTGTTAAAAGAGCTTAGGACGCTAAGCAAAATATCGAAGTCAACAGTATTGCAAGCATTGCTAAAGTCAAGCAGAGCAAGTACTGTCAATTTCCCCTCCTCCATTCTTGACCTGAGGACGCTAGTGGATCACGTACAGGACAAGTTGAGGCTGAAGAAGCTAATTGTCCTGGTGTCATTGGATGTAGAGGGCGCCTTCGATAGCGCCTGGTAGCCAGCCATAAGGGTCAGACTGGCTGAGTAAAAGTGCCCGGTTAACATCAGGAGGCTGATAGACGGCTATCTCGATGGTAGGAAAGTCAGGGATCGGTAAGCCGGAGAGGAATGCAAGCGAGAGACTAGCAAGAGCTGCGTTCAGGGGTCGATCAGAGGTCCAAACCTGTGGAACCTCGTTCTCGACCCACTACTGCAGGACCTTGAGCAGCGTGGACTTTTCGTGCAGGCGTTCGCGGATGACATCGTCTTGGTCGTGTGAAGTCTCAAGATCTGCCAATGCAGCCCTCGCCCATGTTCAAGATTGGGGCGTCCGAAATAAGCTGAGGTTAGGACCGCACAAAACCTGTGCGATGACCATAACCAATAAGTACGACACTCCAATACTGAGCATGGCCGGGGTCGACATCGGTATGGTCAAGAAAATAAAGTTGCTGGGTCTAACCATAGATGATAAGCTCACTTTCAATGAGCATGCCACGAACGTCTGCAAGAGGGCAGCTGACATTTACAAGCAGCTCTCCCGAGCCGCAAAGGTGAACTGGGGATTGAACATACAAGTAATACGCATAATTCACACAGCAACGATTGAGCCCATAGTAACATACGCAGCCGCCACCTGGGCACCCGCTGCAAATAAGTTGGGTAAAAGGAAGAAGTTAGGCTCTGTTCAACGAGGATTCGCTCAGAAGCTCTGCAAATCTTACCGTTCTGTCTCTTTGAAATCGGAACTGGCACTATTTGGGATACTACCTCTAAACCAGCGCATACAAGAGGCAGCCGCCCTGTATGAAGCGAGGAGAGGGTAATCCCGATTTGTGCCGGGAGACATGGAGATGGAGAGTGCGGTAAGGTTTGCAGAAGCCCCTCATCCAGCTACACAAATGCCCCTGGAGTTCATGTGCCTGGTAGATCAAGAGTTACTAGACAGTAACAATTTGTAGGCGGTGCGAATCTTCACCGACGGCAGCAAGATTGAGGGGAAGGTCGGAGCCGCATTATCCATTTGGGATAATGATGGCGAAGTCCGGAACCTCAAGCTTAGCCTTGCCGCGTACTGCACAGTCTACCAGGCGGAACTCCTGGCCATTTGCAAAGCGACCGAAGTGTTCCTCAAGCGGCAAGAGGCAAGCTATGGTTTGTACAGCGACTCAATGTCCGCATTGCAGACGCTTGCAAACCATTGCTCTCTCCACTGGCGGCTCGCGCGCGCGCGCCAACCTGGCTCACACCCTGAGCCAGAGCAAAGGTGTGACTTTGTTCTGTATCAAGGCCCACGCGGGCCAGTCGGGGAATGTGCGAGCGGACGAGTTGGCAAAGGAGGCAGCAATGTCGTCACGGAGGAAGCCGGAGTACGACCAGTGTCCGGTTTCATTTATCGAGCGACAGATCCGTTTGGAATCCCTTGATGAATGGAATCGAAGATATAGCGAGACAGCGACGTGTGATAATGACGAAAATGTTTCCGTATTGTACAACAGATGCAACCCCAAGGCGTCCTCACGCAAGTTTTGACGGGGCACGGTGGGTTCTCTGAATACTTGAATCGTTTCAAGTGTAAGGAGAGTACATCGTGCGTCTGGAATCCGGACGTGGCAGTGACTGTCCAGCACATACTTGTAGAGTGCCAGTTATTTATCAGGGAACGCTACCAACTTGAATGTGAGCTGGAGAGCCTGCATGGGCTCATGGACAAGAAACATAGGGAAAAGTTCTTGGAATACTGCATTAGAGTAGCCACTGAGGTCATCGAAATAAAACCTGAAGCGCACCGTGCTTCATTAATATTTCTGTATGATATTTAAATGCAAGCACGGAATGCAGCAAGGACATGTATAGCCGGCAGTATTTCATGTTAGTACCTAAGTTTATAAGTATATTTTTTTTGTGTTATTTTAGGACAGACTATTGTGTTTTCCATCCTCATTGTTAGTATTTCTTGTGATAACAGCACTATTTGCACAACATCCGTGATACTAGCACTTTTGTATTTTTGCACAACCTGTGATAATTGGCACCTTAGTATTTTGATATTTTGAGATGAACAGAATCTTTTTGTATGTTTTTTGTACTTAACTTACTGTGTAAGAAATAAAAAATGCCCGTAGATAGTCAAATGAACCCACACAGTATACAAGAAGATGAATGCAAGAAGAAATTTAGTATGAAGAATAAAAGTGAGAGAGGAATGAAAGAGGAATGATACGAATGAAGTTTGCAAAGAATAGGCGCCAATATCGTTGGTGGGGAGCTGCAGCACCGCTTCTTATGCGGACTTGTTTGAACATGTAACTGCTCGTATTGCTCTCGTCTTATACGCGTATTACATACGCTTACGATACGACGCCGTGTGCGGAGGGCCTAAGTTGTGTATTAATATTAATTGTTGTGATAAAGTTGGAACAGTACAAACACAAAACATTGCTCTATCAATTAATTCATCATTTGCGCTTCTTACAACTCTAGTTCAATGATACTCGAAAAAATCTGACCGTCAACCTGATTATCAATTTATACTTTACTGGGTTATGGAGGTCAGATAGGCAGTAGGCTCCATGCAAGATGCTGGTATTCAGCTGCATCTGGTTAGACTGGAAGCTGACCCTAATATAATGTTACATGATAAGGCAAAGCCAAAACCAAAATCTTAATATTTGTGACCATGTCAGCTTAAAAACTTATATTAAGGCAACACCATCTAGTGACGAGAGGAAGTACTAGTATTAGCCAGTAGCGCCATCAATTATTGAATAGGAGAACTAATCTTCTTGAAAGCTCGCGTCGAATCGAAATTTTCTCGTCGCTTCGGGAACAATGGGTTTGAAAGTCGAATATCCTGGCAAGTTCTCGACGTATCTAGAACAGTTTAAAACGTTCCCAAAACATCTTCCCTGCTTTATAAAGGACGATCGGGTTCGTCGTGGGACTGTTTCATTTGGAAGCGTTACGAAGCGATCAAAGCGAAAATAGTGGAAGTAATAAAATTGTTTAAGAAGTGTTTCAGTAATAAAGTCTGCTGTTTAAATAATTTATCCCTTAACCCCGAGCTAACAATAGTCAGGAAAAGGACTGAAGGCTGGATCTTGTGTAAATCAGTAAGCGTATCCTGTCACAACCCTCATATTCATCATATCAGTCGAATGACGTTCACTGCTGGACTGCCTTCCTCAACTGTATTCTAGACTCTGATTCTCTGATTCTCTTGATTTGTATTCTGTGTGTAGACTCATCGACTGGTCTCGCATCCATCGCATTCCCGCGGCCTTAACTAGGTCATTGGGTCCACTTAACTAAATGAAACGAAAATCTATACTAATACTAATAATATAATATAATATAATAATATTATAAAGAGGAAAGATTTTTTTGTTTGTTTGTTTTTATGTTTGTTTGTACCGAATAGGCTCCGAAACTACGGGTCCGATTTAAAAAATTCTTTCGCCAATAGAAAGCTACGTCATTACTAAGTAACATAGGCTATTTTTTAATACCGAAAACGGGTCCTGTGGGGTGGCCCACGGGAGCGAAGCCGCGGGGAACAGCTAGTGTTATATAAAGCTACACTATCGCTGCATCGCTGAGTGTGATGAGAAAACATCCACGGTTCTTGCGGCAAAGGTCACGGGGTCGAAGCCGCGGAAAAAAGTAGTATCAATGAAATCAAATAATTTTTATTTGCTCAAATATGAGTAGTGATACATACATAAAAAATTGTTAGCCTGACGAGATATTAGAATACAAAATAATAGAACGTCATGTTTGCCTTGCAAAATGGCATGCAAATATTTAAAAAAACCGGCCAAGTGCAAGTCGGACTCGCGCACGAAGGGTCCCGTACCATTATCGCAAAAAACGGCAAAAAAACACGCTTGTTGTATGGTAGCCCCACTTAAACATGAATTTTACTCTGTTTTTAGTATTTGTTGTTTTAGCGGCAACAGAAGTACATCATCTGTGAAAATTTCAACTGTCTAGCTATAACGGTTCATGAGATACAAGGCTGGTGACAGACGGACAGACAGACAGACGGATCATGGAGTCTTAGTAATACGGTCCCGTTTTTACCCTTTTGTTAAGGAACCCTAAAAAAGAATACACTTCAAAATAATGAATAGAATGTCATATTTAGTAAAAATAACATAGGTATAAAAATCAATCAAATAAATCAATTAAAGATAATCATTCTAGAATGGTGCAACATATTTTAAAAACACTTTGAAAATCACCCAAAAGTTCACAATACCTAATGCGACTGACCAAACTAGTATTGTATCACTTTACATACCTAATAAAGTATTTTGATTATTTACCTTAATAAACATAGCATTTTATGTCAAAACTAGCTTCTGCCAGCGGCTTCGCCCGCGTGTATGTCGAAAATTATCTCAAGGGAACATATGCCCGGGATAAACAGTATCATATGTGCTATTCTAGACTATAATCTATATCTGTGCCAAATTACACCCAGATCCGTCCAGCCATTTGAGCGTGAAGAAGTAACAAACACACACTCTCAAACTTTCGCATTTATAATATTACTAGCTTCTGCCGACGGCTTCGCCCGCGTGAATGTCGAAACATATCCCAAAGGAACATATTCCCGGAATAAAAAGTCCTATGTGCTCTTCCTGACTATAATCAATCTCTGTGCCAAATTTCATTTAGATCCGTCCAGCCGTTTGAGCGTGAAGAAGTAACAAACATACACACTCACAAACTTTCGCCTTTATACTATTAGTGTGATAATATATTATAGTGTGATTATACAGTTTGTTTCTGTATTAACAAAAATCAAAATGCCAAAAAAACTAACCTTGCTTAGTTTTAAGCGTTTTGGTGCATTGTAATTATTATAAAAGAACAAAACGCCTGTTGACGTAGGATGCCTTTTTTAAAAACATACTTCAAAGCAGTAGTGCAAGTCTAGTGGTAATGACGGAACGACTTACGAAGTTTAGTCGGTCGTAGGTCATAGGTTTTTACCCGGTATCCAGGCAGGGAATTTGCATTTTGTATCGTATTTCATCACCACATTCACCCCTGCTCTCAAAACGGTGATGAAAAACATCGAACCAAATCGTCATGTTCTAGAACCAAAATTTCGAAGACATACATCCACCAACCCGCAATGTGCCTGTTTGGTGGTTACTAGCCAACTCCCTCTAATAGAGAGAAGGCCATTGGGTTGGGATCATTGGAAGCTGATACGCTGTTGCTAGGCTTATTCAAAACACACTAAAGCACTTATATAAAAAAAAACTCTGAAATGTTTGTCAACTGATTAGAAGATTCTTTATAGAAAATTTTATTAATATCTGCTAATCAATTGCGAAACAATTGTAAGATACAAAATAAGACCCTTTATTGCTGGATAGTTTCAGAGCTTTTTTTTAAATTTACTTATGTCGAACCACCCTGTATTCCTTCAGATTTCTACCATCTCTATCAGATTTGAAAATCGATCCTTATTGATAGAAATTCAGATACCCAAGTAATTAACCAGACGGTTATTTAAGAAATGAAACCAAATTATTATTAATTATGACTACACTGAACACGTAAACAATAAATCATTATCGAATGCCAGTAATAAAATCATGAAATCGACACGCGAAAATCAAACAGACACGTATTAGGAGAAGTAAGTCATACAAGAATCTTATCACTGAATTGTCTCAAGCAGCGCTATAAGTCATATACATAGGCTGCGCGGGCGCCGCGTTCAGTGCCAAACCGCGCGCGCAGCTCGATAGGACAACATCGAGAGTTTTGTGATTTACCGGACTCGGAAATTATCGTGAGTATTTTTTTGCGTTTTTTTTTTGTTTTCGATTTTATTCTGAACTAATTAGAAAGGTATTGTATTGTTTTTGGTCAATTAATTCTGAAACATTTGAGTTTAATTGATTACCTATTTCTCTAAGGAATTAAGTATTTATTTATTGTTATGAAATATTATGGAGTTGTTTTAGGAAGTCCTATGTCCAGCAATGGACGTCTTTTGACTAAGATGATTTTTGTTATTATTTAGCACGTATTTTTGCATTTTGTCGAGTAACTATTCAACAAATCTTTATTTACTCTTGAAATGCTTCCTAACCGTTCTGCTCAATTTACGTTACCGTAGATTTAGTAAAAAGTGTCTAAAGTGTTTTTACTGTTGTTGCCATGCTTCATGGCACTGATATTATTTAGGTTTTTATTAGGACTCAACAGTTTTCATTTGCCTTGTTAAGTTTTGAATGAATAGCATTTAAACTCTGAAATTAATTCAGAATCTATCAAAATTAATTAAATCGCTTATTTTCTTACATAAAATGGAAACGAATAAAAAATTGACACATATGTTAAACTAAGAATCTCTTACTGTCTTTTTTGGGAATCTATCCAAACTAAGTACAGTTATATATAAGTCATGACACTCATGAACCAAATAAAAAAATTAGTTTTCAAAGCTAGCAAAACTAATTAATATGTTCTGTTGAACGACAGACAAAAAGACAGATTGGTTCGTCCAATCTACAGTATTAAATATTTACAAAGCACATTTCATATATCTTCAGAGATATCCTTGAGACGTTTCTGAGGCACAAAAAATATATAATTACTTAGCTCTGCATTAAACTCAGGATTAAAATCGTGAGCTGTCATTAGCCATGCAATATGAAAATTTGATTTATAAAGACGATTATACCGTAACGAAATTTACAAAAAAATTAATACCATTTGCAAAATGTCAAATCTTTAACAAATGGAAAAAAAAAACTGTCTGTTGTTCTTTAAAATCGCAACGGATTTTGATGGAGTTTTTAACCGACTTCAAAATATTAGAAGCCTTTCATTTCGTCTGTTTTTTTTATGTTTAAGTATCTGTTCAGCGATATCTTCACCAATTGTTAATTTTTTATTTGATGAATATTTTTTGTTTGAAAGAGTATGTCTTTGAATTGTTCCTATTTATATTTGGTGAAGATCTGATGAGGAGCTTCGGAGATATGCAATGGAACTCTTCAATAAATGATGGCACATCGTCCGGGATTATTCAAGTGCATGTCTGTTTCTTTTTATACCATAACATCACGCCGGTACGCTCTAAAGGGTTACTCAGATGTGTACAGTTTACCCTGGAACACTCTCCTTTCACCAGTTATGTGCGCGAAGGTTATATGTTTAGTACAATCAACTCATTACGTATACGTGCGTTTAAAAGTAAGTTGACAAAATTTTATCGCAATCAGATGAACGGTATGGTAGCACAAAAAAATACGAAAAAACGAACAAACATGTATTCATCATCATCATCAGCCTATTAATGTCCCCACTGCTGGGACACAGGCCTCCTCTCTTTTAGAGAGGGAACGGGCCTTAATCCACCACGAGGACCCAGTGCGGGTTGGTGAATGTCACATGGCATCGAATTTTTGGTTCTAGGACATGCCGGTTTCCTCACGATGTTTCCTTCACCGTTTTTAGAGCAGTGGTGATGAAATAATTTACACAAAGTAAAGCGCCTGCCTGGGTTCGAACCCACGACCTACGATACATAAGTCGGGGCCGTTACCACTGGGCCACCACTGCTCTCAACATGTATTAGATATCTATACTATCTATACTAATATTATAAAGAGGAAAGATTTTTTTGTTTGTTTGTACCGAATAGGCTCCGAAACTACTGGACCTATTTAAAAAATTCTTTCACCCAATAGAAAGCTACGTTATTCTTGAGTAACATAGGCTATTTTTAATCCAGAAAACGGGTCCTGTGGGGTGGCCCACGGGAGCGAAGCCGCGCGAAGCAGCTAGTATAAAATAAGGAAATACGACCCGCCCCGGCTTTGCACGGGACAAATTATAAACACCAACCTTCCTCGTTTATTGCTCTTTTTACCGGTAAAAACCGTATCAAAAAGTTAGTGGAGAAAGAGAAATGACGTCGACAGACGCAGACAGCGACTTTGTTATAAACTATTCAGAGATATAACCTACCACTATGTGTCTCCGCGTCACCCAAACGACAGGCAGAAAATGCCTAAGGCATTAAGTATACCTCTATACATTTGTGTACGTACCTAAATAAATAAATAAAGCCTGTAATTTTTGAAGACAAATTCCTATATCTAATCAGTCGTTAATGCCTTAGTTAAAAATTAACTTAGATATTATGTTTTATGAACTGTATGACATTATAGATATCCTTAAAAAAAAACTATTCTTAACGTAAGGCCGTTGGTGCTGAAAAGTTCTGGAGTGGTGATCGCATACCAGAAGATGCAGCGTTGGAAGGGCTCGCTCTAGGTAGAGCGTCGATCTGGTCAAGGCTGGGGGAGTCCGGTGGATGCGAAACGCACAGGACGGATCAGTGTGGCGACGCTTGGGGAGACCCATGTCCATCAGTTGACGTCTTTCGGCTGAAATGATGATGCTGATGAGTCTGACATTTTTGATATTTTTGTTCAGTCTAACAAAAATATGTTTTTTTTAAGTAATCTATTAACCAATCTGCCTAGCCTTTTCTGAACTAGAATTAAATTGGGGTCGCATTTCAGTCTAACCAGAATCAGCTGGATACCAGCATTTTTGATAGGGATTATATGGTAAATTACATTGATACATCGCAAATAATAAAACAAAAATTAAATGGTTTCGATCAACTTCCTCGATTGGTTAATTATGAAAATCGAGCATTAGCTAAAAGAATATGCCCCAAGGAAATGAGAAAATTAAGGTTGTCTAGTTTCTCATCTGCGCAACTATGGAGTTGCCAGGTATAAACAGTTGAGTAAGCGTTATTGATATACCCACATCACTTCATCAGTTATATAATCGAATTACATATAAAAAGAAAGGTATCTTATTCCCAATCCAGCCGTATAATAACCGTATAATGATCCCCGATTTTTGCCCACCCTGTATAATTATCTACCATATGATCCTTATCATCATTAAATAACATATGAGGGTTTTTTTATTTTCATAATTTATAGGCTCGCGTTTATCCACTATCTCACCTGATGTTTGCATGCCTTAGTTAAGGTAGTTAGTATAAGGATGATTACATTAAAACTCAACATCTGTAACTTGTACCTACTTTCTGTGCAAATAAAGAACTATTCTATTCTTAGGGAGTTCCACTCCTTAGCTGTGCGCACAATGAAAGTATTAGCAAAACGCTTTGTGGGTATGGGAGGGATGTCCACCATGTACCGATGGCGCATGGCCGTACGTGTTGTAGTCTGATGATGGTAAGGGCTAGGCGGAATCAAATTATGCAGTTCCGTCGCACACTCCCTGAAATGTAACCGATAAAAAACCGACAGACTGGCAACTCGGCGTCGATGTTCGAGGCATTAGAAGCGAGATATTTACCATGTTTACTGTTTGTTGCGAGTTTCCGATATTTCGGTGCTGTTGCAAGCACCATGATCACGGATAAACAGCACCGAAATATCGGAAACTCGCAACAAACAGTAAACATGGTAAATATCCCGCTTCTAATGTTAATTCTAGTCGTTGATAAGATGTCACTTGTCTAGAGCTTCTTATGTACCTTATTATGTAAGAATATTACCAAATATAATTGGCAAGAAACTAACGGTCCCTTAATGAACGGAACATAATCAGTTAATTTATTTACTCATCAATCAAACTATTTCTGCTTTATTGACATAGAAAAAAAAAATCTACTTATTAACTAAAATATATTGTTTTGGGTTAGTTAATGACAATAATAAAACTTATTAAGTTTTAAACTCATTTGAAACCGTAAAACGGCGAACAGGAACAAAACTTTGAAAGGGATTTTCGGCCTATTGGTTTAACTGAGCATCGGTTTAAAAAAGGAGGAGGTTCTATGTTCGACTTTTTGTTTGTTTTTTTCCACCGATTACGTTTGACCCCATGAAAGAGTATGAACAATCGACCAATCACGTAGACGGAAATCCACATCGAGTCTTTCATCTCGCATGAGAATGGTCATTTGTTCGTATTCTTTCATGGGGTCAAACCCTTTCCCTTGGCGAATTCACTTACACAATTAGGCTGCTGGATTATTTGAACACATAGCATACTTTTTATCCAGGTGGTAGGTTCTTTTGGGATAATTTCGACATTCATTAGTCAGTTATACGTATAACGGACACTATAAGTCGCACGCTAGAATGCAAACAATACTGCTCCGCCGTGTTCCTTGACATAAGCCAGGCTTTTCATAGAGTGTGGCACAACGGACTTCTGTTCAAAATTAAGCAGCTGCTTCCTCATTCCTTCTACTTAATATTGAGATCTTACCTTCACAATAGATGCTTTGAAGTGAAATGTAATAATGAGACCGCTCCCTTGAAATAAATTCATTCAGGGGTGCCACAAGGAAGCATATTGGGGCCTGTACTGTACCTGCTATTTACTGCTGACCTACCACCGCAGATTGATACTATAACTGCCACATACGCAGACGATACTGCCCTACTACTATCTGTCCATCAGGACCCAGCGGTAGCATCAGCCAAACTTCAGGATCATGTTGATAAGGTAGAAGATTGGCTTGATAAATGGCGCATTATAGCAAATCAGAGCAAATCTACACACGTGACCTTCACTGTCAGGCCTATAAAAAAAAAACGCAGTTATTAGTCAAATCTCAAATCTTTGCATCCATAATATATACAGGGGGGTAAATATAAAAAAAAACAATTATAGACCCTGCCCAATAACTGTTCTTAGCAATATATAGTCCATTTTTTTATAAGTAGGGGAGAGGAATAACGCTTTAATAATATTTTTTATTTTATTTTAAATAACGTGAAAATCCACTTCAAAGCTTTGTTTCTATTCGAGTTCTATTCACCCCGTTTTACGTTACTTGCAATTATAAATTACTATGCATACAAAGTACCTGCCAACTATACTTATCTGAACGCTATTTTTATCTGTTTAACCTAAACTTGAAATATCTAGGCCTAAGTAATTAATACCTATGAATTATTCATTAACATACACATATAAATCTGAATAATTATATAAATTGTTCTACTTTAATTGTGAACATTATTCAGAAGATTACCTACCGAAAAACATTTAATTAAATTTAAATAATACCTTGAATTATGGTTTTGTTTTACAAAATAGTTTGTGTTATTATGACAGAGGTTCTTTCGCATTTATAATATTACTAGCTGTCTCCCGCGGCTTCCCTCCCGTCATCTGGCTACTTACCTATCCTACACTACCTACCTTACCCTAGGTAGGTGGTAGGTAGGCGGTAGGTAGGTGGTAGGTAGGTAGGTAAACGGTATATTATTATATTATATATTATTGTATAATATTATAGTATGGATGTTCTGTAATAGCTTTTACCCACCGTTTCGCTACTAACCCCTAATTATTTCAATAGTAATCAGATCAACAGCCTAATGGCGTAAGTGAGTTTAGCAAGGCAAAGAATAAGAATAAGAATAATTTTTATAATAAAAGGGAACAACTCCATGAAAGAGTATGACACATTTCCTTTAAATGTTTTCGGTACTGAGTAAATAATTTAGAAAGGCTACATCCTACACCCTATGAGTTATATAACTATCTTTTCCATGACCAATCCCCTTTCGAGTGTATTACGTAATACGAAAGTCGTTATTTTAAAGGTGTCGTTACCCTTACGTGTTCTTTGCCGAATTCACTTACGCAATTATTAAGCTGCAGTACTAACAAACTCATAAGCAACCAATTTTACGCATTCACTAAAAGAGTTTTTATTTCGTACAAAAATGTAAAATTTTCCCGTCAACTTTTTCCTAACTGGGCAAAGTAGTTTTCGTATAGGTCGTACGGGTGTGTAACGTTTGATATAATAACAAAGGATCTAATGATCATATGACCGAATTTCATTTAATATACTTATTTTTATATAAGGATCAAATGATATAATGAAATATTGATAAAATTTCATTTTACGTACCTAATTTTATATGGTATAATGAATATTTTATATAATTCACATTTGATACAATATTCATTTAGTATAACATTCAGTTACATTAATATTCAAAATCTCTAAGTAACGTTTTATATAAATTAGAAACGTCTACTTTGATTTGTATATTTTTGCAAAAAGTGATTAAATTTTGAACGCCCGCCATTTCCGTGCTAGCAAAAACAAGCAATACATAAATATTGCTTGTTATTAGTTTGCTTTTATGCGGGTGGACAGATATTTTTTTTATTATTATGTCTGTCATACAGCTAAACTATTCCTTGTATGTGTTGAGTATTGCGATTTCGATATTTGTTTAATAATTAAAATGACTACTGCAAATTGCTATAAATTGCAGTACATTCAAAAGTGGAAAAAATCTTTGTGTAAATGGATATATTTATAACAAAAATAGGCAAGTGTACGATAAAGTTTATTGGATTTGTGTTTTCATATTCTCTTCGTTATATACACCGGCTTGAAGTTAAATAGGTTGAATCTGTGCCAAAACCGAATCGGGGCACCCCGACTTCACGTAGTCTTTTGACTGCTATCCCTAGAGTGTATATAAAAACCGGAGGTGCGAAGGGAGAGCAACCCCCGCCCGCTGTAACGCTCACCTCCGCAGCTTCGGCTTGCTAGTCGCCTCTGGCGCCCAGCTTCAGCCACTACGGCTCGCACGGGAACCTATGCTTTGTTACGTAAGGGCGAAAGGGTTGCATTTCCCGCAGCGCCGGAGACGATGCAGGAGCAACTTTAGTGTTTTGTGTTAGGTTAGGTTACAATAATATGTTTTTTGCAAGAAAGGTGCGTTACCTTAGAAAATTAGTTAATATGAAAATTATATGAAATGAACGTTACACTAAATGTTGTTAGAGCAGATGAAGGTTATATGAAATATAACATTTGATCATATCAAATTAGGCCACATGTTATTATAGCATATGAAAATTATATCAAGTGAACGTTATTTCAAGTGATATTATACTATCTGTTATTATACCAAATATTACACACCCAGGTCGTACGTACCAAGGGAAACCCATTTTCTGATTTGTTACTAATTTAACCGTGGTTTACCTTCCTCTTAGGGTCTAGGTTACCAGTAAGTAGGTTATATCTATAACTGATAATTTGTCTCGTATGCCTTTACCCGCATCTATAAGTCGAGATAAGTAAACTTTTAAAATAATTTCAGATGATGAGGTACCTAACCGATAAAGGATTTTGTGTCTATTCATTTTATCTACCCCGCTTCGAAACTGGATCTTCTTCTCTGAAAAAGAGATTCGATAGAAAACATCGCGTTAATCTACTCGTTTAAACTCTTTTTAGGGTACCGTACCCAAAGGGTAAAAACGGGACCCTATTACTAAGACTTCGCGATCCGTCTGTCTGTCTGTCTGTTTGTCCGTCTGTCTCCAGGCTGTATCTCATGAACCGTGATAGCTAGACAGTTGAAATTTTCACAGATGATGTATTTCTGTTGCCGCTATAACAACAAATACTAAAAACAGTATAAAGTAAATATTAAAGGGGGGCTCCCATACAACAAACGTGATATTTTTGCCGTTTTTTGCTCGATATTAATAACGGCAACAGGTAGACGCTTGAAATATTCACAGAATGTTTAGTTGTATATTTACTTCAAAAAATAATAATTAATAAATTAAAATAAAATAAATTAAGGGGGGCTCCCATACAACAAACATGATTTTTATGCAGTGTTTTGCGATAATGGTACGGAACCCTTCGTGTGCGAGTCCGACTCGCATTTGGCCGGTTTTTGAAAGAGTTCTGTTTTTACTTTTTAAACATAGGTAGACCTAGGTAGGTAGGTAGGTAGGTGGGCTAGTATCAAGTTTAATTAAAAACGGTTCATAAATTTGAAACTTAGCAAGTGTGAATCAATATTACAAATGCAAAAGTAACTCTGACTGTCTGTTTGTTATATTCTCATGCATAAACCCCTGAACAAATTTTGATGAATTTATTTAAAGAGATAGATCATTGGTCCTTGGGCAATGAATAGATAATATCGTGAATACGTTCCCTTGAGATAATTTCTGTCTTTCACGCGTGCGAAGCCGCTGGCAGAAGCAGAATTTTCGGATTAAGACAAACAAAAAACACAAGATGAAATAAGTTGTTTGCAAGATCACTTACATAAAAAAAGCCAATCACCTAACTAACCCCGGTCAGTGATAAATCTCCTGTCACCAGAACCACAGATAATATATACTACAGCCAGAACCAAAAACATTTAATAGGTACATACTATTAGCTATACAACTATTTAACCAACAACAATTAGTTTAAATAATGACCGTCTGCGTAAATATTTAGAAGTTTAATCACGGTGACCTTGTAAAACCTTTAAAAGTAAGCCGTTGAACTTTTTATGTAAGTACCAAAATTGGCTGTAATCTCAGTTGATTGCATTTTTTCGTTGTTGCTTCTTTTTGCGTGTTTTCTGTCTGTTCGTGAACGATTTGAACTTCGATATAACTAATGGCATAAAGGTCCCGCAGACAGGCGTAATGTGAAAGCCATTTTGCGACGATGGGCTTTCATAGAAATTGTTCCTGCTTTACATACAGAACAATTACTAAGCAAAAATTTCGTCGCAAAATTGTCGTATTGTCGCTAAATGGAACCGAAAATGGAGTAGTCAAAAAGCTGAACCTAACCTAACCTAGAAATATCTTGACCTAACTAATTAATACTTATGAATCATTCATTGTATACCTTACATAGGCATATGAAACTGGATAATTTAGGTAAATTAATCTAATTCAATTGTGGAAATTATTCAGGATATTACCTACTTACTGAAAAATCCTTTATATTTCTTTTTTAGGGTTCCGTACCCGAAGGGTAAAAACGGGACCCTATTACTAAGACTTCGCGATCCGTCTGTCCGTCTGTCTCCAGGCTGTATCTCATGAACCGTGATAGCTAGACCGTTGAAATTTTCACAGATTATGTATTTCTGTTGCCGCTATAACAACAAATACTAAAAACAGTATAAAATAAATATTAAAGGGTGGTTCCCATACAACAAACGTGATATTTTTGCCGTTTTTTGCTCGATATTAATAACGGCAACAGGTAGACGCTTGAAATATTCACAGAATGTTTAGTTGTATATTTACTTCAAAAAATAATAATTAATAAATTAAAATAAAATAAATTAAGGGGGGCTCCCATACAACAAACGTGATTTTTATGCAGTGTTTTGCGATAATGGTACGGAACCCTTCGTGTGCGAGTCCGACTCGCACTTGGCCGGTTTTTATTAACTAGCTTAACCTACCATTACCTTGTTGTTGTTTTGTTTTGTTTTGTATTGTGTTTATATGTATTAAATATGTACATAAAAATGAAATCTTTAAAGTTATACTTAACTAATATACTACAGGAGAATCGGGGTTAAAGGCAAAAGCAATACCTAGCTCGGCCTCAAACAATAATAAATTTGTGTATTTTGACATTAGTTTAAGTATTTTATTCGTGAAAAAATGTATAGGGTGTCTCAGAATATTTTTCATTATTGATACTCAAAAAGAAACCATTAGAATTAGCGCAAACTCATTTTATTTACTGTTAAATTAAAAAAAAAAAACTAAATATCATAAAAATAAACTGAAAAACTAATAAAACTATAATTAATTTTCATCAACATGGCAAGCATTTGCATTCAGAAACCATCATTTTGGTGAAGTGGAAGTGCAACTGACGAAGAAGACCACAGACGGTCACTGAAACTTCTCAATGATAAGAATGTTTTGGGTATGAGAGATTTCGAATAGTTAAATGACTGTGATGAAGCAAATTTAAATAAATGGTTCTAATGAAAATGGTGCCATCGATCTGATCTGGTGATGAAGCCGGAAGGTAGGCTCCGGCGCTCCGTAATAAAACAATATATCCCAGTTGTGTTTAGGCTTGTTGGAATTGTAATGAGAAGCCCTCTGGCTATAAATGATTTCATGGTAATATAAGGTACTAAAACCGAAAAACATACAGACTTCCAAAACAAAACACTAGAAAGCATAAAAACCTTTTTTTTGCGGAAGTCTGTGTCTTTGGTACCAATTTTTTTTTTCGTTTTTGACACCGACGATATTTTTGTTAAAAAGTTTATCATTATTAATTATATCCTCGCACTTACAGCAATTACATCTAATAATAAACTCACTATAAGTCCAGTTTGCCTCACGATGTTTTCCTTCACCGTTACCAGGGATGTCCTAGATAAACTTAGAAAGTACATATGAATTGAAAAAGTCACATTGGTGCTTGCCCGGATTCGAAGCCACGACCTCAAGCACGAGAGGCGAGGTCTTAGCTACTTGGCCGCCACGATATACATTTATGACGTATCAAAAGAATGCAGAATTTGTATCTGTTTCGGGCAGTAATAGGTACTTGCTCGCTGGTCTAGGTTTAACTGTGGACTGTATTATACGTTGCTGAAGTGATACGAATTTGCTTGTTTTAATAATCATTAACTTTCACTCATCATCATCAGCCTATTAATGTTCCCACTGCTGGGACACAGGCCTCCTCTCTGTGAGAGGGAATGGGCCGTAATCCACCACGCGGGCCCAGTGCGGTTTGGTGGGTGTCACATGTCTTCGAATTTTTGGTTCTAGGACATGCCGGTTTCCTCACGATGTTTTCCTTCACCGTTTTGAGAGCAGTGGTGATGAAATAATTTACACAAAGTAAAGTGCCTGCCTGGGCTCGAACCCATGACCTACAACTTTCACTCACATTAGATATAATCGTGTTGGTTCTTCAAGTCCACCAGCGGAAGAGAGCGTCTGACAGCTCTTTACAACATATCATAAATATAACATATAAACCAAAAATAGTAGTAAGTTTGTGTTGCCATATAACATTACCTGTATTTACCTGTTTGTTTATTGCCGACAAGAAGAGATTAATCCTGGTGAAGATCAGGAAATATCCACTCTTACCCTTGATTTCTTGGTTAACCGTGACCATGCAGGCTGACCTCTGGCAACTGCTTATAATAATAAATGTAGAGTTTTCCTCAAATAGGTATAATAGGTTTTTAACATACTGGCTCTTGCCAGCGGCTTCGCCCGCGTGAAATTCGAAAATGATACAAAAGGAAAATACTTTTGTGATAGATGTATCCCAAGTCTTAATCCAGGTATGATCTTTCTGTGCCAAGTTTTATCCAAATCTGTTTAGGCGTGAAAAGGTGACACGACAGAGTTACTTTTAAACAACAAGACCAGTGGTGGTCCAGTGGTAACGGCCGCGGACTTACAAGCTGTAGGTCATGGGTTCGAGCCTAGGCCGGTGCTTTACTTTTTGTAAATTATTTCATCACCACTGCTTTCAAAACGGTGAAGGAAAACATCTTGAGGAAACCGGCATGTCCTTTTTTAGGGTTCCGTACCGGAAGGGTCCATACGGAGCCCTATTGCTGTCACTCACGTGTCCGTCTGTCCGTCGCCTGTCACATAGTTTTGTTGCGAAGGTTTTATTAACTTCTCATTGACCTACGAACTGAAATTAATGAAAGATGAAATTTGGTGATAATGTTTATTAATACGTATACTTTACTAACAAATACCAATATATTAATAAATCAGATTTTTTCTTTTATTGTTTACGGAGAGAAACCTTCAAAAGGCGCCTGCAATTTTAGTCGATTGTCATCCAACTGGTCTTGATTCAGACTCCGGGTTGTTTTTAAGAAATGATTTATGTTAGGTTACTTCTAAGGCAAGCGTGCTTCACCGTAGATCTCATCTTCATCGCTTACCATCAGGCGAGATAGTGGTCAAACGCGAGCCTACAGACCATAAAAAATGTTCATTAAACAATCAATCATAAAATTGAACAGTCAATCAGAGTATGGCCATAGGCTCGAACAAAACCGCTAATTTAATCGCTCATACAATTAACTAACCGGTTTTAATATTACTATATATGTGCCTAAGTACATGACGTTTTTTTAAATTTTGTTTTTACTTTTTCACTGCTGAACAAACTCCATTCCTTCCAAAGAATGGTCATGATTCGGCACGTTACTGGGTTGTGGAGGTCAGATAGGCAGTTCCTCCATGTGGAACTGGTACTCAGCTACATCCAGTTGGACTGGAAGCCGAACCTAACATGGATGGAAAAGGCTGGCATATTGGTGGGTCACGATTCTGCGCTGCTTCTTTCCAATTTAAGAAGGCAGCCAGGTCGGCCTGAAATACTATCAGAACAGCCCCCCTAGCCAAGTTACAAACGTTTCCCATCGAATCTCTTTCTACAATCGTTAACGGCTTCTATTTGTTTGTTTGTCATATATATATGTGTCTCTCCCATACATTGATTCGTTTCCTACTAGCATTATCGATTGTAGATTGTCAACTTGGCTACAGGTGCTGTTCAGATATAAGTATACAAGAGGAAATCTGAAATTGACACCGGTGACTAAAAAATGTGTGCAAATCGGTTGTCGTGGTACGAGCATGTGATGCGGAGGAATGAGGTAGGTATATGTCGTGAGGAAACATTTGAGTGTGAATATAGATAGCTATTATGAGAAATTAAAAGACCAAAGAAATGGTGGATGGACTGTGTGAAAAATGATGAAACTATATTGGGATTATTATTATTTACTTTCTACTAACAATGCAATTGATACGTCTGGTATATGTTTGTTTGTTCTGGTAATTGTTTGTTTGTTACTAACAATGCAATTGATACGTAAATATGCTTTTGTTTACTTAGGCCCCTTCCTGACGGCGCGACGATAAACGATCTCGGTCGGATATCGCCTACATTTATTTTCTAAGACAATGTTAGAAAAATTGCAAGTGTTTCCTGATGCAGTCGCACGATCGCCTAGATATGATGCGTGTATATCCTCATGGCAAGCGACATCGGTTCAAACGTACGGGGCGCGCGAACGCTCATCTTTAGTTTCGACTGCCATGTTCCGAATATCGACGAGCGATTTTCGCGCAACAACTCATTAATCGGCTTAGCCTTTTCCAAGTATGTTGGGGTCCACATACCAGTATTTAACATTTATTGACTGCTTATATGAGTTCAAAACCCCAGTGACTGGGTAACACTATAACCCCTTGGCAAGACTAGTGTCAGACTTTTTGGCTTTTACTTTTTTTTTGTGGGCCGTCTCACAGGTCAATCCAAGTGATTGGCTACTGCTTGACCAGGCGATCCTGTGGAAACGATACTATAGCCTCCAGCCAAGCACAAAAATCTAAACCTAAGCGAACTCGGCTCAGGGCGTCGCTGGGGGGGGCAACTAGGGCTGGATCTTTGTAAAGTGATTCTACCATCCGTTCGGAAAAAGCCTACGTGGAGAGAACTGACAAGAAACTCCTGGCTTTTACTACCGTAACCACTATTTATATAGATCTCGAGATTTCGCGTGCGGGTGTTAGCACGCAATAATTACATCAGGGTGAGCTTTTCAAGTGGGTGTGGATGCCCAAATGCGAAAGTTTGTATGCCAAAATAGTCAAAGGAGTTTTGGGCCCGATTTTGATAAAAACTAAAACTGCATTGTTGGATTGTATAATGGAAAACTTAAAGAAATACATAATTTTTAACACTATTTTACACTGGTATATTTTGTATTGATCTCGTCCAATCTCATATTTTTATAGTTATTTATTTTGACTAGGATAGAGATAGGATAAATCACTGCGCTAACCTTTATTGCTCTAGTAATAAGGTTGCTGTAACATGAAGAAAAAAACTGGTGGAGGTGGTTGATCGTGGTGACGTAAAATAGTCGAATAGCATCGCATTGCGTCCGTGTGAACATACTTGCAATTTAAATCGCCTATCGGTGTGATATAAATCTAATTACGTCGCGTCATCAGGAAAGGGCCTTACATTGATGAATTCCGGTACAAAACAATGGAAATAAATGACCCCATGAAACAAACAGCAACTATTACTAGTAACATTCTTATAGTTATAAAAACATAAATACGTGGTTGGCTAGTTTGGATAAGAATAGCTTTGCATCATTTTTTAATTATTTCAGCAAGACATCATTTTGCTCTCACCCTTTTTACCCGACTGCGGGGAAGTTATGTTTTTCGAGCGTATGAATGTATAAATAAATAATAAAATAATAGACCATATATAAATCGTAACACTTTTAGGCTACTATTTAGGCACAAATTCAAGAAAACCGTAACTTTGATAGCATACTCGTAAATTATCTTTTACCACATAACTTATTTATAACACGTTCATTAATAAAATTAAAGATTCAGAAATAAAAATAATATTAGAAAAACAAAAAACCCGACTGCTAAAGACTAACTATATGAAAAGAAAAAAACAAGTACTATTAAAATAAACATTAAATATTATGAGGTGTTGCCGGCTTACGCTTGACCACTATCTCACCCGATGGTATTTTAATAGTACTTGTTAATTCGTTTTTGGCAGTCGGGTTTTATGTCTTTTTATTAATTGTTTTTATCCAATCTCGTAGTCGGCTCAGCATGTCTACTTCCTCCATACTATTAGATCTCATCTTAGTATTCCTTTCTAGATATATCATCTTATTGATGTTTCACACAGTCCATCCAACGCAAGGTTTACAAATCGGAAAAAAATCGAACCGGTTAACGCCTAAGTGCATAGGGCACTTTTTTTTCGGTTTTGTTCTACAATACAACGGTTTTGGGCAACAAAAGTACGTAAATAGGTTTTGTGGACCTTATTCATTTATTCATCAAACAATTTACATTGTGTCCGAATTCTACAAAATAATTACATTTTAAATAATAATAGAAGTAATAATCAAATACAAAGCAATCACAAACAGTAACAAAAAATTAAAATTACTATGTATAAATCTAAAACCGTTTACATGTCAAACCACAAAAGCACAAAAACAACCATGTCTATTCCATTTAAAAAATTAAAAAATCCCAGAAACAGATGTCAACCAAATTACTGTTCACATGTCCAATCATAAAAAGCTAAAACTAACCGGTCATGGACGGTTTTGTCGCCTATATGCGCAACTGTGCTGAAATACAAAAACGATTCAGCTTTAGGCGCGCGCCCCGCCTCAACCGGTTAGTTAGGGTTATCAAGTTTAGACCACGAAAAAAATAAAAACGATTATAACATTTAATAGCCGGTTATTTTTAAACCGGTTCCAAGCCTTGCACGAAATAGACTACATACACGTACACATAAGTAAAATATTTAATATCGCACTAGTCTCTCACCTAGTCTATTATATCTATAATTATAGATATTTATGTGTTAATCATAAATAATTACCTATAAATGCACCCAATGCTGCTCTTGCGTAAGAACTTCGATATATATAATGACGTAAATGACTGTCTGTCAATTTATTCTGTCTGAATCGTTATCAGGATATTTTTCCTTAATTTTTTTATGCTAGAATCTTGCTCGTGTTGCATAATTATAGTAAAAAACCGGCCAATTGCGAGTCGGACTCGTGCACGAAGGAACTGACGGGGTCTGCTAGGGCCGATGCCTGTCTGGGTCGCGAATTAATTTGAAAGAGAGTTACCGCGGCCCTGGCACAAGCAACTGAAGCAACACGGGCGGGTTTTAGTCAGTAAAAGTCTGACTCGCCCGCCCGCTTCAACCAGAACGGGAGAAGTCATTGGATGATTTCCCAAACCAGTAAAAATAAGTAAAAATTAGCCCTACCATGCACCACGATTTTACTTCTTGCGACACGATTTTAGAATCGCGCTGTAAAATATCGCAAAAAATACAGTGCACGCACTGCGATAAAAAAAATCGGTGTTCATTGCTCAGTGTTACTCTGCAGTTTACTTTCACGATAATCGCTTTGCGAGCAAACGCAGCAAATTATGTCAAAAACAATTTTAAAATCGCTGCGACTTTTTACTCGAATGTGCGCGCACTGCCGTAGGCTCATACGTTGCATTCCTGCGACCAAATTATCGCATGATTCGAGGTGCGCGCTTGACCTTATAACAACGACAGCGTAGCGATAGCGATTGTAAATTAAATAACTAATTGCGTATCGTGTTACGAATGTTACGATCGGCAGTGGCGAGGTTCGGATATTGAATACGATACGGTATGTGACATATTAACACACATAAGAAGGTAAATGTTATTGTTTTTTACATAAATGAAAAAATAAAAAATGTTTCACTCTTAACAGTGGTAATGCTATGCCAAACCTAAGTGGATAAAGGTGAATGATTTTAGGAATGAGATATAGGGGTTCAAAGAGTAAATATCTTGTCTCATAAAGCTGGTCTTAGTCCAATAGCAACTTAAGGCACCCTCAATCAAACAGACGCGACGCGACAATGCGAGGACCACTTAACATAGATACTTCTACGAATATATCTGCAGAAAATAACTGTCGCATCGTCAACCTTCAAGCTTGAGCTCGAGTTAGAACCTGTAGCCCATAAGCGAACTTAATCCTCAAAAACTTTTAACTGAACTACAAAATATTTAGTTATAATATGCAACCCACAACATTGTAACTAAGAAGCAACAGCCGTCCTCAGCACAATTTCGATACTCTATCTCCATTGGAATGCGTGCAAAATTAAACTCAATTATTTAGGTATCAAGTTCCCCAAGATAACTCAAACAAGACAGATGTCACAATCAAACTTCCGCTTCTAAAGTCGGTATTGCAAAATGGGAGCAAGGCTCAACTGACTTCTTACGCCCCTTGAAAGGTGATGTAGCAACTTTATGTCAATCATTTACTGTCAAAATCAGCTGTTTTTAGCATATACCATAGCATAGCAATATACATAGCAACTCCTCAACCAGAAAAGATAGCACCATCGTGTTTGGACTGTTTGGATGATTATTGACAAGTTTTATGACATTTAGCACTTTTTACTCCATAATAAGCTTGTTTTAAAAAGATTTTTAAATAAGACGGAAGACGATATGTTGGAAGGCCTCCCACTAGGTGGACCGATGACCTGGTTAAGGTTGCGGGAAGGCGCTGGATGCGAGACGCACGGGATCGGTCAATGTGGCGACGCCTGGGGGAGGCCTATGTCCAGCAGTGGACGTCTTTCGGCTGAAATGATGATGATCATGAAAAAGATTTTTACTTTTAACTATTATCAAGTCAGTACACTGAGCAGACTACCTACTGTATAGAAAACTGAACTAAATCACTTGAAAATTTAAAACAAAAGCCAGTATAACATAAATTATAAGTTGACGGACTTACCTTAATATAAAATGACCGTGACTTCATGGTCAATAATCATCAATGGTCAATAATAAAAAACCGGCCAAGTGCGAGTCGGACTCGCGAACCATTCCGTATTTTGGTTCCGTACCATTATCGCAAAAAACGAGCAAAATTCATGTTTGCTGTATGGGAGCCCCACCTAAATAATTATCATATACTGTTTTTAGTATTTGTTGTTATAGCGGCAACAGAAATACATCATCTGTGAAAATTTCAACTGTCTAGCTATCACGGTTCATGTGATACAGCCTGGTGACAGACAGACGGACAATGGAGTCTTAGTAATATGGTCCTGTTTTAACCCTTTAGGTACGGAACCCAAAAAATTGTGGCAAAGGTCAGATTAAGTAATCGAAAAACTTGCCCTTTCAAAGGTACTTGACCGTCGAGATATTAATTAAATGTAACTTATTTGATAATACAATAAAGTATAAAGGTTATAGTTGAAAGGGCCTGAGAGTAAGTAAAAGGCACGTTTGTTTGGCTGCAAGGTTAGCCTATGATAAAAATTCATTTACTGTCAGGCAAGTAAGGCCAATAAATAAAATACAAAAATTTCGTTGGTGTCGTGTGTAACCTTCTGTATTCCACGAAAACGCCGAGACACAACACCCGTCAGCCAAAATTCTTCCTCTATCAAGGTGCAGCTGATTTTAAAATGAGAATCACGTCTAAACGGATAGTCGTAATTTTTTGGCAAGAATATAATGTTACATTAGACCATTTTCTTAATAATTTAATCTAATAAAATTTTGAGTTTTATTCGTATAAAATAGTATAATTAACTTGTAAAGTTATGTCTAAATCGTACAAAAACACGACAACCGCACCAAAACCGCTGGGCGTATTTTAATTAAATCGACACCATCTCAAAGACAATTTAATTATCTACATTTAGATCTGAGGCTATTTTTCATAAAATAATAAGGAAAGTACAAAAAACTACTAAATTTTGGGTCGCGCGGGTGTGAAACGAATGCGCGTTTTGTTCCTTCAAGGTCGTTGGCGAGAGTCTTCGTCTGGAGGGACAAGGTCGAAGACGGCAAAAAGCAGACAATACACAGCAAAAACGCTGCGATTTGCCGCGTTCGATTGCGCTTTACACTATCAATTTGCGCCTTAAATCTCGATAAAACACATTACTCAGATAAAGGCTCGTGTCAAATGTGTACGTGTGTCATCTGATTAAACAGGAAAATCGAAATCGCTTGCAATTACTATTAACAATTGACTACTAAAACAGTCTGTTATCGTAAAATACACGAACAAACAGACCTACATATCTTAAACACAACTGATTAAATCCGCATTTAACTGAATAAATTCGTCAATACAAATAAGTATAGATAATAAAGTATAGCAAAATTCACATATTATTAGGAAATGGTATAAGCTGAATAACGTTTTTTTCACAATTTAATTTAATTAGGGTCAAGTATTTGTTATGACTTATCATTGATCGTTGTTTCAAGTCTAGTAGTAGTTCCAGTGATCATTCTTAATAGTCCCTATCAACATCATCATCATTTCAGCCGAAAGACGTCCACTGTTGAATAGGGCTGCCCCACATGACGCCATAGTTCCTATATTATGGACCAAACTAGGTATTTCATCATAATCATCCCAACTACCACCTTTGTTTGACGATTAATCTTTTGGTTTGAGATCGATATGTAAAGTAAAGTCAAGTCGCTACCACCTGGTTAAATAAGCCAGCTAATTGGAGGCTCATTTAACGCTGGCATCCAATTGGATGCCTAGGCCTATAGTTAATTGAACTAGAATCATTCAACGTTTAACAACTTGGCGTATTGAAAGTCAGCCCTTTGAAAATTACTGACCAAGACTCAGCCAAGTGATTCAAATTTAGTTCAGTTTTTTACACTGCGGCGCTAGTAGAAACCAAAACAAATATGGCGTCAACAGCGCAAACCGTGAATGTTATTTTTCGTTCTTGTGTGCAATTTTAAGTGCAATTAACGTGTGATATTTTCAAAATAATATGAAAACATGGAGGTGCTAAATAATAAGCTACGTCTTCTGTAAGTTTTGCGAATTATTTGAGTCTACACTCGTATCTAGTAACCCTAATCAAATCCAATCCAACTATATTCAATTTAACTAAATGACATTCAGCCATCTGGTTAAACGTTGCGCTCAATGACTTGGCTAGTTGTCCTTCAGCCATTTAATTGAATGACAAAGTTTAAAGAACGGCCTCAACGCCCAAATTAGCTGGCTAATTTAACCAGATGGCTACTACACATACATGTACTTAAGTATTCAGTGGCTTTTATCAGAAATAAATAAAAATTCAACATCCGTATCCTGTATCAATAAACATACCTACTAGGCGCACTCAGTTAATAGAAAGATCAATACTCAGATCATGACAAGACTCATTAATGTCAAATAAACATTAATTACATTATTAATTATATCAAACGCAACTCAACACGGATATAAATTCACGTCACAAATACATAACAAACATAGAGAGAAACGCCCACTTACATACAATATTGTATGACAAACTGTCAATTTAACCTCGTGTTAGCAACTAACTCTAAGTTAAGTTTTTCGTGCAAGTGGCACTAAATCTGTCACCAGTCTTGCTATGGTGTATCGCGTTACCCAGTTACTGGGTTGTGAAGGTCAGATAGTCAGTCCGTGTTGCATCCAGTTGGACTGGACCGAATCCAACGTAGTTGGTCGAAGGCCAGATAGATTGATAAGTCAATCAAGACTGCTGCCAAGGATTTGCTGTTTCTTCTCAAAGTATTTGGATAGGAAATACCGACTCAACTATCAAAGTCGAAAACAACCCAAATAAAAACACTATAAAAGTGAAAAATAACTTTAATTTCGGAAGTCGGTGTTCTTTTTTTCGTTTCTCAGTAGTGTTTTTATTTGGAAGTTGGCTCTATTTTTTGCAAAAAATGTTTTCATTTTTTCACTTTTAGTTCAGGACAAGTTCTATAATGCCCAAAGTGATGCCAAATGAAATGAAATGAATACCGGTGGTATGAGGGTTTACCAGGGTGAACCTTTCACACCTCCGTACCCATTTAGAGCGTACCAGTGTGATGCTATGCTATGAAATAGTGTAAACAATAATAAAGATGCGATTGCAGCTATCCAGAGTGATTTACCGATATTTATTGAAGATTTCTGATGTATATCTCTCTGAAGATCTTCATCAGATCTTGATGAAATTTAAATGGTACCACATGATATGCACCCGCTTTCAAATAAAAAAAGAATCATCAAATCGGTTCACCTAGTAAAAACTTTTGAGGTAAGACACATAAAAAATATACAGTCGAATTGATAACCTCCTCCTTTTTGGAAGTCGGTTAAAAAACTTTTTGAAACAAGATTTCAATGGACTAAAAAGTAATATCGCTTGTCAATACCTATCCGATGAGCCCAAACACGACAGCGCTATCTTGTCTGCCGGTTCCATCATCAAACCAACTCCATAATATCTAAAGAAAAATAAGTTCTTCAAGTTCCAGTATAATCGAATGCCAGGCGTTGCTTGAAAAAAATATTACTAATTGACGGACACACATACGAAAGCTTAAGCAAGGTAATAATATAAAGCTTGTAAAAACTGACTTTGAAGAGTAGGTACCTTCCTATGTGTAAAAAATACGATGTACACCTCCTCCAGTGATCATCACCTATGTTTTGTTCAGCTTCCAGTCAAATCGATTGCAGCTGAAAGATTTACCCGAATAAATAATATTATTGGTATATTATCAGGCATGCTCGATAGCCATTAAATTACATATGCAAGATGATCTCATTATAATTTTTTCGCTTAATCCTATCGTCACCAAGATCATCAAGAGGTCATCTCATATCTTCGAAGGCACGTGCTGTTTTATATCGTGAATTATTTTTGAAGCAGATAAGTGCACGTTCAAAACAATCTAAAGTTCAGTTTATTGAGGCGCTTCCTAGGTCTGCGCATGAGTCGATCACGTGATTCAGCGAGAAACGTTCATATTTTAGTGTTAAGGAATTGTTTGGGTGAAAAACCGTAATTTTTTGGTTACATTCTGTGTCGTCGTTACTTAGGTACGTCGTTAGGTAACAAATTAATGTAGATAAAAAAGGGAAATTATTAACCGGGCGAAAGATATACTGAATGGCGACTATTATACCAAGTAAGTAACTATTTGTCCGGTTGGAGTAATACCTTTTAGGAAATTTTTGTGAGCTGTGGTAATAATATTGTTGCATACTGTAATTGTATTTGCGGTTGTATTTTAGCATATTATTCTTTTGAAAATAGCAGAACAACCGACGAGGCGATTTCGCTGTGCAGCGTGGAAGTTCGGGTGTATTCGTGTTCTCAATGAATGAGTCCAAGAGCGAGCTAAGCGAGCTCGGGAGCTTAGAGAACCCCGACATGGATAGGTTAGGTTCGAAGGGGATGACTTCTTGAATCTCCTTCATTTTAGATTACTTTTGACCCTGCAGGCAGAAATAGGACTTAATCGTCGACAAACTTTTATTTTCAAGTCACTGTTTTAAACATTTGTATTCGGCCACAGTTTGTATTTCAGTTAGTATTTCAGTTTCTTTGCTGATTGGAACATTTACTAAGAATATCCAAATTCAAATCACTTTAGTCCCTAGGGATTAATAAGCTATTTTAGTCTTTGTTTACGAACAATAAACTAGCTCTTTTTGAATAGACGTGATAAAAAAATGGGACAGCACGTGTATACTTATAATTATAATTATATTTAATATCCGCTGGCAATCACACGGCACCAAAACTTATAAATGTTTTTATTAAACTTATCTCGTATAGTTGAGACCTTGACTTACAAGTAAAGTACGATAATAATTATTTGGTTAAACATATTATTAAACACTATTACTAACCTATGATCCGACAGCAGAAATCTGCAGGAATCAGGGTTTTTCATAAAACTTAATTTGCATGAATAAAACTTGACATAACGTAGCATTTTACTCGTAAAATAATTTCCTTGATCGGATCAATACAGCCTCGTTGTCGCAAACTACACTACTGAGAATGAAGGTAATTTTTTTTGTTTTTTTGCGTGGCGAGTGGATCATGCAGAATGCGATACCACGGGGAGATAGCGCAGTTATGTGGAATTCCAACCCACTAAAACTCCATGGTGTCCTTCTGTGCCGCTTATGGTGGAAACACGGGCACGCGTTAGTACTCACCGCGAACCCGCTGCGGCTGTCCGTCAACGGACCCCCCTCTGGGGATAACCCCTGGCGTGCGTACCAGAACACACTGCACGCCGTGACCACCCCAGGGCCCAAACCAGCACATGACCACCAGACGACCCCGTGTATGGCACACTCTGGGCATCACACTCTACTTATCCAAGCATGGCTGGGTAAATCGTCAAACGTTGATCTTCGAACGATATGGCGGGTATTAAATAGGCAAATCAAGAAATGTCGTGATGTGACCAGGCAGATCTTGATCGGCTCGGTTCAACGATTATTCTACGTCTACGACATATTCACTAATTTTCCCGCGGGTTTACTCCCTATTCTAGAGAAACCCTGCATTCCCTCGGGATAAAAAGTAGCCTGAGAGCAGTGGTGGCCCAGTGGTAGCGGCCGTTTGTTCGAACCCAGGCAGGCTTTACTTTGTGTAAATGATTTCATCACCACTGCTCTTAAAACGGTGAAGGAAAACATCGTGAGGAAACCGGCATGTCATAGAACCAAAAATTCGAAGACATGTGGCATCCAACCCGCACTGGGCCCGCATGGTGGATTACAGAGAGGAGGCCTGTGTCCCAGCAGTGGGAACATTAAAAGGCTGATGATGATGATGAAAAAGTAGCCTATGACATTCAGGGATAATGTAGGTTGCTAGCACTGAAAAAAAATCCGTGATCGGATGAGTACTGCCTCGTTGGTTTCGTGGTCGCAAGAGTTTCTGCTGAGGATGAAGTCCTGGTTTCCATTCCCGAGTCGGATAATCACTAAAAGACAACTGGCGATGTGAGTATACCTACTTTAGGTGACCTCTGACCAACCCATGGTAAAATACAGGCGTGATGATATGGATCAAGTTCTACAAACCCCTACAAAAAATGCTCTTTATAATATTAGTTTAAATACAGATATTTTTATCTTTCACTTGACAAATGTCACACAGATACATGACATTCAGACTGGTTGTGATAAACTTTAAATAAGGTCTTGCTATTAATAATTGTATCTTATTAGTATTGTCATGTTTTGCTTAGGTAATTATAGGCACCCTTAGATAAGTAATTATGATAGAAAGTATAGAATACATTAGACTTAGAACAGAATAGAATAGAAAACATTCGATGCAGCACAAAGTAACAGGGCAAAACAGTAATAAAAAAACTAACTACTTAACTTATTCTGCCCTATTTGGCAATATTCACAACAATAATAAAGTTATGAATAAACTCGCGCTAAAAGTCAATAAACTATGAAATTTGACATTTTGTAAACCTCATTCTACACCAGCGCCCCTAGCGGAAAATTCAAACGCGATAGCCCTCATTACACTAGCACCCATAACCTTAAAACCAGAACAAATCATCACTGCTTGGAGGGAGAAATACCTATGGTTGTTATCTATATCCTAGACAAGAGGGCATAGACAAAATTAGATTGTATCTATTATCCCAAAATGTTTCGCATGAGGTTCCGCATTAGCCACATGGATATATGTAGTTTTATTAAGTCCATGGCCACATGACGTTTCGGGAGCGCTTTTCAACCCATAGACTTATTGACAATCGATATCGGACACACAGACAATCTGTCAAAGTGTATTGAATTGCAGAGAATTGCACTATTGATGTCACGTGATCAACCCCAAACATTTCAGACTTTTGACAATCATTAATTATTGCCATATTAATTTATCAGTCTTACATACAATTTTATGAATTACCGAAAATCTAATTTGTATATGTTGTGTTCACCTATAAGTGACATGTTTGCACGGAATGATGTTTTATGTATAATTTTATGTAAGTTTTTCTGTAAACATGTTGTTGGTGCTCCTATTAAATAAATAAATAAATTATCGCACGAAAGTAAACTTTTTTAGAATCCAAGTTTCTTATTTTTACTATAACAATACCCGCATTTAGGTCATATCAAAATCCACATAGATAACTTCTTCTTTAATTTATTAGGTACATATGCTTTTTTTTATCTATACTATATATAATATTATTTTAATATAATAAAGCGGAAAAGTTTGATCGTTTGTTTTTTGTTACCAGCCGGATATGAAAAAATATTTTTGTATATGATAGCCACATTCATGGGGAAGTTTATATGTTATATAGCTTTACGCTAAAGTAATTAGTAAGTAAATTATAAAAAATTGGTTTATATTGATATTAGTAAAGTAAGTCGGCAGAAAAACCGCTATCGAACAGCTTTATCCGCGTGCGCTGCGGGTGGCGACGCGGACGGGCGGATATCCGAGTCTGCTCTTAGTGATTTCTTTAAGTTATACGCGGGTGAAACCGCGTGGCACAGCTAGTTTATTATAAAAGAATCACGCTTTCGAAGCGTGCCTAATTGTTTTTAATTAGATAAGCATTTGTGGTTTTGATTTTATGGTAAATATTAAATGTTAGATAACTTTTGAACTAATTACAATTTTATTTTTGTATTATCTTTATGTTTTCAAAAATGTAGAGTAATTAGCAATTATAAAGATTAAAATCGTAAATGATTTGACTAGTGCACATAGTAGATACAAATCGTATGGTATTTTTTCTGGGAACTCTGTGATCCATTTGATTTTTGGCACCAAGCATTAGGATAATTTTGAAAGACTACATTCAACAGCACAATACCTGCCTTACCATGAGGTGTCATTGTGTATTATGGTGCGACTGTGAAAAAGGGACAGATGTATGACTTGTATACGTGTGTCCCTTACGCACTACCGCGTCCGCGTCCGCGTCTTTACCTTGCTCTAAGGTAACCCACCTGACATAGCAATAACAACACAGTAAGAATAGGTATCCACTATTCTATAGCTAACGCTAAGGTGAGTGTATGCGGAAACTGTCTAACAAACAAGGCCATAGTCAAACAAAAAGGGATAAAATTCTTATCAGAAATACCTTGGAACCTAAATAAAAACATTGTCCTTGCTTTACTATTTCCATTAGACACAAGTATTCTTTTTATTTTTATTCAGGTACCTAAGAAACTCAAATAATAAAAGGTTAAAATTATCTCTTTCCGCGTCAATCACGTTTTGCTTTTAAAAATATCAAATTATCTTTTAAAAACAAACTAAACAAACAAGCGAAATTATTACCTTTATCATGTTGTTAAATAATAATGTGTATTCTTTATTTATTGTTTTTATTCCTCTTCAGATAACAATTAGTTTAGAGTTTCAGTTAACCTGATTCTATTTAATAAAATATTATTAGGTTCTCGGGTTTGGCACAAAATCCACCAAACTAAGGCCATCAGACAGTTTCTTCGCTTAAAAAAAACATTAACCTAGGCAGGCTCTGGATGCCACGGAAACCAATATTTACCTACTCATAAAACGACTCCATATCTGACCTTTACAGCCCAGTTACTGGGCATCAAAAAACTCTAAAAAGACTGTTTATCAAATTATCTATTCAATCATCATCACCATTTCAGCAGAAAGACGTCCACTGCTGGACACAGTCTCTCTAAACGTCGCAGCGTCGCCACTCCGGACGGTCTTATGCGTCTCGCACCCATCGTAATCCCTTTAAGTCACTTATGTCTAAATAGTTTTTCTTTGGTTTCAGAAGATGTTCCGGTATCTAGTCTTGTCGTACCTGCTGGTACTGTCCAAAGTCTCCTGCGGAATCCCTATCAGCAATGAGGTTCTTGAAGAGCATGAAATGGTGTTCGCAATAGTTGTAAGTACCCTTCCATTATCAGAAATAACTCATAGGGGGGTATGACACTATCATATATCTAGGATCATACATAGGATACTATCAAAATGCGACAAAATTTTCAAACACAAAATGATTTATATTATTACATTATCATATATATATATGATAGTGTCATACCCCCCATAAGCATTTAAAAATAAAATGCCAATTCTCCTACTTGAAAAACATTCGCAATTCCATCTCGGTAGTTCCATCAGTGTTAAAAACTCGTCAAAACATAGAGAAAATAGAGGTGTTTTTGACAGATCAAGACTGAGTCACCTTTTTTTTTGTGACAGTCCCACCGCCCTGTTCCCAAAACTACTGCAACTCCTGAAATCCAGAATCAACAGTGGCGACCACCAGAAAAGCGACGAGACAATGAAGCTCGACGAATTCCCGGATTCGACGAATAGTTGCAGTTGCAATTCAAAAAAATGCAACTGCAACTAGCACTCTCTTGGATCCCGCAACGAAATTAATCAGAAAAGAACAAAGGAGGAGTAGGAAAACAAAAACATAATTTCCACTTTCCTCCATATAAAGCAGGAGATAGAACAAACAAGGCCAATAGGCACAAAGGGACGTTTACATCTGGGTTAAGCCCTGACTGAGTCACCTTGTAAGAAACAGTGATTTTTCTTTGACAAAGCATTGTGATAATAGAAGGGAGGTCTTCCATTATTTGGTCCTAAAATTAGCAATGACCCTTCTGTTCGTTAGCACAAATTAAAGTTGTCATTCACCTTATCACCCGTGCCAAGATTATTTCAGGCAAATGGAACTAAATTATTATAAATACGAGTAATTTTGTTATTGTTTAAAAAACCCAGCTTATTTGCGTTTATGTCTCTTGACCTCTCGTGATAGATAAACAGGTCACCTGAATTGTTTTTATTTTCACTAAGAAAAGATCATACATGTAGCATATTTAACATTATTGTGTAATGGTATAACTGCATATTTTAGGTTTTGTTGTTATACCTTACATTGAAAATAGAGTAGTCATTATCTAGCAAGATTTCGTTTTACTTCATGGTGATCACTGTGACCAGCGATGAATTCGAATTACGCTTTCAGAAGTAATACATGTGTATGTGTATTTGTGATAGACCATACGTGAGACCTCCAGCCGAATAAAAGTTAGAAGGTGGACCCGCAAAACGGGCTGACGCGTGGCGGAACTGGCTCAAACAATTTAAGGTTTTTCTAAAGGGTGTGACAAGGAAGACAAAGATATTCAAGCCAGTTTGCTCATCAAATTAATAGGCCCAGATGGATATGATATATACTCTACTTTCAAAATAAAGTTGGAAGGACAAGATGACGACATCGATGTATAGATAAAAAAAGTTATGAGTATTTTTGAACAAAAAGCAACACAACAATAGCGAGATTCAGAAAGCAGCGGGCGGAGATACCGCCGCAACAGACGGCACATCATGAAAGGTACAAGGCCAGGAGATACCACGGCAAATTCTGCTTCCTTGCTTCAAGGGAAGCAGGATAGTGATAGTGATGCAAATGAGCGCGCCAGCACGTGCAGTGACGCGGAGGAAAATCTAGATGAAGGGTTGAGCAACAATGACAGGGCTGTAACTAGGTCCACTAGCTCTTCTCCACAATTAGTTGTAGGACAGCAAACCGGAGCTGCATCCCGACGGGCACGTGAAAAACTTGCAGTTTTTTTACAAAAAGTAAAATAAAATAATGTGTATTAGTTTAGCTGCGTTTAATTTTAGTTAAATAAAAGTGAGAGAATAGGATGGCAGTTAACACTTTGTTTAGTAATGGGATGATATTATGATTGTATAGACAACACATCTTTATGTTTTAAAATATTATTGGTGGCGAGAATTTTATTTTTCTTCAAAAAGGGAACTTGTAGTGTAATAACTCTTAATTTAAAATAGACTAGATTCCAGTTAGAATAAACTCCAGTAAACTTGGTGTTAACTAATGTTATTGCATAGACAAATTGTGTCCGACCTTGACTAGCGTCAACGACGGAACAAGGGACGTTTTTTATTATGTCATCCCGCTATTGACAGTTTTACCATAGATTATGACAAATTCAATCGTTTTGGCGTTGCCAGCAAAACATAATTTGTATTCGACTATTTATTGCATTCGACTAAATGCGATAAATAGTTGAATACAAATTAGATGGAATGTTTTTCTTGATCGCAAAAACAGTCTTAATAATCATATAACATAATATCCAAAACCTAACAATAGCATATTTAACATAATTGCGTAATTTGGGTAACTGCATATTTTAGGTTTTGTCATACCATACATTGAAAATAAAGTAATCATTATTATCTAGCAAGATTGTGTTTTTCTTCAATACAGATACAGACTTGGGAATGTTTTTTCTGATTCTTTACGATGCATTTCGTAGGTTTTTTTGACAAGACATTCTTCCACGACACGAGTCACTACATCGTCGTATCTTTTACTGCCCGTTACTTGATCTAGCGGTCGGAAGTGCGACTGCTGAACTTGAAATCCTGGGTTAGATTCCCAGGACAATGTTTTGATTGATTTCCATTAGAAATTTCTCAGTGGTTGCCCTGAGTTTGGTATTTGACGGTGTGAGATTCCCTTGCCTCGGGAACCATGTACAGTTATGGCACCTTGAGCCTTATTGCGTAATGAATTCGGCAAGGTAAAGGACAAAGAGTATGCATTTACAAGCGCGTTAAAAGACGCGATATGGATTTCCGTCTATGAGGTTGGTCGATTTTTCATACTCTTTACCCTGTGCCTTGCCGAATTCATTACGCAATAAGGCTGCAAATCTCCCTCAGTCGTGTCGAATATGATTGACGACCCAACGGACTACGAGAGTGAAGGAAACGGAAAGTGCACCTGTTTTTGCACACATAATTGTACACTAAACACCTATCTGCCGCACCAAACGTCTATTTTCTCTACTGAAATCAGCCGTCGATACCGGAATTCGGTCTGGAAGACCACTATGTTTTTGAATATACATTAATCTAAGTGTAGATGCGACTTGCGTCAAACGGCACGCGCGCTCACTATCATGCCGCAACACGACCCGTTGTCACCTCTCCAGCCTCCACGCGCTGCCATTGTGATCCAAACCTCCGGGAATCACAAACACTATCAAGTAATCATATTGTTCTCTAATCACCAGGTCGTGGCCTTTTACTTGAAACGTCAGCAAATCTCATGATTATTCATTTGCAATATCTTGAAGAGACAATAACAAGAGGCTTCGTGACCTGACGTGATAATCATTGTACAAACTACGGCCTCAATTGAAGCAGGATTCTGAATTAGTGAGAATCAATATACCTAAGTCTTTTGCCAACTAGATACGGTTTTGAGGAGGTTTATATTCCGAGGCTCTTCTGTGCCTCGGAAAGCACGCTAAGCTGCAGTTGGTCTCCGCTGTAGTTTTGAGATCTTTTACAGAAAATACCTGACAAAATCAAAAAAAAAGTATGAGTATGTGTGTTGTGTATGTGTCATTAAAGTACTTTTGATTTGTCAGCAAAAAAAAAGAAAACTTTAATTAAAATGACATAATCTTAAAAATCAACATGATCAAATCAATAAAAAAAAAGTTAATTAAAAAAAAACAAAAAACCCGACTGCTTAAAATCATGCTGTGCAGTCGGAGGATACATCTGGTTTTGGTCCGCCAGCTCGCGAATATGTATCCTCTGACTGCACAGCATGATTTTCTTCTTGTTTACGTCTTTTTAGTTTGCTTTTTAAGCAGTCGAGTTTTTGTTTTTTTTTAATTAACTTTTTTTATTTACAATTTCATAGTTATTTTTTTTGGAATTACGTACATTTAAACATATATGTGTTATATATTTTTGAAATTGCCTCTTAAAATCCTTTATTTTGATACCCCACACGATGGATTTGGAAGAAAAAAAATATTTTATTACCCACAAAATGGCGCCCAAAAGCCGCCATTTGTGTTTTTGCCAATTTTAATGTAGCCAGTGACACTCGCAGGATTAAGACAAATCGATTGACGTAAGAATCATCAAAATCGGCTAACGCGTTTGATCTCTAGAACGCCACATAGGAACAAACATACATACATACATATATACATACATAGACTGATAAACACATTACCCTCCTTCGGCAGTCGGGTAAAAAGAATAAAATTAAATGACAAATTACATTGAAATTATAAAATAGCAATTATTAAATATAGCAATCGAAATAAATAAAAACCATAAATTTATCAAATTGAAATAAATTAAAACTATAAAATGAACAAAAAAACAATTAAATTAAAATTATCAAATGAACAATTGAAAAGAAGTTATGTAAATATGAGGAAAATTGTTTTGCTTACAATAGATGGGTAATTAATAACAAATAAGCAACGGATGCCTTCGTGATGAATTGATAAATAATCTATTGAAATGCAATCATTGGTGCAATGTTTATTTATAATCATACTCAAACCCAAATCATTATGCTATTTACAGACTCTTGTGAACTGCCAGGCTCTAGACAAGTGGCATTCGAAGGCGATAGTCAGAGAAATGTAAGGGATAGATTTTCGATATCGCTTGTCAATCCCATACTATTTTGCGATTTTGACAATCGCTATCTATAGCAATCGATAGTGCCTGTGTAGTTCTGTCTCTCTCTCCCAGTGGAACCATGATGACAAAGACATTTTGTGCCGACCACAAATTAAAATGGGAACAAGTAAAATTAGAAATTCAACACATTTTTATTTCATGCTTCATAATTAATCTAGTAGTAGACCCGCTTCGATTAATAATCTATTGAACATGTAATTATGAAACAGTATCTGGTGAAAACAACCAAACAGATTCAAACAGTACCCCTCTTACAAATAAACGCGGAATAAAGTTATACCAGGTATAACAAAGGAATAACCATACATTTTCATAGGTTTATACTTGGTATAACTTTATTCCGCGTTTATTTGTAAGAGGGTACGAGTATAACGCCCATAACTTTTGAACGGCTGAACCGATGATGATCAAACATAGCTAAGAACACTCTAGATAAAGTCACCTTTCAAATAAAAACCAAAACAAAACGAGATCAAAATCGGATCATCCGTATAGGAGACGCCACAGACAGATAAACAGGTACACATGTCAAACTTATAACACCCCCCTTTTCCGTTGTGGGTTAAAAAAAGCAAGTGAATGATGATGAATTTATACTCGTTACTTATCTCCTTCGAAAAATAATTGTTTGTTGTGCAGTTATATAACAGTTGAATTAACATAATCGACTCTTAACGCCCAGTTTTTTTATCCGTAGCTAACTAAACTAATGGTTGAATCTTCTAGCCAATGGTTTAAAATTTCGCTAAAATGCACTTTTTCATCAGTTGTTAGCCTATCAAATGATCGAATAAGTTGGAGAGTTAATTAATGGACCATTTTTAGTGTAAAAAAAATAAAAAAAGCATTAAACAAATTTGAAACCATTGGTAAGCATATTTAAACATTGGTTAACTACGGATCCAAAACCCGGCCCTAAGTCGATTAAGGTAAGGACTTCATCCAGTCTTACAAGAGTTTTCGTCTGTGTGTCTTATTGTATATTTCTTTTTTTGCAGATCAACAGACATGGAGAACGGTCACCGGATGCTGATGAGCTGTCACTATCACATCAGCAAGGATTGATCTTGAATCTGACAGCAAACGAAGGACCGGAGGGATTGACCAATGTAAGTTTACATTTTAAGAAACCAGGAATCTAACAGTTGATTATTAGATCCTATGCAATGCTATCCTATAAAGTGGAAAGTATATTTTTGCTTACTCGTCGTTCTTTTCTGGTTCATTTCATTCCGAGATTCAAGACGGTTGAGTCCTTTCACCGAGATTCGTCGAACTTTATTACTTCGTCGGTTTTCTGGTAGTCATCTCTGTTGATTCTGATTTTCGTGAGCTACAATGATTGAAAATAGTGTGGTAGAATTGTCCCAAAAACTATGAGCTCTGAAACTCTGAAGCGGGTAAAAGACCACTTCATTTTGACATTTGATTAGGGAATTCTCAATAGTAAATCAATCCGAATTAGTGCTTATACAGTAAATGGCATTTTCTTTCTTACTTGGTGGGACGTATTTTTAGCGATATGTGGTTGATTTACCTCTGCCATAATATTCGGGGACTGCAAACGTTTTCAGAAAATTCTATGTAAATCAGATTTGTAACATTGTAAGGGATAAATACAAAACTCAAATCATTAAAACTTGTCATGAAAACTGACAACTTAAATGACTAAAATTACCGAGAAGAATCTTGATAGACAACCATGAAAATTACTAAAATTGTCCACGGGAAACGGCTTGTTATACATATTGCTTTACATAGCCTGGCCATTATGTATAATGCAGCATTGTAATGTCAACTATGTATGTTTGTATGGTAAAGGTAGTTATAGTATTAAAATGTAGAAAACCCATTTTAAAAAACGTGACACGAGTTTATCGTTATATAAGAAGTCGTTTTGCGTGATTCACATGTAATGTCTGCGTAATGTGACAAATAAGTTTTTGAATAATTCATATTGAATTATATCTGCTTTACTTAAGTGTCATCCAGGTGAAATAGACATTTCAGTTTGCATAGAGCTGAAAATTGATAGAGGTCTTAGGTCACTATAGTGAATGAAATATCAAAAGGCCCCATCGATCCTACCTAAGAACTCTACCAATTTCAGCTTCATGCGAATGATTGCAAATACGGCCATATTTTTTTGTCTATTTTGACCGGACTATGTAAGTGCCCGGCACGTAAGTTGGCAAGGTTTTGACGTAGTGGGGGCGCATATTTTGCGAACTGACCAACCACCATATAGAGCGAACGGAACATGAACTTCGATCAGTCATTCCTTGTGTCAATTGACCAACCAATCGCGCGCTCGGAACGGTCCTAAACTTTCCCTGCGCCCCGGCACAACCAAAGATACCTAAAAAACGACTTCTGCACATCCAACGACTCTTGCCAACTTACCTGCCAGGGATTATGCCATATTACTACAAGAATGAAAATACAAATTACCGACTGAAATTAATGACGAAATGTTTGGTATCTGTATTTCCGTGACCGTAGATAACGCCCAAAGTCAAGGTAAAGTTTTTAATGTACCTGATAACAAAAAGAAAAGACGATACTCATATTTTGTAAACATGAAATTACTTTTTTAGATGGGCTGGACAGGGATTTCCTACACTACATTGGGCAAGAGACCCCTTTTCCAAAATGAACTGATACCTCAGACCCCATAGCCAAATTACATTAAAAAGCCGCTTATTGACTTGCAGAGTTTTTCATCTTTTTTCAAACTTCTATACGCTTATCGACTTGTTGAGTTTTTTTAAAGTGCAAAAATGATAATTCCGACTAAAATATTAGTCATTCTTATAACAAGTTGGTACACGTAACACAACTTATACAATATCTTGAAAGTTTCAAATAAGAACTTGTGTTCGATTTTTAGACCTCGTGGTCCCCCAAAATCAGTTTTCGTTTATGTCGACTCCTGGAAAACCGATTTCGACCCCAAGTGGTCTTCGACTTTGGGAATCCCTGGGCTATACGAAGTAAACCAAATTTAATTTAGTCCTTACATCCAATTTCTCCAGTTATATTTTAAAACCTACGTTATAGAAGGCAAATATATTGTCATTAATTGGCCGCAACTCTCTTGGGTAAATGGAAATACAAACAGATGACAGATACCCTGTAACACTTTGGCCGACCCGGAAACCCGGACCGCAACAGTTTCGTCTAACTAGAAAAATCCAGTATAAACTAAACCCATTAAGTTTTTAACTTATCTGAATAACGGCTAATTGGCACAGCTATTGACTGATTGCAAACATAATGATAAATATTTGACACATTGCCAATCTTCACGAAAATAAAATATTAAAACAAAAAAGTCTCGGCTTGTCTTAAAATGATAAGGAATTCATTAGGTCTTTCCGCTTGGTAACAAAACAACTTAAGTAATTAATAAAATGCAAGATGTTATCAGGCATGATATGATTGGACCAACGTGAACTGCTGGTATATTCTGCAAAAGTAGTTTGAAATGAACTGTCATTCCAACTTGATTTGCTGGTTTGATAGTTCACTTCATGTTCATTCCACCTAAGTTTGCCCGGCGAATTTTTTACAGAATAACACCGGCCTTGCCCATTGAAAAATGCCTTTGAGTTTTGAGTGTGAATATTTGTGAATCTTACTTTAAAGGCTGTGCGAAACTTGGTACACGGGTAGATAACCTGGATTAGAACATGGGGTGCTTTTTATCCTAGAAAGAAACACGAATCTTGTATTTGGCCGCGAGACCAAACCCGCGAAAAAACTAAATACTTACATCTTTTTTTTTATGTCCGTGCAAGATGCACAGGAAAAGTGAATGGACCTTGTAAACTGTGTCATCATAACTTTAGTGTTCTTAACCTTGGCGATACATTGATTACAAGATTACTGCGCTCGTTTTGTGAGAAGGCCGTGTAATTGTGACGTCATCGCTTTACAGATGTGACAATGAAAAGATATGGCCTATTCAGAAATTATGTAAATCTGAGTAGCCTAAATTTGCTAAGGGAATTAATAAAAAATAGTGCTACATATAAATCGGTCTTAATCGCAAATAACATTATTATGTCTCTAATGGTCTAGTGGTCACAAGTGGGTACGATTTCCGGATTGGGAAAAGTGTTTACTGTTTTTTTCATAGGGTCTGGATTTGTAACTGATTTTATGGATAGAGTTTCGCCTCTATGTCAAAATGGGACTTAAAAATAATTAGGTAAACGTTTAATGTAGGTACACCTTACCCTTCAGGAAGAACAAGCGTGATGGTTTGTATTAAAAAAAAAGGAGGCGGTTATGCATTCATGTACGCAATTCCTATGCAAGCCAAAATCCACAATTGAATTTGAAAACCTACAACGGAAATATTATTTTTAGGTGTGCGGTTGTACTCGGATCATGAATTTTGAATAGAAAAATATGCAAATAACATCGAACGCGCAGAATATATTTACAAACTATTGTTACCTGTGACCTAAATGTAAAAAATATCCCGATTATGCCCGATACATTGTATAGGCATTCTCGTACAAAAAACTTTTCTTCTAAAATGTTATTATACTCGACCTCCCCCACGTTCTTCCTTTGCATTTTATTATGACTTGACCAAAGATCGGAAAACATCGATTGTCCAATGTATTAATCAAAACCCTACGTTATAAAACTGTTGGTTCTTGTGAGAACTTTTCAACGTCCGAAATGCGACAACGTATTTTAATAGATATTAGATAGATAGATATTTTTTATTTTTTTATTTTTACATTTCGTGCCTTGCAAATATGAAAGCCGACATTGCGGCGGTCCAGGGGTTTGGCGAGCACCCATAATGCATACTGTGTACGATTTTATTGTTTCTTTCCTTGGGGATCGGCACTGTACTCCTTAACACAGGTTATCTATTAACCTAGCTAGGAATGCAGCACCACACCCTCCATTTTATTGTAGTACACTATAAAGTAAACAATTACTATAAACTGTCAGCATGAACTACAATGTTTTAAGTGAATAAAAATATTACTATTACTATATTATTATTTTGAATGGAAGAGTGTCTAGCAAACGTGTTTTGCCGACCCCAAGTAACATGGGATAAGGGCCGGAAGATGAATAGAAGAGTGTATATGAAAAATCTTCGGCACATCAATGTCTTATTGTCGCGATACACATGTCTGCGGGATCCTTAATAGCTCCAGTCCTTGCTTCCTACTCTTCTCGCAGAGGAGAATACCCAAGAAAGACCCCAATAACGAAAATAAAATTCCTCATTCCAGATGGGAAAACGACGAGCCTACCAGATCGGCAAATTCTACCGCCAACGCTACGGGTCCCAGGGTCACAAGCTGATCTCCAATCTCTACCTTCGTGATGAGATCGCCATCAGGTCCACAGACAAGGAACGGACGAAGATGACCATCCAAGTGGCCATGGCTGCTGCTTACCCTCCAGAACATGAGCAGCAGTGGGATGAAGGTCTGGGCAAGGTGTGGCAGCCTGTGCCTTATACGGCTGTGCCCTTGTCTGAGGATTATGTGAGTTGCTGTTTTTTTTTATTAGATACTTGATATACTCTTTTTTAAGGAACACGAAGTAAGTATAAAATTAGGTAAAACTAAACGACTTACTTGACTATGACTTAAGTTTTTTATAGAGAGCTTTTTTAACTTTTGCATGTTAAACAAGAATAATATATTTGATTTTTGTTGCTCTTTCAAAAGGTCAGTGTCGCATGGAGTTAACAAAAAAACCCTTAATAGGTGCTCTATAAATATTGTTTTAAAATTGCTCCTGTATCATGCATGATTCATGGGTGCATTTGAAGGTGCATCCTCAAAATCAATAGATTCATCCAAAATTATATTAGGCCCATACCACATTTGAGTGTCGTAGCTATGTTGGATGTGCAATTGTTAATATAGGATTAGGTCAAACGCGAGCCGATAGATTAAAAAAAATAAAAAAGGTAAGTCAACTCAAAAATTATAAGTACCTAATAGGTAAATAAACTTCATAATCATCATCAGCATTTTAATGTTCCCACTGCTGGGACGGGTTATTGGACTACTCGCCCGAATTTAACTCGCCCGAATCGGGCGAATTGTCCACTATTAAAAACATTCATTTTTCTGTGTCGATTCGCCCGAAGTTTATTTATCGACGGGCGAATTGACTACTCCAAAATTATTTAGTGGACGATTTGCCCGAATTTTATTTTAGAGAACAAACATTATAAAAGTACAGTCGTGCTCACCCCGTTCTCGGTAATAATATGCAGAATTAATCAAAGTCAATCACCGCAAAATCAGTAACCTATCTATAGTATCAAGCAGTTACGTCGCATTTATATCAAAACCAAAGATAACCGCGGTATCTCAGTTGTTATTAAACACGGTTCAAGTTCATCATTGTTACATAATATTAACAGCTTTAGTAAACTTTAGTCTCTGATAACAGCGTGATATTAATCAGCAGGCATTTTATTTATCTAATTCTAAACTGTAATTAATTTTACATAAAAGTAAATAACAACCTAACTAGGTACATAAATATCTACAAAACCAAAATAGATAATTAAGTACTTATTATCACACTAATATTATAAAGGCGAAAGTTTGTGAGTTGTGCGTGTGTGTTTGTATGTTTGTTACTTTTTCACGCTCAAACGGCTAGACGGATCTGGATGAATATTACTTTTAACCCGGGATTATGTTCCCTTAAAATAATTATCGACATTCACGCGAGCCAAGCTGCTGGCAGAAGCTATTACAATATATTTAATTATCTAAATTTTGATTATTTTGATCTTAACACTCATCATCATCTTCCTGCCATTCTTCCATGTTACTTGGGGTCGGCGCAACTCGTTATCTTCTTCCATACCGCCCTGTCCCCCGTCACGCCATCACTGACTCCCTTTTCTTTCAAATAATTCCTCACACAGTCTATCCACCTTTTCTTTGGCGGTCCTCTCCCTCCCCATCCATCCACATTTATATTCATTAATCTTTTAGTAACATGCGTTTCATCCCTCCTGATCACATGACCATATCAGGACAAACGGTTTCCTTTCAACTTTTCAGTCACTGGCGCCACTTTCAAACTTCATCGCTTTCAACACTTTCATACTTATAATGTTTTTATGATAATTTGGTGCTGATTTTATGTGCTTTCTTAGACGTTTAAATCATCAATCAATCAGCAAATTCTCTATATTGACGCCAACTGTATCGATTGAAAAAAGTTATAGTTTCCTAGGTGATCGGGAATTGCCTCAAAATTCACTGCAAAAAGGACCTTTTTTCGGTCTAGCCCCTCAACCTGCAAACAAATCAGAACTATAACGTGCGATAAGGAACTCCGTTCCAATACTGAAAACAAATCTTTGTTGGTCAAAAACAAAAACAAAAGGATAAAACAAAGGTAAAACAAAATGGAATATTCCAGGAACAAACTCTTAAATTAAATTCCGAGTTAACTGTGAAAGTAAGCGACCTTTGTGTGGTTGCTATAAATCTCAGTTAACCTAATTGGATCTTAGATTTGCTATTGAACAAAAGGAAAGAATACTTCTCTGGTCTGGTATAAATAGATTAGAATCAATATGGGTATGGGATGATTATTTTTATGGGAGCAAGATAATTGTAAAGAATCATCTATGGTTTTGAGCTAACATATTATTACCGAGCGAAAAGTTGATATCCAGGTTAGTTAATAAAATTAGGCAAAATTAAGTATAATTTTGATTAACAATAAAGTAATTTTTATCTATATTTGCTATGCTGGTGTACAAATATTGTTTGAAGTTTACTGCTCAAACTTTAATCTTTTTCAACTTGATAAAAATTAAAAACAATAACAACGTTTTTTCACATGCGACATTGTTGATAATCTTACCCTAATTAAGTAGAAAAACAAGGAGCATTGACCACCAGTACCTAATTCCTTGACCTCCTCCTACTATTTTGGTATCGGCACGAACAATATCAGAACAGCTCCAGTTGTAGTACAAAATTAAATGTTAGCAAACCAACAAGTCTGGACAGAGACTCAAGGATCTTGGGTTTGAGGCAGCATTAAACTTTGGTATCTGGATCGAAACGCTCAATGCTGCGGTAAGCACTGCCAGACGCATAATATTATGAAAAACGTCTATTGTGGTATTTTGTTCAGAAGCAGTATTCGTCAGCGGTGCACACATACCGCATACAGCATTGTTATGAACTGGTTGTGACCAAAGCTTAACAGTATTCCACTCGTGACGGCTTTCTAAGTTTTATAACATTATACCAACAACATAATACCAGGTTGTTCATCATTTAAAGAGCATTTAAAAGAAGTGGTGCTTAAGGTTCCATACTGCACTTGGTTCTTAAAAGCTTGGGTAATAAACCTTTGACCTCCAAATTTTAAGAACTGTTCTCTTCCTAGAAATACGAGATACCCGTGCCGTGACCATTTCATGTAAGGTGTAGGTCTCCTCCTTTCCAAGTCATTGTTCCTAATCATGGCGCTCCCGAATCTAAGTCTTACCTGACCGACCTGAGGATCTACCTACTAAAGTTAAACCAAGTGATATTATATAAGCGATAACAATTGTCAAAAGAGACACCGACGCTACTAACAAACACTTATTTGACAAACATCGCTGATAGACCCTGTTGTTAGAAAAAAGAAAGAAAGAAAAATATTTATTTGTGATCCGCACAGGAGACGCGAGAAATAAGCAAAATCAAAAAAATAACAATAATAAAAAATACCCCGTGCGAGACCAAAAAGGCTCCTATCTCAGGATGTGCAGCGATATCCAAAAAGAAAATAACGCTGCGCTGGTATTGTGATAAGGCCCACTGTTAATGCCACGCACATACTCACGGAAACGGAACATACTTAAAAAATAAAATAGAATAACCAATTCTCTCTCTTCTTTCCAGCTCCGCTACTACTCCAACTGCCAGCGCTTCATGACCTTAATGGCCGAAGCCAAGAGGGACTCCTTGTCCGAAGAGTTCGCTCCCTACATGGATCTCATTCATCTGCTGCAGAATAAGACTGGTGTCGACTTTGCTGAGAATCCTCTGATGTTTCAGGCGCTTTACGACTTGTATAGTAGTACGGTAAGTTTGGTTTAATGCAATATTATTTGATAAAAGTACAAAAATCTAATAATGTATCTGCCTAAAATAGATTGTGTGAACCTTCACCTAAAGACATGCATGCAGCATGGCTCCCTGATAGTGGCACATGTGTTGGATCATTTGGTTCATGATGGTTGAGCTGAGTGGTGCCGATCCATGCGTCATGTTCGTGAACGGGCGCCATCAGTTGGGATTGGTCATAATAACTTAGCTGCCTTGGTCTGTTATTTTATTTTTTAAATTGTTTGTTACTCTAGACGCTTTTGCGTGCAAGTCTTTTTACATCGTTCTAACATATATGTATTTTTTTAACAACAATGATGTAACCAAATACTAGTAATTATAACTGATGGAAAAGAGTGTCTGTGGAGTTTCTTGCAAATTCTTCTCCATAGAGACCTACTGACGCTGGCGAATTTACAACTAGAGTCATCTTTGTTTTTTTATTGACAATTCAAAAGTACCTCTAAGGTTTATTTGAAATAAACTATTTGATTTTGATTTTGTATGCAGTGGTTAAAATTTTAGCTTAACAGCAAATGATGTTGCTAACTTTAAAAACCATTTAAAGCCTCAATTTATTTAAGCAAATTAAAATTAGATGCTAACATGATCTTAAAACAAGACCACGATCTGAAAATAATGCCTCTATTGTGGCTGTAGTTTGAGCAGCATTCAAATCCATCGAAATGGACAGCATATTACACGGTGGCAGTATTCTAGTGCTTGATTTATCAATGTTTTAATGTTTGGTAAATTACAAAAACAAATCAAGGGCAGATTGTAATATTGACTGTGACCATCACTTTGCGTACAAATAACGAATATTCAATGTTTAAACACAGTTGAAGTTAAATACGAAATCCATCTGCAAATTAATTTTGTTATTTACACAGCTGCAATAACCACTAATCACATATTGTTCCATATTCGTAACAAACGACAAATATCTTCCTCTGAGATATCGCAAAATACATTTTGATAGAGGCCCTAGACAAGGGACATTCTATGATCGAAAGCGTGGCGATAGTCATTGGAATAATATCAAAAATGTATGGAAATGTCAAATGCTATCGAAATGTCACGCGTTCGATCCCTTACATTTTGGCATTTCGACTATGGCCATCACTGGCATCGAATGACATTGTGTAGAGCTTAGTTAATGATCATACTTTTAAAGATTTTTTTATTTTTCCTGTGCCGCCTCGTTCGTTAGTTTAGTGGTTGTAAGTACTACTACTAAGCATTAAGATCCTGGGTACGATTTCCATGTCGGGCTAATTGTTATTGGGTTTTTCCATCTGAAATTTTTCAGTAGTAGACTAGATCTGGATTTGTGCCCGGTTTACAGCAAAACCCTCGCCCCTATAACATGATAGCCTTACAGCATGATACAAAGTAGTTTTTTTTTTGGTGTCGCTGGGATAAAATGCATTACGCATACCCACCCATTGGGGGAATGGGGGGCTATGTGGGACTCCCCGGGCTGACTGACCCGGTATACCCACTAAAATAAACCAGCAGCACTCCCGCATCGTCTGAGCCGACGACCGCCCGCCTTTACAGCGGGGCCTTCACGCCCCTCCCTTAGTGGAGGGGCCCGGGAACGACCGCGAGTGCATGGCCGTTCCCGCCCGACGAGGGTGGTGATTTGTGCAATGTGAGCGAAAGACGTCCCCGCGCCTGTCGCCCGCTGATCACCACCGGGAGGTGGGAGGAGACGATCATACAACTGCCTTCTCCCACCCCTTCTTCGCCTGCGGAGTGGCGGCGCGAGAGGATCGTCCTCCCGCGCACGCTCCGCCACCTCCTTTTGCGACATCACGACCTCGCAAAAGGAGGCGACCGCCGCCCAGGCCTCCTCACTCCCCAACATGGAGTTGACCACGCAGGGAAGTGAGAGGTCCTGCCCGATCACACTTGTTAGGGCACGGCGCAGCTCAGCCCAGGCTGGGCACACCTCGAGGGTGTGCTGCGCCGTGTCCTCTACTGCTCCGCAGTCATAGCACGCCGGGGTTTCCTCCCTCCGGATCCGGTGCAGGTGCGTTCCGAAACAACCATGTCCGGACAACACCTGCATCAGACGGAACGAGAGGAAACCGTGTGGCCGCTCGAGCCAGCCTTGCAGGACTGGAACGAGCGCGTCCAACGTCCGGCGGCCAAAGGCGGCGGTGGCGAGGTCCTCCGTCCAATGGAGGACGATGGCGTCCCTCGACTCCCGCCGCACGGCCTCCCGCTCTTCCGAGGCGGGGCGCCCCGCCTAGCGCCTTACGCCGCGCCGTCCATTCGTAATGATACAATGTAGCTGGTACAACTTTGCTTAACCCATCGAAGAAAAAAGCATAACGTCACCCAAGGTGTGGTGTGATAAAGGCCATTTCCATATTTCATGAGATGTCTTCTTTACAGATCGGTCTGGGTCTAGATATCCCTGAATGGGCCAAGCCCTTGCTGCCGAGGTTGGGCGAAGCCGGAAGGCTGGCCTACAGACTGTACTTCAGAAACGATGAGATGAAGAAAATCGGTGGTGGTAAGTACTTCTTGAAATCTTATTTTGAACCATTGATATTGATTTATGTCCTCTCTTAAAATTGTAAAAATAGTTGTCTATTGGTGGTAATAATTATGGAGAATGATTATTATTATACTAATTATCCCTGAGACCCGAAATAAACGTTATTGCTACTGACTGTATAATCGGTGATAACTTTTATTGATAACCTCCAGCCAATACAAACAATTTCTGGACTCCAATTAAAATCCGAAAAGATAACTCTTGATATACCAAAATGTCACTTGGTCCAACTCAAACTTTGGCACTTCGACAGTCACAGTTGCCGATAGAAAGACACTTATTGTATCAAAAGCCATTTGAAAGACAAAAGCCGACGGACTCTGATGAACGCTCTTTCATAGCAGTGTCTCAGGTTGCTTTTATAACAACCGATTCCCTAACCCACCGTCATACTTTACTTAAAAATTATTTTTTGTACTTGTTCTAGGTGTCCTTCTAAACATGTTCGTCCAAGCTGGCGAAGACTTCATAGCCGGAAGGCCTGTCGCCCAGCGACTTCGCCTGATCTCCGGCCACGATTTCAACATCGGAGCTCTGATGGACGTGGCTAGCGTTCAGAATGACCATACCATTCCTGAGTACGGCTCTGTGTTCGCATTGGAGCTGTACCGGTCTAGGAGTACGGGAGCCTACAGTGTGCTGGTGAGTTCATGAATAATATAGACTTAATTCATGGGACAGGTAGCCCAATACACGAATATCACCTTTTGCCTTGGAGATCATTCCTTTGTTATAATTTTCCCATGTTATAATTTATGATAATCAGCTGTGTGATTAATTGGGAAATACATTAGCATTCAAAAATACCACTATGAAGGTAGTGGTTTTCAACCTTTAAGTCATGCTTTCAAAGCTGATATTTAAACCTCTATTAACAGGTAGAAGGATATTTTAAATTAAACACCATCCCGATTACAAGCATCGAAACAAAGCTTTGCTTGCTATCATGTGGCCTTTCGAGAAGTTCGAGAAATTGAAAGGATCTCCAGGGCCCCCACCATTAATTTGAGTAGAGCACTCGGTTTATAGGCTCAGTAGTAGGCGAATCCATTTCTTGCCACCAGAGGGTCCAGCCAAATTGACGTTCTATCTGCGGAAACGATTGTCAAAAATGTATATGTAGATTGACATGCGCTACCTAAATTTCATGTGAAACAATTTTGGCAATTTGACGATCAAGCCCCAGGTCTTTGAGTCTGATCACCAACCCATAACCTAACAATCTTTTCTCATTCTTTCCAGCCTGTATATCTCCCAAAAGCAGGCGAGTCTTCCGCCCTCAAACTGAGGATCAAGGGCTGCGAGGGTGCCAGACACTGCAGCTTCAGCAAGTTCAAGGAGATGACCCAGCAGTTCCTGCTCCCCGAGAGCCACTTCTATACATTGTGTGCCATCAAAACCGAGTTATAGTTTACGAAGAAGTATTAGAATTTATTTATAAACGTGCTGATTTTAGTTTGGTTTCGAAATTCTTGCTAAAAGTGTTAAAGATACATCTCAATGCAGAGAAAAAGCCTCTTCTTGTACAGAGAAGGATAGAGCATTGGTGATAAATAAACATTATATTTTTTTAAATTCAGGGGCCGTACCATGACGTTTTAAATCCATCATTGTTCCAGTGTGTAAAGATGGAGCTACACAAGACGAATGTCACTGTCGCTTTTTCACAATGCAATCATGATGGCATTGACACATTATGGGTACGGCCCGTATGGCTCCAGAGGCCATCATTGGTCCAGTTTGAGAGAGACACGAATAGCTAGCTCTATCCCTTTTTTAAATGAAACGTCATAAGATGTACGGGCCCCTGGTTTTCTCCTGATGCTTTCCATCAACGTTACATAAGGTATAAAATGAAAATTATCGAAATCAAAACAATATCGGTGCTAGTAGGTTAAGTTGTAGTAGCATTAATTATTAAAAAAAGGATGCTACTTAATTAAAGTTTTATGACTTTAATTAACAATCTCCATGGTAATAATTAAGAAGCTACTTGAGCTGAAAGAGCTAGTGTGCTCTTTTTTCTCTTCTTCTGTGGCTGAAGATTTCTGGATTAAGAATTTAAAGTTACTTTTTCAATCTCACCCTTAGCTTGAAAATTTGTAAAATTTGGCAATTAAATTAGGGTTGGCCACGTTCTTAACTCCAAATTCTTAAATCAGGAACCGGCCCGTGTCTGTTTTGGTTGGATCTGTCTGCATACTCCGTTCAGGGACTGTAAATTTATAATTATGTAAAGGGGCTTTAAAACACTTGGGGCCTTTTTCTTAAATATCTCTGAGCTGTTTAGCAACTAATCAACAGATTCTTTATTCAAATTCTCTATAGAAAATTTGAATATAGAATGTGCTAAGCAATTGCTAAACAGTATCAAGAATTTTATAATTATGGGTGTTGAAGCTAAAGCCATAAAAAACTCTATTGTGTAGGGCCCTTAGACCTATTATCCCTTTTGTACTGAACGCTCAATTATTTAAAAATACGTAATACTATGCCATAATTATATATGCACTAGTACCTAGAACGAATTAATTTAAAGCAAACAATTAGACAAACAATAACAGATAGTTTACTTTATTGATACAATATTTTATTAATTATTTTTTAACTTAATATACTTGCACATAAAAAATTCTAATCTATAAGATTGGAAAAAAAAAGAATAACATTTTGTCGACATCTCGAGACGAAGGCACTCTAGCGGCATTTCTTTAAACTTCTATAAAAACACGCCTCCTTCAAGTAAATCTTTTTGTTACCAAGAGATGGCGCTGTTTTAAATATTGTAATTACTTAAGAGTAGAGTAGAACATCGAAAGAAACGGGTATGTATTTCTGTTAGCCCCCTTGTAGGGGTAGCGTAAAGTTAGAAAAAAACTTTGACTGTGATATTAAAGAATAACAGAATGTTCGTACAAAATAAATAGATACTTTTAAGTGTAACGTTTTGTTTTATTTTCTAAATGGCTTTGATGTGTTTGTTATCTAGGTACCTATACCTACGTATTTTTTTTTCACAAATATCCTTGAAGAATCACTAGGGATTTGTGAAGATAACTGGATGTTATAGTACCTATCTTTATAACCAATGCATATAAAGTAATTATTAAACTACCAAACTATACTGCCGACAAACTGTTTTACAGTATGGCAGAATGTATGAATGTAATAGTGTAAAAAAATTTTGAATGATTAAGTAGAATAAAACCAAATAATCGTAGGCACAATCACAATCGCATCTACATTTCGTTAAATCTTTGAGCAGATGTTATATAAAATTGACCTATTTATGAGGTTTTTACCAAATTAGGAGTTTGAACAGGTTACCTAACCTGAACTAAACCTAACAAAAGGGCTATTTATTGCCCGCAAATATATATAAACTTGCCCTGACACAGCGAGACGGGGTCGCGGCAGGTCACTAAGTAGATGGCGGGATGAACCATCGTTTCGTGACACATTGTACTAGTATGTAGCTAGGCTACTAGGTTCCGTCCAAACAAAGAAGTGCGTCCAAACTATCAGAACAATAGAACCGGGCTAGTAAAAGTTAGAAAAAGTGGAGGAAAGCCTTTGCCCAAGATTAGGACACCTCAGACTAGCAAAAAAAGCTAGGTATATGTCGAAACAAACTTAATGTCTTCTGTGAAGTTCGCTTTTCACTGTGCAGTCTATTGATTCTACCTGTATCTACAAACAATGGAGTTTCCAAGGCGTGGCAAATTGTACCCAAGTACCTACATAAAACCCAGTAGGCACATCAAAGCCTCAGACCGTGCATGTTACTGAAAATAGAATCTGTGGAGAAGCTAATACGGATGTTTCCTGGGTAGAAAAATGATAGGTAATTCCATTTAGTCCGTCAGTGAGATTTTTTGCTTTACCAAATCAATAAACAATTACAAAGATGCAGCCGATTATGACTTCACTATGTCACTATAAAGTACTAACAACCTGACGTCACGATATTTTAACGCACTGTATCGTCGTAGTTCTTTGTTTTCGTGGCAAAAGTAAAAATACGTGTCCAATATTTTTAGGTTATCTTATTATAGTTATATAATAAGATATATACTTATAATACTTACGGACTAAATAGATATTTTTTGTCTACTACCCTATTATGGAGGAGGTTTTGAAAATACATAAATGATGTGGTCACGACCCCCAGTATTGAGGAATTGACGCAAGGAGGAGGACATATTATTAAAAGTTACAACTGAACTGAACAGATTCAGGTGTTAGTCTAAGTATGTAAATGTATATTAGCTTTCTTAATGCTGCACGATACAGGAGAAATTCCTAATATGGGGCAAAGTAAACACAAAAAAACTAAGAATTCAGCCAAAAAATAATAAATCTACTTTCTTCTGTCAACTCACTCAAAGCCAGCTTAACAGAATCCGTAAACAATAAACAAAAGCTGGTCTCAAGTTTTACAGAGAGCTTCATAATTCCTTCAAATTAAAAACTCGGTGCTCTGTCGAGCTGAGAAGGTGCTTCTAAGCTTCTTACTCGAGCACAGATTAAGCTGCAGTTGTGAAAATATTTTTGAGCTGTTTATTAATGGATTGACGTGAAATAAAAGGGCTTCGTTAAAATAAAGGAATTGTTTTGCTGTAGGTATTTAATTATGTAAAAGCCACAAGGAAGCAGTTAGGTTGACTTTAATAGATAATTAGCGAGCATTTTATCCAAGCTAATCCTAATATACTCGTAATCTTTTTATAATATTAGAAATGTGAAAGTTTGAATGGATATGTGTGTGTGGAAGTGTAGATGTATGTTTGTTACTCAATCACGCCAGAAAGGCTGAACGGATCTGGATGAAATTTGGCACAGCTATAAATTATAGTCTGGTATATTTATATTTCATCCCGGTATAAGTTCCCATGTCTTGTTGTGTGCCTCTCTCGAAGATTGTGTGTTTTTTTTTTTTCTTTCTATCAGAGTTACTGTCGAAATTATAATATTAGTTTGGATATTTAAATGAAGAAGTAATGTGTGATGAGATCTAATAAATTCAAAATACCTACTTTCACGTGGCTTCAGCAACATTAAATACAGCAAATCAATTCATTTATATCAACCGACAAACTGTAAGTCAATCCAGCGGAGCGAGCATGGGCGTACCCAAGACATTTGTGACAAGACATGATAAATTATGTCATGTCTTACAATTTGTCTTAAATGCTAGCACGGGTCAAACATGTGACTTATTTTAAAGGCGCGACATGCCTTTCTTGTTGCTTCCCGGCGAGCACGGCCTACTGTGACATGGCTTGAATCACACATTTCATCGCAGTTTGGACGATAAAGCCATTTTGTCTTAAATACTAGTACCGGCGGCGTGAGAAAATTTCCTGACGTTTATTTGGGACTCATCGGGTCTTAGTTGCTAATACACCCATTTTGTCACAAATTTCACATTTTGACAGATGATTAAGAAAAATGTATCACTTTCGTTCGGAGGTGGTGATAAAATTTTATAGTTGAAAAATAAAATATTTTCCTTCTAATTACTGCACCAAATGACAATAAATTTATTTTGTATGTGATCAATGCTTATTAATTAATTGAAATGTTAAAGGATTATTAATTAATTCTATTTTATTACTTTTTTTTAACTGTTATTTTTTTATTGTTATTCCTATTTTTAATTATTATTTTTATTTTGATTATTACTTTTTTATAATTATTTTCTTTTATTCCATATTCTTCTTACTTTCTACATTTTAAATTATTTCTTAAATAAAACACCCAAAAAACATCAAAAATAAAAAAATAGGGGCTCACCGGTATCGGGAACTGGGTCCAAGCTATTATATTTTTTAAGTAATTATTAAAATTTTCAAAATAATTATATCTTTCTAACAAACACTTACTATGTTATCAAACAAACAATGAAAAATAAAGTGTACATAAGTCTATGGTCGTGGGTCAAATATTAATTTGTTCCCAACAAAATTAAAAAGTTTTTTATTCAGATTATGTCGCACTATGAAGTCAGCTACAAGAAAGGCATGTCGCGTCTTGAAACTATGTCACACGGTTGTCCCGTGCTAGCATTTAAGACAAATTATTTTTAAGGCGATGATAGCTCAGTGGTAGTGACGTCGGATACCGAGACGAAGGTCGCGGGTTCGAATCCTACAATGAGCTTGAGCTTTCGGTGAAGGAAAACATCGTGAGGAAACCATAGCACGGTGGTAGGGTACTTTGTAGTACCCGCCTGGCTGGCAACCACCCTCAAGTTGAAAATCTGTCGCCAAGCACCTTCCGGTGTGTTCCGACAGCAGCACTTGAGAGCCAGTTCCCTTCTAGGCTTTGTGTGCTTACCACCATCGGCCACATCATCACTGACCACGGTGAGATTGTGGTCAAACACAGGCCTATACATAGTAAAAAAAAAAAAAAAATTGTAAGACATATTTTATCATAACTTGTCATGACCCAAAATATTTTCTGTTAACAATTTGTAGTTCAAGTCGAAAAGCAAAGAGTCAAAAAAAAAAAAAACTTTTTCCACAAATTCATGTTGGGATGCTGCTAGCATGGGGGCGGCAAAGGGGGGGCTAAATTTTGGTTATTTTTTGCCTAGGACATACCGTTTTCGAGATATGGAGCGTTTTATGTAAAATAAAATTCGGAGGCCCATAATTCGGAAATAGTGCGTCGTAGCGCTATGCTTCTCTGAACCTAAATGGTTTTTATGGCCAAGGTTAAACCGAAACTGCCATAAAATTGGCAAATTTCCGAAAAAGAAAACAAATAAATGTCAAGAAGCTATGCCACAAGTCAAGAAAATATCTCACGCCGCCGTGCTAGCATTTAAGACAAAATGGTTTTATCATCCAAACTGTGATAAAAAGTGTGACTTAGGCCATGTCACAGTAGGCCGTGCTCGCCGGGCAGCTCAAAAATATTTCGCAACTGTAACTAAATCTGTTCTCGAATAAGAAGCTTAGAAGCACCTTCGCAGCTCAACAGAGGTATTTAAAAGCTCATTGTCCGAATCCTGGTTCTGGTCTTTCCATGTGCCAAGTTTTATCTAATACCGTTAGAGCGTGAAATGTAACAAACACGCAAAGTCACATTCGCATTTATAATAGTAGCTTCTGCCAGCGGCTTCGCCCGCGTTAAAATTGTTTTGTTATCCCAAGGGAACATTATACCGGGATGAAAAGTGCCAACATAGAACTACCCCAACTAGACTACTATGAAAATTTGAAGACTGTAGCTCCAACCGTTCGACAGTAAAACCTGTGTGACAGACGACGGACAGACATACACGTGAGTGACAGCAATAGGGCTCCGTTTGGACCCTTCGGGTACGGAATTCTAAAAAGGGCTTATAATACAAAAACACATTTCAGGCGTAAATTAGCTTCGTATCTATTTAATAACGGAGCCGTGATGAGGGTTCTAACATCTCATATTTTGTTTCAACCCAAGGTCGGAATTCACCGAAATTAGGACTCGCCATACAATAACCACACTTACAATTTGTTTTTTTTTTTAGCTGAAGTTCCGACAATAACAAACAACACATTTGTTTCTTGTTTGTAAGCCAGAAAAATAATTTAACATTATGTTGGTACCAACATTCTACGTTTTCACTGTAAACTCTAGAACCCTACTCGTGGTGCTGGAGCACCCCACAAATCTAATGTATAATGCATAGATTTGACTTTCCGCGTATTTAACCTCACGCGCTACGGATTGACCGGTGACAGCATCATGCTTAACCACAACTTAAGTTTTTGACCAATAAACGCTGGCCAATGTGCATTTTCAATGGCTTATTAAATGCAATTGGTATCAACTCTTGGGTTCTCTATAAATGCTCAAAAGCAAATAATAAGCCTGACATACAGTGTTGTCGCAGTTTTCTCAAAAAATTGGCCAATTGGGACAGAATCTCAGACACGAACATTTGAGGGAACGCCTACAAAGGCTGACTTTGAGTAGGGATATAAAAGAAAGTATTTGGGCGATCCTCAAAGAACCCATGCCTGTCGATCCTCCTGTGTCTGAACGTCACTCACAGGGGCGTTGTGGTGTCTGTCCAAGAAACAGGGATCGGAAGAGCAAGACCAGGTGCACTAAGTGTAAAATTCAAATTTGCTTGGAACATCAAGTCGACTTTAGTTTACTTTTTGAAATAATAACACTGATGCGTGATCTCAATATGCTAATTAATATAAATAAAAAATAATTTTCTAAATGTTTTTTTTTATTATTATTTCCTTTATTTATATTCTTTCTTATTCAGTACATTTTTAAATATTAATAAAAAAGAAAACTTAAAAACATTTAAAAATATAAAAAATAGAGATCAACCGGTATCGGGCACAGGGTCCAAGCTACCGGTGGCTAGGGCTCCAGAGACAGGAACCTCCTCACAATGCGAGCCGTATCGGGGAGCTGCCTTCTGTATCAGACCCTTGATCCAACTGCCCAATGACAGCCTCGACAGATGGTCGTCGAGGCTCTTGGCCATTATTATTATTATTTATTACTATTTAATTTTGGGCTACTATTTCACTCCTGTGTAGATACACTGAATACGCTAGATAGTGTAGGGTTCTAGAGTTAATAATACTGGATTATGAACATTTTACAGCCGTGCGTAGCATTGCTCGTTAAATGACTACCAGTTACTGACCGACCGATGTAGGAGAGTCCTATACTTCCCTGTACTTCTTACAACCAGATGATTTCGACCACCTTTACCAAGCCCACCTTGTGTCCTGTCCTTGTTGAGCCCTTCCAGGCTTCCATCGCCACACCTACGGTACGGTACGGTGGAAGTCGGTATCAAAAACGATAAAAACAGAAGTACCAAAGACACCGGCTGCCGAAACGAAGGTTATTTTGCACTTTTTAGTATTTTATTTATTTAGTTATGTATACTTTATTGTATCAAGATAAAAACATTACATACGAAAACCTTAAAGCAACAACAAACATACATTTGCATTTTGCTTTTGAAGTCGGTTTATTTCTTTTTGTGGAAAGTTTTTTTACTCTTCTTGTCATATAATACGGGTTTGTGTTTGATGTGTTATGTCTGTATCGAATATTTTAAATATTTTTCCATTGTATTCTATTCTGATCAATAAATCGGCTTTTTCTTGTAACTTTTACTGTAGTAATGTAACTGTTACTACAATATTTTGCTCCATAAAGTTTCAATTTAAATAAACAGTGTGTAAATAAACAACAAGCACCAACTACCTGTAAAAGGTAAAGCTATATGGTTAAACATCTCATATACATTGAAGTAGGTACCTTACGTATGTGTTCATACATACACAGTACACACATTTGCTTTAGTGTCGTAACAAATGCGCCAGTGGAGCTCAAAGAATCTTGTGATTGATCCTTTGGGTTTAAGGGAGAGGTCACATTAAAATCTTTTATAAGAATTAATAAATGGGAGCTCACGTCCGGGAGAGCTCATGCAAACGCAAGACACAGCAGCACGGGTTACCTTCGAGTTTACGTTGCCAGAATATTACTTCTGTTACATTTTACGTTACTTTTGACCTTCTCATGTAACTTCCATGCAACACAAATCAAAATGTTACTTTTAATTCTTAATATTAATAAAAAAGTATTGAAAAATTTGCCAGCAAACAAAAAATAATCGTGAAACTGAACGCATCTAAGAAAGTTTTCGTTCGTCGTTTTGTCGCACCCATAGATATATTTTATATTTCTATGGTCGCACCTGATTTTGTGACACATTAATCGACGTATTGCATATTCGCTCACTCTCTGACGTATATTTCTAAATTCTCCATCTCGCTTACCTTGGCGAGCAAGTGAGAGTAGTCGTTTTCCACATAAAATAAGGTAATGTAACTTTTTTCATGAAAATGTAACTTTTTGAGATGTCTCATGTAATATTTGCCTATCTGCCACTGGCAACATTGCCAGTGAGTCCTGCGAATATTCTGCTGCCTAAAAGAAAATTGAAAGAAACCACCGACGCCTACTGCATGCCAACTGCACGCTGAAAACCTAGGTGAAATGTGCTATCCAGCTGAAGTTATGGATAACAGCTCACTTCAAGTTTATTAAGAGAGCTTGTCCTATGTTTACAGTTACACGGTGCCATTTTTAATCGCTACTCGCTCCGCTTGACGCAATAGAAACGCACCCTAACCACGTCCCGAGGGTCGAATTCGACCGTAATTTAGGTAACGTCACGGGAAATGTAAATTTTTCGCATAATTTATGCTTTTGTCTTAGCTAATGTTTGCAAAAAATAACGGAATATAAGTTATCTAATTATCTGGCAGCCTTTATGCTTTCATGTTTAATCTTTTGATTTATTTTTCAGCCCACGTACTTCCCATGTTATTAAATTAGAATGTCATTTATTTTTTATTTGGAAATTCGTTAAAAAGAACACTTTTCACGTCAAATGTCTTTCTTGTCTATATAAACCACACGAGTCCAGTGTTTCCCCTACTAGATGACTCGAGTTCAAAATTTCTTTTGAACTCGGTTATTCAATCCGAGACCGACAAATGAGATAATCCGTAATACTATAATAAATGCGAAAGTCTGTATGTCTGACACGTTTTCAAGTCTAAACCGCTAAACAGATTTTGATGAACTTGGCAGATGGGTAAACTAAAACCTGGATTAGGACATTTTAACCCATTAATATCATAGGTAGTCTTGGTACATACTACATAGGTAGTATGTATCAAGGGAGCGGACTACCTATCTACGCGGTCTACTAAGTAATTTATTTACTTTTGACTTTAAGTCAAAAGTAAATAAATTACTTCTAGGCAAGCGTCCTTCACCGTCGACCACATCATTGCTTACCATCAGGTGAGATAGTCTTCAAGTGCGAGCCTTTCAATAATAAAAAAATACTTTTCACGCAGGCAAAGCACATTTATTATAATAAAATGCTGAAACTAAATTAGACCTAATAAAAATTCAAAAAATTCACTCAATAGTGCCAAGACTACGAAACTGCAACGCAATGCCACTATGCAAGAGTGCCAATAGTACCATCTTGGAACCGTCGACGCTGAAATGGCACTTTCAGGAATTTTTATGGGCATTTCTCTCCCATAACTACTTTCAGTATAGTGGTCTAGATTTTTATGTGTTCAATGCTGAAAAGGCTTGAGCCCTCGTTTGGATAGGTTATTTTAATAGGCAATTTGAATGAAGTCATCTTTACGTTTCAGTTAGAAAAATTAAATAGATAATTTAGTTTTCTAGTTCTTCGTCGTATCGATCATTCCAAATTAAATGTGTTTTGACCAGAATCGATGATGATGATGTTGATGATAATGTTTTGTAGAGAGTGAAACACCTGCGTTTGTGTTTCCGAACGCATTCAACCCGAATATCTGCAAAGTTACAGTGAACAAGCTTCTTCTGAGTAAGCTCACTCCATCGATAACTTTGTCTCTGTCACCTCTGACCTAGACTAGAGCCAAGAGCACAATCAAGAACCCATCTTAAATAAAAAAAATAAGTAATTCAGTTATCGTTATTATATCTGCCTGAATTAGTATTGTCCGCAAAACGGATGGCCGATACGCGCGCGAACCAGGAGACGTAACGTTGGTAGACTTCTGTTAAGGCAGACCTAACACCAGGTGAATGTTTCGTTTTCTGCTTGTTAATTACCGAAATACCAATAGTCACAAATCATTTGACCGAGTAGCTATGAATTTAATTTAAATTGAATACATTTTCAAAAACCGAGTCTTATTTAAGGGTTCGTGGTTTAATAATGCCCAGAGAAATAGAAAAAGTAAAATATGTAGGTATAGTAGTCACAGGGGATCTTTGTGTCTCTGAAGTTGGCTCTGCCAACCATTGCGCAAGAAACAGTTTGTCATCGAGTATACTGCATAGAGTAAGCTAGATAGGATAATGCGACAAACGTTAGCGAGTGAATGAGACAGTTATACAATGCTATCTTCACCTCCAACATTGACACAAATATAGCTACTGCGCAGGATCTTGCAGCCAATTCAGAGACGTAAAGATCCGCTGTGAGTATTATTATAAGCCATTCCTTCACCAAAAGACATTATTAATTTAGATTAATTAACTGACATACAGATAGGTAGATATATAGGTAATTAATTTCTTAATTACAAGAACAATGTGGGAAACATTAATTAATGAACAATAACAGCCAAGCAGACATCTCGTACATCTCAATATAATGCTTTTAATTTAATTAAACGTTATAAATATCTAATTAAAAGCCATTAACAACTCGATTGACTTCGTTACTCTCAATCACTTGGCTTTTGTGTGATTGTGTGTGACATATTTTACTGACATATAAAAGTCTGAACTACTGTTCTAAAGAGGTAAAAATGATTATTCTTTTGTAAAAGGTACCAAATCTCTGGCAGCAGCTACTGATACAATTCACTACACTATAGATTGATATAGAAAGCTACGTTGGTACCTACAGGCTACTAGCTTTTTATCCCGGTTCCTGTGGAATAATCCATCGAAATAGGCTAGTACCTAAATATTTATTAAATTCTTACACTGTATACCTACAAACTCCTTATTTACCATGTAGGACTGATATAGACCTTTTCTACAGCATTAATGTTTAGATTTTTAGATGAATAATGTTTTCAAAACTATTTCTGACACGACACAAGACAAAATGTTTCTCTGAATTTAGTATTTGCTAGTATCAAGTTAAAAACCACATAATCCATTCAAAATATTAATAAACCAACCAGCAAACAGCATAAACCACGAAAATATCACTTGACGGAGTACAGCGCCGAATATAATAAACCACTCAACGGTACGTCGATGACCGTAATATTGCTATGTAGACTCAGTCAGGCGTTCACGATTATTATGCTGTGTTCGAGTCGAATTTAACTCAGAACCGATATTGTGGATATACGAGTACTGATATTCTGTTTTGCTCATTTTCTTGATAAATTCAATTAAATTTGAACTGTTTTATCTTCATATGCCTCGTAGGCTAAATTATTGTGTAAGAAATGTATTTTAATGAGAAACCGTTTACTAAAAAATTATATAAAACTCACACCGGTTTGGCAATATCTAAGTTAGGACAAGTGCAGGTTCAAGACAAGTGTCACGTGATCAATCACTATTTCGACATTCGCTATCATAAATAGAATGGAAAACATCGTGAGGAAACCGGCATGTTCTAGAACCAAAAATTCGAAGACATGTGACATCCACCAACCCGCACTGGGCCCGCGTGGTGGATAACGGCCCATTCCCTCTCACAGAGAGGAGGCCTGTGTCCCAGCAGTGGGAACATTAATAGGCTGATGATGTGTGATGTGAATAGAATGACAATTTGGAGCCTCAGGTTTTCACAGTCAGCAAAACTGCTTTATACAAGATACTTGAACATACTAGCTGATGCCTTACTACTTAACTTAGGTAGGTTTGTAGGTAATTAGTTAAAAACTTAGTGGCTTTCAGACGCATTACTTCTAGTCAGTTCAATTCTAATAAACTTAAAAGTCGGACCAAGTTCAACTTTACCTGTAGACTCATGAATCAGTTAACATGTAGGTAATCCAACTTCAACCTTGTCTTTTCATGCTATCATTCAATAAGAAACACACAAAGAAGTCAGTCTTCGAAACCAGACTTCCAAAAATCACAAAATATCACTGCCAAAAATAAAATGTCATTCAATACTTTCGTGAATTCAATTTTAAACCTTCTCTCGGTACGTAAATCACTTTTTCTCATTCTGAAAATGGCGGAAACGGGCTACCCCGTACGAGACGCGAATTTAAAGTCTTGTTTTACATTTCGTCGCCGGTTTTAGGGTTCCGTGGTTGACAACTAAGAAACCCATGTATCTGCTGCTTTGTTCGTGTTCTGTATTTCGTAAAATCGTTGCCTCTGTGACTTTAATCAAAGGTCAGAGAAAATTAAATCTAAACTAGTATCATAAAGAGTTAAATTGAATCCATGGATATTTTTTTTGTAAAAAGAAATTTTCACATAATATGAGTACAAATAGTTACGATTACAAAAATTCTTTCACTGATAGAAAGCTACTCGCTAAGTCCCAGCTACTTTATGACCTGTAAAATGCACTGTTTTCATTAGCACGGGAGCGAAGCTATGGGAAAGAGTAAGAAATATCTAGGTCCTATTTATTTTATGAACCGACTTCCTAAATAGGAGGGGCTTATAAATTCGGCGGTTTTTTTTTTGTATGTCACCTCATAACTTTTTACTAGGTGAACCGATTTAGATGATACTTTTTTTTGAAAGCTGTTGCTTGTCATGTGGTCCCATTAAAATTTGTTAAAGATCTGATGAAGAACTTTGGAGACATACAACAGAACTCTTCAATAAAAGACTGCAGATCTCTCGGGATTGCTGAAATCGCATGTCTGTTTATTGTTTACTACTAGCGTTTTGACACCACGCCGATACAACAAAAGGGGTCTAAAGGGGTAGGCAGATGTGTACAGTTCACCCTGGTAGATTATCTTTTCACCGGTTACGTTAGTTTTATGTTATTCGGGTAATCTATTCAGGCATTATAGGTACCTTACTATTGAACTTGCTCATTATGTACCATAACTAAAAAGTGAAAAATAAAAACTTTTTGCAAAAAGATACAACCGACTTCCAAATGAAAACACTACAAAGTGAAAAATAAAATCAATTTCAGAAGTCGGTGTCAAAAAATGCAGAAACAAAAACAGGAACACCGTATTCCGAAATTGAAGATATTTTTCACTTTATAGAGTTTTTATTTGGAAATCGGTTGTATTTTTTCTTTAATTTATTTAAGGCGATGATAGCTCAGTGGTAGTGACGTCGGATACCGAGACGAAGGTCGCGGGTTCGAATCCTACAATGAGCTTGAGCTTTCGGTGAAGGAAAACATCGTGAGGAAACCATAGCACGGTGGTAGGGTACTTTGTAGTACCCGCCTGGCTGGCAACCACCCTCAAGTTGAAAATCTGTCGCCAAGCACCTTCCGGTGTGTTCCGACAGCAGCACTTGAGAGCCAGTTCCCTTCTAGGCTTTGTGTGCTTACCACCATCGGCCACATCATCACTGACCATGGTGAGATTGTGGTCAAACAAAGGCCTATACATAGTAAAAAAAAAAAAAAAAAAAAACTATTTTCTTCTATGTTGTTTCGCAATCAGCTGTAAACCTATTGTACCTACGGTATCTTAGATAATCAGCAATCTATATTTTATTGATATCGGAATTCTCTGACCTACGGAACTCTCTCCTTACCCCAGGAACTTTACCCATATTTTTGATGGTGGCAATCTCATCAATTTCCTTGATGACATGGGAATGTAACTTGAATGTGAGGGAAATATCAGATAAATCAGTTTTATAGCGCGTAAGTTAGAAGTCACAGGGCGGAATATATAAGACGCCATGTTATGAAGTCTGACCGACTTCTGTTGAATTGTAGCGACTGAAGAATAATGGCTTGTTCAGTGGCCCTCACTGAATATATTTAGAAGTGATAATGGCTATAGTATTCACGTTCATATCTCCCTAAGGTATTGTTAGAGATTGAAGTAGTTATGATATCCGATTTAAGCACGGGGGATTTTTGCTAGGGCTTGTAATAGAAAACTAGTGATGTCCAAATGAAATCCAAAACCGTATAAATAATCTTGAAATATATATCACGATAGTAGTGTAATTTTTTTATTAAAATTTAATTTAAATCGCCATTTTCTTAAGTAATATTGTTATTATTCATTGTTCTGGGAAACTGTACTGCCTGCATTTAGTGGACCTACTTATTACATAAAATAAATATTAATAACTAAATTTATGACCTCAGTCAGATCAACAAACAGTCAGTCAGATCCGGAACCATTATTCGTAGGCGTAGAATTAGTTATCGGAACTCTCACTCTTTCAGGTATTTGCGTACATAAGCCCAAAATCAAACATCGCTGACTAATTAGGGTCGTTGATGTTGTGACATATGTTAGCCGTTTAGTTGTTGGCATACGAAAGATAGGCATCTCCCAGAATTACACGAATATCTTAGAATTGTCTACCTACCGGAATAAATAGCGGGATGGTGTTTTGGAATAGGTAATGGTGTATAACCGTAGTTTACCGGGAAAGCCTCGAAACGGCAAACCACAACACTATTTGGTTATTTTATTATCTCAGGTAACTCAGTGAGTGAGTGGTCAGTGGTCAGTGAGTCAACTTAAATATCCATAATGCATTGTTTCTTAAAATCAAGATGTCCTGGTATTCTTGCGTAATCTTTTATGATTTTGAGTACCAAAATCGTTCGTTTTGTGTACACAACAACTCTGAGTGTGTTTTGGTGTTAAATTAGAAAAGGGTTTCTCAATTTGTGGTAGGTACATGAACCCTTGAGGTTATAACAGTTGGGCGTAGAAAGATTCTCGCAATAGTGGTAAAAACTTGTAAGCTTTTGGAATCATTGTGAAAATCATCATATACGTTGTCATATTATGTAAACGTAGTCATCCATTTTTTTTTTTTTGTATATAAGACTTATGTATCATACAGTACAAGGATTTAAGATAGGTGGAGATATCCTGCATAGCACAACCGCAGTGCACAACATTGCGTTTTACAATACACCTGTAAATGATACTTATATAATACGCATTTACCCAATAAATCAGGTAATGAACATCAATTGCCCATCCCTCAAGTAGCACATAACATTAATAGGTAGTACAAATTAATTACCATTAATTGCAATCAGCGGACCACTATCAGGTCGCTGCTTTGAATGCTCAGCATATCTAGGTTGATGGTGATATAGGGAACTTTCCAATATATTTATTTACTTACGTTTACTGTTAATAAATTAAATTAGTGATATTATGATGCTGGAGTTTTATGGTAATAGAAAGGTATGCCAGAGATTAATTACAGGCAAACCACCCTTAAAATTTAGCTTGCTCTCCCAGAGAGGTACCTATGCCAACCCATCAGTGCCTCCCGAATTAGAAAAGTATGATGGCTGAACTCAACAACGTAAGATCCATACAAGTTATTTCAAAGTCCTATCTCTAGTAGTCAAATCTACTAATATATACGTTATTGGATTCGGCAGATCTCACTTCTGAAATCTGACTGGCATCCGAGAGTGATCCGTTGGCATTACAGAAACAATACTAGGAGGAACTCAAGAGGTAGTGACCATCGGCTATGCGTTTGTCAAGCACATGAGCTAAGCTTCACGAAAAACATGCCGTCACGAAAACAGAAGTAGGGGAAATGTAGGTAATGGGGATCACTTAAGCGAGAATGAAAAAAAAAGCAAATCTATGTATCAACTATTTATTGCTGTGTTCTTATTATAAACTTTACTTTCTTAACTATCAATTGAGATCAACTTTAATCACTTTGGTTTATAAACTTTGGTTCAATAAAAAAATAAAAAAAAAATAAGTTTGATCACGATTGTCAACATCGGTTGGCAATGGTGATCAGCATGTGGACAATGGTGATCAACACATATCGCACACATAATTGTACGCAGAGTCCCATCCAGTACAGTCGGCATGAGCCCATAGCCCACAAGAAGTGCACCGGTACATCTACAAACAAAAAATAATACTGTTTTACCGAGATTAGGTTGTGTGGGCAATGGGGATCAGTATGTAGGTAATTGGGATCACCTGACTCCGATTACCTACATGGGCAAACTGACGGAAAAAAAAATCCTGAGGAGAAATTATAGGTTATAATAACAATAAAGCTGTTGAATTGCACACTAAAATGCTACGACTATTACACATTACAAGTACAGTAATAAATATTTGGTATTTTGTGATTTACCTTCGGATTTATCAACTCGAAAAATTAGATGAAAATGGCGCGAAACCTTCACACACCTGTTACTCTCCGACGCGTCGCGCGAACTGAGCCAATCAACGGCCGCGCACGGGAATGACGTAATGCTAGCGTGTAGTTATGTTAGCATCGTTTGGTTGCGTTCGGTTTTTGTTATTTTGAGGTGATCACCATTGCCAACTGACTCCCATTGCCTACATTTCCCCTAAGCTTTGTAAATATTGTTGTCAAGATTGTATAAGACTAAGATTTAAAATTAACCCTTTAGCAGTTTTAAAGAGGACGAAGCAGTCCATCGAAAATCGGGCCAAGAGGCTCATCGGCAATGAGATACTGGTCGAATCTAGGCTCCAGAGCCTTGAACATCGGCGTCAAGTGGCCAGTCTGTCGGTATATTATCGGTTACATTTCGCGGTGAGGTTGCGATAAAATTGTATGAACTAATTCCCCCTAGCCCGTTCCATCATCGGACTACAAGACGTACGGCGATGCGTCATCGGTACATGGTGGACATCCCACCCATACGAACCAAACGTTTTGGGAATACTTTTATTATGCGTACAGCTAAAGAGTGGAATTCCCTGCCGGAGTCTGTATTTCCCATGGACTTAATATAACTACATATATCAGGACTGAGCACTCCAAAAATCGTATCATACAAAACTGAACCATATATGCTGCACCATAGGTTTACTTTTGTTAGGTAATCTTAACCGAGGCAAAACGAGCCGAGAGAGATAGCTCGAAGAAAGGCGTTTGTCCCTTTTTCTCACTTGCCAACAGATGAAAAATGTTAAAGATGGTAGAAACATGGGTATGCCATATTTTACCAACTACAAGTACATTTAGTAACATATAAATATTTATAGCTATACGAAATTTTATTTATAGTTTTACAATCTGTACATAAAGTAAGTAATTTTATTTAAATAAAATAATCTTAATAATATGATTGTTTGGTAGGTATCATAAAATTACTCTGGTATCACTGAATTCTGACATCTGGTGGTGTCATAGCGACCTTTTTCTGTTATTTTTTGAAAACGCATAATGCATTTTAAGTTTTATTGAGCTACGTTGCTTTTTTATAGTGAAAATGGTGAAAATGTGTTGTGTCAAGACATGTAAAAGTGAATCATACGGTGGTTGTGGCATTTCATTTCACCGGTAAGGAAAAATAAAGATTTTGTTTATTAACAATAAGTAGTTTGACCATGCTCTAGACGTTTTGTGGACAGAAGACATTTAAAGTTTTAGTTTATTTCTAATTGAAACTATAAAATAAATGGAATAATTATTATAACTTTTAATATTATGAGTATAATAAATACAGTTTGTACCTATGCGAGTACATCGTATGATTGAAATAGCGTATATTTGTGTTGGTTACAGCTTTCCATCAAAAGAAGAAATGAAGCAAAAATGGGCGGATGTAATTCCATCAGCCTTGTCAGGGACCTCACGTCCCACGTATTACTACTTAAACACACCTTCATATCAAATAAACTGTACAATAACTATTTTAAAACGGTCTTTCATTGGTGTCCTCCACCTCTACCCATAAACCGCAATACAATGTTTGTCACACACACTTAGTTTTATTTCCCTTTGCTTCATTTAAATACCCATACACCAGCTCTGTAGAGCAAACAGAAAAAAAACCGGCCAAATGCGTGTCGGACCACGCAAAATGAATGTTTCCGTACTTATGATGAATTTATCCCAAGAACAAACTGATAGGTTTGTAGTTGAAAAACATATTCTCCCATACATTCTAACTGCAAATGTATGTTTGTACGCACAATAATGGGAGTTTTACCTGGATGGATCCTACCTATAAGGGTTCCATTTTGTCATTCGGACATACGTAACCCTAATAAAAGCAATAGCGACATAGTCCCGGAATAAAATTCATGCACCTTAGCCTACTACAAATTATTTCAAAACGAACTTTCCCGTTTGTTAAAAGAATGTTTGGTCACCCTATTAGAAAGAGATGAACGCATCTGTACACATTATCTCTCTCTGCTCGCGTTTTTGGTGCGAGTGCTCAGTCCTGATATATTTATAATAAGTCCATGGTATTTCCTGATAGCTGCAACCTGGGATTCTTAAAGTCAAGAGTGAATAGGTTTCTTCTAGGCAAGCGTGCTACATCGTCGACCACATCATCGCTATCCATCAGGTGAGATAGTGGTCAAGCGCGAGCCAATCAATAATTAAAAAAAAATAAGATTAATAATATGTAATATGATATGACCGACTAATTGTTTACTTATTATTACATTGTTTTCTTATTTACATAAGCCAGCTTGTATTAAGTGGACATTAGGATTCAAACCGTTTTTATTTACATGGGTGAAAGATATCATTAGTAACCTTTATTCATCTTTTTTCCAAAAGTACCTACCTACAGCAATTAATCTTTTTAAACATGCGAACCATATTTTACCCGACTGCCGAAGGAAGGTAATGTGTTTATCAGTCTATGAAAGAAAGAAAGAAAGAAAAATTGTTTATTCTGCACAAACTAAACGCACAATACAAAATCTATATATATGTATGTATTTATCTCTGACCAAACGTGTTGGCCGATTTTCATGATTCTTACGTCAATCAATTTGTCTTAACCTTAGATAAAGTACCTATAGATTAAGCCTTAAAATGACCTTGATTGATAGAGCGAGATGGCTAATTGGCAGCTCCATGTAAATAATAAGGACAAAAGATTATTTTTTGTCTTTGTCACCGTGGCCGGTTTCTGTTGTTTGTCAAACTCTAATACAATGGCAGGTTTGACAAACAAACTCGGTTTTGTTTGATTTTCTATGGTGATATTATGTGTTAATTGAGACAAGGAATTTGGGTTATTTATAGATAATAAGTGTCAGTGCGATGGTGGGTTGTAGTGTTCTTGTTCTTGTTGTAACACCAGAACTAACTATAGCTGTCTCATGTGCGGCCACGCCAGTGCTTAATCTATAGGTACTTTATCTAAGGTCTTAACCTTGCGAGTGTCACTGACTACATTAAAATAGGATAATAGTAAAATGGCGGCTTTTGGGCGCCAAATTTTTTTACTCATCGTGTAGGGTATCAAAATTAAGAGTTTTAAGAGGAGATTAAAAAAATACAGAACATTTTATATCTATAAACGTACATAATTCGAAAAATAAAAAGTTAAATCAAAAATCCCGACTGCTTAAGAAGCGAACTAAAAAGACGTAAAGGAGGATACACAAAGGAGGTTTTGGTTTCAGCCAGCTCGCGAATATGTATATTATATGGATTTTAGATTTCTTGATTTTAGATACTTCCTGTGATTTATTAAGATTAAGACAAACACCATGAACAGCTGTAGCGAGAAACTAACGGTGTTATCAATATCAACCTGTCACTTTAAATTATCCTAATCGGAGACGGTCAGTAGGCCTGTTTCCAGGCAGACAATGGGCCTCTTTGAAGGTCAGCCCTAAGTGGCCCTAAGGTCACCACTTGCCTTTGTGGGCCTCATCGCTATGAAAATTAATTATTTTGCACGGTGGTAGGGTACTTTGTAGTACCCGCCTGGCTGGCAACCACCCTCAAGTTGAAAATCTGTCGCCAAGCACCTTCGGTGTGTTCCGACAGCAGCACTTGAGAGCCAGTTCCCTTCTAGGCTTTGTGTGCTTACCACCATCGGCCACATCATCACTGACCACGGTGAGATTGTGGTCAAACACAGGCCTATAAAAAGTAAAAAAAAAAAAATTAACGAGAAATGAAAGCCGAAGGGACGTATGTAAAACATTAGACATGGAATTAGATGAATGTTATACAATTTTAAGTCTAAAGAATAATTTTAAGGAATTTGGAGTCAATAACGTGTCACACCTTACTTGAATGCCAAAGTTTGTCAGGGTTGCAAGCTAGAGTTTGACAAATACTCGACTTCCAATTCTTAATTCAGAAACAGGCTCACTAACTCAGTTCCAGGTGGTTTAGATCTTAACTAAAGCAGTTAATTGTTATTGCATCACCACAGTATTAGGTACTATTTAATGATCACTAATCCAAGTTGCCGCAGTAACCTTTTCCTAATCAAAATAATTGTACAACTTAATTAATATACAATACAATTCACTTTAAATCGGGTTTCGCGTAATTAATACTATCATTACAAAATTGGGATACCGTTCGTTTATATTTACTTAGTTTTTCCTTTTTTAAATAAGGGAAGTAATGCACGTTTTCCTATTACAAGGGATAAAGACCGTCTCGATTATTGTTTGGTGCGGCAATATTTTATCGATTCGTGAATGGATGGTGAGGGCGACCAAGTTTTAAGAGGTCAATATTCGCTCAAGACGCACTCAAACTTATTCGAGACTGTGCCAAAAGAGGCAATTTAGTCATGGACTGTTTCGCCATATTCTGGGCCATTCACGGGTTTTATAGAATGACGGTTAAAGTTCAGAAAAAAAGTTGCCGAATTTAAATTCGATTCACATTTTTTCTTGCATGGGTATTGCTGTGCCAAAATGTTAGCTTAGCACAAGACTCTTTACTCAGTAATATAGCTCTAAGGCCTCCAAGTACCCATATACATGAAATTTGGAGGACTTGATTACTGGGCCTAAACTGTCTAAGGTTTAAAAAAATTTCTTTCTTTCTTTTTAAATCACCATTGACTCGAAAAGAAGATGAAGATGAAACTACTGAGAGATAGGTACACATTTTTAAACATCGTCTTTATCAAGCAGGTGGTTTTTGACTCTTGATTTGATGTTCATCAAAATCTTGAGGGCTAAAATACTTAAAATAGGCGAATTAAATAATAAAATTACTTCAGTTTTAAATAGGTTTCCAAAAGGCACAATATTTAATACTAGCTGACCCTCGTGGCTTCGCTCCCGTCAACTGGCTACCTACCTACCTACCACCTACCTACCCACCTACCATACCTAAGTACCAACCTACTCACCTGCCCTACCGATCAACCTACCTATCCTACTTACCAACCCACCTATCCTACCTACCTACCAATACTACAATACCAATGTAACCAATTTTTGCTTCTACCGGCGGCGAGCTAATTAAATTTTAGAACACAAAAGCTGCTTTTGTGACATAACTATGATAGTGAGATATATTCTCTCGTAGATTTTTTTGTAGGCAATAATGAGTACTTTAATCATGTAGTACATAATTTATATGTATCATCAATAGTTTTCTCAGCGCACGCGAAATAATGAAATTTATAGGCAAAATTTTGCTTTCTTTGGGTTACATTATAGCAAATTATCATAAGGATCTCTAATATTTTTGAAAATAAATTATAGCCTATGTTACTCGGGAATAATGTAGCTTTTATATATATGGTACAAACAAACAATCGGTATTGGTACAGATTGTAGATAAGTTGTAGATCAAAAGTATTAAAATCAAATTAACTAGGTTGGTATTTACTTGAAACTTGATTTAAAATTTTGTAAATTCTACACTTGAAATGTCTACGAAGTCAGATGATCTCCGAGTTCTACTCTACAAATAACGAAAATTAGATAGAAATATCAAATGACACTTGTACTGTACAGAGCTTTTCGTATTTTAATTTACTCATAATGATTATAAGGTTCCTTTAAGTTTTTGGAAGTAAAGAACCGGCTATTTACTTTCTTTTTATACAAGTAAATACTGACGAAATTCTATAGGATGTAGGCAGTCAAGATCGTTTAGATTATCAATATTAATTTCAAGGTATTATCTTCTTAACTGACAATGCCAAAAAGTTTATTCTTCCTAGAAGTATCATGACTTAAACTTGCATTAGATAAATATACCAGCTGCCGCTCGTCTTCATTATTGTACAAAAGACCACTGTAATTTTTTTAAAAAAAACCTCAGCAAAAAACCGGTCACGCAGGTAAGTGTCCCCTCCCTAGCGCTCGGAGTGAAGTTGATAACACTTTCTGTGCGCCCTGTGCAAGGCGAATTACGCGAACTTCAAGTCATAGACAGAGCGCAGCGGCCTATGCGCTCGTTGTTCGTGACTTAAACAAAAACAAACCATTTATTGACGCACAAAACCGACTTTTAACACGCACCCACTCCGTAATTTAACAACAAAACCCAAAACAAACGTACTAACAGTGAATTGTAACGTTACAACAACTCGGCAAGTAAAGTTTTTCGAGTTTTGTTTATAGTAATCGCCGCGCCAACCTGGCCGAGTTACGGAGCGCAACAGTTTGTTAGTCGTTTACACGCGCGTCGCCTCCTTCGATTTTGTTAGGTTATACTTGTGTGTCAGTCGTGCAGTTAAAGACAGCGTGTTACGTCGCGTCGCTGCTTCGCGCGCTGTTATCGTCGAAAACTTTTTATCTTGTGTCAAATATCGTCGATAAATAGCTTAAAATCGATCCGAATACGAATTTTAATCGAAAAAAGTGAAGTTCTAAGTGTTTGAGTGATTTATTGTGGTAGTTTTAGTGTAATAACGAGTGCATTCTTCGGTGATTCATCTCGTGACAAGAAATTGTGTACCTACAGTGTCGCTTTGTGGATGTATTGGTAAAATTATGTGTGGCGAGTACGAGTGAACTTAGTTTTTTTCTTCGAAGTGATATGCAAAGGAATTTCATTTGAGGGCGATAAAAAGGTAAGTTCTCTTTAGTCATTCGAGCGCGGTTATGAATACATAGACTGAATAAGTAATCTTTTGTTCTATATTTTATTGTTTGTGCTCAGAAATAGTGTACATTCTGTTTGTCCATTTAGAAATTACGTTTCTTTAAGATAAGAGCTATAAAATGCCTTTGTTTATTAATATTCGTCGGTTCCAAATGACCATAACTTCATAGAAAGGCATCAGGCCAGGTCAGTGTACAGACACGACAGACAGTAGGTAACAAAAAGTAAATTAGGGTGAAATCACCTGCCGTAAAAGCCTACACAACTTTTAATTAATAAAAAAAATTGAATCAGACTTACTTCAGAGATATAATCAAAAATGTAAACAGGGTACTTAAAAATTACGGATTTTATTAAATTATTTTTTTTCGACTTTTAATTTAATCAAGCCAATTACTTTTGCATAGGAACATAACTAAAAAATAAAATATCAAAATTACGAATTAATTGACGGTTAGTTTTAAAAAATCCAATTGTTCTTCTTTCATAACAGGTTTTAGTCTATAGGCAGGCTGAATAACTTGTTTCCATTGCTTGATTCATACTCGTAAGTCGTATGGCGCGAGGCGCCGGATGACCGGCAGCTGATGCTTGCAAGACCGCATTATTAGTTTTACGAATACGTATGAATCAGAATCGGATAGACAATTAGTCAATCACACATAAATAATAATGTGTTAGGATAACCTCCCTTTTTTTAGAAGTCGGTAAACATATTTTAATAGGAATAATGAATTCCAAACGTTTTAAATTTATTTGGTAGGTAGTAGATACGTAGTGCCTTCGATTCCTCAACATCACAATCTTGCCCGTTTTCCAACTTATTTGGGATTTGGTTAGTTCCACTACTTCCAGTCATCTTATCTGGTAGATAGATTCACACAAAACCTGTAATATTTTTAATTTAATTGATAAATAGTAGATACGTTCCACATCATCATTCTCTTACCCTTATTTTCCCTTATGTCAATTTATTCGTGGTCGGCGCAACATGATTCTTTCATACTAAGGAGTACCTACCTAATCGTCATCTCCATTTCTAGACATGAACGCCCTTAACAGAACTGCTTCATCATATTAGCCGAAAGACATGTCCATTGCTGGGCGTCCCGAACGCTGCCAAGCCGAGTCGGAGTCACAGAACTGCTTAGGAGATTGAAGGAACGTGTAGCAAACGCTAAACTGTTGAGATATTTAATTTTTTACTTAATAAGCGTTCTTCTTTTACACAGAATGCAGTCCTTTTGGTACTAGGTATATTTGTCGTACTATTTAATATTCTCCTACGAAATTAATTCATCAAGTTATTAAACGTGTGTACGAAAATAACAATATCATGTAAATTAGACAACGAGCCTAATTTTTTTTTTTTTTTTTTTTTACTATGTATAGGCCTGTGTTTGACCACAATCTCACCGTGGTCAGTGATGATGTGGCCGATGGTGGTAAGCACACAAAGCCTAGAAGGGAACTGGCTCTCAAGTGCTGCTGTCGGAACACACCGGAAGGTGCTTGGCGACAGATTTTCAACTTGAGGGTGGTTGCCAGCCAGGCGGGTACTACAAAGTACCCTACCACCGTGCTATGGTTTCCTCACGATGTTTTCCTTCACCGAAAGCTCAAGCTCATTGTAGGATTCGAACCCGCGACCTCCGTCTCGGTATCCGACGTCACTACCACTGAGCTATCATCGCCTCAAAATGTCTCCTCTAATTGTCGCACGCCTACTTTATAAAATGTATCCTTCATAGTACCTAAATAAGTTCTGCCGAGAAAATGCGTAGGTTTAAACCTGAGCAATCAGCCCCTGTCATACAAAGAAAACAAGTATCTACCCTTTTTATGTACCTAGGTTCTCAAAAAACCTTTATCTCGCGAAAACAGGTAACCTTTTTAAAATCCTTAGGTTCCTTACCTACTGTCTACTTAAGCAAACTGGTCAATGCCCCGAGCGCCAATGTTCACTCCGGCCGCGATGATCTTAAAATACCTACCAAAGGAAGTTAAAGCAATGACCTTGGCTAACTTATTATCATTATATTGTAACTGGCTATTTCAAGGTCTGATGCCGAAAATAGCCATCTTAGTCAGTCCGCGGTACAGAACAGATTCTGTTCTACAGATTCATCATTACCATCAGCCTTTTTAATGTTCCCACTGCTGGGCCACAGGCCTTCTCTCTGTGAGAGGGAATGGGCCTTACCTAATCCAACACGCGGGCCTAATGCGAGTTTGTGGATCTCACATGTATTCGATGTTTTGGTTTTATGGCATGGCGGAAAACATCGTGAGGAAACTCACGATGTTTTCCTTCACCGTTTTGAGAGCAGTGGTGATGAAATAATTTACACCAAGTAAAGCGCCTGCTTGGGTTTGTTTGAACCCACGACTATCAACTTGTAAGTCGCGGCCTATACCACTGGGCCACCACTGTTCTACAGATTGGTACCTATTTTTCTTTAATTTTTTACCGACTTCAATAAAAAGGAGGTAATTTATTGATAGGCTTGCGTTTGACCACTATCTCACCTGATGGTAAGCGATGATGCGGTCGACGATTTTTGTTTACTATTATTATATTAAAGATATTAGAAAGAAAGAAATTATATTAGATTATTATACTAAGACTCCTATCTAAAGGATTGGCCAGTTTTATGTAGCAAAGGATACACGAGAATGAAATAAAAAAAGTTAATTAAAAATATCAAAAAACCCGACTGCTTGAAAAGCGAACTAAAAAGACGTAAACAAGGAGAAAATCATGCTGTGCTGTCGGAGGATACATCTTCGCGAGCTGGCTGACCAAAACCAGACGTATCCTCCGACTGCACAGCATGATTTTCTCCTTGTTTACGTCTTTTTAGTTCGCTTTTCAAGCAGTCGGGTTTTTTGATATTTTTAATTAACTTTTTTTATTTATAACTTTCTAGTTATTTGTTTTTTCGAATCAGGTATATTTAAACATATAAGTATTATATAATTTTGAAATCACCTCTTAAAATCCTTTATTTTGATACCCCACACGATAGGTTTAGAAGAAAAAAAAAATATGGGCCCCCACAATATGGCGCCCATGAACCGCTATTTTCCTATTTGCCAATTTTTATGTAGCCAGTGACACTCGCGGGGTTAAGACGAATAGATTGACGTAAGAACCATCAAAATCGGCTCACGCGTTTGGTCTCTAGAACGCCACATAGGAACAAACATACATACATACATACTTATATACTTACATACATACATACTTACATACATACATACATAGACTGATAAACACATTACCCTCCTTCGGCAGTCGGGTAAAAAAGGAAGAGACGCCTTTGCCGTGCAGTAGGACACAATAATGTCTTTGGTACCTCTTGTTTTTATCATTTTTCTTCACCTACTACCGAAACGAAAGTTATTTTGCACTTTTATTTGGTTTTGAAGTCGGTTTATTTTTTTGTGAAAATGTTTTTAGGTAGGTATTTCTCTTTTAAGTTTTAGTACACCATCACTAAAATGAGCAAGTTCTATGGTAATGTAGATACTTATACATAAGGTAGGACGAAATACCCATACATACTAACTCAATTTGCAAATTCGTGCTGTCAGTTGTATGCTCCATATCTTGAAAACTGCTGGACCGATTTTGATGAAACTAGCAATATTCCCTAAGTTCAGAGATACTCAAGCCAACACAAAAAAAATGATCACGATCCGATAAGTAGTTACGGAGAAATGCGTGGACAAACATACACTTATGAAATTTGGCACAAGTGTTAAGCCCACTTAGAGTAACATTATGTGAATATTGTGCAGTTCCAACAATATTACATAATGTATCGAATTGATCACCTCCTTTTTTTTGAAGTCGGTAAAAATGGAAAATTAAATGTATAACTGGACCCAAAATATCATCTGGTTTCACAAAATTAAATCCATTTTTTTCTCAAGAGACATCGACTCTGCCTGCAAACCCAGTTGCAAAATGTGCTTTCTTTTTGCCAGCCTTTATGCAAAACTCCTTGCATTGTTATCCATTCTTCTGTCTCACAATCTAAATACATAGACTCACTAACCTAGGTATCGTCAATAATATTCGTGCCCGCTCAAAGTGTGTGCACAAGTTTCGGCCGTCGTAGCCGTAGTCCGAATTGTCACTGGCTGCCAATATATATGAGTAAACGTTGACACTCATTGACACGCTTGCTTTGTATGGAAAGGCTTGTGTGGTGGAGGTCGATCCTCAAGGTTAAGCAACGCTAACCATAGTCGGTCCGTGAATGAGTGACCATCCATTACCAATTGAAATCCCTCCATGCCACGGAAATCACGTTAAACCGTTGGTCACGACTGTCTTTTTGTAGATCTTTGACCGTCGTTACGGGTCGGCAGAAGGCTGACACTTGACAGTCCACCGATCCTACGTATTTACTGGGTTGTGGAAGTCAAGTAGGCAGTAGCTACAAAGACACTCCAAAGTGAAAAATAACTACAATTTCGGCAGTCGCGTCGGTGTCAAAAAACGAAGTCTTGTATTTTTTTGTAATAATGTTTTTATTTTTCACATTTTAGTTGTGGTGTTCTATAATGTCCACAGTAATGCAAGAATAGATTACCCGAATAAAATGAAACTTGAACACAACCGGTACAATTAGAGTGTACCAGGGTGAACTGTACACATCTGCGTACCCCTTTAGACCGTACCGGCGTTATATTATGTAATGAAATGGTGTAAACAATAAACAGACATGCGATTTCAGCAATCCCGAGAGATCTGCGGTCTTTTAATGAAGAGTTCTGTTGTATGTCTCCAAAGTTCTTCATCAGATCATGATCAAATTGTAATGGGACCACATGACAAGCGAGTCGGACTCGCACACAAAGGGTTCCGTACCATTATCGCAAAAAACGGCATAAAAATCACGTTTGTTGTATAGGAGCCCCACTTGATTATTAATTTTATTCTGTTTTTAGAAATACATCATTTGTGAAAATTTCAGCTGTCTAGCTATCACGGGTCATGAGATACAGCCTGGTGACAGACGGACAGACAGACAGGCGGACCGCGGAGTCTTAGTAATAGGGTCCCGTTTTTACCCTTTGGGTACGGAACCCTAAGAAGAATCATCATAATCGGTTCTCCTTGTAAAAAATTCTGAGGTAAAAAAAATATAATTGAGAACCTCCTCCTTTTTCTAGTCTGCTGAAAAATAATGATATTTATCAGCAGGTGGCTAGACTGGAAGCCGACCACAACACTCACTGACACGCTTGGATTATATGGAAAGTGTACAGTCCCTTCTCTAGCAGTGGCCGACGTGGTGCTTCGGTGCTCTATGGCTGCTGCAAGTATGTGGCATCGCATAACTAACCAGGATCTCAGCTCAGCAGACTTTTTATATTTGCTTCATTGGTATGAACATGAACAATGGACACAAGGTGTTTTGTACTCCAGGGTAGATGTTAACAGTTTAACACGTTTAGTTGGGAGTTAGAATTATGTTGATTATTATTATTATTATTGTAGGAAGAAGAAATTACCTAGATTAAGTAAATACTCACTTAATTTTTAAATATAAGTGGCCAAAGAAACTTTTGACCTTATTGATCTATTGGTCATTCCAGCGCCGGTTTGATCAGGCAACAATATTGTTGGGTATTTCCATCATAAAATTCTGCTTTTGCTACTTGAAGTTGGTTTTCGTTCCCGATTAATGGCAATATTAAAGGCATTAGTCTCGGTCTCCATTTTTTTCCAAATCGTCAAATTACGGTTGTAAACCTGCCTTCCCTTTCGGGGACTGCAGGCGTGATGGTACGTTATGTTTATTAGTCAAACGTAGTGTGCACTCACGCACATCCTTTATGAATATTACTAGTTTTCAACAACAATAGTACAGTCCACAAAACACAATTCTGGGTTTTCACAAGCCATCACCATACCTACCTATAGTAGGTACCTAGGTAATTACTCGCGGTGCCGGATCGGAACTAAATTCTGTGTCGTCAACACTCGTACCACATTCTATAGTTTAGAGTACTATAGTAAGTTGCACGGTCATTGAACTACAGCGAACGTCAATCTGTGCTAAAGTGATCTTGGACTTATTTAATTTTACTTCTTAGGAGTGATAAGATTTGCCAGTGAGTCAGCAGAGTTGTTGGCGTGGTTACCTTCCCAGCCCAAGATGCGTTAGACATAGGTCTCCTTTTTACCCGACTACGGAGAAGCAAAAGGGAGGGTTATGTTTTTGACCGATATGTGTGTGTGTAATGTATGCTCATCTGTTCCCTCATGACTAGCGAACTACTTATCATAATTTGACAAATGTGGTGTCTTGTTTGTCCTATGGTTATAGGCTATGTGATGTCCCATTAAATTGAATGTGGCGCCCTCTAGGGGGCACGAAGTCAAGAACAATTTCTTTTTTCGCACCATCCCATCATGGTATCATTGAACAGGGATTTTAAAATGAAGGTAGGATTTGGTACATCATATTTTTGTCAATCGTACCGTTTGCGAGACATATCCCGTCAAAGTCATGAAACCAAATGTTTTACCCGACTAAGGCGCGGGCGTCGCAAAGTGTTATTGTTGATCGTAAGGTAAATATATTAGTATGCATTTACTTTGTTCCCCCAGGCTCTGCAAAAACCCTAAGAGCGTGATTTTTCAGTAGTCGGGTTTTAATTTTTGAACTTATTTTTGAAACACAACATGTCATCTCAAACTATATCCCCCAAAGGGCGTTAATGCACTTACCACCTACGCGATACACCTATATTCCTTTAGTTATTTTGAAGTCCCATTTATTTGTTTATAAATTCTCTCACGGGAACCCCTTGGAGCAATTACACTAATGGAGCACAAATTACTTCAGAGCCTAGTACTGCTTTCCAGCTTATGTAATGGACTTCCAAACATACAAAAAAAAAATGCGCAGCAAAAGGAGTGTGTAAGGATTGTAGCAGGTGGCGTCCTATAGTTTCTGCCTGCCCCCATGGGAAAAAGGCGTGAGTTTATGTATGATAGCTACAAAAAATCTAGAGATACTAATCATTAGCTTTATATTATTGTACTTCATTTGAAGCTCGATTGCGGCTCCAAGCAGTCGTTAGTTCAACACCTTTTTATGTTGCTTTTATTCTGTTGATGTGTGATATAATGTTACTATTAGTAGCGCGATAAGTAACACGAGCTGAAACAAATAGCCATCGTTATATTAATATTAGGTGGCTAAATTAAAACTGATGCTGACTAATTAGGTAGTCTGTATAATAATTTTGTACTGAATATTATTTATTCAACCGTTTCATAAACAACTTAATTACCTATTAATTTGTTCATAACCTTACAAGAAACCTACCGTGTAAATCAATAAACAAATTTTTGAAATACATATTGAACCAATTTGTTTATTAATTACAGTACTACGTGCCAAAGTTCAAAAAAGCATATTGAACCAAAAAAATGTCTTTGGATGTGTTAAGACTTTGTATTGGTGGTTTCTGCTTACGCCTACGGGAAAATACATTAATGATATTATCACTAGATTCTGCCAGCGACTTCGCCCGCGTAAAAGTCGTGCATTATCTCAAGATTCTCCTGGATCCTATGTCCTTATCCAGAGTACAATCATTTTTATGCCAAAATTCATTAAAATTGACTGGGCGGTTTCGACAGGTAAATTAAACAACAGACACATTACTTTTGCTTTAATAATGTTAAAGGAAGCAATGAAAACATCGTTAGGAAGCTTATAACTACAAGACCAGGTATAGTATTCAATGCTCATTCTCTCTCAGTACCAGAAGAGGTCTTTAGCCCTACAGTTGGACAGTAACTTCCTAGTATTATTATTTAGCTAAATAACTACAAAAACAGCTCATCCGGTAATAATCCGCGCGTCCCGACTACACAATCAAGTCAGAGTGCTCTTGAAACTGTCGATTAAGCCACCTATCTTACAGAAAATTAGATTTTTTCCACACAATACGATCCAGACACGATGGCCAATGTGGATGAGACTAGCAGAAACTTCACTCCTATCAAGATTCGTACAGAAATCGTCAAATCAAGCTGCTCCATGAGTAGATTGTGGGCCAACCTACCTACAGTAATCCCCAATATCCCGCCGGTCTGAAGTTGGCTAGAAATGGCTGCGCAGTAGTAAATCTCATACTAAAAAAACAGCAGTGCGTCATCGAAAAGCCTATGTTCAACCAGGGTAAAAAGATTGGGGTCTAGTATTACGAGGTGGTATGAAGTCTCACTTGTATCAAGGTCAGATCAGAAATGGCCAATATCAAGGAGTTCTATAGGTTGGATATGGAGGGAAGTGGAAATTTATGTTTTTTTCTACTCCTCCGTTATTCTTTTCTGATTAATTTCGTTGCGGGATCCAAGACAGTTAAATTCATTCTCCGGGACTTCGTCGAGCTTCATTGCCTCGGCGCTTTTCTGGTGGTCGCCACTGTTGATTCTGGCTTTCAGGAGTTGCAGTGGTTTGGGAATAGTGCGGTGGGTTTGTCCCAAAAAAAAAAAAAAAATGGAGGTATTAAAAGTTAATGTTAATGGTGATTTCAATCGCAACTGATCTTTGAATTAAAACTCAATCATCATGATTTCATTTAAAAAGCGCCCACGGCAGCCCCTAGGATTGTCCATACGTAACGATTCCGATTTAGATTCAATAAAGTTACAGTAATTGCTTTACAAGTTTGATTCAACAATAACTGATTGAAAGTATTGTTATTTTTTATTATAAAACTGCTTACCAGCATACAAATGCGCCGACCGGTCAAGGTCCGCGAAACTCTAAATTTAGACCCTGTGGCACTTAGGCTTAGCACGCATTGCTGTTTTTAGCCGTGCGGATAAAAACCGCAAATTCTGCGACAGAAGGAATTGTATGCCGCGCGGTAAAAATCCGCAACAAATCAGTGTTTTGCCACAGAATCCACCGGATCGTGGCGTGGATTAAATTCGCGCGAATATTTTGAGATCTATGAACAGTTAGAAAGGGACAATAATCGCGCGGGGTGTTTATCCGCAGAGCGTGTTAGTTATGATTCAGTACGCGGATAAAAATTAGATACATTTAAACATATAAGTATTAGGTATATATTTTTGAAATCACCTCTTAAACCCTTTATTTTGATACCCCCCACAATGGGATTGGAAGAAAAAAAATGGGCGCCCACAATATGGCGCCCAGAATCCGCCATTTTTCTATTTGCCAATTTTAATGTAGCCAGTGACACTCGCAAGGTTAAGACAAATCGATTGACGTAAGAATCATCAAATCGGCCAACGTGTTTGGTCTCTATAATGCCACATAGGAATAAACATACATTCATATAGACTGATAAACACATTACCCTCCTTCAGCAGTCGGGTAAAAAGGGATGGTGATATTCGTCCTTTAAAGCTCCGTCTTTCTCACACAAGAACAATTATGACTTTAATACGTCAAAGTACAACGTTGAAAGAAGGCCCGGGGAAAATAATAAACCTTCTGTTCCCAAATTCACAGTGTCCTCCTAAGGACGCCGCCCTCGCTATCTTACATCCACTAGTTGGATAGCATATACCAACTACATAGTACATAGGTAATTATGTGCCTTGTAGTTGTATTAGAGAATAAACTTGGATCTAGGGTGCAGCCTTGTGGAAAGAACGTGCATATAATCTTGTGAGCATTTTCTAACATTAAGGTATGATTTTTAATATTATGCAAAGCTTTTATTAGTATCTCCTGAAAGACAAAATTTGAGCAGTCATCTTTTGTAGGGTCAATAAAATATAGTGGAGCTATCTAAAAGTAGCTATTTCTTTCGGCTGCGCGCCCGTGGCCTGCCCGTCTAAACGGCTAGTGGAAATTTAAAAAAAATATATATATGCTACTTGTTAATAATTTGATGTACGAAAATTTTGAATTTTTATTCGTATAACATAGCGTAATGAATTTGTAAAATTATGTCTAACACGGACAAAAAAACGACATCGCACCAAAAGCCGGGCTAATGTAATTTTCACCATCTCAAAGACAATTTAGTTATCTAAATTTTGATCTAAAGCTTTTTTCTTAAGTCATAGTATAATAATAATAAGGAAAGTACAAAAAACTACAAAATTTTGGGTCACGCGGGTGTGAAATGAGTGCGCTGAAATAATTCTCAAACACAGTTTTTAGATCCGTAGGTAACTCAAACAATGGTTTAAAATTTCGGTGAAATACGTTTTTTCATCCATTTTTAACCTCAGAAATGGTCAAATATGTTGAAGAGTTAATTACATTTGACCATTTTGTTTGACTACCAGTTTTAGTGATAGTGTAGAAAAATAATTTTAGTAGGTAATCGGTTTATTGCTGCCAGAGATTATCCTACAAACAAACAAACAATTTTCCTTCCTTAAAATATTAGTTTCTAGATAATGATACATTTGCTTCGTTTGGCTGCTATGTATAAGAATAGGCAGGGAAGGCATTTCATGTTAAAAAGGGGAGATTATTTTGTAAAATCTTCCCTAGGGCGGAGGGTATTCGATTCACTATGGTTACCCCACGTAAAACCCCACTAAAGAAATTGTATCACCCCTGATATTACTAAGGCTCTCTCAGAAAGGCGCCATGCGACAACGCATTTCACTTATGGATCCGCAATTATTTTTTATTTCTATATTTTCTCGTTTAACCACTATATTAAATTGAAAAAATGCTCCACATACAAAACAATATCCATGAAAATGCATCCTCACGTTGTCGTATTACGCCTGTCTAAGAAAGTCTTTATCAATCGAAGTCACATTCATCTCAAAACAAAACAATCATTCTCCACACACATAATTCACCACAGTTCCTGCTGATCACGTAACAGCAAAAAGGCGTGAAAATGCGGAAGGAAAATCGTAAGACTGATAGTTAAGGAAATGGGAGGCCTTCCTTCATGTTCCACTTAGTTATCCTACACCTGATTACACGACGGGATTTACAGGGGAGGGGGTAACTGGGCAAGTAGATCGAAACGGTAAATGCCATAAGTTCATTGTGAGAATCAGTGTGTCGGTGTTTGGATAATTACAGGCTAATAAAATGGTAACACTACTTACACCAAAACCTCCAGCTTCTCGATCACACAAACATAGTTAGAGGATTAAGGCGATATATACGCGCCAATGTTAACGCAATACTGGCCGTGCGCCCGCTCGATGCTTAAATATCAATAATGAACCTCCTTTGGAACAGTTTTGTTTGCAAAATATTATTTGATTTACATATGCTATGTTAGATATGAAGAAATTCCAGCCATCAATTTTTCTGTGTAAAATTTTTTTAAACATCCAAGTCGTTTTGGAGGAGTTTCCAAAAGTTGCGAAAAAATATCGTGCTGTTTATTATTTTTTTAAAGCAAAGCTATTAGTTACAGAAAAAATCTTAAAATAATGCATATGAATCAATAATAAATATATATTTATTTCAAACCTTTTAACCGACCGTTACTAAGGAGTATGCTTTAGAATATATCCGTCTTACGGCACTAAAGCGGATGTAGGTCCTTAAATAAAAATAAAAAACTGTTCGAGTTAGTATTTAGTGTTAACAGAAGAAGACAATAAGAACAATAGTATTGGACACATTCTTAGTAAAGACAATATTGTAATAGTTTAGGTTGTAATTAAATTACTTATTAGTCTATTTATAAGGTTAGATTGTAATTAGATTAGGGTCCATCCTTATCCTATTGTTCAACCCTAGGAAAATGTGGAAAAGAAATCCTACACCAAAAATGTTAAACACTATTTTTTCTGTCAGGTCCCGATGTATATCGCCTACTATAATTGATTAATTGCTTAAGCTAAAGAATCTTACCTAGGTTCTTTAGTAATTATTTTACAGTAAATATTAATAACAGGTGAAAGTTATTTTGAAACCAATATTCATACTTACTAATTAAGTACAAAATAAACCATGATAGATTGTGTAACTTAATTATAATAAAAACAATATGCATCTCCATTAAATAATGTGAAGGTAGGACTTTATTCACAGTCTACTGAATACAATATCAATAATAAATAATAATTTTAAGGTCAATACTGTTTCAATAAAACTTGTTACTAAAACAAATATGCCTAAACACACAATACTTTAATTAAGCTGATAGATATTTCAAAAGAATGCATCATTCACTGAAATGAGTGAACTGTAAATGTACAGTCAGCTTATTGAATACTAATTTCACATTCGTGCTGTTTCAGGTTATTTGTTTTAACTGAGGATTATGTCTGCATGGATTCTATAAAAAATTGATTAATAACCATGATAGTCGTACTGTGATGTACATAATTTTATTATAGGTATTATTATAGAGAAGGTATAATATACCTTTTTATTGCTTAATTTACCTCTACTTGATTTGGCTAGTAACACACATACTCAAACATACGAGTAATTATTTGCCTGTCACTACTTCAAGTAGTTCAAAGACATATATGTAGGAAATAGTGGCGCCTTATCACCAAATTAAAAGTAAATTAAAACTTCATATCAGTTCATTGGTCTCACGCAGTGTGTTAATTAGGTTTGTCATTATCAGTCTTCATCTTAAATTAGTTAGTGGTAAATACAAAAAACAATCTTAAACAGTCGCAAGAGATAAAAATTGCAATTAGTTATCAAATTCAAGCACAATTAAAGTCTCGATATTTTTTATTTTCTTGAGACCTAAATTGTCAATTAGTTTGAAATAGGTCGGATGCATATCTACTCACTTAATTTAACTTTAAAATATTTAGACCCCCGCAGACAGGTGCGCCGAGAGAGTGCGACAACGACAGCCATTTTTGATTGAAATTGAGAACAATTTCTATGAAAATGGCTCTCGCACGGTATAGATATTCGTATAATAATTTCTTTAAAACATGGTCACGGAGGTAGGTTCTTCCGTAGTAGGAATACCTACTAAAAGTTAAAAGGTATTCAACATATTGTGGTATACAATATCAATCTGCGTGAATAATATAAAATATACCACCCAAAAGGCGCCTAGAGTTATTTGCAAATCCAAGATAGCCCTTAAACTTGAGGAGATTGTCTTACCGAATCTCCGAATGAAATAGATTAACTAGTTATCGCATACATCAAAGAAGATTGGATTTCGTACGTCATTCTTATTCGATTAAGGTTCGAAGGATCTTTAAAAATGTTTCAGGTCAAATACTTTTGGTCGTCAATAACTCATTTTGTTTAAAATTTCGTCTGTAAACAAAAGTTCTGCAGAGGTGTCACCAAATTTCGACATTTTTGCTCTCTCAAAGTCTCTCGCTACTAAGGATAAAAAAACCAAACAATATTGCTCGACCTGGGCATTCCAGGAACTCATACTCAGCAGTAGCCCCTGCGGTTGCGACCACTAGATCAACGACAAAGACTAATGAACAATAGTGCAAAATTCGGAATGGTATGCACTAATTGAAATGTGACGTGTTCAACCGTTTACATTCGGTAGGAATATGGAAAAGCGCCATCGCTGCTAAGTGTCACTTTTTCTAGGTGCTAGCCATATTATGGCTACGATTACAGCAGCCTATGTATTAAAACATCTACTTTACTTGCTAGTCTCTATACGACACAAAGAAACACAACAGTCTTATTATGGAAACTACTCTAAACATATAGCCACCAATCATGTAAGTACCTACCACGTAAAAGCCATACACAAACCCTTAACATTACATACTTGTATGTAAATCAGTTCTCATCAGACGCAAGCTATTCTCTCTACAACGTCGTTACAAACTAGTTAGACGAGTTTTGTCCTGTTTAAGGCTTCAGCAGACAGGCGCGACAATGTGATAACGCCTTCTATGTAAACAAGAAAGGCTGTTTATTCAGTAAACTGCTATTCATCATTCAACATCATCATTTCAGCCGAAAGACGCTCACTTCTGGACATAGGCCTCCGCCAAGCGTCGCCACACTGATCGGTCCTGTGCGTCTTGCATCCACCGGACTCCCGCAGCCTTGATCGTCGTCGCTCCACCTAGTCGGAGGCCTTCCAACGCAACGTCTTCCGGTTCTCGGTTGCCAGAACTTTTCGTCCCCAACGGCCATCCGAAAGCTGGAAGCGAAACTGCTTGTAACACATTTAACTAAGTATCTAAAAGGAAGGGACAAGATAAAAGCGACGTAAGTACACGTAAGTCTGTAATCATGTAGGACGTAGGTAGTTAAACTCGAAACACTTTCAAAGAAATTGTTTTAAAAACTAGAATTCTTTGTCGCATTGTTGCGCCGCGCCTGTCTGTGGCAACCATTAGTTCAACGACTGTACGACTAGTTTTCCTAAAATAACCGCCCTAACTAGACATTGACTAAATAAGGCGTGTACAGTGTCAGGCCGACTATTTATCTCGGCGTCCATCAACGGTGACTATTTATGGAACATCCCTAGCGCTGGATTATAGATAAGTAGCTTAAGTAAGGAATATGTTTGTTTGAAGGGATATTTTTTTACTTAAGCTTCTCTTGCTGGTTGGCAGTTTGCAAGCTAATTTTGGAATAACTTCCCCTTGACCGGATAGAGAGAAAAGTAAAGTTTGAGTTTGTTGTTCCATTTCTACATAGGTAAAAAAGTCTATGAAACATGTAGATTTTATACTCATTAATTCTATGCTCAGCCTGTTTTCTACTAATAGGTACCTATTATAAATGCGAAAGATTGTATGAAATATATTATATATTTAAAATATTATTTGGATGAAATTTTGAACACCGATAGTTTACGACCTGGATTAAGGCATAGGCTTTTTATCCCTTGGGATTTAAAAACACTTTTGACGCGGGCTAAGGCGCGGACAGAAGCCAGATCAACAAAATGGCGGCATACCTACGTTCTAATTGCAATAACTTGAAATACAGTTAATTACCACATGCAAAACAACACGTTTGTTATTTGATGACCAACAACACGATATGACAGTGTCTTTCCGTAACTCAAGCTTGCTCGCAATTGGATCACGCTACCTTGCTTTATCGTTATTACTGCAGTTTATCAAGAATACTGTCTATAATATTTTATGACTCAAACGGTGATTCGGTTATTAATTCTAACTAGTTCTCGGACTGCCATACTTAGGCTGTGACCATAGTGATTGATGTGCTGATAAAATTATTTACTTAAATGTGCGTTGTCGCATTGTCTCGGCGCACCTGTCTACGGTAGCCTTTATATGTATTTTAATCTTCTATATTTATGACTCAAGCCATGATTCGTTTGTAAACTCAAAATATTTCACGTTTTTGGCTTACACAATGTCTCAGAAATAGTGATTCAAATTCTGCAAGTACAGTATAGTTCTCGCCAAACTTCTGGGCCGTCCTGAAGTTGGCTTTACGATGTGCGAGGCACAGATCGGTGCTTTTTTGTATGAGATTTACTACTGCGCAGCCATTGTAGCCAACTTCAGGGCGGCCATGAAGATTGGCGAGAACTATACTTACTATGATTATCTAAATTGCAAAGTAACCTTGACCTACAGGTACGCTTGTTTCGGCGTCATTGTCTCTTAGATAGTCAGATAAAGATCAGTTATATAGTCAAACTAGCTCTCGCCCGCGTGCTAAGCGTTTTATTATACCATAGGGTCATTATACTTAGTTTAACGCGATAAAAATTAGCCTATGACTATAATCTATCTCTGCCAAATTTCATCCAGATCCGTTCAGCATTTCCGGCGTGATTGAGTAACAAATATCCATGGATCCAAGCTTTCACATTTATAATATTAGTATGGATGGGAAAATCTACATACTTTAAAACGTATAAAATGTAATGGTCAACCCTGTAGCTGCTGAGCAATTAGTTTCGTCTTTACGGGACGTGTGTTCTATTCTTGCACCCAGGGCCGGAGCCAGGGGCGAGTCGGCATTAATGAGGGGCGGTCAAACTGCACTTCAGCCCTTTTCATTTCATCAGAAAACCTAACTTATTCGTGGTGCGGTGCTTAAATTTTCAAGCTCGCTTCGCTGTCGAATGTTAAAGGTTCTTGTTGTAAACCCACCGTTAAATAACTTAACATTCGTAATGTTGCAATAATTATCGAGTTAAATTTTCGAGCTCACTTCGTTTTCACTTGGCTCGAAGTTGTCAAAAAAGCGGGTTTATCCGATCTGACGGTAAAAAAACCGTTTTTTTTTCAATAGATATTATCCTGAAACAGCTTATAATGCGTAATTTTAAAGGGTGGCAAATATTGTCTATGCCCGGAGCGACGAAATTGCTATATCGGACCCAGCTTGCACCAAACAAACTTGTGTTTCGTCTCTGTGAATGTCCTGCGTACGTGAGATGTCTGTTGAAAGAGACACTCACTTCCTCGGAACTAGAAACTTCAGAGTTCATTTGTAGCGTAGTGCACAAACATCCATTTCCTAAGTCATTGCCACAGTCAAGTGGATTGACTCAACCTCGACTCAGCCAAATAGACGGTTATTTGTAGCGTGTTATTTATGACATTAATTTTGTTTTCTACTAGTTTTAAAGTTTTATATTACCTTGATTTTTATGTGTCTGCGGCAACTAGTAATCATGTAGTCTAAGAGTAGTAGTATCAATCAATTTTCCAAGCTCCTCTTGGCATCCGGTTAAGTTGAAACTCGGCGTACTTATATAACTTTGGTAACTTTTAAATTATATGGTAGGTACTACGGAACTGGTCTCATAATGGAGGCGGAAGCTGGCCATAGCAACTCCTCAACCATAGACGATAGCATCATCGAGTTTGGGCTCATTGGATGTGTATTGACAACTGATATTACATTTAGTACCTTTCAGTTCAAAAAGCTTGTTTTAAAAATATTTGTTTCACTTTTTAGGGTTCCGTACCCAAAGGGTAAAAACGGTACCCTATTACTAAGACTCCACGATCCGTCTGTCTGTCTGTCTGTCCGTCTGTTACCAGGCTGTATCTAGACAGTTGAAATTTTCACAGATGATGTATTTCTGTTGCCGCTATAACAACAAATACTAAAAACAGAATAAAATAAATATTTAAATGGGGCTGCCATACAACAAACGTGATTTCTGTGCCGTTTTTTGCGATAATGGTATGGAACCTTCGTGCGCGAGTCCAACTCGCTCATTTCCTTCAAAAGAACTCGGAATATGGGTGCTAGACCATGATTACTTGTCAGCACATTCAACTTTTCTGGTATACTAGCTGTCTATCTAGCTATACAGCTCGGCTATTGTACAAGATTGCATCAAACATTCAAGTTGCTATCTAGTAACTGCTGTAATAGGTAGTTAGTCAGAACCACGTGTGCTGATAACTAGCGCCTTTGTTATACTAAACACTAAGACTCGAATGTGAAATGTTAATTAATATTTCTTCTCATTAGTTTATTGAAATAGTCTCTACCAGTGGCGATATGCTTAACCTAGCTTCTCACAGAGTCCCAGCAGTGGGAACGTTTAACAGCTGGTTATGCTATGCTTATATTCGTGGTGATATTGGAATGTCATCCAATGCCCCATTCTAAAGCCTTCGTACTATGGGCATTTAGCTCTTAACAGAATATTAGCTAATAGATCATGTTCCCACTGCTGGGACACAGTCATCCTCTCTGTCAGAGAGAGTGACATATAATTTACCACGCGAGCAAAGTGCGGGGTGGTGGATGAACAATCATGTCTTCGGAATTTTGGTTCTCAGACATGCTGGTTCCCTTCACCGTTCTGAGAGCTGTGGTGATGACTAAATTAGTTACTTAAAAGTTTAACTAAGTATTGCCAATACGAATAAAAAATTGTAACCTACTTTCGAGAAAAGTACCATTTACTTTATTGGTGACGACTTTAGTAAAAATAACTGTTACTTTTTATTAAAATTTAAGAAACTACGATCTGATTAAATGAGTCTGGCAAACGTAGGGATTTATTAATCTAAATCCATCTTTGAATGAACTAGTCAGTAAAAGTTAATAAATTATTGAATCCAAGTTATAGGATCCAATAGAGTTCAAAATGGCTTGTCTCCAAGTTCGGTGTTACTATTGGCACGAAGTACTAGATAAACACTTCAACACATTGACAAGTTCGCTAGCCTTTTACTAACTCGACAGTTAACTTCAAGTTCTTGTGCTGCGATCAATCTGTTTTAAGGAATCTTAATTTGCGATCTGTCAGAACTGCAGCTGCTCTAGGATTGCTGTGCTAGAATTAATAAAGGATTCCAGAAAGAAAAGTTGTGAGGATGGAGGTTGGAACCAATCTTGCCAAGGGATATCGTGTAACCCTGTTTCTGTGGAAGTCAGATAGGGAATCGCTCGACGTATAATATTGGAGCTCAGCTGCTTCTAACATAGTTGGGCTATGCAGATTGATTGATGTGCTGAACATACAATCACATTATTTATTCTATGATTTCGCGTACCAGAATACGTCAGAGATCGTTATCTTCAAGCTATGCTTCTATGTTAGTCTGGCAGTTAGCTATGAATATGATGAATATTCATGCTAGGTTTCCTTTAATAGTAACCAGACCATCATCACTTCCTAGGGTACCGAAAACAGGACAACGTGTTTTGAATGCTTCTTCATAATGTTACCTAATGGCCGACGTGAACAATCCTTTACATTTTGGCATTTAGATCATCAACATCGCCATATGTGGGCATAGAATGCCACTTTGTCTAAAACCTCTTTTATTGTCCAGCTAGAGCCTCTTGTCCATTCATCATCCATCCTCATCACAAAACAAATGACAGTCTGCCAATTGGCAATCCATGAACAAATGAATACTACAATCAGCTAAGTCCCAGATCTTGAGATAACCTCCTTGCTTAGTGGCACTAGTGTTATTGTAGTGCCAAATTGGCACTGTAGCTAATACAGCTGTACTTGCATCCGAAACGGATGTCATATGATTTAATAGATGTATGCAAGAATATCTTGTATTGTTAGGTGTTGAATACAAAAGGAAAATGGTTATCTTTGAGAACGAATACGGGGATGTTCCAACATTGCTTTGGTTCGGTCGGTTGAATTTTGGAAATTTTATGGAGGGTTACTTTAAAAATTATTCTGATAAGGCCCACTGTTGATGCCATGGACACACTCACGGAAACGGAAACAACTTAAAAAATAATAGAATATATATAAATAACAAACAAAATAGTAAAAACACAGAAGGTGGGTCGAAGTATGTATAATTATGTGTAAGTATAAAACACATATATAAACGTATTAAATGTAGACCGTCGTCTGCGATGCTCATTTGTCGAAACCATATATAGACAAACGACAGAGTACGCGGACCAAAGAGAAATATATATTAAATACCAGGCAGATTTAATGCGGTAAAAACTACGCAGTCGAAATCGTATTTGACAGTTTCCCATCCGGCAGCTAAACTAACCCATAGTTTGTCCAAAAAGAATAGGTAATTCACACTTAACCACTAGTAAACATTGCCTTGCTAACCTTAACATCAGTTACCTACAACACAAACTGTTAACTTCAATATAACCTTAATAACAAACTAAGCAACAAAGTTATTGTAACATAAAATAAACTCATATCCTAAATCCTCTAAGTAGGGTTGCTACTTGTCTATGGTACTCTAATATATTGTACTCAATTTCTTGAAGGCGCACTTTATATTTTACGAAAACAATATGAGTACGCTAAACTAATGGTTGATTGATACTGACTTTGAAATTAATAGAATTAATTTCTGTCTCTTCAACATTAATTTAGTGTCTTATGCAAAGTAGTGGGTAAAGAAAAAGGTCTGTATTAAAATTGATAAAAAATTTAGTTGGTAATTTATTAAAATGTATTTTTTACAAATATAAAAAGACTTAAGTAATCTATTCTTTTTAGAAGGCTACGATCGGCAACCCTGCTCAACACATAGCCCTTACGGCACCCCATAAGAAGCGATGGGGCTCCTTCCCTTAGTAACAGATATGAACTCGCTTGTAATGTAAAATCAACATCGGAAGTCGTCTTTTGATTAGAAACATGATTAATATGCATTATGGGACGTTTTGATGGGCTTCCGCACATAATCATGAATTTAATGGATCTTTGGGAAGTTATAAAGTTTATAAGTTACGTGATTTTCGCTAGCTGGCCTTTGTGAATCACGACACACTGACAAAAAAAATAAGGTTCACGGCACCCGCTGATGGTGCGACAAAGATCCGAGCACGCTGTTTCGTAGGAGCTGTTTGGTCCTGTAGATCAATTTAAGAAAAAAAACAAAGAAAACTCATCGTCAGATCGTTATATGTCTCATAGAATCCGTCTGCAGGAGCTTACAGACTACCATGGAAAAAGCATAATCAGTCTAAACCTGTCCTATTGCTGAGACACAGACTGTATCTTCTCAAAAAGAGGGAGTGGGAAAAATCACCACGAGGCCCAGGCTACCTAACTAATACCTACTTTTAACCGACTTCAAAAAAGAAGAGGATTGCTGCAATCGCATGTCTGTTTATTGTTTATTGTTCATAACATAACATCACGCCGGTACGCTCTAAAGGGATACGCAGATGTGGACACCCTTGTACTCTCTAATTGCACCGGTTGTGTTCAAGTATCATGTTATACTGGCATAACTGTGGGCATGATTTATTTACCACAACTAAAAAGAGAAAAATAAAATCTTTTTTTACCAAAATATGCAACCGACTTCCAAATAATAACACTATAAAGTGAAAAATAACTTCCATTTCGGAAGTCGGTGACAAAAAACGAAAAAACAAGAACATTGTATATTTGGAATTCGGTTGTATTTTATGATAAAGAGTTTTTTTTTAAACGGTCAAGTGCACAATTTAGTTATAAATACGCTGGCACCTTTGACACAATTTTATGGTCTTGAGAAGACTACTATGTAGCCAGATGTGCACTGTTGGGGTACCTAAGTACCCATGAAACAAAAAGCTATAACTTAGTACTCTCTAGCATCCATAAGCTTTTTAATAACCCTGTACTGCTTCACTTTATTTCGCCAAAATCCAAGCAAAATGCAGTTTTAGTTGCACTGGGGCCATACATTCAACTAAGTATTTCTATTCTAAGGATTTTAAAGCATGGAATAGCTCTTAGTTCCAGGCTAAAATTTTGGCTAATCCAGCTGCAGAAAACTGGGAAAACGGAAAAGCAAATTTTAAATATGCTGGCAAACTTACTACTTTTATAAAAGACTTCAAATTTAAATCATGTGTTTACTTTGTTCTTGAATAAGATGTGATGAATTTTTGAGTGATATTGTCATCATTATAATTTCAGCCGAAAGACGTCCACTGCTGGACATAGGCCTCCCCCAGATCGGCTATTATCAAGATATTAATTCATTATTAAAGGGAAATATAATTTAGCAAACCGTACTGGAATAATGTCTGCTTGTTTAATACGTAAATAACGATGAGAAGGTATACGTCAGTATAAAACCCAAATATTTCATAACCGTTAGGGTCGAAAGGTTTGACGATAAAAAATCACTTTGTTCAACTTCATGGGCATGAATGGTCGCGCTTGGGGTCCCCAGCAAAAAATACTATAGGCATTTGTGACCCGCAAAGATGAATAGTGTTCGTCAGATACTTCATGAACTTCTTCATTTTTAGGGTTCCGTTCCTCAAAAGTATAAAACGGAACCCTTATAGGATCACTTTGTTGTCCGTCTGTCTGTCAAGACCCTTTGTCTCGGGAACGCTTAGAGGTATCGAGTTGAAATTAATATCGTATACTCAAGTTTGCTAGCTGTGAAAAATCAAACTTCTAGATCAACGCTATCAAGAGATACAGCTGTCAATGACGCTTATTTTACACTCGGAAGGCAATCAATATCTACAGGGTACTTACCGTTGACCTAGTATCATGAAATTTGGCAAGAAACAATGTCATTTAGCACAAGTAAAGGAAAAAAAAAACGAACACCATAAATTTGAACCTACCTACTTCAAAAAAAAGATTAACTTATTTGCAGTTGGTAAACTGACCGCGACTTATGTGGATGCGCGCGACCGCGATGTATGGGGACTACAGTTCTTCAATTCTGTTTATCTTATCGTTAGAGCAATGTTCGGTGCCCTCATAGTTTATGAACCTTAGTAATGTTTTTAATTATTTTGGTGAATGTAGCTGTTTGTGTAGAACCCTCAGTGCGCGAGTCTGACTCTTACTTGGCGAGTTGGCAATCCGTCTGACAAACGTGGTAATTATGTAAATCACCACTGACTCGTTCGTTGTAGTTGCCATTTTGAGGCCCATGGTCATACAACAGTAATTACAGGCTACCAATCTAGGTGAGAATTAATCATAGCCACCAAGAAATACTAATTCAATCGTCTATTTAGGTACTGTATACAAACATGCCACGTGTTGTTTTTATCTTCACTATTTTAACTAACCCGTTCAGCAGTACTTTATATCTATTTACCTGTAATTTAACACCGTAAAAACTGATTCACTTCCGTACACTTCAACATAAGGTTCAGTTGAAAACCAACGTCAGGCAACTCCCAGTTGTCTGGCATTTTGCTGAACTATACCTTTTAGGCGCAGCCGCGGGGCACACTATGTAGAATAGAATAGAATAGAATATACTTTATTGTACACCATAAAATTATACACATTTACAAGAAAAACTGTATGTTATTGTTTAAAAATTAAGTTCCCTTTTTTTGTATCTACATTGTGTGTGCCAAATAAACTAGTTTCCTTTCTTCTTCTTTTCTTCGAACAGACATTTCAATCCCAAATTGAATCTTCAGTAATTAAATAGCAGTTTGTTCTCTATGGAATTCGAAGATAAATTGATCAAGGAACTCGGCTTATCTCTAACAATAGTTTCTATTTTACTGTTCGTTGAGAGCTTTCTGGTCGGATTTGTTCATTCGATTATTCTGGGAGTTTTTTTAGTGTGCTCTCGATTTTTGTAGCTTTTAATACTGAGAAAGGGAAACATGTTAAGTCGTTAGATTCGCCTTTTTTCCAAAGATTTGAATATATTTTTCAGTCAGAAGTCCTAAAGTCAGACAACCAGTATTGTCAAGGGATATCGTGGTACCAACTGACTGGATTGTAGGCAGTCACTCGATGTACTTACTAGTATACAGGTACATCAGGTAAGATTGGAAACCGATCCCAACTCAGGCGCAACTAATCTTGGCAGATTTATTAAATCTCTAGAAAAACAAGGTTTATAGTACCGTATACTGTATTATCTCTTCATGCTTTTGAAAACTTAAGAATCTTCAACAAAGTTCTAATATTAATAATTTCCCAAGTATTTACCCCAGCCATATAGCAGCGGTAAATCCTCTGTCTCATCTACCGTGAAACTTCAGAGCGTGTAGTATTTTAAGCTAGAAATACCCACCTTAAATTAAAGGTGAAAGCTAGTGTGGAACTACAATTTCACCTGCAATAAAGGATGCCGGTTGAAACCACATGCCACGATATTGGGGCAGGCTAGCAATGCAGTACAATGTTGCATTGCTAAACACCTTGTGTACAGGGCACGTATGTCGAATATCATATGGCATACCTTCCGGATGACTTGAGAAAATAGTCTTTACTCTTTAGACTCTAGAAAAGTGACATTGTATCATTGAAAGCGTGGCGATAGCGTTTGTCAAAAAGGCAAAGTTGTATGGGTTTGACAAGCTTTATCGAAAAAATCACATGATCGATATAGATCCCTTACAATTTGTCATTTCGATATTCGCCGTCGCTGGTAGAATGACACTTTGTCTTCGAACCTCTGAACTAAGCTATGAGCATTCCACTGCCGAAGCATTTGTAGGCACTATCGCAGATACATATAGCATTGTTTGCAGAACCGCGCCGTATTTTAACTCCGTGTTAGTACAGTCTACGAATCTCCAACAGAGCAGGTTGCCCAGTTTGTCTTTAGATCAGAGTTTGAAACTTAACCATCAACTTCATTATAACGGAAATAGTTTAGGCACCGCATATTTCCGACTTCCTCCATTGTTGGTGTAACACAGGGATTAGGAAATACTGAACTTTATTGTTTGGGTGATGCCTAGGGTTTATGCAAACAAACTGGAGTAGGATTTATATCATCTCTTCTAATATTAAAACGAGGTGAAATTGTTTGTTTGTATAAGATGATTCCTCTGGAAGCCAAATACAAAAAAAATACCAAGGTATTTCATTAATAATAAAAAGATTAATAGGTTCTAGATTAAGTAATATCTGTTAATATTCTACTTTTCGTAACAACGTGTCCGGTCACATTTTTAAGACAGGCACTTTATTTTGAGTATTTTTTTTCTCACACAATTTTAAGGAAAGTCCTTAAAATTATGAAAACATTAGGAAACCGGCATGTCGTATCCAGAACCAAACATTCCATCCACACTGGGCTCTCGTGGCGGATTACGACTCATGCCTTCTCACGAGTCCTAGGAGTCCTGTGGCCCGGTAGTTGACATTTTATAGGCTGATTATGGAATGCCTCAAGCTGCCGCTGAAATTTCTCAGAAGCAACCCAAAGTCTAGACTTATGGGTGATGGCAATACGCCCACCAGATGGGAGTTAAACATTACTAGTAAAAAGTGGGTCAACTATATCTCTGCCTAATCCTTTCAGGAACACAGGCGTGATATTATACTATGCTGCTACTGATATAAAAGTATTTGATCGACTATTAACCCCCTGAATTCCACTAGCATCGATCTATTTAATACAAAACTGAACATCGTTAAGCATAATGAATCCCACGATGATCAAGTTCAATTTCTGTATTGATTGCTGAATGAAGCTCACGAGATGAGCTTGTTAACCTATTAATTATCGTAACTGCACTATCGACTGCCAATCTATGAGCGTATACGGGTATTCCAACTCCAATGAGACCTAGATTAAAAGCAAACTAGTCATTAAAGACTTCATTATTAAACCTTTGTTCCTTTAATTATTAGTTTCATCGTTTTGGCTGGGAATAAATTTTCTCACCAGATTCTGTCAGAGGCTTCGTCAGCGTGATATCTATTTAGTCCGTCAGTTAGATACCTAAAAATATAGGACACATATGTTTTCTTTTGCCACGTAAACAAAAAATTACCGACAATACAGTGCGTTGAAATATCGTGCGACGACACGGTATGCTTACTCTTTATACTGACAAATTGACGTCATAAGCCGCCACTCCTGAACTTTGATGCGCTTTGTCTTTGTCAGTTTTTATTTATTTGATAATCTCACTGACGGAGTAAATAGAATTATCATTTTTCTATCCAGGATACGTTCCTATTGCCCCAAGGAAACATACACCCGGGTTGAAAAAAATGGGAAAAAATGGGCTTCCCATATATACCCTAATCCAAGGCCCAAGACAAGTGACATCCTATCATCGAAACTCGATAGGTAAAATGCCAAAAAATTATGGGAATGACAAACGCTATCGAAATGTCACGTAATCGATCCCTTATATTTTGGCATTTCCACCATCGCCATCGCTGATAGAATAACACTTTGACATGTAACAGAGTTACTTTCGCATCAGTACATTAATAAATCTGTAGAAGAGTCGTTTTTTCAACATCGAAACTATAAAAAAGTACGGCCAAGTGCTAGTCGGACACGCGCACGAATGGTTCCGTACCATTATCGCAACAAACGAAAAAAAAACATGTTTGTTGTACGGGAGCTTAAATATTTATTTAATTCTGTTTATAGTATTTGTTGTTATAGCGGCAACAGAAATAAATCATCTGTGAAAATTTTAACTGTCTAGCTATCACGGTTATTGAGATACAGCCTGGTGTCAGACAGACAGTCAGATTGGCGGACAGTGGAGTCTTAGTAATAGGGTCCCGTTTTACCCTTTGGGTACGAAACCCTAAAAAAAGAATAGCCAGGGTGTTATAGAATAACCAACAGAACCCTTTTGGAATTTTTGCCTGTTTGGTTGTGCACGCATCTCGTAAAATGTACGAAACCAATGTAGACGACTTTATATATAAAAAATGTTCGTAACATGAAGTATTAATTAGTTTTTATTTCATCGCAATCGGTTCACTCTATTAAAAGCACGATTAAAAGTTACATGAATTTAAAGTGTTCATGAAGTAAAATATCACAACACACCTAATTCAGATACTCTGCCAGTTGGACTCCATATTCGATAGATGGCGTTGTGCATTTGACGTCATTTTCTGAATGGCGGTTGAAGATGAAGACAACTGGGCTATCAGCCCAGCTAATCTTGCAATTTTACCATACTATATTCTTTACCATATAAAAGTTAGCCTATAGAACAGAAAACTATATGTTTCGTCTATAAGTATGTCCCTAGTCAGCACTAACCAAGGATAAACTTAATAAATGTTGTCTCTCCGTACGTGTAGCGTATAAAACTCAACGATTTATTACGCCTTATCTCTCCCATGATTCCTTTTTCCTAGTACAAAATCGGATCAGTCTGTTTGTTTACTGTCCTCAAGGTTTCTAGATCAAGAACACGGAGAACACTATCGGTTTTCTACAACCCACTCCTTGTATGTGGAAATACACTTGGTGGCAAACTGGCAATACGCGAACTTGTGAACAAAGGGTGCAGGGTCGGGTAGAAAACAGCGGTATGTGCGCGTTCAACTTGTAAACAAATTGAAAAAAAATACAACATACAACCGGAATGTAAAAAAAGAATGTACATTTCTGAGGACCTATAACAAACAGCCCTAGCATAATTTCTTACAACAGTCAAATTAAAAATGAACCTAATGTGTAATTATTCACTTAACCCTGTTAAAAAGCTACTTGGCACCTATTCTCATTTAAAATATACAAGGAATAGCTTTAGTTAGTTCACAAGTTCGCGTTTAGGGCTTCGGCCACATTTCTTGCCGCTGAGTGTAATAGAATCGTATTTTTCTTCGTCTCCTTTGTTTGCGACACTTGCTGTGTGCAATGTTTATCGTCCCAGGTGATGTATGAAACATGCGAATTCATCCATAAAGCATTAGCTCATCAATGCATTTACGTAGACACCGGTAAACTGTTATCTTTTCTTTGTAGAACCTGATTCATCATTTACAATCATGGCAATGTAATCAACATTGCAATGTCACCGCTTTTAGACAAAGTGACATTGTATCAGGATCTGAGCGCTGGAATAACATTCGCTGTTGATAAAACTAAGAAAAAAAAAGTCTGATTGATTAAATATTAAAATCACAGATATAAATCTAACTAGATGACGCAATTGTATGTACTTCGCATATCAATAAAACCGGCCCAGTGCGAGTCGGACTCGCGCACGAAGGGTTCCGTACCATTATCACAAAAAAACAGCAAAATAATCACGTTTGTTGTATGGTAGCCCCACTTAAATATTTATTTTATTCTGTTTTTAATATTTGTTGTTAAAGCGGCAACAGAAATACATCATCTGTGAAAAATTCAACTGTCTAGCTATCACGGTTCATGAGATACAGCCTGGTGACAGAAGGACAGACAGACGGATCGCGGAGTCTTAGTAATAGGGTCCCGTTTTTACCGCTTGGTTACGGAACCCTGGAAAAGGAGTAAAATTACGATCAATGATCGTACTTTGAGCTTTCATTTAGCATTATCGTCACCGGATATCCACAGAAATCTTGAAAAATGCCTAATTATACCATATTGGGCTTTAAAAACTGTAAAGAAAAAGTTGGTAGAGGCATTGAAAATATTTTCTTTCATTGGTAAGTTTTTTATGTTGTCTGTGAAAAAGTAGCACGCTTGGTTTTCATACAGATGGAGGGACTTGAGTCTGTGATTAAAATGATCTAGAACCCCTTGTCAGTGTCGAGTAGGAACTCCTAAAACAAATCCAATGTGATTCTAGACTAAATGCCACTTTAAACTAAATCTGATTTAGGAACACAGAAGGGGCGATCCCGTCAATATTAATCGGGCATAGCTCCAATTTGAAGTTACAACTTCAACAAATCTTCTAAAAGAAAACATAGTGGAAATCGAGTCGTGTGTTGAAATAACCATGTTGAAATAAGAGAACGATTTGAAATAACGACTACGATGCATAACAAGAAACTCGATACTTTTGTGCGTTATTTGTAAACTTAGAGGAATTGCGAAACTGGGCCCACGTGAAACGCCGTCGCTTATATTTCTGCTTAGTCACAGGTTAGGTTATATAATTAGTTTTCATTGCTTGATGGTGGAAAGTTTATAAACATTTTGTATTAATTTATTAAAGACACGTTGTAAAAAAAACCCAGACGGGAGTCTGTTGGAGGCGAGAAGGACATGCTCGATCTATGATGCTACGATTGGGGGAGGCCTATGCCCAAGCATTCGACGTCCCCCGGTCTAAGTGAAAGTGATGATAATAAACATTGACTGGACTTAAATTAATATAAGTGTGAAATCGCCGCACCGTAGTGATTATTTCTCGTACCTTCTCTGTATGAGCAGACGCCTTTGCCCTGCAGTGGGTCAATCAAACTCACAGGTTAGTATTACCACGGGCACCCAACGCGAAGAAATAAAATTTGGTTCAAATAAATTGCACTAGATGGCGTGATAAGCTTCTATTTGTTATTGAGTTTCGTGAAATATTAAAATTTTCTAGAGACGATCATAAAAATGTATTTTCTTGTTTAATTAAAACTCTCCTCAGCACAAAATTAAGGAATATTGGGCATTTAATTCACATTTCAAAGATTATTTGAATGGATCATTTAAAATTGATTACAATAGATGGCGCAGTTTTAAATTTCTAAGGCACCTACTCGATTTTTTTAATTTGTTTTGTAACACATTTTGGTACAATTAAACTGTAAAAACGTGCAAAAAATACTCTATAAAACAAACCGTCGATGCATTTAAAAAAAAATGTTTTGCGAACCGAATAAACCCTGTTACTTGCAAGTCGCTGCTAACGCCATCTATATCCGTGGAACGAAACCGAACGCGATCGATGTTCTTAGAAAAATAATCAGTTTAATCAGACGAAAAACGTCGGCACGGTTTCTTTGTATGGGATGAGGCATCTGTATGCTAGTATTATATTGTCTATGGTATTACTTTGAAGATTTCGAGCTAAAAATCAGTTTTGCTTTGACTACTTTTCTAATATAAATGTAACTTACCAACAAACTGGTGTATACGGCTTAAAAACTAGTTAAAAAAACCGGCCAAGTGTGAGTCGGACTCGCACACGAAGGGTTCCGTACCATTATCGCAAAACACTGCAAAAAAATCACGTTTGTTGTATAGGAGCCCCCCTTAATTTATTTTATTTTAATTTAATATTTATTATTTTTTGAAGAAAATATACAACTAAATATTCTGTGAATATTTCAAGCGTCTACCTGTTGCCGTTATTAATATCGAGCATTAAACGGCAAAAATATCACGTTTGTTGTATGGGAGCCCCCCTTAAATATTAATTTTATACTGTTTTTAGTATTTGTTGTTATAGCGGCAACAGGAATACATCATCTGTGAAAATTTCAACTGTCTAACTATCACGGTTCATGAGATACAGCCTGGTGACAGACAGACAGACAGACAGACAGACAGACAGACAGACAGACAGACGGACAGCGAAGTCTCAGTAATAGGGTCCCGTTTTTACCCTTTGGGTACGGAACCCTAAAAACGGTCAAACTTGCAGAAAAAGTGTGTTAATAATTTCAAGTGCCTCCAAATTTTTTGGCTTGGGAACATGGCGCCAGCTAGTCTATAGTACTCGTCTTCTTCAAAAAAACCTCAAGGGTTAGAGCGACGTGCTCAAGTACCGATACTGGTGTCAGCGCCCTCTCAGATGTTCTCAGGTACCCCTTTCTCTGGTCCAAAAACTTGACTTAAATTAGAATTCAGGCAGCGAAATTTACATCTTTGTGGCATTACAAGGACTTTGGAATTGACTCCTCGGTAAAATAGGCTTGAATGATCGCTTTTCGAATCATGAATCTTGGATTCTAACTTTCTTTTATTTGTTAGCGCTGAAGAAAATTGAAATTAAATCAAATGAACTGTAAGTAATTTTTCAACGAAATTATTTTTAAGTAAAGGAGCGTGTCTTTTTGTGATGGTGTAATTTAAGCAAAAAAAAAAAACGTTTTATAAATATTCAATCAGACAGGATTATTTGGATGAAGATTTCTTTCATTTCGGGATTTAATTTTCAGCTTTCCATTTTATATTATTTGAGCTAGACAGTCGAGTAAAGTGATATATTCACGAATTAAGGTTTTTAGTGAAAAAAACAGATTTCAGCAGGCATTATTTATTCGAATTAGAGCGAAACTTTTGTCATTGCGTGACTTTCTAAACAATAAAGTTGTCTGGTCCGTAGCGGGTGTAATACATCATCGCTTACATTGTTATTTAGGGCTATAAAGTATAATTAATTATGTCATTAGAGGAGCCAAATACAGCAACAGGTACAGAAAGTTAGAGCGTGATCGAAGGGGCCACGATGGCCCTACGGGTTGGAAATGGTGACTCAACTCTAATTGACTGTCGCTGCTTGCAGGTTATTTTAACAACCACTCCCCTTAGGCCGAATTTTCACCTCTAAATTATCGCAGAACTAATGTGATAAAAATTGTCAAGCACTTGTTATCTGCTGTGATTGGCTGTTGAAAATTCATTCAACCAATCACAGCAAACGCGTGCTAAAAAATTTGTCACATTCATTCTGCGATAATTTAGAGGTGAGAAACTCGGCCTAAGGGGAAGATTTTTTAAACTTTTTAGAAGAATTCTGGGATATTAATGTGGAGCATTTGTAACTAAATAAAGTAACAAGTACTTAGTGTTATAACGATGTGTAACCTTTAATTTAATTCATTGTCAGAGAATAAATGTTCTTATTGTTATAAAACGATTATATTATTTACGACAAACAACACATTTTGTGGCAAGTAACCCGTTATCCTAGTCGTTTTTCTTTTTTTTTGCGCTGGTTAATCATTCAATGACTTCTCCCGCTCTGGGTGAAGCGGAAGGGCGTGTCAGACTTTTACTGACTAAAACCCACCCATGTTCCTTCAGTTGCAGCCAGAGCCGCGGTAACTCACTTTCAATATCCGGGACCCTCGTTATCCTAGTATAGTATTTTGTCCTAGTGTGAAAACAAAATAATTACTTACCAGACAAAGAGTGTTCTGATTTATCGAAGTCAAAACCAATACTTAAAGTACACCAGGGGTAAATAAAAACAAAATGCCACTAGTGCTTGAGAGAATCCATTTTCCTCCGACATCCTCAAGTGCTCTTACATGTGCACCTAGTAATACAGATGTGAATGTCTGTATGGGTGTTTGTCAATCTCGCCTCAAAGGCTTAACGGACGAAAAAATATGGCTTACGTATAGGCTAAGGCCTCTCACACATTCTGAATTCCTCTCTGAATCCAGACTCTGAATTCATATTATTAATTAAGAAAGCCCGGCAACGCATACAATTTCACTATGCCCCACTCATTCTGATTTTTGACAGGCGAAGTCGCAGCACAGTACTAGTATTAGTATAACATAGCGCAACAGTACCTGGTCACAGCTGTAGCCAATTAGCGTCTGGGAGATGTATTTCGTAGCTGGATAGATGTTGCAGGATTGGCTACTTTGCTTTTAAATTGGTGTATGGATAGTAGTGGCATGTGCAATTGCTGGTCGCAAATTATAAGCTATTTCAAATTAGTTTTAGCTTGTTTTTCTCACTTGGTAGTGGGCATAATATTGGAAATAGATTTGCCGTGATAGGACATTATTATACTGCCTGACATGAAAGCGAGTTGACAATCTACAATCGATAACGCTAGTAGATAACGAATCAATGTATGGGAATGACACATCTGAACGTTAAGTCACGTGGTCAGACCATACAAATAGAAGGCGTTAACGATTGTAGAAAGAGATTCGATACGACACGTTTGTAACTTGGCTAGGGGGGCTGAATATAAAACGCAATATTAAATTAGCCATATCAAATTGCAATAATTACTTTCGCAATCCGAAGGATTTTGGAGGAAATTAATCCATTGACTCGTATATTTGAAGTATTCGTCGGTTACAGCGTAAATAATACATGAATGCTGATGAATTTGTTCAAATAAGCCTATTTGCCAGTGATGGTACGAGTTAGTTACACAATTACCCAGCAGGATAGCAACTACAATGATCAAAAGATACTTCTGGTATAATCTACCAACCCAATTTTCAAAGATAGTTGCCAACTATCCAACACAAAGAAAGGTTCATTGCACAAAAGTGATGTAGCAGATTTACGTTCAGAGGCGGCTCAAATATCCGTCGAGGTGAGGCTTACGTTTGATGTGAGGGTCTGTGTGGCGTTCCCATTGATATGATGGAGGTAGATTTATGGTTTAGTAAGCTATAGACTGTCTCTATTATGGATTTGTTCGATAGAAGATAGTTTTTTATTATTGAAGGGCTCAACTTTGACCAATATAATATACCTTCTTATTTTCGTTTCGCGCTACATCCTTAATCATACTGTTTCGGCCCAGTATGTGGCCCAGTTATTGCATTGATTGGCCTTTCACCACGATGGTGCATCCAATAAAACATCTGGTGGTAAGCGTTGATGTGGCCGAACATGGAGCAAACTAGCCTAGAAGTAACCTATTCACTATTTACTTGAAAGACCCCCAAGTTATAGCTACCATGAACCATGCCCGATGTTTCGTAACATACACATTAACATACCTTGACCGAAGGACTAGGCAGAGATGAGATCTATTGTACTTCAAAATTTCACCAGAAATGTTTACCATCAAACGGGCACAAAACCAGACTGCCGACAGCCCGAATCCCTAATCATTCTGAAATCATCTCCACTCGTAACAATACAAAATACAACTCCAAAACGTTTTCAATTAAATAGAAGACAGTGAATTCAAACTGGAACACTATTCGCTAACAATTTCTCAACAAAGTTAAGCGAGTTTCTAAGATTTACGCGTGACTTGGGAACTTTTGGACTTTGACACCCGCTGTAGGTATGTTTTGTCAAAGGTATCTGGGTACACTGGCACAGGAGTTAATGGTATTACGAGCTAGGTGCTAAGGGCACAACTGCAAGGGGAAGACATCCTACCTACTATACCTATTTCGATCCTTTGTAGACGGACGCTGGTTTTTAGGGTTCCTTACCCAAAGGGTAAAAACGGGACTCTATTACTAAGACTCCGCGGTCCGTCTGTCTGTCTGTCTGTCCGTCCGTCTGTCACCAGGCTGTATCTCATGAACCGTGATAGGTAGACAGTTTCACAGATGATGTATTTCTGTTGCCGCTATAACAACAAATATTAAAAACAGAATAAAATAAATATTTAAGTAGTTTTTGCGATAATGGTACGGAACTGCGAATCCTGGGTTTGATTGCCAGGCCGTGAAAAGTTTATAGGGTTTCTTTATTTTGTAATTTGTCAGTAGCAGCCTGGAGTGTGAGAGTGTGTTAAAACATAAAATTTATTTTAACGATTTATTTTCTGTCCGTTTCAGGTACCTATTGAACTTCTTCATCTTTTTTGTTACAAGAAACAAAAAGACAAGGTAAGCGATGTGAGTATGATCTCCGCCCGATAACAAAAAAAATAAAAGTCATTGATCCGCTTATACAAAAAACTATAATTACGTAACTTGAAAACATGATTTTTTGTATATGGAGATATTTTGATAATTTTGATCTCAAATGAAAGGAAGAGGCGTAGAACCATTTTATCCGTTTAAACTATGTAAATCGGTCCGCGTGTTTATGAGATAGTCAAGGACGCCCCTTACCGCGATACGTTTGTTTGATCGTGTTAGCGACACTGCCTTTACATTTTTTTCGTATCGTTTTTTAAATATTGGAATACATTGGTAGACAGGTGTTAACGACTTTTAATATTTTGTTATCTGGCGGTGACTTTTAGTCTAGTCTCCAACTATCATATCACAACTAAATCATTTTCTTACTGACTGCCTCGTTGGTCTAGTAGTCGCAAGCGCTACTGCTGAACATGAGGTCCTGGGTTCGATTTCCGGGTCGGCCAAAGTGCTATTCAATTTCTCAGTAGCAACCTTGAGTCTGGATTTGTGCCCGATGTATGGCAATAGGGTCTCACCCTATTATAGGAAAAATGTACTAAAATGTCCCTTATATTTCAAGGAATGCAGGTTGTATGTTATGTTATATCAGGATCTCAGTCTTGGGATCTAGACAAAGTGACATTTCATCAGCTACGGCGATGGTCGAAATGCCAAAATGTAAGGGATTGGTCACGTGATTTCGGTAGCGCCATGTCAATTCCATTTGACTTTTCGCCAACCTTGGGGTCTTTAAGTTAAGAGTGAATAGGTTACTTCTAGGCAAGCGTGCTTCACCGTCGACCACATCATCGCTTACCATCAGGTGAAATAGTGGTCAAATGCGAGCATATCGATAAAAAAAAAAAAATAACATTCCCATACATTTTTGACTTTTCGACAATCGTTGTCGCTGATAGAATTTTACTGTGTCAAGAGGTTCTTCTTCTATTTCATAAGTCTACATTATTATTCTTGTAAACACTGTTGCTTGCCCTGAGGCCCTCGACAAGTAACATTCTATCATCGAAAGCGTGGCGATAGCGATTGCCAAAAAAGAAAAATTGTATGGAATTGACAAGCTATATCAAAAAATCACGTGATCTATCCCTTACATTTTGACTATCACCTTCGCTGACATCGAATGCCACTTGTCTAGAGCCTCTGGTGGCAATTGAATCGGTGAAATGGCCATTACATTACATAAGTTATTGAGGATCCATTCAAAGGATGAGTGTTTTGTCGTCATGTCTGTTTACCTATTGTTTTGTTGTAGGAACTCACGACCGGACACACGACTGATCGTGTTTATTTGTTTATTATTCGGTTATTAATAGTCTGCGTTATTATAATTATGGAGTTTTACTATCAAGTAGTGACTAGTCCAATCGAGAGCTATAAACCAATCACACTTATTTCTGTAAGTAAGCAGTGTTGCTGTGCTACTTATTAAAATAGGAGGAAGGAATGTGCTGGTGTAACTCAAATGGGATCTACAAACACTGACATAAGACGATTCGATTTTAGTTAGGGACTTTCCTGAAGGCTCGACGCGATACAATTAATATCACACCGATAAGCAATTTTGACATTTTTAATAAGCAAAATTAGAAGAACGTTCACATGGACGCAACGCGATCAATTCAATTGCAATGATTTATTATACTTCTTTGGGCCTTTCTTTCTAATTACCTTCAAAATTGAGGCAACTGCAATGCATGTTCTGGGATTTCTTAATGGTTTATTTTTGATACTATCTTAGTAGAATAGAAAAGAATATGCACAACAAACGCGATGTCTACAACGTAAACGCATTAATTTCCCAAATAGAGTCCTAACGAATTATTAACCAGTAACTAAGTGTTAATTAATATGAATAGCATTAAATTATTACAGCACCCGACTGAATAAATTCTGACAAAGTTTCTGTAGTTTTGTGAACAAACAGTTTAATGTTAGGCTGGCAGGCTAAAATGGGACAACCATGTGGATACACGAATATATATCATTTATGTTGGAACCAAAGTTTTTGGTAAATAATGTAGTGTTATGAAGGGACGCTGAATATATTGTCTTTATGCTTGTGACATTCGTGGCCCTGTTCTGATTTTGTTTTTTCTTTTTTAAAGGCTTTTCTTTTTCGACTACCTCTGAGGATTTTAGAGGGAGACCACATATACACAGGATAAGTTTGAGAGGCATGCTATCAATATAAAATTCGATGATCAATTGTAATATAGTATAATCAGTATGTTCCTACTACTGTGGAAACATGGGTCATGGGCCTTCTCTCTGTGACATGAAGCTGACCGTAGACCCGAGTCCGTAGTCCACTACATAGGGTTAGTACGGGTTTATGGAACGCGTAACATACCGGTTTCCTCACGATGTTTTCCTTCACCGTTTAGATCAATCGTTTGTCTAAAATCTAGAGCTTGATCACACTAATCAAGGCGAAAGTTTGTGAGTGTGTATGTTTGTTACTTGTTCACGCTCAAACGGATCTGGAAGGAATTTGGAATAGAGATAGTTTATAGCCAGGCCATAGAACATAGGATATTTTATTTTTATCCAGGGAATATGTTCCCTCGGCACAATTTTCAACTTTTACGTGGGCGAAGCCGCTGGCAGAAGCCAATTTTTTTTTAATTTAAAGTATGATTCAAGCAGTGATGCTATATACCAAGGGATACTATAGTAATGTAAAAACGTTTGTCACATTATCACACCGTTGTTGGCAGATCTAATTTACTTGGGATAAGTGAGTTCGTACATAGCTTCAATAAGATAAAATTAGGTACCTAATCTAATTTACGAATCCCATGGTTAGAAAAAGGGACGGGTTTGCCTTGAAACTGGACTACACACAGTCACACAGCCCAGCCTACATGGTGCGGTACCAATTCCTAAAAATACTGCCAAGTATCATTTACAAGAAATCGTGGGTAGTATTGAAATTTATCACGCAGTTTAATTAATAAGTAAGGTCAGCTTCCCCGAATTGTAATTAGCTAATTATCGCCAATATACTACATTCGTGGACTTTGGAAACAATACTTGAATAAAATGTAGGTAGGTAATAATGAAGAATTTAGTGGAACTGGGAATAAAGTAACCTGGGTGGATAGGTTTTATTGTTTTAAAATAATATAACCTGCCCCTGTTTGATAAATATGTTATTTTTAGGAAAAAATAAACAGAGAGAAAGAATAGTTTAAATAAACGCATGTGTCCCACACAAAGTTATATTCTACCAGGAATAACGTTTGTCGAAATGTCAAAATCTATTTGGAATTCGTCGACTTTTTACACAAATATCTACTATTTGTGTAAAAAGTATTTTTATATTTCACTTTTTAGTTGTACCTAATATGCAAGTTCTATAGTAAGGTATAATCCCAGAATAGATTACCCGGATAACATGAAACTTGAACGTAACCGGTGGAAGGAGAGTGTACCAGGATGAACTGTACATATCTGCTAATCTGCGTACCCCTTTAGAGCGTACCGGCGTGATGTTATGTTATGAAATGGTGTAAACAGTAAACAAATCCTATTGCAGCAATCCCGAGAGATTTAAAAAGGAGGAGGTTCTCAATTCGACTGTATTTTTTATTAAAGAGTTCTGTTGTATATCTCCGAAGTTCCTCATCAGATCTTAAACAAATTATAATGGGACCAATTCGGTAACAAACTCAACAAAAGAAAAAAGATTTTTCCAAATCGGTTCACAATTGACGGAGAAATCGGTGAACATATACAAAAAAAAACAAACATAGAACTTCCTCCTTTTGGGAAAGTCGGTTAAAAATATCAAAATTGTATGGGATTGTTAAGCGATATCGAAGTGTCATTTTAAAATGTTTTCTATTCTATTCTATTTGATCAATCCCTCTGCTTTTGTCATTTCGACAATCACCACCGCTGAGAAAATGACAGAGTTTCTGGTCAAAATACAACGATAGATATTTCACGAAAACTAATACTACATTTATTATTTTATTAAATAATAAGTAAATTCAACCAAATCAAACATCCCACGCCCACATTAAAATTCAAAAACACATAGGTACACATCTGAAAGTAAATACTCAGTTATTAAAATATAAAATATAACGCGCAAATGTTCTCGGTCACATAGTAGGTAATTAGATAGGTTTACATTTAACAAAGGACTGGGCAAACAACGGCGAAGGACCTAAAAATAAAAAGTGCTTTCCCAAAGGAATATTATTCTGTAGGTATCTGCCCTAAAAAGCTTAGAAGTATGGCCGAATTTAATTGGGTTTATATAATAGGAGGTAATTAATTTATAGTAATTAATTTTTAAAAAATGGTTCTATATCAATTTACCATTAAGGTAGTTGTTTTTTACAATATCACTATGCGATTCGTACGCGTAGGTGCAGTAATTATGTCCCCGCCAGATAACAAAAAATATTTTTTTTTGAAAGTTATTGTACCTTACTTAACTTGAAAACATGATTTTTTATTTAATGTGATATTTTGATAATTTTGGTCTTAAATGAAAGGTATAGGCGTAGAACCATTTTGAAGTTTAAATCATGTAAATCGGTCCACGCGATTATGAGATACTAACATATTACTGAATGCCAAGTGAAAGGGTCATGGAGGCCTTTTACCGTGCCTTTACCGCGATACGATTGTTTTGATCGTGTTAGCGACACTGCCTTTACATTTCTTTCGTATCGTTTTGAAATATTGGAATACATTGGTAGACAGGTGTTATTGAGTTTTATTTTTTTGTTATATGGCTGTGACTTTAGATCCATACATACCTCCGAATTTATATTCTAGAGTCATATTTGTAGGTATGTATTGGGACTCAAGAATATCAGCGTTAACGATTGTCAAAATGTTAAAGATGAGTGTACATGAATTATTGTTTTCATCAATTTTTTTTCTTCTTTTGACATCTTTGTCGCCGTAAGACTGCCACTTTGTTTTGTTAGGCTAGGCTCTCAGGCAATTCTTGTCAAACGTCGACCGCATCATTGCTTACTATCACTTGAGGAAGTGGTAACTGGCCGACCTTGCAAAAGATAAGCTCTGCTTTTGTACAAGAGGTAATTAGCCAGTTTTTAGTTATAATATTCCTACTTTACTAGCTTCTTCCAGCTGCTTAACCCGCGTGAAAGTCGGAAGAAACGTTACTCTCGAGATAAAAAGTACCTCTGTCTATAGTCTATACCATACTACATCAAAATTGTTTATAGGTTTAGGCGTCAAAACGTAACAGACAGAGTTAAGTACTTTCGCATTAATAATAGTATGGATTAAAATAACCAGATAATTTATTATTTGACAAGCCTATAAATTAACGGCAACGTATTATTATCGCCAAGGTTATGTACCTGCTACAGTGTTTTACCTTGAACAGTAAGTAATTTAGACAAATTCCTATTGAACCATAGATATTTCAAACTACCAATGATTTTTTCCTATAATTTCAATGTGCTGTCTATAATTTTAATTAATTACCTAATATTAAAAGAGAGAAACATTAAAGGTATTAAAATTCAGTACTTTTGGCCATTTCTTTTTTCGTATTCTTCAATAACGGATTGGTCGGAGAAGGCTACTTACTGGGAAGAATGGAAGGCTATTGGGTAAACCTTTGCCCAGCTGTGGGACAACAGGCTGACAATATTTTTTTTCTATTTCTAGAATTGACCAGCGATTGACCAATAAGCTCTCTTGCACCACATATCACTAAATTGTGTATTTAATGCTAATCAATTTAGACATATTTTTATTTCTGTCAATCGTTAAGAGATGAGAGGTCAAGAATGATGTTTTAAAATACCTCTGTTTGTGGTTTAGTATTGCCACGGGGTCCCAGCGCTAACAAAGAAAATTTGGTTCAAATAAATGTCACTAGATGGCGCAATATGCATCGATTTGTTATTGAGTTGTGTGTAAAATTAACATTTTCTAGAATTGGTCATTAAAATTGTATGTTTTTTTTTAATGAACTCTCTTAAGCACAAAATTATGGAATATGGGGCTCTTAATTTACATTTCAAAGATTATTTGAACGGATCATTTAAAATTGATTCCAATAGATGGCGCGTTTTTAAATTTCTGAGGCATGCTGTGCTGAGACATTTAGGTACATTGAAACTGTAAAAAGATGCAAAAAAAATACTATAAAACAAATCTTCACTGAATTTAAAGAAAATAGTCACGAACCGAGAAAACCCTTTTACTTGCAAGTCGCCGCTAACACCATCTATCTATAGACGTGGGACGGAACCAAACGCGATCGAAGTACTTATATAAATAAACATCTTAATCAGACGAAAAACGCTAGTTACGTTGGCACGGTTTCTTTGTATGGGATGAGGCATCTGTATGCTAGTATTATATTATCTGTGGTGATGCGTAGGCATTTGATGAATTAAAATATCAATTCCTTTTTCAGAACGAAAATAATATGTGATGTTCATAAGAAATGGAAAGTAACAATAAATCACCCTTTGTCAAGGATTTTACGAGCTCGTGTGGAAATAAAAATCCCTCAGATAGACATAAAAAGGAAATATATATCCCTGCATCAAAGTCAAGGCAAAGATGGAGAATTTGATATTCATATTCTGTTGTTATTAAACTTCGTTTCAAAGACCCTAACTTCTACAAGTAATAATTTTGTGTTAGAAGTTAATTATTATGTTGGTGATCTACGTAGGTAGTTTATTTCTACGCTTTGTATATTTTAATGAATTAGGTGTACGTACTCATTATTATGAAACGTGACATAAATATGAACCAAAGTGTTATCTCGTATAAACATACTCAGTTCTAGATATTTTACACATCTAGACATTTTAATTGAAATGAAAATTCAGTCTTATTGTCTTATAGTTCTCATCATCATCAGCCTTTTAAATGATCCCACTGCTGGGACACAGGCCTCCTCTCTGTGAGAGGGAATTGGCCGTAATCCACCACGTGGGCCCAGTGCGGGTTGGTGAAGTGAATGTCACAAGTCTTCGAATTTTTGGTTCTAAGACATGCCGGTTTCCTCACGATGTTTTCCTTCACCGTTTTGAGAGCAGTGGTGATGAATTAATTAACACAAAGTAAAGTGCCTGCCTGGGTTTGAACCCACGACCTACATCTTGTAAGTCGCGGCCGTTACCACTGGGCCTATGCTAACATTAGAAAATTTATTGTGTCTGTGCGGATGTTTTTTAATCAATCACGCCTCCATGGCTGAACCAGATTTGGTAAAATTTGAACACAGGAAAGTAGACCATAGCCTGGATTTGGACCGTTACCTCCTTTTTATCCTAGGAGTACGTAGCCTTGGGATAACTTCCGACGATCACGCAGATGAAGCCACTTGCAAAGGCTCGTTCTGTATAATATAACAAAGTTACTAAAAAAAATTGTGTATTGGCACTGAATTTGGCCCAACTATGTATAAATAAACTAAAAACAACCTGTAACTAAACCAAAAGGCACAACAGGAAAGAAACGTCAGGAAATGAAATCTGTCAAACAAGTTTTCTTATTTAACTTTATTACATATTCTGTGAGTGTAACTTCCGAACCTATTTTTAGTTTACGTTTTGGAAATACTTTAATTATTCGTACAGCTAAGGAGTGGAATTCCCCGCTGGAGTCTGTTTCCCGATAGCTACAACCTCGGGGTTTTTTAAGTCAAGAGTGAAAAGGTTACTTCTAGGACAGCGTGTTACACCGTCGACCACATCATCGCTTACCATCTGGTGAGATAGTGGTCAAGCGCGAGCCTATCAATAATAATAATTACAAAAAAAAGAAAAAAAAGAAAATTTCTGCCCTTTCTTTGTACTGCAGGGCAAAAGTCTTCCTTTCTTCCTTCCGTTCCTCCCGGCTTAGGGCAATTGGCACATCCCGCCATCTTCGCCTGGGTCTGCCGCAATGTCGCTGGACATTTTGTGGGACCCTCAATTTAGCCCGGGATATAATTTTTGTTAAGTAACTAAGATATTTAAGCCGTTTCGTTAAGCCGTTGGTCCCGGCTGTCATTTGAAGATCTTTGACAGTCGTTACGGGTAGTCAGAAGCCTGAGATCTGACACCAGTCTTGCCAAGGGGTATCGTGCTACCCAGTTACAGGGTTGTGGAGGTCAGATAGGCAGTCGCTCCATGTAAAACACTGGTACTCAGCTGAATCCGGTAAGACTGGAAGCCGGCACCAACAAAATTTGGAAAAAGGCTATGCAGATGATGATGAACTAAGATATTTTTTTATTGACAGTTCTAATTTTATGACAGAAATATGTTTTTTAAATGTGCATGAAGTATGATAGTTGGGTCAATACTCATATAAACGTTAAATAATATCTTTTCAAGAACATAAAATAAATGCGATATATTATCTAATCAGTCTTGTGATATTCGGTCATGTCTAAAAATGATAATGCTTCTTTACTGTTTTTACACACACATAAAAATTCTCACTCAATAACATTTCAATATATATAAACAATGTCCTACTCATCAACTTCTTGCTTTTGTCCCATCTATACACAGGTTTCCTTCTTCTGTTTTTCGTTTTTTTTTTCTTTTTCTAACCATCACGATTTCATTAGCTCTCCTTTCTTTATGTCATTTCTCACACAATCCATCCATCTCTTCTCCCTCTCCGTACATACACTTCTACTTCCCTAAAATCATCCCACGTCTCTAAATTTTCATCATAAAGAAAAGAATAAAAAGACACTGTCCCAAACGTGATTACAATTTTAGGTCAGATTTCCTCAAGCTATTTTTGTACCCTTCTCTATAAGTAAGTTGAAAGCAAATACGCAAATACATACGAGCAGAAATGTACAAAAATAATGTTCCGTAGTGTCTCCTGTTGCTTTAGAAAAACATTTTCATGCCCCATAATTCAACTGTTCTTTGAACGCTTCTCAAAGATTCCATTTCTATCGATTGACTATCGCGAAAACAACACAAACTGTGCAATTTACGACGTATCAGTTAATACCACAGATAAATCTAACTAGATGACGCGATTGATGTACTTCGCGTGCCAAAAACGGTGTAAAAGTACGATAAATGATCGTAATTTGAGCTTTTCATTTAGCATTATCGGCAATATTGAGCTGTAAAGAATGTATAGAAAAAGTTGGCAGAGGCTTTGGGAATGTTGTAAATAAATTTGTTTTTAAATTGTTTGTGAAAAAGTGGCACGCTTGGTTTTCATACAGATGGCGGGACTTGCGTTATCTAGTTAAATTTATGTCTGTGTTTAATACAGTACTTCATATTTTTCTTTTAATACGTAACAAGACCTACTATCTAACTATTATCAATGTGATAATAAAGACAAGCCCCTACCCAACATACTGGCCCAATTTCTTCTTTTATCTTTTACAAGATTAAATGTTCAATATACTTACTTTTCAGACCTAAAATTTTCATTAAATTTCTGTCCTTGCCCTCTATAAAATAAAGCTCATTATTAAACACATTGTTTTCTATATTATTAGACCGTTAGGGTCACTTTTACTGTTTTAATTGGCAATTCTGGCCCTGAAACTGCTAGGGATCATTTTCAGCAGTACCTAAAGCTTTTATGAAGTGTGTAATACCTAATATTGTTCTTGATTATAATTTAATAGAATAAAGGAAAGTTTAGATTTTCATTATTTTGCGTGGGTAGTTAGAACAACTTGTAGGCGGGCTAAATTGCCTATAGGAGTTTTCTTAGGAACAATGGTACTGTTCACGACCAACTAAGCAGACTTAGATTACAGTATTTTAGAGATAACTACTCAAGAGGGCCTAAACAAAGTGACATTCTATCGGCGATAATATTTTTTATTTATTTATTTAGTTATTCAAAATTATGTAAGTAACACCTTAACAGCTACAACGCCAATGCGATGCTACTACCACAAAGATACAATAGAAATATAATTTAAAATACCATTAAATACAATTAAAATACTACAATTAAAATAACAATCAAAATATAATCAATCATAATATTATAAATACAATTAAAATCCAATTATAATTCAACTAAACACAATAAAATACAATTAAAATACCATTACAATCCAATAAAAAATTCAATTAAAATTATTTTTCACCATTTTCAATGCACTTCAGTGCTACTCTTGTGAACTTCATCAGGCTACAGTGAAATATATCTATCTCATTCGATATATTATTTAATAATCTTATGGCGCGTGACAAGGGGGCAAACTTGTTCAGGTTAGTTCTATAGGATGGCTCCAGTAGCGTTGGCGTGGGGCGACGCGCGCCCCCGCAGCCGGGCGGCACACACAGCCCCAACTCCGCTAATCCTCTCCTATATGATCCTTGCATCCCTCTGCAGCCGGTTAAAAAGTCTTAAATGAAGTTATGAATAAGTTTGACCTGCGCCACCGAAATCGTCATCATTCCCAATATTTTGAATTTCTATTAATTGCTAACGCTGCTAGAATGTCAGTTTGTCTGGAGCCCAAGATCAAGAACCCATCTGAGCGATTGATTTATCGAAATGAATATTAAAACAGCCTTTCTAGAATCACAATCTTTATCAAATTTATTCTGTAGTTAAGCCTTAAGAACAATCGAAACAGATAGAACGAGCAACTTAATCCTTTATGGATTACGCAAGGATAAACGAACACAAAATTCATCTTAAGTTACATTTCTTAGCCAAAATCAAAACAGAATTATAATGCCTTAACAGTGTTGATACTGCTTGCCTTTCTGCTCATCCTTTAAAGGCAGACAAGCCGTGAAGGCAAACAAGGTGTTCAGTTAATCTGGCGTCAGCCTGCCACTAACTTTCCCTGTCTGAGCCGCATGAATTAATTACATTTTAAAGTTGCCAACGGTACCCGATTTGTGAGTCAAACAGTTTGGGGATACGGTTATGGAAACGACATTGGCGACAATCGTTGACTTCAATGTGCCGTTGTATTGATCGATGTGAATGCAGTATAGTCTAAGCGGCAAAAGTCATTGGAATTAATTTTAGCATGTTTACTGCTACCTGGGCGAACCGACGACCTGATGAAGGCTGCGGGACACTGCTGACTAAGAGAAGCGGACGATGTGGCCATGCTTTCAGGCAGCTATAGCTGTCTATCGGCTGAAATAATGAAGACGAATATATAAAAAAAAAACCACGATCAATCAAATAGTGTGGGTGGATTGCTTTATTCTAGCCTGGCATGGAAAATCTTGATAATTTTACTCTCAAGATCCCAATGCCAATCGCTAACTTTTCTCTACTGCTTTAAACATACTAACCAAGGGGCCTGCCGTTTGCAAATTTCGACACGTAGATAAATAATAGTAACAGAACAGCGTCGCGTCGATTAAAATATATCATCTCTGTTATGCCAATTTATTTAAATTTAAGTTCTGCTTAAACAAAAATCCATTGAGTAGAATCATCCATTCAAATCTACAGATGCAGCGAAGTCACACACGCTTGCATTAGACGAGTGTTCCCCACAATAGTTCATTTGAAGTCTCCCAACTCAATTGCCATTCAACGCCTTACAAACTCGACTATTGTCACTTCATTCCTTTCCAATCTACTAGCTTGTTCTTGTTATTAGACGTTAGATTTACGAGTATATTCATGACGATACTATTTAACAATTTTCTGAGAGAAAATGTTGCTGCACTACAACTATCTAATTAGCGAAACGACCATTCTCATTACGGGACGAATGGATCATGTTCGTCTCGTAATGAGTGGAAAGAAACCGCCACGACACGATATCGAAAATATGGTGGAAAATAAAACATCTACAAGGTAATTTCTTTACAATAGTATTCCATAAATGTTAACAAGCTAACAGATAACCAGAAATGTATGATATATTATGGAATATAAAAAAAAATATTTGAAATCTCAATGGATTGGCAATCTAGACAATCTTGAGCGGGATAATATGTAAACATATGAAGATAATGTTCTGTTACGTCCATTTGCGCCTCTTAGTTTCAAAATTGGCAGACTGGTCATTTCTTATACGTTAACTAATATATACCTAAAATTAAATTAAATATACCTACCTTAATCATCAACTGCTGGACAAAACTGATTTGGGGCTTTAGATTCAAGTTAATTCAAAGTCCAAATGCCAAAAAGTTTCGCATTTACGTGATATTTCAGTAGCCCATATAACAAAATAAATGATTGATTGATTGATTGATTGATTGAACAATTCCATACACTATAGACTTTTCGACAGTCATTATCGCTGATAGAATACCACTTCTTGAGGTTCAGATCATTGGCCATTCGGATCCATTCTTTATAATTACAACCTTGCGAAGATCTTTGCTCCACCTAGCCTGAGATCCGAGTCCATTGACATATACATTATACACCCAAATTATTTCTCAAACCAGTTCTGAACTTTTTATCTCTTGAACTTAAGAAACCAGTACTTAACCGCCGAAACACTGTTTTGCAATAAGCATTTAATGTACAAGTTGCTGTATTCCCAACGAAATGTGATATTGGTGTGAAAGGTCTTTCTGAAAAACCTCATTGATCAAGTGAGATTACGTAAAGTATGTTTTGATTATCTTCAGACTGCCGTTTTAAGATGTGGTAATAAATTTCTTGGTATATCGGGGCTTCATTCGCGATAATTACGTAGAAAATTTGGCTGATATATAGGACTGAGAGCAATTTGTCTTAGGTGAAGAAAGATTTCAAGTCCTTGACGCATAACTTGAGCTCCATTGTTTTAAAGGTCGGGGTTACTCAGGAATTCAAGATTAAAGACTTAGGAATTCTAGGTTAAGCTCTAACTTAAGCTGTGGTTTTAAATTTCAGTACAGCTACTGGTAAAAGGGATTATCCCGCAATCGAAGCAATGTTTTCGTAAAACAAGGCCCTGAATTTCAAAGAGGGACAGAATAACAAACCAGGCCATAAAGTACGGAAGAAAATAAACGATAAAGAATACTAATATCAGCCTATAATAACAAGTAACGATGACACGAGGAGAGGAGTAAATGACCTGCGAGAACTTTTAGGTTCCGTACACTACTCAGGCTCTATACTATCTAAGTGACATTTTATTAGCGATAACGATTGTCAAAAATGTATAGGATTACAAATTTATGGGGTTATGGTATGTATGGCTACCGAAATACCCCGTGATTAATCTCTAACATTTAAGACATTTGACCGTAGTTATTGCTGATAGGATGGCATTTTCTCAGATTCTAGATCTGTCTGGACATCTTTGTCAATGGCTAAGCTGAGTGAAATGCCACAAAGCTTTGAAAGACCGATTGCATGATTAATGAAGTCATTATTATTAGACTTGGGTAAGATTGACACAAATCATGGAATCGTGTAAACAGGAGAAGGTATATGCCCATTGCTCACTGCCCAGAAGTGATTTAGAACTAAACGCTAATTATTATTATTAATATTATTTGGGAATAATATTGTGAAATCAGCTAAGAAGTAGAATTCCCAGCAGAAAACTAGGTTTTCTAAACTGTTTGCATGCCTTAGTTAAGGTAGTTAGTATAAGGATCATTACATTAAAACTCAACATCTGTAACTTGTACCTACTTTCTGTGCAAATAAAGAACTATTCTATTCTATTCTGATAGTTTTAACCCGGAGGTCATTAATTCAAGAGTAAATAAGTTAATTAGGCAAGCGTGATCCATCGTCGACAACATCATCGCTTACCAACAGGAGAGATAGTGTTCAATCGCGAGTGTATAGCATAAAAAACTTCATTGTTATCATCAATAAAAGCTTGACCAGCTTCGTCAAAGTAATAACAATAACTTTAGGCGTACAAATTGCATTAAGATATGCGTGTACACCGTACCTTTCATTTTTACCTGCGTCTCCATTCAATAGAGAAAGTTATTAAGATCACGAGGTCATTAGGCCGATGTTCATTTGTTTGTTTGTTGTTATTTTTGCATATTATCTGTTGGTAGAAGTCAGTGACACTAGAATGCAAGGTTTTTGTTAAATGCGAAGTTGCGCATTGAGTAGCTTTTGTTTTATCATGAAAGTGACAAGATAATAATATAGTAGTCACAGCGGATCTTTGTGTCTCTGAAGTTGGCTGCAAGACCCTGCGCAGTTGCTATTTAGCATTGTATAACTGCCGCTTTCATTCGCTTACGTTGGTCGCAACGTCCTATCTCGCTTCCTCTATGCAGTATACTCTATGACAATCTGTTTGTTGCGCAATAACCATTGCGAACCCGCAGAGCTAACTTCAGAGACTCAAAGATCCGCTGTGACTACTGTGCATGGGTTGTTTTGGTTGTTCATGAGTTTCATGACTGAACGTCGTGTCTTAAATGTATACCTGGTCATTTCTCAAAAGGTTTTCTTGTTTCGCATTTCGTGTTCTTTTCTGGTGTTTGCACGAGTTTCTTGTGGATATTCCTTTTTATTTTGTGTTTTCTTCTGCACCAAATCTTCCTCGCGGATCGCTAGTCTCCGCTGAGATTGACCGCCATGGGCAAAATTTAGTCTGGAGTGTACCTACTAGTTAGTCTGACAAAGAATCTTACCGAAAGGGTGTTGTGTTGTGTTATCCAATGGTAGTCGAGATCAGATATTCAGTTATTCCATGTAAGTCACTGTTGTACACTGTACTGCTGATGCCGGTTTGACTAAGCCAAAGGCAACCAATTGTAAATTGTTATTACTTTGGTTTTGTCTAACAAGATCATCAGAGAAGTAAAGAAGTGTTGATTAAAGCTATTTTTACCCGACTGCCGAAGGAGGGTAATGTGTTTATCAGTCTATGTATGTATGTAGGTATGTATGTTTGTTCCTATGTGGCGTTCTAGAGACCAAACGCGTTGGCCGATTTTGATGATTCTTACGTCAATCGATTCGTCTTAATTCTGCGAGTGTCACTGGCTACATTAAAATTGGAAAATATTTTTTTTCTTCCAATCCTATCGTGTGGGGTATTAAGATAAAGGATTTTAAGAGGCAATTTCAAAAATATATAACACTTATATGTTTAAATGTACCTAATTCTAAAAATAAATAACTTAAAAATTATAAATAAAAAAAGTTAATTAAAAAAATCAAAAAACCCGACTGCTTAAAAAGCAAACTAAAAAGACGTAAACAAGAAGAAAATCATGCTGTGCAGTCGGAGGATACATATTCGCGAGCTGGCTGACCAAAACCAGATGTATCCTCCATTTTCTTCTTGTTTACGTCTTTTTAGTTTGCTTTTTAAGCAGTCGGGTTTTTCGATTTTTTTAATTAACTTTTTTCTCTTGAATAAAACATTAATACTAAAGGTTAAAGGAAACCTCATCCCATTGAGGCATCCTACCTTTAATGACCCTTATAGTACGGTTTCATTCATACTCATTAATATCCTACCCATATCACAATACTAATAACATTATTAATGCGAAAGTTACCCTGTCCGTCTGTCTGTTTGTTACTTTTACAAATCTTAACATCTGAACTGAATTATTTGAAACTTGGTAAACCGTTCAATTAAGACATAGGATATTTTTACTGGCAGAAGCTAGTAATATTACAAATGCGAAAGTAACTGTCTGTCTGTAACCTTGTCTTTACCTAACGGCTGTACGGATTTAGATGAAACTGGGCCACGGGTAGACAACGGTAATTGGTGATCGGTAATCGGTGATTGAGATAATTTCAGACTGTTACGCGGACGAAGCCGTTGTCAGAAGCTAGTTTTATATAAATTGATGCTCTGTTACCGTTATCCTTTTCCTAGAAACTCGGAACTTCGTTTAATATTCATGTTTCCACCAGCTTGTACTAACTGATTGCTAGTCTGCAGACATACTTCTGAAATAATGTCAGATTTAAGTTAACCAACAACTTAGGTTGAGGATTAAGAAATAAGTGAGTGTTTTGAATCTTTGTTAATTAAACTAATTTGTTCTTCTGTTGAGTGGTTGGGAGTTCTGTTAAAATTTGTGTGATGTGTTTTTTACCAGCTAAAAAGTATTTGGTTACCGGGTTGTGGTCAGATAGGCAGTCACTCCATGTCATCATCGTTATTATCATCACCGGCCTATTAATGTTCTCACTGCTGAGACACAGGCTTCATCTCTGTGAGAGGAAATGGGCCATAAACCACCACGTCCGAAAAAAATCGAAGACATGTAACTATCACCAACCCGCACTGGGTTGGTGATCGTCACATGTTTTCGAATTTTTGGTTGTAGGATATGCCGGTTTCCTCACGATGTTTTCCTGACCGTTCGTAGAGCATTGGTGAGGAAATAATTTACATAAAATAAACCACCACGACCTACGACACGTAATGTCGGGGCCGATACCACTGGGCCACCACTGCTCTCCATCTAACATAATGGTATTTAGCTGAATCTCGTGAGACTGGATGCCAACATAGTTGAGAACGGGCTAGCAAATTGTTTCTGGTCCTGTTTTTATTTTTGGACTACCCGTCACCTGCATTTTCCTTTTATATTCGTAAAAGAAGAACAAAATTAAATCTTTTTCTTTCGTTTGTGCTTTTCAGTATCACTGATTCAGTAACATTGGTGAATCATCTAACATTTATGGAATCTGAAATGCAAATTGATCCAGTTTGATTTATTTTGCATTGAAAAGGTTTCTTTCAATACTTACCTTTTTTGTTTTGTTAACCTTAAAATTATATTTAATATAAAATTTATTATATATAAGAGACACCCAGGCTTTTGGGAAACAGATTAGGGGGTGTGGGATTTTTACCTCACTAAAACCACCCCGGTGATCAACATCAGCACAATGTTTAATATTTTTGTTTCGAAGATTACCATCAACACAATGTTTAATATTTACCTACCGAATATTTTGTTTACTTTGTAATAACTGGTCGTCGAACTTTGTTAGACTTGTTGTTTTAGACGGAAAATATTCTAAGAAACCATCGATGATTGGATTTAGTAAGTAACGAGAAAACTGTCCAGTTGATTGTGAATTTTAATATAATTTTTTTAGGTACCTCCTGTAGGAGGATGTAAAGCAGGATGTTTTATTTTTCTCGTCGGGATAGACGAGATCATGTGGTGTACGTTATATATAGGTCATTTAAAAATATTACGGGTCTGAATGAATGAAAACCATTTTTCGATTCAGGGATCCGTTTGCGTAAAATTAAGCTTTTAATGGCTTATTTTTGCTAGAGTCAAATTCCCCCCCACCTATCAGCTCAGTGGTTGCTTTTAGATATGTGAAAAATTTACGGCAGTAGATATAACTAAATTAAAAGGATATCTATCACAGCTAAGTAGGCTTAGGTAATAGTCGACCAACTTATAAAATGTACTTGGAAAAGTAAAAAATTTGTCCCTTCGTTAGAGCAATGTTCGGTGTTTTCATTGTTTATGAACTTTAGTAAAGTTACCTATTTATTTTGAGGAATATAGCTGTTTAAAGGAACCCTCTGTGTGCGAGTCAGACTCGCACTTGGCCGGCATTTTTCGTCCACGTTCATCTTAATTTAATTTAAACAGATATAATGATTAACTAACTCATTTTCCTTTGTCTTGTTTCAGGTAAGATTTCAAACATAATGAAGAGCAAAACGCCGGAATTAACCTTTCAATCAATCTTAGTTGTTACAATAATAATAAGAGAATTGCCGGAAATACCTTGTCCTGGAAAATTATGAATTTCCTTGTGCTGCCGGCACAGTTTGACGCAAGTTAAATCTAATTTTCCTACGTCGACTACCGGCTTCTCAAAATGTCAACTACAGGCCAGTGCAAAATAAGTTTAGCAACAGACTTATATTTAAGTGCCGACAACAGACCTGGTGAAGGTTTCGGGAATCTGCTGGATGCGAGACGCACGGGACCCGTCAATGGTGACACTTGGAGGAGGTCTATGTCCAGCAGTGGACGTGTATCGGCTGAAATGATGACAATGGCGACAGTAGAATATAGTTGACACAGTCGGGAGTGCGCGCGGATTTGTATCCTGGGCCCCCGACTGGTGGAAGCCACAGAACTGTGGGATTTTAGTGCGTAAACTCCAACAGTAGTAGTAGTCTGCCTGTAGTAAGAATAACTACAAAAAAAGTTAATTAAAAAAATCACAAAACCCGACTGCGATCTAAAAAGATGTAAACTAGAAGAAAATCATGCTGTGCAGTCGAAGCGTTTTTTGATTTTTTTAATTTTTTGTTTTATTTATAACATTTTATTTATTTCTTTTTTAGAATATATAACACTTATATGTTTAAATGTACATAACATTTAAACATATAAGTGTTATATATTTTTGAAATAACCTCTTCATACCCTTTATTTTGATACCCCACACGATGGGTTTGGAAGAAAAACAAATTTTGGGCCCCCACAATATGGCGCCCAAAATCCGCCATTTTTATATTTTCCAATTTCAATGTAGCCAGTGACACTCACAGAGTTCAGACGAATCGATTGACGTAAGAATCATCAACGCGTTCGGTCTCTAGAACGAACGCCACATAGGAACAAACATACATACATTCATACATACATAGACTGATAAACACATTACCCTCCTTCGGCAGTCGGGTAACAATAGTACGATACATTACTAGGCATTTTGTCTAGTGATTGTAAGAGCAACTGCTATGCATCAGGTCTTTTGTTCGATCCCCAGATGGACTAAGTATTATAGGTTTCTCAGAGGCTAGGTTTCAGTATCTAGAATTTTTCTGGATGAATAATGCCAATGCAGAATTCTGCACACCTCAGCACATTCGTTCTGGTAACACAGTCGTGATGTTATGTGAGTTAATACAAGCTGCGAAATATGTACCAACCATATAAAAAAAAATATTCCCGTAAATAAGTATTTACTCAATATCAAAACGACCAATTCAAACCCAGCGTATCGATTTATTCTTGACGACGGGCTAGGTATCGTCCTGATAAGAGATAACGTGATAACAGTATGTGCTTTGAGGGGAGCGGCCTTATCGCTTGCAAAACGGACTGGACTGTGCCGCAACGTTGTCAGTACTGACTCACGACTGTACGGTCGGCAGCGCAATTAATAATGATAAATGATCGTTCATTAAGTTGGTACAATATTTTTTGTAGTATCTAATTTTCTTTTATGACCTCTGCTCTCTGCTGAATATTTATTTTACTTTCTCTTTATTACTTTAAAATACCTTTAAGGTGATATTTCGACAGTACAATATTTGTATAATGAACTCTGGGCAGTCAGACCTATGTATAACCACAGCTGACTGTTACGATAAGAGCACAGACCACAGAACTGGGGACCGCGCGTTACCTATCTACCAGTAATCTGTAATAGGGGGCTTAGCCTAGCATGAACCGGTTGCCATTAACCGGCCACAAATCTAAACTCTAACCGACAAAAACTTTACCCGACACGGGACTCTAACACCGGACCTCATTCTTAGCAGTAGTACTTGCGACCACTGAGATACGCAGAAAGTATTTTTATTAACTACATAAAATACCTTATTGTAGGTGTTGCACGACTACACATAAATTTTATGTTCAAAGTACTAACGACACATGAGAATTTCAATATTGGTGTAGTAAAAATATTTTGTTTCGTGACTTGTTGCCGACCGTACCTTTATGAGGCATGGCAGGATTGCGGGGTCGTTGGCTTTAGTTAAGTTGCAGTACTTATTATGTATAGGGATCGTTTTCAAAGGTAAGCTTAGTTCTGAATCACAGTTATACCTAGAAGATCTGAGTATGATTGTGGCTGGTTGTAGGGGCAGAGGGAGATGGATGGATTGTGTGAGGGATGAAAATTATGGCCAGAAAGGAGGTCTATTGATATGACGGCATGACGGTGAATAAAGTTGACATGTGCCGTTTATCTCAATTAATTTGGGCAGAAGAGGATGTTGGCTTATATAAAGGCGGCTCCACCCACGTGTTAGCACATCCCCAATATCTTTTTTTCTAAAGTCCCGATCACATTCCCAAGCAAGCTTTGGACTGGAATCCCCAAGGAAAAAGAAAGCGTGGCCGTCCCCGTAATTTTTATGAAATTTTTCACAAAGGCTTAGAATCGGTTTGAAAATAACCGGTTATTAAATATTATAATAGGTTTTATCGTTTATTTTGTTCGGAGTCTAAACGATTAAAAGAGCGTTTTTGAAAAGCCTAATTAACCGGTTTAGGCGGTGCGCGCGCAAATTTTGATGTCCACCTGCACGTTGACTGCATAAATACCTAATTTCTACAACATAACATCACGGCTGTATTTCCCAAAGTGTTGGGCAGAGGGGCACCTACATTCGCAAGTTATGTTTAAGTCCCATGTAATAGTGGGCGAGCCTATTGCCATCGACCGGCCACAAATCCAGCTCCCTGGCTGCTTTTGAGAAAACGAATATCTATGATTCTAAATATACATTTCCGATTTTTACAAGTTTACTTTTGTTCCTGCTAAGAACTCACGTTGTTTTGAATAACTTATGCATATTTTAAGTAAACTTCCTCGTATCTTAATATAACATTTTCTTTTGCACGTATTACTTTACCAAAATATTTTCCTTAACAGGATAAAAGTCTAAATATTTCTTTCTGGCCTCGTTTGAAGAGCTACGGCTGAGGTCTTGGGTTCAATGATTATAGAATAATCACGGTCAGTGAATCGTAACTCAGGTTTATTGACAACTAGCTGTCACCCGCGGCTTCGGTCCCGTCAACTGGCTACCTACCTACCTACCCTACTCTATCTACCTTACCCTACCTACCTTATCCTACCATACCTACCGGGTAGGTAACCTAGGCAACAACTTTTTTTTTAAGACATATATTGTGCTTCCCCAGGATGCCATCTATCCCCTTGCCAAATTTAATTGAAATCCGTTCAGTGGTTTAGGCGTGATAAGGTAACAGACAGACAGAGTTACTTTCGAATTTATAATATTAGTATGGATAACTTTACTATCACGAAGAGATACGAGAGACGAGAGAGTAGCACAAGGATATTTTGTCTCAATGATGGTGCGTGGCCAAGAATGAGCTCACTCAAAAACCTCCGATGTCGTTTCGTTTGACACGCACCCTACCACAGATAAAATATACAAACAGTATGGAAGCTACCTACAAACGCTCGAAACGGCACACTCACACAAACATACGTAACCACTCGTCGCGTCGCGGTGCTCAGTACTGACAGCACCGCAGAAGTGCCCGTGTGGTCTCGTAAGTGCGTATGTTTGTGTGAGTGTGCCGTTTCCAGCGTTTGTAGGTAGTTTTCATACTGTTTGTATATTTTTACTGTGACCATACGCTCTTCACTCAAAGTGTTATGAGGTTTTCCATCTAGAATTTTTCCGTTCAGCCCGGCAGCAATGCAAACGTGATGTTACTATGATATATTAAACCAAGAAATCTTTCCTAAACAGGATCAACGTAAAAACATTCTTCTATAATCTTCAAAGGTTGCATCGTTGATCGTTCACCCACAAACGCGTTCATCCGTCTGTCACATCAAAGCTTCCAAACAGACGCTGGTCCAATTTGAACGACAAATCTTTTCCTTGATACGGCCTTGTAGTTTTATCCGGAAATTACTATTGTTATGTTGTGTTATGACGAACAAACTGGCGGAAAAGTGAATAAGTTTCGCTGAAAGTATTTTTTACTTTCGTATTTTTTTGGCTTTTCTAGGCTATTTATGGTTTAGCCTCAGATATAATATTATATTTTAGGTAGGTACCTACTTGCTTTTTCTCGGTATAGGTACATGCACTGTTCAATCCGCGTGGTCTAACCCGCGTAACAGTGCATTTTCCGAATTGCATAAGGAAATCAGTGATGGTGTAGTTTTATGTAAGTGTTAGAACTCTTCGCATTTAAAGCAACTTTCCCCGACATAACCTTCTACAAAAAAATGCCTCTACCGTATTAGGTATAGTCTTAGATAATATAATACTGGCATACAGATGCCTCATCCCATACAAAGAAATCGTGCCGACGTAACTAGTGTTTTTCGTCTGATTAAACTGATTATTTTTAAAAGTACATAGATCGCGTTCGGTTCCATTCCACTGCTAGTATAGATGTTGTTAGCAGTGACTTGCAAGTAAAAAGGTTTCCAAAAAGGGTTACTATTTGTTTTGTTTAAATACAGTGATGATTTGATTTTTTGCACGTTTTTACAGTTTAACTGTACCAAAATGTGTTACAATAAAAACACGAGTGGCATGACTCGGAAATTTAAACCCACGCCATCTATTGTAATCAATTTTAAATGATCTGTTCAATCAATCTTTGGAATGTGAATTATGAGCCCAATATTCCTTAATGTTGTGCTTAGGGGAGTTGATTAAACAAGAACATAATTGTCATGAACAATACTAGAAAATGTTAATTTTACACACACATCTAGTGATATTTATTTGAACCAAATTCTCTCGTGGTATTTAAGATATTTAGCTTGCTTCAACATGTCCATGTTTGCCATCCATTTCTGCTGTCAGCTCACTAGTCAGTCACCCTCTTCTAGCCATACCAAACAATGAAGCTTAAATTTTCTAAGATCGTCTAACGTTTCAGGAAACTGGGCTTAATTTGGTGGAAGTCCGAAATAACTCTACGTTCTCCACAGAAAGAGTTTATCCACGTAGATAATCCCAGACCAAAACAAGTCCTTTTCTTATTTGTATTGTTTGTTATTTCTAGCTCTTACACAGAATAGGGTAAGGGTTTTATAATATCAAAGTAACGTCAAGGTCAGTCAGAGGTCTCGTGTTAAACCCTACTTGACATAAATCGTTTTTTAATCTTTTACACGTGTTCTGACCTTATCATAACTTCTTTTTATCTTAAAATGAAAGACGTAAGGCCTTCGCGCTAATCTCAATAGAGAGCGACTAAAAGCCGACACCCAATCATTACATCAAAAGATATTAAAAATTGTGGTACCTACTAAGATTTATTCTTGGACGAAAACCCAGACAAGGCCACATAGATATAAACGCCACGATATTTACGCTTTCCATACTCCTTTTCCTTCGTCCACGTTCATACATTTGGGCGAACAGATCGATTGACAGTTACAAGTAGGTACGGACTTGATCTGTTTTCAAGTACATACTCGTACCAATAAGATCGGTGTATGTTCTTCCAGGAGGCCAAGGCAAAGTGATATGATAGATCATCGACAATAATTGTCAAGAAGTCCAAAATAGCGTTGCCATGCGCTCTCGAAATGTCGCGTGGTTAATCTCAAACATTTTGGACTGTTGACTACCGTTACCGCTTATCCTACAAACAAGCCGATGCCTGCTTATCACCAATGAGCTGAGATGTTTCAGGGTGTCCCTCTAACAAGGATATCCAAAACCGTCCGTCCTCTTAATTTCTTACGCCAATCGCCTTTCATTCAGCCTAGACACAATCCAAAAAAAAAAACCATAACAGTTTATTGGTGATAACATTTACTATAATCGCCATTGCTGGGAATCGGTGGACCGTTACAGGCCCTTAGCTGGCCCTTATCAGATTAAGGACCTCGAGGAAAAAGGTAAAATGCCCATTAGAACAATTTTCCCGTACGTGTGGGATCCCAAACGGGTCCAATTATGTGCTATATGTTATGTGCTATTGCCCTGTGGCTTGGCGCGTGTTGACTGGCCTGGTTAGGTGTGAAACGACTAATGCCTGGAATTATACTCACAGAAGGGCTAATTAAGTTTAATGAAGTATTAGCGTAAGGGTTGGCTGGGATTAGGATGTTTTTTGCTCTACACGGCTGCTTAGGAAGACTAATTTCGAAAGGATTTATTTCCTCTTTTGTCTAAAAATTAACTTGAAATTAATTATTATAAAGATTTTTTTTTAACAAGCAAGAAGGCAATAATCCCCTCTTACTCATAAGTTACTTTATTTATACTTTTGATGGAAGTTTTATGCTGTACACCTTATGAAGAAAAATAGCCCAATACCCGTGACAAAAAAGGCCTCGTGATGTGTGGTGGTATAAATAATAACTTGAAAATAGGATGTAATTCACCTCACAATGAACATTGACTGAACATGAAAATAAACCTCTTTAGCTAATCTCTTGTACAATATAAGCTCCTTAACTCGCCTCCCTGTCACAGGAAGGTAACTAGCATCAATTCCGTCTTCTATTTGGCCAGGATTATAGTAGCAGGCACTATAAGTAACTAGATTCAAATAATAAAGTAACTGGGCACTCTTTAAGTAATATCTTTAAGTAACTCTTTAAGTAGTATACGGTCTACAAAATGTCTACTTACAATGAATGTCATAGATATTCGTATGTCAACCGAGACCCAAACATCATTATACAAAGTGGTCTCGATATATATGAAATTGTCAGAGGAGCTTCAGCTCGTGCTTAAATGATAACTGCCGCACCGGGTCGCTATTCAAGGTTAAACTACAATTACAATGGCGCACGGTTGGCGCAGTGGTTGAGCGATTGACTGCTGCGCTGCGTGTCGCGGGTTCGATTCCCGCACGGAACAAATATTTGTATGACCTACAGATAGTTGTTTCGGCTCTGGCTGTTTGTGTATGTGAGTTTATATGTTTGTAAACGCACCCACGATACAGGAAGAAATTCCTAGTGTGGGGCAACGTTTTTTTAAAAAAAGAAAAGAAGAAAACTACGCTTCGATATCTATACATATTTTGACTCGTCCCTGTCCTCGAAATATTTACCTACAGCCGCAGCAGATAGACCGCACACACCATCACACCGTTCGTTCGTCACTGCAGCGCGTTCACGACTCGCGTTCCGACCGTTTGTATTAAGATAGCATACTGTATAGATATCATTACCGTGGCTGAGGTTTGTCGGTGGGTGTCTGGACATTACATACAGGTACCTTGGCAAGCATCTTAAAGCCTTTGGTCCTAGCCCCAGCTGCTATTTTAGATCTTTGACAGTCGTTACAGGCCAGAAGACAAAATCTGACTGACACCAGTCTTGCCAAATGTCTGACTATGGAAGTTAGATAGGCAGCCGCCTAAAAATACTGGCAATCAGCTGCATCAGGCTAGACTGGAAGCCGACTCCAACATAATTGAGAACAGGTTAGACTGATTGTTATTGAATGTATACTAGTAAGGTTTCTTCTAGGCAAGCGTGTTTCATCGTCGACCACATCTTCGCTTACCATCAGTTGACAAAGTGGTCAAACGCGAGCCTATCTATACATCTGTAAAAATAAATAAAATTGAAGTGTCTGTATAAAATATTAAAATAATAACGTTTTATTGAATGCTTGTGATGCTTTTACATTCATATACGGTACTAATAACAAATATACGCAATTTTTATATGTCTGTCCCTCTCTCTTTTTATCTGTCTGTTTGTTCCGGGTAATCTCCGAAATTGCTGAACCGCTTTTGACGGGACTTTCACTGGTAGATAGCTGATGTTATAAGGAGTAACATCACTTCATTTTATCACGTTAAAAATCACAGTTCCTGTGGGCAAATAATAAAAACCATACGAGTTTGATTCGGGCGAAGTCGCGGGCAACAGCTAGTCAATAATAAAAATAAACTGACTAGTTTGGACTGGTGAACTAGACTGTTTAGTTTGATCAGTGATCACCCATCCACAGAATAACAATCCCCTCTCGACGTCCAGATATCAATCCGTGCGTACTGTTTTGTTACAAGGCCTAAAAAAGTTTTATCGGAACTGCTCCGACATTTTGCTAGCACCACAAAAAATCTAATAAGTAACCGCTCACGCCTTAAACTTAAATAAACCATGAAAATTGCGAAAGCAATTTATAAGGATCTTATCGCTAGCACTCTGCTTGTTTTATTATTATTTTAGGCCATCAGGAAAGATTATTAAGCCAGGGCTATATTTAAATTGTGAACTGAAAAATAAAATGGATTGTCTTCATCAGGTCTGGTACTTGCAAGGCAAGAGGCCTTACAAACTCAGGTAAGAATGTCTAAATTGTATGTGATTTTAGGTATGCTATAGAAACGACTTAGCGACTTTTGGATTTCGACGACTTGCTTTCTATCTATTTATTCTATCTTAAGACCTTACATAAAGTGTTAGGTTACATTAAGAGGGATATTACACTATCATAATATACATTATAGTCCTTGGAGCCTATTTATCGTCATATATAGTTGTAATGGAGGACAAGTCGATTGTGTGTGCTACTATTGCTTCGGCAGTGTGTATAGCAGTATTCCCAACAATAATTTTATAATTCCACATCGACGAAGCATATTTTGAACTTACGCCAAAATTTCGTTGTACTTTATTCCGTCACAATAATTAATTGCCTTAGAATTTAGAATACGGCAGTAGCTAAACTAAAAAGACAAAATCGCATAATTTTATGGACGGATTTTGTATCAGGAAATATATGAAAATAAATTTGATAATTAAATATAGCAAGACCGGGGTGTGACCGTAAGCTCTCAGAGTAAGATTATTTTGAGTGTGTGTAAGGGACCGATGTATACAAGTCATATACAAATATATAGTCATATACCTTACCATAAGAGCTTATAGTCACCCCCCTTATCCCATGACGTGTTAAAATAGTCATAGTGTGACAATGAAAAAGGGACATAACTATTTGTCTTGTATAGCTCCGTCCTGCTCCTGTCTCTATGATTCCTATCTAATTAACAAATTTCAAAAACCTTGATTCATATGTTTCACTATCATTAAATATGACTCATAGATCTATGATCATAGATATATGATAGTGTAATACACCCCCACCCACCTTTATTGCGGAATGTGTCGTGTAGTATCGAGGCTATCATCCACCTAACCTTTTCTGCAACTATCTGTCTATTGTCTTCAACTTCCTGCCCCACCTATAAGAATGTCATTCTACATAGTGACATCTGACCACCAAAATAACTGGACACCACTTACCGAGCTACTGATTTTCTATTATACGACCGTTGACTATCTGGGCTTGTTACTATATATAGTAGATAATGTAGCAAAGACATTGATATTTATACACATAAAACGCATAAGACTGCCTCTCAGTAAATTTTCAGAAACCTCTCGTATTTATCCATTGACGCTGTAATTTAGCCACAAGCTCCTTCTCAAGTGACAACCAATAAATCTAATTAATAAATAATCTATCAAACGATAAGATACTAAAATAACCGCAATACCGAAGGACCAGCTCATCGCAAATTCAAAGTCATCGATATTAATTTGGTCCTAATTGATAGTAGTTTCGTCTTTACGGTAGCAATCCCTAGTGGACGATATAGCTCGGAGTTTAGGCTTCAAACGTAACTGGGAAAGCGGGCAACATTTCAGTAACTTGGACTTTGTAATTGAAAATTTGTGAATTGAAATGGCGAATCCGAATGGATACCGTCCGATGAGGTGGTATTAATTGCTTCAACTGCAAGGCTCGTCTAGCTTTTGTAATTTGAGAGTGGTGTTATAACTGTGAAGTTAGTAAGCTTGACGAGAAAGAGAGCTAGAGAGATAAGTAAAGCCGTCGTGACTAGCTAATCAGGATCCTAATTAGGATTCCTAAACTAAAGAAGGTGTTATAAGCCTTTGACTAAGACCCCCAACCTGTGAATACTTTGAGCTTATGTTCGACGGTGAACAGTCATCTGAAACAACCCAACGCCAGAGAGTTTTGGATTTCTGAACTATGTTTCACACTACATTGTACAGCACGTTTTGTTTTGCAGTATTAGGAGATCAAACGACTACATCCCGCTGTTGATACTATAAAAAAGTGCGGTTTAATGCCATGTGATGTTCGCATTATACTACAAAAAAGATGCCATACAATTTTGTGAAACACAGCAGTATTCGATAAACGTATAAAGCTGTGTACGGTTCTATACTCAATGTATGTGCCACTATGTATTTGGTAAGATTTATCCTTCAAAAAACGTGCGGTGTAAATGTAAATAGTATACAGCTCAATCTCACTGCTATATTTAGTCTGAATACTTTTATTCCTGTAATAAGACGTACTGTATACAAAGCCTGAAAGTTTAGGACCATGTTTTCTATTAAGAAAAGCAAGAATTTTCTTACTCCACATCCAACGACATCCATATAAACAAATTGCAGGTTTTTCTGCGAAATCTTGCCAACCAACGTTGACTAAATCTCGCCTCGTACTAAACTTTAGCAGTTACAAAGTTTATGTTACTACTAATACAACCTACAGTCTACAAAACTTCTAAATGAAATAGCTAGTCGGTTACTTAATATGCGACATTTTACAATATCCCGCGATGGTTCACGCCTTCTGGGTTTTCAGGATGTCATCAAACTCATATGTTATGGTGGTCAGGTTTTATTAATTAAGTTACTACTTATAAATATGTCTTTTACTTACTATTTTATTTGTAAAGCGAGTTAAAAATTAAAGAAGAGGGGCCAGGATAAGTGAAGGTCCCGATCATCATCTTTCTGCCCTTATCCCATGTTACTTGGGGTCGGCGCAACTCGTTTTCTTCTTCCATACCGTCCTGTCCCGCGTCACGCTATCACTGACTCCTTTTCTTTCATATCACTCCTCACACAGTCCATCCATCTTTTCTTTGGCCGTTCTCTGTGTAGACTTTCCGATACTTTCTAATATTATAAAGTCTATGGTACATTACGCGGTTTGTTAGTGCATTACGCCTCGACGGGTGAACGGATAGGGATGAAACTATACATCCGAGACCGTGTCCTATGTCATAATGACATAGGACACTTTTTATCCCGGTGATACGTTTCCTTGAAATAATTTTCGAAGTTCAAGCGGGCGAATCCGCTAGCAACAGCCAGTTCTACGTAAAGTAGAACTAAATAAAATATAAAATGTGAGACAAGAATACAGAGGGTATTGTTTTAAGTAAAATAATTTCATGAAAATTCTTCAGAATATTGCACTTTGCTTACTCCTGACACAGATAATATAATACAAGCATACAGATTCCTAATCAAATACAAAAAACCCGTGCCGACGTAACTAGCGTTTTTCATCCGTTTAAGATGATTATTTTTATAAACACTTCGATCGCCTTCGGTTCCGTTCCAAGTCTATAGATGGTGTTAGCAGCGACTTGCAGGTAAAAGGGTATTCTCGATTCATGACTATTTTTTTCTTCAAATACAGTGACGATTTGTTTTATACAATTTTTTTTACACGTTTTTACAGTTTCATTGTACCAAAATGTGTTATAGTCCCCGCCAAGCTTCTGGGCTGTCCTGAAGTTGGTTTACCGCATGCGCGAGGCACGAAACGGTGCTGTTTTTGTATGAGATTTACTACTGCGCAGCCATTGTAGCCAACTTCAGGGCGGCCCTGAAGTTTGGCGACAACTATACAATACAAATTAAAAAAATCAAGTAGCATGCCTCAGAAATTTAAAACCGCGCCATCTATTGGTTGTTAATCAATTTTAAATGATCGTTCAAATAATCTTTGAAATGTGACAGCCCAATATTACATAATTTTGTGCTTAGGAGAGTTGATTAAACAATAACATACAATTTTTATAATCAATTCTAGAAAATGTCATTTTACACACAATTCTATAACAAATCAATGCATATCGCCGAATCTAGTGACATTTATTTGGACGTAATTTATAATTTAAAATTCTAAAGAATTTATCCTTTTTGCTGCAATAAAGCACTTTGCGAGCGTTTCTGCCGAGAATTTTCTATCACCGTGTACCTTTTCCTAATGCCTAGCAACATTTCATGATAATGAAATTGTTACTCAGTTAATTTAGAAAAAGCAAACAGACTAGTCTTTTGCCAGTGTCGTGGCGTTGCTAGCGTGAAAATGTAAAACTATAAAAAAAAGAGTCTAAAGCCGATAAAGCGTTTTCCATGTCCTAATCTAGGTAATGATCTGCCTGTATTCAAAATAACATCTCAATTCATTCAGACGTTGAGAGTTCAGTGATTAACAAACATAAGACCCATGGTCCAACTAGTTGGACAGAGCAGTCGGACCACTGCCCCGGACTCATCGGAACATACAGATTTTAAACATACATATTCACGCCTTTTTCCTTTCGTAGAAACTAAAGAAAGCTGCTACGATCCCTATACATACTCCTTTAGCTTAATTTGTGTTCATACATCGATTTTCACCATAATTATAAGTAGAATTATTCCCTGCCGCAGTATCTCTACGTCGACGTCGTGGTCCCTAGGTTTGTGTCGGTAGATTCTACTTTGCCGCAACATGCCTATAGGCATGTAGCACCCTATAGGGTGAGGGACCCTTGCACATCAATGCCCGAGGTCATAGTTGCTTGAAAATACGTCCAAATAATTATAAAATAAAGCTAACGTCAGAACTTCTGAGAAAATAAAATAACTTTGGAGACAATAGCTAAAATACTAAGAAGTGGGGCAGACAGTTTTCGAGAACTCGCTTTTATTGTGCGACTGCTGATGCCGAAAATGATGCTAACTGTCGTGAACCTAGTTTCACGAATGGTATTTTAGTATTTTGATTTTCATCTTGCGAAAGTTGTTCAAGTCGACCCTTTAATATTACTCGTAGTTAGAGATTCTCTTAATTTCAACTTACCGTTTTGTACTTGAGTAGCATTTGCAAGTTTCTGTGACAATAAACACTTTTTGTATCTTCTTTTATGTTTTTATTCATAAGTTGAGTTTCTTTAAAATAATAAAGAAAGAAAGAAAAAAATAAAAAGATAGAAATTTGACTCGCACAGGAGACACAAGATAAGCAAAAACAAAAAAGAAATACAATAATAATATAATGCCGTTATATCATCTTTTCCCAGCTTCAGCTGTGTTTTCCAGAATACATCACCACCATCATCATCTTAACTTAACATTACTTACATAACAATCACGAATGGTTACGCAGAGGTACACAGGACAGGACACAAGCCAGACTCCGGGCTGTTATTGAGAAATCGTAGATGGGCAAAAAACCTAATAACATTTTGCGCGACACGGGAATCCAACCCAATAGCGCTTGCGACCTAGTAAACCAACTGTACAGGCTGCATCAGGAGTTGTTTACTATACGGATCTTGTGGAAACTAGAACAAATTTCCGTGCGTTCAAGCGTTTTTGCTATAATTGGAATTTAATATAGCAGCTCACAATGTTAGGACCCATTAATATTAATGCTAATTTTTATCGGTGGTGCTAGGCAACTGGGCTTATCCCAGTTGTAAACGACCCTTTGTGCCTATTAGCCTTGTTTGTTGTCTCCTGCTTGAAAAAAAAACTTGCTTGCTTGATGAAAGGAAGTGGAAATTTGTATTTTTCCTACTCCTCCGTTATTCTTTTCTGATTAATTTCGTTGCGGGATCCAAGACAGTTAAATTCATTCTCCGGGACTTCGTTGAGTTTCATTGCCTCGGCTCTTTCCTTGGTGGTCGCCACTGTTGATTCTGGCTTTCAGGAGTTGCAGAGGTTTGGGAATAGTTCGGAGGGATTGGTCCAAAAAAAAGACCAACTAGGCAGTCAGTCTGTGGAATCAGCCATAAGAAATCCACATTACTGCAATCTTATCATTTGACTCAATAATTCGTCAAAATACAAGGATATTTCAAAGAACATGCAGTCCTGACTGCATTGACACCGAGGGTACTGCAGAGGCCCTAGGCAAGATATATTCTGTCAACGAAAGCGACGCAATAGCAATTTGGAAGACGTCAAAAATGTATGGGATTGTCAAGCGCTATCGAAGTATCACGTGAATAATCCCTCACATTTTGACATTTCGACGTCCGCCTTCGCTTATAAATATCAGTTTGTCTAGCTAGTAGCCATCATAATACAACAAGTGCAATAATACCTACTAAAAACTCGCGTTTGGCACAAAAGTTGAGTGCTAATGCAGTTTCATAGAGTTCATACTCTAATGGCACAATTGGCACTGGCACTGGATCAGTGTGTAGATCTGTATGTTAATATTATGTCATTTTATAGTTTTAATATCAGGAACTAACACTTTTAGAATGTTCTGAGTTTACTCTAGAGTAAAAATAAAAAATATGTTACAAGTACGAGCTTTTTCCCGAGGATTTGCTCTTGTGGACTATCTGGCAAGAACCGTTGATTTTTATAACCAGATGCAGCCGAGTACCAGTATTTTCATAGAGCGACTGTCTATCTGATCTCCATAACCCAGTACAGTGACTGACACGATACCCCTTCACACGACTGGAGTTAGATTTCCTGGATTCTTACTATCCATAATGTCAAAGATCTACAGATGACAGCCGGGACCAACTGCTTTCGGAGGATCTATGAACGATAGTGTAGATTTTTATTGGTGTAAAAATTTTCCTAATCAGATTCGCACTGCCGAAGATTACTTTTAACAAACCCATAGACAACTAAAAAAAATTGCATCTATATAACGTTAGTTTAAAAAGGAAATAGATCTTCGTATGCAAAGAGCTTTTGCTCTGAGAAACAACAATAACATTCTAGAATTTTAAGCACACAATCTTTTACTTTAACCTTTTCGGCTACCACGGAACTGGAGAGGTCGGAAATAAAAATATAACCCAATATTTGTTGGCCGTACTTTCATCAACTACTTTACTACTTGACGGAAACGTGGTTTCAAGATTGTACCACTAATGGCAAAGCCTCAGGATCATCTTCTAGATCAAAGTGCAGGTTTGTATGCAAATACGAATATAATATGTTCATCAAAGAAATAACGATTCTCAAAGGTTACAATAGTCCATGCTAGTACGAAGTCCTACTGCTAAAATCTGTAGTCATTTTGTGTTTGATTAAACTTAATTTTTATGAAAGATACTTGATAGAAGAGTAGATTACTGGAAATATCTAGCCGCAATTCGTTTTGATTTTATTTATTGTTTAACTTTGCCCCACACTAGGTATTTATCTTGTATAGCGTACCCGCGTTTGCAACTTTAGGCAGCTCTCAGTTAGCCGAAATATATGGGTTGCCAGGTGCCAACAGGCAATCTGGCAACCCATAGTTTGCTTTATACAAGATAAATACCTAGTGTGGGGCAAAGTTAAACAATAAATAAAATCAAAACGAATTGCGGCTAGATATTTCCAGTAATCTACTCTTCTATCAAGTATCTTTCATAAAAATTAAGTTTAATCAAACACAAAATGACTACAGATTTTAGCAGTAGGACTTCGTACTAGCATGGACTATTGTAACCTTTGAGAATCGTTATTTCTTTGATGAACATATTATATTCGTATTTGCATACAAACCTGCACTTTGATCTAGAAGATGATCCTGAGGCTTTGCCATTAGTGGTACAATCTTGAAACCACGTTTCCGTCAAGTAGTAAAGTAGTTGATGAAAGTACGGCCAACAAATATTGGGTTATATTTTTATTTCCGACCTCTCCAGTTCCGTGGTAGCCGAAAAGGTTAAAGTAAAAGATTGTGTGCTTAAAATTCTAGAATGTTATTGTTGTTTCTCAGAGCAAAAGCTCTTTGCATACGAAGATCTATTTCCTTTTTAAACTAACGTTATATAGATGCAATTTTTTTTAGTTGTCTATGGGTTTGTTAAAAGTAATCTTCGGCAGTGCGAATCTGATTAGGAAAATTTTTACACCAATAAAAATCTACACTATCGTTCATAGATCCTCCGAAAGCAGTTGGTCCCGGCTGTCATCTGTAGATCTTTGACATTATGGATAGTAAGAATCCAGGAAATCTAACTCCAGTCGTGTGAAGGGGTATCGTGTCAGTCACTGTACTGGGTTATGGAGATCAGATAGACAGTCGCTCTATGAAAATACTGGTACTCGGCTGCATCTGGTTATAAAAATCAACGGTTCTTGCCAGATAGTCCACAAGAGCAAATCCTCGGGAAAAAGCTCGTACTTGTAACATATTTTTTATTTTTACTCTAGAGTAAACTCAGAACATTCTAAAAGTGTTAGTTCCTGATATTAAAACTATAAAATGACATAATATTAACATACAGATCTACACACTGATCCAGTGCCAGTGCCAATTGTGCCATTAGAGTATGAACTCTATGAAACTGCATTAGCACTCAACTTTTGTGCCAAACGCGAGTTTTTAGTAGGTATTATTGCACTTGTTGTATTATGATGGCTACTAGCTAGACAAACTGATATTTATAAGCGAAGGCGGACGTCGAAATGTCAAAATGTGAGGGATTATTCACGTGATACTTCGATAGCGCTTGACAATCCCATACATTTTTGACGTCTTCCAAATTGCTATTGCGTCGCTTTCGTTGACAGAATATATCTTGCCTAGGGCCTCTGCAGTACCCTCGGTGTCAATGCAGTCAGGACTGCATGTTCTTTGAAATATCCTTGTATTTTGACGAATTATTGAGTCAAATGATAAGATTGCAGTAATGTGGATTTCTTATGGCTGATTCCACAGACTGACTGCCTAGTTGGTCTTTTTTTTGGACCAATCCCTCCGAACTATTCCCAAACCTCTGCAACTCCTGAAAGCCAGAATCAACAGTGGCGACCACCAAGGAAAGAGCCGAGGCAATGAAACTCAACGAAGTCCCGGAGAATGAATTTAACTGTCTTGGATCCCGCAACGAAATTAATCAGAAAAGAATAACGGAGGAGTAGGAAAAATACAAATTTCCACTTCCTTTCATCAAGCAAGCAAGTTTTTTTTTCAAGCAGGAGACAACAAACAAGGCTAATAGGCACAAAGGGTCGTTTACAACTGGGATAAGCCCAGTTGCCTAGCACCACCGATAAAAATTAGCATTAATATTAATGGGTCCTAACATTGTGAGCTGCTATATTAAATTCCAATTATAGCAAAAACGCTTGAACGCACGGAAATTTGTTCTAGTTTCCACAAGATCCGTATAGTAAACAACTCCTGATGCAGCCTGTACAGTTGGTTTACTAGGTCGCAAGCGCTATTGGGTTGGATTCCCGTGTCGCGCAAAATGTTATTAGGTTTTTTGCCCATCTACGATTTCTCAATAACAGCCCGGAGTCTGGCTTGTGTCCTGTCCTGTGTACCTCTGCGTAACCATTCGTGATTGTTATGTAAGTAATGTTAAGTTAAGATGATGATGGTGGTGATGTATTCTGGAAAACACAGCTGAAGCTGGGAAAAGATGATATAACGGCATTATATTATTATTGTATTTCTTTTTTGTTTTTGCTTATCTTGTGTCTCCTGTGCGAGTCAAATTTCTATCTTTTTATTTTTTTCTTTCTTTCTTTATTATTTTAAAGAAACTCAACTTATGAATAAAAACATAAAAGAAGATACAAAAAGTGTTTATTGTCACAGAAACTTGCAAATGCTACTCAAGTACAAAACGGTAAGTTGAAATTAAGAGAATCTCTAACTACGAGTAATATTAAAGGGTCGACTTGAACAACTTTCGCAAGATGAAAATCAAAATACTAAAATACCATTCGTGAAACTAGGTTCACGACAGTTAGCATCATTTTCGGCATCAGCAGTCGCACAATAAAAGCGAGTTCTCGAAAACTGTCTGCCCCACTTCTTAGTATTTTAGCTATTGTCTCCAAAGTTATTTTATTTTCTCAGAAGTTCTGACGTTAGCTTTATTTTATAATTATTTGGACGTATTTTCAAGCAACTATGACCTCGGGCATTGATGTGCAAGGGTCCCTCACCCTATAGGGTGCTACATGCCTATAGGCATGTTGCGGCAAAGTAGAATCTACCGACACAAACCTAGGGACCACGACGTCGACGTAGAGATACTGCGGCAGGGAATAATTCTACTTATAATTATGGTGAAAATCGATGTATGAACACAAATTAAGCTAAAGGAGTATGTATAGGGATCGTAGCAGCTTTCTTTAGTTTCTACGAAAGGAAAAAGGCGTGAATATGTATGTTTAAAATCTGTATGTTCCGATGAGTCCGGGGCAGTGGTCCGACTGCTCTGTCCAACTAGTTGGACCATGGGTCTTATGTTTGTTAATCACTGAACTCTCAACGTCTGAATGAATTGAGATGTTATTTTGAATACAGGCAGATCATTACCTAGATTAGGACATGGAAAACGCTTTATCGGCTTTAGACTGGCAACCCATAGTTTGCGGCTAACTGAGGGCTGGCAACCATTTTTTTCTACTTTCTAAACCACTTTCTTACAAATGACGTTGAAATATAAATAAAAATTTATATAATTAAGTTAGTTGCGGCTAGATATTGCCTGGCAACCGTGCAGCAATCTATTCGAATGTATTGTCACTGTCAATGTACTATCTAGAATTATTCATGAAAATTAAGTTTTATGAAACAAAAATATCTGCAGTTTTTAGCAGTGGGGTCTTAGGCTCTGCGAACGCTACTGAGACGGTAGAAAACGGCTATTTTCTCTAATTGGCTCGACTTAGAACCAATTAAATTATACTCCATGTTTTTGTTCAATTCCCTGATCAGCTTCCGAAATTAAACAGGTCTTATTTCTTGGGAAGTTAAACGGAGTAATTACTGGCGTTTTAAGTTAAAAGGTCAGTTTGTTTATCTTTGGGGAGTTTACTCTTTATGTTGCTGATCTAAGTGATAACGGCATTGGATTAATTAAAGTTGGAACAATTTGCTTGTCAGTTACCGTGTCGTTGGTTTGAAGCGGTTTTCCTTTTGACGGGTTTTGAGGTGCGACTCGCACAAATTGCCTAATTTTTCCGGTCGGTTTTCTTTTATTACAGATAAGTAATCCCTGGTTTCTGTGGCATTCTTATGGGAAGTTTTTCGCTTTAATGGTTTCATATTGACTATTTAACCTTCGGAAGGCGTTTGATAGGGTCAATATTCTGCTTGCAAAGTTATGTGCTATCGGTTTTCCACCTGATCACCTGCGGCTCCTCGCTGACTTCCTCTACAATCGTCAGCAGTTTATCAGTGTGGGCCTTTACGAATCCCAGCCTTATTTTACGAGTTCCGGGGTCAGTCAAAAGACAAAAGACAAAGATATTTTATTTCAACTAGGCCACCAAGCGGCACTTTTGAACGTTACATTAAAATGATTCTACCGTGCATTCGGAAAGTAGCTTGTTATGGAGAAGAATGCACAAGAAACTCCATACTTACTCTTTTAAAAAAAAATGTTTTTTTACAATATTTAGGAACATACATTATTAAATTCATACATGTGAGGACAATGCACCCAGAATAGCACTACCCACTATACCACCTACAGACAAAGTATTAGAAGTACTCACACATGTACTGCGCAGTTATATAATAGATACTAGAAAAAAATTAACATCCGAAGCAGTCAAGTTATGACCAATCCCAACTGACGGCGTCCGTTCACGAACATGACGCATGAATTGGCACCACCCAGCTCAACCATCATGAAGGGAACCGGATGATCCAACACACGCGCCACCATCAGAGAGACATTTGAGAGAGCATGACACACTCAACGGCCAGGGCACACACAAGTCAACGAACGACGCATAGGTACAGTAAATGGTAGATTTACAGTTGGGTACATAGTACTCACACACGTGCTGTGCAGTTATACAATACTAAAGAAATTGAGTTTATACAATGCAAATATTAATAATTCATACAGTCTTCAGCAGGTCCAACAATACCTCAAAACAATAATGTTCTGCATATCACTTGTTATTGCGCCCTAGTGGTTGTGGATTGTGGAGCAGGACTAGCATTGAGCCAAGCATTTTTATCAGCGATGTAATCCCCCAACTTATAATATGCCAGCCTACATAGTGTGCGTTTTATACAGGTTTTAAACTTAGTCTCATTCAGTTCAAGAATGTGGGGAGGAATTTTATTGTAACATTTTGTACAGTACCCCATGAAAGATGAGGCTACTTTAGCCAGTCTGAAACCTGGTTGAACTAATTGGTCCCTATTTCTAGTAACGTAATTATGTCTGTCGCCGTTTTTACTAAAAAGATGTAAATTTTTTCTCACGTACATGATGTTTTCATAAATATATTGACAAGGAACCGTCATAATGTTAATGTCCTTAAACAGTTCCCTTAGAGAATCGCGCCGGCGAAGATTATATATTGCTCTGACGGCTCGTTTTTGCAGAATAAAAATTGACTCAATGTCTGCAGCCCTTCCCCATAGTAGGATACCGTAAGACATTATACTATGAAAATAACTAAAATAGACTAGTCTCGCGGTATCCACATCGGTTAACCTACGAATCTTTGCAACAGCATACGCTGCCGAACTCAGCCGCCCTGCAAGGGATACCAAATGAGGACCCCATTGCAACCCTGAGTCCAGCGTGATCCCCAGGAAAACCGTTTTATCGACGAATTCTAGCTTCTCCTTGTTTAATACAATGTCACAATCAGTACTTTTGACATTCGGCAAGGAAAATTTTACGCACTTGGTTTTATTACCATTTAAAACTAAATTATTGGCAGTGAACCAATCCTGAACCTGCCGAAGCGCGTTATTTACGTCGTCAACCCGACAAGTACGTCTATTTATTTTAAAAATTAAAGATGTGTCATCAGCAAATAACACCATGTTTCAATACTAGGACCACTTCTGTTCCTAATAATGGTCATTGACGATCCATCAATCCTATATCACGCTAAATGTCTACTGTTTTGTTTTTCCGAAAACTAGTCAAGGATCAATACTAGGACCACTTCTGTTCCTAATAATGGTCATTGACGATCCATCAATCCTATATCACGCTAAATGTCTACTGTTTTGTTTTTCCGAAAACTAGTCTGAAGCTGATTGTCTAGCGCTGCTGTTGGGAAGTTAAACGGAGTTAATTCTGGCGTTTTAAGTTAAAAGGTCAGTTTGTTTATCTTTGGAAGTATACTTTTTATGTTGCTGATCTAAGTGGTAACGCTATTGAATTAATAAAAGTTGGTCTGATTTGCTTAGCAGTTACTGCGCCGTTGGTTTGAAGCGGTTTTCCTTTGATGGGGTTTTAAGGTGCGACACGCACAAACTAGCTTATTTTCTGGTCGGTTTTCTGTAATTACGGAAAAGTAATAGCTGGTTTTCTTATTGGGTTTTTTCATTTTAATTATGTCGATGCTTACATTGTGTTTCTAAAAAACTTATCGACGTTTTAGATTTGTAGTAGACCCTCTTCTTCAAAAGTGTAGGCTACGCACCTGTGGTACTCCTAGTGTTGCAGATGTCCACAGGCAGCGGTGTCCACTTACTATCAGATGGCCCGCGAGTTTGGTACCGTAAGGAATGAACAAAAAAACTACGTTAAAATTAATACCTAACTCTGTTTGGCTTATTTGCCGAATCCATAACTAAACCCTTACCTAAGGTCAGAAATAGCACATTGAGACCCTAACAGATTAAAGGTCAAAACTACAGCCTGCTCCCTTTGTTTCATACTAAATGTTAATGCCACCAGATATGATTTAAGACTTACGCATTGCGCTAAACGGCTTTCAGGACGCAAAGCCCAAAGTCTTTTCTAATTAGGCGTCCGTGTACAAACCTTTTGCGGACTCAAAAAACAAACTGGAAAAAAATATAAGTACACAAAATGTGGGTCTCTTAACTGTGGTAAACTTAAATGAGCTCAGGTGTTTAGTAGCCGGGCCGCAGATTCGATTCCCAGCGGGGCTCGTTGTAATTTGTAATCTTATTAGTACATCGCTCTTGAGAGTAGCAGTGAAAAATAAGTTTTTAGAAGGTACAATTTTCTAGGAACTAAGTTTAAAGAACTTTTTACTTTACCTACTTACTGAGTAGTACGTACCATAATCAAGGGCAGGTCAACGTAGGTAAGGTATAATATTGCTTGCGGCTTATTCGCTTTTCATTTATTACTGACCGATTAGAAGAGTAATTGTAATAAGCCCCTTGTTATACCTTAGTAGCAATGCTTTTCAGATTCTAACAAATCTTGGACGACACATAATCCATCGCATAGTTTTGGCTTTTGGTAAGCTGTTCTTAGAATGGACACCTTGAGATAGAATGTTTCCTACGTTGCAAATAAATCTCCTTTTCTTTTTGTAATATGCCTGTTTTATGTCTTGCTTATATTGGACTCTAGGGTTTAGACTAAGTGACATTCTTCTATCAGCGGTTAAGTTTTTAGGGTTCCGTACCCAAAGGGTAAAAACGGGACCCTATTACTAAGGTCTGTCTATCTGTCTGTCCGTCTGTCACCAGGCTGTATCTCATGAACCGTGATAGCTAGTCAGTTGTAATTTTCACAGATGATGTATTTCTGTTGCCGCTATAACAACAAATACTAAAAACAATATAAAATAAATATTTAAGGGGGGCTCCCATACAACAAACGTGATTTTTTTGCAGTATTATGCGATAATGGTACGGAACCCTTCGCGTGCGAGTCCGACTCGCACTTGGCCGGTTTTTTAAATAGTCAAAATAACTTTGACAATATGTTATCGAAATGTCACGTGTTTAATCCCTTATATTTACAATTTTCGATAATCGTTGATCACTGATTAAATGTTGTCTAGTGCCTCTTATGGACCTTCTGATTAGATCGGCGTATAGTGACCAACATTGAGGGTTTTTATTCGATGTCCAAAGCAATTTATTCGTGAATTGTGACGAGTGTCAGGGGACTCGAGTCCCGGGTTGTGCGTTGTTTACGTTTTAAAGTTGCGTATTCAATATGTTACAGGTAATACAGGGCGATGATTTTGTCAGGTATTTTGTTAAATAGTTCTTTTTTATCGGTTGTGAGGTTAGGTGGTATAGCTTTATTAATTTCAATGTTTTTCATACAAACTTTTCAGTCTAAGTCATCTTTGTGGTGGCTATTTTGGAACTTTTGTACCTATACCCCTTCTGTGCAACGCCTGTTAATGCGCCTGTTACGGCTCATCCCTGGAGAGACAGGAAGCGTCTTTTCTGAGGCTATTTTGGATCTGACTGGTAGAGACCTGAAAAATCTGCTTATAGAAAACACTGTCATTGAGAATTTTATATAGAAAATTTTATATAAATGCGATGACGCAGAGGTAGATATAAAGGTGTCTATGTAATACATGTTTCTTTTATGGATATTGAACTCAAAATTTTGATTAAAATTGAATTTTATAGATGACTAACTTATATGTTTATAAACTCGTATTAGCTTCGTTTTTATGAAATTGGATATTTTATGTTCGTGCTTGTGATTGCTAACGTTAAAGAAAGGTTTTAGTAGCACTAAAGGACGTAATTTAGAGGCAAAAAGAAATATATGTAGTACTACTACTTACCTGCCTTATCGGTTTCTAAATCAAATCTCTCTCTATAAAATCTGTTCTTTCTTCTTTCTAAGTAGATGGTGATAGGTACTAAATTCCTGTAACAGGAAATCTTCAAAAGATATCTTTCTTATTCCAGAGCAGTGGTGGCCCTGTGGTAAAGGCCGCGACTTACAAGTTGTAGGTTTGAACCCAGGCAGGCAAAGCGCCTACTTTGTGTAAATTATTTCGCCAACACTGCTCGAAAAACGGTGGCGGGAAAACATTGTGATGAAACTAGCATGTCCTAGAACCAAACATTCGAAGACATGTGACATCCACCAACCCGCACTGGGCCCGTGTGGTGAAATACGGTCCATTCCCTCTCACAGAGAAGAGGTCTGTGTCCCAGCAGTGGGAACATTAAAAAGCTGATGATGATGTATGTCCTGAATCCTAATCTTCATGAAATGTAGATGACATTCCTTTCTAGGAGAGATATTTACAAAAATTCGCAAAATAAGTAATCGAAAGAAGGAATATAATAAGATACAATCCTCTAGATTTCAGTACCGCAGCGATTTTCTAAAAAAATTAATAGGTTATCTATACATAAAATCTAATCTTTAATTGTTCGTTGAAATGTAATAAGTAAGAAAAGGAAGTAATACGCAAAGACCGTGAAAATCAAAAGTAAATTAATTAAGATTTGATTATCTTAAATCAGCTAATAAAGCTCTAGTTTTATTATGAAAAATACCGTAGTTAAATAATAGAATTGTTCTTAATAAAGGAAAGTTAAGATTTCTGTTGACAGGTTCGTAGCGACAGTGCAAAGTGATGAAGCGTTTTCAAACAAATTGTTTTAATTTGCTCTACAAATAGAGAAATACGTATCAAACAAGGTCAAATTTAAAAATCCCCGCAATATTTTTATTTCATACTACATCATTTATCTAGCAGCAGACACGCTTGATCGACAACCTATATTGAACACGTAATTGTGACACGATATCTTGTGCAAACACAGCCCGATTCAAATAGTTTTTTTTTTTTTTTTTTTTCTGCGGGGCGTCTCACAGCTCAGTCAGAATGACGGGTAGCTGCTTAACCGGACTTTCCTACGGAGACTAAGCTATATAGCCTCCAGCTAGGCAAAAAATTACTAAACCTAAGCGACAACGCTGAGGGCTACCCCAGTTGGGGTCGGTCCTCGGCTCAGGGCCGTCGCTGGGGGGACAAGCAAAAGCTGGATCTTGACAAGTGATTCTACCATCCGTTCGGAATAAGCCTACGTGGAGAAGAACGGACAAGAAACTCTATTTCATATCTAATAATTTAACTAATGCTCAGCTACGCGGGCTGGCAAGATTTGAATTGAAGGGATACGCGACGAGCCTCGGCGGCGAGGACTGACGAATCGGTTTGTATTTCTACGTTTGTATATTCTACTCCCTAGGCTCTTAAGGAGCAGAGTAGAGATCGTGAGGGGTCAGTAGGTGCGACTTAAATGCGCACCCATTGACCGTTTCTATAAACGAGGCTGTCTAGCTCCTCGGTTATATTAGGGTACCGTTTGAAGAGGTCATTGGATTGGGCTTGGGTCATATTACCGGCTGCCTCGATCCTATTGATCTCGGCAGCCAGCGATCTGGCCTCGTCCGTCATCCAGATTTTGTACGCACTGATGATGGTATCAGATACGCAGCGTCTGGGATTGGGCGTGGATTGAGACGGGCTCTTAGCAGCGGCAGTGGTGGGAGCCTCCTGTCGGCTTTGAGCGGGCATGGGGGCTATGGGTGCCTGAGGGGCCGGAATGGGATGATCCATCAAGCCTGGAAGCTGTTGGACGGTCTGGGGAGCCACATTTTGGTGGTTGAGCTTGCCCCATGGCGAAGCCCTCTGAGGGGCTAGCCGGGGAGGGGGTTTCATCGAGGGAGCTTGGCGTGCTTGACGCTCAGCGTGGATTTTGGCCAATATAGGCGCAACTTTGGGGGTTTTAGGACAACCCTTGTAGTTTGCCGTGTGACCGACTTGGTCACATAGCACACAGCTGGGAGGCTCCGTGCATTCGGCAGGGTTTTTGGGACGGGTGCACTCTTTTGTGCCGTGATCCCCTCGGCACTTAACGCACCTGGGGCGGACAAAACAATGTTTCTGGCTATGGCCATACTGTTGGCAGTTGTGACACTGACCAACGACAAAGGGACGATAAGGTTTCTCTATGGAGAACCCTGAAAGGGAGCATAGAGTTTTGATCTTAAAAATGGGGTTATAGGACTCGGCAGGGTCGCACTCGACCATTACCATGTCGTATTCCTGTCCACCTCTTGCTTTACGCATGCGGTGGACGGCATTGACAGGGACTTTTTGTGCGGCGAGATCCGCATAAATCTCGTCAACGGGGATTTCCTTCGGAATGCGCCGGATAACCACACGGGTGGGCGCTTCCGATGGGAGAGAATAAGTATGGAACTCTATCCTCATGGTTTTTAGGAGCCTGGTAAGGTTCCTGAAATCAGTAGGGGTCGGGAGTAGGATTTTAATGCCCACCTGGCAAGCGGTGGCACTAAGAAAATTGATTTTGCGTTCATCGCAAATTTTTGAAACTTCTGTCCACTTGGCCTTATCGTGGAGGAAGATAGGAGGGCATTTCTGCTTCTTGGGAATAGCAGCAGGACTGGGGTCGCGGCTCGACATTGGGGAAGCGTCGGCCTGAGTTAGGGGACTACGGGAGCGACTCCTGGGGGCTGGGGAGCGATCTGAGCGCCTAAACCGCTGGGAAGCGGTGACAGGGGTGGGCTGCACGTCGGAGGAGGAGGTGGACGGCAGAGTTGGAGGGTTGGTCGAAGCGACCTTTTTGGGCTTGGTGGCTTTGGGGTGGGACTTGCCCTTCTTCCTGTTCCTCTTCCCCTCAGAGGTAGCTTGACAGCTTTCTGAGGAGGAATCGGCGGAGGCGTCATCAGTAGTGACATAATCATCGGAATCATCCTTACCGTGATCATCACCGGACATGGGTTCGTCGACGAGTGGACTGTCAACGTTCGGGGAGGCAGGATTTTCCGAGAAATTAATCGGAAATTTGAGAGTTGGGGGTTTAGTGGGCGCAAGCGCCGAAACGGGGGCGGGCGCCGGGATGCCGATGGACATGGGCTCCGGGGCGGGTATGGGAGGAGGGGGGGGGGGCATGTAGCAAGCTTATGGAGGATGAAATTAAGCCTTTGCTTATTCACGCTGACCGGACTGGGATCGTCCGACAACGCGTCCTTGACGAGCTCTATCAATGCTTCGACAGGATGCATCCTGTCGCTATTGATAGAGCCAGTACAAGTGAAGGAAGAGGGAGTGAGATATTCCCCGGGTGGACAGGCCCGGGGATGTGTGCAATCCTACACTCCCAGTCGGGTTAGACTGGGAGGTGAGTATCTAGTGAGCCCTAAGCTTGTTTACCTGCCACCAATCTTATTGGGTGGCAGGGCCCTAAGGTACCGGTAAACCCACCGAAGGTGGGCCACCCACCACTGTGTACCAAAAGTCTGGTACGTCGGGATAGAAAACACCCGACCGTGCCAGGTGTAAGCTGTGGGACGAAGCGGGGGTTGACTAGGCTATCTACCAAGGCCAACTGATCCCGCTCCCGACTCCAATGACTGCCGTGTCCTTATGGGACTTGGCGGGTGCTTGGGGCACACCCTCACTGGCTTGTTAGCACCGCTAGGTTTCCCGCCAGGGACCACACAAGATGTGGATTTAAGCTGCCACTACTAGTAACCAAAGTTACTAGTAGCGACACCTTTGGAGCGGCGTGCGAAGACGCGACGACCGCAGTGACGTCACGCAGAGGGGCGCGACGAGACGGAGAGTGGGGGCGCCGGAGAGCGCGGTGGGGCGACGAGCAGCGAGACGTCCGCACGGAGCGACGGCTGGCGAGCTACTGATTCAAACAGTAAAAAGCCCATAACTTTTGAACGGCTGAACATCAAACATAACTAAGAACACTCTCAATATATAATCTCTCAAGTCACCTTTCAAACAAAAAAAAAAACTTAATCAAAGTCGGTTCATCCGTTTAGGAGCTATGATGCCACATACAGATACACAAACACACATCAAACTTATAACACCCCTCTTTTTCCGCCGGGGATTTAAAACATTGTCGTATCGTTGTTGCACTCTTGCATCGCACCTTGTGCGGTTTCCTTAACCGGGCACTTATGGAAACTTCCAGCTGCTAGTTAGAATCTCATGCAACTTAGACATTCTAAACAATACTTTACATGACCTAGGAATTGAAACTGAGACCGCTCGCTCAAAAGCCAACGCAACGTGGCGATAAGATACTTGAATAACATCCAAAACCTTTAAGTTCAACGCCCTGCAAAACTTTGTTAGCCTAGATGAATGCCTACAAATCTATGCTACCTAACAAAGTAGCCAAATAGAAAAGAAGTAACATTACTTATCTGCGATTTCTACGAATGTCTCAATTGAATCTTACAGAGATAGGTCAGTAACCCGAGTTAGAAGTACTTTGTTCAACAATAAACGTGATTGTTGTCAGAGGAACCGAGCGGAACAAAATGATGTGTCGTTTGTATTAGCTACCATTGAAGAGGTTACCAGAAGAAGGTCCATTAAATATAACACGCTGGGTTTTGCTTAAATGCTAATAGAAGGACTACCAAGTTATTTTACCTCTGACAGCAACCCAAACAACAACCAAAGAGTTAAAAAAAAATTTGAAGTAAAGTTACTGTGAAAGAAATAAAAGCTGATACACACACATAAACATACATAAACTGACGCTACGATCCGCGGTGCGGTGCTTTTTTTTTTTTTCATGAAACCTGATATTGTTTTAATTTAATAGAGATGATACCGGCCAAACCTGATTTCAGGCTAAACTAGTTTGTCCAAGTCCAAACCGTTTATCCTAAGCGTGTTAGGATGTACTAGTTCAGCCTAGGACAATCTAGTTTGGCCTAAATACGTTAGGCCTACCTAGTTCGAACCCCCCTCTCAAAACGGTTCGACATTCGTGAGACAACCGGCATGTCCTAGAACTAAAAAATCGAGACTTTACCATCCCGCACTGGGCCCGCGTGACAGATTATTATTTTGGGCGCACGGTAGGCGCATCACGGCGTGGATCGCGGTTGAGCGATTGACTGCTGCGTTGCTTGTCACGGGTTCGATTCCCGCACGGAACAAATATTTGTATGACCTACAGATAGTTGCTTCGGCTCTGGGTGTTGTCTATGTGAGTTTATATGTTTGTAAACGCACCCACGATACATGAAGGAATTCCTAGTGTGGGGCAACGTACTTTTTTTAAAGATTAAGATTAAAAATTAAGTATATAAAACCCAATTTTTTGCCGGGAGTAACAAATTGTCATAACTTTTTTTCATAAAAGTTCTTATAAAAATATACATTTTTCAGCTCCATGAGACGTGTACTGAAGCGAAACCACAAAATTCGCTGGAAACCAAGGAAGAATGAACGTTGAAATTGTAGACATCAATCGTCAGATAAAGGTCGCGAACCGTCTATAAGTAAAAGACGGACACTATTGACGTGAATCCTGATAGTTTCACGTCAATAACTTAGGTTTGTTGAGCGGTAAAAGAATGTATATCCATAATATAATGCCTACTCACTCGTTAAACATTAAACATATCGGGAGTTACAAAGAGCATCAACTGCTGAGCAAAATTTTAGGTTCTACTCGTAGCTATATTTATCTTCAAACAAATTCTGTGCACTAGCTGAGGTATAAAAATGCGGGGTTGGTACTCATTTAAAGTTAGTAAGTCATCATCATCTTCCTGCCCTTTCTTTCTTTCATAGCACTCCTCACACAGTCCATCCATCTTTTCTTTGGCCGTCCCCTCCCTCTCCATTCATTCAGATTTATATTCATAACTCTTTTTTTTATTTAAATTTAGTAAGTAAATCGTACATTTTAGACAGAGACGCAAATACACTTATTTGAACTCCCTAAATTGGTGACATACCTAACAGATAAAAATCAAGCCCTAATATCATCTCGGTTTTAATCAAACTCAAAAACTTCAAAATGCGGAGCAATGGGAGCTGTTTTTGACTGATTGCGCCTGCGATTCGAATACCAGAGGCTCTAGACAAGTGGCATTCTATCAACGAAAGCGTGGCGATAGCGATTGGAAAAATATCAAAAATGTATGAGAATGTCAAACGCTATCGAAATGTCACGTGATCAATCCCATTACATTTTTGGCATGGCAGAAGAGGCTCTAGTTCTACAATCCTTGGATCAATCCTCTTTCCTTCGACAGGCATTGTATTCTAACCGGATCTTCTGATTACGTCTCTGTACACCGTTTAAACGTCCACACCAATTTAAAGCAAATATGATATTCGTATGTAAACATCATTGTTTCTAACCAGTTAGTGGTTTCAATGGTGCGTTAAATTAAACAATATGTGTTGCGGAACCATTGATGCGGTTGGATATCTATTTAGGGGAAACAATGGGTTTATTAGTAAACTGTTAGAGACTGTATATTAGGTTTTGAGGTGGATCGAAAGTATCATTTCTACCGAAAGACGTCCACTGCTGGTCATAGGCCTCCCCCAAGCGACGACACACAGTCTGCTCTTGTGCTTCTCGCATTCAGTGGGAATACACGGACTTCACCAGGTCGTCGGTCCACCTTGTTAGAAGCCTAGAAGGTTCTAAATCATAAACAGTAATTATATATGTAGCTATATAACATAAGGTTTGCAGTTGCTGTATGTAATTTTTTGCGATCTGATACAGGAAAACTTTGAGTTGAAAACATTATGTTTTTAATGATCAGAATTAAGCCTATTGAGTTTTAGAGGACGTTTTGCTTTGTAGGTAGTGAAATAACGACCTAAACACAAAACTTTAATATAACAAAACACGCCCAAAAACACCCCGATTAATATAAATTCTCGTCACCCTACTATCTCACCTCATAAACAAGTACACTACATTACTTTCTCCTCAAACCTCACAAAAAGCCCGAAACAGCCGCATCTAAGTGTCGCATAGTCGCATATTTTTATGATCGTACCCCAGACAAAAGATATTAAACCGCCCAACTGAGTTATTGGTCCAATATCTGTACAACAATGGTCGCCAACAATGACCCATGGCCACAATGGATAATAAATAGATGGGCCAGAAAAATGCTGAGTCTCGGAATTGTTCCGTTTTGTATCCTTTTATTGTGGTTCGCGGCAATTATGGAGGAAGATGCAGCCCGGCCCAATTTTAGTTGAGTATTTATTTGTTCTGGTAATTGTGTTGAGACAGTGTCTTGAAGCAGTTCTGTTTTTTGGGAATTACACTGTTATGTACTTCGCAGAGTCATTAACAAAGGTATAGTTGTTCTATATCACGAAGGCGGATTACGTGACTTATGACGTCGAAATAAGAAACATTTTGTTACGATTCATCCGCCGTCGTGAGATGGTTGTTCTATATCCATTTCTAAGTGCCGGCAGATAGGTAAGGTACCTAAGAACATTAAATAGCGATGACCAATTTAATTGTGTCTGTCAGAGTCTCTGCGTCACCGAATGGTGTTACTGTGGCTGAATTCTGGGCCAAAAATAATAATTAATTCTTTACATTTGCCATCAACACGCTAAGAAGAAGTTCAGTATAAAACTTGGCGTATTAAAAACCACACACAGGTTTTTAGGGTTCCGTACCCAAAGGGTAAAAACGGGACCCTATTACTAAGACTCCGCGATCCGTCTGTCTGTCATCAGGCTGTATCTAACGAACCGTGATAGTTAGGCAGTTGAAATTTACACAGAGGATGTGTTTCTGTTGCCGCTATAACAACAAATACTAAAAACAGAATAAAATAAATATTTAAGTGGGGGATACAACAAACGTGATTATTTTGCCGTTTTTTGCGATAATAGTACGGAATCCTTCGTGCGCGAATCCGATTCGTACTTGGCCGGTTTTTTGAAAAGTAAAAGTACATCACCCTTCATAAGCTGTTACGCGCGTTTTGTTAATTTTGCGATAATTTTCGTAAATTGGACTAAAGAGACCCATTTTCGGCTCCAGCTAAATATTAAAATAAGGTAATTTTGCTTAGTAATAAATATCATGAACTTCCTCTTTTGCAATTCTGTATGTGTCAAACTTTATTCCATTCAAGAGCTGCATCTACCAGCGACCAATCTTCACACAATCGCTCATAGAATGTTCCTCAGAAATTATGCATGTATGAGCTTACCGGTTCGCTCTGTTTGCTTACTCCTGTGCATTCAGGAATGCGCTATTGATGCACAGGTTCTAACCGCCGTTTCTGACTGTTGATTTTGATGTTTCGACTCGTAATTCGCATCTTGTGTTTCTTGAGTATAATGCATTATGTATCTCAGTAACTGTTTCTGTTTTTGCTAATAAACTAAGATTTTTTTCAAAGAAATCCTTCTGTTTACTGGGTGCTTTCGCTTTTTGGACTTTTTCGTAATAAACGTGTCGATCATCAAAAATCTTGTATATGACTTGTAGGTGTATTCCGAGTTTTTATTCATGCTCGATCGCGTTAACGTAAATGATTTCTTATAATCTGTCAATTTATATACTAAACAAAGAGGTTTCGCCTTACTGTCACCAGACGGCGCTTATTTAGTTTCAATACAAATTGACGTTTACGTTAACGCGATCCAGCGTGAGACAAAACTCGCACTAAGCCCACAGTAGGCGAAATCCGATGCGACAATGTGACAAAATTTTTTGAATGAAATATACTACGGATGTTATGCGATATATTAGTAACTAGCTTCTGGCAGCAGCTTCGCCCGCGTGATAAGTGTTTTATCATCCCAGGGGAACATTATACCGCGGGATAAAAATACGCCTATGTGCTATTCCAGACTATAATATATCTCTGCGCCAAAGGAGATGTTTCATTTTTGTATGGGACTCCGGCCATAACCTGTACCTTTTAGGAAAGCTGGGAAACTAACCCCTGAATAGAATAAAGTATTTTTTTTTCCATAATATCCGATGTCTTTTGCGTACGTTAATAAAAAATATAAATGTTTATCGTGACAGCTATTTGACAGTATTAGTTTTGACGTTTAGGTAACCTAGAAAGTGATGTGACACTCAGTAGTCAAACAAAATGTCATTTTGAATTATTCGTCCAGAAGTACACTTCAGAGGAGGAAAATATATAAATTTTTAACGATTAAATCGTCACACATACTTTTATATTAGTCGTAAAAGATATTAAATAAAAGTAATTTTTACTAGTACAAGAACACTTGCCTTTCATATTTTACATCTACGTTATTTATGCTTTGATGTGACATGATTTCAGAACGAAATCGAAATGACAACTATGAGAGACGCCATGTTGAATAGATTATGGCAATAATTGAAAAACTATTACTTTTTGTACGCAAGAAATCAGGCTTAAATTCATAAATGAATATTTTTCCTGAATCCGTGGGATTTTTCCACTTTTTTGATAAATGTACATCTCATGGCCGAAAATGATACATCTCCTTTAATCCATATCCGTTCAGCCGTCCTGGCGTGATTGAGTAACAAACATACATCCACACATTCATCCATCCAAACTTTCACATTTATAATATTAGTAAAATTTATTACTAAGAAAACGCTCCGTTAAATCGCGTATATAAAAAAAAAATATTAACGATTTATTATCTGTCTGTTTCAGGTAGCTACTGGACTTTTCTTCTTACCATCTTTTCATCTACAACCAATAAGACAAGGTAGGTAAAAGATATTCTGGACACTTCAAAAATCTTATCTTAACTCACACAACTAACAGTTTCTTTCACAAAACCACGGGGTCTCAACGCTAACAAAGAAAATTTGCTAGTATTATATTATCTGTGACAAAACCACAAAGTTTACGTAAATTGATGTTCTAAGTAAATATCGTGGATAACTTTTCAGACTATTTTGGTTAGGCAAGGTAGGTGTATTTATCTACCTAACTTTTAGGCGGAATATTATGATAATCTGAAACTTTGTGGAACTTGCGTGTATTAGACTTTCATGGCTTGTTTTAAATATTAGATTTTATCTTACAGTGGATTTACTATATAAATATAAGGCTTCTTTTTAGAGTACCTTCTTTTTCGCCAGAGCAAGGGAAAAAGACTCGAAACTAGCACGTTAATGGCAATAAATCACAACTGAAAATTGAGTCGAAGTTGAGTCGATTGGAGGAAAACACATTACCCTCCTTCGGCAGTCGGGTTAAAAGGACTTGGCATAGGGGTGTAAATCATTTGGAGAAGGGAGCCCGGAGGCGGGCAAAGGAGAAGGAGCCCAGAAGTGGGCCACGCTGGATGGGTCGCGAATGTCATGCATAGCAGTTCTCGCAGCCCATCCATCAAGGCGAATGTAGGTGCACAGGCGGAGTTTTTAGTGGGTGCAAGCCCCACATAACCGCGGCGTCTCCCCGGATGGCGCGGTATGCGTTAGGCATTTTCTTCGTCAGGAAAAAAAAAAAAAAAAAAAAGGGGTGTAAATCATCTAGACTTACGTATAAATCATTACTTATATCGCTAACACGTTATACCTACCTAGTATCGTGTATGGGTTACCATTTCAACGTACCGAGTTTCCTCCGTGCCTCGGGAAAGTACGTTAAGCCGTTGGTCCCGGCTGTCATTAGAAGATCTTTGAAAGTCGTTACGGGTAGTCAGAAGCCTGAGATCTGACACCAATCTTGCCAAGGGGTACTGTGTTACACAGTTACTGGGTTGTGGAGGTCAGACAGGCAAACGCTCCATGTAAAACACTGGTACTCAGCTGAATCCGGTTAGACTGGAAGCCGACCACAGCATAGATGGGAAAAGGCTAAGTAAATTGATTGAATACGGTTCATAAAAATACACAATTCTGTATACTAATCCAAAACTTTAAATAAAATCCCGCTTTATAAACTGCCATTAACTATAAATACGTGCACAAAACTTATATTTCAATGTCCAAATTACGCAGACCCACAAAAAAGAAACTACAACGTTTAACAAAAAGTTTTGCTGCAAAAATATTTTCTGGCATCGCATTAACACGAAACTGGAGAACTACTGTTTCAAAAATGTAAATTAGACTGACAGACACGCGAACTAACTATATACAGCCAGGATTGGAGTTATTCTGTGTTTCATTTGGGATGTGCTAGGTGAGGAATTGATAAATTCTCATAGTAATTTTTTTAATGTTAATGTTAGGATTGCGTTTGATCACTATGACACCTGTTGGTAAGTACCTATTTATAACGTATAAATAAATATCTGTTTAATTTTGATTGAAACGTCATACTTAGGTATCACAGGATACCTAGGTAGCTATGTCATTAATTAATTCGTAAACGAGCAAAAAAGAAAAACAGAAGAATACAGAATTACAAAATGTAAAAACAAAACGAATTACTCGTTACTGGCTCTGTTCTTTGTTGTTCTTAACTATTTGACTTTCCCTGTAATTTTCATAGAAAAGGAAAAATTCGGGTCTCATGTTTCGTAGAACAGACGATAGAACCTCGTTAGCAACCCCAAAATATTCTAGACGCCTGTTTATTAAACCCAAAAACATCATAAAAAGATTACTTAGGCGTCAAGCCACCTTTATCCGAGTACCAGAAATAATCTCGTACAAAACCTTGCGAAAAAATGTAAAACAGCTTATAAGCTTAACTTTCGTGTGCTGTAATCTGGAAAAAACGTGTTTTGTAGATGTCCCTTTTGCTTTTTTAGCGGTACGTAAGAAAATTAGGGAAACATTTCTATGGAATTAAAGAGGTATTTGTATTTACTTTCGCTTTCTTTTGTCTTTTTAATAAAAGATACTGCAAAAGAAAGTGGAACTCCAATTGAAGATGTGTCGTTTTCCTTAATCCAAACTGAAGAAAAATAAAAAATTTAAACCAGCAAGCAAGAATGTGTTCTACCCCTGTCCTCTTTTTTACGTGCTTTTAATGAATTATTATCAGTTTGTGGATATGTTATTTAAGTGAAAACTTTTTAAGTCGCATTGTGCGATTTTTTGTAGGAGCAAAACTTATGGGTTCGCGACATGCTAATGTGGAGCATGTCGGTGACGCGGTCACTGGCGCAACATAGTGACCGTGACAGTGACTTTGGTATAACTGCAAAATTTTAAGTTGTCACTTATGGTCTTCCCCATGACTGCCAATTTTTTTTATAAGTCCTTTATATTAGTAACATTCTATTGTAATTAAATCTCATCTACCATTTAAACCTGATAAATAAAGTAAGATATCTAAAAATAACTGACAGAAGCAAACTATAGAGCGCCACCCGACAGTTTTTTCAACTACCCTGAAACCGCGATAAAGCACGTTTTCTTCCCTCAGTGATTCGCCAAGATACTCAAAAGAGATCGTTAGGAAAACCCTATCATCTTAATGGCACACCTTGAAAGTATCCGAGAAAAATATCGCCTCGGACGCTAAGAAAACTAATTAAGATTTGTCTCTGGCTTAGTAAAAGGCAAAATTGAAAATACGAAAGATGGTAATTGTGATTTACTGTTATTTGGGCAGACATTTCTAATTCCAGAGTAAAGGAAAGGATACCTTCCGAAATTATCTTTGCAGTGTAACTTTTTTGGCTTAAAACTTCGTTAATTATATTTTTTTTTAATACAACAAGATGCATTAAATGTGAAAATGTATTTCACAAAAAAAATACAGCAATAATTTCCACCAACTTTTGAACTGTCTAAGAGTTGGTCAGAAAGTTGAATTTATTTATTTGCACGTTTCAAAATGTATTCTCTATAAATATGTGTAAGAAACGCCATGGCACGCCCCATCAGGCGGTAAGTAAATACCTATGACTACTGACTTAAATGAAAGCGACCTCGAGATTAAGATGTGGATCTTAAATCCTTAAAGACAGTACAAAAGTCATGAAAGTTAGCTCTAAATAACTCGTGAGACACACATATTATATACCCACGTTTTTACGCAAGTCGTCACACATGATCTTTATAGGTCACTCGGATATAAGTTCTTAGAAGGTTGCCAAAGTGGCATTTATGCTCCTAATTTTATGTTCCCAAGGAAGGCACGTAACATCAACGGTCAAGGCTAATGGCTTTCCGTACCCAGTTTCGGCACTTACGTGGTTCCTTGAACTTACAAGATTTCGACTCGGCTGTAAAAGGTGATATATGGAGTTTTAGAAGTCGTAAGTCTTGCTAAGTTAGATTTGCTTGTTATTTTGTTTGAAAGCTGGCTATTTGTAGTTTGTGGTTTCAGAATGGACTTTTGGATCTAGATAGTGTTGGTGTAACGGGTTTCAGTAGCTGTCGTAAAATTCGATTTTATGCGGTGAATAAATTGAGCCTGGTACCAATTTCCATTCATGGTTTGTCAAGTTTGTACAATTTGTTTATCTAGTTCTTAATTATCACTGTTGCTGATGATTTACGTAATAAAAATCTTTAAAATCACTCAGACAATTTTGCAGAACAGTTCCGGTAAGCACCAAGAAAGGATTTTTGAAAATTTCCGAAATAGGACATTTAAGTTTGTGTTTTGCTGATGGGAAATCCCATCGGACGCATGGCTTGTTACTATATATATTTCCTTTGGCAGTACTGATTGGCTTAAAACTAAATGCTACAAAACCAAAGTCAAAACAATGACAGTTCTATTTTGCAAGCAAATAAAAAAGTGACATTCCAGACAAATATTTGAACGAGAAAATACATAAATATGAAGTGGTAATGACTTCGCCTGCGAAACGCTTTCTGTTTGCAATCTTCGATAGCATTCAATATTTCTATTTTGCGAGCGGATTCTTTCTCTCGTTGTCTTTATTTACCGAGGGTCGTGTCTGGCATGTAATGCATTCTGCTTGATATTCGTCCATTGTCGTCTTGCAATGACTTAAGACAAACTTGTAATTGGTTTGTTTGATCTTGAGAGGAGCAAAATGGTATCTACTTATACAGGGTCAAACTGCTACTACTACTCGCCTCTCGTGCTTCAAGTCGTGGGTTCAAATTCGGGCAAGTACCAATGTGACTTTATCAAATTCATTATGAACTTTATAAGTTTATCTTGGACGTCACAGACAACGGTGAAGGCAAACATCGTGAGGAAACCTGGACTTATATAGTTAATGTAAGTCTGAAATAGCCAAGTCAGAAGCCTGTGGGGTTCCCAGAGGTGGCTTAATTAACTCTGACACCAGAGGTCGCCACATCCTCACACGAAAAGAAGAAGATAAACTCAGTCAGCAGACGTGATGGGTATCGAGATGACAACTACTGGCGATGAAAAAAATTAAGCAGTCATGGGGACGGCCGATAGAAACGTAAACTTAAAACGTTACATTAGCATGTCGGTAACGCAAAGTTTTGCCCCTACCAAAAATCGCTCAACGCGGCTGAAGAAGTTGGCACTTCAAAAAATATAATTTTCATTTTCATGTTATAACATACCAGCTACATATACAGTGGCCACTGACCTTGTTTTAGCTGTAGTTCCTACTTGTAATTAAAAATACCCATAACGTCTCTGGAGTCTTGCTAATTGATTTAATTTTGACCCAGTTAACGTGTTCTTCCGTGAACGGATTGCAAGTCACACGCCGTCCCCAAGCGTCTTCACACTGACCGGTCCTGTGCGTTTCGCATCCACCGGACTCCTGCAGCCTTGACCCGGGTCGTCACTCCACCTAGAGGGAGGCCTTCAAACGCTGCGACTTCCGGTACACGGTCTCCACTCCGGAACTTTTCAGCCCCAACGGCCATCGGCCTCTTAAGTTTGTCTATTCTTCGCGCTATGTCGGTAACCTGAGTTCTCTTGCGGATGTCTTCATTTCTGATCCTATCACGCAAGGTAACGCCGGGCATAGCTCTCTCAATTGCACTTTGGGTGACTTTAAGCCTTCTGATGCGCCCATTGTGAGCGACCACGATTGCAAGTAATTTAATTAATTATTTACCATCAAACCAATATAACCCAACTGTCACCCCTCATCAAATTTCGCCGTCAAAATATTAACGAGTGTTTACCTATGTCATCGGATTATTGCAAACATAGTAAGTTTACAAAAAATCGCGTGATATTGTAAACTCTTTCTTATCAATAAGGCCCGGGTATATTTTACACTATAGAATTTTAATGGGATTTATTATATTTAAAACGATCTGTTCAAAAATTATCGATAATTTATATTGTTGAAAGATTAATTACAAACTTAAAGTGTCTGTAATAATCAGTGACATATATAACAATACCCTATGCAAGCCAGCTTTGCTAACCCTACCAAATCCACCCTTTCCCGCCATAAATCGTTCAGATCATTCACAATTTACACGTACAAAATTTAAACCTGTTCCCAAACACGTCTTCCGAAGTTTCTCGGCTAAATTGGGGATCCTGAAACGTCCTAGTTTGGCCATCAAATGTTACCGAAACTTTACGGCCTACGGTCCAGATCATTGGAATTGCTTTCATGTTTATTTTATTCGACCAAGTTCTAAAACAGGTGCGAAATTGTTCCTCTCTGTAAGTAGATCCTGGTTTGAATGGCTAGGTTTTGCAAATGAAATTGGGTTTCGGCTCTGAAACTCCTGAATATTTTTCGGGTAACGAAAATTAAACATTTTACGTGACTCGAATCTGTTTATCTTATTTCTGAGAGTCAACGGTTCTGACAGAAAAAAATATTTACACTCCTTCTCATTTCATACGCTTAAAACATTTCTAGATGATATTGTATCACAACATTGATCTAGATGTCTGGAACCAGACCAATGTTGTTGAACGCTATCTTTATTTTTATGTTATGGTCTCAAGAACTGTCGTTGTCCTTGATTCAGTTCTTGAAGCAGAATACGGTTTATTTTTACAACAAAATCCACATTGGAAGCCCGGGGCTTACAAATATGTCCGGAAAATAAGCTGGACTGCGATTTAACTGGACTTAATACGTCTTCGGCGAAATGGGTCCAACCTTTAGGGAATACAGGCGTGATGATACAATAATATTATATAAAAGGTTATGGTTCAGAATTATTATTATTGTGATCTATAAACAGAGGCTGTGAAATACCCACGATTTGTCGGGTCTGGGTTTGGGAGTAAACCTGATCCAACGGACCATCTTTCCCACTTACCCTTTAGGGATATTACTTACGGGCTTACGATATAAAATTTGACATGTATTTATTCTTGCTTAACTGGCATTCATGAAATATTTCGTCAGCAAATATTGATTCCTTTCGCATGCCATAAGGCTCCTTCTTGAAATGCGAAACGTAATAGTGTAGGAGCAAATCTTTGTTTATCGAAAAGGCTGACACTAAACACGATCTCCCATATTTGATGCCTACTGTATGTCCTCTTGTTTTTTAAGAATGCACGAATACTCATTTAATGCAAACCTTTTGCTATGCTAGTTAAAATAACAGAACACGTCTGTATTTCCCGAAGGGTTGGGCATTTCATCAAATATGATTAAATCTCAGGCAAATAGGCTCTACTGAATGTGCTGCTACTGAAACATAAAATAGGTTAAAACCACTTGAGTAATTAAACCAAACTAAACGCAATTATCTACCGGATGAACTCGAAGCACAAGTGAGGGTGAGGGAGACCTTAAATCGAATTTGATCACTGGTTTAGCTTACATATGGCTTCAATCATACTTACCTTTGCTAAACGTTCCTGTAACAACAGATAATCTTCGATTGTGTTACTCGTATGCAACCACTTTTTCATGCCATGGTGTGGTAACAAGGCAACGATTAACCTGATGGCAGTGGTGTCTCATCCCATACAAAGAAACCGTGACGACGTTCTATACTGATTATTCTGATTATTTTTTTGTACATCGATCGCGTTCGGTGCCGTTCCATTCCGTTCCACGGATATAGATAGTGATCTATCTATCGCCGTGGAACGGAACCGAACACGATCGATTTACAAAAAAATATCGGTATAATCAGATGAAAAACGCTAGTTACGTCGGCACGGTTTCTTTGTATGGGATGAGGCATCTGTATGCTAGTATTATATTATCTGTGGTGATGGTAAGTGTTCACTGCCTATTCTACTACTATTATAAATGTTAAAATTTGTGTGGATGGATGGATGTTTGTTACTCTTTGACGCAAAACCTACTGAACGGATTATGATGAAATTGTACAGAATTATCTGTACAAGCTTATACATCAGAATAACATAAAATATTTTATAAAGATAGAAGTACTAATATGACGCGGGCAGAGCTGCGGGCGGCAGTTTGTCTGCAATGTAATAACAGGGGAACCACTGGAGCGTTGCCTATCCTTTTAAAAGTGGACTCTCTTAAATGTTTGTTTGAAACTGTCTATGCCCTAGCGTTTCTCTCTTAAATTTGCATAAAGTTCATATTTTTTTCGGATACACTTATCTTCTGCTCGGTCGACTATACCATGATGTTACGTAACCAGAACAGGTGTATATTAGTAAAAGTTGTTCGCGTAGTAATCCGTCATCGGCACCTGTTCTGTATTTGTTATGGCTAGACTTCCCCAAATATTTACTTTAGAAGAAAGCCGGTTCCCCTGATTTGGTTTTTGTGTTACTTTCGTGTTTACTCTGCATGGTGTCGAATTTGTTAATGTTTTTGTAAAAGGCGTTTTTTGGGAGTGTATTTGTTTTAAGACTACCTGATGTTGGTAAATGTTTTGAGAAGGACCGAAGGTGCTAATTGGTGCAATTGCTTAGGACAGACTACCGTATACGGGCCCGACTGAGGGTGTATTTATCCGAAGGACAATTTCTATGAAAAACGGCCATCGCAGCGGTTTCGAATTGTCTCGTCGCACCTGTATATGGGCTCCTTAAACTTTAAGGACTCATCGATTATACACAAAGAGCGTAGCGAAATATCGCGACAAAACCATATCCAGGAACTAAACATTCGAAGACATGTAAGATCTACCAACGTACACTGCGTCCGACCGGATTACGACCTGCTTCCCCTCTCAAATAGGGGGCTTATGTCCTATCAGTGGGAATGTAATAGGCTGGCAATAGTCTTGCTCCTTTTTAGGGTTCCGTACCGAAAGGGTCCAAACAGAGCCCTATTGCTGTCACTCACGTGTTTGTTTTTACGTCGTCTGTCACACAATTTTGTCACAAAGTATTTTTTACTGACCTATGAACTTTAAATTTGGTGATAATGTTTATTATTACGTATATTTTATTATGCTCGCAGTTTCCTTGCGTGATCGCATCAGAAATGAGGATATCCGCAGGAGAACCTAAGTTACCGAAGAATTGCGAAACTTAAGTGGCAGTTGGCAGGGCACATTGTTCGCAGAACGAATGGCCGATGGGGCCGAAAAGTTCTGCAATGGCGCGAACCGGAAGAGGATGTGTTGGAAGGCCTCCCACTAGGTGGACCGATGACCTGGTTAAGGTTGCGGGAATGCGCTGGATGCGAGATGCACGGAATCGGTCAAACGAGATGTGTCAAGGTGACGCCTGGGTTAGGCCTATATCCAGCAGTGGACGTCTTTCGGCTGAAATGATGATGATGATATTTTACTATCAAATACAAAAAAGAACAGATGTTTTCTTTGGTACAGAACTCTATGTCGAGTCAGATACGCACTTGGCAGGCTTTTAGCACTTTACCAGTAACATATGTAACTAGGGAAACGTTATACTATTAGCACTGTTTCGGGGATACTTGTCTATTGTACAGTTACTCAGCATCTCCAAACTCCCATTAATCAGGTACCCAGCTTCCCGCCTTGATTACTTGCAGCAACGCATGGCGTCACCCGATGCATGTACCACTGGCCTTGAATGCAACGCACTGAAGCGGCTAATGCGAAATGGACTCATACCGTCACATGATTGAATGTATGGAATTTCACATACGAGTTGCCATTGATTGGGTTCTGTCTACTGTGTCGTGGGGGATTCGGTTGGCTGGAGGAGATAGGAAGGTGCTTTCTTTGTTGGAACGAGGGATATGGAAAATCGAGGTTTTACTGCGCTAATTTTTAAAGCGTAATTATGTGCTTCATTTTAGGTAGGTATACCTCCCCCCCCCTAAGTAGATTGTGTTGATGTTAGACACTTATTATTTGCAAATATTTTTAATGTTTTGAATGTATCAGCACCTCGGCGTAACTAGAGAGAGACCAGTGGCGGCATATGAGCTGCGTTTTCGTTTGTAACTAGTTGGACAAGTTGGACAACTACGCTTATGAGCACCAGAACATTACAATTATGGCGTATAAAGATTTACTCCTTACTAATAAATTACTTAACTTAAACTTACAAACTAGCCACAGTGTAACAAAAGTCACTGTCTCTATCCAGTACGTCAATACAGTTTCCCAAAGATTTTGCGAAAGTTATAAAGGACAGCGACCACCCTATGTCTAAGTTGGACAACTGCTTTATAATCTAGTCTGTGGGCGTAGAGTATAATACAAGCATAGGTAGCTACAGTGGCGATTGTGTAGCCAAAGTTACTACGACAAGTATCGGGCAAAGTTCGGTCACTCGCAGTTGCTCTATTACAAGGCTTTGTTACAAAACTGATGCTACTGACTACAACTGTAGGCTGTGGATGCGTTTTGTTGACAATGTTCTGTTCACCCTTTCTACCCTAGTAGCTACTAGGGTAGTTTCTTGCTTTGGACTGTCTTCATGCGGTTGTGATTCCGGTTTATTTATTTATTAAAACTTCATGCAACATAAAGGTACATAGGCGGACTGTGTCTGAGGCATTCTCTACCAGTCAACCAAGTGTGGTGAAGAGATAACATGGCAGGTGCATAAAAAAAAAGATATAGTAAAATGGATACAATAGTAGATATATATAGCTAAAATAAACATACTTACTTATATATTTACTATAATAAATCCCTATAAATATATATATACATATAAATCAAGTAATAGAAAGGCGTTTGTTAGGGCTCTTTGTGTTGTGTTTTATCCAACTACAGCAGAGCTAAAAGGAAGAGTTATGATTTCTGTCTTCTTTTACATCGCTGCAAAATGTGTCTGTCAACATATAGTACGATACAAGCATAGATACGGTGAACGGCGATTGTGTGCCAAAGTTACTAGGGCAAGTATCAACGGAAGTTTGGTCACTCGCACACAGCACACACAGTGCTCTAACTGCTGGGCTTTGTTACAAAACTGACGATATTCTGCTACTGGCTATGTCTGTAGTCTGTGGATGTGTTTTGTTGACATTGTTCAGTTCTGCTACTAATGTAGTTTCTTGCTTTGGTTTGTCTTCATACGGTTGTGATTTCAATGCATGCTGCTTTTACCCAACTACGGTAAAGAAAGGAAGGGTTATGATTTTTGGCTTATCGGTTTTACATCGCTGCAAAAAGTGGTATTTGAAACAGTAGCTTCTTTTTGGAAGATTTATTTTCTAAGTAGTGATATCTTACCTGTATCTCTCGTCATTGCCTAGGATTTTTTTTAGTTAAATAAAAATTGTTGTCCTCACAAGGAGAACAATGCATGCATTCATGCATGCATGCATTCTGCTCCTGTATCATGGTGGATGATGCCGAATGATGCGTTTATAAGCATTTAAACTCACACACACAAATAGCTAAATGGCTATTTGTGTATAACTATAAAATAAAACGGAGTCTGTGTTTCCCGATAGCTACAATCTAGGGGTCTTTAAGTCAAGAATGAATGGGTTTTTTCTAGGCAAGCGGCTTCACCGTCGACCACATCATCGCTTACCATCAGGTGAGATAGTGGTCGAGCGCGAGCCTATTGATAATAAATAAAAAAGCCAAACCCACCCAGAGCAACTGTCTGTAAGCCATACAAATATTTAATTTTGTTCCGTGCGGGAATCGCACCCGCGATACGCAGCGCAGCAGCCAATCGCTCCGTCATTGCGCCGTGCCGTCAAATTGTGTGTTTTTCGTTCTATTCATTGTATAAAGGATGCTGATGGATTGAGTAGCATATGTAGGTATGTAGATATAAATAATAGCAATAGATTTTGGGTCAGGTTTACCTTCGAATTTAACCATTCTAACACGTGCCGAAATAATACAGTGCCATGAATATGATCCACTCTGGTCAAAAGGCCTATATTACAGCGAAGTTCAGAAAGAATAATAAAAAAGATACAACAAAATGTAGTTAAAATTAACAGTTACTTTCCGTGTTTCATTCCTGAGTCTCGCCAAAAAGAGCGAAAAGTTAACAAATAATGCCATTTACAGCGAAGTTTATGTATAAAATATTAATACAAAAACAGATCAAGATAGATTTGAACAGAAGGTTCACTCACTTTGTTCTCAAGAAGTCAAGGAAGAGATTGCATGGAGGAACTACTAAGAGATCTCAGTAGTTCAACCAAAAAGAGTAAAGGAACTACTGAGACCAAAATTCTCAGTCCTACAAACTGAGAACTGAAGGAAATGTTTAGGTATATACTACTGAAAACGGAAAAGAGGATGGATGTATAGAAATCTGAGAAACAAGCTAACTAAAGCTATTTCTGCTAATGTGAGTAGCCAATGTACTTCAGTTATGAAAGAACTTACTTGACTTGCCTTCTCTCAATATCATTACCGTGAGAAGAGGCGACACAAGAGGCTCTAGGCAAGTGGCATTCTAACACCGAAAGCAACGCGATAGTGATTGGTAAAATGTCAACAATATATCTATGGGATAGTTGGCTTGAAATTGAGCAGAACCAAAACAGAATAGGTACTTGTTCTGCAATTTTGGCGGTCTTTCCAGTTCCATGCCAATAGCTCTCGGTGGAATATCCATACCGACCTGATCAACTCGGGACGAATGAAATGGCGAATGGCGAACAACTTGCGACCCACGGATCACCTGAAATTAAAGAGAAAAATATACAAGTCCGTGATTAGAACTGTCGTACTGTATGGATCAGAAAGGTTAGGGCTGTAAAAAAGGTGGATGAAAAGAGATTGCATGTAGCAGACATGAGAATGTTGAGATGCATGTGCGGAGTGACGGGGTTGGATAAGGTGAGAAATTACTATATTAGAGGAAGTTTGAAAGTGGCGCCAGTGACAGGAAAATTGAAAGGAAACCGTTTGTCCTGGTATGGTCATGTGATGAGGAGGGATGAAACGCATGTTACTTAAAGAGTTATGAGTATAAATGTGGATGGATGGAAAGGGAGAGGACGGCCAAAGAAAAGATGGATGGACTGTGTGAGAAGTGATATGAAAGAAAAGGGAGTCAGTGATAGCGTGACAGGACGGAATGGAAGAAAACGTGTTGCGCCGACCACTAGTAGCATGGGACAAGGGCAGGAAGATGATGATGATGAATCCATCGCGATTAACGGAATCAATTCCTAGTGATCCTTCTGTTACATGTGTCAATTGTGAAATAAATATTAAAGTACAGCCAACATCTTAAATATTAGTGTGCTCATTAAACAGCCGTTTGTTGGAGCTTCTCGTATTTATCACAAAGATGATTGTAATAATTAGCTCCCTGAATAGTCTTCACTGTTTAAAGTATTGAACATCCCAAGATGAGCCTTTATGTTAATTATTATGATTTGACCACTAATTATAAGCGATTATGGTAATGTTTTGAGATTGTGGTACAAGAAGCCTTTTGTTGTTTTGTTTTGCAAAATTATTGTGGAGCTTTTATGTAGATATACATTCTTCTGTGGTATCTGCTCAAATTATATTAAGAATACCTCTAGCTTTTGTATTAGCAACATAACTAGTCAGTACAGTAAGTAGTACAGTACCACTTTGGTAGCGTGACTGACTGGTAGGTACATTGATTTAACTGTCTCTCTTGGCTGGAAGTAACGATGCGGTTAAAGATGATGTATATTTGGGGTACAGCCGCACGGGTTGACCTTTAAGTTAATGCAACGCTTACCGTACGTAAGGCTTACCACGCATTGCAGATTTTGTTCGCGCAAATTTTTATCCGCGTACTGACTCGTAACTCTAAACTCTCGCGCAGACGCGAGATACAGCGCGATTTATCTTTTTCTACCGTTTCATAGAACTATTTTTTTTTTTAATGTTTATCGAATTTAAACTGCGCCCCGTCGCGGTGGATTCTGAATCAGAATCAGAATTATTTATTTTTTAAATTATTTTTTCTGCGACAAAACACGGTTTTCTTGCGGTAACAAAAAATCGCACGGTATTTATCCGCAGTGCGTGTTGCACTGCGGATAAATACCGCGCGATTTTTCTCTTTCTACCTGTTCATAGAACTCAAATCTTTTTTTAAATATTTATCGAATTTAAACCGCGCGCCGTCGCGGTGGATTCTGCGACAAAACACGGTTTTCTTGCGGTATTATTTCCGCGCGATTTTTTACCGCAATGCGTGCAGCTTCATTTGCATGTGTTGCAAAATATGCGGAAAAAATCGTGCGAATAAAAACTGCAGTGTGTGCTAAGCCTAACACATAGAGGTGCTCGGAGTTGTGCCTCCTGCCTGAAAGCACTATAAGCCGGGCAGTTTGACAAATATGGATCTTTGACAGTCTTTACGGGATGGAAGAAGTCTGAAAGTTTGACAACCGGTCTTACCAAGGGACATATTATCTGAACCGTTTAATTCTTCCTAGAACAAGTGCAGTACCAAGGTACTGCCAAGGTCAGATCTACCTTGGTCGTGACGAGTCGTTGTTCCGTAGAGTTGTAACAAAGTTGAAACCACTCAGGATCTGCCGTTCCTGTTCCTACACTGGTACTATTCAAACCGGCTAAGCAGTACTTAGCGGCAGAAAACGGTATGATAGTATGGAATTACAAATTGGACGCCTCAACTGTCGAGACACCTTGTCGAGGCGTCTAATTGTTTACTATTGTATTCCTAATTACGACAATTGGGGCAGTCCCCATACTGCCGACAGCAGTGAAAACAAAAAAAAAATAATAACAGTGTTTGTTGTAATAGACAAGCGACGCAGTTATCCCGTAACATGTCACATTAGCATGTCGGTGACGTTGTCACGTTAACATATCGCTGACGCGAACCTATCAGTTTTGCCCCTACCACAAACCCTCAACGCGGCTTAAGAAGACTTAAAAAACTTAATCATATTCTGTGAAATAAAGATTAAAATAAATTTTCCACTCCATAAACTGACTAACGATAATAACAAAAATATAAGCCGTGAAATTATGCCAAACAAAGAACTCGTTTAAGATTCATCTAAAAAATCCTGTAGAGGCTCGAAACCGGCCATCAAGGAAAACAAAGCAACACCAATAAATAACGTAACTATAAATATTTCTTCCTTGTTTTATTGAGAGTAAAACGACTCATTCTTTTTTATCTCCTCTTATTTATCGTTTCGTATAAACGATCGTATTTCATCTCCTCTATAATATTTTATCTTCAGAAGAACTTAATTGCTTCACACGACCAACTTTCTTGGCCTTGCTTCAAAGCCAAGTTATTTGCCAACTTCGTCAATTCCATACGTATCACCCAATTTTCCCGAAAGATTCTATCTCGGAACACCATTGTTCTTAAAACAAAGACCCTCAAAATATGGTGTCTAATATTTTATGGAAGGCAAAGTTTTGCCTTAAGAACTGAGTAATTAAGTATGAGTTATAAATTAATTTTCGATAAATTTGTGATGCCAGTCTTATGTAATTTTCTTTTGTTTGAGTTGGGCCAAGTTTGCCATCAATTTTAGACGAGGGAATCATAGGTGAAACCATCATGTATTTTCTTCGTGAAGTTGAAATGCAAAACGTAATATCAATCAGGTCTACTTTATTTCCTCTACGATCTCATATGTTTCAATTTGCGATTGTGGTGATAAATCTGACTTTTCTAAAGGATATATCTTCTTTATTAATATTATAAAGAGTTAAAAACAATTGTTTGTTTGTAGAAGATAGTTTCTGGAAGTACTGATCTTATATAAAATATTCTTTCACACATACAGACGCGGTGTGTGAAAAAGTTTACATTTCATCCCGAAAAATTGGTAGACATGGACACATGGTTCTTACGGGTTTGGCCTAATGATATTAGCTAGAATATATGATTAAGTGTAAAGTTATAATTGATTTAATAATCTAGTTTTCTTATAAATTAAGAGCTCCAAATGCGCTTGACTTCTCTCAAACTATCAATGTGATGAAATATACATTATAACTTGAATCCAAGGATTGTAACGATGAAAGTTCGGTTATTTGTGGAGCAAGTTCTCCAACACCTGGACGGTCACTAACAGTTACGCTAAAATTGCGAATTATGAATGAATAAATGAAAATGGTCGCCCAAAATGGCGGAGCGAGCCCGTGAAATGTTTACTCTTTATGTGTCATAATGTCAGCTGCAATACCTCCTCTAAATATAGAATTTCTCCAACATAAGTATAGTTGTTCCTGCAACAATATTACTAACATTAACAATTTATGAATGAACACTTACGTCTACATTTATAAAGGACATGACATCAAAAGTACAGATGAAACTCCTAAAGAATTTTTTTAGAAGAGGTTTTGAATAAAAAAAATTAATTTAGATAATCCTATTTCACAAGAAAACAAACAGATCTCTTTCTTACAAACACTTGATTGACTAACAGAAAGTAAATAATCTTCTTGAGAGACCCACTCAAAGTTATTCGGCAATTATTTTATTTACTCAAAATATAACCAAAACTCTTTGTATTTAACGAGAGCTTCTTCTCATTATAAGAAAAGGATTTATCTTTCTGACTTCGCCAGTTTCGAGTGATCTTCAGAATTGTGGCCCGTTTTCTTCAGCATTTATGGAAAACTCTCCTAAAATTTAGCTCGGTATTCCCGAAAGTGCCTTAAAAGTAATCTGGATTATAGCTCTTTTACAATACTGAAGTCTTCCAGGACTTATTTGTGATCGTTAAGTTTAACTGGAATGTTATTCTGTTGTGTTTATGAGTGGAGTTCTGAAATTAGTTCTTTAGTTATGACTTCTTGGGTTTTTGTAAATTATTATTAATATTAGCCCATACCGTCCCACTGTTGGGCACGCTTTTCACTTCTTACGGCTGTTTGCTGTTGGGGTTGTGGCCCAATTCTTCATGAAATTCTTCATTATAATACGTCTCGCCCGTTTGTTTTGCCAATGTCTTCTACAACGTTGATTTCTGTTGTTTAGGAAATTAGTCTCTTGATCGGAAGAGCAGTGATAGCCCAATGGTAACGGCCCTGACTTACGTTTTGTAGGTCGTGGGTTTGAATCCAGACAGGTGCTTTACTTTTATGTAAATTATTTCATCACCTCTGCTCTAAACGGTAAAGAAAAACATCGTGAGGAAACCCATGTCCTAGAACCAAAAACTCGAAGACATGTGACATCCACACACCCGCACTGGACCCGCTTGGTGGATTTAGGCCCATTCCCTTTCTCACAGAGAGGAAGCCTGTGTCCCAGCTGTGGGAACATTAATGATGATGATCGGAAAGCACAACGCTCCTCACTGCTGACATATGTGTCTGCGTCTCGTCTGTCTGCGAAGCGACGGAACAAAATACCATTCTAGACGATTTTCATGCGATTATGTATGTGTCACCGCATACCGCAGCGTTCTGGGTACCGATCGAGGGGCCAAAGAATTATGAGGAACAAAATTTAAGTTGAAAAAATAAAAGACACTAAAGCATATATACCATTTTATTATAGGAAATGCCGTCAAGTATCCAACTCAAATGAAACGATGCTGAAGAAAAAAACATAATGGCGGTCATCAACATTCTTATTGAATGCCGGAACTTGAGGATCAATTAAAGGAAGAACTGGCAAACTGAATGGCCCTTGTCTACAAGTTCCCCATTAAACGGGTAACTTTATATTGAGTACCCAATACCCTTCTGATTGAATCACTACTTAAAGGTTGCGTCTTTAAGTGCGGTCGAAGGAAAGGACAAGTTTCTTGGAAATGATTAGAGTGGCGACACTTGGGGGCTTATGTTCAGCGGTGGCGGGTGGACGACTTTCGGCTGAAATGATGATGTGTCTTTCTGTGGCGAGAATATCAAGATTTTATTGCCCTTGAGTTCATTCTCTTCCTAGGTTAACTCCTTCCTTAAAACAAACTATGAAAAGTATCCAAAATTCTGGTCGTTGGATACATTTGATTTGAGAGAATTGGCTGGCAATGAGATGACTTTTGAAGGGCTTATAAATAAAGATGAAAACATGCTGTGCCGATTCCAATAAATTTGGGCAAGAGCAGGAGGACGATGGTGATGATTCTAGTTAGTCTTAGTCTACCTATGTGCCAAATCTCATTCAAATCCGTTCTGACGTTAAAGCAGAATTGAGTCACAAACATTCCAACTTTCACAGTATAAGTAGCATTCCAAACAAGTTAATAGCTAAATATTAACTTGTTTGGAATCCTACTTATCTTACTGTTTTGGGCGAGCCGAAATATTAACTTGCTTGGAATCCTACTTATATTATCTATGTTTAGCTTATTGTGTCTGTAAATACCATATTTTGTCCAATGTTGTTTCGTTATCTTGCCTTTAAGCGAATTTCAAAATAGAACAACTTAGAATGCCATGGTTACTAAGATGCTTGATCCCATCCACCGCCGCCGGCTGTTTTTATGAGAATCCGAAAGTCGTTATGGATACTCAGAAACCCTTAAGTTTGACAGCCAGGCTTAGCAAGGCATATCGTGTTACAGTAAGTGGGTTGTGGAGGTCAGATAAGCAGTCACTCCATGTAAAACCCTGGTATTCAGCTGCATTCATATAGACTAGTAACCGACTTCCAAATTGCTTAGCATATTCATGGGTAATCAGAAACCTGGCAGTCTGATAACCACTTAACCAGTTTTACCAAGGGCACAGATAATATAATACTAGCATACAGACGCCTCATCCCATACAAAGAAACCGTGCCGACATACCTAGCGGTTTTCGTCTGATTATAATGATTATTTCATGGCTATAGATAGTGTTAGCAGCGACTTGCAGGTAAAAGGTTTTACTTGGTTCGTGAGTATTTTTTTCTTTAAATACAGTGACGACTTGTTTTATGATATTTTTTTGCACGTTTTTACAGCTTTTACAATGAAGCAAAACAAATTAAAAAATCGAGTGGCACGCCTCAGAAATTTAAAACCGCGCTATCTATTGGAATCAATTTTAAATGATTAGTTCAAATAATCTTTGAAATGTGAATTAAGAGCCCAATATTCCATAAATTTATGCTAAGGAGAGTTGATTAAACAAGAACATACAATTTAATAAATTCTAGAAAAATTTAATTTTACTCCCAATTCAATAAAAAATCGATGCATATCGCGCCATCTCGTGATATTTATTTGAACCAAATTTTCTTTCTTAATGCTGGGACCCCGTGAGCATATCAAGAGGTACCGTAATACCCAGTTTCTAGGTTGTAGAGAACAGATAAGCAGTCGCTCCATGTAGAATGCTGGTATTCATTCAGCTAGATTGAAGACTGATATCAACAAGCTTGGCAGATGATGATAATTTAGATGTTTAATCAGTATCCGTCTTTGTTTAATGTAATCAGCAAGCCAACAGCGAGGTAATTGGAATATATGAGGGTTATGCTCGATTAATAGACATGACATGCATGTGTTGTTAATTATATTGATAATTGCACGGCTTAATTAGGGGTTTGGGTAGTAGTACATGATTTATACAAGCTTAATTATTCCAACCACCCTTGGCTGACTAGGTGGTGGAAAATGGTAGAGAATGCCTAAGGCATACCTTTATGTTTTCGGAGATTACCCGTACCAGACAGACAGGCAGACAAAACTCTTAAAAATTGCGTTGGTATTTGTTATTAGTACCGTATATACTTTCACATACAGTCAATAAAACGTTATTTTGATATGATACAAATAAATGTAATTGAAGTGTTTATGTAACACTTGGATTTTATTTATTTGTACGGATGAAGTTTTAATAGATAAACATACAACATTACGCCTTTACGGAGAGAACCAGGCAGAGGTACCCACATTATATCATTTATGTTAAAGTCACATGTAAAACTAGACGAGTCTATTGCCATGACTCCTGGCTGCTAGCCTGCTACTCAGAAATTCCAGGTGGAAATCCCAATAAAAGTTTGCCCCAACCGAAGACCTCGTGCTCAGATTGCTAGGCACCTGCGCATGGTACAGCGATGGCAAGCTAGATATTAGTATAGCTTGCCACCACGGAACCATCGAGGCAGTCAAGTTTAATTTTTATTACGTAGTAAGGCGCAAAACCTCTCTGATTTTTAAATGAGAATCACATGTAAACGGCTAGTCGTATTTTTTTTTATATGTGGTACAATAGACCATTTTCTTAATAATTTCATCTTTGAACATTTTGAGTTATATTCGTATAACATAGTGTAATTAATTTGTAAAGTTATGTCTAACATGGACGAAAAAACGGCAATTGCACCAAAACCACAGGGTGTATTTTAATGAAATTTTCAACATCTCAAAGATAATTTTATTAACTACATTTTGATGTAAGTTGTGCGAGTGCGTTGGCGACGGTCGTCGTCTTAAGCGTAATTACCGAAACCTATAAAATGTTGGGCTCACTTGTCAAAGATACTAAAACAGAAGGAAAACTTAACGAGCATCCTTCCACTTCGTGAAATGTATTCACGAACATGAAACACTTTTACCACGCGACCAAGTATGAAATAGCGAAAAACATAAGCATTTGCTAATGAATTCAACATGTCTGTATGAATGTAGATACTGGGGTTTTTTATATGAATAGAATATAATAGAAAACATTTATTTGACACAGACACAACACGACACAACAGCAATAATCATAAAGTAACATAGAAGACCAATAGTGTAGACCAGTGCTGGTAGAAAAAATCGTTATTTAACTGACATAGAGACAGCCCGTTTAGTGTACTTTAGCTATTCTCATAGTGTAATGTCGTACGGTATTCTGTTGTGGAGACATGCCGCCGACATCCAAACTATCATTGTTTTGCAGAAAAGATCTGCAGAGAGAAATTTAAGGAGATTAATGTAATGGCTGTGCCTTCTTAGTATATTTATGAAAATCTGTTATATGCCCATAAAAATATAAAATTGTTTAAAAAATACAGTGATATCCATAACATAAATACTAGGAACAAACACAAATTTGTAGTACCTACCACAAGGCTCAAGAAAATAGGTACGCTTTTGTAATACGCTTCCAAGCCACGTACAAGATCTAAGCCTTAACAAATTCAAATCATTCATTAAACGTAAGTTGTGCCAGAAAGCGTTTTATACCGTTAAAGATTAAGTTAAGGACAAAAAGGCTTGGGATTGAGCTGCTCCATTTTTTTGTTTTTTGGTTAACTTGCAATGTCAAGTGTTTTCCTCAAAAGACTATTTAAGACATCAATCTACATGGTCTTCGCATGATCTAACCAAGATTTTGTCTGGACTTTAAAAGAGACTGACTTCTGAGTTTGTTTCGGCCTTTCTTCTCAGAGTAGTCAGATAGGAAATGCCGGCCTCATCTAGTTTTAAAAAATATGATTGCCATGTAAAAGTGTTTGTACAAACCAACTTACAGAAATAAAATCATTTATCATAGTAAAAAAAAGTATAAACAAGGTTCAAAAAATGTTAATTAAGATTAGAGTAGATTTTACTTCTAATTTTAACCAGTTTTTAATCTCTATTGTGTTACCAAAAATATAAACCCACTAAATGCGAAAAAAAAATGCAGATCTATCACCTCTAATGAGTTCTGAAAGCAGTTGTAATTACAGGTGTGATTTTATGGGGTTTTGATTAATAGAACATTTTTCGTGGCATTTATCTCTGAAGGCCAGGATAAGCTTGACCTTACATTGTTTCGAAATAATTTTCTACCGCAAGAAATGTCTGGAATTTAAGAAGAGAGACTTTGGAAGTTATGGAATTCTTCTCAGTTAAGGGTAACTATGATTTCATTAAGACAATACTGACAGGTAAAATGGGATTTTATATATCCCTTACACATGGTTTAAAATCACACTGGTCTAAATCATTTATTCTTTACAATCGTTGTTAGTTTGATTAGCTGACTATGTATTAGTTGTACTTAAGTTTTACTAAAGAAATAAATATAGGGGAAATAAATATACGGGGATAGTGTAGCTTCACACGATGAAAGAATTTTTGAAATCGGTCCCTAGAATTTTTAAGTTTATTCGTTACATACAAAAATACAAACATACAAATTTTTTGCTCTTCATAATATTAGTATAGATATAGATTAGCTTCTACCAGCAGCTTCGTCCGCGTGAGTGTCGGAGATTGTCCCAAGGGAACGTACTCACGGGATAAGGGTATCATATGTCTTTCGGCAAGGTCCAATCTATCACTATACCAAAATTCATCAATATTTGTTCGGCGGTTCAAACAGACAAATGTACTTTCGCATTAATAATATTAGTATGGATTATTTGTGTATGTATAATTGTCATATTTCCTTCGAAATTGTTATCGTTATTTCCTACCCAATTAGGCACTCTCCATATCGAATTTCAAAATCCGTAGGCTAAACGACCCGACACTCAACCTAGAAAGTTATTATTAGTCGAAACGAAATCCCCAAGAAAACTACAAGTTTCTATATAATTGAGTTACTTTATCCATTTATCCGTTCAAACGTGGAACATAAACTGCTAACTTCAAAACATTCTGTGGTTATTTTTCGCTATGCAGAGCAACCGCTTCAACGGACAGACAGACACTGGTCTCACCGGTTTCTTCATCAACCACCTAAAAGGGCTTAAGTCCAACTTCTGCAATGAAATCTGTACCTTAACTGGTCAATATAAAGTTGCAAGTGAAAGTCAGGAACCAGTATTGTTGTTGATAGTTAAGATCGAAGCGTATGCAAGAGAATTTCTATTTTAAAACTGAAGATGTAAGGTTTATTTTCAAATAAAGTACAGATAAGTTTATAGTAAGATGCTGATTGCAGTCGTAGGCATTTCCCTGGTACACCACCTATTTCGATCCGAAGCAAAAACTGCATAATACAGATAATAAAACAGTTTGCAAATAGTCCTTTTGATTTTCTAAATGTACTACTCTGATATCTTATATCTATCGGCTGTGGAATTGCCTCGTTGATTCGGAATGTGATATGACAACTCAATTTGCTTGTGATATCGTTTGAGGAGGCAATGTTGGATGTAGACTTCGAAAATATTTGCATGTCATGTTGCTTTGGACTGGCTTTGCTGCGAACATGTTTGACTTGGTTGGAAAATAGAGAATTCTGACTGCAAGCAGTGATGAAGAATTTGTCCAAAAAGACCTCAGTAAAATCACACCACTTAAAAGAGCTGCTTTTGTATGAGAAGAGGCTTTTGTCCTGTAGTGGAGCACAAAATCAACCTGCCTAGCCAATTTCCAACTATATTGGGTTCAGGTTCCAGTCTAACCGGATTCAGCTGAGTACCAGTATTTTACACGGAGCGAGTGGACTGCCTGAATGTTACTAACAGAGTTATGAATATAAATGTGGATGGATGGAGAGCCCTCCCTCTGAAAAGATGAAGGCCAAAGAAAAGATGGATGGACTGTGTGAGGAGTGATATGAAAGAAAAGGGAGTCAGTGATGGCGTGACGGGGGATAGGACGGTATGGAAGAAGAAAACATGTTGCGCCGACCCCAAGTAACAAGGGATAAAGGCAGGAAGATGAAGAGTGGAGTGACTGTCTATCTGACCTCCGCAACCCAGTAACTGGGTAACACTACACCCCTTGGCAAGACTGGTGACAGATTACCTGGTTTCTGACTATCCGTAACTACTACCAAAGATCTGCAGTGGGACACATATAGACTGATACATTGATCGTCTGAGCTCCTTATGGATGGACACACAGACATTCAAATATTAACATGTGCATCTGAATAGAATGCTATAGTAACATAATCCGATTATTCTAACCCACATAGTTATCAAATGACCTGAATCATGTGTTAAGTACCATCTTGTGTATGTCATCTAGATTGTTGAGTAGGTTAATGAATTCTACTGTAGGATGATACAATTTACTAGTTATACATACCTACATCTATTTTAGTACATACATATATAAAGTGACGCCTTTTACCATGAGGGTGGGCAGAAACTACAGTACGCAACTTGCTACGATCCTCACATTACTCCTTTTGCTTAATTTAAGTTCATACATCTAGTCATACACGTCTGTGTTATAGTAATAATTATTATCCTCATTAAACATATAATTGTTTGTTACAGGTAATTTGCTGTGCTGATCAAAGGATCTACATCCGTATCTTGGATACAGATGATAGAGGTTATATTGGTTTGTTAGTACGTCTTTGTAAGGATAAGTAGGTAACTGAAACAAAGCTAAACTAAAGTTTAGTGTCATTATAGGCCACTTATTATTATTTACTAGCTGTCCCACGTGGCTTCGCTCCCGTCATCTGGCTACCTACCTACCCTACCCTACATATATGAATGTTTCGTAGCTTTGTCCGCTTACGCAGCGCACGCAATGGAAGATCTCATTAAAAAAAAATCCCGTTTTTGCAACATTTTTCATTTATGCTCCGCTCCTATTAGTTGTAGCGTGATGTTATATAGCCTATAACCTTCCTCGATAAATGGACTATCCAACACAAAAAGAATTTTTCAATTCCAACCAGTAGTTCCTGAGATTAGCGCGTTCAAACAAACAAACAAACAAACAAACAAACTCTTCAGCTTTATAATATTAGTATAGATTTATTTATTTATTAAAACTTTATGCACAAGTACAAAGGCGGTACTTTGCCTTAGGCATTTTCTACCAGTCGACCTTAGGGTGGTGCAGAGATAAAAAAAGGCAGGTGCAACTAAATGAAAGGATAAATAGAGAAAATATAAATAAAAAGAATATATATAAATATATACTTAGATACATACATACATAAACAATGTTATAGAGAAACCGAAACCAACAAATCAATTCTGTGATGATTCTGCAAACTTCTTGCGAATGTGCTCACGTGCCTTAAATTTAAAAGAGAACCGACTGGTTGCCATCCTGATATTCTGAGGGAGCGCATTCCAAAGAGAGATAGCCTGGACAAAGAAGGACGAGTGGATAAACACAGAGTGGTGAGAGGGACATTGAAGAAGACGATTATTGGTGGAACGAAGATTATTATTATCCCAAGCAAATTAAAAATAGATAGTGCCTATAGGTAGGATGGGACTGCCGACAATAGTGAAATCGATGTATGTTCATTATTAGCCATATATTCCAAACTTTTAAGAGGAAATGCGTGCAGAGAGCTCCGACTGAATTTCAGTATCATTAAGTAAAAAGTCATAATTCGAGGTTTAGTTCTCGCCTATTTTCTCCTCCAGTATTGGACCAATTTAAAAGACATTCCATAAATTTAATAAAACAAGATATATGTTGTGCTTCTATGTTTTCTTTTTTCATTTATAGTTGTCAAATTTGTACAATAGGCCTCTGTTGACAGTGCAATTTTGAGCATTTTTGATCGTTATGTGCTTCTAAAGATAATGTATCATCAAAAATGAAAACAAAAGGGCACAGTACTCGTATAATATATCTTTATTTTTCAGTTTGTGAAATATCTTTTAAATTCCCAATATTGGAGGGGGAAATAGGCGTGAGCCAAACCTCGAATTATGACTTTTAACTTAGGATGTCTGCGACCGCATTTCCTCTTTAAGTTTCCACTGGCGCAACACGTCACATTATCATGGCGGTGACGCGAGCCCTTTAGTTTATTCCCTACCAAAAATCGCCAACACAGCTAAAAAGTTTTCATTAAAATGCAAGGTTTTTGTAGCAGCCACGGGCACGAAAAGTTAGGAGGTATTAATTAATAGTATTCAATATATTTCTAATAGGTAAATTCATGTTTGTACTTTGTATCGATGAATTTGCAATCCGTCATGCTATTAGATATGTGATTTATATTAAATACAGTGAATACTGAATGATCTCACTGTGCTCATTACTGTGCGGAGTTCGTTTCCTAATCTTGAAAGAAGCTTATGTCTAGAATATTAAGTAACTAGTGAGCTTTAGTCTGCAATACCTTCGTGATACCTCGTTTTCTAAAATTCTGCTTAATTTATCGACATCATTTTAAAGTAGGTAACGATGCTTTTTCAACTGATGTATATAACTACTGTTAAAGCCATATTTTAGTTTCTTTTTTCAGCTATAGTTAACGAACTAAACCTTAATTACAAAAACAAAGCCTTACTAACAAGTATATTATTTTCTTAACTAATAAGTTTCTCGGCGCGTTGTGGTTTCAAGTGTCATTTGTCTAGTGCTGTTGCTTTTTTAGAGTTTGTTTCAATAATAACTATTAATAGTTTGTAATTTGCTAAGTAACCACTCATCAGTTAATCATCTCTAAATATCGCTATACCTACGTGACCTGAATTATCTAGTACAAGTTTAAGTATCTACTACGGCAACTAATTAGCCTACTTTTAATCTCATTTCAAAGGTACTAATTGACCAAAATGGGTTAATGATTTGACGATGTCATGACTGCATTTACACATCTTTTATTCGGACTTTGACTTGATTACGTTCTATGGTGAGACCTTTTCAAAGGGAAAATCTACAAGTTCGTGATTAGACCTTATACTGTATGGATATGAATTTGGAGCTGTGAAAAAAATTATGAAAAGAGATTGCATATAGCAGAGATGAGAATGTTAAGATGGATGTGCGGAGTGACGAGAACGGATAAAGTAAGAAATAAGTATATTAGAGGAAGTTTGAAAGTGGTGCCAGTGACAGAAAAGTTGAAAGGAAACCGTTTGTCCTTATATGGTCATGTGATAAGGAGGGATGAAACGCATGTTACTAAAAGAGTTATGAATATAAATGTGATGGAGAGGGGAGTGATTTGAAAGAAAAGGGAATCAGTGATAGCGTGACGGGGGACAGGACAGTATGGAAGAAGGAAACGAGTTGCGCCGACCCCAAGTAACTTGGGATAAGGGCAGGAAAATGATGAGACCACATTTTCCGCAAACCATTTTTCTTTGTGAAACCCTCAAAAGGCGTCTGGGGTTTTGGGGAAAAAAAGACTAGGAAGTGTGGGATATTTACCTCACTTTAACCAACCCCATGCTCACCATCAGTACGTAGAAGGGGCCCCGTAACCTCTTAAAAGGCCACCCAGAATACTCTCTGGACTACGCCTGCTAAGGCAATACATTTTACGCATAGCTACCAGAATGATGTAGCGGAATGCTACTATTCGGTAAGGAGAAAGGCAAACAATGATAAGCAAACTCTAACAGGCTCATTATCTTTACTCTAACAGTTTTGATACCTTCATGAGCAAACGTATTGCATGCAGAGGCAATTGCCTTTGCATGTAGTAGGTACATATCTTATCGTAGGTACGTATCAAGTCTTGCTTTTATGAAAAGCCGAATCTAAATAGAATACATTGCCCAGGATTAGATACTCAGAAGTTACTAAGAGTTTCACTTATAATTGCGGACGAATACGTGATGACCAATGAGTTCTTACGCTCCTTCTTGTACATTTATGTTATCAGTTTGTATACTTATGTTATTTATAAGTTTATATGAGAGTTTCTAAGCTAAATTCAATTTCTCCTTATCTGTAGAAACATTCTTTTGTGAATTGTGGACCTTTAGCATATTAGTCTACCCACATCATTATTCCTTTAAACCAATGTAGGCTAACGATCTTATGACGTTCGTCCGATACAAAGGGGCTCTCAGACCAGAGATAACAGGATTTATAAATAGGATCCATTGTTTCCTTTCTGACGCTTTTCCGGTCATTATTTATGGGATGATCTGATCGGAAACAAGGCAAAACTGCGAAGTTTGGAAATAATGGCGAAGGCTTTTGCTAAGTGGTTAAACGCTAGAAAACAATTTGTATTCTTTTCTGATTGATTTTTAATTCATTGGCATAACCAAGGAACAATTTCCGAAGACCGCAAAATGACGATTTATTATTTTGGGGGTGGAAGTACTCGTGAATTGACTTTTATTAAGGGATCAACTACGAAATGACCCAAAAATAACTGCTGTCCAGTACATCCAGCGAATGGTGTTGCCTTAGCCGAATAATGGACAAAACACAATATTTAAAACCTGTATTTGTATCGACACGCTAACAATAAGATGTGATTTTTCTCTCGATTTTTTTTTCTTTAGACTCTGGTTGATATTCATAAGTTATTTTAAGTTTTGATATTTTCCCCCAGAAAGATTGCCAATTAATTAAAAGTCAGCTTTTGTAATACAGTCTAAACTCTAAAGAATTAATATATTTTTGAGGCCTTGGGCATTTGTGCCTTTGTAAGTGAAAAGTTAGATGGTTCCTAGTTTTGTGGAGCCTGTCTTTGACATAACAGATTTTGTTCCTAGAATATACTTCTTGATACAAATATTTCTTTGTCTAGGAGATGCTTGACTTGAAACCATAATAATACCAGCATGTAACATTCCCACTGCAGCAGGGCTAAGGGCTCTTCTCATACAGTGAAGGCACGAGCATTGATCATTTCGCTTGCTCCGGGGCTCCAGGCACTGGCATTGCTCACCACGCTTGCTAGAGGCGGGTTAAACCATAGTTTACTAAAATAAAAGTTCTGAGTAACGAAAGATTGGTATTCCAGCAATTTTGACTCCTATCAGGAAAGAAACACGCAAAATTATCAGAAAAAATTGCTTCAAGGAACGCACAAGTCCTCAAGATATCAACGTGGTAGTTATAATTACTGATAACTTGTCGGTTTACGTTTGTACACTAATCTTAGCGACCTATGGCCTTAACTTGACTTCGCGTTGTGGAATGCGATAAGCGAGTTACGCTCCAGTTTATTTTAATATACAAACAAAGTAATATTCCTCCGTTCCTTATAAATACACGTATATAGTCATTTCTTTTTAATGTAGAACTCGTTTATATTGATGTTAATTTTAATCCGTGGTGCTTGGCAACTGGGCTTATTCCAGTTGTAAACATCCCTTTGTACATATCGACCTAGCTCTGTTCTCTCGCCAGCCTGATATGGAGGGCAGCACTTCTTCGCTGTTTTTTTCTGATTAATTTCGTTACGGGATACTAGCCAGTGTAACTGTTTACCCGGGACTCGACGAGCTTCATTCCCTTGGCGCTTTTCTGGTAGTCGCAACTGTTGATTTTATTATTGATGGCAATAGTGTGCCGAGCATGTCCTAGAAAAACATATATTAAATCAGTCTTATATGTGTCTATAACTACTAGGACATAGCCCAGGCCTCGTCTCTAAGATAAAACTGTAATGGACTCTAGTCCACTACATGGACCTAGTGCGCGTTGGTAGACCATGTCTTTGAAGTTTTGTTACCTCACAATGTTCGTCATAGGCTTTTTAATGTTCCCACTGCTCGGATACAGGCCTCCTCTCTGTGAGGGAATGGGCTTATAATCGACCACGCGGGCCCAATGCAGATTGATAGATGTCACATGTCTTCGAATTTTTGGTTCTTTCTTGGACATGGTTCCTCACGATGTTTTACTTCACCATACACACGCATACACTCCTCACGGACTCGCACACTTACATTCTACACTTAGCTACCATGATGCATACACAAAACACAATCTATTACCTTCCAACCAACCATTACGTTACTTTTAAGATAGATATTCAAAATTGATAATAGATAACCCTATAACTTTCATTCATTTTAAATTGCTATTATTGAAATTGTGAGTACCACCTAATTAATATAAAAACAAACTTCGGAAGAGCGAAGTGTCCTAACACAGACAATCATTTGCCTAAAGGGACACTTCAAACACTAATGTATTTATTTCTCACTGTTAAAGCAAATAAAATTATTATTATTATTCCATTTATTTATTTTATTTACATATCTTTACATTTTTAAATATTATTCTATAAAAAAATTAAATAAAAAAACATTTAAAAATACAAAAATAGTAGCCCACCGGTATCGGGAACAGGGTCCAAGCTACCGGTGGTCAGGGCTCCTGAGAGAGGAACCTCCTAACGATACGCGCCGTGTCCAGGAGTACCGCTTTCTGGATCAAGCCCTTGATCCAGCTGCCCAACGAGAGCCTCCTCAGATGTTCGTCGAGGCTCTTGGCTATTATGCCATTGGCCGTAACGACTATCGGCACAATGACTGCTGTATTCACATCCCACATGTCGACAACCTCGCGAGCCAGATCAAGATATTTGCTTTTCTTATCTCTCTCAGCCTTATTATTATTATTATTTCACAATATTAATTGTCCCTTAACTAGACGATGAGCATCTGGTATGTTTTCTTCATCTTGGCACTTTATCCGGTTTGTCCATCTTAGCATAATAAATCTCTCGAGATTGGTCCAACAATGCATTTGTTATGTTAACCTAGCCTTTTTAATAAATTAGTGGACTAGTTCGGAGACGGTCTCTAAGATAATCTAATCCGCTTTGGATCTAAGATTTTGGTGTAATTTGGGTAGATGATAGTTACGTTTATCCGTGTAGTTACATCATCTATTATTTCGGTAGATAAACAGACAAGATTGTTCTCAACACCAGAAATGCCAACTCAATGATATTAAAAACGCAGTTACAACATTATTTCTCTTTATTCGCACTATAAAACCCGAGGTCGCTTTAATTAAAGTAGCATTTTATTCTTTGCATATCTAGTATGAAGCCACAATTTTCCATGTAATAACTGCAGACAATTTTCTACCACGCTTTTAAAACTTTGTAGCCTTTTGACTCGGATTAATAGGGAAACACTGAATAAATAACGCAAGAGCTGCCCAAGTTGCCACGTCGTAAATCTAGTCCAGAATATTTGAGATATCACCGAATTAATCTAGACATCCCAAATGACGGTCAGCCTGACATAAAAGGTAAGCCTCGAACTCGTATAAGTACGGCAAAAAGGACGCAGAATTTATATTAGCCACAAGACACACTGGAGATAATTGTCAGGTATGAAACATACAAAGCCTCAATATGTTCACAAATTGCCTAAATGGCTGAGAATTTTTCATGTCCCTGGCCTTGCCAAATAAAACTGCTCGCTCCTAAGTTGAAATAGAGTATAAAATTGTAGATAAAGCATTTTCTGCTCATGAAACAAATATTTAAGGAATTTCATTGTGCACGCGGAAAATTGCTCGGAAATAAAAAGTTGTACATACGAAAATATTGTACGGACGAATTACATGTGGAAATTTTCTCATATTTCATTTTCGCCCGTTATTCAGTGCTCTAATAGGAGCTTTTAAACTTTTTAATAAGCGGACTGCATAAACTAAACGGGGTTAGTTGAAGCTTTTAGCGCTTTCATTATAATCAGCTGCGTGAATAAAAATCTCTGAAACCTGAAAATATCCCTGGGGATGTTTATTGAGCTACTTTGAATAGCAATCGTCTTTAGACGTTCTACTTATTCCTCGATCGACCTTTTTTTCACGGCCGTTACGGCAATTCTTTTACGTCCTGGTTTGAGAAAAATGTTCGAGAATTTCGCGATGTTAAGATGTTTACAACTTGCTGTCTTGCCAACTTCCGGGCTGAATTTCGTGTATGCCCTACTTTTAGAGCTTTCAAGATGTACTTCCCTGGCTTATGTACCTAAATTTCGTTCTGTTTTAAAGCTGTGTGCCTCTGTTATAAATCACTTAGAAAAATAGGTTTCTCAGCTCGTATCACGTGCTCGTGCTACGATAAGATGGATATTAATGTATATAGCTAAAACATTATCGTTAACAAAGACTCGTGTTAGTTTAGCCAAGTCAGTCCATTGTGAAACAAGATCCTGTACAATTTTAAACTATCAATCAAACTGTTTACTTCACCTATATCAATATTATCGAAAATCAAACCATCAATTTTCCAATTTACTTCTACTATCTCACCCATATCATCTCATGTAACCCGATCAACCGTTTGACAAATAGGACATCCCTTTTTGAGTCATAACAAAAGACTAACACAGATTCGCCCTCAATCAGTCACTCCCTTCTATTTCAGTCACGTCCTTGTCCGCAACATCCTCTTTGTCATCCATCATACAGTTATTTCCATCCATCCTATTTGGCGGATATGACCTGACCTAGACTATTTCCCAGTTCCCCCGAGTAACCCGCGAATTTATACCTAGTATAACAATGAAACCTTTGGAACCTTTTATATGATTTCCTCCCATTTTTCTTGGAGGGTACGTATATTTTATATGTTCTGTGATGTGAAGCTGATTTATGTATGTAGATTTGTGTGTCCTAGGCTCTAGCTATGATTTGCTTTCAACAGGATTGTGAGTGGAGGCTTGTCGCAATCCTTTGGAATGTTTGTTAAGACGGAGTGCAGGTTTATTCATTTTATTGTGGAGATACATTCATACGTAACGTCACGCCTGCATTCCCCGAAGGATAAAGCAGAAGGGCAACCACATTTCGTCAATTATTATATATTTCCATGTCATACTGGGCACGCTTATCTAATACCTTTAAACGAGCAATTCTTGTAATACTCGTATATAATTAATGTGATTGAAGCAAAAGAAGTATGTAAGAATCGTAGCAGGTGGCGTTCTGTAGTTTCTGCCTACCCTCATGGGTAAAAGGCGTGAGTTCATGTATGTATTATGTATATATATAAACTGAATCTCGGAAACGGCTCCAACGATTTTCATGAAATTTTGTATGCCTGGGGTTTCCGGCGCGATAAATCGATCTAACTAGGTCCGAGCACAAGTCCAGACTACTGACTGCTATTGTAAAGATGACTTAATGAAAAGAACATAAATACACACATGATTTAGAAAAAAAATACTGTTGGCGGTGTTTTCTAACTTGTAAGTAAGTCTAAGTAAAATATTTCTTAGAGAAGCTACGATCTTGGCAAACCATTAACTACCACCAAAAATATGTCAGAGTAAGCATCTGTAATGTATGAACTAACGAGATAAAAACTGCCACTCATCCGATCAATACCCAACCCGTCACTTACTCCAATAAGTTTAATCCAGTTTTCTGGCAACAGCTACCATGACAAATAGGCCATGTCTCCATGTCTCTTCGACTCATAAATATAAAATGACCATTTTCATGGGACGATACATCCGTGGCCTCCGCAACTAGGGTTGCGAAGTCATTTTTGCCGTCCTATAGCTATAGTGCCGTTATCTGACAAAATCATATTCTGAGTTATAGACGAAAACAAAAAAAACCGCAAAATAATATTATTCTGTACCGTGAGTTTGGTTGGTTCACGCATGCTCTATTAAAATTATTTTCTTCCTTGAAGGCACTGACTTCTAAGTGAAAGGCATCTGCGTAGTTCGGAAGTCAGGGAACCATTTTTATTTTGCCTTATTTTGTATTTCTTATTTGTAAATCATTTTTGATATGGCTTGATGAATGAATAAAATAAAATAAAAAATATATTAAATAAAATTGATGCTGTTTGTCTCAAATTTTATGCGAGAGGAACTGGTGTCTAGAAATAGATCTAGTTGGGCACATTCGAATAGTATTGTTAGTTTAAATCAATGACTTAATCTTATCAAAAATAATATTGTAAACAATTTGGGGGGTTTTATATTTTTATCTTGCAACTATTGATAGTAGAAAAATGCTGCTTAGATGGATCGATATTTTTTTTTACTGATTACGATGGTATCAACAAACTAAAATCGGCAAATTGTTAGATAGTGACACTTGCAACTATGGGACGGACAGATTTGTATTATCAACATGTTCTTGTTGTATATGCCCAGTGTCAATCGTGAATTCTTGATATTTGGGTCAATACTGGGCTGTCCGTGAGTGAAATGAAATATTTTTTATAGTAATATTATACCAACACTGTTTGTTTTTGCAAGGAGATTGGAGTGGACTACGAAGGATCGGATAATGTTATTGTATGTGATGAGAGATGGTCTCCTTAATTACTTAATATTATTTTAAGTATCGTAAAGAGGCAACGTTTGTAAGTTTTTATTTGCATAGTTAGGTAGGTAAGTTCTGAATTTCCTATCCGTTCTTGTCCACAACAAACTACCTTTGCGAATGGATAGTAATCTTTTATACTTTAAATTTTGACATTCTAAAGTGCCGCTTAGTCCTCATAGAAATAAAAGATTTGTCTTTGACTTTGATAACCACTACATTGTCGCGAAGTGTCATGGACTACTTTTATCCTATATATAAAGCGCGGGAAAAAGCTAGTATCAATAAAAGATAAAAATTCTGCGTTCGGAAGCGAAATATCTGTTATGATGACCCACATAATAAATATCCCGCTGTAGCGGAAACATATATGACTTCAATATCGAAAACCGATCCAAACCCACTCCGACAGTACAGGTCAACAGACAAATGCACTTTTCATATAATATCATGTAACTTTTCCATCTAGGTTCCTGTCCAATCCCATTTGGTACCACCTTTGCGATATCGGCATTGACTTGGCCGAGTTTCCAATGTCGCGTTTTATGTGTTCACTCCGGTTCCTCTATATCGACGAGTATTTCATGGCGTTCGTTTTCTACATGTTGTTGAAGCATGTTTGCTATTTCCCGGATGTGTAAAGTAAGAGACAGATACTAAATACCGATGGTATTTTTCTTGCTTCTTAATTATCTTCTAAGAGAGTACGTTATTAAGTGAAGCTTCTTCTAACTCGAAATCATCTTCCTGCACCTGTTCCATGTTACTTGATAGTGATGTTATTTTTTATTTTCTTGTTTCTTACTTATGGACTATGTCAATAACCAAAGTTTCGTGTAAACTGAAATCATCTTCCTCCTCTTATTTCATGTTACTTTGGGAGCACGCAACACGTATTTTTACCCGACTGCCGAAGGAGGGTAATGTGTTTATCAGTCTATGTATGTATGTATGTATATATGTATGTATGTATGTATGTTTGTTCCTATGTGGCGTTCTAGAGACCAAACGCGTTGGCCGATTTTGATGATTCTTACGTCAATCGATTCGTCTTAATCCTGCGAGTGTCACTGGCTACATTAAAATTGGAAAAACAAAAATGGCTCATTTTGGGCGCCATTTTGTGGGGGAAAATTTTTTTTTTTTCTTCCAAGCCCATCGTGTGGGGTATCAAAATAAAGCGATTTCAAAAATATATAACACTTATATGTTTAAATGTACCTAATTCTAAAAAAAATAACTAAAAAGTTGTAAATAAAAAAAGTTTCATCATCGGACTACAAGACGTACGGCGATGCGCCATCGGTACATGGTGGACATCCCACCCATACGCACTAAACGTTTTGGAAATACTTTCATTATGCGTACAGCTAAGGAGTGGAATTCCCTGCCGGAGTCTGTGTTTCCAGATAGCTACATCCTCGGAGTCTTTAAGTCAAGAGTGAATAGGTTACTTCTAGGCAAGCGTGTTTCACCGTCGACCACATCATCGCTTACCATCAGGTGAGATAGTGGTCAAGCGCGAGCCTACCTATAATAAAAAAAAAAAAAAAAAGTTAATTAAAAAAATCAAAAAACCCGACTGCTTGAAAAGCAAACTAAAAAGACGTAAACAAGAAGAAAATCATGCTGTGTAGTCGGAGGATACTTATTCGCGAACCCAAACCCAGATGTATTTGTAATTTCCATTCTGTTCTGTCAACCGTCACGCAATCGCTTACTTCCTTTTCTTTCATAATCATTCGTCACCCAATCCATCCATCTTCCCTCTTCTAAAGTGAAATGAAAAGTGTTTTCACAAAAGTTAACTCTAAAGAATTTTAACTCTTTTACATTTTCGTTTAACGACACTTTAAAAGCACTTTTCCTGTGCGACTTTAGCGTCAGTCCTCGCCGATGTCAGCCACCGCGATAAGACGTCGACTGCATGTGACGGTGTCAAAGCTTAACCTCTGTAACTAATTTAACAATTATTTTCACTTTGAATTTATACGGTATTGCTCATGTTACCTTCGTTTGATCATCTATACTTCTATTATAATATCATACTAATATTATATAAAGAGGAAAGATTTTTTTGTTTGTTTGTACCGAATATGTTCCGAAATTACTGGACTTATCCTTTTTTTCACCAATGGAAAGCTAAATTACCAGGACGTAACATAGACAATTTTATTATAGTTTTTTAATGCTTTTAGAGCTCCTTAAGAAAATTGCCAAAGTAGCAAAATTTTTCCTAAAAAATTCATTATTTGGCGTGCGCTGAGAAAACTATTGATGATACATAAAAATTATGTACTACATGATTAAAGTACTCATTATTACCTACAGAAAGTCCGCGAGGAAATACATCTAACTATCATAGTTAAATCACAATAGCAGCTTATGTGTTCTAAAATTTAACTAGATCGCCGGTAGAAACAAAAGTTGGTTACATTCGTATCGTAGTATTAGTTCTTATTCAAATAAATAGTTTAACAAATTGGTAGGGTAGGTAGGTAGGGTAGGGTGGGTAGATAGGTAGGTAGGTAAATAGCCAGATGACGGGAGCGAAGCCGCGAGGGACAGCTAGTCTCATCTCTCATAAATAAATAAATTGTTTATTAAAATTAAAACATATTTTGTACAGTCAAACACTTACGAACAATCATCATGCAAAAATAACAAATTCATATTAGCGAGTAACAAAGCATGTCAGTAGTATTTGTAATGAATTCTGGCACCCAAAGAAAGATTTAACTTGTGTTATGGGTTCCAGGATCCTCACACTTGTGTTGCATATCAAACAATAGATCAGAGGGTCACAAGTTGGAGAAGTGATTTAATAAGACAAAATAAACAATATTATAGGCCTTTCATATTATTATGTGGGAAGGTGACTTCCGATACCATAGAAATGTCTGCGGGCCAGTGCCGTCCTGCAGCACATGATAAAGTTACTTCGAAAATCTCTATCTCTGCTAATGATATCCCATTACATTTGAGGTATGGCACGTGTGGTAGAAATAACAAGGGGCTCTAGACAAATAGATGAAATTGACATTCTGCGATAAGGATTGTCAGAAGTCCAAAATATTTGGGATTGGTCACGTGACACTATGATAGTGACGTGTTCGCGGACGATTGGAAGATCTTGTCTCTATGTCTGGTGTATTGTGAGTATTTGTGAGCTGAGCGTATGACTGCAGTGTAGTTATAGATATATCATTGTTAGATTTTATTTTTGAATGCTTTAAAAAAAATTAAAATAATCCCGACTGCTTAAGAAGCGAACTAAAAAAAAGAAGCTGTGCAGTCGGAGGATTTATTCGCGAGCAGGCTGACCAAAACCAGATGTATCCTCCGACTGCACAACATGAATATCTTCTTATTTACGTCTTTTTAGTTCGCTTCTTAAGCAGTTGGGTTTTTTTAATTTTTTTTATTAACCTTTTTTATTTATAACTTTTTAACTAACTTATTTTTCGAATTAGGTACATTTAAATATATAAGTGATATATATTTTTAAAATCACCTCTTAAAACCCAATCAAAATAATTGATACCACACACGATGGGTATGGAAAAAAAAATTGGGACCCCACAATAATGGCGTCCAAAATCCGCAATCAATCAAAATCAAAAATCAAAATCAATTTTTCCGCAATTTTCCCAGTTTTAATGTAGCCAGTGACACTCGTAAGATTAAGACGAATCGATTGACGTAAGAATCATCAATATCGGCCAACGCGTTTGGTCTCTAGAACGCCACATAGAAACAAACATACATACACTGATACACACATTTCCCTCCTTCGGCAGTCGGGTAAAAACATATGTTTAACAAATGTAATTTGGGCATTTGGCCCTGTAATTAATAAATAAATTATGATAACTAATGTCAATTTACACTGTAGAATGTCACAAAGTCTAGAGCACCTTGTCATTCTTCGCCAGACATGTTTATTCTGGATGGCATACTTTAAATATTCATAAATAATTATGGGATAGAGTTTGTAGGTATGTAATTCGTATTGTAATTCTCAGCTCCAAAACCTCTATTGCCATTTCTAATCTATTGACTTAGAACCCACTGCTCTCAGCATTATTCAGATATACTTCATTTAACTGAAGCACACTTGCAATATTTCGTCCGAAACGTAGCTATTTAGCCAACCAACATAAATGGCTACTAATTCCTATGCGCATATCTTGAATAGAGCTGTGGCTCTTTACACCCGAGAGGTTGCATATGATACCGAATATACACACCACAGCTAGACTTGGTAGATAACATAGACCACGGAATCTAATAGAGACCCCATACAATCCTACTAACATTATAAATGTAAAAGTCTTTGGGTATGTTTGTTAAAAACTCAGGCCTGAATAGAGTTGGCAACACGGGTAGACTTGATCGGGATTAGGACACCAGATACTTTTTAAAACGGATAGTAAATTCATCATCAAAATCATCAGCCTACACTTTTCATCTGCTGCACAATGGCCTCCGATCGCACGCTATCTATCTCGATTCTCAGCAACTCTCATCTAACTGCTATCAGACCCCCTGTGAAGATCGTCGCGCCTTGATAGTACATTCCCATTTTCCCGACTATTCCACGAGTAAAGCCGCTCTGATTCCTGCTCGTTAAAAGAAATAAAGAAAACATATTTATTTATGACCCGCACACGGGATAAGCAAAACACAAACAAAAATAAAAATAAATAACCCCGTGCGAGACCAAAAAGGCTCCTATCTCAGCATGTGCAACGATATTAAAAATAAAATAAAGCTGCTCTGATATTTTGATAGGGCCTACTGTTCATTCCACGGACACATTCACGGAGACGGAAAATACAATATTTAAAAAATAAAATAGAATAAAATAAATAATAACAAAATAGTATAAACACAAGAGATGAGTCACAGTATGTATGTGTATAAAACGAAAATATAAATAAAACAATAAATATACGACCAAAATCCCGACGGCTTAATGATCATTTGTCGAAACCGTAGACAAAAGACAAAGCGCGCCAATCTATGGTCGACGTCGGCTGTCAAAATGAAAAAATATGGTGAATTATGTAAGATATTTCTGTTAATAAACAAAGTGAAAAGATTGCTAGTATTCGATAAAACAGAGCGGTGTGAATATTACTGTGTATGGTATAGTGTTCAGTATAGTGTTCGCCAGAAAGTTTAAAAACTAAGAATCATCATGTTCCTTATGACAGTAGAAAATATTAATAGCGTGCAAACCCCGGCCGGGTAAGTTTATCCGCTGGCTTTTGCCTTTGCTTGAGTAATAAGTATTGCATGAAATTAGTACTAAATGTTCCAATAGTCTTTATAGTGCGAAACGGCGGAGGAAGATCGTTCCAGGTATTATCACACAATGTGCTCCGATGGCAAGTTTGCGCAGTCTTAGCCAGAATTGTCACGGGCACTTACTGGCACGCTTGATTTGTATGGAAAGTTCTGACAATGTCGTCGCTAGCTGTGGACGCCACCGAGGCGTCGCTGTGCTCTGTGGTAGATAGTATGTGTTTGTTTAAGACTCAGGACATAATCCTTTACAATAGAGTTGGCAGAAGCGAGAACGTAGATATTTAACAAAACATGTTGACGGGTTTTCATTGAGGAGTGATAGATGAAGTGTAGTATTTGATGAAACTGTGTGAATCAAGAAAAATAGTTATATGTCTGTACTAACTTCCACATTACTACTAGTATCGCTACTAGTTTCTGCCAGCGTATACGTCAAAAATTTTCTCAATTCATATAAGTTTCATCCAAATCCGTTCAGCCGTTCATATGTGAAAATGGAACAAACAGACAGAGTTACTTTCGCATTTTTAATATTATAATTAATGGATGTCGGACACATAGAGACATTATTCACCAAATATGCTGTTTTAAATATAATATGATCGCTGGGATTTTAATAGGGCAACCTATTAAAATCCCAGCGATCACCTTTCCTTCAATCAAGTGAAAAAAAAAGATAATGCCTGTCTTTTATTACTTTTTCTAACAATAATTTGCAGGCTTTTATTCACTTAGAAAATAAACCTAATCGTCTACAAACCCTCAATAAAATTAAGAGTCCTACTATTATTTTTCTGTCTAGAAGCTTCAATTAGAGCTATTCAGACGATATTTAGGGTTTCTAAGCTATCTAGGCTATCAGTAAGTTTTAATGATACTTGTGCTTTAATAAGCGTTAGTTTCGTTTCATTGTACGTGAGAGGTGTTGTTATTACAGATTATATGGCTCCAACACCTGCTGGTATTACGGGCTGCGAGAGAAATTAATGTATAATAAAATTGTTATATAAAAACATTGGATATTTTTGGGCAAGAGCCACTTAAGAGTTCGTGCGATCACACTAATATTATAATGGCGAAAGTTTGTGAGTGAGTGTGTGTTTGTTTCTTCACGCTCAAACGGCTGGACGGATTTGGATGAAATTTGGCACGGAGATAGATTATAGTCAGGAATAGCACATAGGATATGGACTTTTTATCCCGGGAAAATGTTCCTTCGGGGTAATTATCTACTTTCACGCGGGTGAAGCCGCTGGCCGAAGCTAATCTTTTATAAAGTTGTGTTTATTAAGTTGAAACTTAATTAATATATTCTGCTGTACCTCTCTCGCTTATATACTACTATATACTTACGCTATATACTTATAGATATTAACTTATGTATGTTAGGATAAGCGCATTTATTGCATTGGGAAATCCTTTAATGATAGTGTAGAAGAAATTTAAAAAAATGTATAGAGAGAAGCGACGCTGTGACAGCGCATTTTCATAAGGTTTGGTTACACGGTCAATCTTGCATGCGCAAACAGTTTGTGCAAAAATTGGCGTAAACACTGTATGGCGTCCACACAATAGCGACTTGCATGCTTGTTTGCTTGATGGTGCAAACGTTTGCGCATTTATATTGTACCATCTTCACGTACGTGCTATATTATGCATATCAATTTTCTACAAACTAGCGTTTGGTGCTAGCCATTTGTGCGGTATACCCACAGACATAAATCTAACTAGATGACGCGATTGTATGTACTTCGCGTGCCAAAACACGGATTAAAGTTACGATCAATTATCGTAACCTGAGCTTTTCATTTAGCATTATGGGCACCGGAAATCCACTGAAATCTAGAAAAATGCCTTTTTATGCCATATTGAGCTTTAAAGAATGTATAGAAAGAGTCATTGGAAATGTTTTATTTTATTGGTAAGTAAATTAGTTTTTAGTTTTTTTGTAACAATCAATATAAATTTGTTTTTAAATTGAAAAAGTAGCACGTTTGGTTTTCATACAGATGGAGGGTTAGGTTAGGTTAAAACGGGCTGGTTTCCGCAACTCCACGACTAAGCGCGTATTTTGCGTACAGATGGAGGGACTTGCTTATCTATTTAGATTTATGTCTGTGGGTATACCGTTTTGCCGCCTTAACGCACATGTTTGCTTGTACAAAGAAGTATTTGTGCAAATGAGATTGATCATGGAGCCGGACCCGTAGGTAGAAATTGTTTTAAAATTGCTTTATTTAAAGGCACAGTTCACAACCAACCTACCTAGGTACATGTTCTACGTAGGTTCTATACGAGTAATAGGTATGGGTTTACCCACTGAAACCGCAGAAAACGGGCCTTTCCATATAAATTCTCTTTGCGAACAAACGCACTTTAGTCCGCCGGTCTTCTACCGTCACCTCAGCTACCGCAGGAAATTATTCTAAAAGGCTCTTTTTATGTTTTAATGGTTTTACAAAAGATATAAAATAAAGGAACATCATATTAGCTGATGTTACTTAGCTTTGGACATCAAAGGAATAAATTTAGATACTGTTGCTGTTGGCAACGAAGATGCGAATGGAAGGAGATTGATTAAGATATGCATACTTATAATTTTGGCTTATGAATTAGATATTAAGACCTTTATTTTTTTAATGGAATTTCTTTTTTCTTAATTACTATTATGGTCCATATACGTTTGAATATTAAAGAGAGCTTGGTATTATGCTGTTAAGAATATCTAAGTCTTAATTATCAGTTTCAGGAGTGAGAGGTATTTATTTTGAAGTAGTAAAATTGGTCCTTCTGTGTTAAGAATATAATGTAAATTATGTCGTAAACAACTATTATTATACCTCTGCATAATTCGTTCCAAAAATAATAATGATTATTTGTCCCAATATTATTGTTATTTCAAACAGTATCATTATAATGCAAATAAAGTTAATAATTGTTCGAAACCCATCATAATAAAACAACATTGCATATAGCTACATAAAATCTTAATATTTCACTCATAAAATATTTTATTGCCAAAGCGACTCGCACGATCAATAAAACGAGAGAGAACTATTCCGAGAACCCTTATAGCCGCCTCATTGTGAAAAAAAATTTCGCTTAGTGATAAATTCGTTGAAATTTGTTCAGCCATGAAGAATATTTCTTTTGGAGAGAGTAGTACATATAAAAACTGGTTTCTTTTTCACGTAACCTGTCTTCTAAGCGAGCACTTTGCTGTTGTCGAAGTGTATTGTAGAAGCTTTAGCACATGTTATTCTACACTGCACTGGAATAAAAGACAGAAATGCGACGCCTACTAGCACTAAAAGTGTTCCATACTAAAGGCAGAAATGTTAGTAACAATACACACTATTTCAGCTCACGTACTCCATGCATACGTTAGTATATACAATTCTCGAAAATGGAAGCTACACCAGGATCTAACTAACACTCTTGTCCTCAATTTCAAAGCTAAAACCACAACAGCAGTCTGGCGGCCGTTCGTGAATCAAGCACCCAATTTATATCTCGCTCATTTCAGAAAAGAAAAACAAAGGAAGGTTAAGCCGTTCCTTAAACAAAAAACAAAAGAAGGGGTACAAAAGACACGAAACCTTTAACAAACAAAAATCGCAGGCAGATTGGAAACAATTTAACAGGGCACCAGCACAAAATGAAGACAGAAAAGTTACTCCATATTACGAGCGAAAACGCACGCACATATAGAGACGCTTCACGGACGCCGAGTGCAAGCGCACTCGGCACCGGCATTTGTTTGATATCACCGTATATACGTGTCTATGTGTGCGTTCGCCAGTTTGCGCTCGTTGTATGAAGTTGACCTTCTGTATATACTTTTCTGTGGCACCAACCATCCCATTGGGGATCGTGGCACACGAATTGCTCCGGTCCTTTATCATAAGCCTGTTGCTCAAAGCAAATATAAGGCGCTCAATTCCGCAGCATTGCCGGCGGTATTCCGAGAAAAAAATCTAATCGGCTTGTGATTTTAAGAGGTTGAAATACTTGCTCAAAGTATTATGCGCTTTTAAAATTATATCAGTTTTCCTTGCAGACGGGTTGTAAACTGCAATATCTTTGGGGTTGTGATTAAGAGTTTTCGTAATGCCCAACCATTATCATGACTTACATGACCTAATGTTCTGAAGATGAAATTCTACTAACCAGAAGTTCTCAGTATTATCTAGGTACTTGATGTTACACATAATGTTTGTTGAATTTGCTCATGTCCCGTAAGCGGTAATTTCAGGAATTAATGTCATCGAATTTACTAGCACAATCAAACCATATTCCTAAGTAGAAGAGTTAGAAGTTAAATGAAAACATACACGAACTACCCCAACATCTAAACTATTAGTTTTTTTGCTGTCAAAAATCCAGACAATTTGACAGAAAAATATTAGTATTAAAAGTCCAATTTATTCCTAAGCACATGGCAATTTCATCAGTAAAATTCGAATAGAACCTTGCAGGAATTTGCAACAGAATGAAAGAAAAACCAAGCTTAATAAGTCTGCCTTGGCATCGCAGATATTTTTTACAGTTTGCGCCAGATGCTTAATAAGGAAAGTCCATTGCAGAAGCAAGCAATAATTAAAATTTTATATAGGGAGATTCCCACCGAGTAATGTTTTCCGCAAATATGAAAATGAAATTGTTGAAGTAAGTGGGTCTTCAACTTGAAGAGGGGTCTTGTGATGTTACTTAATCTTATAATTCACTGCACAGATTGTTAATATTGTGTAAAATGTTTGATTCTTCTGTTTTGAATGGAATATTTTCCTTTATTCTTTCTTTCTTATGTTTTATGTTTTCTTCTCTTTTCTTTCTTCTATTTTCTTAAAAGGGAAAATCTACAAGTCCGTGATTAGACCTGTCATACTGTATGGATCGGAATGTTGGGTGGTGAAAAAGATAGATGAAAGTAGATTGCATGTAGCAGAGATGAGAATGTTGAGATGGATGTGCGGCGTGACGAGATTGGATAAAGTGAGAAATGAGTATGTTAGAGGCAGTTTGAAAGTGGCGCCAGTGGCAGAAAAGTTGAAAGGAAACCGTTTGTCCTGGTATGGTCATGTGATGAGGAGGGATGAAACGCATGTTACTAAAAGAGTTATGAATGTAAATGTGGATGAATGGAGAGGGAGAGGAAGGCCAAAGAAAAGATGGATGGACCGTGTGAGGAGTGATATGAAAGAAAAGGGAGTCAGTAATAACGTGACGGGGGACGAGGACGGTATGGGAGAAGCAAACGTGTTTCGCCGACCCCAAGTAACATGGGATAAGGGCAGGCAGATGATGATGATTCTTTCTTTCTTAGTATCCTTATTTGACCCTATGGCTCTGGGATAAGAAGCTACTATATAAGCTATAACTTTAGGCGGTAATCCTATCCTACTAATATAATTAATTTGAAGGTCTGTATGTTTGGATGTTTTTTAATCAGTCATGCCTCAATAGGTGTACCTACGGATTTCGACAAACTTCAGCACATTAGTAAACCACACCTGTATTAGGACACAGGACTTTTATCCCGGTGGTACGTTCCCTTGGGTTTATATGGCTTTCATGCGTGCGAAGCCACTGGCAATAGCTAGTGTATATTAAACATGTCCAGAATGCCACAAGGATATAAATTATCCCTTATCTTGTATCAAGCATTTGTGTGCTTACCGTCACATCATAGGATTATTCAAAGTCATGTTCTAACTTTAAATCAGCCAATCGCAATCATCTTATGGCACTCTGCCAAATTGCGTTACGATGTACGGTAGTCCGGTCTCCGCATTCTGTCATCCTCAGTTGCTTTCATATTATGCACTTGCTAGAGGCGTTCCAATATACGTTAGCCATGTAGTGGTCCTTACTTCAAAGAGACCTTTTATGCAAATTAAAAAAAAAAAATTACTATTTACCACTACATACCAGAACTCGACGACTTTTTTTTAAAGGACTTAGGTATTGGCTCTTTTGTTAGTAGTCGCAAACTACTGCTGAACAAGTGACCCTGGGTTTGATGCCCGGGTTGGGCAGTGTTAAAGAATTTCTCAGTAGCAGCCCGTAGCCTGGGCCCGTAACATGGAACTGGCAAAATAAGAGTGGGTCTACCTCCACTACGATAATTATTGTGTCATCTGTGCCTCTACCTAACCTATCAGGGAATACTGCCTAATTAAATTAAATACCGTTTTTCTTTAAAATAAAGACACAATAACATAGTCAAAGCTCCACAGAGTGAATCAAAGCTCAGTCCATGCCCTTTCGCACCCTTTCATCAAACTTGATATCGTACAATTCCCTTAGGGCTTCCCGAACCCTGACGGAACCATAGTAATTAGAAAACCATTTCCTCCTTATGTGCCCTTAACAAGTACTGTAAGGGCTATTGAGGAAGGATCGGATCAATTATTCTCGATGACTGACACATGATCAAGTAGCTCTGACTACCCTCTAACGATGATGCTTCAGTTTTTTTCCTTTTTATGGTTCAGTACGTCCCAATGAAAATTGGAATTGGAGACCCTTAATGGATCACTGTCTGCTTTAAAAAAATAAATAGTTTAACACAAATACATAAAAATGATCATTCATTATCACCCTTATCTCCCACGCTACAGAACTTAAAATTCAATAATCAGAAAATAGTTATTTACTTATAGATAACATGAAAACCACGCAGAATAATTGTACGGTCTTGATAAAACATGGTAAATCTCCAAATATTATGCGTAGATAGAAACTTCAAATTTGCAGTTGGGTTGTATTGGAGACCATGTTTTTCTATTATAATCTTAAGTTTGATTTTAGTAAACCTGGAAGACAACATTATTCATCGTACGAAACCCTCTCCCGCAAGTCCCACTCGCACTTGGCCTGTTTTTTTAACTACTACCCGCGGCGAAATTATTTTGCACATCATGTAAACAGGGTTTTGTGAAAGTTTCCGGTTTTTTGTGTGAAAAAGAAAATGTTTCAGGCTAAGTTTTGTGTCGGTTTTAAAAAATGTTTTGCTGGAACATTCTTTTTCTTGTTTTTTTTTTAAGTTACTTTTGATTTGTTTACGCAGAAAATTAGGAAAGATGTGATAGGAAGCTAGAACGATCCGGATGTGGTATAGTAGATGGGATGGTTCAGTAATTTTTTTTTAAAACATTGCCCCACACTAGGAATTTCTTCCTGTATCGTGGGTGCGTTTACAAACATATAAACTCACATACACAAACACCCAGAGCCGGAACAACTATATGTAGGTCATACAAATATTTGTTCCGTGCGGGAATCGAACCCGCGACACGCAGCGCAGCAGTCAATCGCTCAACCACTGCGCCAACCGTGCGCCCAATTAGTGATTTCTAGAGAAATGTCGTTAGTGAGCTTTGTGAGAGTGGAGTTTCATAAGGAAGATGATATAAGTAAGTAAGTAATAATTATTTAGAGTATGTGAATGACATAATTTAATCCTCCTATGATTATATTGCTTGCCAAATTATCTAAGATGTCACTAATGAACCTACCATTACCATACATATTACATTTAAAATAACTTAAACGTACTATATACCAATAGTATCCTATTTACAAACTAAAATTGACACCGAAAATCTCCAAAAGACAATAAAAGATTTAAAAAAGAAGACTCAAACGTCTCGCTTCCTATCTTTTGTTTGTAAGTGACTTAACAGACAGTCAAAAACGAGCTAAAAGATTTGTTTCTCGACTTCATTTAAGACATAGCTATTTTTAGCCCAGTCTTATAAATTCCTTACAGATTCCAGTTTCACTGTTTGCGACAGGGGTAAAAGTCATATGATGTTGATTTCTTGAATATGTTTCTGATTCGCGAATCCATCATAGTGGAAGTAGAATACATATTTCGGCGTTCAGCATTTGCCTACATTTGTGTAAATAAATGTTTCTGAATTCATGATCTTGTAAAGGAAATTGTTTGAATTGCTAGCCTTGTAAACATTGTAAAGTGGTTGGCAGTTTTTCTTGCCTTGAGGGAAGACTTTGTTCATGTATAACTTTTTGTATTTAACAAAATATTGTTCTTCTTGTTATTATATACCCTTATAAAATCTTCTATAAAAAATGGTTGTCGCGCAGTCGTTCTTTTGCGGGAGCTTCTATCGAATATTAAGTTTAGATTCTGATAATGGATATTATTTTACCAAGACCACGAATAAGTACTAAATGTTTGCGTTTCATAAATTATCTCAATTCAGAACTGTTTTTGCAATCACCAATAGGCTGTCATCATATCGTCTTGATACCAGTCTATTCTGTAAACATCTCACAAAAAGCTCACTTAACCGGTTGAATGCCGTAATTACCGAAACAATTGCCTCGTGGATCCACGCGAGGCACAACGGTTCACTCCACTTTCAGGGTGAGATGTTTACAGCCGGTCGTTTCTGAATAAAAAAATCACATTAAAACTTTCTTTAAGTGCGTACGAAGTAAGCTGTAATTACAACTGTTATTAGAGATTGACAGCTCTGTTCAAGGTCAATTCACCTATTTTATCACGGTGAGATCGTTACAGGATAGCACTGCAACCGAGCGAGCACCTTTTACTACGGTTTTTGTTCCCAAACTGAGATAAAAATGTGTGACACAAGCCTGTCACAGTAGGCCGTGCTCGCCCGTCAGGTTATACCCATGACGTGGCGTTGGTTATGTTACACGATATTCAAAAACACTGCTTGAAATTAGTTACTCAGGAAGGAACGTGACCTAAAATACAATAATGCCCTGATATTATTACTCTACTATTACTGAAGCGTATCGTTCACTTATTCAGTCGTTCAAAAAACTGGCGAAGTGTGTCCGTACCATGCACTTTAAAGAGTTGTCAGAGTAAAGATACCATAAAAACAACGTTGTAACATATGTCAGCAAAAATCTGTTATTTGATTGGAGCCAATAAATTGTTTAGCGGTGGTGTACAGAATACACTTCCCTCCATTTCATCGACATAGTGCCAAGCCCCCGAGTAAAAATGGCTGTAAAACATCCGCATTGACGGGCAGGACGAAGTTATTATTATAAAGGACCTACCTGATAGCTTGAAGTAATTAAATTAAGTCGATCGGCGATATTTCGATCGTATTTTCTGAGACAATTGCAAGAGCGAATCGGTCGCATTGCGTCCATGTACTTGCAATTTCGCTTATCGGTGTGATATAAATCGAATCGCGTCGAGCCATCAGGAAGGTCGCTAAGGGTCCGTTTTATAATGTTTCTAAGGAACCCTAAAAAGTTTGCGAAATAAATCATGGTATTGTTGACAGACTTGCTTTGAAACTTTTTGCAATTGTAACAAGATATTTTTGTATGGATCTAAATGAGAGGGGTGCGGTTGAATTATTTATTGTTATTTAACTTTTGGAGTTCTTTTTGACGAGTGTATCTTTTTGTCGTGACATTGTGATGATTTACTTCACAGCGGTTTTCAACGTTGTAATAATAATATGTACCAAGTTAAATTGACTCGCTACGTAACATAATATCACGAGTGTATACTCCGAAGGGTTAGTTAGCCACATATTATATTTTATATAGCAGAAAAATACTTCTCAGTAGACTAGAATTGCTTAGAAATCGGTGGCAAGTAAGAATCGCGCAAAAAACGTTATTTTGTTTAGGTTACAGACACATTGCTGAGTAGTTTCTTTCTTCTTTCTTTCTTAATCCATTCAAAACACAAATACCCAAAAAAGCTTAGTCACAAATTAACACAATTCGACCCTATCTCCCTTTATTGAAGCAACACCAGGTGCATCGAGCATCTGTCGAGAAAGCGATAGGCCTGCCCGAATATCGGCCATTCGGATGTTCGGCGCAGCCAGACAAGGGCTTGTCAAACATTGCCACGTTAGGAACTAACAGTCTGAACAGAAGTGTTTCTGACCGTCACAAAGTCTTTGAGGGAACGAAATTGCTTGTGAAAGGAGATATAGTGCTGTGTTTCAGGTTAATTATTTTATTTTTAGGGTCCAAGAAGTTTTTGTGATACGATCAAGTCTTTGAAATGTTGCTGATAACTTAATTAAAATGTGCACTTGTGTGGAAAAAGAAATCTTAGCCAGACTACTTCATATTTTTCTACTATAAAAAAATTCACATTTAACATTGTATTTTTGCAGACCCATTCCAGCGTATTAATTATATTAAAGTACCTACTTCTAAAATCTAAAAAAAAAACACACTGAAAACATGTGCACGAATAAAAAACAGGATATTAGGTATACTAAAGCGAATACTAACTAAAATATTTATAAAATGCTTTGCTATAAGTAAGTTTAATTTATTATATTCTATCTGGAATCGAAAACAAGTACAGATAATTACATCTCCAAAGTGAAAAATCTGATATGATATGATAATCTGATATCCACGTGGAGGAAGATATTGAGAAGATTTTCCTCGTTATTATCAACATCAACCAAATTATGTGCAAAATAAATCAACACTCACCATAGATCACCGTGACACCGGTGCTGGCGGCCTCTGCTAGATATGATATTGTATAAACTTAACTTACAAACCAAATGCTATGATAGCAGAAACTTGTGCTGATTTAATTTTTTTTGCGTGCTTACGTATTTATTATTAGAGTTCACTTCCGTGGTCTATCCCACAATCAAAGTGCATTTTTCCAGGACAAGAAGTAGCCAATGGCATCAGTGATAGTGTATCTTTCTACCAGTGAATGAACTTTCGAAGTCGGATCGAGACTTCCAGATATCACCTTTTACAAACCACAATTTTACCTCTTTCTGATATTAGCTTAGATCTATGTATGGTGTGATGTACCTACCTATGTTTTACTAGCTGCCGCCCGCGTTGAATCGGTAGTTCCTCAAGTCTCACTAAAATTATAAAGGCGAAAGTTTGTGAGTGAGTGTGTGTCTGTTTGTATGTTTGTTACTACTTCACGCTCAAACGGCTGGACGGAATTGAATGAAATTTGGCATGCAGATAGATTATAGTCTGGAATAACACATGGGATTTTATCCCGGGAATATGTTCTCTTGGCATAATGTGTAATGCTGTTGAAGCTATACATATTACTGCATAGTTTCATCCATATTCGTTCAGTAGTTTTTGCATGAAAATTTTCACATTTATAATAGGATTAGCAATAGCGTCTCTAGTCGTTCGTACTCTGTGTAACTTAAGCACAATATTCCTTGTATATTATTATACAAATCCTTTACATTCCAGATTCCGGATCGGTTACGACACAATTGTTACCGTTCCGTTCCCGTCTGTGGTTCTGATTTACCAAAATCCTAAGCTTCCTCCTTTGTTTGAAACTGACATGATTTATGCTTCACGTCTCAACGATGCATTGCGAAAATGGTTTTATAAATTGTTTGGGAATGGAGAACCCACCTTATTTTTCTTGAAAGTTTATTGAAATCTGGAATATGTAAATGGTTCGAATGTGTTTGTAATGGTTGGATAATTTAATATAACATCAAATCTATATATGGCGCGATGGTGCTCTTATTCGTATTTCCCCGGTCTAAAGATCCATGTAAAAAGCTGTAGGACTTATTCATCATCATTGGCAGCCATTTTCGATCCACAACTGATTAGAGGCCTCCTCCCTTGTGTGTCACGCTTCCCTGGTGTAAGTCTCAACATGATCTTACCCGTGGTCTTCTGCATGTCATCTAACCCTATAGCTGTTGGCCTGCCAATTTTCCTTTTATCACTATTCACTAAAGGCTTTACTCAACCTGTTATCCCTGCATCTAGGCATTAACCAGACACAAACTCAAACTCCTGGTTCAACATCTTCATTTCAGCTGAAAGACATCCACACACTAGGCCACCCCCAAGTTTCGCTACCCCCACATTGGCCTATCCTGTGCTTCTCGCATCCACAGCGTTTTCACACGTTGCTACAGAGAATTTAGTTATAAGATGTACCTCACTAGGTACTTGACACAGATTCTTAACTAAATTAGTCAAATTTACTTAAAACCTAGAAATATCTCGAACTTGTTACTTACTTAAAATTTTATACTAATGTAAATAATACTTGTTTCAGGTACTTACACTGCCATGTGCTAACTAGATTAAGTCGCCTGCAAGTTAACACGAAAGTTTTGTGGAAATTCAGCGCTGGTGCGCTCTGTATCGCTGCATGCTGCTTGGGTACTAAGCCGCTAACTACTTTCCAGCTTAGGTAAGCGCAATCTCTTTTTGGTACTGCGACAGCTATGTTAAGTCACTCCTTGTTTTTTTCGGTCTTTAATTTATCAAGGTTGTTGGCTACCTTTTTTCTATTGATTGCCGTAGTGAGAATCTACTTAATTAAGTGAAAATTAGATGGGCAGCGGCATAATCAAATGCACTGTATATGAGATTTATAAAACAGTTAATCATACAAGGAATTCATACTAAATATCGCGTCCTTTGTCAGTGATTGAATGATAGATCGAAGTCAACAAGTTTATTAAATCGTTTTACCAACGATTTCTGAATTAAGAATTTGTTGTTGATTATTTTGCACAGGGTTTTGCAAGTTCTTATCTCCAAACTCACCAGAAATCTTCCCTTACTATCGATAAAAATATTGGGATGGTAAATGACTATTTTAAACAATAATGGTAGTAATGAATAAGCAATAAGTTCAATAAACTACTAATAAAATCTAATCTCCAAAACCGTAGGCAAAGGTCTTCAATACACCCCACATTCCACAAATTTATTCAACAACATCAAATAATTACAAAATCCTATACTTTTTAAATAGGTCCTTCTCCTTCAAAGAAAAAGGCAGGTTTATTAGTCTCATTCACAAAGGCCAGAGCCCTATGCTAACAAGTGTATCTAGAGCAGATGGTTACTAATTGAACTTAATTTGTCGACAGTGTCGTAATGGCTGGGAACTGCAGACTGGCTAAACGAATACTCCTCTAGGACGGTTCGCAAAACAAGATAAACAGACTGAGCGCTCTTTTGTAAAGGCTTTTTTGAGGACAAAGTGCTCTGAGATTTAGGCTTTGGATTTCAGATTTAAACTAAAAAGGACGTGACATGAACGTTTCGCCTTTTACCGACTTAGACAGGCAAAATTAAGAGAACACTAAATGTTGCGATCGTTACTTGCAGTCTTTTAAAATTCTACTACCACGAAAAATATTGTGTTCTTCTATGAGCCTATTGAATATTAATGACAGGCGCAATTTTGAAATATTCTTTCATACATCCCATGTAACATGGGGTCGGTGCAACACGTTTCATCCTTCCATACAGTTCTGTCAACCTCTAAAAAATCTTCGTCGATAAGACCACTTCTATAAAAATCTAGACACATGAACTTTAATTTGGTTAAAATTTTAATGGTAAAGGCTCTAGGCATATCTCTCAGTGGAATGCTACCAGAGATTAAATTAATACTGAAAATCCACTAGACTTGAAACAATTATCTGCGAAAGCCTGTATTAGAACCTTTCACATTTGCCATTTGAAGTGAATGAAAACCTAAAATTGTTGGTGTCTTTTATGTTGTACTAGTCGCCGTCTGCGGCTCCGCCCGCGTTGTATTAGTACTTTCTCTACATCTTTGTAAATTATGGCCTACCGGCTTTTGCCCGCGACTTTGTATGCGTAGCATCAGTACTATCGCCTTACTTAAGAAATTATTGGTTCACCAGAGTACACTCCCAACCCCTTTCCGCCCCGTTAAGGATGATTTCCGAGATTCTATTCTATTTTCTCTGTCCTTCCCAGGGTCTCAAACTATCTCCATACCAAATTTCATCTAAATCGCTTCAGCCGTTTAATAGTGAAAAGGCAACAAACAAACAGAATTAGGTACTTTTCATTTATAATATTAGGATGGATGTGTTATTCTGATGCATTTGCTATTACTGTAAAGTTTCATTAAAATCTGTTCAATCTGTTCAGAAGTCTATGCGTGTAAGAGAAACAAACATCCATACAATGTTTCGCGTTTCTAGTAATCTGAGTAGGATAACTCTGACTACAGCTTGAACTACTTATTATGTTAATTAATTCTCACAATCCTATTTCTCTTAGCTATGTCCTTATAATATCCTTGTTTGTACCGTTTTAGGTCTTATTATAGTCAGTAGACCGTACTTAATTTAATTTTAGTTTTAGCATGTCAAAAATTTATTGAAGCTGAAATTACTTACTATTAAATTCGATTTTAGAAAATAGACATTATTACCTAAATAGAACTATATTAAGTAACTCAGCACCATTCTCTTGCCGACGACGCAACAATATTTATTTATTTATTGGCCTATCTACAATTGTTACACTGTTTATTCTTATAATACAAGCAATATGATACAAGCATAGTATACAATATGATGTGAAAGACACAGCATGCAAAAAAAAAATACAACATCCATTAAATTACAATAATAGTGCAGAAATAACACTTACAACAACTAGTGGGTAGTTATAGAAACACAATAGGTAGACAAAAAAAATGTGGTAATTACTTTTGATGGACTTGGCGCTTGAATTTTTGGCTATAATATAGGTACAATAGTGGTACATAGGCGGACTTAATGCTACAAAGCATTTTCTACCTGTCAACCTTTGGGTTAAATACGACAACGTTATGAAAGGGTAAAAAAATAATATCCAAAAATAACACCTCGTTTACGAAAAGGTATATACTTACATATATATTAATATATACAAATAAAATAGACTAATAAATACTTCAACAAATACCAATAAAAAACGAGGAACCTATTAATAATTATTATGACAATATTATATTCTATAGTAATTCAATACTTCTTTATATAAGTCTTAATCTCAGTATGTCAACTCCTTTCTAGCCAAATGACAATAAAACCCACCTAAAAATAGGCCACGACCCTTTAAAAAACTCTAAATTAAAATTTAGTCCCAACCAGCAGAAAACTTAATCATAATCTCAGACCTAAAAAGCCTTCTAATTAATTCCAAGATACTTAAATAAAAAGAAAATCTTAAGAAAACAACCCTAAAAAGGCGCGGCTTTCACAAAGTATCAAGAAATATTCTTCAGTACGATATAAACCGTTTTATTTAACAAAAGAACGTACAAAATTAGATTTTCCGAGACTACCCTCGGGTTTGTCCACAAAAGCTCTCATTATCGACACACTTGCTTATAATTTTTTTCTACGATAATAACGGATAATGGCTACGGAAAACCCGCAAATGCGGAGGTGGCAATTTATGTTCTTACCAATTATCGAGGGAGACCCACAATTTTATTAAACCGCAGGAAAATATGAGGCAGCGAAGTGCGGCCGAAAAACGTTCCATTTCCATACTAGGTACTATATTATGGATTTTTGCATTTTTACTGTGTTATTGAAAATGAGATTTTGTTTCTGTTGAATTATTTTTATTATCATAGCAGTCTTGAAGGCTGCCGCTGAAAGGCGCGATGCGCTTTTGATGATTGACTTTGACTTTGACCGAGCTCTGTTCGGGTAAACATAGAGAAAACGACGTTTTCTAAAAATTCAACATAGCTAGATCGATTTATCGCCCCACGAAAGCCCCTGCATACTAGTTTTCATGAAAATCGTTGTATAGGTACAAGAATTGCTCATTTAAAGGTATTCGATAGATATATAGATATGTTTTTAACAACTATCGGAGCAGACCCAATTTTATTAAATTGCTGGAAAATATGGTTACAGCTGCGAAGTGCGGGCGAAAAACGTTATATTTCCATACTAGGTCCTACGATTCGGATTTTTGCATTTAGTGGAAATGAGATTTTGTTTCGCTTGAATTATTTGATTATAATAGAAGCCTTGAAGGCTGCCGCAGACAGGCGCAATGCGACAACTCTATTTCATAGAAATTGTTAAAAATATATAAAATTACTTTTACAACAATTTTTATAAATCATGTCGGTTAAAAAAGGTGCTCGCATGTGTGTCGCATTATGGCGTCAAGGATTTTTGCGGGAATTTTTTTGAAAGTTACAACTATGTACAGTCAAAGTAGTAACGGAATACACCCAATTCGGATTATAGTAAAATATTTAAAAAAAATGTTATGTCTTAATGTAGATATACCTTAACATACTCGTATTTTAACGCTATAATTTAAAGTTCTCCTTACAAAAAAATGTTGACCGTTGTTTTGTATTTCCACGCAGTTTCAAAGTGAAATTCAATATATTCGCACTTTTTTTTTCGTAAACAAAACATATCTGTATTCATCCATAAACTTTCCACAAACAAATCCAGAGTTCCATGACTGAAATATAATGATAACTGAGGAAATAAACCATTAACAATGCTTTTATGTCCTTGGCGACCATTCAAACTTACACTGGAGGCCATTATAAACGACCCATGTTGAAATAAATTAGCACAGGCTTAACCTTTCGCCGCCACTGTCGTGTTTGGACGGTGGGCGTAATGTCTGAAACGTCACCCGTGATACGACGTCAATTTGTTATTGAAATTACTCATTTTACGTGTATTTTTTGGGCGAAAAGCCTGACATGTTCAGTATTGTGACTCCCAATAGTGCTTTTTGTATCTTTTTCACAACAATTTTTCATTTTGTATAATTATTTATGTTTACCTACGTCTGTTACTAAGTAAAGTGCTGAAACTTGTTATTTAAAATCACCTCAAAAGCCGTCGTTACTCAGAAAATACGACAAAATATTACCTCAAAATTACACACAGAAAATCCGTGAGCCTTGCAGCGTTGAGTAAGATGTACAGCATCAAAGTTCAAAGCACGGCTTTGGCAGCGGCTGGGCATACCTTTGCCATCTTAACGGCAAAACGGTACTTCACTTAAATAAATCCACTCCGATATGATCTAAGTAACCGTGTTCGTATACTTCGTGACTGCACTAACACGACCAGTGAAATATGAGCTCAGTAAGTGAAGTTACAACTTTATTTGTAGTACTTTTAGGGTTGGCGAAAGAAATGGGTGGGTCTGTTTCGCTGGTCGAAAGTAGAACGTGTCCAGTTTCTTAAGTCTATAAATATGTTTTTTCATATTCACAGACTGTTTCTATTTCGTGATTTGACAATGATGTTTGTGTGTAATATTGTTGTTATAATGTCGTGATGTGAGTTTTTATGTCATTGTTTTGTTGTATTGTTATATTCGGCTGCCGTTTTTATTTGTTTTGTGGGCGGGCTTTTTAATAATTCATGCACATACATAATATTACGACTGTAAATCAAAAGAGCAGAGAAGCAACTATACATCCACATTACGTCAGTTTGGTCCGCCAAACTGGTTGCCATTTTTAGGGTTCCATAGTCAACAAGGAACCCTTAGTTTCGCCATGTCCGTATGTCCGTCCGTCCGTCCGTCCGTCCGCAGCTTAGCTCAGAGACTCTATGTACTATAAAGCTATAATTTGGCATGGTTATACATATTAATCACGCCGACAATCAATCTGCTTAACTTTTTCCCAACTATATTGGGGTCGGCTTCCAGTCTTACCGGATTCGGCTGGGTACCAGTATTTTACATGGAGCGACTGCCTCTCTCCACAACCCAGTCTGCCTCCACAACCCAGTAACTGGGTAACACGGTACCCTTTGGTAGACTAGTGTCAGATCTAAAGCTTCTGAGTACCCGTAACGACTGTCAAGGATCTTGAAATGACAGCCGGGACCAACGGCTTAACGTGCTTTCCAAGGCACGGACGAAACTCGGTATGTTGAAATGGTCATCCATCCACTGACCGACATCGACAGGCGTTGCTTAACCTTGATGATCGACCAGTGCGGCTGTTATTATTTAGCCACGAGCTCCTCATTAATTTTATCTCTCATTAATATATCTCCTTATTAATCACGCCGACAAAGTGGTAAAATAAAACCATGAACAAAATTATTTTTTTGGACCCTTCTGTAGACCTAAAGTGGGGTGTTTCTTTTTGTCTGCTATCACATGGTGGGGGTATCGTTGGATAGGCCATTCAAAAATATTACGGGTCTGTGAAAACCATTTTTCAAGGGGGGGGGGGGACACTTAAAAATTAATAAATTGACGTTATATGTATGTGTCAATAATTTACCTAATATTAGTAAAAGGAAATCATTTTACTCTGACTAAAGAAATAGATATTTGAAGAAAATTAAAAACCTTAATACGCTATTGAAGTGGTTGTTCTATCAACAAAATCTTGTAAAGTTATTTCGAATATATTTCTACTTATAAACCTTTACATCTCAGTTAATTTAATCCCCAAATAATAATCATTTCACAAATAAGCCTACCGTTAAAGACTCAAATCAAAAGATTATCTACGAGTACAAGCGAGCAACCTCCAAGCAATCTTTAGAACTTCAGTCTAACATCTTTGCTATAAAACAGATTACCATCAGAACATCGAAGAAAACTTTACCAAATACTGCGAAGACTTAACTGGTAAACAGCAATTTCGCTTTCAAAATAACAACAGCTTTTCAACAATTTTAATACAGTTCGGTCTTATCAAGTTAAAGGTTCTTTCAGAAAAGCGCGACGCGACAACCTTAATTTTTTAAAGGAAAAATAAATTTAATCAAAATGAAAGCAACATATTTTTACCTTTTTATATAATTTGTTATATGTATTACAACAGTCATATCGGGTAACACACTTTTTATAGTAATCCGAAGGATTCTGAATGAAATCCCTGATCATTGCCATAATTAAAAATTTCGTCTGCTCGATAAAGTTAACAATGAAATGATTTTTGTTATACTGTCAAAATTAAACTCATTGCCACGAATAATATTTTGCTCAATTCCCTTAGTTTTATAACAATTTCTATAAAATCTTGTTGTCGCATCGCTGACACCCATTGCGTCGCGCCTGTCTGTGGCAGCCTCAACTCAAGATTAATTTCAGATTTATCATCTAATCAACAAACCATGGCATAAGATACATTCCAGGATTAACCAGGGTCACCATTCATTTGTTGCTAGGCTTACATTTTGCTGAACAAAAGTCATCGGATGAAATTACTTTTAGTTAAGAGGCGCCAGAGAAAATATATTTTTATGAAAAGGCATTTTCGGCTAAGACATCTATTTTGTTGAAGTTTCGAAAGAAAGGTTGTAGGCAGGCTTGTTATTGTGTTACAGTTTATGTGGGATGATTCGAATGTAATCTCCTTTAATAAGCCGAGCCAGGTTAAAAGCCGAAAATAGTTGTTGAAACTCAATAATATCTAACAAATCTTATGTTGTAAATAGCTAAAGTTAGTTTTGTGGAGGTCATTTCTGTAAGTTCTGACCCAATTAAGAAAGTTCTTTCACAGATAGTTACATTATCGCTAAGTGTGAGAGCAGTGGTGGCCCAGTGGTATCGGCCGCGACTTACAAGTTGTAGGTCGTGGGTTCGAACCCAGGCAGGCGCATTACTTTGTGTAAATTATTTCATCACCACTGCTCTCAAAAACGGTGAAGGAAAACATCATGAGGAAACCGGCATGTCTTAGAACCAAAAATTCGATGTCATGTGACATCCACCAACCCGCACTGGGCCCGCGTGGTGGATTATGGCCCATTCCCTCTCACAGAGAGGAGGCCTGTGTCCCAGCAGTGGGAACATTAATAGGCTGATGATGATGTGATGTGTGAGACTGTGAGTGTCATAGGCTTCTTTTTATGCCTGCAAATGCAGGCTTTCAGTGGAATAGGCTACAGTACTGAAGACGCAAGTAACAGCTGAGGAGAGTAGAGAGTCAAACATTCAAAGACATGTGACATCTCATCCCGCCTGGGTCCGCATGGTCCCTTCTCACAGAGATGAGGTTTGTGTCCCAGTAGTGAGAACATTGTAGACTGATTTTGATGAATATTAAAAACCAACCATGTGCCTACAATGACTTAAAGTAATAATAATATTACCGGTGCGTGTAGAGTACCTACCTAATCTACCTTATGTTAGCAGGCAGCCAGTGTAGGTACAAATACACCCTTCTTTCACCCCTAGGCTTCACCGGAACTCCACTGAACATTCCTACAGACGAGATAAGCGGTACCACACATTCATCAAAAATAGCATACTTAACATGTATGTTACATTTTGTACTTGCAAAAATACCCTGTAGTGTGGATTTTGAAATTTGTATGCAAGGATAATCCGAGTTTATGAATAACATTCTTACAAGCTTCTTTCATACCAAGACACACTTTTTTAGTATTTGTGTTGTTTTTGGTTACTTATAAACTGAATTAGTTACGGTTTCTAAATTAAGAATTTGATGTTGTGAACTTGTCGAACTCTACCATAATAACCTGTCAAAAATTATATAATATACTTACCGTATTAATTGAGACATTCTTAACCTAAAATTCTCGGTTCAGAAACCGGACATCAGTGCCACTTACCAAATTTTGATTGGAACTCAAATTTATTTAATAAGATAACCACCCCAAAATAAGTTAGAATATAGACAAGACCTTTTTGATTAATTACACATTGATTTCTTGTCATCATATCTTTTCATTATGATGTTGGTACTACACACAGGCACTTCTGCCTTAACCTTCGCAGAATGCAGGCGAGATGTTGATGTTTATATTATGTTTCATGTCACATGCAACGTTCATTATAATCTCCATAACACTTCTTAACCATTCCGGTTGTGCAAGTGAATGATTTGATTCAAAAAAATTAACAAAAAAAATAAACCAACTTGCAAAACAAAACACTACAAAGCGAAAAATAAGCGATATCTTTGGAATCTATTTTTTTTCGTTATTGACACCGACTTCCGAAAAGATAGTTATTTTTCGCGGATTATTGTCGATTTACCACAAAGTCGATTCGTCACAGAAAAAAGCATGTGTATATTCGTCATACTTTTATTTTTTTGTATTTAATTATTTTGGAGTATTGTCAATTCGTCACATTTGTAAATCAAAGGTTACAAATTTTTAAATCGTTGCAGAACGTTTTGACTGTCAGTATGTGAATCATTGCTGCATGGTTCACGTACTGACTAATGTTAAGATATTGTTTTGATTTAGTGTAAGATAATGTATAATTTTAAATTTAAATGTAATTGATTTAATTTAATTTGATTGATAATTTTTTTAATTTAGTGTAGGTAATTGTATGATCCAAAGTTGATTGAAATTAATAAATAATAATAATAAAACAAAGTTTTTATAAACACTTCACCTAAGGATATGTTATCGTAATTTTTCAAAATATTTTTTTATTCTTTGTCATTATCGATTGATCAACGTGTTTTTAATGTTAGTGGTATAAAACTGAAATTTTTCAATTTCCAATCAATATAATCAGCTTCATTTTATAATATACTTACCAAGAAACTGAAGCAAATTATTATTTTTTTACCAATTTTGTTTTACGGATTTTTACCGTTTATGCCATTCTTCTTATTCGTTTCACTCTTGACAGAGCGGTCGTGGTGAATTTTGTCCGATCGCTGGTGTTCTAGTCACTCGCCTCACGATCTCTCTCCATTTGGCTCTGTTAGATGAAAGTTTAGCGCATTCATTTACTGGACCTCCTATCGCAGATTTAATTTGGTCGGTCCACCTCATCGGTGACCTCCCGCGTGGCCTGTTACCGTCCACTCTACCCTGCACCGCCAGGCGCTCAATGGAGTCGTTATTCCGCCTTGAGACATGGCCAAAGAATTTCAGTATGCGAGACTGTACTGCCGAGTTCTTGGAGTATGGAGACGTCAGTGCGGAATTCTGTCCAAGAAATGCCAAGCATTCTTCTCCAACACTACATTTTATCTCCAACACCACAGTTTATGCCATGCTTCTGCAAAATTAATAGTCCTGTGACGGGCCCCATGGACGTTCCAAACATAAAGTTGAAAATACCTTCTCCTTTTTGGAAAGTCAGTTAATAACCCTTTCCTTGCAGCCGGGTAAAAAACAAACCAGGTCATTAAAATACCAGTTTATGTAGCTATTACGTACTACATATCTTAAAATAGTAGACAACTAACAAAAAACTCTTCAAGCGTGTTACGAACAAAGAAAGTTGTTGTGAACTGACGTAAGTCTTTGTGATTCAATTTTGTTTACTTTTATGTGACGAAATATTTATGTTTATTTACGATGCGAGTACTTACGAATGTTTCTCTTCTTACGTTTGTGAATACCATCATTGTAAGACATGGCTCTCGAATTGAGTGACAAATACCGTGGCATACACCTCTAAAATCGTGTCCCCCGTCTTTTTCTAGTCATACAGTTTTCTTTTTAATAATTAACACAATTTTAAAATTATTTTTAAACTTACAAGTAGTTACTTTAATTAAGCCACTTCCACCCTTGTATGAATTGACAAGCAGTCGATAAGTCTGAAAGATGAAGCTTATTGTATGTTCCAAAACGTAGGTACCTACCTAGAAACTCCAAGAAAACACTTAAAATAAATTAAATATAGTATTGTCAGGTTAAGGGGGAGGCGTTTGCCCAGCTGTGGGACTAATTAAAAAAATAAATATAGTGTAACAGAAATTTCTTTTGATAAAATATCCTAATTATAAATTCGTTTTGGGGTACTCTACTAATTGCATACGATAGTTACATTGCAATATTTCGTCCCAAACTCCGTCTTGTACATCTCAACAACATTCGTCATTAGTCTGTCATCGTTACAAGTTCTCTTCCACAAAACCGTCGTAAGTGCCACATAAATACATACCTAACGGCGATAAATTTGAATCTACCCTACGTTTTGTACCCCCACTTAGGACCCCACACAATAAGTCAAGTCCTAAGCAAAGTTGGGGCGCCATCCCCTCACAGATTCGCCTGAACATCGATAAAATGACGCTGAGGGGATGAAATAGAGTTATGAGACACGAGATATTTTTTTTATTTGTTTGAAAACGATCCATTTTTATGTAGATGCAGCTTTGAGAAATTGTGGGAGAGTGTCAAGATGTGTTAGATGTTCTGGTTATAGCTAAAAGGGAATTGAATTTGCTTCATGTACTGAAGATATCATCACCCTCTTCTGTTATCTTAATTTGTTTGGTTTCGACGCAGAACGTCATTTTCTTACAAACGCCTCCATCAATCAGCAAACTGAGATCACTTGAGTAAGAGTATACATACCTAAATGTTTATTTATGTAACACAAAGATAACACGTAACAATACAGTCTTTGAGAGTAGTGTTAACACATACATGTGCATTTCAAGTACATGATAATGCTATCTCCCAAACATTTGATGCCAAATGCTATCATTAATTTGAATAAGATTTATTGATAGCTTAAGGAGCAAAAGGAAGTAGAAACAACAAACAGAGATTTTATAGCAGGAGTAAGAAGTATTATAGCTTTGTTGTATTTAAATCAGGGTTAGTGTCGGTAGGAAGATTAGATGTGCAAGTAATGATGCGTCGTGTTTTGGTTACCAAAAACCCCCTTTTCGTCGCCATTAAATTACAATTAAAATAAAGCTTTTGGTAGGATCGACTTCCATCCACTAAATTCCCTAAAAACAGCAGACGAATCAGCTCATAGTGATTGACATTTTTATTAGTCCACAGAAGACCAGTCCGACTACTGTCTTTATGAAAACGGTTTGACAGTTCATTCCACTGCGGTTTCTACAAAAAGAGCCCTCTTTTTTAAACGCGACACACAAAATATCCCTTGACACAACTTTTCTAATTAAAGCGGAATTGTGAACCGAAAGACTTTTTGTTTTTAATTTTTAATCATCCTGATGTCCATGGCCCAGTAATTAGAGGTCCTTTAGGGGTCCTATCTTGACCCCAAAGTGGTGTAAATCAGTTAAAACATTTTTGTTTAAGGTTACGCACGAGTAAATTTATTTAAAAAGGTTAGGAAAATGGACTGAAAATGTGTCGTTTTTGTATATAAGCGGGCTATGTTTTTACGGTTTTGTTTGAGTTCAATGTTTGGAAAGATTTTGCAAAGCAAAAAGACTTCAATCCGAGTTTTAGCCATGATTTAAAAGTATTGTGACTGATGGGTCAGGTGCGTTGTACTCATAACCGAGATGCGTGCATTTCTAGATGTATGAACGTGAACAAAGCAAAAAGAGTAAGTAAGGATCGTAGCAGATGTCGTGAAATGGGAAAAGGGGGTGAGATTATGTATACAGTACGTGATTGATTGACTGACAGTGTTGAGATTTGAATGCACTAGGAAGGTATTATTAATAATGCAATCCTTGAGGGGTGAAAAGGGGTAGTAAATTTGGTATTACGAAACATTGCGTGCACACAGTCCCGGGGCATTAACTAGTTACATACAAATCCTAACAAGCTTGCATAAAGCAGGTTTAGTGCAGCATGTGGGAATGAAGCCCATAATCCCTGGCAGCTTATTTAAAGTTAAATTAGTTGAAACGTACAATTTCAGAATTGCCAACACACACGATTTTAATTATACAAGATGATAAAACTGCATTTGATTAGAAAGTATGACTTTTAAATTTTTAATTCATGTATTAACCACAGGAAATGCTGTTCAATCCGTTTGACATTAATTTCCTGTCACATGACGCGATAAAATAAGTTATTTATTTAATTAACTTACACTGTTCTGAGACATACGAATTTGACATTCTATCAGCGAAGGTCAAGATCGAAATGCCAAAATGTAAAGTTTTGATCACGTGACACTTTAATAGCTCTTCTTGGCATCATACAGTTTTGACATTTTTTTATTTGTATCGCGACGCTTTCGTTGAATTTTCGATTCTTAAAATATTAGTTAAATAAAAAACTCAAGAAACCACTACATGATAACATCCTGTTGTTACAAGACAAGCTTTAGTTTTTAAAATAAACTGTATCGTTTTTAAAGTATTCTTTTCCATCATTTATTGTTTTCTTTTCAACTTACAAAGCATAAACATGACATAAAATTGTTTCCTCTTACTCCTGTTAAGTGAGGAACCCTGTTCTGCATAATAGTGCATTGAATACTCAATTTTAAATACAATACTCGCTTATTTCAACCACCACAAAAGTTTCACCCCCTTTTAATATCGCTTGGTTTTGTATAATCCGTTTGGTATTGCTTCTTCACGTCATGTGTTTCCCTGGGGTAAGTGGCGATAAAGTGTGTTCTGATTGCCATAGTGTAAAAATATCCGGTTTCTTCTGATAGGGGAAACGCAAGGAAATCCCTAATGGCGGCCATTTTAAGCCAGCTATGTGTGGAAATGGGCTTGAAAATATTTTAATATGCGAGGACTTAAAAGACGGTCATTACTCTCCATTTGATTAGAATACTCTTGTTTAGGTTAATCGGTCTTCTATGGGGTTATGAGTTATCAATTGCTACAGGCAGAACCTAGGAAAATACATAAAAAGCTTTTTATAGGCTTGCTTTTGACCATTATCTTACCAGATGGTAAGCGATGATGTGATCGACGAAGGGGCACGCTTGCCTAGAAGTAACCTTTTTACTCTTAACACAAATACCCCTGGTAAAAACTCCACCCCGTAAAAGACTCGCGACTGAAAAATTCACTTACCCCGGTATTTTGTATTATAATCATACGACACTACGACAGTGCCTACAGTGCTGAAGCTAGCGGAACAAATACCCCCTTATACCCCTTATCCCCTTAACCATAAAGCGTTTACTCACCTCGGCTGTCCCGAAAAATAGGAGGATTCGGATCCCATCAAAATATTAGCCGGCAATTTCGAGGAAGCCCGAACTTTCGTTGGAAACATTAGCATTCTTATGGAGAAGGAACTCTTTCATCAGTCCAACCCATCGCACGTAATAATCATTGCATTCGCTCGGTGCCGAGTAAATGGTTCGATTGTGGGGTTGGGACTTAGTGGGGGTCGAGAAGCGGGGGAAGCTGAGCGGGGTAACTACAGATTGTTTCATGTATCTATTCTGGTTTAGCTAATCTCTTATTATCGGGCATTCAAATGTTTTTTTTTTTTATGAAGTAAAATGTGAAACTACTGATCAATTTAATTAAACTTTGTGACTTGTAAGAAAGCCAGACTACCGCTGAGTGTCTTAAGAATACTTTCTCAGGAAAGGGCACGGTTTCGGGTAAAAGATCTTAATATTTGTGGTGAATTAAAATGAGGTTAAAAATGTTTTAATTTTCTAGCTATAGTCAAGGGTATAAAGAATAAAGTCATTGGCGACGCTTATAGTAGCTTAGCAAGATAAAGAACCGTTATACATCTTAACTAGCTTAGGATTTAAAAGCAATTTCTACTCATTTATAAACTACTAACAACCAGTTACTTAGTTCAAGGAAAATTATTGCTTTTATTTTATCTACCTAGATTAAATTAAAACCGAAGCAGAATAAAGGATGAATAATGAAATTGTTGCCTTATAAAACAACGATTAAAGACATCTCAACTGTTTTATTTTTAAAATAAATAAACAGACCAAGCCGAAAGAGTCGCATCAACTAACTTAATAGCCCTTTATTGATTTCTTTTGTCTGTCTTTTTTTATTTAACATGCAATGTTCGATGATCGATGAAACTATTAAATACTACGCACAGACGAGTACACAATCTTGCTCCTTCTTCCCTTGAAGGTAAGCAAAAACTAAAGATATCCAAGCATCCGTTATAATTTTAGAGTCATACCTTAACACAATTTGTATCATCCCGAACTGTTCAATTCCTATTTCTTCCATTCATCTCTGTGTTGCGCTTCTTCACGCCAATTCTCAAACACTAATAAAAATGTTCAATTGTATCGCTACCGCTTATCAACGTGCACCTCACTAGTCCCTACAGATACATATCGAAAGGCCTTTATAGTTCTTTTGTGCGATAGAAACCCTACGAGGGGTCCTCAGTACATTATTATGTGTATTTTATTGATAGAAGGATTTCAATACCAATAGATTCCTACCCTCTTTCATCTATTCAGATTGGAGAGTTTTGTAAAATTTGTTCCTTTATGAAACTGTTTTTGTTAGGTTGGATTGCCTCGTTGGTTTTGTCTATTGGTAGATAGATAGATATATTTATTTGCATAAACATGTGTATACATACAATAAATAATAGTAAGTGCATGCAGGATTACAATAAAAGAAATAGTTCAAACATGTTTGCCACATAATGCATGAATTAATAAGTACTATAAAAATAATAAATGGAATGATGAATGAATGCTATAATAAATGAAATGAATCTAAAAGCAAATTTTATCACAATTAATGTCAACAAACCAAAGTAAAACAGTGAAAATTGTACAAGAGTGTAACAAATATCAATCAAATATCAAATAATAAAATAAAAATTACCAAATTTATGTTTAAAATATCAATTAGCGTCAAATAACAATTATGGAGATATGTTAAATCAATCAAATGTAAGAAAAATAAAATAATAATGTATGTCAAAACTATACAAAATTAATATAAATCTATATAAAATACTTAAATAACTAAGACTACAAACATAAACACTTTAACCAAAAACTACTCATTAACTAAACCTAAAAATATATAAAATAAAATATGGCGTCGAAAAGCTCCTCCACATCGTTGTCCACTGGTAATGTGTCCAAAAGACTGGCAGCATACATATATACGAATATACATAGCTCTTCTAGGTTGGATAAAATGTAACAGAGAATTTCTCAGTAGGCAGACCAGAGTCAAATTCAATTAAAATTTATATTTGACTCCCTTTTTTTCTCTCTCTTTTTTTTACACTCTCTTTATTTATTTTTTATTTGAGTCTGAGTTTGTACTCCTTTAATGACCACAGACATGCCTTCCATTACAAGGGATTTAGCAATAATATGATGAAATGAATATGTACTCCTCTGCATTCTCTTTGTCGGCATACTAGCGTGATGTTACGTTGTTTTGACTGAAAATGTTTTCGTCAAACAAGGTGTTATTTACCACAATAACCCTTCAGGCTGTCTAATGTTTTTGGGATACCTTTTATACTAAAAAAGTTTATTCCGAACGGTTTACCAAACGTGACGAACCTATGTTTCGTTGAGTATCACAAGGGTTGACTTAACGTGTCATAAAAGGGTAGAAGTAGTGGAGACCTTATGTTATTACCTTGTTATTTTGTGAGGCTTTCTGGAGGTAAACACAGATCAAAGACTTTATTGGTTATACATAATTAATGAGCATGTTTTGGCAACAATTAAGATTGATTGGGTAAGTCTCACAGAGAGGAGGAATATGTCCCAGTAGTGGGCACATTGAAAGGCTGACGATGATGGGTAGGTCCTTCTCGATTACTTATTTGTTTTTATCCAACTCATAGTCTTCTGCCATGTTCAATGCTTAATTTTAATATTGTGCTTTGACCAGAGGCCCTAACCAAGTGTCATTGTATCATAGAAAGCGTAGCCGATAGCTACTGTCAAAAGGCAAAATTGTATGGGATTGACAAGCGATATCGAAAAATCACGTGATCTATTGGTTCAGCGGTTTAGGCGTGAAAACGAAACAGACAGAATGGACACTGTTTCTAAGCGCGACTTCGCCCGACTTGATAATAAAATATCCTATGTCCTAATCCAGGTCTTGATTTACCCCCACTAGATCACACCTATTCCTTAAAGACACCGAAATAAACAAAAAAGTCCAACAGCACACTTATCTTTTCTTAAGAGACCCAGTAGTTCACACAACCTGGCAATATGCCGTTGACACCAGGATAATCTTAAGTTGTTCAACTAAGAAATAAGTCGTCTCTCGCAAGCTGCCTCATTATCATTAGTAACGCCTCAAGTTTTCCGGTAACAGAACACGGCTTACCTAGGTAGGATTAATGCTTAGTATATGCGCTAGTGCATAGCAAGTAAATGCATAGAGTTAGTTACAGGGAATGGTGTAATTAGCGAAAAACGGCCACGGGGACTGCTTCAGGCTTTAGTTCTATACTAATTGGGACTTCTATGTAACTTTGACTAAGAGATTAACTCTAAAATCGTGATATTCGTCGTTGGATATCATTTTAAAACGACTATAATTCTTGTGTGTAATTAGAATCAGTAGAAAATCCCCAGAATTCCTTCAGGGATTTACCTGATGTCACCACATCTATTTCTTCCATGAAATGATAGTTGGTTTTCATTTTAACACGACCATGATTCCTCTATGTAGTCAGAATCAGTAGAAATTCTCTAGGATTCCTCCAGGTATGAACCTAGTGTCACATCTATTTCTACTGCCAAGCATTATAGTTGAATTCTTCCTTTTGAGTTTGAATTTAAATGCACATGACTTTTAGATCGGCAGGCTTATTACGAATCTTGCAAGACCAAAACGATAGCGATTTTTCCGCAATAATTGCTCTTCAATACTGAAGTTTTAGAGAATTTTGCGTTTTGTTTAAATAAATAATTGCATTTAACAAACAGCGAGCGATTAGCAAACGATTATGTAGGACCAACCATACCTATACTGTAGGTAGTGCCGACTTTTATGACAAAATGTTTGATCGCGCGATCATTGCTGATTGCTGTTTCTTAAGTAATAACACTAAGCCTGCCGGTCTTCCGCAGTACCTACTCATCAAGATTTATTAAGGATTTTCGGATTTGAATTTTATAGCTCATCATTTCCCTTTAGGATTTTAAATTTCCTTTAACTAAACTCATGAAGAAGTGCCGTCACTTACCTACTCTTTGTTAATGACATCATCATCTGCCTGCCCTTATCCCATGTTACTTGGGGTCGGCGCAACACGTTTGCTTCTTCCATACCGTTCTATCCCCCGTCATGTTATTACTGACTCCCTTTTCTTTCATATCACTCCTCACACAGTCCATCCATCTTTTCTTTGGCCTTCCTCTCCCTCTCCATCCATCCACATTTATATTCATAACTCTTTTAGTAATATGCGTTTCATCCCTCCTCATCACATGACCATACCAGGACAAACGGTTTCCTTTCAACTTTTCTGCCACTGGCGCCACTTTCAAACTGCCTCTAATATACTCATTTCTCACTTTATCCAATCTCGTCACGCCGCACATCCATCTCAACATTCTCATCTCTGCTACATGCAATCTTCTTTCATCCATCTTTTTCAATGATTTCTTTGTTAATGACAATAGTCTATCAAAACATAATTCCATATTCACCTGTGCCCAACACTTCGGGAATATAGAGTTGATGTTATGTTATAATTTCTTAACCACCCCAAAAACACCTCTGTTGCCGAGTAACCACCTAACATACCTACATAAAACCACATAGCTACCTTTCCTAACCCCACTTCATCCCGCTGCATTATGCGAACTTGTAACTTCAAAGTCAAGCATTCCATATATCTCCCAAGTTCTTCCCCACACGTGCCATTAAGAGAAGAACTGTTGCATTTTACGGGTTAATTAAAAAGCTATTAGCTTAATAGGAAAGTGATTGGTTTAGCGGCTGAGAGGCTGTTGTTTTTGGGAAACTGGGGCACTCGTAAAACATGAAGCTTCGTATGATAGTACGTAGTGTGGTACTTGTATCCGCACATAGTTTTGAAATAGATTTTTTAAGGGGACTCTCAGAAATTTAGCATTGAATACTAATCACGATTTAATCTCGGTATTACAGACTCATTCTGTTTTTCTATTCTATCAGCGAAATCGTCGCGATAGCGGTTGTTAAAATGTCAAAAATGTATGGGAATGCCAACCGCAATCGATCTGTAGCAATATCATTCCTTTACTTTTTGGCATTTCGTCAATCGCCAATGCTGACAGAATTACACTTAATCTAGAGCCTCAGATCACTACTGCAGTTCTGAGTCTCAACAAGTGGCATACGATGCCAGCGAAGGCGATAGTCGAAATGCCAAATGTAAGAGATTGGTCACGTGATTTTTCGATATCGCTTTTCAATCTCATAAAATTTAGCCTTTTTGACAATCGCTATCGCCACGCATTAGATGATAGAGTATCGCTTGTCTAGGGCCCCAGGGACAAGTGGACACAGTGACGTTCTATCAGCAAAACAATTTATAAAAATTTAAAATATTTCCACATTTTGTAATTTTCAAAAAATTTAACGCTGATAGAACTTTGTCTAAGCCTTTTGAATCCTTTCCTGAAAACAGGCTCCTTTTATAGTACACTAGCTGTTTCCCGCGGCTTCGCTCCCGTGGGCCACCCCACAGGACCCGTTTTCGGGTTTAAAAATTGGGCCTATGTTACTCAGGAATAACGTAGCTTTCTATTGGTGAAAGATTTTTTTAAATCGGTCCAGTAGTTTCGGAGCCTATTCGGTACAAACAAACAAACAAACAAAAAAATCTTTCCTCTTTATAATATTAGTATAGATATAGATTACTGCAGCGGCCAGCAAAAGAGGTATTGATGGACGAATGTGTAAATGTGGGCCGAGGCGAAGCCGAGGCACACATACGTAAGTCCATCAATGCCTAGTTGTGGCCAAGGCTTGTATAGTACTTTTCTCAAATAATGCGCGGAAATTAAAACTAAGTAGTACGTAGAACTCATTTTGTCAAAATCAATGACGAACAAAAATAATTGTTCCCACGTTGAAGGGTTCTTTTGCTTTTTTTTTTCAATAAACAGCGTTCTATTTGCAAGCCAGTTCGAAATTTAAATAAAACCTTTGATAAGTAACCTCCTTGGTTGCCATGTTTCGGAGTAAAAGATCGTTCCATTTTTAAATAACACGACAGATCTGAATTTACTATAAAATTTATTTGGCCGCTAGACACGACAGATATCGATTTTCATACAACTTTTGCCGGCCGCTGCTCGCATGTATTTGGCCAGTACAGCAATATCGATTTATCTTGAAGAAGGTTGTCAAAATAATGCTCAAATTTCCAAGCATGTTTGAGAAAAGTACATTCCCATACGGCAAAAACCCAAACCATACACACGATTCAACAGTAAACCTTCTGCAAACAAAAACAACATCACCACTTTTTACTGGCAAGCTGACCAATGCCCCAAGTCCTGACGATTATCCCCACATGTGCGATTAAGAAACAAACCGTTTTCAGCTGATAATTAAAAAGTAATTAAGTAAACAGGGCCGCATTGATCCGGCGGTGTGAAATTAATAGTCCATTAGATGGGCTTTTTGTGTAATTGACTTCTGTGGTGCATAGTGATGTGCCCAGTGCCTATGTTGTCGATGTTTTTAAGTGTGTTTAGATTTTAATAGAAAATCGCAACATCATCAAAGTATCAGCCTGGAATCTACAGAAAAAGAAGGTGTAATAGAAAAGGAAAAATAACTCTTTTACCATATTAATAGCCTAAGTGTCAATAAACTTTTTTGGTTTATTTATTTTTAAAGTCAATTAAGGGTCATTGTCATAGTTTCCGGACAAGAACTGCCGATCAAGCTGAACTTGAAATTATCTGCCAGACATGTTAACTAGGAGTGGTAAAACAGATCAGTACATGTGACTGCTCACTTCGAGGGTAACACGTTTCACCAAGCTGATCTAAGTTGACGCATTCAGATGTACCAAACCCGTGAGGGCGGTAGATATAACACAAGTGGAGGCAAAAGAGACTGCATAGTTTTTTAAACGACAAGTAACACAAATCTCGATGAAAACGGGAAACTGTTACATTTTGTTTTGTAAAAAGTTTGTACTTAATTTATTGCAGCAGCTGATCAAAAATCCGTATCGTTTTCGATCAGAACAGCTGGATGCCTAAAGCAGGCTATTAACTAGAGTCCTCATTAGCTAATCTCCCACGGTCCCCAATGAGAAATTTTCAGTAATTAGTAGCTCTGAGAAACAATTTAGGCTATCTAAAATCCTTCTAGCCATTAAACAGGGTCGACCCACTTACATACTGAATCAAACGATACTAGCGTATCTATTAGGCCTATCATAATTTATAAACAGCACTCCTTGTTTATAAATTCACGTCATGGCGACAACTTAGTCAGTACTTAGTCATGAGTACTAAATTATTTGTAACCTAACTTTATGGCTGCAACAAATTTAGGTTGCTATGCTTTACTTAGCAATTGAATTTCCTGATTAAAACAAAATAATGTGTCGAATAATAATATGAGATCACCAATGCCTTTGTTTAACGTGTTTATTATGCCACTATGCAAATCTTCCTTAGGGCCTATGCAAAGATTGGTACAGCGATATTAATTGCCAAAAATCCGAAATGATTGTCAAGCGCAACCGAAAACATTTTGACAGTATTTTTTGCTTGTAGAAAATGACTTAGTCTAGAGTCAAACTTCGGTATAACGGTCTCTGCCCTATTTAACTGCTATGGTATAGCCCTCGCCAAACTTCTTGGCCGCCCTGAAGTTGGTTTATCAGATGCGCGAAGCACGAAACGGTGCTGTTTTTTAATGAGATTGTAGTGCCAGTGCAGCCATTGTAGCCAACTTCAGGGCGGCCAAGAAGTTTGGCGAGAACTAAAGACCTCTAATATGCTATTAAGTTAAGTCAGTCTTAAGCAACTCATAAAGCTCGTACCGATATCGATAGATCAGGTGTGCTATGATTTTTCATGTGTTGAATTGCAATCATCTACTGGCTGACTGCCTTTGACTGTACAATAAATTGTATTATCCTTCAATTTCATAAACCCTATTAAAATCTTGAAAATATTTTATTTTTGTCGATAAAATGTCTAATCGTACCATTCCCATCCCTACACCGCTTTGGTTGAACACAAAGGTATGTGCTGAATGCGGATTGAAGGGTAATCCTTACACCCACGTTCACATTACAAAGGGTCCTGGTAATAAAGGTCAATACGCGTTTTTAGCTTAGTTTCTTCAGGTAAACTTTTGAAGTTTGATACAATGGTCAGAGGAGAATGAGATGAGTTATTATGTGGTAATGGACTTTTTTATTTATAATGGGCACTGGGAGTGTAATGAATAATGCTTTTGGATAGTAGACAGAAATAATGTTTTTGATAGGTTGTTTAGCAGACGGTATATTTCCAATCACATTTAGAACCTGGATGGCACAGGAGCGTGGGGATTGACACAATAAAAAATCAAAAGCGAGTCGGACTTGCGCACCGAGGGTTCCCTACCATCATATATAGGTATTTAAGGTCAGCGCCATCTCTTGACCGCGTGGAACTAATGTGATGTTTGTTAATGATTTCTGAAAAAGTATGCTATTTAGAGACATCGTTTTATTTTTCTTGTAATCTTTACATAAATTTCCACCAAATAGAATAATTTCAGATTTTTTTCTAGCAAACTTCGGAGATAAGGGGAGAACGTTTACATTTTTCGTCAAAAGTCGAAAACTATCCGCATAGTTTAAAAAAAAAAGAAAAGTGTTTAAGAATGTGTAAATAGCGTTTTTGCATAATGATTTCCTCATGCCCTAGTACTGCTAAGTTTTAATAACCTCTTTCAGTCCCTGTTGCAAAAAACGTTTCTTTTTCTTTTTATTTGCAAAATAGTTGGGCAAACGTCATCTAAAACTAATCAAAATTTCAAGTTGATAGCATTAGTAGTTTTTGAGATATCCAGCTGTGACAGACTGACAGACAGACTGAGTCCATTTTACCATTTTGGTACGGATCCTTAAAAAGAGGCCTGTGGATAATGATGATGCATAATGGATAGATTAATTTCCACCACCATTGATTTTATCCAGCACGCTGATTTTTCATGGACCGCAGGCCCAAATTAGTTAAGCTTTTGATCCTTCTCAAAAGACCAAGTCTCAGGATTAGCTAGCTCTGGTAGTAATTAAACTACTTCCAAAAATATAAATAAAGTCTTGTTAAAAAAAATAAACAGATTTTGCCTAAACGTAAACAATACCTTTCCCTTGAGAAAGGTCCTTTCACCATCTCTGCCTACCCCAATCCAACCCGCCGTGAACATAAGCACTCAAATTCCAGTACTTTATCTGAATGACTAAAAAGGTTCCCAAAGGTTGACTGGTAGAGAATGCCTTGCTGCATTAAGTCCGCCTATGTATAACCATTGTACATGAAGTTTAAATAAATAAATAAATAAATAATGACATCGCATCATAACACTTACGGCACAAATTGAATGTTTATGCTCCTCCTCCCTCGTCATTCAAATGTCCAGTCGTTAAAATACAATTTTCGTTTTATTTCTGTCTTTAGTAGATCGCTGTTTGTTTTAGAAGGAGAGTGCCTTATGCCAGAAAATAATGTGTTTTTAAATAAAATATACAACCCGTATATTTTAGTTTGGCGAAACAAACACCATTAAAAACGCTGGAAGGCCATAGCATAGCGGTAGACTATCTCCGACGGCCTACAGAAAGGACTGGTCTGCACTAGCAGAAGGCTGAATAGTTATTTGTCCGTCAGGTAGATTAATAAAAAATATTGGACACGTATTTTTTTCTTTTGACACGTAATTATAAAGTGACGACAATATAATACGTTGAAATATCCTGTGGCCGTTACTACACTTTATACTGACATAGTGACGTCACAAGCCACCATTTCTGAACTTTGATGCGCTTTATCTTCGTATTTTTTTATTGATTTGGTAAAAGCAAAAAAATACGTGTCCAATACTATTTGATTACACTGACGAACTAAATAGAATTATCATTTTTCTACCCAGGAAACATCCATATACTACTTGGATAAAACATCCACATACCTTTTACTATAAGCCTTTATTGATTCAATGTTTAAAATTAAATGTAATCTATAGTGCATACAAATCGATACCTCAGCACCAAAGTGTAACAATACAGAAAAACCGGCCAAGTGCGAGTCGGACTCGCACACGAAGGGTTCCGTACCATTATCGCAAAACGCTGCAAAAAAATCACGTTTGTTGTAGGGGGGCTCCCCTTAATTTATTTTATTTTTATTTAATAATTATTATTTTTTGAAGTGAATATACAACTAAACATTTATGTGAATATTTCAAGCGTCTACCTGTTGCCGTTATTAATATCGAGCAAAAAACGGCCAAAAAATCACGTTTGTTGTATGGGAGCCCTTATTTTAACGGCAACAGAAATACATCATCTGTGAAAATTTCAACTGTCTAGCTATCACGGTTCATGAGATACAGCCTGGTGACAGACGGACAGACTGACAGACAGACGGATCGCGAAGTGTTAGTAATAGGGTCCCGTTTTTACCCTTTGGGTACGGAACCCTAAAAAGGTTCTTATGAGATGATTTGAAAATTATGCGACTAGTGATACTTTTACCACTATATTTTCTAAACATTCTTATATTAATCTGAAATGTAATATTATTATTTACATTTAAAAAATTATCAGTTCCAAAAGGAAACAACTTGAGTTGTTACTGTTTGGAATGGAACGAAAATTGTCTAGACTTATACAAAAATATTGGGTGTAACAACTAAACTGCATTCACTTATCAATTTGTTTCTCTTTGGGTAATCGTTTATGGAAGAATTTCTCATTCTTGTCTCAAACTCCCTGGATTTCAGACTTGTTACACTTTGGAACGGAGGTATCGAAATGCTAAAATGATGGAAACCACAAAAGTAAACCACATTTCGAGTGGTATACTTTTCTATTTCGTGTATTAATGTTAAAACAAAGTTATCGCGTTATATTAACGTCATTTGTGAACGTCATGAAAAACATATTGTGTAATGTGGAGATTTAGGTAAATAGTTAACAAATATGTTTTAAAATAAAGTTCTAAAGCCTTATCCTCATTAGAGCAGGTGTATTTTGGTTCCAATTGTGCAACTGGTCAGCACATCTAAATTCGGAACTGGTACTGAAACCTCGCGCAGACGAATGTGCCTGGAGTGTACAAACTATAAACTTCTCTGCTCTCAAGTCGCACGTCCGCACCATTTATAAACTTAAGCCCGACGTACATTTTCAATATAAATTGCTCATAGTTTTAGAGGAAACTATCTTTGGGTTATAGACAAATGACATTCTATCAGCGAAAGCGATGGTCGAAATGCCAAAATGTAAGGAATCCACACGACATAACAGTAGTGCATGTCAATCCCATACATTATGGACTTTGTGTCAGTCACTATCACTGTTAGGATGTCACGTTGTCCAGCTGTTTTTATCTAGCCTCTCGTGGCTAGATAAAAACAGCTGGACTGGTCAATCGAAGGTTAGGCGACGCTTACCGATGTCGGTCCGTGAATGGGTGACGATAGACATATCGAGTTTATTCCGTGCCTCGGAAAGCATGTTAAACCGTTGTTCCTGGCTGTTTGCTTGTAGATCTTCGACAATCTTTTCGGGTTGGAAGACGAAGCAGAAGATGATGATTACCATGTTATCTCTTCACCACCTGCGGTTGACTGGTAGAGAATGCCTCAAGCAATAAGTTCGCCATTGTTGCTTTTTTTTGACGTACAGCGATCATTAGCAATATGTCAGTATGAAAAGCGAATTCATCAACTTTTCAACTCATATTCATACGAAATGTTTCGAGTAGGTATTTGATTGGCACTAATTAGTGGCACGCGTAACCCGGGGATCAGGCACGAAACTTTACATGAGACGGGAAATAATTCGATGTATGAAACGAGTCACGTGGCACATTGCTAAATACTTGTGCTAATCATTTAAGGAAGTCAAATACGGATGGAAGAATGCTTGTTTTCGAGTGTGAAATTTTAATAACTTTTTATTGGCGAACTCTCTTCGAATATTACACTTTTCAACAGTGCGTTGATGATCGTAAGTGAGTAAGTAAGATATCTCTCAAAGAGAGGTCTGCGTTCCAACAGTGGGTACATTAGAAAAAAACAATTGATTGAACACAGACACAACAGTTAAAGTGTGCTGAGCGTAAATAGCTGATTAATGATTATGCTACAATGCGTAAATGGTTCGTACAAACACGTCATAAATACTATCTTCAATTCGTAATACCTTCATTGTTGTGTTCAGCATTTATAAGGATATCGCGCAACACAAATACGCACTTACACGATAACACCCTGTATGCGTGTATCCTTACTCATTCAATTATTCGCTCTGCAATACTGTCTGTCTGTCCGTCTGTTTGTTTATTAAGTTTCCATGCTTAAATCACAGATTTTGATGATTTTTCCAATAAAGCAAGATTGAATCTTGGAGTAGGACATAAAATCTGCCGCCTTTTGCCTAGCTATGTTGGAGTCGGTTCTAGTCTAACTAGATAAATCTGAGTACCAGTATTTTACAAGGAATGACTGCTTATCCGTCCTCCACAACCCAGCAACTGGGTCACAATACCTCTTAGAGAATAACATGGGATATTTTTTCCGGGTATTCGTTTCACATACATACATAAACTCACGCCTTTTCTCCATAGGGGGCAGTAACTACAGATCGCCAACTGCTACGATCCTAACATACTCTTTTTGCTTCCTTGGTATAATTTCCGATTCTCATGCGAGCAAAGCCGCGGAAAAAAGCTAGTATAAATCAATACAAATAGTACCTACAAATACCAACTTAAGTCCAGTCTGTCCTTCGATATCGTGACTAGCTGAACGACCACCATATTCAGTAGTTTTGTACTAAGTTCCATGTTAACAATAGTTGTTCGGACTGAACGGACCAACGTGATCGGACTAAGTGATCTGACTTTAGAAGTTGGTCTTAACCGTATGAGTACAGTTTAAGTGCTCTTTAGTGATTCTTTCGGGGTATGAATGCAGTTTAAATTTTGTGTTAAGTTTTTGAAACTAAGCTTTTGAATGCTAAGTTTGACAATTGTTTTGTGGAAATTATTGGCTATTTTGTTGTAAGAGGTAAGTTGTATATTTTATTTAAGTATTTATCTTATCTAACTCCTATCAAAAGTATTGAAGATGTAGCAAAATAATGTCAATGTCAATGTGTTTGACTTTTTCAAAAGTGGATAGTGTGCAATATTGTCCTTTAGCGTTAGTGATTAAATTTTTCTGCTTGTTGTGCCTGCTGCCAGTGATCCCTAAGATCTCTTTAGAATTATTATATCTCTAGCCGTGAAAACCTGTAATTGGCTTAATGTAACGTTTTATGTATAGCTGTTGGTTTTTCATCTAATAAATAAATATGAAAAGATGGAACGGAGGCGTTTGCTTTGCTAGAGATATAACAGGCATATACATATTATTTTATCTCGGAAAATCAGTGTTCTTGGAAAAAAATATTGGTTCTGAGAAGATTTTTTTATAAATAAAGATAGTGTAGCCTACAGGCATATAAAACTCTGGCAAAATATATTTGAATATATTTTCCGTATAGTTACAGTACAGTTAGATACAATATTGTAAGTAGACTAAATATTTATGTAAAATTAGCTTCTTCCCGTGACTTCGTCCGCGTATTTTTTTTTTAATTATGCCAAGGAAACATTATACTGGGTTAAAAAGTATCTTATGTGTTAATCCCGGTAACTGTGTGCATAATTTCGTCCAAACAGTATCAGCCGTATTTGCATGATTGAAACCCAAACATACAAATTTTCACTTTTATGATAGTAGTAGGAAGAATGGGACCAAAACGGGGTAGGTCGGTATGGAAGAAGAAAACTTGTTGCACCGACCCCAAGTAACTTAGGACAAGAGAAGAAAGATGCTAAAAGATAGCAAAACGGACGAATGGAGACTGGGCAGATTTGATCCTACGGAAGACTTGGTTCTTAAAAATAATAAAGCTACTTAGCATCTCAAATTGTTTTAAATTGGTAATAGGGTAGTTAACTGAAAATTTGTTTTTTGTCCGTAAGGTAGACTAATTAAAAATATTGGACACGTATGTTTTCTTTTACCACTTTTACAAAAAAATACGACGATACGCACTGTATCGTCGTATTTGTGTGCTATATTTTATACTGACAAGTTGACGTCACACCCCCACTCCTGAACTTTGATGCGCTTTACCTTTGTCAATTTTTATTTATTTGATAAAGCTAAAAATACGGGTCTAATATTATTTGATAATCTCACTGACGGACTGAATAGCATTATCATTTTCTTCCCAGGGAATATCCCTATTCGAAGTCAATTAACTAATAAAAAATAAAAAATAAAAAAAAATTACTAATAAAGCTGGAGAAGAAGAACTAATAGTAGAGTTAGGTTTGATTTTTTTAATCAACCGAAGGTGTTTAGGGGCTTTATAATTGTATAAATTAATATGTAATAAACACCAAAAAACAGAAAACCTTTTAAAAAGCAAAGTCCCGGCTCTTATATTCCTTTTCAAAAAGAAAACAAAGGTTATTCAAAAAGATTATGCCATCAAGGGATGCATGCCATGGTTCAACCTTAAGTTGTCACCCCGAAGCGCCACTTATTCGCCTCGAGGCTTTGCATAATTCAACTTGCTAAGATAGCTATACTCGAGGACGTGTTGACTTGCGACTGAGCGAAAAGATTCTTCGTTTGCGATTGCTTGCGAAGTTTTGAGGAATTCCGGTTTCAGATCTTTTTATCTCTTTTTTTTTAAAGGACGTTTTGGTGACAAGTTGTAATTGTAATTTTAATTAAATTGAGTGGAGGAAATGACGTTGACTACAGGTATATGTATGTAGCTAACTGTACCTACCAATAATCACATTCCAACAGCGATTAAGATTGCCAAAAATTTAATTGTATGGGATTGCCTTGCGCTACCGAAATGTCACGTGGTCACTTTGCCTTGTCACTGAGGCCCTAGACAAGTGAAACTCTATCATCGAAAGCGTGACGACAGCGATTGTCAAAAAGGCGAAATTGTACGAGATTGACAAGCGATATCGAAAACTCACGTGATCTATCCCATACATTTTGACTATCACCTTCACTGATATCGATTGCCACTTGTGTAGAGCCTCAGTTCGTTTTTGTGATTGTCACTCTAAATTTCAAGTAATTTCCTCTACTCGGCTCCAAATAAATTGACAATTATAGTTAGTCATAATACTTCGAGGCTTACGTTTGACATTATTTGAAGGATTTTTCGTAGTCATGGCGACGAGTGGGAGGAATATTCTTTTATTAGGGCCTTAAATATAGGCCTCAGAAGAAAAAAAAAACATTGATGCGACATGTTGCCAAACTGTTATCAAACTTTAGGCTTAGCACGCATTGCGGTTTTTAGCCGTGCGGATAAAAACGGCAAATTCTGCGACATTTATGGAATTTTATGAAGCTACACGAACTTGCGGTAAAAATCCGCAAGAAATCTGTCTTTTGCCACAGAATCCACCGCACCGCGGCGCGGATATTTTGAGCTCTATGAGCAGGTAGAATGAAACAAAAATCGCGCGGTATTTTATCCGCAGTGCGTGTTACTTATGATATTTGAATAAAAATCCGTGACTAAAAAGTTAATATCTATAAAGTTGATATCTCTATTTACAATAACAATTCCTTTTCAACTTTTCATTTGTAGTAGTATTTATTTGTCATTTTTCGACTAACAAGAAGGCACAAAGGCTATTGTTATTCAAAATGTTATATTTGATGATTCATTGTATTCCAATACCGAATGTGAAATAAGTAAATACATACCTAACTGTTTTTGGATAACTATGTGGGGACTTCTTGCTTGGAAGGTCTTTGGTAAATACGCTTTTGTTTTCATAGTTGGTGTTTGGTAAATAACCAGTGTCATTTTCATTATTATCATTAATTTTTAGGGTTCCGTACCCAAAAGGTAAAAACGGGACCCTATTACTAAGACTCCGCGGTCCGTCTGTCTGTGATTTTGTCTTATCTTTTTGCCGTTTTTTACGATAATGGTACGGAACCCTTCGTGCGCGAGTCCGACTCGCACTTGGCCGGATTTCACTACTACTGACATTTCGATAGCGTTTGACAATACCATGCAATTTTTGGCATTTTTCCGATCGGTACCCCTACCGCGGTCGCGATAGTATTGTCTATACTCCATTTGAAATTTTTACAACTCCTTTTTACAGTCCGTTCAACCGATTTTGAATTCTATCCCGTAAATATAAGGATGGCAAAAAAGCAGAAACCTGTTACCAAAACTAACTGTTTAATACAGCTGCCATTTGTCATATCACCTACGCAATAGAAGTCAAAATCGATTGAACGGTCTGTAAAATGGGATTGAAATGTCTAATGTTATCTCAAATGGAGTATAGACTTCTAGAGCTTCAGAACAATGGTGAGTATCGAAGTGTCTAGTGGACGCTAGCATGGACCTGGGTTCAATACCCTGGTCGTACACTTTGTTGGGTTTTCCATTAGTTTCTTAGAAGCAGTCTGGAATTTAGATTTTCTTGATTTATGGCAATAATGTTATGCTCTACATGGGACTTCGGTATGTGAGTCTACTGTAGATCTCTGTCCGCTTCCATCTGGATATATAGGTGTGATGTTATATTTTGCAAAGTAATTATTTGCAACTTACCAATAGCCATGTTACTCATAGTAATGTCGTAACATTTTAAAGCACAGTTATTATTGTGGTTGTACATAAACATGTTGACCGCATTGCTTCTTGTTATGAAATTGTGATTATGAATTATTATGGACCTTGAAGAAACATGGAGTATTATTATTGTGGCTAGCCGCGGTACTTACCTATTGTAGCGTAGCGTGAATGAAAGTCATTGAAACCCCATAGTAGGCAGTTTGTAAACACTTGATGTTATTGAAACTGCTTGATATTTTTGTAACTAGTCCTTTATCGAAGAAAGAAAATAAAGAAAGAAAACATGTTTAAGGCGCTATATACGCCCCAATGTTAACGCAGTACTGGCTGTGCGCCCGCTCGATGCTAAAATATCAATATGAACCTCCTTTTGAACAGTTTTGTTTGTTGTTAGTTATGAAGAAATTCCGGCCATCAATTTTCTGTGTAAAAATATTTTTAAACATCCAAGTCGTTTTGGAGAAGTTTCCAAAAGTTGCGAAAAAATTTCGGTTTGTTTATTTTTTTTTCAAGCAAAACTATTAGTTACACGAAAAAACCTTGTGCTCAAAGTTATGTACATGAATTAATAATAAATATATATATTTACCAAACCTTTTAACCTAGCCGTTAATAAGGAGTATGCTTTAGAAAGATACCGTTTTACGGCACTAAAGCGTATGTAGGCCCTTAATTAACACATTGATAATTGGTCCATAGTTATAGGTGCTTACAAAAAAACTATTTTGTAATACCTACGCCGTGATAAAGAAAAAACGGACGAATCAACCAGGCTATGTTCAAGTGCTATGTTTATATTTCATATACACACGTTTTTGTGACAAATATACAATTTAAAAAGAAGAAAATATATTTATTTGTTTGTTTAAATGGTGCTTACTTCAAACTTCACTTTCTTTCATAGAAAAAATCTAAACCACAATTGTCGCAACACTAATCATGCGACAAAAATCGCTCGTCTGACCCAACAATTATTTCATCAGCCTCTGTTCCCAGCTGCAACTTGCAAGTCACACCCTTAGGAATTCCTATTCCATCTAGTTTCAACTCTCAAATGCTCGCTAACAGTCCCTCCCCATAAAACTGATTAATATTTATTATACTGTCAAAAGTAATGACAGTATTGTTCAAGGTAATTTTAGGAGGAAAGCTGTATAAAACGGATAGGCAGGAAGAAATGCAAATAGGCATATGTTCAGGGTCTTACGTGGGTTTAAGTGAAATTGAAATGTATGATTTGTTTATTTTTCTCTTATTATATATTTTGAGGAAAAATTGTTTGTTTGTTTTTAGGAGGTATAAATTTTTCAGTTATAGAAAGCTACAATATGGCTGACTTTCATAGGATGAATTGTATGTCCAAATAGTTCGCGTTTGCATATGGGCTAGAACAGGGGTCACCAATAAAGTAACTTTCATTTTGGGACCGTTTTTAAAAATAATTATGTTCGTCGCGGTCCGTAAGGTTTAAACTCCCCGGCCTTTACATCGTCACGTATATGTATTTACTTTGATGAAATTGAAATAATAAAGTTTAATGCTACTGTCCCTACTTGCCTACTAATAATAAAAATGCGAAGGTTTGGTTGGATAGATAGATGGTTGTTACTCAATCACGCCGGACCGGCTGCACGAATATGGATGAAATTTAGCACAGAGATAGATTATAGTTTGGAATAGCACATAGGCTTTTTATGCCGGGTATAATGTCCCTTCGGGATAATAAAGCACATTTCACGCGGGCTGTAGCTAGTATTTACATATAGATACAATATCAATGAAGATTTTGATGAGATGATTCGTTCGTTGTCGAATTGACGGCAGTAAAGATAAAACGCGGGATAAATGATTAAATTACGTACTCAAGTAACACAAGTAAATACATTGTACTGGATATTCAAAGTCCACTCAAAATGGTCGGCGGTCCGGATCCGGACCGCGGCTCGATATGTGGTGGCCCCTGGGATAGAACATACGAGCTAAGTTGTAGCAAAAAGTTAATGTCCATGATCCTATTTTTAAAATATTATGTCACAGTCATATTACAGTAAGTCCATAAAAAGTAAAAAAATTGTTTGATAGCTCTATTGATATGTTACTGTTTCCCCTAGAATCAGAATTCTTATCAGTCAAACCAGTAAAAAATCGGTCACAATATCCCTTTTAACTGCAATATTTATTACGAAAATAAAGCCTCGAACGCATCCTCATAGCTCAAAAGAAGGTTGGCTTTTATCAGGATTCACAACATCCTGCTACCAAGCTATTCGGTCATATTCCGTCCCATTAATCACAGAAATAGCTCATATTCAGGTATTCGTCCTCCCAAGCTCCCAACCTTGGCTCCGTAACTGCCTATGGGTTGCGGGAACCACTTATCAACCTCCCACGAGCACGGTAGGTTGTCCTTCCCCATAAACTATATCAGAAAGTGCTATAAATTCTAGTAAAAATACTATAGGTTCGCCGTTTTATCGTATCAGTTTTCGTGTCAAAAGTCGTTGAGTTTTGGGTCGGTGTCAGCTCAGCCGATGAATATTTTTAGGAGAAAAATGGCTGAAATAAATACGGGATGTAAATAGGCTGTTTAAGTTGTGTTTTGGGAATAGGTTTATGGGCTACTAGCTGTTGCCCAAGGCTTCGTTCGCGAGGAATAGTAAAGATAGCTTGTGCTATTCCAGACTATAATTTATATATGTGCCAAATTTCATCCATATCCGTTTAGGCGTGATGGAGTCCGCCAACGATCCATCCAAACATTCGCATTTATAATATTGGTAAGAGTAAGATGCCTGAGTTTATCATCAAATAGGCGTAAGAAAGGATTATGAAATCACTTAAGGCAGCAGAATCCTTGTTTCTGTAATTTAAAATGTTCGATCTGCCAACTGTTTGTAGTTGTCAAATTATTTTCCTTACCGTTAATTGCATCAGTTTGTGTTTAGCCCATTACTTCATCTAATATCGCGATCGTTATTCTGAGCTCTTCCGAATTTGTTTTAGGTCGACGCAGCACGTCTTTTTAATCCCCGACGGAAAATGAGGGGTGGTATCTGTGTGCCTGTGTATTTGTGTTTCTGTGTGTGGCATCATAGCTCCTAAACGGATGAACAGATTTTGATTTAGTTTTTTTGCTTGAAAGATGACTTTGTCGAGAATGTTTGATTAAAATGAGTTCAGCCGTTCGAAAGTAATCCGTATTTTACTCTTTAAGTCTGGGTTTATGCGCAAGATATCGAGTCATAATTACGTGTTCGATGGATTGTCTATTGAAGCGTGTCTACTACTACGTATATTATGTGAAGTTTAAAAAGCATGAAATAAAAACAAAATAAAAAAAATATAAACCACCGACACTAAAACTAAATAAAAGAATTAAACAATTGTAAACGTTGGCGGTTCTCCGACACGAGTACGAGTCTTATTTTTTGCTTTTTAGAGGTTTTGTATCAGGGGCTTATTAAATTTTTATTTTTTCTTCCAACATCTCAAGAGTTCTGACTTCTCCAATTTGTTAAGTGGTTTCATCTCAAAATCCTTATCCAATATTATTACCCTGTACAAGTGGTATGACTTCTACACGACTTGTGCAGGGACAAGGACTTTCTCTAAATAATTTAAAAACTTGTTATTTCAACTAACTACACCACCAGGAGCCGTTAGCCTCGTAGTCAGCTGTAATTACTTAAAAGTTAATATTTTTTTTTAGTTTTATCATAATCATATATGCCTATCACGTCTGCGGAGATTCGCTAGTTAATTTCATTTTTCCTGTACAGTAATATAATATTCTTTTATTACAGCTATTAACACTTAGGTAAGTACTTACGAGTATTTCTAAAGTGACCTTATGGTACCCAAAAGACACACTGGTACTAGAAAACAGGGACGTCCAAAAACAGGATGGGAAGACAATATCCGCATAACTTTGGGGTCTTGTTGGACTAGAGTTGCAGATGACGAAGCACAATGGAGAGAGTTGGAGGAGGCCTATGCCAAAAGGCCTGCGATCTTATAGCTATAAACCAGTATATCTAAACATTTCATTTGATTGAACAATGTAACCAATTTTCGGTTATATCATCATCATATCAGCTGAAAGACGTCCACTGCTGGACATAGGCCTCCCCTAAGCGTCGCCACATTAACCGGTCCCGTGCGGTTATATACGGCTTTATTATTAAGAACTTACTTCTAACAAGCAAAAAGTTTAATAAAAACTGTAACAAGAATATTTTTTTTAGCCTATGTTACCCGGGCCATAATAACGAAGCGATTGACACCTTATTCATCAATATCGGATGATTAGCTTAGGCTCTGCGGAGGATCATACGTAAATACAAACATACATACATAGACTATTAAAATCATAACCCTTCCTTTTGACTTCTGCGTAGGCGGGTAAAAAATTGTTTTACTACGCTGCTATCGTAGATAGTAGACCGCTCTACCTACGGAGCTTATACGTTTTCGTTGTCGATGTTTCCCCTATGGAGCAATACGGTTGAGCATTTCGACTTTTATTGGACACAATTCAAAGTCCGCCTCGCGTGTAGGCAGTGTTTTGTTTTTCAGATAGATCAACCCAATCACACTTCTTGCTAAACTGGCGATTTTAGTCTACATTTTTTTAAACTTTTTCAGGTCTGCACAACTAATGGTTTAACATTTGTGTAGAATCTAGTTTGACTGTTCAAGACTGAATTACTAAAAAGTCATAATGTTTGCTAACAATGAGTTAATTTAAAACCTGGACATACACATGTGTAGCTATTGTTTAACCTCTGTCCTTGTTAATGCGAGTCAGATTATGATGCTATCAAGGTACCAATAAAGTTTAAGAACATATCATCAACAATTATGGCTATGTTCCATATAATAAGGGACGAGCCTGTTGCCACCACCCGAGCACGTGTACAGATCCAGACGTTGGACTGGAACTGAATTTTATTTGATAATAAAATCCAATACTTTAAAACATTTTATTCCGACGCGGAATTGATTCGACGACCTTATACTCAGCAGTAACGCTCGATACCACCCGACCAACGAGGCAGTAAAGTCTATATTTATTCCCGATTTCAATTCCACGTTGTAACAATATACGTTTCGTCCAAGTTTTGCCTCATAGCCACAGTTGACAAACGACACAGACGGACGATTAATCCGAAGAACATATCCGACCTGAGTTACTGTTATATCCGCATTTGTGTTACCACTCTAGAGCTCGTGTTACGGGACACAGAGTAGGAAGGAAATGGAGTGATCAAATTCATATCTCTTCAAATATCGCCGACCATTAATACAATTTCGTGAAAACTTGATAGAAGTTTGTTTTATATTAGAATTTGTGTTAGCATGAGTTGCTCACATTTGTTAATTTCTTGAAACTTCATGCATGGTATTAAGCCAAGTGAATGCCACATCATAACGGTTGTAAGTGTATGTGGAGGTCCTATTAGATAATTTTAAACAATAACCAAGAATTTCTAGCTGTGATTTGCGCGTTGCATTACATCGACAAACTTCAAATGAATTGCTTTGTGACAGAATTTGATCTAGTTTAGTTGAAGTATCTTGACGATGTGTTTAGGTATCTCTCCATTCTATCTCTACTCTTGTATTCAAGTTCAGACGTATTCACTCGATATATTTAGCTTAGGTTTCGCTGTGGCGTTATGAACGAAGTCTAGACGCTCACTGAATTAAAATTGATTGTTTTATTATGTTTTCCACTTATCTTAGATTAAATTAACAAACGGTAGGTACTCATGCTGCTTTAACGAATTGCGGCAAGCGCCTCTCCTCCTTCGAGTTAGTAAGAAAATTTTAATAAGCACGATGTAAACTGAGATAAAATTGATAATATTAAATAATTGTTGTATTTATTGTTAATATTTTATTTATTTATTTAAACTTCATGTACAATGGTCATACATAGGCGGACTTAATGCAGCAAGGCATTCTCTACCAGTCAACCTTTGGGTTAAAAAGGACACAATAGTGGTAGGAGTACAAAAAATAAATAAAAATGAACAATAATTAAATTTCGGATATTAATAAACTATCTAACTAATAAAATACATAAATAATTTCTAAAACAATAGACTTTTATTGGATAATTTACCTAATTTATTTTTTATTGTTCCCATGTAAGTGACTATTGTTTTAATGAGAATAAAGATATGTAAATCGAAAATTCATCGTGTGTTTGTAGGAAGAAATCTCTGGAAGAACTAGTCCGATTATGAAAATGATTTCACTGATGGAAAACTAGATTATCGCTAGAAGCTCTTAGGCTTAAATTTTTTGGAAAAAAGATTATTTTTAATTCATGTAGGTACATTAATTGTGAAACGTGGTTTTTTGTATGATTAATACGTCTGCTTTAAAAAGAAATTGCAACACTGTATTTTTTCGCTTCTTTTGCATACTCATCCAAAACGACTTGGATGTTTAAAATATTTTACACAGAAAAATTGATGGTTAGAATTTCTTCTGATATGTAAATAAAAAATATTTTGCAAACAAAACTGTTCAAAAGGTGGTCAAATATTGATATACTGGCACCGAGCGAGCGCACAGCCAGTACCATGTTAAAATTGGGGAATATTAAAAGCCACCCATCGCTATATCGCTATTATCCAGAAAAAAAAGTCGGTTTCAGTTGGAAAGGACAAAAGCGAAGCGAGTTAGGCTAGGCAAGAGCGTTTGTCCAATAAAATAAATTTTTTCATGAAGGTAATCAAGAAAATGCTTACGTTACCAAATAAATATTTAGTAGGAAATAGATCATTCTTCTAAGAATTATTCATAACTTCCTAACTCACTTTGAAAGCTTAAAATTAAGCCAATTATTGTGCTAATTTTTAAAGTAAAATTACCAACTCTCTGAATAACTTATCTCGGTAACAGTTGTCCTCGAATACAAAGATTTTATTCCGTTCTAGAAGTTTCTAAATCATATTCTGAATGGATTTTATTTAATAATAATTTGCCTAAAAGACGGGAGGTAGAGACTATTATTCATTTGTTACCTTTGCGCCTCCTTTTAATTTCAGTTTCATTTTCAGTTAACGTCAGCGTCTGCGAGTGGTGTAGAAGGATTATTATGATAGAGAAAAAGGAAGAAAACTTGTTTATTTGCGCCAGGCATGACGCATAACATTAAAAAAAGAAAAACTTAAATACAAACATGGAAAGTACGTTTCACATCCGTGCAAAACGGCCTTCGCTCAGCTTGATGCTCCAGTTACCTCAAAATAAAACTGAATGTTTACCTATCCAGGCAATTGCTTAGAGCATAATCTATGGCAATTGACTCTCATTTTGACAATTCAAAAACATTCATTATGTTGACGAGAATACACATTTTTCAAACATAGAATCCATTATTCTTCTTAATAGGTCGATGAAACACTCTTTTTAGTTACATGCCCAGCCTGGCCCAGTATTCAGCCAAAGCATCGCCCTTCGCTGATGCAGTCATGAGGTCCTAACGTGAACAGACAACAGGACATGCGGCACAAGGTGGGCCATAGTCTGCATGAATTCATTGCGGATTAGGAAATTCCTTCAGAAACCTTCATATTGTGATAGAAAGCAATTTGGGTAATGCAACTCAATCGCGCCACTACTCCACGATCTACTTGGGCTTAGCTTTGAAAATCTTGGTTTCATAACAACTAACAACAACCAAAACCACTCTCAAGAGCAAATAAAACAATCACTTAGAACTCAGTAATGCTATTCATTATACAAACCTTTACAGAACAAATTCTTAAAATCCAAATCTGTCTACAAATTGCTGCCATTACATTCAAATCTAGTCACATAAATACGTCTACCTACTTAATTATGTAAAAGGATCATCCGAACAAATCTTGAAGAGAATGTGTTACATTTCCAAGTCAATTTGTTCAGGAATTCGTCGCTTTCTGTAAAGAGCATGTTAGCATACCCAAGTATAATAATATGCTACATTGTAAAGAGAAAGAGAGACTGGTATGAGTGACAGGGAGGATGCTGTTCAGTATCAAACTAATGGCTCTGACAGACAGGCGCTACGCGACAATGCGTTTTTAAAGACGTTTTTCTTCGGTTAATGCAGGGTTAAATTGAATCAAGTTTTGATAGGTATCGATATCGACATCGACTCATAACAAAAAGAAAATTGAATGAATTATAAACTTTTTATTTTAAGCGTTCACAGCTGACTATTAATACAACGACCGCATTGCTGTTTCTTGAAATTATAAGTTAAGATTTATATTTTTTTTGGCAATTAATATCGATAGCTATAACGTCTGCGGCGTTTAACTAATTAATTTCATTGGACGCTACGAGACACATCGTGTTGTCGCATTGTCGCATCCCGACTGTCTGCAAAAACCTTTATTATGCAACGCGATGTGCCATATTAACGTTCGGGTATTCCAAATGTGATGGGGAAAGCTCCGTTGATTGAATGGCGATGGTGTGGCTCAATTTGGAGCCATGAGTTATAGAGTGTGACGATCCGACGGTGTTAGGGTGTGATATCTACATGGAGTATTTTAGGGTTATATCATGGTAATTTGTGCGGGACTTCGTTGTTTGAACATAAACGGAGCGAGTTTATTGTCTTTAAATAATGAGTAAATATTTTTCCTCCATTAAATCTATTAAAAGCTACACGTGTGCGGAGTTTAGCTAATTAATTTTTTTTGATGCTACGACTAAAAGACACGTGGTGTTGTCGCATTGTAGTATCACTGTCACATTGTCGTTTCGTACCTGTATGTGTCAACCTTTAGGTATACTGAAACTCGATGTGCATATTAGCGGTCGGGTACTGAAAATGCGATTCACTCTCGCCTCTGTGAGTCCGTTGATTGAATGGAGATGGTGTGGCTCAATTTGGAGCCCTGAGTTATGGGGTGTGACGATCCGACGGTGTGAGGGTGTGATATCTACATGGCGTATTTTACGGTTATGTCATGGAAATTTGTATGGGGCTACGGTGTTTGAACGTAAACGGAGCGAGTTTCTTATGTTTAGTATCGCCATAAACGTTATTTAGTTTCTTGCTACTAAATAACTAATAAACTAACCCCCGGTTTATGAATGTGGAATTTGAAGTTGAAAATTGAAAGAGAATACCTGTCAAAATTAGGCATTAAATTCTCAATTCAGAAAGTGGATGTAACTGTTTTATCTAATTCATATTGATTTAGGTGCGTACTTATAATGGCAAGCAGGTCAATGAAGTGTTCCTGGTTTGTGCATTGTGAGATTTTCTTACAAAAATATTTATCGTATTGTGTTTTGATACGTAGTTATTGTGCGTTCGTTTTCTATGTGTAAATGAAATTTTCGACACACTTACGACTTAACTCTAGAGTTAGTAAAATAACGTAGGGAAGCGCAAGTGCGCCTTAATGATATGACTCTTTCGTTTCTTTGTTTGATATTTACTTAGACTACTTGCCTCACTGTAACATTGCAAACATATTATTCTAAGTGAGGGCTACTTCGCATTGTCTCCGTCCTACAGCTATCCTCTGAGGACCTATTGCAACAGTCTGTTGGGAACATACATATTTAGTAGAGGACAGTTACAGTCTGAGCAGAATGCTGTTATTATGCCCCTGTATTAGTTGTGACCTAAATAATATATATGATATATAACTGGAAAAATGTATGTTACTATAAGAGTACCTCTGCCTAACTCTTTGGGGTATAGTCGTGATATTATGTTATGCTATGATACCAATCTGTAACAAGCAGGGCAAAAACCTCTTCTCATACAGAGAAGTTTCCTGGCAGTGTTTGCCTTCACCGATGCCATTAATGTCCAAGACAAACTTGACCTCTTTTTACAAAATATTGTGTAGGTGTTTATGGTCTCTCGTATGGTTCCACTTGAGATTTCTATCATTATGTCATGGTGTCGGATGCCATGCAATGTCATGAAGGTCATCTTGGAGGCGCAAGTCATCTGTCATCCCACGCATTATATGTAATATGTTTGTGTTTTTTGTCTGTTAGTGCATTAAGAACACTCGAAAACCATCCGATCAATTAAGTACGTAATTAACAGTTTTACATCTATCTTATTAGAAATCCTACTACTGTGCAAAGGTCTTCCTCTTCTTTGTCCACATACGTCTGTCCTCTGCCATCGCGAGTTACTTTCTTCAGTGGGACTCAAGTTCTGTGATTTCGTCTTGTATTCAATATAATTATAAACTACACTAATTTCTGCGTAATTATACAAAAAACTGTTCCCTACTCGGGTTGGCGACCGCAAATCTAATCTGACCGGTGACGCTTTTACACTTCAGGAGCTAAAATAAGCACAAGAAAGCTGATTCACCTTAATCCCAGCTTACTCTTAATGCGTCCTCTCCGCTAATGTGTACGCTATATAGCACATATGTTAATGAGAAACATCCTCTGGGCTTTACGGCCAATGATTCATATGATCGCAAATAGATATCGGGCAAGATCGTGTTAAGGCCAGATGTGGTACAAGTTTAATTGATATGGTTGATGCTGTTTTGTTTCTGATTTGATTAGCTTGCATGCCATTGTGATATTGGCATTGTTTTATTCATTCATCCGAAGTTATTATGGCATATTGACCTTATAAGTTGTGTGTAAAATAACCGTCTTTTATCTTCATCTTTATGTATTGACAGGTGACATTCTATCATCGAAAGCGTGGCGATAGCGATTGTCAAAAAGGCATCGAATGCCACTTAGAGCCTCGTCTCTGTTATCTCCGTATTTTTGTTAGCTGCTGTAATTCCTACCGCATGTGGTGTTTCTGTTTTATCCCCCTTAAATCTTCGTGGTCACGTGCAGTGGTCATTTTTGGGCTGTGATTCGGATTTAAAAGTTTATCATAAACACCATCAGTTTAGCCTTATCTTAATAACATTGGCATCGCATTTGGAAGAACTTGCATTCGTTCAAAGCGCCCTGGGCAGTCAGCCTAGCTTGCAACTTTGCTGATTCCTACAAAGCAAGGGTCGGACTGCGGTCAGGATTTGCTATATATTTTATCGTACTACTATTAGAAACGTGAAGTTTGTGAGGATGGATGCATGGATGAATGTTTGTTACTCTTTCACGCAAAAACTACTGAACGGATGTTGATGAAACTTTACAGAAATATAGCTTATACATCAGAATAACACATGTAAGTAACTTAATACCACACGGATGGAGCCGCGGGCAGCAGCTAGTAGTATATAAAAAAAACATAAGTAGGTATCCATGATACATAGATTGATTTATGAATGAATTCGCTTAGTATACCTGTTTTGCGGATGAATGCCAAAGTTTACAGATAATCTCCACGAAGCTCTTACCCCTAAATTCTATATTATTTCCTTCACTGACTTCACTCGAATGAATAAAAATTATATCTTGTAATTTACACACAGGTGATTTTTTCTTATGGCGACTGCAATTGGAGTATAAATAGTTAAAAGATCCATATTGTTCCAATTTGGGAGTCGCTGTAATTGTAATAAAGTATATAGTAGGTACATTGTTGATGCGTAAATAAAAACAACAGCGAAATGTGTCGGATACTCGGATGCCTGTCATTGCGCGCAATTTGTGGTCAATTGGGGAAGTGGGTCGCCGCGCGCCGTGACGTTTACGAACTGGCGACTAACTAGTCGTATAAACAGCACGCTTAATGACAAATGGGGAAGACAGACGTGCAAGTTAATATAGGCAGCTACTGGTATCGTGGTTTTCCAGATTGTGAACCTGAGGCTCTAGGCAAGTGATATAATCAACGAAAGCGTCTCCATAGCGATAAGAAAAAGGTCCAAAATGGGATTGTCGGAGGGGAGTGTTTGAGAAGCCACAGTCTCTTATTGCCTCACGTAGACCATCGCCATCGCTGATAGAATGGGGTTCATTAATTACTTTCATTTGGGGTTCGTATTTTTAAATAACATGAACGTCGCGGTCCGTAAGTTTTGAAGCCCTTCCATCCAGGATACCGAAATATATTATAAAGATTTTTTTCAAATATGAATGTGCATAATGAACCTACTTTTTTGCCTTGAACTATCCGTGCAAAGTTTAGACTAAAGTTGGTGTAAGTTATTGTCATTAAATCTTGGACATGTTCATCGGTAAGTATACCTACTCATGTAAATTATATTGCACTATTTACATAAGGACCACGCAAAATAGGTCGGCGGTCCGGATCCGGACCGCAGTCCGCCATTTGGTGACCCCTGGTCAAGAGCCTCTGGTTTGTGTTGAGGGATCGGTATAAATATAATCGCCAACCCTCAACTGTCGCGACACCTTATAAGGCGTCTGTCTAATTGTTTTACTATTGTGTCTGCTTATAGGGATGATGATGGGGTACGGAACAGAAAATTATATTTAGACCGCCGACTAAATTATCAAAAAATATTGGACACGTATTTTTTGCTTATTCAAATTAATAAAAATTCACCAAGATAAAGCGCATCAAAGTTCGGGAGTGTGGGCTTGTGACGTCACTTCTATGTAAAAATTGTACCAAGGCGTGACGTCATGCTATATTTTAACACACTGTATCGTCATTATTTTTTGTTAACGTGACAAAAGAAAAAATACGTGACCAATATTTTTTGGAAATCTAACTGACGGACTAAATATATTTTTTTAGTCATCATCCCTATTACGACAGGTGAAGGAAGAACTACAAAACTGACATAGTCTATGGACCTATACCTCTGGTCTGCCAACCTCCTTGTCGTAAGCGCATTATCAATGAGAAGATAATTCCACCAATAACAACTACATAACTCATTGATGTCAGTGCATGCCTATCGCAACGCAATACATTACCGCATTGCCTGAATATTAGTACACTATCAAGTATTCAAGCATCTAGGAGGCTCCAACAATTTGTCCACGCATATTTAATTTGTAAAGATAGACTAATGTAGAGGATGTTACTCTCTGAATTTGATGCGATTATTGTATGGTATGCGTCTGTTGTATGAATCATTTGATTGGTGGTTTCCTGTTAGAACATTTTCAGTAGCTATTAGCTAGTTGCTGATAGTTTTGATGGTTTGAGTTGAGTGGATTCCTATGTAGTTCGTATTATGGAAGTATCCTCGATGTGCCGAGGCTTAATATTCATTGTTCTTCTTCGTCGTATCGATAATTCCAAAATTCTATAAGTTTTGACCAGAATTCAGCCACGTCAACAGCGTTTTCATTTGCCTCATAAAGGTCCTCCAGGGTGCAGGTGTTGTTGCACAGAGAGCACGATACGAGGTGATGCATTGTTTGGGACGTAGCTCTGCAGTCATTGGAGTACCCTCATCTAAATAAGTTGTGCCCGCTGTGCAGTGACCCACTTGGTCTCGAAGTCAGTTTATAGATTTCCAGGTGTGCCATGGAATTGCATGGCCTGCAGGCCCTTTTCTGCAGGCTCAACACTCTTCATTTGGAGGGGAATATTTGAGAAGCCAGTCTCTTATTGCCTCACTAGACCTGGTGTCATTACCTAATTGATTTTGTTAAACTCAAAAAGTGTTTCTGACTCTTCAATCTGCCTCTCGGCTTGTACACATTATATAAAGAGTGTCGTCTATCTGTCTCCTGCTTGTGTGTTTTGGAAGAACAGGCCACTTGTCTTCGGACCTCCGGTTTCGGAGGGGCTATTCCTGCAAGTCTGGTTGTTACCTTTTCACGTCTTAACGGTTGAAAGGATTTAAACGAAACTTGACACAAGGGCAGACCATCGCTTGGGTTAGGGCGTAGGATACTTTTCATCCTGGGGGCATGTCCTCTTGGAATAATTATCACGCGAGCGAATCAGCTGGGAAGTACCAGTAATTGCAACAACTTTCTGTTGAAAACAATCCCATAATTATTGAGAGATAATGTTTTAGTTGTTGGTTGAAGTTTTAGTCAATAACTGAACAAGGCCAATAGTTCTTAGAACAGTTATGTTAATTTCATACTTGAACTAAATATTTACGTTGTTTGCTTGTAAATCTATTGTAGTGTAAAATCTTCATAGACACGACAGGCAAGTCAGGTATAAAAGCTTCGGAGTATTCTAATAATTCCATTTGATTTTCATTTTATTTACTTTTTGTTTCAGGTAAATATTAAATCATCTTGGCTGTTATCCTTGATAATCTTTTCTCGGTAAGTTAACAAAGTATTTTAGTAACCATTATGCAAGAGTTTTGGCGAAACTTTAGAGATTCTTTTTCGGCGAAAAAGGAATTATGTATCATTTTGTGTGGGCTGAAAACATACTTTAAACCGGTAAAACAACTCGGTTTAGAGTACCTACTAGAAAAGCCACAAATCCCGAAGAAATAATACAATACATTTCGTAAGATATTAAACGTGAATAACTTGAATGTCAATATGAATTACTCACTCACTCCTAGTTATACTCCAAATACGAGTACCATTGCATGCCAGTCCATTCCATCCTTAGTTCTATTTGAGACTATTTTAAATACGGCATCATATTGTAATTATTTATTATTAATATATTTATATATTATTATACATTCTTTCATGTTTTACATAAGTGTTTGCTGTGAAGATGCGCTTAAGGCAAGGGCAATTAATTGCGGCATTATTGGCAATTGTGGTTAAATTTAATACATCGGCTACATCTAGCAATGTATGTATGGCAACACATTACAAAGATTGTATTATTTCTATTGTATAGAAATTGCCAAGAATTGTCCAGTTTTAATTCCCCGGCTACATGAATCTTTACAATCACAAAGTTTTTGTCAATCATAGTTGTCAATATTAAGAATATTATTCCACAGTCCATTGACAATTAGCCCACAGAGTCCACAACAAATATTAGCGAAGATAGCACTTCTGTCTCCAAGTGTATCCAAACAAACCTATTTAAGGCATAACGGGGTCACTTCGAACAAAGCCATTGTTTGCGTTGACTGACTTAATATTCTTCTAGTATTCATAAAAAACCCCAAAACATCAGCCAATCACGCGATTCTAAACTTTATGACCCAGACGTAAAGTTGATTTTCACACGCGAGATTAATTTGTAATCGATAGTGATGTTATAACAACTATTTGTTAGGTTAGTGTATTATACTATGATTTTTGGTTTATTATTGTTAGGCAATTATGAGATTTATGGCTTAGGTTATAAAGACCGTTTTCCCATATATTTGGTTGATATAAGTTTCTGTTAAGACAGGAAGGATGACTAAGCAAAGATGAGTCAGATTAGGGGATAAAAAAATGTCTTTGGAATCTTAACTAATGTAATTGAGCGACTGAGATTTTTCTGGCTCATAAAAGTTGTGAATAAGACGACAAATTGTGTACGAAATACGAAAAGAACTTGATAAAGAATTGTTTTCTTTCAAAAAGTTTTGTGACTTGTGTGTATTGTGTCTCTTTGAAGATCGATATTCTAGCTAGTCTGATTGGTTTCCCTTACAGCCGACGTGGCGAGAAGATCTAGACGGCTACTGCTAGGGCTGGTTTGAGATCATGAGATGGCTCAGGAAATGAATACCTGGACGGAAAGGCCTCGCTTTGCCCAGCAGCGGGATAGTGCAGGACTAATAAAATAAAAATACCTTATGAAACTTTAGGTCCAGCCTAACCTATTCCTAAATTGATTAGAGTCGGTTTCCAGTCTGTCCAAATGTAGAATTGACTGCCAGTATTTTACGTGGACCGTTTGACTGCCAAAACCCAAATACGGGGTATACGACGCCCCTTAATCCGCCTATCTGAACGCCATTAACATTTTGCTGGGTCTAGAATACCCTTAACGCCTTACTTACTCCCTCCCATTATAAACTTTAGAAATAATATGAAGTGAAATTCCCCGGACGAGTCTTACACAAAGAACTCTCTGATCTACTGAAAAATTAAGTATCAGCTGTTAACTTGTAATACTCGGATCAGAACAAGAGCCAATTATTTCCCGATCCAATAAGAAACACTATCATATTAAATAAGAATCCTTATAAACTCTAAATTAAATTTTCTAAGAACTTCATCCAATACACTGGATTGAGGCAAGCAACATTTGGCGAAGTGTTAACTTGTTGTTGAAGTAAAACCTACTTTATATTAAAGAGAGTTAGGTTTACTTTCAACGAAGCAGTTTATCTTTGGGAACTCTATACCATGACAGACGGGGACAACGAAGGGACAAGCAAAACGAACTCTATTACCCAAGGAATAAAGTTGAGTTTCAAAGTTGCAGTTTTTCTGTGGGACTCCATACCGTGACAGACGCGCGACAACGAAAGGACGAACAAAACCAACTCTATTTCTTATGGAATAAAGTTGAGTTTTAAAGAAGAAATTTTTCTTGGGCATCTCCATACCGTGACAGACGGTCGACGAAGACTTATAATTGCTTCACAAGTTTACCAATTATTGAGTAAAGGATCAATTGGACTGCGAAGCCGAATATGGCGGCAGTTTTCCTTTGTGAAGTGAGTAAAGTATTAGGAAATTAACAAATTGTCTTTGTTGTTTAATCTTTCTCAAAGGATAATAGGATTTTAACAACTTTACGCGCTAAACTTTTCATAATGTATAAAGCTACAAGCTTTGCTCCCGCGGAGTTTAAACTAAACAGCACGCACGGAGATTTCCAAGGGAATGAATTTTTCTGGTTTTAAAAATCTTTGTCAGTGCTGATTTCCTCAGTGAAACAATTTTTGAAACAGTATTTCCAAAGATTGCTTCCTACAAACAAACAAAATGATCTCTTTTAATTATGAAGATAAGAAATTAGCTTCTTCTCGCGGCTTCAGGCGTAAAAAGTGTTTTATCATTACGGGAATAGGTACAAACTATCCTGTGTTTCCCGGGGTCTCAAACTATCTCCATGCCAAATTTCATCTAAATCGTTTTATTAGATCCGGAGGTTGCTCCCTACAACCTCACAAACTACTTTGCCTCTTTATAATATTAGTATATGATATAGATGAACAAACTGGTAAAGTATAGAAAACTAGTAACTCCAACTTACTTTAAGACTCTTAGGAACCGGTTTTTAAACCTGCTCGAATTCACTAGTCAGTAAATCTCTTGTCAGTTATGCATTGCGAACATGGAATTAATTTGTACTACGAATAGTGAATTTACGATTTACCTTACTGATAACCACCAATCACAAAGTCGTAAGTTGACACAAGATTTGACAGTTGAATAGCCTTTCAATCAAGCTTACTGAATTGAACAAAAACATAGTTAAACTTTAGTTGACCTCTATGTTTATTAATAACTTACCTATATGTAACTATCTAGCTTCTGAGAGCGGCTTCGTCCGCGTTTATGTAGGAGATTCCCATGAGAACGAACTCCAAAGATAAACAGTATCCTATTCTAGGAGACAGTCTACCCGTTTTTTTTAAATCCTCATGGATGTCTTCCGCCCTGGGGTGGGTGGAGGGGTCTGTCGTGTTTCTGCCAGACTGTTACTGACTAAACCTACCCCAGTGTTCCCTCGCACATTTGCGTAGAGGGCTGCGGGTACGTTTGTGACTTCTGCTGCCCCGGACTAGTCCTGGCCTGCCTTCCGCAGGCTCCGTCTCAGACTGCGCAGTCAGTTTGTGCAGTTTTATCGTAGTCGTGTTTACCGGCCAGGTATGTGAGTGCGGTGTTCCCTCGGAATTTTACGTCTAAGAGAGGCCCGTGTGCCAAGTTTCATGTCAATCCGTTTAGTCGTTAAGACGTAAAAAGTTTTTTTATTTTTATATATAGCACATACCTACATAAACACATTGATAGACTCATGATAGCACAAGTTTAAACCTTAGTGGTTTTTGGTTCCTGTTTAATATGAATAATCCTGTACTGTTTTGTAGAATTGATAAATAAAGGGAAAAAAAAACTGCTGTAATCTTTCTTAACAGACACACAGAGTGACTTTCGCATTTATAATATTGTTAATACCTATAAGGCGTTAATGTCCTTAAGTATATTGCCCTCATACTTCGAAAATAGCGTGAAAGCCGTTTTCAGAATAGAATTTCAGAAGTATTCATGTAGAAAGCATAGAAGTCAACTTGTCGTTACAAATTCGTAATTTTGTATTGAAAGATTTTCTATACCTTTTGTGATAAGTCGTTGGCGTTTGAGCGCCAACATTTGACTGTAAATACTAATGAACTTTATTATAAAGAGGTCACATTGTTTGTTTATCAAAAAATTCTCTTAAAGTACTGATCTGATTTTAAAAATTCATTTACTGATAAAAACTACACAGATAGTGTCATAGGCTACTTTTGCCCGGAAAAATGCAAATATTATCCCACAAAAATAAAAAGGTTCTGTGGGATGGATTACGGGAGCGAAGCCGCGGGATAAAACTAGTAACTTATATTGTGTTAATGTACTAAAGTGTGTTGCCCTTACATTTAGGCTATACATGAAAACAGTTTTCAGAAAATAATTTGTTTAGGTACCTACTAAGTATTCTGGTAGAGTACATACAAGTTCCTTCTCACAGAGAGGAGGGCTGTGAGCTGTGACCCAGCAGTGGGAACATTAAAAGGCTAATGACGACGATGTTGTCATACAAGTTACCCTAAGTCCCCGTCTCGTTCAGTATTGAAAATATAAGAAAGTATTGGATAAAATCCACTAGCGCTAGTTGACATTAAAGACTTATTCTGTCGGACTAGTGCCAACGTTTTGTTTTCAAGAACTTCTTTAGGAAATAAATAGCTTAATGGATTGAATTGTCGTTGTAAGTTTATTGATTTAAGCCAATTCTGCAGACATTTTTCGTGGACTACAAATACAAATTAGATTTAAAGAAAATAACATCACCTCTGATTTTTCAAACAGACAGATATATTGATCTATGACCAGGGGCTCTAGGCGTCAGCGATGGTGATGGTCGAAATGCCAAAATGTACGGGATTGATCACGTGACATTTCGATATAGTTTGACATTCCCAAAAAAAAATGACGTTTTCCCAATGCCACTTGTCTAGAGCAAGCAAAGCTGAGGCCCTAGACAAGTGACATTGTATCAACGAAAGCGTAGCGATAGCAATTGACAAAAAGGGGAAATTTTATGGGATTGACAAGCGATGTCAAAAAATCACGTGATCAATCCCTTACATTTTGACATTTCGACTATCGCCTTCGCTGACATCGAATACCACTTATCTAGAGCTACTGGTCAAGACGCAATTACAAAGCGAGTTTCTACTTTCTATATTCTCGAACATGAAAGCACTGTAAACAAAGACAACTTGTTACCAAAAACAAGAACAAAAATAATTACTATATTACTAACTACACTTACCGTTCGTGTGTTGTCTCGATTTATAATTTTTTATAACATTTTGTTTTCTTAGTTGACATTTACAAAACAAGACATTTCCATAGTTTTCTCATGTGACTGAATTGCCAGGCAACACTGCAGCAATCTATCTATACTAATATACTCTATACTAATACTAATATTACAAACTCTATCTCTATACTAATAATATAATAAAGAGGAAAGATTGTTATGTTTGTTTGTTTGCACCGAATAGGCTTTGAAACTACTGGATCGATTTAAAAAATTCTTTCACCAATAGACAGCTACGTTATTCCTGAGTGACATAGGCTATTTTTTATACCGAAAACGGGTCCTGTGGGGTGGTCCATGGGAGCGAAGCCGCGGGGAACAGCTAATTCTACTATATATTAATAATTAAGGTTTATCAAAAAAACAACCTACAGATTTTACCGGTGGGATTTTAGACTATAAAGTATACGGCGGGCAAGACACAAACAATTATTCCACTTTCAAGATTCCTAAACATGAAAATTCTATATACATAGTAAAAAAAATACCGTCCATAAGTTGCTACCAAAAATTTCACTAAACTATAGTACACGTACCATTCGTGCGTTGTCCCGATTTATCTTCACCCCGCGCCGTCTGGGGTTGAATGCTAATGATGGTGCGACGATGCCCGTCTGCTGTATAAATAAACTTATTGCTTGCTGTTGCTCGCTTTCATTGCTTGTAACTTTTTGTTGTTTATTGTGAACATGTGGCGTTAGGTTGTAAGTCAGTGAATGAGATGTTGTCGGTGGCGATTTTGACGCGGTTGCGATTCTGAATGGGAAAGTGTTTTGCTGTAGTTTTTTGTGTGTTTAATCGGTGGTAGGGCTGTGGGGTAGCACACAGAATAAGCAAGCTGAAGTGGCAATGAGACGGCCATTTTAGCCGTAGAATCGATGAAGATTGGGGTAGACGTGTCCTTGAGTGAAGACCGCGAATTGGTAAATGTGGGTGTGATAAATTGTGGGCTACTGGAGAGACTTATGTCCAGCAGTGGAACTTTAATACGAGTTGGAAAAAAATGCTGTTAGTTTATAAACGTGTAACCAATCAATCAATATTGCCATTTTAGAGGTTTTGGAAACAACTCTATAAATAAATAGACCATTATAGGTCCCGGGTTCGATTCCGGGGTCGGGCAAAATGTTATTGGGTTTTCCCAACTAGAATTTCTCAGTAGCGGCCTTGAGTCTGGACTTGTGTCTGGTTGATTGCAATATGTTCGCCCCCTATAACGTGGGACTTAAACATAACTGGCAAGATGTGGGTGTACCACACCACCTCTGCCTTACCCTTCGGGGAATAAAGTCGTAATGTTATGTTAGATACTACTTAGGTCGCCCTCTCCCTACCTTCCGCGGCCTGGAAGGGGTCGCCACCGTCTGATGGCGGTCGCGGTACCGCGGTAGGGCCGCAGGGGAGGAGGAATGTCGGTATAGCGTTAACCGCTCTCCCTATCCCCTGCGGCTGAAAAGTGGTACTGACCTGACCCGTCACAGGGGGACCAAGGGTGCCATACACGGAGTCGTCTGGCGCCTATGTGCTGGTTTTGTCCCTGGTGTGATCACGGCGTACAATATGTTCTGGTGCGCCGGTGATGATCTAGTGACCCTCCTCTGGGGAGTACCCCCCTACTCCCCAGAGGAGGGTTCCCGCCATAAGTAGCACAGGAGGTCACCGTGGAGTTTTAGTGGGTTGGAGTCCCACATAACCAAACTATCTCCCCGTGGTAGTGCAGTATGTTTGAGCATTTCTCCAGGCAAAAATAAAAGGTACTGCTTAGGTACTGGTGATGTGACCAAAAATTATCAATGCAGATTTAAATTTAAAATTATTCGTATATAGGTTTTCACTTGATAAATAATATACGATAAGTTCTCTTTATGAAATGCCCAGTAATAAAATAAAATGTTTGGTTTATATACGAGAAAATAATCCTCGCTTGAGTCCTCAAAGCAAAAATGAAAATTCTAATATTTTGTCACTCACAGAAATTATTTCAGAAAGGGTTACCTCGTACCTATAAAATAACATAATTCATATTAATATCTCTAAAAGGTATTTTTGCCTGAGTTATATGTATGTGAAGGCCGTTCCCAGTCCGTCTATCGTCAACGCGAGCATGGTCGAAAAGCTTTTGTTTCATCCAGCGCAATGTTTGAAAAAGAGGCAAAGCGAAAAGAGAGAGATAGTAAAAAGCCTTACAAATTAGTGAAGTAAATATTTGTCATTTATAATTTCCATTACATGTGCAAGGTTTCTATCTAGATGTCTTCTTTACTTTTACAATTTAAGAGTACATTATGAACGGCCAAAGTTCAGGTAAAATTAGAGCAAAACAGCAGATTTTTGGAGGCTTATACTGAATTTGTTCCTTCAAATTTAAATTTTTTGCTTTCATACCTCACTATCTGATTTATCCTTGAATTTGGTGACCTATTAGTTCAAATAATTCAAAGATAGATGTGTTACAATCACGTACGAGCGATCGTATGAAAGGTATGACGGGTTGACCGCTAGGATACAAGGGGAATGACGTTAGACGAGTTTTTTTTTAGTTAAGCTTGTCCTATATTCCTCACTCGGGCTACCAGTCCTGCGCAAACCTCTTAGGTAGCACTCAGATCCGCACTGTAGGTAGGTATGACCGCTGCCGCGGCGGTTGGTCTCTCGGCGTGGGTTCTGACCGCCCAGCAAGCATCTCTGACCGAGTATTATCTTTGATAGCTCTTGTCGCTATGACAAACTACTGGTGACAGAGTTCTCGCCGGCATTGTGAACAGCCAGTGATCAACTATTAATATATGTGTCTTGGATCTATAATTATCTTTTGTCCGTTTGTTCAGCGAGAAAATAGTCGATAGCTAATCGCTTCCGCCATTTTCCTGACTCCGGCTACTAAGAAATTCCAGATGGAAATTCCAAATAACACTTCAAATATAAGTTAAATATTTGAAATACTTTTTTACTTTTCTGGCAACGGTTTCCCGTTTACCCACGTCGAAAAGCTAGCAATAAAAGAAAATATAAACACACGTATCCCCTGATAAACATATCGGCGACACGCCACAACATGGGGGAAGGAGGGGTAGGTAAACCGACACTAATCCTACATTACGACATCCTGGCGCAAGGCATTGAACCAAGGCTTCGTTATTTGTGATACATACATGGTAAGGAAATTGTGGTCTAATTGTGTCAAATAACACCGGGTTGCTGAATAATTCGCTGGTAATCAATGAGGTCTTATAATTAGTAAAATTTCATAATTTATACAAGCGGACTATTATATATTTATACCCAGTAACTTTGTTGTAGAGGTCACAGCAATCGCTCCAAGCAATAACACTAGGATTTTCTCAACCGACTCTTGAAGCCGACTCCAACATAGTTTAGAAAAGACTAGAGGATATTGATTGTGTGAAATTATAGTCTACTGCATTGCTTTTGGTGGTTGAATAATTAAATTCTATAATCGTGACAATCTAAGAAGTCCGAAGACGTTTCTCATTTTGCATGCCGCGATAACTTTGTATGAACGTCTACATAAGTCAAATTCATAATCCTCATTAATTACTTTGTTACCGTACACTATAACAACGAGTATCATTCGTAAGCATCAATTTTACTTAATAACGTATTTCTATAGCTGTCAAATCGGACTATGTACTTAAATTGTCAAGACTTTAATAAGTTAGGCCTCACAATTGATAAAATTGCATTACTTACAACTGAATTTGAAGTCATTTGCATGGTACCCGGTGGGTGAATAAGAAGGGCCTAAATAAACAAAGAGACGTTTTATCAGTGATAACGATTGTCGATAAGTTTGACATACGCTACTGGAATGTTTAAATTTTTTACATATTTTGTTATAGATAGTTCAACTCACCTTTGCGCGCGGCACCATGTGTGCGTGCGTTTGTAATACATTATGCATTTGTGTGGCAGTGACGTGGCAGTCGGCAGCCACACATAGCGCCGCGCGCAAAGTTGAGTTAAACTATCTAGATACTATAATGACACTAGGACATTGTATAGGCAGGGTGACCCACAAAACAGCTCCTGCCTGGTGTACTAAAATTAAAAGGCCGAACAAAAATGTGTATATTAAAATTATAACTGAGTATGCCTTTTCCTTGATGTTTTTGCAATTAAAAAAATTGCTTCATATAGATGTCTGTAAAATAATACAGGAAAAAAATGTATCTGTTACTGATCTTTTGGCATAAAGGATGTCTCCAGCATAAGGATGAAATGAGGAAAATTTGTATTTTTGTCTCATTTTCATTAATAATTTTATTATAAACGCGGCATTAAAAAAATATGCCGCTGGCCTCTTGGACATGACGACTGTACATACTGAACCTTTACAAAGTAAATATTGAACAGAGACCGAGCTTCACAGAACTTCGAGGAACAGTTATTTAAAAGCGATATACTAGAAAAAAAAAACTTTTTTGGCGATTCGACAAAAATGTGAAGAATGCACATCACAACATAATAAGCATTGAAAATATAAACTACTAGCTGTTGCCCGCGACTTCGTCTGAGTAGCATTAGTTGGTACATCGAATAGACTTTTTTAACCCCCGACGGAAAAAGAAGGGTGTTATAACTTTGAGGTGTGTTGCTGTGTATATGTGTCTGTCTGTGGCATCGTAGCGTCCAAACGGGTGAACCGATTTAGTTGGAAAGGTGATTTTGTCGAGAGTGTTCTTAGCTATGTTTGAATAAAATCGGTTCAGCCGTTCAAAAGTTATGGGCGTTTCACTGTTTGAATCGGGGTGTTTACGCAAGATATCGTGTCATAATTACGTTTTCGATAGATTGCCGATCGACGCGTATCTACTATGTACAAGATAAATTATGTAGCATGAAATAAAAAAGTGTCGGGGTTTTAATAAATTTAGAAATTTTACTTGTTTTATATCGCAAAATAATATTGTAGGGGTGTGGGCCGCCTTATAAATTATTAGTTCAGCATACAAACTTCTGTCCCCCTATGTCCTTCTCAGGGTCTCAAACTATCTTCATACCAAATTAAAAACAACAGCATCTGAATCGGTAAGGTAATAGCGAGACAGAGTTACTTACGAATCTATAAAATTATTAGAATGAATGTAATTTTTACAGAAAAAAAAAGACGTGTGGCACTCGGGGACTGCCGCGGTAAAGCATTGCATAGTATTTTTTATCAACTTATGCAATTAAAATTATTTATTTATTTTTTATTTGTGCTAAATCTCAATTAAAAAATGTTCATCCATCAATTGTAAAAACTTCTTTAGCAAGAATAAAAAACTTCTTTGTCAACCGGAACCGAACCTCCGAACTGGAAAACGCGGCACCAAATTCTGAGTGACCCTTATTACCACTGGCATAAGGCCACTTTTAATTTCCACGCAAAAGTGACCCGTATTCTTAGGGACATAAGGTCGTTTTCTTTGAATACCAATATTATTAAACGCCAGACGTACAAAATCCTCCATCACAGGACGACCCGAGCCGACACTTTTCTAGAACTGCCGAGCCGCCACCAAGAACGAACCGGCGACCAAATCATAAAAACTAAAAAGTCCCATATCTTGGAAACGGCTGGAGCTAGCTCAATTCTAAGAAAAATGTTCAAGCCGGAGAACAAGATAGCATAACCCCCCCGTTAACTCTTTTCCTTCCCACCCGCAATTTTTTTTTTACTTCAGTCTAAAAATATCAAAATGAAACTTCTATAAAATCGCGCAACAAACCCCTCCTGCCCCTCCCCCCTCACCCGCTCACACACTCGAAATCCATCGTCCGATTTCGGAGCAGCTCGGGGTGTCAGGATTATTTTCGTTACGGCATTTTTTCGTTACGAAAAAATTTGTTTTTTCTTGATTCGGTCGCCGCGCTCAAAACCCGTGATAAAAGCTCAAAGCCCGCGATAAAAGCTATGCAATAGCTTAAAAAAAATTTGAGCACAAAATTCATATAAAACCTTAAAAAACTACTTAACGTTAGTATATTTATAAAAATCATCGAATACTGTTTTGCTTTTTGTAATAAAATGTAGTTTCCTTTAGTAAAAATTGTCACCATTAATATTTAGTGTATGTCTTTCCAGGGGTTTTTTCTGTTCTGTGTCTTTCCCCACCAGGGCCCTCTTCAACTTTCCACCCTGTGTGTTCAACGCAGATCCATTTTTCCACGCATGAACGTGTACTAACATCATTCCACAAACATAGAAGTTTCGTTTCTATCGCCATACGCACAAGCTAAAATGTGCAAATAACATCCTATTTAGCATATCACTTAGAAATGCTATAATAGCGACCGTTAGTTGACTCACACGATTACCGCTGTCAACAAAATTATTCATAATATTCATGTTTCACAACTTCTGCTTGACTAAATTATTAGCACTTGCAAAAACCACGTGGACACAATGTGGACAAGGCGGTAAACCGGTGACAAATGGAGAAAACATGACGTCACTTGGCTTGACCGTCTTGTGTAGGTATAGTCGTAAATAAATTATAGTACTTTGATATGTTTTTTGACGCTGACGTAGCGACGACTTGGTGAATCCAGGAATCAGATAGTTGCAAGAAGCATAAGACAGGTCGATGTGGCGATGCTTGGGGAGTCCTATGAGTAGTGATGGTGATGATGATGATGAGGTGCTTTTGATCATGTCCTTAAATGGATTGCTGCTTCTTTAAAAAATGTGTCATGACTCGTGACTAGAATTTATCTTGTGTTTTGCGGTCTTTTGTGATTCACACACAGTAATCATTTACACCCAAAAAACTATTTGCAGGTCACTACTATTCAACTTGCATATATTAGTTCCTAGAATTGGTTGGTACTAGATTTTTTTATGTATTTTCCAGAAAATACATGAAAAGTTGAATCATAAATACCCAGGTATTTGTGATTCAACTGCAGAAATTATAAAACCACACGTACCTGCCCGGAAAAAGAACTATATGAATGAAACCCATTCATTTTGCATATTTGTTTGGACCGGATTCTGCTGAACCAAAGCCAGATAAACCAGGAAGCAAGCCAATCACTCAACCCACAATACTCTGCTTTGCTGGTATTGAAAGAAATCCTAAAGAATTATTAATTCAGTACAATCAGTTTAAATTACAATACCAAACCCGGTTTAGCACCGCCGCCACTTTAAGCGAGGACCGACCTATCTTTGTTAAAGGTCTAGAACTCTAGATTGTCGAATCCGTCTCTATCTGGGCCCACCGCGATGGAACCCGTGAGTCCATTGATCATCTGATAAGTCTGACAAGCGGCAGATATGTCTTGACCAATTCCTGAAACTTTTTAAATGAAATCAGTTTCCTTAGTCATAGGACAGATTGTTATATTCATAACCCGACCCACAAGTTCTTCGACCTTTAATAATATAATTCAGCACATAATATTTAACAAACTTACCATTGTGTGTTCCTCCTCCTTTGTTTTGAGAAGCTTATTCATCCGTACACGCTTACACGAGATTGTTTTCAACTGCAAAAGACAAATGGTTGAGCATGAGAAAATGTAGGGTAAGTTCTGAAAGGTGGTTTTCACACTTGAGGAAGCAAAGTATTCAGGAACTACACAAAGAATCCAGTGAACCCCACTGGATTCTTTACAGGTGCAATTGGTAAAGGTCATATGTTAATTCAAGTATATTGTGAACATGTGTCGCTTCAAAGGAGAATTTGGGGGGCTTTTAAAAGAGACTTTTGGTACGTGCGGAACAGGGTGTAAAGTCCCACAAACCTCCATTGAAAAGGGAGGATCCTCCGACCAGCAGGTGTTGTGTCAGATCCGGGCAACTGCCCGACAGTTGTTGTCGGAATGATGAAAAATCGCGGCAAAAACTCTGCTTGTGCGATGCAGTATTTTGTGTGACGTCAGATCATTACGTCATATGTAGATGCCATTACACTTCTCTATTCTATTCTCTCCTTAGATAACTATAGATAAATTATAACAAAGAATTAAGAAAACATGTCGAAAAAAGGCCATGGATTATGTATGACACTTTACCCCTATAACACCATGTATAATTCGATTCTCGGTCAAATCGCCAATAAAGACTCCTCAAACTTGGGCAACCATACGTGGATATTTGTATCTTTTACCTCATACTTGCCAAGAATAATAAGCTTGTTGCTTGCAATGTTCCATGTTTTTCTTTAACCCAAGTATGGAAGCAAAAACTTGTAGCGACGAGCTCAGCAACTTTTACTTTCGCCTTTCCCAAAGATAAACACAGAAGGCTGTTTTTCCAAAATTTACATACCAACAGATGCCTAACAAGTGCGGGAACTGCGGGAAGGCGGTTGTCAACATTCAAGGGTTACTTATTTGATTTATTAATCTTTTGGCCCGACCCGAAATTTGGGCTCAAACAAATCTGGAACGTACCTCAGTTAAGTAAATGTTACCGAAGCATGTTTGGTTAAGTATTTATGTTGACAATTAGTGCTGTGGTCTTGTGAATGGGCATCTGTTAATGTTTTAAGGTAATTGTGAAATGTTAGCACCTGTATTTAGCTTTGACTTTGATCGGTTGTGTAAAGGGCGCCTTCTTTTCCTAGTTTATAGTAGTTTCCTAATCATCAGCTTCATTTCAACCCAAAAGGCGTTTAGTGTTGGACATTCCCAGGAATGCAACAAGATTCAGCAGATTGCCACAATTATCACTATGTCGTTGGTTTACCAAAAAACTAAATAAAACGCCAGATTTATAGCACGGTGTCGACTCTCGACGTAATAATATAAACTCATAGCTAATAGCAGACTAGATTGACATGCTCTACCGAAGCACATTGGCAATTCTAAACATTTTGGACCTATATAATGATTTAATTAGCTCCTTATCCGGCTCCGGACTCTCTAAGAAACCCATAATCACATCACAATGATCTGTCCATTCAACCTTTAGCAATTCTCGGAACTCATCGTTCTTCACAACTAAACCACTCACTCCGTAATGTCCTAATTTCTTTAGTTCGCGTTCAGTCTAGCCATAAATCCGTGGCGTCTCTCGCACTGTCTGCCCAGCTGCCGTCCTATAGCTAGAGTGCAGTATCTGACAATTGCTCGATTTTAGTTCTCTGATGCTATCGTAATCAGCAAAAAATTCTCTATTTATCTGTCGAAGCAGTATTTTTCTACTATCAATAGATTTTTTTATTTAGCCTATACTTTTCCAAAAGATTCCGGAAAAAAGCGCCCCAGATGCTATGCCATGTTTACGAACCTATTTTTGATAAGATTAAGTCATTGATTTAAACTAACATTTGCCTATTCGAAAGTGCGCAATTAAATCGATTTTTTGTCACTGGAAACTTTTGCATATGATTTGAAGTTGATAAACAGCATCGATTTCAATTATAGCTCGGTTTTTTGCTATTTTTTTTTTGTTTATTGTTCATGCACAAAACGTACAAAGGCGGAGTTAATGCCATAAGCATTCTCTACCAGTCATCCAAGGTTGGCAAAAGGCATCATGTGTTTTTCGTTTATAACTCAATATATATTTTTGTCAGATAGTGGCACTCTAGCTATAGGACGGCAGGCAGCACGGTCCAGCCCTAATTCGTCAAGGACACGCGGCCATTACGTCCTTCTACCGTTATTTATGCTTTGTATTAGTGGGGCCATGTTTGTATGGGACGAATGGAGTCGTCGAGGTCTTGAGTATGCGTATTGTGTTGGTTGGAATGTACCAAGGACTTGAAAGGCTAGTTGCGTTTGCTTGTCCTTACTTAGCTATAAAAACTTCGTAATTTTACATTGTTTTGAGTTCAAATTATTTTCTCAGTATCATTTCTTGATAATTGTGATGATGAGATTGTGTGAGGAATGAAATGAAAGAATAATGAGTCAGTGATAGCGTGATGGTGGATAGGACGGAATTAAAGAATTCGCTTGTCGCGTTGCATTTGTGGACACTTGATTGACATTCGAATTAAATTGAATTTTAAAAATATTACAAAATAGCACTATAGTTAAGCTATTTGAATGCTTCCGTTTGGCCTGAAATACCCTAAAATTTTGTACACCGGTTTTTTTCACATAACACAACACTGGGTTTTAGGTGACAGCCGGCTACCCAATCGGAAACGAGAAACAAAACTGAACAAAACAATGCGTTCCAGGCCAGTCCAGTCTTTTATTTTATATTTAGCTGAGAACACAGCTACGCTTTTATTCCAGGAACGAATGGACACAATCGTATGGATGGAATTATGAGTGTCTATTTTTAAACTTTTCCTACGGTGCAAAAATGGCGCATTTAAAAATTCTCTGCGAATGGTGATACTTGAAAGTGTCAGTCGTGTTGCATAATAGCAAAGAGCTATGCTACAAGCTACATTCGCAACTGGAATGATTAAATTTTCGTCCAATTGACACGAACAGAAGAAGCTCCGTTGCGACACTGCTTACCTACCTTAAACTTTAACCTACTCATTGCAGGTACATTATAAAAGAAGAAGAAAAAAATCATGTTTCTCGAAAAAATCGTTTTTATGTCGGGATTGTTAAATTTTTTAATTTAATTTTTATTTTATGCTTCCTAAACTATTTATAATATACCTAGCAGTAGACACGCTTCAATCGACAATCTATCAAAATACTTAAATATGAGATGATATTTTGCGGAAAAACACAGATTAAAAAAGTAAAATGCGAATTACTTTTGAACGGTTGAGCCGATTTCAATCAAACATAGCTAAAAACAAATAACAATCGAACTAAATCAAAATTAGTTCATCCTTTTAGGAGATATGATGCCACATGCAGTCACACGGGTACACATACTATACACAGCAACATGTATGTTCAATCTAAAGTCTTCCATGATTACGACATTAGTAAAATCCTTCCTATAAATTACACATTGTTAAAAGGAGTAATGCCAATCATCTCTGATATGATCCCTTGTCCCTATAGAGACCCGAATAAGTATTAAGTCTGCGAATCAATAAATATAGCATTCTTTCTATTTCGTACTTAAATTAAACAAACGGTGGAGATGTGACAGTTCAGAGACAGTTCCAGCGAACTGTCTGCTCCACCATATTCCTGCAACCATATTGTCCTCACAAAGCCTTATTAAGAAATAATAACAACAACAAATAGCGTTTTAACAGGCAATCAATAGCAAGGGCGAATCACTTGATGTCCAGGAGCTGTTCGCGTGACGGAGCCAATCAACAATGCTATTAACACGCGGGATTTTTTAATTTCTGTGTACGGGTCGATAATTTTACGGTGTAGACTTGGTGTCTAGTGTTTCTGGTTATTCTATGAATTGGTGGTTTGGTCTGGCAGTTTTATGATGACTGATATGACATAACGGTGGCTGAATACTATTAAACGGCAGAGTTCGTCGAATAGTGGGTTTGTATCTGTGTTTCGGACAGAATAAGTCAATTTGATTTGAGACAGACTTCAAAGAAAAGGATCCGTGACGAGATGTAAGCTTGACAGTATTGTAATTGTAAATGAATTTACCTAAATAATATTGCGAAAGTTTAGTCAATTTCACTATAGGACGTCAGAAACGCTTTGGGGGATCTGACAAAACTTGTAAAACCCAGCTGCTTTTATAAGAGTAACCTTAGTTCCTTACCGGTTTTCTCCATAGGAAACGACCAATTGCGACCATGCACTCAGCTTCTTCCGTTTCATAAAGCCCCATATAGGTTTATATGAAATAGACTAGTTTCGAACTTGGACGGAGCTCTTAGTCCGATCTTATCACGCGACCTAAATATGCAGTTATTACTGCCAAAATATACTTACACAAGATGTATTATTTAACATCTTCCACTGGTTCTTGAGATTTTTCTCTATGCCTTAGGCCTTGTCCATAGTGAACGCGCGGTGGCTTGTAGCGGGCAGTAAAGGCTAGATGTGTTTCCTCAGGATAAAACAATAGTAGAACATCGCTCGTTAGACCGCACCGTAACTTTGCGCTAGGCGCTCGCCATAGTCACTTCAGTATACAAGGAATCAAACGACTGTCATATGTCTGATTAGCTGCCGCTGGAATTTGTACTTCTTCCAATATACATACATATATAAACCCACGCCTTTGCCTCGCACTACAGAACGCCACCTGCTACGATCCTTACATACTCGTTTTGCTTGCTTTACGTCCATACATGTAGTCAAACACGCTCGTCCGTTTTGAGTACTGCGCACCTGGCTTTTCTGAAGAACATCATCAATAAGATCCATGCATAGGGCGTCGCATCCCGGCGTTTCCTCTCACGTCTGCTTTATATCTAAATACCTTTTGTTAGTCGCCTTTTATTCATCCTCTCAACATGGCCAAACCATCTAAAGATACTCTTTAAATTTTTTGTCACTACATGTTCCAATCCCCTAATATCTTTATAAACCTATGTGTTATTCTGATGAGCTATACTACCGTAAAGTTTTTTCAAAATCCGTTTAGTAGTTCTTGAGTTAAAGACTAACAAAGGGTAGGTTATTTCGCCCTCCTTAGCACCCGCGCAAGCTCCTTATCCTGTCCAGGGCCTTAAGCATACTTTATTAATACAGGACCTAGTCAGTCACTAATGAATGCAACTTGACTTTCCCGCGCACATCAAAAGCGACTCAGAGGCGACCATCTTGTTTCAATTCAAATGTAATTTTCTGTGCTGGAGGATAATCAAAGTATCATCTTTATTTATGTCAGTGCTTCTTTAAAGTTTAGTAGATTTTTCTAGATTCTTAGAAATGGTGTTAGTAGTTTGACTTACAAGAATACTAAGTACATATTTAGAAATAGTTTTTCGGCGTACCACAGGAACAGTGCGTTTTTTCGAGATAAAAGAAGACTGTGGCTCTCTTCGAAAGTGTAGCTTTCTGTAGAGGGGAGAATATTAGTAATCTGACCCTGGCACTGCCAGAGATTATTTCCTTTTACAAACATAGAAAAACAAAACAATATTAGTTGTGTTATAGTGTTGTATCATGACTTTGTACGAGTTTAACAAAAAACTGAAGTCATTACCGTCCGCCCCGTTTACCAATTTGATGACTGGCTAATTCTGTTTACCACATCTTAAGCTACATAGGTACCTACATAAACATCACACCTGAATTCCCCGAAGAGTTAGGCAAAGGTCTAAATTTAGTAAATCTGCAATTCACCAGTTAGGTTTAATCCATAGAAATATAAAATACAGGAGAAGTGGCAAGGGGGCGTGTCGGTGTCCGCGCGACATGGACTGACTGAGCATGTCATAGACAAATGGCCGTCTCCGCGAACTAGTGCGCTTTCGACCGTGATCGTGACAAGTTATAAGAATGCCGTGTTGTTCAGTGGTTTCTTGTAAAAACCGAAGCCTAAAACAAAATTTTGTAAATCATGGAATCACTTACCATATGTAAATACAAGTATTTTACTATATAAGTCTTAAAAATCATGCAAAACAACAAATCGTAAAATATTTCTTGGTTCTACTATGTTATTTTTGTTTTCAAATAGCACAGCGACTGTACTATTTTTGCATTAAATACATTGCTTCTTAACCACTACCTAAGTTTGTCGCTGAGTGACTGGACAAGCAATGTATAAATCACAAAACGTTACTTTATTAAGCGGATGCATCGCGTAGTACGGCCGCTGCTCCTTGCGACGAGTTAGTGATGTGCTTGTGCAGATCCACTAACGTAGGCTATCGACAATAAAGTCGATTGACGAATGAAATATTGCATTTATAGTTCATTTTACAATTTGTCAACCGTTTTAACTCGGTTGGAAGGTCGATGTGAAATAAAGTTTATTACTTATTTTGATTATACAGCGTAGTAGAGAAATGCGTAACCAACATTTTGACAAAAAATGCCACCCTAGTAATAGATAAAGTGTCAAGTGCTGCACAAATTCCTCGACTCTACAGGTTGAGTAAACACCATAACAGGTTTCAATAATATCTCCTGTTTTAATACGCTATGGCAGCCTAAACCAACATAATCGGATTTTTTTGATTTAATTGTTTGAATGTTTTGATTTACTTAATAATATATTTTTTTAGGTTTGTATATATGTTTATTTTTACTATAATATTTTCTGGACATGCTGTTTTTTATGTATTTTATATTCAGGACCCAAAAAAAAAAACTATAATAAATGGGAGAATCGATAACTTTACAATTTAGTCAATCACTAGCGTAAATGTAAAATAAATTGTTTTTGCATAGCACAACGATATTGACCGATGTTTTTGTGTGGGTAAGTTGTACGGTGCATGGTAAATACATGCTGTGTTTGATGATACAAGGTTTATAATTGATTATAAACCTTATAAATTTAGGAAACGCGGGTGTGTGCGCGACTGCGTATCTATTGCCTTTACTGAACTGCATGTGTAGTAGTTGCCGTGTGGTAGGGGCAAACTGGAGACAGGTTTCCGATATATTTTCGTCTACCGGGCATATCTCCTTCTTTATTATATCTATGGTTTAATCCCATGTGAAAAGGAGCGTGCCTATTGTCATTAGCTCAAATGCCTTCAAAAGATGGCAAACCTAAAAACATTCATTTAGCTTGATACGGGAATCGAAAATTATGCTCAACGTTGTGATCACTTTTGATTCAATACTTAGGCAGGTACATTTTCTTATAATTACGGCCTATGCTAATTCAGACCATACTTTTAAGACCACTAGAAGTCCAAGATCTATTTATTATGTAAGAAATTAACTTCCCAGAGAATCTAATAAGGCGGCAGATGGTTCTCACCAACCTTCCCATGCCAATTTAACCCCTACGTGTTCAGCATAAGGTCTATAATGGGATAAATGGGTAATATTAAGGATGCACCCCAAAAATGAGGGTAACGGCTGAAGTTTCCAATGAAGGTAATTGCGAGAAGTTCATGTGAGGAAGACGCATTTATCTTGGAGTAAATCGTTAGTTTTATTAGAGAACTGCTCTTTCTTAGGAGTACTTGATTCACTGGCTTGGCTTGATTAAGTTAAGATGAATTTACTTGTGTTACTTGTTCGGAAGAGTTTCGAAAGTCTTAGCTGTATTTCCTATTCGCCTTTTTAGTTTCTCTTTTCTTTAAAGTTAGCTTATTTGGGAATACGTGTGCCTGAGATATAGTTTTTAAAATTGTCTGGGATAATAGTACTGTATATTAGACTATACATAGATATGTACCTTTTCATGTAACAAGTGACATTTCTGCGAACTTCAGAAACGTAAAGCAATAGTAAATAGGCTGTTTTTCTTCCATAAAGTCAATTGATAATTCAGGTGCTTCAATATTTTTCCAATAAGATATCGTTGACTTTTTTAAGTAAACTTATTCGTGAAATGGTATACATACTAAAAACAAGTTTTAATTTTCACAAAAATGTCATTACTAGGTAAATGCAAGAATGCAAGCTTCCTTTGTAACCTGGAGTTCTACTAACCCTCAAAGAGAATAGCTCACGAAGTTCATAATGAAATGCGAGCTCTTGAATTTAGAGTGCATCTGCTTTGGACATAACTTAAATCCATTGTACAGTTCATTGTCCTCTGAATCTCTTGGGCAGAACGCACTAGGCGGGTTTACGGGTGCGGTTATTCCCAAGAGTCTGGAGTCCCTCACCTATACATATATTTATAGAGACCAAGATTACGAATATCCATGAAATTATATTCATTTTCTTTACTTATCGTCAGCACCTATTGACCAGTTTGTGTTGCCTGTGATCACCTATGGGACCGAGACCCGGTCGCTCACAATGGGCCTTATCGGAAAGCTTAAAGTAACCCAAAGGACAATGGAGTGGGCTATGCTCAGAGTTTCCTTGCGTGATTGCATCAGAAATGAGGATATCCGCAGGCTACCGACGTAGCCCGAAGAATTGCGAAACTTAAATGGCGTTGGGCAGCACACATTGCTCGCAGAACGGATGGCCGATATGGGGCAGAAAAGTTCTGGAACGGCGACCGTGAACCGGAAGTCGATGCGTTGGAAGGCCTCCCACTAGGTGGACCGATGACCTGGTTAAGGTTGCGGGAATGCGCTGGATGAGAGATACGCGTAATTGGTCAATGTGGCGACGCCTGGGGAGGCCTATGTCCAGCAGTGGACGTCTTTCGGCTGAAATGACGATGATGACTTATTGTCATCACGAAATAAGCAAAAATCAACATTTCATTATAAGAATCGGAAATTTTTATTAAGATTTATTAAACGCCTACGCATAAACGGCTGGACCAGTACCGATGTTTCTGCACGCAATAGACATACTAAATTTTTTATGCTGTTTAAAGTTTAAATTTCCTAGGTAGCGACGAAAACTATGGGCAACAGCTAGTGGAATGATAAAATTAAAATCGTGCTCTTCTTCTTCTTCGTATCGATGGTACATTTGATCAAACTTTTTGAGCCCAGTAGGTGGCCACGTTTATTGCAGCGTCAGAGGCATTATACAGGTCATTCATGGTGCAGGTGAATGGACAGTCGGGACACTCCAGCAAGTGGGGCATAGTCTGTACAGGAGCACCGCAATCGCACCCAGCGTGCAATGGACCAATAATCCCCCATTTTGCCATATTATATTTGCAGCGGCCTACCTGGGTGCGCAACCGATTCAATGCCTTCCACACGGGCCACTGCATGCCCGAGGGGTAGATGCTCCTTGGGCTTAATGAAGTCATGAGGTGGTGGGTACTTCTCTAGCCACAGTTTGCTCCTCTCCCTAGACGGCCTGTCCTGGATCGACCGTGTGGTTCGCAGGAAGCTCTTTCGACTTTTTAGTCTACCCCGAGTTGTTAAGTGGTCGTAGAGGGGATGTCGGGAATCGGATTCCTGCTTCTTCTTTTCCATCGCGCATGCGACATCCCTTCGTACAGCAGGAGGTGCAATACCCGCTAGTGGGTAGAGCTTATTTAGTGGAGTTGGTTTTAAGCAGCCCGATATTATACGACACGTCTCATTTAGGGCGGTGTCTACTTGCTTTGCGTGGGAGGATCGGTGCCACACTGGGCACGCAAACTCGCCAGCAGAGAAACAAATAGACATGCCGGTTGTGCGCAGAACATCGGGTGTTGCCCCCCAGTTGGTGGAAATAAGACGATGGAGCAAGTTATTCCGGGTCCCCACCTTCTGCTTTGTTTTATAGCAATGCAATTTATACGTTAAAGCCCTGTCTAGCGTCACACCCAGATATGTAGGGTTCGGGCAATGTTCGACCTTAGTTCCCCGCCACGTGATGTTGAGTGTCCGGTTTGCGTGCATGTTGCGAAGGTGGAATGCGCACGACTGTGTCTTCGATGGGTTTGGTCGCAGAGCATTGCGATCATAGTAGACTCCCAGTAAGTCAAGTGCCATTGTCAGTGTCAGTTCCACATCCTCGAAATCTCTCGAAAGTCGATATCTGTGAGAGTAAAAGGCTTACTGATGTCGGTAGACTTTTCACATGTATAAACAGGACCCTTGGCTCTTGGAAGTTTATGAGGAGGTTTGCCGTTGAGTAGCAGCTGTTGGGCTATTTGATTGGCTGTAACGTAACCCTGGTTGACAGGGTTCGGTGGGTCTCCAGTAAGTCTACGTATTGTGGACCAGGCTTTCTTACTGCTGTGGGTCATGTTGGTGTTTGTTACAGTAGTGATCCATTTTTGTTTACGGTTTTCACCAACCATGGACACCAACGCATCCCCAGCAGAAATTGTATCCTCAGAAAAGGGGTCATTCTCATAGAGATCTTCGTAGGACTTAAGAAGATCTAAAGATCCTGGAGTAAGGCCGGGTATGTATGAAGTACGACAGCCTCTAGGTATGCATTGACGCGACACAGACCATATGGTATCTACAAACTTTTCGTAGTTAGTAGGTGTAGGTTCTATGTCGCGCAGACCTGCATCCACATCAGCAGAGAACTTTACGTGGCTTATAGGGAACCTGTCGGGGCTTAATTGCCGCTCTCACCTCACACGTGATGGGTCTATGTTGTGTGTTTGGAATCGGTTGGCAGACGACTTTTGAGCACAAAGAGTTAATATTATTACTGACGAAGATTAAGTCTGGGTTGTAGCCACGTTTCCAACGTCGACTATTAAAAGATGCAGGTTGTTTGGCATCGTGTACGAGGGATAGTTCAGAGGCATCAGCCCACTCCTCGACTAAATTGCCGTCCACGTTAGAATCACGGTACCCCCAGGATATGCTGTGACTATTAAAATCACCAACAACTATTTTAGTCTGTTGGCTATCAAAGTTAGGTGGCTTATGGAACTCAAACGGCTGGTTAGGAGGCTTATAGAAGGATGTGATTGAGCAAGTGCCCAAATCCATTGTAAGAATTTCTATAGAGCTCTCATTTGTCCAGGTTGCAGACAATACAGTTACACAGGGTTTAATAAAAATAGCGCTGCCATATTGTGCGTGAGGTACCTCTAATGCAAGATTCATTCCGGAGATGTGTGGCCTTAGATTTTCGGCGCCCCGATGTGTTTCCTGGACACATAAAATGTCACAGTTTGTACTCTGGCAAAGTTGAGACAGTAAGTGAGACTTGTTTTCCGAGAACCCTTCGATATTTATTTATGTAATAATGAGGGCGGGCTTAGAAAGCCGGTGGTGGGTGCCCAAAGAGATGACGCTTTTGTTAAATTTTGGCCTAAATAAGGGCCGTTGATCTTGGTTCTGCGAAGAACCTTTTGGATGTACCATCGTGGTGAAAGGATTGGTCAGCTAGACTCTGCGTTACCGAGTGCTAGCTGTCCAGGGTGCGCCGGGCATTTTGAATCGCATTGCGATTAGATTAACGCCGCTCGGGGAGGCTCCTTTCATGCACCCCGAAATCGTGCTTAGACTTTTTAAACTAAATAACAAAATAAATGGCAAGGCACCTGCAGAATTTCTACATAGTGCGTAAAAACTATAAAATGGTTCTACTTTGACAAAAAAGAGAGGAGAACATTGTTATGTCTAAACATTTATGCAAAGGCGCAAAGGCATGAAATTTTCATCTCGATGTTAAAATGTTCAGACAGAATATAGTCTTAGATATGGTTTATCATGGATTGGTACTTTAAATATGTATTGTTCATGTAAATTAAATTCTATGTATATGTATTTCTGTCATCGTAGGAAAGCTTTTTAAAATATTTATTCCATTTGTCTTCAGTTTGGGTTTACTTTTTCTTGAAAATTAGACCCATTTATAATGGCAATAAGTATTATAAGCTCTCTCTGCCCACTGCTCCTTACTTATCAAATTAAAATTAATGCACAAAGGTACAAAGGCGAACTTAATGTCTTAGTGACATTCTATCGGTGATGACTGTCTGAAGGACCACGTCGGTAACTGTCACGCCCTCACATTTTACAATTTTCGATAATGGTTCTCATCGCTAATAGAATTTTACTTTGTCTCTGCAGGAAATAACAAGCGTGATGTTATGTCAAGTTCTCTCGCTCCTCTAGTTTCTGTATTCTCATTCCATTTCTTAAAACATTACAATAACATCACGTTTACAGCCACAAGAACAAAGGTTACGTTCGCTTCTTTGACTTAAACGTAAACCTTGACGTGTACGTTCACGTTCGCACTGAAAACGAAGCGTTTTTAATGTCACTCACATTTAACGAGTTCCCTTCGCCATTTGTGAGATGACAATAATATGCTTTCATGCTCATTAAGAAAATTGTTGTTATTACTGAGATTGAGTATTTCATTACAATTGGCAAAAATGTGTGTGCGCCGACGCACGACTGTGTACTCCTTAAATACGATTGTCTTTGAATATGCAAATAGCAAAAAATAAACGCATCTCTTTTAATACTGAAAGCATGTATGTATTTGTATTCTATTCACATTTTTCATATTGATTCGGTAAAAAGCAAATCTCGCGGTTCCTGTTGTTGTCATACATGATTTCAAAGTGAAATGTAGTTAGCACAGAAAACGTAACGCTTTTGAGTTAAGGCTTGTATTAATTTCACTCCTTATAAAATTTCCATAACGGGGAGCTTATAAAGAAATCGATTGTAAAGGAGTAAACTCCAAAAATACTGTCCAACTCTGCTTCAGTTATCTCTGCCTCAACAAATTGTCAAAAGAAGTCACTGATAAAAACTGGACAACAAATAATTAGTCTCAAGCCCATGGGTTTCGCAGACTACCGAACCCTTAGGTTGTAGCTATCGGGCAACATAAACTCCGGCAGGGAATTCCTTCATTCCCTTATTAGCTGTACGCACTCAGCTTCCTTTTCTGTCATCACTTAATCCATCTATCTTTTCTTTGGCCTCCTTGTTCATCCATCCATCCATACATTTAAGTATGTTCTTTAAACATTAGTACCCAAGATTAAATACGACACCTAACCTCTTAAAACACAAAACGCAACCATATATAACCGCATACCCCACACAGAAGCTCTTCAAAGGATGCAACTGAATATCAATTCCTCTGACGGACAAATAGACAGAGGACTAATGGGATTAGGAACATCTTGAACTATACCTACGCTGTGGTTTCAAACGGCGTATCTCTAGCATTGCCAAAACGTTGCCCAAAAACGTTGTTTGAGGTCGATGTTAAATATGAAAATGACTGACGACAGTTGTGTTCCAGTGTTTAAGTCCCTAAAGCTGTTAACATTGCCGGCAATGTATATTTTAGAAATGGCAATTTTTGTTAGACGTAACATGCATCTATTTACTACAGTATCGCAAACTAGTAAGAGACCAATCAGAAGCCAGTACAAAAATCTTTTACTAGTTGAGAGTTACAATACTGGTTAATTTAAAATAAAATTATTAGTATGGGACCTACAATTGGGACAAAATACCTGACATAATAAAAGATAACACAATACGCAATTTTAAAAAGAAGTTAACAGCATTATTGATTGAAAAGTGTTATTACTTGATTAACGATTTTCTAAATGACAATGACTAAAATTTCTAATTTAATATAGCCATAATATGTTTTATGCAATTTAACGACATACCAACTTATTTAATTGTATCCACTTTGAACTGTAATTCGTAATTTTTGTATTTTGAGACTAATTGTTTGATTACCGAGTCGTTTACTTAATTCATTAATGTTTGCATGCCTGTTGATAGCAATAGGCTTCTATAATAAAAATATTTAGCCTACCGAGCATTGTCTTCTATATTCCATACCAAACGTGTATGCAACATTTCATCTAAATCGGTTGAGGATAACTGTTTTAAAATTCAGTTGCAAGATTTGACCCGAACATACATGCATACATTGCAAGTTAATAAAAACCGCCCTCAAGCCAACACCATTTCATTAGCATTATGCTTTTACGTTCTACATTATACAAGTAATTAACAAAATAATCTTCCATCAAATTCACGAGACCACCTGTTAACACCGAAATGAGGTAGGTGCCACAATTACGCGATGTATTCCTATGGTAATCTCCACACATATTAAATATGCATAGCTCCTGCAGGACAATGGGGCTAGCCTGATTGACGGCTGGAATTGGGAAACTTAATTATGTTTGGCTTTACGAGGACTCGTAAAAAACGGGTTAGCCGTTATTAGGTTTTGGCGAAATAAGAAGGGTATAAAAGTAATTTGTGACGAATGTTTGTTTTTCTTAAGGTTTTTGAGAGATATTTGATCACTATCTTGACTGATGATTAAACAGTGATGTGGTCGAAGTTGGTTCATTCATATCTAATTTTTACGTTCTACTACTACTAGTAGAACCTTTCTACGTCTTCCTTGAAGGGTCCAATGGATTTTTAACCTACAAAGAATGGTTATTATCAGACGATATCGAAGTCGAAGTCGAAAGCGGAAACATTAGAAATTAAAAAAACCGGCCAAGTGCGTGTCGGACTTCACACATTTAGGGTTCCGTCCGTACCAAATGAAGTGCTACGCATTTGACCGCAAAAACAAGTTGGTTGTAATAGGAAAAATGAGGGAATTTCAAAGGAAATCTGATTTATGAATAAATTGGTATTTGTTAGTAAAATATACGTAATAATAAACATTATCACACAATTTCAAGTTCATAGGTCAATGGGAAATTAAAAAAATCATCGGCTCAATATTTTGTAAGTTTGTATTTTGTAGTTTGATGGCTTTCTTTGCCGATAATTTTTTAAACAGAAAATACAGTATTTATCTACTCAACGAGTTCTAAACAATGATATCCCACTCGATGGGGTATCTTTTGTATGGGTTTGGGTCAAAAAGATGCTTATAATTTCTGTGAAAATTAGAAGACTGTAGCTCCAACCGATTGGCTATAAAACCCGTGTGACAGACGACGGACACATGGGTGACAGCAATAGGGCTCCGTTTGCACCCTTCTGGTACGGAACCTGAAAAAATACTTTTAAATATGTATTTAAGACTCGGCACCCGGTTCCAAAATGAGTAATTCGAAGTTGTGATTTTGGCTAACTCTACTTTGACATGAGTTTTATTTGTCTAAGTTAAGAGATGGTGAAACACCATTTTAATACTAATTAAAGTGGAGTTTTAACAGCTCCAAACTTCATATCGTATCATATCCGAAAACAAAACGTTTTCGGATTTGGTTGAATCACTGAAAACCGCAGAATTGCAACTACAGAGCAGTTCATTACATTACAATCGTCCGATACCTACAATCACGCGTGACCGCAGCCAAATTCCCCAACGTTAGATTTTACAACGAATCATCCAATAGGCATTATCCATGTATTTAACATGTTTTTTAGTCATATCTATCACTTTCTATGAGCTTTGTTAAATTTCTGCAGATAGACGCGACGCGACAATGCGACAAAGATGCGCCGAGCATATTTCGTACAAAATTGTCTATCTGTAGAACAATTTGTTTAACAACTCGTAGTAGCATAGAGCAGTGGTGGCCTAGCGGTAAAAGCGGCCCCGACTTACGTTTCGTAGGTGGTGAGTTTGAACCCAGGCATGCGCTTTACTTTGTATAAATTATTTCATCACCACCTCTAAAAACGGCGAAGGAAAACATCGTGAAGAAACCGGCATGTCCTAAAACCAAAACTTCGAAGACATGCGACATCCACCAATCCGCACTGGGCTCGCGTGGTGGATTAAAGCCTATTCCCTCTCTCACGAGCAATTCAAATTGTGTCACGCTGGCCGTCAGGAAGCTCCCTTACAAATAAATGTTCATTCTCTTGCTCAAAAATGTCCCCAATGCAACTATTCAAATATATTCATGGCCTTTATTCAAAACGACCCCCGTCTACTTGCATTTTAAAAACATTTATCCTCGTTGCCACTGCCCATTATTTTTGCAAATTAATTTTATTTGAGGGTAGTCGAATAATTACTCTCCCTTCTCCGTTTCGTTCAAATTAATTGACATCACTTCAGATTAATGAGGAGGTTTTTTTATTACAAACCATTATGCTGAAAAATATTGTGTTATTTTACGGATACAGAATTTTAAGGCTCCTACAGACAAGACCGCTGCGACAATGGGACACACGATGCGGCAATTTTATTAGAAGTTGTTTTATCTGTAGGGCGGTTTTAGAACCATTTCTATAACAATAAAAAGATCGTGGCATCGCTATCACGTCGTAATGATTCGGATAGACTACATCCACCTTACACAAATGTCTTGTCTAGCAATCTGATCCAACGTTTTTTATTATCAACGGTAATTTGTCATTAAAAATGTGATTAACAAAGTAAGTAACATAATAAAATGCAAAGACTAAATAATTTCGTTATAATATTCATAAATTCATTGTCGTAACGAGACTCAAATTATAAGCTCTACCTTTTATCCAAGCCTTCCTATTATGAAGCGAGTACATAACATATTACGTCATCAGATTACCTTCTTAACATCACAGTAATTTTCCAAATTACATCATTATCTCATCCACACATCAGAATCAGATAATCTACCCAAATTCCCAGTTTCTTTCAAAATGGAAGTCTTCTACGTATTATTTTTATATGCAAGAGCAGTGCCGTTACTTTTCGAGGGAACGCGGTTGCTATGGAAACGTAATTCCCGTATAATCCCCTTTATTTTAGCTTTCATCCCCTCGCCTTACCTTCTTTACCCCTCCGTACATTATCCGTCAGCCCTTGTCAGAGGGTGCCTGTCACACCGTAGCGAGAAATCGAGTATGAAATTTTATTATTGAAATATTGGTGAGCTGGGAGTCTTAAATTGTTTAGGGATTTAAGGGACATTTGCCATGGTGGCACTGCTGTTAATTTTGATACAGGCTGGATGCTTATAGGAACCTAACCTATAGGAAACCAATCAAAACATCTGATTTATATATATTAACCTTGGAGTCTTTTAAGTCAAAAGTAAATAGATTACTTCTAGATAAGCATCGGGTGTGGTCGTAGTTAAACGCGATCCTATCAATAATAATAAAATAAATAAATGTTGCAAAAAAAACCTTTTTTTATAAAGCTTTACCGTGCATTGTCAAAATTTGAGCTCAACCGGTTGGGGATAACTCTTTCAAAATTCAGTTGCTAGATTTGACGCATACATACTAACTAATACGAACTAATTGGGCAAGTTTAATAAATAATAATGTGTGTTGTGATTGAAATATAATTCGATTTTTAATAAGAATGCAGTCTTTGACACAAACCTTGCATGTTCCTGCGCACTGCAAACAAAATTATCCTAATTATCATAAGCATTGAAACAAACACATGTCACAGATGACTAACAAACACGGAAGCAATTAACATTGCTTATTTATGTTTAAAAGTGTTCGTTAAATCAATATTAGTGTGACATATTTAACACTCGGTGCACCGATAAGTACCCATTAAAAGTGTCATAATGACACTAGAGTCAGTAGATAGTGCCTTTTGTCAATTAATTAACAATGAATAACTGATAAGGAATGTATACGAACGTAAAAATCAATGGTATCTACATTTTATTAGAAGGATGATAACCTTTGACAGACATTTTGCTTTTCCAAGTCCAGAACTTAATGAGCTTAATAAAATCCATAGTTTCTTTTTCTTATTTTCAGATTCCACAAGAGTTTGAAAGGCCATTCCTATGGAGGAGAGTCGGTAAGAAATCATTTTACTTTCTTTTATATATATCCCATAACAGGGTATGAATGAGACCATATCAAAGAATCAACTGGCATATGAATTATTTTTTTAATTGTCATGTTTTTTTTTTTTTCATACAAAATGTTGGGAATAATCACGGCATCCGAAAGGACGCAATTTTTTTTTTAAATGCTTTAGTTTTCATTTATGATATCTTCTAAACTATGCATTTTGGACCACATATTCTAGTACTTTTTATATTATTTTTACTTATATAATATATAGAATATAAAGCTCGAGTTATGGGATATAAAAAAAACATATTGTATATTCTTTTGCATATTCAAAAAGCAAATTCCTTATATTTGCCTAATACATTTTTAAACGTATGAAGAAATGGATTAGGCATTTCATGAGGTTGTATTTGAATCTGTGATTTAATGTGTTACACAATCAGGGTTAACTTATCTGACAGTTAGGTGAATAGTACCTATCCGTTTTAAATCTAGTTGTAAAACATGGAAGTATTCACAGATCGCGACAGTTTGGTAAAACAAGCAAATGAATGCGGAATAATATAATCGTTAAATTGCCAAGCACAAGTTGTAAATTACACAAAAAAAAACCTTCTGTATTTGGTTTGCGTTCAAACGTTTTTTGGAGTTACTACGATTTATATGTTATTGTTTTAAAAACTGTTTTTCTTTGCTAGAAGAAAATTAACTTCGATAATGATTGACTTTTCAACTTAGAAACACTGTAGACTTAGTTTCTAGAAAGAAAATTTGTGACTAAATTCCAAACGTGCGTTAGCTAATTCGCTTCTTTGATTGGTTGAATGATTTTTCAACAGCCAATGCATGACTTGATTTGCGTTTATTTAGTGTTTCTTTCCAGAAACCGAGGTCAAAACAGATGTTACAGCAAATCAAATCTTGATACTTCGCGCGAATTTTTAGTAACAAAGGTTATTAAAAATGTTTGTCATTAATAACATAACGGTGTAAACACGGCCACGAAGGTCCAACCCAAGAATTTGTCTATTGAAATGCCCCTTATATTCCGTCAAAAGCACCCCTGTTACACTGCAGTGCATCGTATACCCTCAACAAAATGCAGTTTAGCGTGATCGTAATATAGATTTGATATTTCGGTATTATTACACTGTTTGCCTTGAGAATGGAACAGCTGTTGTCGTCGCGGTAAGAATGTTTGTTTACTTTCAATTTTGTCTAAAATTGTTTGTTTGTGGGATGTAATCTCTGAACGTATCTCTAGCTAGACAAAGTAGCATTCTACTAGCGATAACAATTGTCGAAAATGCCAAAATGCAAGCGATTGACCACGTCATTTTGATAGTGCCTGTCAATTCATACATTTTGGACTTTTACCAGCTGACAGAATGTCACTGTAACAAGAGAGCATACTTATGATCCGACTATAAACTGTCTCATAAAAAGGAATATTTACTAACATTGAGTGTCATAGGCCTACTTTTTATCCCGTAAATGAAATATGGATAAAGTGGGATAGGCCAAATAGGCCATAGGAGCAGAGCCGCGAGAAAAAGTTACTCAGACATAAACAAAGTTTAAATATATATTTATTGAAAAGTTCAATTCTCTTGGAATGTTCTACAACAGAAAACTTTGAATTCAGTTGTGATTCAGGCAATCAGCAGTGAATTGAATGTGTAGCTGTAAAAGTTTCAGAACAGATTAGGTATGCCAGATTCTTAAGACACTATGTTCCGTAGAATAACATTTTAAATATCGAGCTAAACCAGAGATGACAGATAGCCTATTTATCAGTTTTATAGTCTTGAGTCTACTTTGTATAAATTCTTTTATCACGACTGCTCACAAAACGGTGAAGGAAAACATAGTGAGGTAACCATTATGTCCGTAAAACAAAAATTGGAAGACATGGGCCATTTACCAGCCCGCAGTCTGGCCTCTCACAGAGAGGAGGCCTGTGTCCCAGCAGTGGGAACATTAAAAGGCTGATGATGGGGCTGTGCTCGTCTAGTGGATAATGACCCACAGCAGTAGGAAACTATAAATAATAAGTAACGAACATTATTGAGAGTAAAAGCCTTGTTTTTTGCAGTGATACAATTTTATTACAATCTGTTACTATCGTAATTTCGTTTGTATACTGAATATAAATCAGAGATTGTATTGGATGTAATACATGCAATTACAATGGTTTGGTTGTCAGTTCGCGTGATAAATCAGTTTTAATTTAATGTGGCTTTATACTTTATAGATAATGGATTCGATGTATGTACATTAACATGTTTCTTTTAATGATATTGTTGCATGCTAATGAGCAAGTTTTAATTAAACTGGTTTTAATTATTATTAGCATCATCCTGCTAATGAGGCAACCAACATGTCCTAGACCAAAAAATTCATTTAAATTGTCTTTGAGATGGTGACAACTTCATTAAAATACGTCGGACGGTTTTGATGTGATTGTCAATAACTTTACAAATTAATTACACTATTTTATACGAATATATTTTTTTTTTCTTAAATCAAATTATTATGAAAATGATCTAATATAACATATATTGATCCAAAAAATAAGACTAGCCGATTAGACGTGATTCTCATTTTAAAATCAGCTACTCAGGGATATCTGCGCCTTGACTGTGATGTGTTCGCGGATGAATGTTAGACGATCATGTCGGTAAGTCTGAAGTGCTGTGATATGAATTTTTATGTATCTTTAACTAATGTAATTGGCGTGTAGCCTTCTTTGCTTAAGTAAAACATTATGTATACATAAATGAATACCTACTCAAAACTTTCCTCACGATCGCGAGTTTGAGCTTCTATGAGCTCGTCGCTTTGTCCCTAAACCTCATACGATTTGCTGTTAGCGATCAAACACGATGGCAATGCAGTAATTCTAAGTAACGTCACCGACTTTTATTTTTTCAGTCTAATTCTCTAAGTTTGTTTTCTGTTTACCACAGTTTCAATTTCTTTGTCTAGGAAGTACTCGTATGATATCGTAAAGAACATAGAAACAAAATCTATAATAAAATAATAATTGGCAATTATTCCAAGGAAGCTTAATGCCAAGCGAGATAAGGTATCCTATATCCTAATCCAGGACTTGACCTGTATGCCAAGGTTCATCCAAATCTAATTAGTCTTTGAGGCGTGATTGATTAACAAACATACATAGACTTTCACATTTATCAATTAGTCATTGCATTGAACCCTTGCTCACCTACCACCACCTTGTTCCTTTTCACTTCTACCAAACCAAAACACAATTTAACAGGAGGACTTCACAAAACTAGAAGCCTTCTTGAAACCGTACAGGTGAAACTTCAAAGTTGTTTATTTTAGCTAGAAAAGCAAGTCCAAAGTAAACTAATAGAGGTAGTAAATACGTTAAGGCTGAGCTTACACTGTTGGTTTATCATACAAGCGTATAACATGCTGTACGATATTTATGAAGAAATCACTTATTTGTGACACTAGGCAAATTCCTCGCAGAACGGATGGTCGAAGGAGCCGAAAAGTTCTGAAGTGGCGATCGGAACACGCTGCTTTGGAAGGCCTCCCACTAGGTGGACCCATGACCTGATTAAGGCTTTGGGAGTCCGCTGGATGTGATACCAGAGACCAATCGATGTGGCGATACTGGGGGGAGGGCCAATGGACTGGAATTACCATTTAGGCTGAAATGATGATGATGAAAAGATTTGTTATTTATTAGGTATTCGAATTACACCGGAATATAATTAAAAACATGTAGTGGTGTGGTAAAATGGTACGTGTCCATACAATGTGGCTTGTCTGCAGCCAAGCGAGAAAGTTGTCTGAAGATGCGTTGTGAAACATTCTGCAACGCATCTTGAGAAAACACAGCAGGACGTAATGAGTGGCAATAAGAGCCAACGTTCACAATTGAGACGTATTCCCAGTTTAGCTCCATTGCGCTACACACCACTCGTATCCGTTATTAAGAAATATCACTTTGTTGAACACTCTCTTAAGGCGCAGATATAAGAGTTTTACTGATTTCAAAATGAACATCGCTTCTAACAGGTAGGTCGTTATCTTTTGAAAAAGGAATATGTTATACTAGACCATTTTCCTAATAATTTGATCTGTGAAAATTTTGAATTTAACGAAGTTGGCATGCAGTCTTATAGCTGGCTTTTTCCTAACTCCCACCTCAGATCAAATAAAAATCAAGATGGAACGTTGCAAGCAACAGGGTGACGCCGGTTAAAACTTCGCCTTGCCGTATACATACACGCACACAGGTGCAACCAAACTACGCCTTAGGCGTATTAGGCGTAGTTTCGTTGTACACACTAAAAAAAACTACGCCTTAGCTTGTTAGTAAAGCTTTTTATTTGATCTGCGACCCCCACACATCGGTGAAACCCTACCTTAATGTTTACTTCCTAAACTATAAGTCCACTCTACAATACCGAACTTAACGAATTTCGGAACTCGTACTAAAAATGTGCTTTGTAAACAAGTGCTTACAACTTGAGCTAAGGAATAAAAATTTATTAATGGCTGCAAATTGCTTTTTCTGCCTTTTCTTTGTTGTTTTGAGAGTTTAGGAAGCAAAGTTGAGCCTTAGGTATAAGTTATAGGCTTTAATGTCAGTATTATTTAGCTTGTTTTCTATATAAAATAATAAGTTATAACTTCAGGTCAGCTCATAACGGTGTCAAGCGCTAATATTAAGCCATAGTCTATCTGTGTTTTTAAATTTCATTCAAATCTTTTCATCAGTTGACGCATGATTAATTAAGTAACTAATATCTAAACTTTAATACAGACATTTATAGGAATTAGGATTTTAGATTACCAAACGCACCAAAAATAAAGCCAGAATTTCTCTACTCAGTTCCGCATGAATTAACTAAACGTAGTAATAATTAATTTCGACACTTTTCCGAATCAGTTGAACGTTGGTGTCCCGATATGATCAGAATGTATTTATTCACCTCCTGTAATACACTTGACAAATGTTTTGCAAATAAAAATGTTAAATAATTGCAGGAAAATATATTTTCTTTGGTTTTTAATAAACTTTTCATTGCTTCCCAATAAATGTTTTCAGCAACATCTTTCTTTGTATAACTGAAGACTCAATTCGGTGTCATGGTCATTTGGAAAAAAACACAAAACAACGATTTATGTTTGTAAATATATAAAATTCTGCTTACATTTAATTCTGTTTACATTTTGGCAGTCTATGTTTGGTTTGTTGACTGAAAACCCAGAATGAACAATGTGGTTTGGGAAACGCAACCACAGAATTAAGACGGAAACACACTTACATTTCGTGGCGTCGCGAGGCGCTGGATCCACCAATCCAACGACTCTGTTCCAGCCTATGTCATAACACAACGAGTTTTGTAACTACGTCAGAAGGCACCACGGCAGGCCACGACACGTGTGTTTCCGCCTTTATACTGTCACCTGTAAATACAGGGTGTACCGAAATGGGTAGTCATAGTTTAAAGAACTGCTCCTGCCCATGGCAATGAACATCTTTTTGCCTAAAGAATTTTTAAAACCCACGGTTGCTGTGTGAACAAAATCAACAACCTTTTAAAAATCCATAAAGTAAAATACTCGGAACTACTAAATAATACCGCGCTGTACATTATCGGAAGCGTTTGCTCTGTACTCTGGCTATTTCTGTATGCACGTGCTTCTGAACACATGCAGTGTCAAACACCTCTGTGCAGCACAAATAGACTGGAGCAGGGTCAGTTTTATGTTACACTAGCTTTGGTTTGCGAGTTTGTTCGTTTTGAGATTAGATCTTTTTACCCCTTTAAAATTTTGTTTTAGTCTGTTTATATTCAAAATAGAAGTAAATAAATACAAAGGTCCGGGTGGATTGCCGAGATGGGTCCGCGACCGTCCATTACAAACCATGAACCGTGCTAGCATTCGTTGATCAATGTTATAGTTAGATAGATAGTCGTTACGTCAGTAAGTTAGAGTTCGAAAGTCTGACAACTAGTCCAGGGTCTTACTATCGTGTTACCCAGTTACTGGGTTGTGGATGTCAGATATGCAGTCCCTCCTTGTAAAATACTAAAGACTGGATGCCGACCCCAACATGCTAAGTTGAGAAAGGTGGGAAATGGATTGTTTACTACATACAATTTAGTCCTGTACGGATTTCAGAGGCTATCAGATAAAAAAAAAGTTTTTAACACCTGTCTACCAATGCATTCCAATATTTCAAAACGATACGAAAAAAATGTATAGGCAGCGTCGCTAACACGATCAAAACAAACGTATCGTGGTAAGAGGGGTCCTTGACCCTTTCACTTGGCATTCAGTAATGAGTTAACGATTTACATGATTTAAACGGATAAAATGGTTCTAATGGTTAATTTGAGACCAAAATTAACAAAATATCTCCATAAACAAAAATCGTGTTTTCAAGTTACTTAATTATACTTTTTGGTACAAGTCGGATTAATGACTTTTATTTTTTTGTTATCTGGCGGAGACTTAAGTAATCTATCAAAACAGAGAAACCTGTTAGTCACGCTTTATACTACAAAGTAGAACGATAGACTGAACGGCAAAAAATAAATCTCTTCGTTTCCTCCGGGATGAAAAGAACTTTAACAATTAATGTTAGCTAAGATTAATCAGAGTAGTAGCCAATAATCTATACTAATATTATAAAGCTAAAGAGTTTGTTTGTTTGTTTGAACGCGCTAATCTCAGGAACTACTGGTTGGAATTGAAAAAATATTTTTGTGTTGGATAGACCATTTATCGAGGAAGGTTATAGGCTATATAACATCACGCTACGACCAATAGGAGCGGAGCATAATTGAAAAATGTTGCAAAAACGGGACAAAATATTCCTATTTGAGAGCTTCCGTTGCGTGCGCTGAGTTACGCAACATTCATGTATGTAGGGTAGGTAGGTAGCCAGTTGACGGGAGCGAAGCCGCGTGGGACAGCTAGTATATGATATAGCTAGGTTACGTACGTAACTACTACGAAATTACGAAGGAAAAATTCATATTTTTGACAGCAAGAGGCATGTAAAGCCATGTTCAATAATCCATTATACATCTTCTATACAAATAAATACAATTGAAATGTCTGTATATAATACCAAAATAACAACGTTTTATTAAAGCATGTGAATGTATATAGGGTACTAATAACAAATACGCAATTTTTAAGATTTCTGTCTGTCTGTCTGGACCGATTTTGACGGGACTTTCACTGGTAGATAGCTGATGTTATAAGGAGGCTACTTTTTATCCTTTTATTCACAGTTCCTGCGGGAAAATTAAAAAAAAAAAAAATATTTTGCGAGTTTGACGCGGACGAAGTAAAAATAAGTTCTTGATCGATGCGGTTCTAATACCGACATATCCACACTCGTCAAACTAAATATTAGTTCTTTATAATATCTATTGATTGACGGACAGTATTTGAGTTCTGATAGCCGTAACCTAACCGTAGGTAAACTGTCTTATCTCGAAAAGTCAATGCATAATCCGGCCGTTTACATATTATGTTGATAAAGCACGAATTTATCCTTCAAATGCTAAACGGTTTTACTGGAAAATTTTAAATGACGAGTATGATGTAGATTGTTTTATATATTTTGTGCCCGGTGATTACTTGTCAAATATCTCCAAAGCAGATGAAGTTACTTTATCTGTTTTTGATGGCAAAGGTACTTTTTTGCATAGAGGGGGAAATCTTAAAGATTAGGGGAAATGTTTCTGTATGTGACGTTTTCACTAACTTAAGCCGCAGGGGTTATGTTAAGCATAATAATTGGTGAGTGATTCTGTTCTTTTTAGATACCTTCCCCCCGTAGATTGACCGACATGAAAAATACTTTTTTTTTACAAAAAAATACTTATAACAGTTACAACGTGTGTTTCATTTTTCACTTTTTAGTTGTGGTAGTACCTACTAAGCAAGTTCTATAGTAAGGTAACCTATAATGCCAGAATAGATTAACCGAATATCATGAAACTTGAACATAACCGGTGAAATGAGAGTGTACCAAGGTGAGCTGTATACATCAGCGTGCCCCGTTAGATCGTACTGGCATGATGTTATGTTATGAAATGTTAAAACAGTAAACATACATGCTATTGCAGCAATCCCGAGAGATTTGCTGTCATTTATTGAAGAGTTCTGTTGTACATCTCCGCAGGTTCTTCTTCAGATCTTCACCAAATTTAAATGGGACCAATTTGGAAAATAACTCTAACAAACAAAAAAAAAAGAATTTTCAAAATTGGTCCAACAAATAACGTAGAAATCGGTGAAAAAAAACACACATAATTATATATGTTCGAATAATAATTCCTCGTTTTTCGAAAGTCGGTTAAAAAACAGTATAATCAAAGTCTGCCACGTCTCGTCGACGTCTTTCGTTTCCCCACTAACTTTTACTAATAGAAAGAGTCATAAACGAGGAAGGTTTTTGTATATAATATTTCCGGGGCGGGCCGCTAGCAACCCGACTTTCCATAAATCCATAACATTTGGACCCAATAATCCAAGTAACAGTCTCCACGTCTATGCAAATCAAACCAGCATTACATTCAGGCCACGATCCACGAACTGAGCATATTTTCACGTGCCAGATATTCTAAGATAGAGCCTAGGCCGAAAATAAGTCTGACATGATATAAATCTAAGACAATTTGCCCAGTGAATATTAATATGGCAATTTAAATAATGACCCGAGACGGCTGGATAAAGGGCAATATTTTCTTTTTTATTTGCAAATTGAAGGAAAAAGACCGTGATGTTTTTTTATGAGATTTGAAGGTCACACTAATAAATATATTACAAGGGTGGAATTAGCGTGAAACCATCGGAATTCGAGTCGCTTAAAATGAGATGAAGAGTTCAAACAGCTGTGTACCTGCAACGCTGTGCGCTGTGTGCTGTGTGTTGCACGGTCGTTGCAACACGGCAGAAACGTCGGGTTAAATAGGTAAATAAATAATCTAAATCATCGCGTTAAATTCCCGTGATATGTTGTTTTCCATTATGAAACGCGAAAGTTTGCTAAAGCGAAAGCTGTGTACGACAAAACAATGTAACAGTGTTTTTTTTCATAGAAATATGTAGTAGCTTCCTGAAAAATTATATTTGCTCCGTCCTCGGTCAGATAATCTAAAAATATTGAGAATACGTATTTTTTGCCACCTATACAAAAAAATACGACGATACAGTTGCGTTGAAATTTCGCGTGACGTCGGGCGTTGGAAGTCGCATGCTTGCTGGCTGCGAGTGCACACCAGCAGCCTAATTGCGAGATGAAAGATTACCGTCTATGTGATTGGTTGATTGATGGCGGTCAAACCCTTTGCTTTTTCAAATTCACTCACGCATTAGACTGCGGGTCTCACAAAGGAGAAACCAAGGCGGGTTGTCCATTGGACCCAACATGTTGCGAGTGCGAGTTGAACCCGCGCTTGCGACGCTTTTTTTGACGCCACGGTTTTTTTTTACACTTTTAACCTACAAGGGACGTCACAATCACTCATTCCCAAACTTTGATGCGCTTTATCTTTGTATTTTTTTTGATATGATACTCGTAAGGTAGAAAATACCAACAATATTTTTAAACAATCTAACTGACGCGAACCAAATAGAATTGATATTTTTATCCATGGAACACTCCTATTGTCCTAAAACGCGTTGTCGCATCGTTAATGCGTTTTGTAGTTGACATGTTGACTGAAATCAAAATCAGCGTATTCATTTGTTTCTCTTTGAGCGACGTAAATAAATCTAATTTGGTCTCGCTTCCCAGACAAAAAACAATAACTTGTAACTGACTGGCTTCAGGGCAAACAGCTCATATTTAGTGAGTTCACAACACTTATCAATGGCCATTGAATGAAACCTAAAATTTGTGTAATACAATAACCTTTCAAAATCGGCTATTTTCGCCAGATAAGAATAACGTTAATACTCGTACAAATAAAAACTGACAATGAGTCTTTCTTGCCCACGAAGGGACTTAGGTAGGATTCCTTTTTCCAAGAAACAAATTCAAGTTTTTGCAACTGATAAACTACTAAGTTTCTGTGTAAAGGGGTTTGCTGACTTAAAATACCGTATAAAAATGATTGAATTATTCTGAAATATTTACATTATCCTTGCATCAACGATTTTGAATGTGATACTATGAAATGCGGTCGCAGATGAATATCTGAATATCCTAAGTAAAAAGTCATAATTCGAGATTTGGTTCTCGCCTACTTCTTCCTCCAATATTGAACCAATTTAAAAGATATTCCATAAACTGGAAAAGAAAGATGTTTACTGTGCCCTTATGTTATCCTTTTTAATGATACATTATCTTTCGAAGCACTAGAACTTTAAAAAAATGCTCAAAATTCCTGTCAACAGAGGCCTATTGTACAAATTTGACAACTGTTAATGAAAAATGAAAAACATAGAAGCACAACCATATATCTATTTAATTCAATTGATGGAATATCTTTTAAATTTATCCAATACTGGAGGAGGAAATAGGCGAGAGCCAAACCCCGAATTATGACTTTTTACTAAAGAAATTGAGTTGTAGCTCTCTGCCCGCTTTTCCTCTTAACTTGGTAACACCACTTCCGTTCGAATCGTAATGCAAAGAACATTTTTTTTTTTTTATGTGTAAGTGGACAAGCATTGTTTATAAATAGGTATGCCAAATGATAGCATTAGTAGCAGCTGAAGTTAAACCATAAGTGTTAATTTTGATACGGAACCCCATTCCTTAGCAAATAAATAAGTCTTTCAATGCCGCCTTTACAAACCGAACAAGAAAGTGTAGGTCAATGCCCCTCTATCAAGCAATAGATCAAGGGAATGTATAGCTTCTTTGATAGTAATTCACTTTGATTAACCGGTTCAGATAACCAACAGGTTTTTTACTGTTTTTGTCTTTGTAACACGTGGAAAGAACCGGTTTTATTTAAAGAATCGTGACTTTTGATACAATGTAAGAAATAACTGACGATTATTTAGGTATTATACCAACCGGCACTGGGCCCGCGTGGTGGATTACGGCCCTCCTCCTTCTTTCCCTCACAGAGAGGAAGCCTGTGTTCCAGCAGTGGGATCATTAAAATGGCTGATGATGATAGTTATTATATATTCAACAAACTCCATTTCATGTTCAATTTTACTATTTGCACACTTGCACACAAGGGGCCTAGAAAACTAGCGACGATAACCTTTCTCAAAAGTCCAAAATTACTGATATGTTTGATTATAAAATCACTAATATAAAAAACGCCCGATTTTAATTTTTATTTCATGCTTTTTTAAACTACATATAATATACCTAGTAGTAGACACGCTTCAATCGACAATCTATCGAAACACGTAATAATGACACGATATCATGCGAAAAAAATCCAGATCAGAAGAGTAAAATGCGAATAACTTTTGAACGTCTAAATCGATTTTATTCGAACATAGCTAAGAACACTCTCGAAAAGTCGCATTACAGACAAAAAAACTAAATTAAAATCGGTTCATCCGTTTAGGCGCTTTGATGCCACAGACAGACAAACAGATACAGAGCAACACACGTCAAACTTATAACACCTCTCTTTTTCCGTCGGGGGTTAAAAACTGCATCAAAATTAAACTTGAACCGATCTCTGTAAATACAATATAAAACATTTGAATTACATCTAATCAGTGAAAATCGATATCTTACCGTCCACAGCAATTTCACGTCGATATTTTCAGTAACAATAAAAAAAAGCAATTGTAATCTCGTGCGAACTACACAAACCGGTTCTTTTTTTTCTATTATAGATAGGTGCTTGACCACTATCTCACATGATGGTAAGCGATGATGTGGTCGACGGTGTAACACGCTTGCCTATAAGTAACCTATTCAGTATTCACTCTTGACTTAAAGACCACAAGGTTGCAGCTATCTGGAAAAACAGACTCCGGCAGGGAATTCCACTCCTTAGCTGTACGCATAATGAAAGTATTTCCAAAACTTTTAGTGCGTATGGGTGGGATGTCCACCATGTACCGATAACGCATCGCCGTACGTCTTGATTCTGAAAGTTTCGTCACTTCGAGTGGCTATAAAATACAAATAACGCGGTGGCGTAATAACTCACAAAATTAACCCTTTACAGCGCTGAATTGCAGTTCTGCATCAAAGAAACGAATAATAAAATAACTTTTGACGCAGCGATGCATATCTACATCAAACCATAATATCGAATTAGTTACCATATTTATCGCTACACCTAGCGATAAATATGGTAACTTATTCGTTTGTTTGATGCGGAACTGCAATTCAGCGCTGTAAAGGGTTAATTTTGTGAGTTGTGAGTCGCGTAAAATGAGTCACGGAATTTACGTTCAACTGAAATTAATTTAGGCTGCCAGACGGACGGACGTAATTTCATTTGCTATTCTACGTTTGTACGGGGCGCTGACGCTTGCCTCGTTCCCCTCCCTCACCTCGAGCGCAATTCGGTTGAGATCATGTGCGTGAGTCGGCAGACAACTCATTTTGCGTCGCCGTGTGGCACAAACAGGACTCTAGTATGAAACCGAATGCAGCGTAAATTCCGCGACGCATTTTACGCGACTCACAACTAACACAAACGTCCGTTTGGCCTCACCCTAGGAGGTGACAAAATTTATACAGAGAAAGTGAAACAAATATTTCTAAATTGCAATGAAAACATACATCAGTATACCCGCAGACAAACTTTACAGAGCAGAGTGATTCTAATTTTCATACGTGGCTTAAGTAAATACTAAGAAACACTAAAACCCTGAAATTGTTTGTTAATAACAACTCATTAACATTTATGAACGTCTGCTGTCTGGGCTTTAGAGATTAAATTGAGAGGACTCATAACAATTGTATAATTATGAAGTACTTAAAACGGGCTTTCGAATGAGGATGAAATTTTACTAACGGCTTAAAGACTGTACTCCTAATATAACCTATCATTATGGCAAATCAGCCCTAAAACATAAAATTTTACTATCGAACTTCTTCCTATAGCTCTTTATAATATTGGAAAAAAAATTGAAAGATGTTGCTGTTAGTTTGTACCGAATAGGCTCCGAAACTACTGTCCGATATTAACCATATTTGCACCAATAAAAAGTTAAATTCTCAAGTAACATAGGATGGGGTAGGGTAGGTAGGTACGAGTAGGTAGCCAGTCAACGGGAGCGAAGCCGCGGAGGACATACATTATAAACTTGCTTCTGCCAGCGGTTTCACCCGCGTAAATATCAGAAATTATCCCTAAGGAACGTACTCTCGGGATACAAAAAGTATCGTATGCCCTTCTCCAAGGTCTACCGAAATTCATCCAAATTGGTTCAGCGGTTTAGGCGTAAAACGTTTCAAACAAATATACAGAGTTTCGCATTTATTGTATTAGTGTGAATGTGGAAGTTTGCTGGACAAAGGCTTCCTACAAGCGTTGCCACACCGACCGATCTTGTAAAATACTGGTATTCTTCGCCCCTGTGCTTCTCGCAACCAGTAGCCTTCCGAGTTCCTCACCAGGTCATCGGCCCACCTTTTTATCGATCTTAAAACATCAATACATACCAGTATTTTTATTTCTTTTTTGTAATCCTGTAAAAACCTATCCAGTCACAGGAATCTTTAATCCCCGGATTGAATCCGTCAAAAGAGTGCGGAATGGGATATTGGTAATATCGGGGCTCAGCCAAATAACCCCTAGCTGTATGTTATGATCTTCAGTCTCGTATCAAAAGGCAGTCATATTCGATACTGAGAACTGCCATAGTGATGGCTTATGGTCGATATTACAGACATCGAGCGGGAAACTTAGTCGGTTGGATGATCACACATTGTATTCAGGGCCTAGACGTAAAGGCTGATCTTCTAAAATAGTTTAAACAGTAAAGATGCGCCCGTCGACGAACGTTATGATTATGACCTAATTGAGGCGGCAGAGGACTCCACCCTATTCTGTATACGTCAATGGAAACAGATATATTTATGTTTCATAGCGTCTGCGGAGTTTCAAGTTTAATCTAACCACTAGTTTCTGCCAGCGGCTTCGCCCGCGTGATTGTCGAAAATTAAACGAGGGAACATATTCCCGGGATAAAAATATGCTACGTGCTATTCCTGAATTTCATCCAGATCGTTTCAGCCGTTCTGGCGTGATTAAGTAACAAACATAAACATATCCATACATCCAGACATCCGCATTTATAATATTAGTAATATAGTATGATTATCGCTACATACCAAAGTTAGCCTGTTGGATGTTGACTCATGTAGTTGAAGGATAGTATCTACAACATACAGTCGGTGTTCGCAAACTAGCATCACGACACGTTATGCCAGAAAATTCAAACGTGATTTTTACTAAAAGGATTAATCCTTGGTTCTAGTACTTAGTAATATTATGTATAATCAATCTGTCTAGCCTTTGACCAACTATGTTGGTGTCAGCATTCAGTTTAACCGGATGCAGCTGATCACCAGTATTTTACAACCCAGTAACTGGGTAACACGATACCCCTTGGCCTGACGGTTGCCAGATTTCAGGCTTCTGACTATCCGTAACGACTGTCATTTGTGGTTCATTATCATAATCTTTATCTTCAAATGACAGCCGGGACCAACGGCTTAAAGTGCTTTTCAACTCACGGAGGAAACTCGCTATGTAAAGATGGTCACCTATCCACGAACCGACCTTGGCAAGCGTTGCTTAACATTGAAGATTGTGCCGTGCGGCTGTTATTATTAAGCCAGAAGCTAATAATAATATAATACTCAAATTTAACAAAGTTTAAAAAAAAATGTAATCCACAATACAAAGATAGATAGATAGATAGATAAACTCTTTATTCAGTGCACACAAAAGACACAGCACAACACACAAAATCACAATATTTTTTTAATTTACATGTAGGTATTTGGAAACAATTTAAGGTGCCGACATACAAAAAATAAGGAACAGGAAACATACATTATACAAATAAAAGTGACACAAGTAACATACCTACTTCAATTATTAGTTATAATGATTAAAAAAAAGCTTTTTTACAAAAAAATACTACCGACTTCCAAATAAGAAAACTAGAAAGTGAAAAATAACTTTATTTTTGGAAGTCGGTGTCTTTGGTAGGTACCAAATTTTTAAGTTATGGACACCGACTTCCAAAAATAAAGTTATTTTTCACTTTCTAGTTTTCTTATTTGGAAGTCGGTAGTATTTTTTTGTAAAAAAGCTTTTTATTTTTCACTTTTTAGTTGTACCTACCTAATAGGGAAGTAGTTAAGTAAGTACCTATAACGACAGAATAGATTACCCGAATAACATGAAAAATTAATATAACCGGTGAAATGAGAGATCTACATACCCCTTTCGAGCGTACTGGCGTGATATTATGTTATGAAATAGTATAAACAATAAACAGACATGCGTTTGCAGCAATCCCGAGAGATTTGCCGTTATTTATTGAAGAGTTCTGTTGTATATCTCCGAAGTTCTTTATCAGATCTTCACCAAAATAAAATGGGACCAATTTCGAAATATAATCTTTCAAACAAAAAAAGAATTTTCAAAATCGGTCCACAATTGACGGAGATATCGGTGAACATACATAAAAAAAAAAAAAAAAAAAAAAAAAAAAAAAAAAAAAAACATACATAATGTCGAACATAGAACCTCCTCCTTTTTTGGTAGTCGGTTAAAAACAGTGCGGTGTGCGTCTCAAGGTTTCACCAAATGGGAGTCCAGCTCAGCACGTGTCAGGCAAATATACCTGACGCTGATATTCTGCTAATATCACTCAGGGGGTAAACATGTTTACAATAAATAAATATACGTAAATAATATGTGTATTAAAATTAGTAGGTATCCAACAAACGATCCACAAGTTATTAAATTACCAAGTGCCCATATCTTTTGCTTACCCATAGGTTTTGACCACGAGATACACCAAATAGACAGATTGGCTCGGGAAGGACAAGACTGCCAGCTATATAATGGACGTGTTCGAAACAGTCATCCCCAGTTTTTTCTGCGAGGCGATAAGAAACTGCCGCAGTCGAACTCTGAACGTTTCAAGACATTTAAGATTTCTTATCGGCGGGGGAATATTTTCAAAGGTTTCTTCAAGATTTTTGTGCTTAGAAATCAATACCATTCAATCGTAATTGTAACTTTAGTACGTATTTTATTATTTTTACTTTAAACTCCGAAAAATGCACGCTTCCTGAGCATGATCTACAGGAGCGATGCCACAGGGTAAAGCTAGTTTCTCACACAGCTTAAAGAACACAGTAGTATAATGAAACATACAAAATTTATGACCTCCATTTGCACCATGAATGCATAAGTTTGACTTCAGTTTGCAGAAAAGTTTACGAATAACAACTGGAAGTTGCTCCGTATATTATGAGAATGCCATTTCGCAACTATTTAAATGTTGCCAAGTGTTTTTCATTATAACTACTTGATTTTGGTACTTTATGAGGCTTTGGCAGTTTTTAGGTGTTCCTTGGAGAATGAAAGGAGATTTTTTTTGTATATATAAGTAAAGTACTGGGTAGTTATTAGTAATATATTTCATAGCTAGACATATAATGGTAATCATAGAATTAGATCTTTATTGTGATAAACGATTTTATATGGTTGTAAAAGACATCTATAAATACTATAAAAGAGCTTCCGTGGAGTTTCTTGCCCTTCTTCTCCATGAGAACTAGTTTATAATATGAATTAATTGACAACGCGACATACATAGAAACTCTGATACACAGTAAATAACCAACAATCATCTTGACATGCCAAGCTTGCTATCCTGGTTGATGTCGATACTTTTATATGGAGTTCCTTCATGATTCTAACACGTGCAAGACAGGTGTCAAATTTTTTGCTTTTTATTGCTTCTTATTATCCGTTACGGCTGTCGGAGATCCACGAATGACAGCTGGGACCAACAGTTTAACGTGCTGTCCGAGGCACGGAGGAATAGCAGTATGTCATGAATCCCACCCACCCCTCCACGGACTGACCAGAGATCAAATCAATGCGTATCGGAATAAATCTCGTAAACATTTGTAAGGAGAATGGAAAGTTTTAGGCTGGTGTCTAAGTTATAATGACTAGCTCTAAGCAATACAAGTACATTGTACAACTTATGAATAGGTCTTAAATTGAAGAAGTTTCTTATGTAAATGTAATACGTGCTTAATATGATTTCTTTCTCATTTAAACTTTCATGCGATTTTGCTCTCGTGGCCAATACTTCAGGATTAAAAGAAGTCCATGGCATTCTGTGATGGTATAGCTTTCTTTCAGTGAAATATTTTAAACCACTACCACCCAAAAACAAACGAAGAATGTCAATTTAGAATCTCAGATACTAAAGTAGTGACAATCTAAGAAGTCGGATTTGACAGATATAAAAATACAATATATAAGTAAAACTTGATGCTTACGGAGGGCTCCCATACAACAAACGTGATTTTTTGCAGTGTTTTGCGATAATGGTACGGAACCCTTCGTGTGCGAGTCCGACTCGCACTTGGCCGGTTTTTTTATATTCTTCCAACGTCAACATTGTTTTTAATTGAAAAATCATTATACAAATAAATAATTGTTTACCCATTGGTGAACAATTATTATTTATTTGTACTTCTTTATTTGTCAAACAGTTCATTTTTCAAATGTATTTTTTATGACAAATTTAAATGTTTGAGATGGGGTACCACGGGCAATAAATTATAGATAAGAAGATTGTTATTCAGGGGGTTCCACGGGCAAAAATATTTGCTCGTGGTACCCCAAGGGGAACTAGACTGGGGGACCACGGGCAAGTACCGTAATTAATTAGTATTATGAATTAGATTTATCGTAGAAGTTCATACAAAGTAATCGCGGCATGTAAAGTGAGAAATGTCATCGGACTTCTTAGATTGTCACGATTATAGTTTTAAAGTTTGGTTAAAGCCAAGTTTAATGTTGACTTTGACGATTTCGGTTTAGATTAGCCTGCGGTTGTCTGCCTTTATATTTCTCATATCCAATGACCCTGTTATGTCCCGCCACTGGGGTAAAGCTTGCTGCGCCCTTTTCCACACACTTTAGTTCCCTGTTTTGCTGGCCCGTCTTTTCAGTAAGAATTAACAAAATTCGATACTCCATCTTCGTCGTCCAACTTCTCCTAACTATTATAAAAATATATTTTTATAACTGAAGATTAGATAAGTCATGATAATGAGAACAATATAATGAAAAGCTGTATTATCTGAACTGAAAAGATCTAAAACAAAAACCCTTTAGAAACGGTATTTCTGAAACAGGATACATAAAGATGTGCCAACATTCCGTCCGCTTACAAACCAATAGGATACTTAACTTTGATATCTTCAACAACCAAAGAATAATCACCGATAACCTCTCAAACCTACCTTCAGAACTCCAGACAAAGTTGACAACTCCTGAACGTGTTCCAACTTGTATTTTATGACGTCATCACTTCTCCCATAACTTTACTTTACCTCACGTAGCGTCCATAAAGCGACACTATAGATATTAAGCATGTAGTAAGTTTTGTTGATCGTGTTACCATGGCAACTCGAAAAGAACGCATTGGTAGAAGTTTTAGTACTGATTTTTATGAGAAAGGTTGGCAAATATGTCAACGCAGTCCACTTTATAGATTTATATATTTTATTCCATATAATAGAATAGTTTTAAAAAATCACCAAAATAGTAACAACATCTCTTCGTACATACTTCTTCATTACTCGTCATCTCGGCAGTCACGCCATTTTTAACCATATCCGTTTCGATCGTCCCCTAATATTATAGTCATCCACATTCGTACTCATAACTTTGGCAAACGATTAAGGTAGTTTACTGAAAATTTGTAAAGACCGTCCGGTAGATTAATAAAAAATATTGGACACGTATATTTTCTTTTGACACGTAAACATAAAGTGACGACGATATAATGCGTCGAAATATCGTGTGACGTCACGCCGCTAGTACACTTTATACTGCCTTAGTGACGTTACTCCTGAACTTTGACGCGTTTTAACTTTCTAAATTTTTATAAAAATACGTGTCCAATATTATTTGATAATCTCACTGACGGACCAAATGGAATTATTATTTTTCTGCCCAGGAAACATCCCTATTTGTGTGTCATAAAAGAGTAAAATTTTACCTAATAGTAGGTTGACCATAGAAATGGAAAAAGAAAACTATTATCTCAAAATGTATACAGCCTAGTACTTTGTTATCAAAGAGATTTAATGTAAAACGAATCTCGTCTAGTCAAGTGACAAAACTTTTCCTTTATATCGTTTATATCATCGGATCAGAGCTTCACAATCAAAATGGTCGGGCACATTAAATTGTTCTTACTAGTAAAAACACTCAGTTTAGTCAAAAAGTCCAAATCATTTATTTAAATTAGACTTAAGGAAACTTTGCACTTTTAAGACTTTTGTTTGAGATTTGAACCCGTCCTGATTGCGAAAAAACAAGTATCTGATTTCGATTGATTTTCTTTTGTTTACCCTTTGGTCTTTGCTCAATAAAGCTTGAGGTAAAGGATTGTTGTTGCCAAGGAGTCAAGTCTTAGTTGTTGGAACAGGACTGAAACTTCACTTATTCATGATTTTTAGCCCCTAGACGCCGAAAAAGTGGCGATGAATATCTATCAACACTTCTGACTATGAAATCTGTTATGTCATCATTTTATACAGATACCCAAATAGAAGTAGTGACGTCTCTGCCTAGTCCTTTTAACCAATCAGCAGGGTCAATCAAAATGGAGTACCTAGCCTGCGTCTACATATCTCACATAGAAATGCTTTGAGGTAGGTGATAAGTATATAGAATCTAACATTGGATAGTAGTCTATGACTGTGAGACTCGCCTCTAGGCTCCATTCCTAATGACAGACAGTGTATAAGTACATGAAATAGAAAACATGAACAAGTATACCTGTATTGGGCAACTCATGGTAAGGTAGTAATTAGTTGTCCAAACTTGTCAACAGGCTGTCGATAACAATAGGAAGGCGCACCCATAAAATATAGTTTGTAACAAATAATATCCCCCCCGCCATTTGTATCGTATAACAAAAGTTTTTTAGAATCTATTTGTATGAAAAAGATTTCGTCGCGTTGAAAAGTTTATAACGATTGTGTTTTATGTAAATTGGTTAAAAACAACACATACACATCAACTTAAACTAGAGGAGGAACCTTTTTCGGTGATAGAAATTGTTCTGACATTGCTCTAATGGAGTGCATGTCTGCCGGAGCCTTAACTTTATCTCTATAGGTACCAAATTTATAAAGTAAAGCAAACCTATACCTAAATATCTGTTCTAAACAGCGTCTATCATCTGAAACAGTTTCGAATTAACTGTGATTATAACTTACTAGCAACCCGCTCCGCCTTCGCCCGTGACAAATTGTAAACAAAAATCGCATGCAAATCCGTTCAGTAGTTTTTGTCTTTATCGCGAACAGACGCGACGGCGGCGGTGGACTTTGTTTTGTAATATGTATTATGTAGTGATAATAAGTCTTAAATATTAATTCATCATTTATTTAGGTCTAGTTTATGAATGTATATGCTTAAGTAAAATTTTCCTCTAGAAATTTGAATTGTTGCTGGCCAACTTCGAAAACAATATTCCAACTAGATTATTTCCAGCGAAGTGTGTTCTCAAACAAAATATGTTTATTTTCCTGTTTAATAAATATTACTTGGATGACACGACGGCGCGGCGTCTTGAGAGTTTTATCATAATACAGATGCCGTCATATTCAGAAAAAATATTTAATTTGTCTGTACGTCTGTTCTACTTTTTACTTCATAAGCTTTTATTATTTTAATGTTGACATTGATTTTAATATAGAATAGGTAAGTACTATTTAAGCAACAAAGTCGACGGAGCCCTACGCCTGCGCGTGGACCCTGTTTCTGTCTGCAGGGTTAAAATAACCTAACATGAAGAAGATGCTCGCTCACTTCAGCTCCCATCACCTCATCCGAACCTAACCTATCCGTGTCGGGGTGCCCTAAGATAATAGAATCAAAAGAATAAGACTAATTCATTGACGATAATTGGGTTGTTGAAATAAAAATATATCAGATTTTAATGTATTTTATAACTTTACATAGGTATCATAAATTATATTGCCGTTGGGAAAACTCTCAATATTTTTTTTTATTCAGTTTAAACAATTGAAAATCTATTTTTTTTTAAAAGAACTACCTGACTAGGAACGCACACGCAACAGCACGATTGGTTGATACATTAAAATAATTTTTCGAAGCAAGCACGATACTTTTAAGGTTCGATATTTTTTATATACCTATTCATAAATATACGTAAGGATCGTAGCAGGTGGCTTTCTGTAGTATCTGCCTACCCCCATGGGGAAAAGGCGTGAGTTTATGTATGTATGTATTAACAAGATTGAATCGGTTATAAGTCAAAACATTGTATCAGCGGTGTGCCAATGAGTAGAAATAAACATCGAACGTCACACGGGCTCGGGTTTGTTCGGGAACTGTCGGTGTGTTTTCGGTATAATTACTTTATACTGGATTCATAAAAATATTTTCAATTTGATATTACTTTGTAATTACAACGAAAAAAAAACTAATATAGAAATTTAAACCAGTATTCATTACATGCACGGTATGACAATGCACGGTAAGCTAAAAGGGTTGTTTAAAAAAAATGGAAATGAATATTTGAAGTCGGTTGAAAGAAAACCTTCTCTTTGTGACGGAGTGGGCTGTAATCATCCACGCGGACCGTGCCGTTTGGTAGAGCTCATATATCTTCGAATTTTTGACCCCATGTCGATTTCTCCACGATATTTTCTTAAACCGTTTTGGGAGCAGTGGTGTTGAAATGAATTACACAAAGTTAGGCGCCTGTCTGGTCCCGAACCAACGATCTACAACTCGTAAATCGGGGCTATTACCACAGCTTTTTTAATAGAACAACAATACCACAGTTACTCATAGTCAAAACTCCCAATAAACAAAGTTGTCTCCGTCAACTCACCAATTGAGAAAGTCAAGTAATCAGAAACACTATGTTTTTCTTAGCCCCAACTCGTAAACAAGACAAACTCGCAAGAAAGTGACTTCTGAAAGTTTACTGGAAGTCAGCTCTAGAGGCACTCCTGCATAGTGGCAAGCCAATAAAACTTAGTGTCGGCAAGAAAATCAAATAAGATAGGACGACACTTCCCGAGAACACAATAAATAAAATTATAATGAAATAACGACACTTGGAACCTTTCTAAGTGCAATATCTCCGGTCCCTTTGAGACCAATGGAGCTTCAATTTTATTTATTATTTGTTTTACGAATATCTTGCTCTGTTTGAGGAAAAGGTCCCGAAGAAAATTTTGAGTGGGGATGGGTATAAGAATAGAGGCAGGCAAAGAAAAAATGTATGGCCTGTGAAGATGACAAGGCTAGAAACTTCCTATCTTCTTCATGCTGTTGGCAAGAAAGTTATTAAAAATATCCGGCCAAATAAATGCCACCTCTACGGCATTGTCGGTTGAGACGCGAGAGTCGCCTTGACTGCATGTTTTGGGGCACATAGAGCAGGATAGGGGGAGCATAGTTTGGGACTCGGCTTCGCATTCACTCCCTGCTTTTGTTCCGTCCAGGTTACTCCACTTTGCGGGGTTAAGTTCCTACTTGGATTCAGAGGCGGTTCAGGGACTTCCAAGTAGACCATGGAAAGTTAGACATATATGACGACTAATAATGAAGTATGGAGATGTTGCGCCGACCTCAAATAATTTGGGATAAGGACAAGATAATAGTGGGTCTCTCTGTATTGTTTAGTGTTACAAGCCTTTTGGGGATAATTGGTTAAAACAACCGAGAGACTATTAAACATTTCGGTTAAAGTTTACACAAACAGCTTTAGAGCTTCATGTTTTTCAAGTTCTCGGTAATGATATACATATACTTTGTCTGCACATTTTCATAGAATATCAGTAAAGTAGGTTAGCTTTGACTCCGGCTGGCCCGGGGATACCGCACGGTCTCCGGTGAGGCGAAACTCCGTTGCCGCGACAAATCGCAGCTCGGCGGACAGAGGTCCGGCAGGATCTTATGGCGACATGAAGAGGGCGACTGTCGCAACTCAGCGCTGGGAACGCCAACATTGCGGCAGTAAGGCCCCTCTTTGGGGAGTGGCTTGAGAGGCGTCACGGCGTTCTCACCTTCCGCCTGACGCAGGTCCTCACCGGACACGGCTGTTTCTGGAGGTTCCTGTTCAGGATAAGGCGGGAGAAAACGCCCGGGTGTCACCATTGTGTGGACCGCCCGGAGGACACGGTGTAGCATACGGTGGAGATCTGCCCCGCATGGGCAGAGCACGGATGTGATCGGTGGTGGCGAACTCTCACGTCCGGTCCTGATCCAGGCCATGGTACGGAGCGAGAGGGCATGGGAAGCGAAGCAGTAATGCTCGCAAAGGAGAAGGCGGAACGCGTGAGGGAGACGCAAATGAGACGCTCTCACGCCCCTAGCCAACGCAGGAGACGCGTCGGGAGTCGCAAGCCGATTCCCAGCCACCGTAGGCGCGGGCTTGTGGACGGCAAGTAATGGGTAGCCGTCCGATAAGGATCAGGCCCAAGTTTACGGCACGTAGTGTTTCACGCGCGCCTCAAAGAGATGTCAGCAAAAGTGACGGGGCCCGCTAGGGTCGATGCCTGTCTCTCAAGTTATTGGATGATGTCCCACCCAAAAAAATTAATAATTTGCAACATTAAACCTACTCATAGTTACTACGGGGCAACATACTTTAAACGATGTTTAAATAATAAACGCGATAAATTAAATAGATCCAAATTTGTTTGTTATATTAAAGGGCACAAACTTCAAAGGATTCATAATTAACATTGCTATCAATGATAGCTTAAGACAACAATGCTTACAAATTCTTGAAGCCTTGTATACTGTTGGGCAAAATGGAAAAATGACAAACTGTGTCAACATACCTATTAGCCTGACTGAATAAACTGTAACAAACCATCAACGATAAAAGCCTTCAGATAAAAGCCTTCATTAATAACCCATTACTTACCACTTAGTGCAAACACAACGCGAAGACTATCTTCCTAAAAGTTTTCCAAGTGACATTTCTGTATATCCCGTGCCGCGAAACGGGATCTGCGAAATGCTTAAACTTCCTACGAACGAAACACCCGGAGATGACCCTAAAAGTTCTTTTTACTATCGCCGTAAAACCTCTGGCCATAAATTGATATCTCTGAGGCTCAAACTTTCGAAGTTACACCGCAAAATCTCTTTGGAATTCGGCCTCAGATACCTGTTCAGATTTTTATAGGCGACTTTCTAATTTGGCGGAATCACCAGTCTTAGGGTGGAAGTTTCCCGTACCCTATTTTCGGGTGTCTATTTTCTATGGCCGAGATGATTAATTGACAAAGTATTGAGAGCAAGATTTGTCCGTTGCTAGGAACGGCGTAAATAACCATTCTCTGGTATATTAATAACCTGCGAAGTACGAGTAATCAATTATATCAGATGTCTGATTGTTTTCTGCTCCGCAAATAAATTGGAGGTTAATTCATTCGACGTCTGAAGCAAATGATTAGCAAGGTTGTTTGTAACAACTGACGATCTGAGTTGAATGAGCGATTGTTTCCAGATGCTGTTAATTATTCTGAAGTGTATATAAACTCACGTCTTTTTGACACGGGGGTAGACCAGAAGGTACAGAAGGCCACCTTTTACCATCCTTACATCCATATCTTGCTTCGTTTATACATCTGGGCACACTTACACGCACGCTGGATGCAAGTAATACGCACCTGAACTCTTAGTAGGACATGCATCATCAATAAGATCAGTGTGTTTCCCTCTAGCAAAGGAGTCCTTTCATTCATCACATTAACTTGACCTCAAACTGACTTCAACGTAACTCTTTTCTTGTCCGGTCAATTTTGTGACGCTTGGAGGAGGCCTATGTTCAGCAGTAGACGTCTTTAATCTGAAAAGACCAAAATAGAAAATATATAATACTTTATTTTTAAAGTGCTCAAAATAACAACTGAACACGGTGCGGTCATGAAATACCCGGCCCATGATTGCACAGACATTCAAAGGGGTCAGATGCCTCGCTAGGGGCACGCATGCATGAAGAGATGAATGAATGTGTAAAACGCGAGAGAGGGTGAAGGACACGCAGCGTACGTTATTTCCGCAAACCCATGGAAATTTTATGTTTTTGTGAATGTGTTGTGGTTGTGTCATAAAATGGAGATACTGTATACAGTTGCAATTATTAAGGGCTTTTGCGACAGCAGAATAAACTTGTACATACCTAAAAATTACTTCACATCATCAGCCTATTAATGTTTCCACTGCTGGGACTGGGACACAGGCCTCCTCTCTGTGAGAGGGGATAGGCCGTAATCAACCACGCAGGCCTAGTGCGGGTTAGTGGATGTCACATGTCTTCGAATTTTTGGTTCTTGGACATGACGGTTTCCTCGCGATGTTTTCTGTCACCGTTTTGAGAGCAGTGGTGATGAAATAATTCACACAAAGTAAAGCGCCTGCCTGGGCTCGAACACACGACCTACAACTAAGTCGCAAAAATTTCAAATACTCATCAGCTACTGTGATTCGATAAATGAATTTTCAACAGCCAATTGCTAATCTTGACTTGCGAATTGCTACTGGTACTTCAAATTGGGTTGCGTTTGAAAAACCGATGAAAAATCTACTCTCAGCTTTTTACTGTCTCCAAATTGTCCTTAAAAATGTACACCACGAGACACGAACTTTACGCAAACGTTTTCACAAGGTATTCAATAAACTCTGGCATATACGGGATCGATCTACCCTCAGCACACATAAAAGAAGCGCTTGGGGCACATGAGCACATCAAATGTTAAATTCATTTTCGCACATAACTTGGAACGGGTCTTAGGATAACAAGGAGTATCGATGACCTTTGGTAACAAGCGGTTTTGAATTTTGTTTCTATTAGATTAGGAATGTAAATTGGGTTGGCCCTTTCGTCTTTGGGACTAGTTTGTTCAATGGTTATTATTGCAAATCTAACCAAGAGGTAATATTAAAAAGTTAAGCAACACTTGTCGAGGTCGGTCCGTGGATGGGTGAGAATTACATAGCGAGATTCCTCCGCGGCTCGGAAAGCACATTAATTAAGCTGTTGGTCTCGATGGCCATTTGTTGGTCTTAGGCAGTCAAGAAATTTGTTACCAATCTTGCCAAGGGGTATCGTGTTACCCAGTTACTGGGTTGTGGAGGTCAGATAGGCATTCGCTGTTCGTAAAATACTCAGCTGCATTCGGTTAGATTGAAAACGGTCCCCAATATAGTTGGGAAAATGCTAGGCAGATTGATTTAACTACGAGGTAAAATTGTAGGATAATATCTGGAAGTTATACTGATGCGATAACAAAAGATCTTTCAATGACAGAAAGCTACACTATCGTTTAGTGGCATTGGAAAGAAAGACGAAAGAAAGAAATAGGTCATTAGAGTGCATTGGATACTTTTTATTACGAAGATAGGCATGGTTCCTGTGGGACGCCACGATAGCAAAGCCGTGCGAAAAGGTTTCTTGGAAACTCTTGCCTTGTTAGTCTAGTAAAGGGTAATTCTGAGAATTGGTTTCCGTATTCGGTCGTGAAAAACATTTTAAGGTTTTCTACCAGGAAATTATCTGTAGAACTTTTGTAGATTCGTGCCAAAAAAGGGTCGTCCATTATTATACTATGAGTGGCTTAACTTGGTTTGTTTATAAGTCACGATAGCAACCTTTCTGCGAAAACAGAATATCCAAATTCATAGTTCTCTCTGTTTGAAGTCCCTTTTTGAACTTGACTGTCTTTAAACCCAGTGTCTTTTAATCTCAGCTTTCTTATTGTAGATAAAATAAACCCGTTTGAAAAACTGTCTCCAACTGTATTCTTAGAGATCAAATATGTCAATGTTACCTTTGTACGAATGTCACTATTTACTTATGAAACGTTTTGTGTGTGCAAAAATAAACAAATTAATACGTTTTACTGTTTTTATGTAAACAGTGAAATATTAAATTCTGTAGAACCGTTAGTTTTTTCTAGGAACAACAAATTAATATTTGCTTTCTTTACTAACAAATTAACATTAGAATTTGGCTTAGAGATAGATTATACCTAGTCTGGAATAGCACATAGGCTACTCTTCATCCCGATATACCCCGGTTCCCCAGGGATAAAAAACACTTTTACCGCGGGCGAAGCCGCTGGCAGAAGCTAGTTATTTATAGAACAAGGTTTGTAGAATAGCAGCACTTACCCTAAGAGTTGTTTATTATTTCGCACTCAAAACTGGACTGTCTCTGATGGCATGAGACAAGCCTAAATAAACGTAAATAAAAGCGTGTTAAGAGGCGGGCGTTGACAGTAGGCAACTGTCATTTACCGGGCTTTGAAGATTAGCACTCCATTCTTTTTGCCAGTGTAAAAATATCAAATAAATTATTGTCATGACAGAAAAATCACTTCGTGTGCTCAAGTAATTATAAAGATCGCTAACAAAGCTAAGAACAAAAACCCAAGAAGACTGTATGAAAGTTAGATTGTCTAGAAACGAATGACTATTGAGATGAGATGTCGTCTATTTATGACACTAATGTCTCTTCCATACTCCTCTAAGTATTGAAGAGACATTGATTGTGCCGATCCCAAATAGACAAGGGCAAGACATTATTGTTTTCTTGAACATCTGAAAATCGACAATTTAAAATCGAACTCACTCATCCATAACTGGAAATAAATATGAATACAAGCAAAAAATAGCCATTACACAGCACTTTGAACAATAATTTCTCGAACATTTTCCTGCCCTATTTGACTTTTTAGTTCAATAGAACATCTAGTAACCCTCGTTAGTAGCCTTTGTCCAGCAATTACCTTCTTTCTTTCTTTAATACTTATTCCGATCAATTTCATGTTCCACTTCGGGATACCTACATACCTTTCAACTAATACCCAATTTCACTGTTGAGGAGCCTGATGGCTGTTCTGAAGTTTCATGATAGACTTTGCTCAATGGTTCAGAAATGTAAGTCTGGCTGAAATTTTGCATTTTAGCAACGTTACCTTTTAGGTAAACTTTTTTCGGAGTTTATTTTTTGTGCGTTCGTGTTTTTACAAGCTCGTTCAATTTAGTTTTTAAATACTGGCTTTCTTCAGTGGCTTCAATCGCATGAAAGTCTGATATTTTCTAACAGGAACGTGGCAATGGGATAAAAGTATATTTTGTCCTTTTCCGGGCATGGTCTATTTAAGTCATCTTAATTTGTTCAGTCATTGTAACGTGAACGATTAACATCAACATCCAAACATAGGACAGACTTTGGCGGAAAATTATCTTATCCTAATTCCTACTAATATTATAAATGTGAAAATACTAGTGTCTTTTTGTGATAGTATCGCGTTTGACCACTGTGTCGCCTGATGTTAAGCGATGATGTGGTCGACGGTGAAGCACGCTTGTCTAGAAGTAACCTATTCACTCTTGACTTAAAGACCGAGGACCTAGGTTGTAGCTGTCAGGAAATAAGGACTCCGGCAGGGAATTCCACTCCTTAGCTGTACGCACATGAAAGTATTTGCAATACGTTTTGTGCGTATAGCTGGGATATTCACCATGTACCGATGGTGCATTGCCGTGCATGCGTGTGTTGCATTGGTGGTGAGGTAGCTAAGACAAATATTTTTGGGTCGAGCCTTTTTTGTTTGTGCGTTAAGATTTATTTCTCATGTTATTGTTCCCATAAAAGCGGTTCTATGATTACTATTTACTGTTTTGATTAGACTATCAATCAACTGTTCCTTTAATATCCTAAGAAGCTATTATAGGATACTAGCCGTTCCCCGCGACTTAGTCTGCGTAGCATTAGTACTTTGAATAGCTTGTTTTTTACATCGCGCAATAATATTATAGATGTTTGGGCCGCCTTACTTGAGAAATTATTAGTTCACCATACAAACTTCTACCTCCCTGTCCACCCCTTTAAGGATGATTCCCGGTATAAAAACTATCCTATATCCTTCCCAGGATCTCAAACTATCTCCATACCAAAGGACATGGCTAAATAAAGTATGGACGACTGCCCTAGCAATAAATAAACATATTAACTACTAATATGTAATTCTGAATAGCTGAATATGAGTATTTCGTATGAAAAAAGTTACAGGCACTTTTTATATCGTCACAATCCTGAAAATAAAATCGTAGAAACGCCTACATTAATAGGTATACAAACTTGTAAAAGAATAAGATTTTGCTATGATACTTTATTAAGGCGTTTAGAGGAGCTTGTGACTTAATAATAACAGACGTACAGGTCGATCTTCAAGGTTAAGCAACGCTAGCCGAGGTCATTCCGTGGTTCCAACGTGTATCTAGATAAGCCGTTGGCCCCGGCTGTCATTTGAAGATCTTTCATTTGTTGCTACACCACAGTTTATGCATCTCATGTTGAATCAATAAAACTTAAGAAATAAATCAATTGAAACTTAAGACCATACTAATTGGCTCTGTATTAATACATAATACCCGGCGAAAGGTACTTCGTTCAAAGTGAGTTCCCATGACACCCCCAACATGTTTTAATTTTTATTTGATTCTAATCGAATCGAACTTTTTAGTGTCAGCACTATTTAAGCGCCGTTGTTTTCCAGATTTTGCCAACAATTTCTAGAAATCAGATAATCTCTAATGTTTTGAGATATATTGCGAAAGGTACAAAAATAAATAATAATGAATAATGTTCGTTTCGATTTACGCAAATGTCTTTAAAAGTAGGTTTATTGACTACAATTTTTCGTAGAACGGAATCTTATGTTCTTCTTGTCAAACAAAAACAAAATCTTTTAATTATTTGTTTAATTCACGAAAGTTCTAGAAGAATAATAAAACTGTTATAATTAATTAATGAATATTTGAGATGTATTGCGATAGGTACAATATTAAATAATAATGAATACTGTTCGTTTCTACTTACGCAAATGTATTTAAAAGTAGGTTTATTGACTAAAGTTTTTCGTAGAAACGGAATCTTATGTTCTTCTTGTCAAACAAAAACATGAAAAAACTTTTAATTATTTGATTAATGCACGAAAGTTCTAGAAGAATAATAAAACTGTAATAATTCATTAATGAATATTTGAATGTTACGAGCTAGTGAGAAATTTCTAGACGTGCTAAGGGCAGTTGTTTAGCCATGTCCTTTCATCTAAATCGGTTCAGCGGTTTAGGCTTGAAATGGTAACAGACAGAGTTATTTTCGCATTTGTAATATTAGTATGGATGGGTACTTAACGTAAAATTTCAATATAGAATAGAATATAAGTTTATTTCTCTCAAAAAGGCACATTTCGGTAATATTAACTAGGTTACATCAGATTCAAACCTTTGTGAGAGTTGGAGTCTGTACGGGGTTCGAGACCAGTATGACAGATCTCCAGGCTCGCACCCTTAAAATTACAATATTATGGTGCACTTACGTACTACAACAATGTGAAAGTATCAAATTGAGAGGAAGAGGATATCTGCCATCCTTACATTTATTTCAATAACCAATACGAATATCGGCTGTACATCGTTAAACCGAGCCCAGAGAATGTCCTATATTTAGTTCAGGACAGTTATGAGTATATAAAAGGACATAGCAATCAATTTTGTATACAGCTACTTCATTCCACTTCCTTCTATAAATGTTAGTAACATAAATCAGGCCTTTGAGCGTTTGCTAATAAAACCATGGAGTCGAATGCACATGATTATAGAGAAGCGTGCCCGCGCATTAATTATTTTGGTGAATCTTGAATGGGGCACGTTTGTATTAAGTCGGATAACCAGAAATAATATATAAATGTAGGTATGTATCTAAGCAGGATTTTGGCCCATGTTCTGTATGGTTTTATTTAAAAAAATGGTGGCTTATTGATTGGAAAATATACACAGTGGTAGACAACCAAATGTACTCTTGAACTGATGGATACTGGTATGACAAGTGCTCGTTATTTCTTAAATTTTTTCAAGTTATTGATCCATATTTAGCCCCATTAATGCATGATTTATTGGGGTTTATAGTCTAGTTAAAATGGCAAATGATAGAGAGGGTATATTGTAAATGGAACTTAAGTTCTAACACCCAAGTTTAAATATCCGATTTACAAGGTACAGAATCCAGTCTCTTGCAAATTCCCTAATTTTAATAACAATGGCTTCATTTAAAAGCCGACTAATTTCTATTAATACTCGTAGTAATCAGGAATTTCACCAAAATACACTGCTTAGTTCAATTGGAAAGGGCACATAATTGCAAAAAGTGGTTACTATAATTAGACCACATCATCTTTATAAACACAGAGGGTAGCACTTAATGATGCTACAAATAGGATAAAACATGTGGAAAGGGGAGAATTGGCTAATTGGCTGTTGTCGTACGTTGTCTGCTTAAGCTTCACGTTTCTCACTGTAGGGAACTCATTATTGAGTTCAATTATTGTATTGTAAGACCACAACACAATAGAGACTCGACGAACTCTCTATTATACATGTTTGTTGTTATTTTGTTGGATTTTGGTTCTTTTACTACGTTCTTTTACAACAGCTTTTTCTTCATTTCAGATGTGAACTGCTTTCTTGACGGAAGACAATCATCATTAAATAATTAAGGTAAGATTTTGTTATCTATAGTATTATATAATAAATATTATGAAGAGGAAAGATTTTTTTGTTTGTTCCGATTTTAACGATTTTTTTTCACCAATAGAAAGCTAAATTATGAGATGGTAACATAGGCTCTCAAAAAAATTAGAGATCCTTAAGAAAATTGCAATAAAATTATGTAACCCAAAGTTGCAAAATTTTGCCTATAAAATTCATTATTTGGCGTGCGCTGAGAAAACTATGTACTACATGATTAAAGCACTCATTAGAGTCCGCAAGGGAATATATCTAACTATCATAATAAGGGTATTTATCTAGCAGTAAAATACTTTTTAATTCATTCGAATCGGACATTTCATTTCGAAGTTTATGCTATAATTAATAAAGATATTGGAGGAAGTACTAGCTCCACGCGGGCGGAGCCGCGGGCGACTGCTAGTGATGTTTTTTTAAGCTGTTGAATACAATTTGTAGAAAAAGATGTAGGTAAAGAAGTCATCCTTTCCTTATTATGTTTTGTTCCTGAATTTGACTACCTTTATTTGTTTAGTTTTACACCCTGTTGTATATCAAAGAAAATGTATTTTACATAGAGATGCAGACAAGCGAGCACTCGTATTCCAGTGTCGTTTCTTACAAAAATTCTTTCATTTTCATAAGTATGATGTATGAGCCATAATACATTTGAAAATGAAAGAAACATTGCGACTATAACCTTAAGACACTCATCCAGAAATATGTGACAATTTGACTTACGACGTACCAACCCACCTGCCATTACATGTACGAAGGGATGGATATCATTTTTACAGTCCTGAAAGTGTCGTAAGTCTATGTTTTTTATCTCTGACAAGCCACTTCAGTCACTTTGAGTGACAGAGTCTACTTTGTTTAATCCATTAGGTTGTACTGCATTTTGTGCTGTGTTTTCTGTTTTAGGCGTATCATGTCAGCTTAGGCTGTACCGCTGTAGGCTACATTTTGCGGGGCTTAGATTAAAAAATGTGAGAGTTTTAAAGAGGGAATACTTGTTATTATAATTTGGCAACAGGCCAGGCAATTTATAAGTCACTTAATAAATAACGCCAAGTTTATATTTTTAATGAATTGCCGATCGTTGTGGTTAAATACTAACACAAGTGTTGTCAGAAGTAGCTCTTTAATATTTAGCAAGAAAGGATGAATTTATAGCTGACATCATCATCCTATACCTGGATCACCCACTGTTGGGTATAAGTCTCCTTTGTCTTCTGCTTTATTCGATAAAGGGATTCCCCAAGAGAGATCACGGTAGCACATGACAAGTCAATCCCATATGAACCAAGATCCCAGACGCCTCAGACATTACTTGTAGCTTTCTGCACAAAAACTGTGGGATTGAATAGTGTTAGTATGTACTTTGAACGTACATACACTTGCAAGATTGGGCCTACTGTCAATTTTCAGCAATCAGGTGCTAAAGTTACGTAAAAATTGTACTTACTTGAAATGATGTATCCGAGCTGATTTTTATGGATTCTGTACAGAATAACTTTAAAAAATAGAAATCATTAATGCCAGGCAATTTCCAGCGCAGGTTATTTCTGCGGGACACGTCAACGGCTGTAACTAAATCACGTAACTATACTCAGGAAACTATTTCCTGAAACTATTTCCTTTTAACCTTTAAAATGTCTCTGTGAGTCTCATATCTATTCACATCGAAACGAACGCACGTGCTTATAATTAGATGATAAAGTCATGTCGAGGGTTTTATTTATATTTTACTTGTCACTTAATTGAGTGACCGGGTAATATTAAAAGTAAACTGTTAACAAGTAAAATTTAAAAAAAACCGACACATTTTTATTTCATGCTACATAATTTATTTAGCAGTAGATACACTTCGATCGACAATCTATTGAACAAATAAATGTGATACGATATCTTGCGAAAACACGTCAACTCTCATCTTATATTACTCAAGATGACTTAAGGCACTAAGAAAAGGCTGAAGAATCGATTTTGGATCCAAAAGAGATTATATAAGGACGGGTAGGCTATTTGCATTATTCATGAATCAGAGCATCGATCTTCTTGCTAAACGTTGGTATTAAAGCTAGTACATATTTAGAAACGGGATCATCTAAAGACCGTAAACGACCTTAGGTTTTCATCGCAGATAAGTAAAACGCAAACATCATCCAACAACTAGACGTACGTCGATGTGCCACCGGTATATGGTGGAGATTCCACCCATACACAACGTTTTGGGAATATTTTCATTGTCCATACAGCTAAGGAGTTGAATTCCCTGTCTGCTGTTTCCTGATGGCCTTAACCTGGGGGTCTTTAAGCCAAGAGTGAATAAGCTAAATCTAAGCAAGCGAGTATTATCTTCGACTAAATCATCGTTTACCATCAGCCCCCATAGCCAAGTTTCAAACGTTCCATATCGAATCTCTTTCTACAATCGTTAACGCCTTCTATTTGTATAGTCTGACCACGTGACTTAACGTTCAGATGTGTCATTCCCATACATTGATTCGTTTTCTACTAGCGTTATCGATTGTAGATTGTCAACTTGGCTACTGGTGGGTGAGACAGTGGTATACGCAAGCCAGTCAATAATAAAAAAATATCTCTTTGAATTACAATTAACTAGTCTACGATGAGGAACCAGGAAATAACCCGGAGCTAATACATAGCAAAGAAGCAGAATTGTATATTTTACTCAAACCGGGTTAAAAAAATTAAACAGAATAAAACATTTTATTTTCAAGTTTATTTTAAACCAGCTACGACTGAGCTCACACTAGAATGATTACTTATCTTATGTTGTTAGCTGCCCGCATACCAAGACCTCTTCATATAGGATTTATTATAAAGCGAAATATTACGGAAAATTCTAGATATACAGAGCTTTTCTCGTGTCGGCACGAGTTATAGGAAAATAGCTCGTGCTCGGGTTAAAAGATTAGATTCTGAGCAAGGTTGGCAGACTAGAAGCCTAGGGAGCTTCGTACGATCTTATGTGTTGTATTTGTCATTAAATTTATTCCTTGAAGAACTTTTTTACAAAAATATACAACCGACTACAAAAAGGAGGAGGTTCTCAATACGATTGTTTATTTTTTTATGTGTGTTACCGGATTAGATTACCCGAATAAAATTAAACTTGAACAAAACCGGTGAAATGAGAGTGTACCAGGGTGAACTCTACACATCTGCGTATCCCTTTAGAGGGTATCGGCGTGATATTATGTTATGAAATGTACGCCAACATTAAACAGACATGCGATTGCAACAAGCCCGACAGATTTGCCGTTGTTTATTGAAGATTTCTGTTGTATATCTTCGACGTTCCTTATCAGATCTTCAACCAATGCCAATGGGATTCACCTATTAAGAGTTTTGAGGTAGTTAACACGTATAAAAAAGACAGTCGAATTGAGAACCTCCTCCTTTTCGAATTCGGTTAAAAATATGTAAAGGCGGACCTTTAAGATCTTTTATGCATAAAACCTACCAACATTATTTCATACAACATATCCTGCCCACATAACACCAGACACCTCTATCAGAAAATCTTTCAAACACAATTTAGTTATTAAACGCCAGCAGCGGTCTGGAGCCCCTCTAGAAATTCTTCCGCCAATAGTTATTACAGCCATTTGAACTCCCTACACCTTCGCGTAAGATTTTATGAGGCGTGGCTCGTGGCTTCTAATGTGTCTCCTTCAACTTGTGATAGTGACTGCTTTTTGTGACATAATAGCTGTAGAAGGTTATCTTCTTAGCTGAAAATAGGCCAAAGTTAGATAAAAAGCTAGAGCCTCTAGAGCAGGGGTCACCAAATGGTGGACTGCGGTGCGGATTCGGACTGCCGCGCCGGTACATATATATAGGTATTTAGGTACAAATTTAGGTATGTAATTTAATAATTTATCCCGCGCTTTATCTTTACTGCCGTCAATTCGACAACGAACGAATCGTCTCATCAAAATCTTCATTGATATTGTATGTACGGGATGGGCAAAAAATCGTGAACCAACGAAACAGGGCGAAATTTTAGGGTTATTTGTGGAATCTTAATATTTATCTTATCATTTGAATAGTTTTTGTAAATGGTTTTTAGTTTTTTTTGTAAGAAAGAAATTCCTCATATAATTGCCGTCTTTAAGATATGCCTTTGAATTATATCTTATCTCATCGACATGGTTATATTGTAATAACAACTGGATATATAAAAATAACATTGAATTTAATATTGGCCTTATTTGCTAACGATGGATAGGTCTGTGTATCAATTGATGTGACTAGCTAATATTTTAACCAAGACTATATATATATAGAGCTTAACTTATCCAAAATAGTGTAATAAAAAAGTAAAACCTTGGGGTCTTTAAGTCAAGAGTGAATAGGTTTTTTCTAGGCAAGCGTGCTTCACCGTAGACCTCATCATCGCTTAACATCAGGCGAGATAGTGGTCAAACGCGAGCCTATAAAATATATATTAAAAAAAAAAAATTGTTTGTAAAAGGTATTCTCTGAATCTGATGTGGATGGAAGGAGAAAGATAGGACGGTGGATGCGAAACTAAAGGACCGATCAGTGTGGCGACGCTTGGGGGAGACCTATGTCCAGCAGTGGACGTCTTTTTGACCCCCGACAGAAAAAGAGAGGTGTTGCTGTGTATATGTGTATATGTGTGTCTGTCTGTGGCATCGTAGCGTCCAAACGGGTGAACCGATTTTGATTTAGTTTTTTCTTTGAAAGGTCATTTTGTCGAGAGTGTTCTTAGCTATGTTTGAATATAATATAGGTTCAGCCGTTCAAAAGTTATGGGCGTTTCACTATTTGAATCGGGGTGTTTACGCAAGATATCGTGTCATAATTACGTGTTCAATAGATTGCCGCGTGAAGATTGAAGCGTATCTACTCTGTACTAGATAAATTATGTAGCATGAAATAAAAATGTGTCGGGGGTCTTCTAAATGTTGAAATTTTACTTGTGTCGAAATGATGATGATGATGATGACTACAACACAGATTTAACACTTGTACTTTTTTGTTCACCCGTCTACCTAATAGGAAGTTAAAACCCTTTTTAAACTGCGTTTTTTTAACACCAAGAATGCACCATATCCCTATATTTACATGTTTATTTTAACACGTCCCTGACACGTGCATAGTCAGTTTCTCAAACACATGTTTCGCGCATGTTTATTTTCAAGCAAACCGGCTCAAACTTTGTTTTAAAATGAGCAAATCCACATTTAGAATGCAGTTAGTAAATCATTCTGTGTAATTAGTCTTAGGGCGGGTCTTGATGAATGCTTTGAGGTTTTGAGGAACAAGTTATAAGAGTTAGCGGTGTGGTTCCTTCTTGGGAAACTTTGAATGGCAATGTTAAACTATTTTGTTACATAGTGATAAGTGGTGAAATGTGGGTGTTGGTACTTTAGGTACGCTTCTGTCAAACCCTTACCCTTTGGGCAAAATAGGCGTTATGTTATGTTAGGCTTTAAACCCCCGACGGAAAAGGAGGGGTTGTGTGCGTGTATCTGTCTTTGGCATCATAGCTCCTAAACGGATCAACCGATTTTGATCTTGTTTTTTTTTTGTTTGAAAGGAGACTTTATCGAGAGTGTTCTTAGCTATGTTTGATGAAAATCAGTTCAGCCAAAAGGTGTGGACGTTTTACTGTTTGAATCGGGATATTATCACAAGATATCGTGTCATAATTACGTGTTCAATAGATTATCGATCGAAGCGCGTCTACTACTAGTTAAATAAAGTAACATGTAATAAAAATATGCCTACATTTTACTTCTATTGTGTTATGTCTTGTGTGTACAACGTACAAGATACAAGTTAAACTTAAACATTTCCAAAACCCCGGCATTTTTTTTTTATTTAATACTTTTTAAACTACATAATTTATCTAGTAGTAGACACGCTTCGATCAACAATCTATCGAACACGTTATAATGACACGATATCTTGCGAAATCTTGCGACAGGGCCACATTTCCAGTGAACCTATTCCATGAGACTTCCACAGATCCACTCCAGATTTTTCACTAACCCTCATTGCAATGGGCCCGCGTGTTGGATTACGGCATTCCCTCTCACAGAAAGGAGGCCTGTGTCCCAGCAGTGGGAACATTAAAAAGGCTGATGATGATGATAAATTACTCCAGATATAAAGATAAAAATAAAACTTGACATCTAAAGCTTAGGACCGCAAACAGATAAAATATAGCAACCAACTGTTCCGAAAATCAAAACACTTCACACTTATTTTTTATTATTTACCCAACCATTAAGAGATTTCAATCTCTTCAAAAGTATTTGTCAAATCATTCAAGTTGATCCTAGATAAAGATGCAATAAAAGTGGTTTTTAACCGACTTCAAAAAAAGGAGGAGGTTCTCAATTCGTCGGAATCTTTTTTTTTTAATGTATTTTCCCCGATTACTGTAAGACGCCTGGACCGATTTGGAAAATTCTTCGTTTGTATGAAAGGGTATATATACTTCCCAGTTGGTCCCATAGTCAACAGGTCAGGATTTGATGATGGGATCTTGGAGAAATCGAGGGAACTCCTCAAATATTATAGGCATACATATAGCGATTTTGGTATTTTTATCAACAATGCAATCATCTGCACTCAGAAAGTAACATTTGGTGAAGTGGAACTGGTGAAGAAGACCACAGATGGTCAATAGAATTCCTTAATTCTAAGTATGTCATGGGTTATAAGATATCTCGAATAGTTTAACGACTATGATGAAGCAAATACTTATAAATACATAGTGCTGATGAAACTGATCTGATGATGAAGCCGGCAGGTAGGCACTGGTACTCCGAAATAAAACAATATATCCTAGTCGTGTATGGGCTTATTGGAATCGTCATGAGATGTACTTTGGCTATATATGAATTTTATGGCAATTGGAATTACCTATCAAAACCAAAAAGAGATAAATAAAAAACTTTTTAACAAAAAATCAAACCTACTTCCAAAAAAACACAGCAAAACGAAAAATAACTTTCTTTTCCGAAGTCGGTGTCGAAACACTGAAAACAATAGGTACCAAAGACACCGACTTCGGAAAAGAAAGTTATTTTTCGTTTTGCAGTGTTTTTTTGGAAGTCAGTTTGATTTTTTTTTAAAAAGTTTTTACACTTCAAATTTATGTTATTACTGGCAGATGTATACAAGTCATATACATCTGTCCCTTACACACACTCAAAATAACCTTACTCTAAGAGCTTATGGTCACCCCCCTGTCAAACCAGCTGACAAAAAAGCTGGTATTGTTTCACGTTTCACACTTGAGTCGGGTCGATCTTCAAAGTTAAGCAGCGCTTGCCGAGGTCGGTGCGTGTATGGGGGACCATTCATTACATACCAACTCTTCCGTTTCTCAGAAAACACGTTAACCAGTTTGGCCATGAGCTATAGTGTTACTCACTGTGGTAAGTTGGTCAGGTAAGTAGTCGCCTCCATGTAAAAAACTAGAATTCCGCTGCATCCAATTAGACTGGAAGCCGACCTCAACATAGGAAAAGGCTAGTTATTTTTTTTTGTATGTTTTGCCTTAGAGCTAATTTGTGTTTGTTCATGTTCTGTTACAGTTGGCAATAAATGTTTTCTTTTAATTATTCCCCGTCCTTAATTTGTTTTTCTTTCTTTTGACTGAGTCGCTTCAGCTCATACCTTCCGCCATGGTAGCGCCATTGTTTACCGACGTCTCTGTTTAGCTGGGACGAAACTTATCTTGTTTGTCTGATGAATTATCTTCAGTCTACGCAAATGGTTTGACTTATAGATAGCTATCGTTTAGTTTGATTCTAATACGGTGGTCTTTGAGAGATGCTTGATACTTACCTACTTTTATTCAGAATCCATTGTAGCCAGCAATACTGGGCAAAGCTAACCGAATTAATGAAAAAAATGAAAAAAAAAACATAATTTCATTTTTTTTTGTTTTATTATCAGTAGTGAATTCGTTATGCCTCATCTACTTACCTACAGTAGCTTTTTCAGAATATTTTATGCATGCGCCAGCTCAGGAACGAAATATTTGCCCGATGTTAAGTAAGTTTCCTAAAAAAAAATTAACTATAAAACAGTATTTTTTTTAATACCAATGGCAAACTCGGTTAGCTACATACTACAGTTATAATAATTTTTAAAATACTTAAGTTCTTGTTAAATGTAGTTAAGTATTCTAAAGAACGCTGTTAAACTTTTAATGCGCCAGCACTGGAACCAAATATTTTTTCCAGATCCTTAAGTACCTAACAATCTACCTTTTTCGGTAAAAAGTTCTTACATTTTATAATTTAAAGTAAGTAGGTACCTAACTAAAAAAGGAGGCTGTTACCTGTTTGGACAGTGTAGTATCCAGTTAATGGGGAATGTAGTTGTTTACCTGGATCACAGGTCACAACAGTAGCACGTTATATTCAATCAATTTAATTAGATATTATATCGGCTCCTTGCCACCACCGGTCACACACACTTCACCGCTTCGCCCGCTCATAACACAGCGCGTCCGCCGCGTCTAGAGTCGTGCCGTGTGCGCAGGAGACGACAGATATATGCATCTCTTTCTCGCATATACTACATCCCTTCCTTACTGTTTAGATTGTATTCTTTTTTAAGATATAATAAAACAACGATTTTATCAATCAGCTTTATTTCCACATAGTTACCTATAATCATCACTTTAAACATCACAAGCATCTTCATCATCATCATCATCCTTTTTACTTTTAATTTCTTCTTAGCTTCCAAGTTTAATTTTTTCCGTTATGCATTCCATGCATACGAAACAACTTCCTTCGCTTCCTATTTGTATACTTTTTCTTTTTATATATATTTTTTTTTCATCCACGGACGCGTCCTTATTTATTGACGGCTTCACCATCCATTACCTGCCACTCCCCATCTATTTTCTTTAAGTGCATCAGGTTCCTTCTCAGTCGCTGTCCTGTTTCATTATTTTCGATTTCTATATCCCCTCCTTTACATGATCTTACCGTATGAGGTGTTGGTTCAAAATTTGGAGAGAGTTTGTTTGTTCTGTGCATATTTTTTATATACACCTCATCTCCTGCCTGTAAAACTCCTTCTCGAGCTTTTCTTTTCTGATCCGCGTACTCTTTTCCTTTTTCCTTCTGGAGTTTGTCCCTATCTCTTACGTCTTGGTCCCTATAGATATACTCAAATGTATCTATCATTGGAATCTTGTCATTAAATTTGCGTTGAAAAAACAATTCCGCTGGCGTTTTCCCCGTGGTTATATGCGGTGTGCCATTATACATAGTAAGATAGTCAAGAAGGGATTCTTTCCAATTCTTTTTTTCAATTTGACTTATCTTTAAGCGCTTGACTATGTCCCGGTTCTGCCTTTCCACCTCCCCATTTTGTTGCGGCCAATATGGGATCGTGTTGAACAAATGTATGTTGTTATTACGACAGAAATCCTTAAATTCCTGGCTAACGAATTGTTTGCCGTTATCGGCCGTAATTGTGACTGGACATCCTAATCGACTGAACATCTCTCTCAAAATTGCTATTACGGCTTTACTAGATATATCGCGGCAGGCCTTAATCTCTTTGTATCTCGAATAATAGTCTATTATCACCAGCAGATAGTCCCCAGATGGCAAGGGACCTAGAAGGTCGATTGCGGTATCAACCCACGGTTGTGTTGGCAATTCCCGTCGTTTCATTGGATTCGGGGCGTTCGGTGCAGATACCAGAGTACAGCCTTTGCAGGCTTTAACTAGTTTCTCGACATCATTATCGTATCTAGGCCACCAGACCTTGGTTCGAAGTCGGGATTTCATGGCCACAACTCCGGGATGCCCTTCATGCGCAGCATCTAAAACTTTCTGACGTAGTAGTTTCGGTACAACTATTTTTGTACCCCTCAAAAGGATATCACCACAGAAACATAACTCATTTTCAAAAATTTTGTAGTTTTTGACATCTTCGTCCCATTTGGAGTTGTATACACCTTCTCTTACTTTTTGTATGTCTGGATCCTGTCTAGAATGAGCTTCAATCTCTCCCAGCGACACCGCTACGGGTTTTATTTGTTGTACTATGTTGTGTACATAATCTGTACTTCCGTTAATGTTGTTAGGTCCGTCGAGATTTTTACAAAGTCTTGAAAGGGAGTCAGCAATGTTGTTCTTTCCAGGGCGATAAGTGATTTGGTAGTCGTAAGATTGAAGTCTCAATACCCACCGTTCGATGCGAGCACACGGCTTTGCTTTCGGTCCAAATATCACTTCTAAGGGCTTGTGATCGGTTATGAGTTGGAATTGCTTTCCATACAAAAACATGTGGAAGTGTTCCACGGCCCAAACGAGAGCCAAGGCTTCTTTTTCGGTTTGGCAGTACCGTCGCTCGCAATCGGTCAAAGTTTTGTTCCCATACGCGATTATGCGTGGCCCTGATTCATTGATTTGAATTAATACTGCACCTAGCCCTACGGGACTGGCGTCGGCAAATACCAATGTCTTCTCCTTGACGTTGTAATAACCTAAATTCGGTATTTCGCTCAAAGCAGTCTTAAGTGTTTTAAATGCTGTCTCCTGATTTTCTTTCCACAGCTCACTTATATCAGCGTTTCTCCCCGTTTTACGTCTTAACAATTCTTTAAGAGGTTCTGTGATAGTAGCCATGTTAGGTATCCACTTACCCACATAATTCACAAGTCCCATGAAGCTTTGCAGTTCTGAAACTGTGCGGGGTTCTCTGAAGTCCTTAATAGTTGATATGTATTTGTCCAGTGGTCTTATCCCTTTCTGGGAAAGTTCGTGGCCTAAAAACTGGACTTTATGCACATTGTAGATACATTTCTCTTCTTTCAGGACAACGTCGTGCTCCTTGAGGACTTCTAGTACCTTTTGTAGTCTAACATCATGTTCATTTTGGTCTTCGCTAAAAATTAAAATGTCATCAATGAAATTAACGACTCCCTCACATCCAATTAAAATGCGTTCGAGAGTCTTTTGGAATATCTCCGGAGCGCATGTAATCCCAAACATTAATCTTTTATAACGATATAATCCTTTTCCCGATATAAAAGTTGTAATATCTCGCGAATCAGGATGGAGTTCAAGCTGATGGAACGCATCTTTAATATCTAGTTTGCTGAAAACTTTAGCTTTCCTGATTTTTGGCAACAGCTGATCCATTGTTGGCAATGGGTGGTTTTCTCGTTTGATAGCCCTATTAGCGCGTCTCATGTCGACACATAGCCTTATATCACCATTTTCTTTTATTATGGGAACTATCGGGGATATCCAATCTGAGGGTCCATGGACCTTTTCAATGATGTCCTTATCAAGTAGCTCTGCAATTTTTTGTTCAACTTTTGCTTCTAGTGGAATTGGGATTCTTCTGTATGGCTGCGCTATGGGCTTTATCCTGTCATCAACAGGTATTTGTATCAAAATATCTTTGAGTTTAGGGAAAGGTTTGGCTTCAATCTGATTAACGTCTATTCCAATTCTTAAAACTCCAAGGCCGATTGCTGTTTTCCTTCCTAATAAATTTCGTGTGCCTTTGTCCACTACGTAGAAAACTGCATCTTCTGTTCTTCCGGCAAGTTCAATATCAGAGCGAAAAGATCCCAAAAGTCGCAATGGTGTTTCCGAGCCATAAGCGAAAAACATCTTTTTTGGTTCTTTCTCTTCATCAGTTACCCTTACTCCCATGCTTTTCATTTTATCCCATGTCTTGTCCGTGATAAGATTATGCTTACATCCTGAGTCTATCATCATATTTATTTTGGTTCCGCCGACTAAGCAATGTACCATATCATCTCCGTTTATGTTAAATAAATAATCTACTTGACTGGTATCTTCTTCCTCTCCTTCTTCTATGTTTCTTACTTCGTGTGCGTTTGAGGATTTCTTGAATTTTTTTGAAAACTTTTTCTGTGCATTATCTGTTTTAGTGTCTTCATGTCTTCTTTTCAAAATTTGACTTTTACATTGTAATTTGAAATGACCTATTTTTCCGCATTTAAGACATTTCTTGCCTCTGGCGGGACAATTTTCATTGTTTGAAAAGTGCCCCCAGCTGCCGCATCGGAAGCATTCCTTTGTTTTAGTTGGTCCTTTGGACTTGTCTTCTATTTTGTTAACCCCTAGTGTTGTACTTCCTTCTTTGCCCTTAAACTCTTCTAACTGTCTTTGTATTGCTTCTAAGGCATTAGCTTCCGAAATAATATTGTCAATTGTCATGTTGTCTCCCGCTTTAAGTATTTTTTTCCGTAGATCTTCTGATGCGCATCTTTCTGTTATTTGATCAATTAAATGGTCCTCTACATTGTCAAACTGACATTTGGTGGCTTGTTGCCGAAGTCTCACTAAAAACTTTTCAAATTTCTCATTCGCATCTTGCTTCATTTGTCTGAAGGTATGTCGTTCAAATCTTTTGTTCTGCTTTGGTACAAAATAATTGTCCAGTTTTTGAATTGCAATCTGGAACACATCCTGGTCAGCAGAATCCTCCGAGGCGGCATCTGCCCCTGGTATATTAAAAAATATTTCCTGTAGCTCGGTTCCTCCCCAGTGCAGTAAACTGGCCCGTTTCTTCGCAGCAGTTTTAATCCCTGCAGCTTCCAAATATATATATAAACTCCTCTTCCATCGCTCCCATCTCGTGCCTACGGAGTTAGTATCTCCATCACAGTCAAACTTTTCGAGTGACAGCGTCGTCATAGTGGCTCCTTGTTGACAAGCAAACATAGACTGTAGCAGCAGACTAAACAGGCGTCATCTGTTTTAACCCCACTCAGTCACCATCACTTCGCTTCAAACTTCAAAATACTATTTTTTTTTCTTTTTTTTTTTCCTCGGTATTACAGTCATCATCTGCATACCTACTTTTTAGTCATAATAGCCATCACGCTCTACGACAATCTGCATCATTTTCTATTACGTAGGTAGGAATTTTATTTAACTTGTATTGAGCATCTGCGCAAGATTTTTTTCGATTTATATAGAATAATTAGGATTGAATAAAAATCTGTGATAAAAATAAATATAACTCTATATTGACTGGACTATTCCTCCTTGACTGGACTAGACCTCTTTGACTGGACAAGCCCACCTTGACTGGACTATGAGTCCATAATATAGAGAGATATTGATTCATTCATGTCGTACGACACATGCATAGACACATTAATACCATTAATGCCTAATAATATTAAGTAGGTACATCGCGGCGTCGTAATTGTCGTACGTATCGTCATTTAGGTACTTATTGCGCGCGGTTTGTTACTCCGCGAATAAAATACTCCTAAAACTAAAGATTCACAACTTATATCGCAACAACATGTTCCGTGTGGAGGTAGAACACGAGATACGGATAAGTAACAGCCGTTTTAATGTGTCGTCGAAATAAACATATATGCACATTCATTCTTAAAATTGCAGGTGTTTAATACTGATTTGGATTTATTTGAGCCGTCGAACCGCGCCCAAACAATCCCTTAAAAGCTACCCAATTGTAAATAACATAAGGTTCAAAATCCAACACAGTTTCTCAAAACATCGCCAACACCAAAATTTCAATTATTATTATATTTTTAGGTTACTTGCTGTGGCGTTTCAAATAACCAAATAGATACTTAGGTACCACGATAATAAGCTAGTTTTAACTATAACGGCAGCTCGCTCCAAGCGAAGCGGGGCGCCGCCGCGCCGGCGCGTGTCGTATGTACATACCTACTCCTGCGCGAGTTCTTGGGAACATTCGGCGGGTAGTAGCTTACGCCAAATACCTAATTAGTATAGTAATTCTTTATTTTTTTACATTACATTGAATTATTGATGATTTCCCCCGTGAACTTGATTAAGAGACTCGTAATTTACGTTCAACCTAGCCACAGTAACCTCAATCCCTTCACCATTGTTTCACCTTAACAGTATGGATTGTATACCTAGATTATTCCAGCTTAGCAAATTAAACCTCATCTGTATTCCCTTTTTAAACACAGAAAAAGAAATATTTTAATGTTTAGGTACCCATTGCTTTCTAGGTTATAAATATGACAGTGATTACTTACCGGTTTAACCCGTCGCCAAAATGTAGTATCCAGTTAATGGGGAATGTAGTTGTTTACCTGGATCACAGGTCACAACAGTAGCACGTTATATTCAATCAATTTAATTAGATATTATATCGGCTCCTTGCCACCACCGGTCACACACACTTCACCGCTTCGCCCGCTCATAACACAGCGCGTCCGCCGCGTCTAGAGTCGTGCCGTGTGCGCAGGAGACGACAGATATATGCATCTCTTTCTCGCATATACTACAGACAGCTTAATTAAAACTATTGACACAGGGAAAGGCAAAACCTCAGTAGCGGTCTGTGCCCCGAATTACGACAAAATAGGCTTTGTGGATACAATCTATCTTGTGATCAAACTATGGGTTATTTACTGATGGGAACAACAAACAAATACCGACACGGTAAAGTAACTAATTCTAAGAAAACCTCACCGGGTGTGACGACTGCGGTGGTCGGAATTCTTCGATTCTCGTTACTTCATCAATATTACAGTCTTGTTAATTGCCAAACTGGTACGAATTCTTAAGAAATGTTTAAGTAAATAATTGTTTATTGCACAGTGCACAGGTGCACACATCGTCTAACAAAGTAGGTATCGTGTGTATTGGGTGCATGCAGTTACTGGCAATTTAGAAGTTCTGTTTTTTAAAGAGAATATTCAAAGAAGATAGGTTTAATTAAACCTCATCAAGTATCTACGAGGAATGACGACCAAGTAGTTACGAACTAATGAGGTTTGGTTAACATTACCAGCTTTCTTTTATGAACTTACTAGCTGACCCGGCAAACTTTGTTTTGCCATAAAAACACCAAACATTCATCTACCCTACCTACCCTACCCTAACAACCCTACACTACCTACCCTACCCTACCTACCCTACACTACCTACCCTACACTACCTACCCTACACTACCTATCCTACACTACCTACCCTACCCTACCGACCCTACCTACCCTACCTACCCTACCTACCCTACCTACCCTACCCTACCCTACCTTACCTACCTTACCCTACCTACCCTACCTACCCTACCTACCCTACCTACCCTACCTACCCTACCCTACCTACCCTACCCTACCTACCCTACCCTACCTACCCTACCCTACCTACCCTACCCTACCTACCCTACCCTACCTACCCTACCCTACCCTACCTACCCTACCCTACCCTACCTACCCTACCCTACCCTACCTACCCTACACTACCTGCCCTACCCTACACTACCTACCCTACCCTACCTACATACCTACCCTACCCTACCTACATACCTACCCTACCTACCCTACCCTACTTACCCTACCCTACCCTAAACGGGATAAAAAATCCTATGTCCTTCTCCTGGCTCTAAACTACCTCCCTGCCAATTTTCAGCTAAATCGGTTCAGCCGTTCTTGAGTTATAAGTGAAGTAACTAACACGACTTTCTTTTATATATATAGATATACGGTATCGTGCAACACACAAAAAAATTAACATGAATTAATAAAAACTTGTTTTACGGGTTTCTAAATTATATTACAAATTCTTAGGAGAAAGCCATATTAAATGATGGCAAATTGCAATAACCTTAACAAAATAGTCGCAAATCTAACTCTAAGTGTCCTTCCCAGCGGAGATCTTTTGCCTACAGTTCTTATCCATTCAAGGGACATCTCAACAATGCCCAGCATCCCCCAAAACCCTCAGCCCTTACAAATTACGCCATAACATTAAAATAATAACCCCCATTAAGAATTCTGCCAAGCTAGCCTTCCCCATGGTCTGTAAACATTATCCCATGACATTGATGTATCCGTTCAGAACTGGGGCGGTTGGAAACCCCTGGAGAAGTATTCCCACGTATATTTGATTTATTTCCGTATAGTACTAATATATGATAGTCTGATACTTTTGGTGGAACTAGATTTGTTTGTTAAAGAAGACATATAATATAAAGGTATACTAAAGGAAATTGTCTTTGGATGGAATATACTTACCTCATATTTTTTCCAAGATGGTGATTTAATTTTTTACAAGAACTAAGTGCTCGTTCACACAGAGGTCCGTTTTACAGGTCCGCTTTATCGTATACGTTTTTATTCGGCGCTGACGTGTGTAGTTGTATGAGTGAGTTCACACACACAACAGATTTAAAATACTGTTACGTTTTGTTTGAAAGTTGGTGATACACTGACTAAATGTGGTGTAAACATTACCCCCAGTAGAGACGGATTCGTTAAAGCCGATCCTGGAAATACTGATATGTTCTGTGTGAACGTACCCTTAGTCAAACTGATTTGTAGGTTATTCTTATTACCACTTAGCCTAAGATTAATTATAAAGTACCTAAATAATGCTTATCATCAACATCATAGCAGGTCACTGCTAGACTAACGACTGATTTTTTGTAAAGAATTTGAAGTTGAGTAGGTACCTATTTGTTGAATTTCTACTTTAGTCAGACATCGGTTAAACAGGGTTTGACACGTTCTTAACTCTAAAATTCCTATTCAATTCAGGCACCAGCTAATATTCATTCAAATTCATATTTATCTCCTATAAAAAAGTCGAGATCTAAACTTATACAGTAACTAAGTAAAATCTCAAGTAGATCGGTATTGAAATAGCAAACTATTTACTCACAAATAATCCTTACAGCATTTTTTCTTCATTGTTGTTTTTATTTAGTATTGATCACCAGCTCTTGCTCTTAGTATAACTAAAATCCAAATCACTAAATCTAAAATAATACATCTTAAAACCTCTCCATATACTAGCCCATTTTCAACAAAATTACGCATACCCAAGGTACCAACTAACGTTCACATTACACTTTGTCAGACTGTGTACCAACTATAGTATCAAACTTGATAAAATTTCCAGTGTGTTACTATTAAAATACCTTACACACGGTACCAACTAATTAATATAGGTACACACAACACTGTGTCAGTCTGTGGCCCAACTATAAGTAACACACTTGAAATTTTAAACCTAATTTAGTGTTACTGGCCACTTCAAAGGCTGGCTAGCATACTGTGATTGTTTACTCTGGAACGTTAATATTTTATGCTGTGGCCCGAGGCTCGATGGTCGGGTATTTTCACTATGTATTTTCGGGATGTTACGGCTGATTTTTTGGGAGCTGTTTAAAGATGAAATATATTAATATAGGTACTTTAATATTAAATCGCCAATATTCATCGAAGGGATCAGAGGTGTACAGTACAACTATTTTCTTAATCACATCATCAGCCTATTAATGTTCCCACTGCTGGGACACAGGCCTCCTCTCTGTGAGAGAGAATGGGCCGTAATCCACCACGCGGGCCCAGTGCGGGTTGGTGGATGACACATGTCTTCGAATTTTTGGTTCTAGGACATGCCGGTTTCCTCACGATGTTTTCCTTCACCGTTTTGAGAGCAGCGGTGATGAAATAATTTACACAAAGTAAAGCGCCTGCCTGGGCTCGAACCCACGACCTACAACTTGTAAGTCGCGGCCGATACCACTGGGCCACCACTGCTCTTAATGTAGCTCGGCAATAATCGCATTTCCGAATATATTCGAATGCAAATTTCCATGGCCATCAATTATTAAATGTATCCTGTATAATAATTTGAATTCAGAACTAAGTACTTCATTGTTGATTTGTTTTCCGTGTGATCTATATAGATCTGTAAAACTTTTTTCCTTTAGCAGCTTTTCTCCCATTTTTTTAATAAATTATACTAAGTTAATAGAGTATTAACAACTCTATATATTTCCAAGTGGATTGAGAGCGTCCGGTCTGCACCATGTGCAAAGGGAACTGATTTGAACTGATAGAAATCCGACGACTGACGAAACACGAAGTTTGCCGAGGGACATTAAGAAAATAGTTGTCCTATACTTACAGTGCACATTTTGTTACTTATGTTCTAAGTCATGTGTAGGTAATAGAAGGAGAGCCTAGTGCCATCATCCGGGCTAAAATACAGTACAGACTCGGAGCCGTTACTGAGGTAGAAAAACTAAACAACACTTTGTTCGACTCGGAAGTTGAACCCAGAACCACAAGACCACCAAGGCAGGCACTGGAGGAATTTATACAGGAGCAAAGATAATCTCCTCCAGTTTGATGCTAAGATTTTTTTTCATCAGGAAAATCAGAAGTATCCGGATCGGCTGGCGCTTGTTATTTTTCGTATTTTTTCGGCAACAATGAGAATTCGCCGGAAGGTGTAGAAGTATGTTCGACGCTTTCGGAAATAAACTAGTGGCTGTCAGTGTCCTCAGTTGACTGGCTACGGATACCCGGAGGCCAATTAGACCAAGAGTACATGGGATTGTCTCTAAATAAAAATTTCATATTAATAGTACATTAAGCTACTTGCCTGACTATCCGAAAAAATGTGTCATTCATATTTCATAGATTTAATATCAACTCTTGCCGTTGCCATGGCAAAAACTAACTCCACCTGCACGATCCTTACATACTACTTTCGTTAATAATAATACATTTGGTCACGCCTTTATGAAACATATCACGAATAAAGAAAATTAAATTAAAAGGAACCAAATAAAAAGTAATAAAGCAAATTATGAATATTACATAAACATCCATGCAATACCTATTCTATAGTTTTCTAAACCTATCTAAAGAATCAAGAAACCCTCCAGTTTCATAGAAATAAAACCCTAAAATCAGGCAGTATTATTATTTTCACCCTCGTAAACTGATACAGCCTTTGTTTCGGCATGATCATAATAAAAAAGTTTTTCTATCAATGAACTCTCACTCAGGAAATAAAGACCGATTTGTAGTTTACAAACTGAAAGTAGTTTACATTTACGGCTTTTAGGGTTCCGTACTCAGTTGTGCCGATGGAACCTTTATTACTACAATAAACCAAACAAACAAAACTTTTGTTGTGTTACTGTTTTAACTATAATTGGTAGTCAATTGATAGAGAGCAAAGAAGAGAAGAATAGATTAGATAAAATATTAGTGTTATGTCGATCTATCCTTGCATATCGTAGCAGGTGTCAGTGGGTGTTCTGCAGTTTCTGCTTACGTCTATGGGCAAATGGCGTGATTTTAAGTATGTGCATGTACGTAAATAGGCACATATGTAAAAATCAAAGATAACCTCAGAGTAACTCTAGAAAATAAAAGGATTATTTCAACGGTTTAAGTTCCGGATCTCTCTTGTTACAGACGGAACCCTTGAGTGGGCGAGTTCGACACGCTCTTGATCAGTTTTATTATTATAGTTGGGCTTTCAGAAGTGGAACTGACAGTTATTGGGACGAGTTCTGTTGTGTTCAGACTGTATTATCTTGGCACTAACCTTTAAGTGTGGCTGTCTTTTATTCGTAGATAAAATCAGGGAGAGTTGAATGGGAACTGACAAATTATGTTGCGCTAAAGCTTTAGACGAATGCGGCGGTCAATGTGGCGGCACTTGGGGGAGATCTATGTCCAGCAGTGGACGTCTTTCGACTGAAATGGTGATGATGAAAGCTTTTGAACAACTCTTAGATTTTGATGTCGCTTTAGAATGTAGTTTTACGTCACTCCAGACAGAGTGATATTTGTTCTATTGGCTATAGCGCGTCGCTCGGTAGATTCAGCACGAGTAATTTAGCCAGTTTGTCTAGGGTCTACAGTAATGGTACTTAGCTGAACTAGTTCAACACTTAACTGGTACATATTTCGAACTTATCTTGAAGAATCATTGCTTTAGTCGTAAAATCTTAAGCGTGCAAAAGAAGCAATTACTTGAACAAGATCTAGAAAACCAGCTTTCACAAACTAGTTATTTATTTAATTAGGAACTATCGAAATATCTAATACAAGTGGCAATATATCAATAATAACGATTGCCAAAAACCGACTTTAAAAATAAAACACTATACTACCCACACTAACACATTGATTTTGACACCGACTTCCGAAGTCTTTTCTTTTTTTAGTTTTGGTACCTTAAATTACCATGAAAATCATTATTAGCCAGATGGCTTCTCATTACAATTCCAACAAGACTAAATACGACTGGGATACATTGTTTTATTACGGAGCGCCGCGCGCCGGTCCCTACCTTCCGGCTTCATGACCAGATCAGTTCGATGGTACCATTTTCATTAGAACCATTTATTTAAATTTGCTTCATCACAGTCATTGAACTATCCGAGATATCTCATACCCAAAACATACTTAATATTAAGAAGTTCCAGTGGTCACTGTGGTCTTCTTCATCAGTTCCACTTCACCAAATTATACTTTCTGAATGCAAAGGCTTACCATGTTGATGAAAATACCAAAATGGCTATATCTCGATTTCCATGGGATCCCGTCATTAGATCCTGACTTTGTGACAATGGGACCACCTCGAGAGTACAGCCTTTCAAACAAAAAAAAAAATTCAAAATCGTTCCTTATTTGTCGGAGTAAACAGTGAACATACAGAAAAAAAAAACAAAAACAACAGGCAAACAAAACGGCCTCCCATTTTTGGAAAGTCGGTTAAAATAGTATTGACATGCTCTGCCTATGTCAGGTGGCCAATCCCAAACAAACATTTTGACTTTATGACAATCGTTATCGCTGAAATATTTCAATTCGCCTAGAGACTCTTGTCTGTCTAAATAAATTATTAAAGGAATTTAAAATTCCCTTTCTAATTTGCCAAAGCAAAAAATTCTGAACATTTTTCCGGCTACCATTTCACGGATACCAAATTGATATAATGAAAGCGACATTTCTATCCCTTACTCCGTACGGCCCATGGGAGCCGATAGAAGATATCCGAAAGTGACAAATTACGATGGGAAAGGACATAAATAATAGGATTTGTGTGCCAGTGACGGGCCATGAAAATTGTGTATTGATTTGGTAGTTGTATTCACATTTTTTGTGTGTTATTGTTGCGTAAACACAGTGGATTTGTGGTTAAAGTAAGTGGTATTTAAAGTGTATTGCAAAGCATCTGAAGCATTATTAGCTAAACAAAAGTTCTTGATCGAACTTGTGTCAAAGATACCTGAATGTATTGAAAAGATTAAAAAAAAACTATTAATATGTGCGCAATGACATTTTTTGCCTTGAACTATCCGTCCAAAGTTGGGGCTAAAGTTGGTGCAGGCTATTGCTATGAAATCTTGGACATGTTCACGATGTAAGAATCAACGGCAGTAAAGACAACGCTCGGGAAAATTATTACTTTACGTTCTCAAGTAAAACAAGTACTCGTAAATTGTTTTGTACTGTTTTCTTAAGTTCTACATAATGTAGGTAGGTGGTAGGTGTACTGTGGTGGCCTACAGCACACAAAGGTACTAACCGAAGTGTGGCGAGCCTTATAAATAGCATTTTAACGTCACAATTGCTGTTATTTCTCTAGCACCAATCCACTTAAAAAACAGAAATACACTATCCTTCTTTGAGGCAAAAACTAGTATTATAACCCAGACGAACCTTTAAGGCTCCCACAAACAGGTGTGACGAAAATGAGACACGAATGTAACGATTTCATAGAAAGTGTTCACTATTCGTATAAATAGTTGTCGCATTGATGTTGCTTCTCACGTCGCACCTGTCTATGATAACCTTTTCACATAATAATATGAATACAGAAATCTCTGCCTAAATTCCCCAAACAAAACTCTATTACAATTATTTTCCGTATGATCAATATTGTGGCTTCATGGCGCCCCGAGGCGCCTGTTTAACATACGTTTCCTTAGCGTACTGGCGTATCGTTCTAACAAGCGATGATACGCATATTTGATTAGCTATACATTAGCTTATGTCTGTTTGTTCTAGGAATAATATCGTGTGTTCTACTTCGTTTATTAGTTGTTATGGTGACGCTCATTAAGGAATAAGTGAGGAGAGAAGGGTTATTTCGTACGGAGTTAAACGTGCTGCCCAGTGCCCAGATAAGTGTCCTAGGTCCGATCCTTAGAATTTACAAAGTAATTTTAGGTGTTTTTCATTAGGAAGATGCAGCCCGTAATCTATTTGTGCCCCTTTAATAGTACACGGCACACGGTTTTTGAAACGAGATTATTTATGCATCACAAATTGCACACAAGTTAAGAGGTTTTGGGGATCCTCGCGAAGGTGAGACGGCCCTTCACACCAGAACAGTTGCTCAACTTGTATCAAGCGCAAGTTCGATCATGCATGGAGTACTGCTCTCACCTCTGGGACGGATCTGCTAGACATACTGTTGTTATAGCATTGTCGTTTCGCATCCGTCTGGGGGATCCTCGTTTGTAAATGTTCATTTTGTTGTTAGAGCCTTTTAAAAAAATTATGTTTTCACGTCGACATTTTCAACGCCAAACTATTCGCACGTTTTGACGAGAGGTTTATAAATATTTCAGAGGTGTGCGTCACCAAGCCTAAAATTCAAACAACCTTTTAGACTAGATTGAAAACAAAAACAAGTGTGGGGTTGGGAAAAATTTTCACAAATATAACATCACGTCTGTATTCTCCATAGGGTTAGGCAGTGGTGTACCTATTACACCTACTTTTCGCCAGTTAATATGGCGAGAGAGAGCCCATAGTCATCGACCGGGCACAAGTCCAGACTATTACAGAGAAATTTCGGAAAAACCCAAATAAACTCAGCCGGACCCGGGAATCGCACCCAAGACCTCAATTGGGACAACAACAAGGCAAAAAAAAATCGTAAGAATTTCATCATCCATGATGAAATGTTATCGGTCATTATGAAATTCTTCGTCAAGTACTGAAAAATATAACTCTGCATACTGTGCTCCGCAGTTGTGAATAAACCCCGGTTCATTACCGTTGGCATTCATAGGGTTGTATCGCCATGTGTGCTTCATAAATTGTCAATTAAAAGGAGATAATCGTTTTTCTTTAAAACGTAGCACAAGGCCGTAATATGCCTCTCTAGTAATGAAACGCATGTTGATTTGTTCTTTATGATCTCTAGGTTACATTGGCATATTCAGTACTACCTTGTCTAATTGACTCCCGGAAATAGTCTTCGCAGTGGTCAAGCGCTATATACGTGCGTTCCTTGTCTGAGAAATATACTTAATGAGTAAAACAGTCTGGCATAACCATTATGCTTCAGAATCACAAAGAGGGGGGCATTAATAGAAGGATCGTCGAGCACCTCGGGTGTGTCTGGCGCACCTGAGCTTGCAAGGAATCTTTACAACTTGTCTGACTAACTTATCAAGTTTGAGATAGTAGACTTACAATTGAAGACGTTTTCGGTAAAAACAATCCATTTCGAATCTGCGAAGAAATGCGAGAAGCACAGTTCTGGACGATGTGTGGCAATGCTTGGGGAGGTCATGTTCAGTTGTGGCCGTCTTTCGGCTGAAATGATGATGATGATTTTGATCACTTTCAGAGAACAGTTGAATATATATAGGTATCTGCTTAAGAGGGCAAGCAGGTTGTGGGTTGTCAAGTTGTGGGTTGGAGGTTGTTGGTGGGTGTAAATTTTTTATATACCTACTAATTTATTACGTAAACATAAAGAGCTGAGTTGCCAGCTTGTCGGTTTTTAGGGTTCCGTACCCAAAGGGTAAAAACGGGACCCTATTATTAAGACTCCGCGATCCGTCTGTCTGTCTGTCTGTCCGTCTGTCACCAGGCTATATCTCATGAACCGTGATAGCTAGACAGTTGAAATTTTCACAGATTATTTATTTCTGTTGCCGCTATAACAACAAATACTAAAAACAGAATAAAATAAATATTTAATGCGGGCCCATCCAACAAACGTGATTTTTTTGCCGTTTTTACCGATAATGGTACGGAACCCTTCGTGCGCGAGTCCGACTCGCACTTGGCCGGTTTTTATCGGATTCATTTCGGGAAGTGTGCGATGTAATTGCATTGATCTTATTCCGCCCAGCCCGTTCCATTATCGGACTACCAGACGTACGGCGATGCGCCATCGGTACATGGTGGATATCCCACCCAAACGCACAAAACGTTTTGGGGACACTTTTATTATGCGTACAGCTAAGGAGTAGAATTCCCTGCCGGAGTCTGTGTTTCCAAATAGCTACAACCTAGGGGTCTTTAAGTCAAGAGTGAATTGGTTTTATCTAGGCACGCGTCTTCACCGTCGACCACATCATCGCTAACCATCAGGTGAGATAGTGGTCAAGCGCAAGCCTATAGACAATAAAATAAAAATAAATACTCTAAAAAACATGTGAACTCTTGTTTAAATCTCCGACGCCTACTTATAACATAAGATAAAATAATCATCTCACTTAGGCCATCTCAAAAGGCCAAACCTTTTGTCCATATTTTAAACACACTACACAGTATGTCTCCACAAGCCTGCGTTGTCGGACAATCCCAAACTGATTTGTATTCACCCTCATATGCATATCTCTGTTTTTCCCTTTTCTATCTTTATTTATGAACGCTCCCGCCCTTATCGCGGATTGTGTTGTTATTTCTGAAGTGGGTAGTAAAAATATTATGTTTTAATCGTGGTGGGTAGTTGTTATGTAGTTAGGTATATATGTAGGTATAATCATTGAATGTTGGAGGCTTTTGGTACAATATAGTCGTGTCTGCTTTTGATATTGGCGTTGTTAACAAAATTGAAAATGAGTTGCGCTGATGTGGTAGGCTAAGGTAGCTAGGTCAAGTAATAGGCGGATTCTATAAAAACAACTAACTTTTCCCGTGGTCTCGCTTACATAACCTATTCCACAAGAATCACTCAGAAACACAGTGAACTGCGCATTCACTTGACATCTGGAAATGTATAATTATGTAGGTATTTGCTGTGTTCAGCAATAAAATTTGTATTTGAATCGTGCGTTATTCGAGGCTAAAAATAAGCTTTGCTGAATGCATGTAATAATATAACTTTCTACAAGTAAAAGAGTTTACGTAATCGTCTTTTTATAAAATAATTTAAATTACAAAATATAATTCTATATTTAAAATAGCATCTTTATAACTCGTATAACCAAACTAAATCAATTCCCAATAATATTTTTCTAACTGAAAAACTGAATTAAATTACAATGTTCCAGGAATCCCAAACCAAAAGAACAGATTAGTTTTTAACCAGATTTCCGCTAAAATACACAATTCCAATAATATATAAGAATCAACGCAGATGTTCAGCGTTGATCAAACGTAACAGATGTTTTTTTATGATAATAAATCGCAGTAAAAATATCTAGAATGAAGTATTTTGGTGAGGTATCGATCAAGTACTAAGTAACGCCAACGGCGTCGTCTGGGTGTACCTAAGTCTAAAATTATCCCATAGTTACATAAATTGCATTATCAACGACTAGGATGTGAAGTATCCTATGTCATAATCCAGGCCATGATCTACACGTGTTCCATTACGATCTGTTAAGCCTTTAAATTGTTATTGATTACTGATGACGACGGTTAAAATTCTCATGTTGGCAATCTCAATAGCCAATAGCTATCGACGCGGGAGAAATTATAGTGTACAAGCGTGTGCGCTCTCTCTTCCTGTACTCTTTAATCCGACATGACTCATGATCAGAGATCAAGCATAGGACGTTAGGTGCTTTTCGAGGCACTGGGGTAGCACACTGTAAACTGCCAAACTCTGTGCTGCCACTGGCAAGTGCCAAATGTGTGCCAAATAACAAGTGAGTACGCAAGAGAAACTGAAGAGAATAGTGCTTGAATAAATCTAGACATTAACTAATATAATGTATTATCAAGAAACCAGTCAGCAATATCGTTACTTCGTTTCACCGAAATTAATTATTAGCGTCGAAGTTAATAAAAGTTGCCATAGCAAAGCAAAAAGTTACAGAAAATCCAATCCGACAAACTTAAGATGAAGAATTAACAAAAGTAGTCAGAAATCCCAACGAAAATCTTCGTAAAAAAGAGCTTTTTAATTACGAGTATAAAATTGTTAGAGATAGTTCTTCGAGTTTATTGAGAATAAAAAAGTTTAAGCGTCTTTTTTTATTTTTATTGTTAGGGTCGCGTTTGACCACTATCTCACCTGATGGTAAGCGATAATGTGGTCGACGATGTAAAGTAAAGTAAACGTTTATTTGCATAGATTGTAGGTACAGTAAATAAGATGTGACAGTTAAAACATGTCCACCATATACCGATGAAACGTCGCCGTTCGTCTTGTAGTCCGATGATAGAACGGGCTAGGCGGAATTAAATGGTGCAGTTCCATCGCACACTCCCCGAAATGTAGCCGCTAAAAAACCGACAGGCTGGCAACTTGACAACGATGTTCAAGGCTCTGAAGCCTTGACTCGACCAGTCATATTGACTCTTCTAAGAGTACATAATATAGCACAGGCAATCTTGGCTACAGGATTAGGTCAAATCTACATGAAAAGTGATTGGCTTCAAAATGGAAAAAAAACCCGCCAAGTGCGACTCGGACTCGCGCACGAAGGGTTCCGTACCATTATCGCAAAAAAACGGCAAAAAAATCACGTTTGTTGTATGGGAGCCCCACTTAAATATTTATTTTAAATATTATAATTTATAGCGGCAATAGAAATACATCATCTGTGAAAATTTCAACTGTCTAGCTCTCACGGTACATGAGATACAGCCTGGTGACAGACAGACAGGCAGACCGCGGAGTATTAGTAATAGGGTCCCGTTTTTACCCTTTGGGTACGGAACCCTAAAAATGTACCAACAACGCTCTACGTTCAACGTTCTTAACCGATCAAGAATGCCAAAATTACTTACATGAGGCTACTGCTGAACGTGGGGTCCTGGGCACGAATCCTGGGTCGGACTAAGTGTTACTGTGTATGGAATTCGCATTCCTTCCATCTGGAAAGTCTCAATAGCTGTCTGGATTTGTACTTCTTCTTCTTCTTCTCATATCGATAAACTCAAATTTTGTCTCAACTATTCTCAAATTTTGTCCGACCAGTATGTAGCAATCTGAACAGCTCTGTCATTCGTCACACCCGTCATCTTAGTCTAACCCATTTGTGAACTGTGGCGTGATGTTATATTAGTTGTATGGGATCACTCGACCTTCTGCCTTAAATTTACTGTGTCACATTACTATCACAAAGTCCCCCGCCGCGCCGCATCTGTTCGCGACAAACTCAAAAACTACTGAATGGATTTTCATGTGGTTTTCACTAGTGAGAAACGAGGAAAGTTTTTGTATATAATTTGTCACGGGCGAAGCCGGGGTGGGTCGCTAGTAAATGATAAAATGTTGTTAATTATAAAATAGGATATTGACAATGGCGTAGCTTTATAGGTATTTTGTATTTATTTGGTGCCTGTGGCTTTACTTTTATGGTGACAAAGCTTCCTTTATCCTGGAAGTTCCTTTGTGTCAAAGGGAGTCTTTCAGACGTTTCAGGGAAAAAATGTTGTTTGACGTGATTTCTAGGACATTGGAAGATTTATTTGTTGACCTTACAAAGGTTTAGTAACTTTTAATCTTTATTTAGTAGTTTCTGGATCTTGGTAATAGGTGATGTTTATTCTTTTAGATATTTTTTAACGCCCGACTGAAAAAGAGGGGGTTATAAGTTCGACGTGTGTACCTGTGTATTTGTGTATCTGTCTGTGGCCAAAATCGGTTCAGCCGTCCTAAAGTTATGGGCGTTTTACTGTTTCAATTGGGCTGTTTTCGTAAGATGTCGTGTCATAATTACGTGTTCAATAGATTGTCGATCGAAGCGTGTCTACTACTCGACAAATTATGTAGTATTAAATAAAAATGTGTCGGGCGTTTTTTAAATTTTACTTGTTTGTTACATCCTGGAGAAATTTAAGGAATTCCTTAAATATTATAGGCATACATATAGCGATTTTGGTATTTTCATCAACAATGCAATCATTTACACTCATAAAGTATCATTTGGTGAAGTGGAACTGATGAAGAAGACCACAGAAGGCCACTGGAACTACTTAATGCTAAGTATGTCTCGGATATAAGATATATCGAATAGATAACCGACTATAATGAAGCAAATACTTATAAATAAATAGAACTGATGAAAATGGTACTATTGAAAAGATCTGATGATGAAGCTGGAAGGTCGGCACTGGATATCCGAAATAAAACAACGTAGGTACCCTAGTCGTGTTTGGGCTTATTGCAATCGTCTTAAGATTTACTTTGGCTTTAAATTATTTTAATGTTAATCGTTCAGGTATCTACCAAAACTAAAAATAGATAAATTAAAAACTTGTTAGTAAAAAAAACGAAACGAAAAAAGCTTTTTAACACAAAATCAAACCGGCTTCCAAAAAAAAAAGTACCATAATGCAAAAAATAGCTTTCTTTTCCAAAGTCGGTGTCGAAAAATCGAAAACAATAGAGACACGGACTTCATTCAAATGGACTTCGAACTCACGGACTTCGTTAAAAAGTTTTTTTCGTTAGGGTTTTCGGCGGTTCTTTAATTTTAGATCATCTGCAATAACAAATTGTAAGGCAAGTACCCTCTAATCTTACTAAATAATACCAACATTAATTTAATAAAAAATGTCCGCAGGTGATTTCAATTTTACAGAAAAAAAGAAATCCTTATTAATACATTTCTGGGTTTCTTTTTAATCCCCGCACTTCCTGTCTATCCCTTCTAATTAATTTTTGTCGGAGATATCTTACTGAAACCCTCCTCTTTATGTTGTTATTCAATTCCTATCTCCCCAACTTTTATATTTGGACTCTTATTTTAAGAGTTTTTTTACTTAAGAGAGTGTTCAGTTAATTATTAGATAATTTGCTTCAGGTTTCCTTCCGGGGATTTCTGTTCATAATAATTAACAACATTTAAGTTGGCGTTTGTGTTAATAAAAATTACGTTTTATTTGGTCGGTATTTACAATTTATTAGTTTCCGTTTCCGGTCTTCCGTTCACTTTCACCGTTGATATACTGTGAAGAAATATTGTCTTCCTTATTGATGTAACTTTTTTACAGGTTGATAATAAACTAACAAACGAATGCGTGATGGTTATCAATATGATAAAAGACCCATCCGTCTCATCTCATACACAAAACCAATTAAATTTAACTCTACCATACTGCTCTTTTTGCTGCCCTCATCTCCTGGTTACCTGGGGTCGGCGCAATACGTTTGAATATGCGAGGTAATCTTTTTACAATAAAATAGATGAAAATTGCAAAAATTAAAACGCATCCAAGCGTTCAAAATCCCCAAAGACTCTAGACATTTTATCAACGATAGAGTCGTGGTAGCGAAAGGAATAAAATTATTCATTAAAACAAGCTTTATTCGTATTCTTCTCAGCAAAACCTTTCATTTGAAACCCATATCATGGCAGTGCACAAGAAATAACTAGTCCGCCATCTTGGGCCGTCTTCCACATTGGATTTAGTATGACGTCACCTAACTAACCATGCCTTTTACCGCAAACTAAACGTTTATGCGAAATTGCATCTTAATCGGTGAAGGATAACTGCATTAAAATTCAGTTGCAAGATTTGACCCGAACACACATACATACATTGCAAGTTAAATAAAAGCTTGTAAAAAAGTATGGGCTTTTCAAGTAATATTGAAATGTCATGTGATAAATCCCTTCCATTTTGTCATTTCGATCATCGTCATCGTTGTCATCGAATGACACGTCTTAAAGCCTTTGCTTACGTTAACTATATCGTGTGAACCAACCACACGCAACACAGCCAACAGATTTATTAATTAATCTTACCCTCCAACCTCATGATACTGTAGGAACCTAAGGAACTACTTCTAAAGTAAACATTTTCACTTTTACCGTTCTTGCCGAAGCGGTTTTAAAAGAACAACAGACAGCATGTTAATCCTTACGAGGAAGTTTAACTACTGCAGAAACATTGTTTTAACAAAACTTTTTATGTTACATAGATTGTATAGGCTCAATTTTTATGACTAGCTAGTAAACAGGGTAATCAGTTATTGATTAAAACTAATCAAAGTCAAATAGATTATACAACACTAAGGTATTTGATTTGAGATGAACTTGTAATGTCTCATCTTAACTTATAATAATATGTATTATAAAGATAGAGCCCGATTTTTTTCTCACGTGTAGTGTAATCTCTGGAATCACTACATCTATTTGAAAAAAAAACAAGGGTACATTATTCTAGGTAGATGGTTATTAGTCTATAAATGATTATGACCCAGGCAAAGAAGAAGCGGGCCACTAGTGTTCTATATACTAGATTCATCCTGCCGCTTCGGTCCTATGGCTGTGTAGTTTTTATCGGTGTGATTCTGTCATTTTATTAGTGTGTTTCTATTTCTATCTACATTAATAATTCACATTTGTTCTAAACTAAGGTTATCTATACCAAACCAAACCAGTTTCAGGCGGTTATTAGGTACTTTGAAGTTCCGCACAAATTGGCTAAGACTAAGCCTTAAACTGAGAATTTAATAATTAACCGACCGGTTAAGATTCAGTTGGTTGGATCAAGTCAATGTGGAGTCTTAAGAAGATATTAGGGGTTTATATTAGAAATGCAATTGGTAATTGTTACGTCTGTCTTTAGGATGAATGCCCAATGCACAATTTTTGAGGTCTCCAATAGGTACTTATTTGACAAAGATATCTATTAAGCATTAATTGTTACCCACGGATGTCCCTTAAGTTAAAGGGGAAAATTTACAAGTCCGTGATTAGACCTGTCCTACTTTATGGATCAGAATGTAGGGCTGTGAAAAAGATGGATGAAAAGAGATTGCATGTAGCAGACATGAGAATGTTGAGATGGATGTGCGGAGTGACGAGAATGGATAAAGTGAGAAATAAGTATATTAGAGGCAGTTTAAAATGGCGCCACTGACAGAAAGTTTAAAGGAAACCGTTTGTTTTGGTATGGTCATGTAACGAGGAGTGACGAAACGCATGTTACTAAACGAGTTATGAATATAAATGTGGATGTATGGAGAGGGAGAGGACGGCCAAAGAAAAGATGTCTGGACTGTGTGAGGAGTGATTTAAAAGAAATTGGACTCAGTGATGGCGTCACGGGGGACAGGACGGTATGGAAGAAGAAAATGTGTTGCGCCGACCCCAAGTAACATGGGACAAGGGCAGGAAGATAATGATCTATTAAGCATAACTAAATGCTGTGCTAATGTGTTCAGAAAAGTAACGCGTCAAGAGGCTCTAGATTTGTCTACATTCTAACAGCAGTTACGATTGACAAAAAAGTCCGAAGTGTATGGGATTGATATGCGCTAGCAAAATGTCACATTTCTTCTAAAACATTTTGGTCTTTTGGCAATCGTTCTCGCTGATAGAATGTCACTGTCTGGAGCACAAGGGTTTCACCAACAGCGTATGTCGATCTCATCGACTGCAAGGAAAGCGTTATGTTTTTCGCGCATATCTTGTATTTTTGTGTAATATTCTTTATTACCTCATATCTTTTAAATCACTAGACGGATTTATATAGAGATCGTTAGATAGGTATTGACCGCCCATGTGTTCTTGATAAGTGACGTTAAAAAAACAATTATTGCAGATTTTGGGATCCCAATTTTTTCTTCTTTCAAACCCATCGAGTGGGGTATCAAAATTAAGGGTTTCAAGTGTTGATTACAAAAAATATAAAAAGTAATTCGATATGTTTAAAAGTAATTCGAAAAAATAAGAAAAGTAAAAAGTTGTAAATATTGTAAATAATAAAAGCTGCTTAAGAAGCGAACTAAAAAGATGTAAACAAGAAGAAAATCATGCTGTGCAGTCGGAGGATACGTATGGTTTGGCCAGCACAGCATGATTTTCTCCTTGTTTACATATTTTTGATGATTTTAATTACTTTTTTTTTGACAACCGCAGATTGAGTGTCACTTTTTCTAGGGCCCCATATCGAATCATCAGCAAAAACATGTACCTATAGGTTAAAAATACCTTAACCTAGTAGGAAGGTACTTAGTTTAGGTAGTTATATGGATATCAGACCATCAACTATAAAGCGTATGACCGTATATGTTTACAAAGCTAAAAATTCGCGGCGTTTGACATAAATAATCCGACTGTGCCGATACGCGAGCCGTGATGTATACGTGTTGGACGAAAAAATTGGGCGTTAGTGAGGGTGCGGTACAAGATACAAGAAATAGAGGGTTCGAAGCTAATACCTACCTACCGCACCTACCTGTAAGCATAATCAACCTATAATGCTGTCTGGCAAACTGCTGGTATACGGACATGACTAGCTATGGTGGATATCCACCACGCGGGTAGAGTTGCATCAGTTGATTTGATGTATTACACAAGTCTGAAGTACGAAAGAGGTATCGCAAATTATTTGATAAATCTTGAACTCTTGATTCCTCTCGTTGCCATTCAAAGATACATTGAGTCTACTTATGTATCACTACTAAACATGAAGCTTCAATAATTAAATAGTGTTCACAAAAAACATCCTTTTTGAGGAAACAACGGTTAAAAGTAGGTGTGATGTGTTTATCTATCACATAACATGGCGCAAAAGTACGAATATTTTGCAAGTATGCATGTAACTCGTTGACGTATGTCCACGTCTATCGCAATTAATGTGACTAAATATATACAAAATTCCAGAACTAAAGGCACATACGATTCCACGCGATCTCCTACGATTTTCGCCAGACCGCAATGCGTGAACGATGGCGGTATGATATGAACATAAACAGCGTCAAATTGTGGCACGTTACACGTCAAATAAAGGCCGCCGGATGTCGCATACCGACGCATTTACATGTAATTGGGTTACATTCGTCAGGCGGTAGGAAACCCTTTATTGATATGTTTCGTTATGTTTTTCTAAACAAAAACGTTTGCAGTTACAAGCGCAGGACGTCTTCTTGAAGAGCAGTGGTGGCCCAGTGGTAACGGCCGTGACTTACAAGTTGTAGGTCGTGGGTTCGAACTCAGGCAGGTGTTTTACTTTGTGTAAATTATTTCATTACCACTGCTCTCAAACCGGTGAAGGAAATCATCGTGAGGAAACCGACATGTTTTATAACCAAAATTTCGAAGACATGTGAATCATCCACCAACTCGCACTGGGCCCGCGTGGTGGATTACAGCCCATTCCCTCTCACAGTGTGGAGGCCTGCACGCACAACGGACCAAATGGGAGTCTGAATACGGAAAAGGGAAACCATATTCCATCCTATCCAGTCCATCCATTTCTTTGATCGTCCCCTGCCCTTACAACCATACAAAGCCAAAACTTTCTTTACGACATGTTCCTTATTCCTTCTCTTAAGAAGTCCATAAACTTTCCATATCGTCCGCAATTCTATACCATTCACATCTGCTCAGGATCCAAACATCTAGTCATGGAAGGTCTTTGCCCAGCTATGGGATGAGGTAGGCTGTCTGCCAGTTACTTTATCATCAGTTTCCCTTGCAAGGTTTTCTTATGCGTAACCTATATTATAATGCCATAATATCCAATTCATTGTCTTCGTTTTGGACCCGGATGGCATTCCATTGATGTCCATTTTTAGTCAACCAAAATTCAATTAAATGACGATCGAAGGGGAATTGAACCCGTATCGAAAAACCCCTGTTCTTATCGATTTAATCGAATCAATGTTAAACCATTTCATGCAAAGTACAATTTGTCTGTGTGTCCGGAATTGTTACTAAATATTTCTTTCTTCTTATCCTTATCTGTCTATCTAAGTATAACAGTAATAAAAAGCTTTTTTACAAAAAATACTACTGACTTCCAAATAAAAAACTACAATGTAAAAAATAACTTTATTTTTGGAAGTCGGTGTCCATAACGCAAAAAAAATGGTATCTACGAAAGACTTACCTTACCTATCATGAAACTTGAACATAACCGGTGAAATGAGAGATCTGCGTACCCCTTATGAGCGTACTGGCGTGATGTTATGTTATGAAATGGTATAAACAATTAACAGACATACGATTGCAGCAATCCCGAAAGATTTGCCGTAATATATCCACAATTGACGGACATATGCGTGAACACAAAAAAAAAACATACATAATGTCGAACATTCCTTTTTGGTAAGTCGGTAAAAATTAGTGTTTGTCCTCTACGTGTTCCTAAACCGATTCGATACAATCGTGATGAAATTTTGGTGGGTTGTTTTGCGTACGGCCCGTGAAGGTTCCTGGACCAAAAAATCTATATGAACACACGTTTTTACTGTAGGTGGTGTTGTAATGCATACAAAACATTTATAAAATACGATATTATTATATACTAGCTATTATAATATCGTATTTATAAATGTTTCCATCAATGGCATTTATCGTAATCAGTATTTCAAGGCATTACTTTCTACAAAACAAACAACGTTATCTCTTCCCAATATTAGTTTAGATTATCACAGACAAATATGACACATACAATCCCACTACCCATAGCTACACAACACGCATCTAATTATAAAACCAGAAGCCAATACGTAATTAACACCGACTCTCATTCCTCATAAAGAGCTCTCGAATTGAAATTAAAACAAAGACTTCCTCATATACAGGCTGCTCCTTTATTACTCGTCGTCGTAAAAAACAATCTCACCAACTTTACAGGAAGGAGAACCAATAAAACACTTTAAAAAGTTTTACACAGATGTATAATGAAGAGAAACGGTTGACGTAATGGCTTTTTATTTGTGGGCATCCGGTTTTCAAGGTTTTTCGATTCAATTGGTATTTTCTTAGAATATTGGTAGGTACTGTTGTATTGGTAAGAGATCGGGTGACAGCTTTTTCTGGTAAAATACTGATGGAATTCAACTCATAACTTGTTTATTTCAAATCAAATTTGATTGAAATTACAATAGAAATGGACTCATGAGGCAGGTGCGCGCGAATAAACTTGTATCCTGGGCCCCCGACTCATGGTAGCGTAAGAAACTGTTATTTTAGTCCGTATGAGTCTGATATAAACCTCCTCAATAAAGATAGGACTTTATTTTGAAGGGAAATCCTCATGGGTTCCCTCTGGGGAGAATGACAGTCTGTAAAAGCAAATCTTTCTCGTCTTTTAAGTTTACGAATATAGTATCAAATAATATGAAAATGACTCTAATATAATAATAATACCAGCCAGTTACTGTCCCACTGCAGGGCAAAGTTCTCTTCTCAAACAGAGAAGCAGACCACGCTTGCTCAAGGCGGGTTGACCCGAAAATATTGGGGCAAAAATTAATAACAGTTTAGCAATACCACTATCATTGAAGCAACAGTAATTAAAACAAGATGAAGAAGTAGGTACAAACTTCCAAACTGCTAAGAAAGCTCCTTGAAATGAGCTTTTGTTTTCTCATCATGTTTCACAGGAAGGAAATCCAATAAAAAGCTTAAAAACTTCAACACACAGATGTACAGCTTCTGGAACTGACAGCGTGAGCTGACGTCACAAATCATCAACGTGACGTCAATAAGGTCGACACATGATTGATCGTAATTTGAAAAGTTGTTATTGAATTTACAACTTTATTATGTGGGAGATGAAGTGGAATTTTCTGATTAACTTTTATTGATGAGTTTTTAACAGTATTGGCGTTTCGTTTTTTGATATAAGTCAGCTGAAAAAAATAATGTTAATGAATAAAAAAGCGAGTTCACCGAGTGATTCTAAACTCTATTCACTCTGATTATAGGCCGTGTGGTCGCTGCTCTGATAAAATAATTGCTAATGTAATTAAATCTCAAAAGATTTTATCGGGATTTACGCCACAAGCACAGCTTGTCAGTAAATAAATTGACCTCAAATCCCCTCTTTAGATCACGTAAAAGAAAGGGGATCATAGCGTTATCATAATTATGTAGTTACGATCATAAATGCATCATAGGGTAGGGAGGGGTTCCCTTCAATCTCAAATTAACTGATTACTTTAGGGTTGGATACTTAAATGGACGTCCGGCGCACCCTGGGTCTGACTGACAAAACATTTTACCATTGCGTAAGTGTGTTGTCGATACTTACATTTGCACGAGTGCGGATAAGCTGAAGGTCAACACTCATATAAAAAAAAGTTAATTAAAAAAATCAAAAAACCCGACTGCTTAAAAAGCAAACTAAAAATACGTAAACAAGAAGAAAATCATGCTGTGCAGTCGGATGATACTTATTCGCGAGCTGGGACCAAAACTAGATGTATCCTCCCCTGATACCCCACACGATGGGTTTGGAAGAAAAAAAAAAAAATAACCCACAAAATGTCACCCAAAATCCGCCATTTTTGTTTTTCCAATTTTAATGTAGCCAGTGACACTCGCAGGATTAAGACGAATCGATTGACGTAAGAATCATCAAAATCGGCCAACGTGTTTGGTCTCTGGAACGCCACATAGGAACAAACATACATACATACATACATACATACTTACATACATACATAAACTGATAAACACATTACCCTCCTTCGGCAGTCGGGTAAAAACGTTCAAAATTCAGTTGCCATAATATTATGAGCAATAATCTGTTGCTTTTTTTTTAAATCTGATGATGGTCTTATTATATTATATATGAATATGATGGTCTTATTTTGGACAGATTGAATTAGAGATAAGACATCTTTTTTTTAAATACGTGCTTTTTGCCCATCTGATTTCTCTTCCATCGATTGATCAAAGTTATTATTAACCAAAAAAACACATGGCTATTATAATCTTTCAGCTATCATAATCTTTCAACTAACATATCCGAATTCCGTCTATATTTAGAGCGTCATTTATTAAAAACAGAAGCACTTCCAGTGTCTTAGGTCAATGTTTGTTTTTTGTACATTAGCCTGCAGTAGGTCATTGCCTTGTATCGAGTTGCCTTTGAACTTGTATAGAGTTACACTGTATTACGCGTTATCTATTTTTTTACTGTTTTACTAATAGATTGTTTTGTAAATAGATAATTATGTAGGTATTATTTACGCTAACGTCTTACCGATTGTTATTGGTTGATAATAAACGCTTTAAAAACTGCTTCAGTCAAAGCGAAAATTTTTAAAGGATGTTACAAAATTCCGATGAAAGTACTAATCTAGGATCTTTTCGCAGATTTGTCGCTATATAATTACAGTTATTTTCCTGGGCTAACGACACGAAATCTTTAATCATTCGTAGAGTTTGGGGATAATATTAAATTTTCAGTAAGTTCTGACACTTCTAATATAGAAGTGATTCATGATGTGTCATCTACCTCGGTACTTACCTACTTAATGAATAGCTTATATAGCAGAAGTGACATTGACCGTGATATGATAACCAATCCAATTAATGTCAACGTAACTAAACTAATATCAGAATAGTAAACAGTTTTATTGATAAGTGACAAGCTATAAGAGGCTCTAGACATTTGACATTCCATCAACGAAAGCGATAGCGATTGGAAAATGTCTAAAATTGTGTGGAATTGTCAAGCGCTATCGAAATGTCACTTGATGAATCCCTTAAATTTTGGCATTTCGAGTTTGTCTAGAGTTTCAGGATTGGTCCGAAATTGCCCAAAACGAAACTACTAGTTTCGTACTAATTTCTTCGTTGGCGCAGCGCTGCGCTCAAGGCGGTATCCATAGAAAATACCACTACTGTTCTGTCCCACTGAACGACATATGCATTATTCCTTCCGTTTCTCCAGGTTTTGGGCATATTTGGACCAGGTTTTCGCGCAAGGCTGTATCCTTAGGTCTTGCTTCAGATACGCGGCGCGTCGGGCGGTGCGGCCCGCATTAAATTGAAACATATGGCGTTGTTTGAGATCCGCCGCCGCGTGCAACCGTTACACGCTAGAGGACCCGCCACAGGCGCAGTGGCGGGCACCGCTACTCTTACTGTTTCCGCCGCTCTTACTGCGCCGCTGCACGCGCCTTGACAAGAAAATGCGTCAGACGCGCCGCGTCTCCAGAAACGAGGCCTTAATAGAGAATAGCACTACAGACTGAAAATAAATAATAGTCGTCTTGTACACGCGTCAGTCCTATTCTTATGTTCAGCAGATTTCTGTGTCCAAAACAAAATATTCAAAGCGTACAAAATAACCTGCTTACTCATACAAAACAACGGCCATTAGCGCTAAATGTATCGCCATGATAGGGGCTCGTCACGCGCTCAAATTAAACTGTTCGTCATTCAGGATATTGGGCAAGTTCGACTGGATTCAGGGGTTCAACATTACGGCTTTAGTCCCAGAAGGGAAGGGCAGAGTTGTATAATATACCTAGATTTTGCCAGAACAGTATTTTGTAGCATAGGACTATGTAAGGATCGTAGCAGGTGACGCACTGTAGTTTCAGTCTAACTCCATGTAAAAAGACGTGAGTTTATATGTGTATGTATTTTACCAGTCATGTCTTAAGTTTTTTGCAATTTTGTACTAAAAAAGTATGTAATTTGTCCTTCGGATGTTAAATAAGAATGTTTTTAGTTTGTTAATAGCAATCCTTCGATCCTTTAACGGGACAGAGACGTTGTCTTTCACAATGGGCCTCAATAGAAGGTTTAAAGTCACCCAAAGGGCAATGGACAGGGCTATGTTTGGAGTATCCTTGCGTGATCGAAACAGAAGTAAAGATATCCGCAAGAAAACCAAGGTTACCAAAATAGTCCAAAGAATTGCCAAACTTAAGTGGCAGGGGGCAGGTCGTAAAGCTCGCAGAACGGATGACCATTGGGGCTGAATAGTTCTGGAGTGGCGACCGTATCGGTAGATGCAGCATTGGAAGGCCGCCTCAAGGTGGAGCGACGGCCTGGTCAAGGTTACGGGAGTCCAGTGGATGCGAACCGCAAAGGAACCATCATTGTGGCGACGGCGACGCTTGGGGGAGGCCTATGTCCAGCAGTGGACGTCTTTCGCTGCTGAAATGATGATGGTGATGATGATGATCCGATCAACAATACCAGTAACATCACTAATTACTTTTATCTTTTGTTACAGGTAAATGTCTTATCGCCAACAGTTTCAAGTACGAGACATGAATCTACAGAAAAACTAACTTTTATAAAGGTAAATGTGAGCTTTGGCATCAGTGGTTTTACATCCCGCTTGTATTTTCCGAAGGGGAAGACAGAGACCCAAATTTAGCCAGTTAGTCCTGTGTAAGAGAGTTAAAAGCCAATTCTCGTAATTAAAAACGTTTAAATTCAAGTCACAGCCTCATCTCTGCGACAATCAATGCCAAAAACTTGTCAAAATATTAGAGGAAATGAAATTGTATGTTTTTGGCAGATTTTAAGACTGAGATCAGTAGTATTCTAATTTTATTGTCGTTAAAAATACGGGAATTGTCCATCAGTGACCCTAGACAAGTGATCTGTCACGTCAACGAAAGCGACGCTGCTGTAGCGAATGGTTAAAACTATGATTGTGATTGCCAAGCGCTACCTATCGAAACGTCACGTGATCAATCCCTTACATTTTGGCATTTCTACTATCGCCTTCGCTGACATCGAATGCCACTTGTCTCAAGCCTCTGATTATTTTTACTATATAGTATTATTATCATCATCATCCACAGCCCGACATCGCCCACTGCTGAGCATAGGCCTCTCTCTTCTTGTACCAATCACCACGTTCCCGTGTCAACCTCATCCAGGTTCTACCCGCAATGGCAACAATGTCATCTGCCCGTCTCGCCGCTGGACGACGAATACTTCTTCTTCCAGTCCTTGGACGCCATTCAGTCACCAACTTACTCCACCTATCATCACCGCACCTTGCCGTGTGTCCTGCTCAGCTCCATTTCAGTTCCGAAAATCGATTTCCGACGTTTTCTGATCTCAACGTTTGGAACTCGGTCTATTAGCTGTATGCCAAGCATGGAACGCTTCATGGCTCTCTGTGCAACTCGAAGTCTGTAAACAGCCTCCTGTGTGAGCGTCCACGTCTCGGCACCCTAAGTATTATACATAGATATAACATTATTTTGCTGTTACATAGTACCTAGATAGCTTTTTATGGTCTACGGCAGCTATAAAAATGCTTTAGTAGATTATCGTGTATATTCGTACATATATTCACTGATGGACTTTTATTAGCTTTTATGAAGATAACATTATTAGGATAACCTTTTAAAATATACAGAATAACGTACTTTGTTGTAGAACTCACACTGACTGTGGAAACTAAAAATGGCTACATAAACACTCGGCATATAATTATAACAGTAATAAAGGTAAAACCCAAATAACCCTTAATAATACCAGCCTGTAACTGCTACTGCAGGTCAGAGAACACTTCTCAGACAGAGAAGACACGATCATGTATCACCATGCTTGATCGATCCTCAGGCGGGTTGGTAATCCTACTTCTTATTAATATTATAAATGCGAAAGTTTGGATGGATGGATGTATGTTTGTTACTCAATCACGCCAGAATGGATCTGGATGAAATTTGGCACAGAGATAGATGGAATAGCACGTAGGCTACTTTTTATCCCGGGTGTATGGTATGGCCGCAATTTTCGACTTTCGGCTTGGGCGATTCATGCCGCTGACAGAAGCTAGTTACATAATAATTTGAACAACCTTATATAGAATTTAAATCTAATCGCAAAATAGTATTTATCTATTAATTAATTAATGACTAGCATAATTAACACAAACTAAACAATCCACATTTCACCCCAAATCGTTACGTAAATTTTAATCTCATTTAAATCACGCTCTAAATACCAATGCAATACCAACACTACCAAACAACGCCCGAAATAATCCGAAAACGCACGAAGTTGACCGAACGCTTGTAAAATCAGATCCAACCCGTCGCTGGCGCGCGGGGGTAAATATGACCACTGTCAACAAACCGGGTACAGCTGATTGATTACAACGGCCCGCGTAATTAAGGTCGCCTGTTTGTCGAATGGACACGGACGGCCAGAAATTGGCCCATCCGGAACGTTTGAGTAGCGTAAACGCGAGTTGATCGCGACTTTTCTGTTCCGGAGTTACGATTGTCCTTTGAGGAAGTTATGAGTTCCGCAATTGTTTTGTGTTCTGTGTATTTGTATTCGGGAAAGCAAGAGAAGAATTGGTATGAGATCAAGTTTTGTTTGTGTCGTTTGTGTGACTTTTGATTGTGAATTTCGCTTGTCAAATGTTTGGTAAAGATTGTATTGAAGTATTTATTGAACTTAAGTAATTAAAGGTAAGTTTTCTTGCTTCTTTTTGTTTATACATCATATCTTTATTACTATTTTTATGCTTCATATCCATCAGCATTTTAACTAACTGCGAAAATTATTCTTCTTAAAATTAAAAATTCATAAGAGCAATTTAGTTTGCACAAAAGAACATTCTAGATGAGTTTTTCGCTGGCCATTATTAATTACTCTCATCGTAGGAGCAAGTTTACTTTGTAGTAAAAAACTTTATTTAAGACTGCCACAATTACTTTTTATCGTGGGATTCTACTGTGACGTGACAAAGTGGATTGCGAGTAATGCAATTCAATTCATTCAGTATGACCTTCAATTCTTCGTTCAATCTTTTCTTTCCCATTCCGCGTTCAATTGGTCCGTTCGATGTTGACATTGCCTATATTCGTATTTGTCCCTAAAGTCCTCGGTTATGTGACCGTTTGATTTTGCAGGCGTTTCTACGAATTCCCTTAACATGCTAAGGGAATTCGTAGAAACGCCTCCGACACTTGAATTATTGTATTAGATTGTTTTTTTGTACGCTTTGTTTAGATTTACGTGCAAACATAAACTTTTTAGGAAAATTTTAGGCGATAAGGGAAAATAAGTGGAAAAATGAAGCTTTTGCCCTACAGTGTGATACCAAAAGGTAATAACAATAATTTCTCTAGTTTATGTCTACATACGTGTACATAGAGAGGATTACAGCCAATCCGTCTGCCAGGCAATTTGGCAAAGTCAAGTGCAGCATTGGCAGGCACCAACTTAATAGTGATGTTTTTTGCTAGAAATGGCTTAAAATCACGTACTATAGGAATAAAACTTTAAAGTCCAGTCTGTAATGAGGCCGAACAATACTGGTTCTTGTAAAATAGCACAATTTTTAACTGAATGCGCAATTAACGTAAGCTTTCGACCAACTCATCGCGTTGCAGCAGTGTCCTTTGAATGGACACTAATTGAGATGAATGACCTTTTACCACATTCAATGGTGGTATTTTGAATGTTTTCCTGATATGGGTCTTACTAATTTAAATTTATAAGTACCCCGGCTATGATCTTGTGGACTTAAGTTAACATAAGCCCGGATATGAGAGCCTGGAGTCTGAATTCGGGACTGGTTGGAGGCAAAAGGCTTGCTATTTCATGAGATTTAAGCAAGCGTAATGTGAGTATACTACAGATCATCATCATATTTATCCACAGCCCGACTTCGCCCACTGCTGAGCCTTTGCCGTGCCGATTGCCTTTATTATAACTGGTTCAACAGTAAAACACGCTATCCTAAAAATAGCCTATTCCCTACTTCGTATGTACACACTGAGAAAAATTTCCTTTGCCGCGCTACGTAAAATAAGGACAAAAATCGACCACAATGACGTGTGTAACCCGGTCCATTACGCGTAAGTAGTCAGTCATACGTAGTCGGCATACTGACGCTCATCATGGAGCGGGTTACGTAATTTACTCGTGGTCGATTTTTGTACGTACGTACGTAGCCCGACGTCCGGTTACGTAATACGTAGTGCGCAAGTCGCACTGAATACTCCTGAAACTACGACTGCAACACCCGTATACTATTGTTGCGAGCACAGTAGAACACGGTGAACCTTACGTGTGTACCATGGCGGCTTACGTACGATACTGTAGCGGGCTAAGTAAATAATGATGAGCCATATGTGTGCACCGCGATGGCATACGTACAATACTGTGGCGGACACAGTAAATCACGATGAGCCGTACGTGTGTACCACGGCGGCATACGTACGATACTGTAGCGGGCATAGTAAATAATGATGAGCTATATGTGTGCACCGCGGTGGCATACGTACAATACTGTGGTGGACACAGTAAATCACGATGAGCCGTACGTGTGTACCACGGCGGCATACGTACGATACTGTAGCGGGCATAGTAAATAATGATGAGCTATATGTGTGCACCGCGGTGGCATACGTACAATACTGTGGCGGACACAGTAAATCACGATGAGCCGTACGTGTGTACCACGGCGGCATACGTACGATACTGTAGCGGGCATAGTAAATAATGATGAGCTATATGTGTGCACCGCGGTGGCATACGTACAATACTGTGGCGGACACAGTAAATCACGATGAGCCGTACGTGTGTACCACGGCGTCATACGTACGACACTGTAGTGGACACAGTAAATAATGGTGAGCCATATGTGTGCACCGCGGTGGCATACGTACAATACTGTGGCGGACACAGTAAATCACGATGAGCCGTACGTGTGTACCACGGCGGCATAGGTACGATACTGTGGCGGACACAGTAAATCACGATGAGCCGTACGTGTGTACTACGGCGGCATACGTAAGATACTGTAGCGGGCATAGTAAATAATGATGAGCCATATGTGTGCACCGCGGTGGCATACGTACAATACTGTGGCGGACACAGTTAATCACGATGAGCCGTACGTGTGTACCACGGCGGCATACGTACGATACTGTAGCGGGCATAGTAAATAATGATGAGCCATATGTGTGCACCGCGGTGGCATACGTACAATACTGTGGCGGACACAGTTAATCACGATGAGCTGTACGTGTGTACCACGGCGGCATACGTACGATACTGTAGCGAGCATAGTAAATAATGATGAGCCATATGTGTGTACCGCGGTGGCATACTTACGATACTATGGCGGACACGGTGAATCATGGTGAGACACACGTGTACACCACGGCGGCATACTTACGATACTATGGCGGACACGGTGAATCATGGTGCGTCATACGTGTGCAGCATGGCGGCATACGTAGGATACTGTGGCAGACACAGTAAAGCATGATGTACCAGACGTATTAACTGTCGTAGTAGAGGTAAGGTACCGTTGCCGGTACAGTAAGGCATGATGAACCGTGCGTATGTACCACGGCAGTGGACGTACGATACTGGTGCGGGACCAGTAAAGCACGGTGAACCATACTTATGTACCACGCTAGCGTACGTACGATACTGCTGCGGGTATAGTAAGGCATACCTTACTATACCCGCAGCAGTATCGTACGTACGCTAGCATGGTACATAAGTATGGTTCGAAGGAACTCCTCAAATATTATAGGCAAACGGCTCGCGTGCTACATCGCCCGGTTATTGAGCAGGCGGTCGAGCGATGCGGGGCAGAGGGGATGGGACGGGGCAAGGAAAGAACGCTTGCTGACTTGCCAAGCTTTAAATTCGCTGCTAATTACTTTTAACGACGATATCTCAAAAACTATTCATCTGATTGATATAGTGTAAAAGGCAATTTTAAGTGAATAGACCATAAAAGATTCATATTATTTATTTTCAATCGTAAAATTGAGACATACAAAAAAACACAAGCTTAATTATTGTCAGTCACATAATTAATTATCAGTCTCAATGCTGTTTAGCAATTCAGGGGAGGAACGAGACAACCCCAACACAAGTGTTATTGACTACTTACTGGAGCTTTTTCAATCACATTTGTTATGTAAATCTAATGCCGGCCATACACGGTACAAGTATACTTGCGCAAATCAAGACTTGCGCAAGTATACTGTAACGTGTGTGGCTCAATAAACAATTTATTATTAATAAATCATACTATTCTAGAATTACATGGTAGTATAAACAATATCTTAGATCTCGTTTGATCAAGATTTTGTTGAAACTATACAATGTGTCATTTATTACCACATATGCTACTTTTACCTCAGTAACGGTAGGGCCAACAAAAATTACGTAGGGTTGAACTGTGCGGCCTAGCCTCTGCAGGTTCTCCTTTTTTTGAATGATCTTGTTGGTAACGTCGGCTTCAGAAGCAGCTTGCTATATATAGCCGTCGCATACCTCTGCTCTGGATGGCTTCCACGCTGGCTTTCCTTTCATTTTCCGTGCAGGTGAAATGTTGATGACATAAGCCAGTAACATCAAAGCAACATTGCTAGATGTCTCTGGTTCATCTTCTGTATTCAAAGAAAAAAAAGATTCGGTTATTTTTGAGACTTAATTTTATGAAGGTTTAACCTTCAACTAAAATAAAAAAAAAAAACACTATGGACGTCATTTTTCAATACACTAACTGAGCGGCTCAGTGCTGAGGGGAAGGGGGAAGTCACAAATATGTGCGATTTCTAGAATGGGCGGGGACTGAGACTTCACTCCATAGTTAAAGGTTAATAATAAGAAACTTCTTACCGTCAATCAGTGCAACTATATTTGCTATTTTTGTTCTCGTGTCTTGGTCTCTAATTTTTCGTAATTTTAATGAAGCATATTTTATAATTTCTTCTTTTTTGAGGGTGATGGAGGAAAATAATTTGTTTTCCTTTCCCGGATACAGACGACTGAAATTGTTCATTAGCTGAAAAAAAGAATACAATAAATGTACAGTATGTTATTTCCACTGGTGAGAAAGGTCCGGATCGCTACCACAGAGACCAGAGAGATAGTTATTGGGTTGTTGAGCGAGAACTAGAATAGCTTGTCTCTTTTAGTGCCTGCACAATATCTCGTTCTGCTATGTCGGCAGCGCGCGAGTGTTGCAAGTGACTTAGAGTCTGTGCGAAAAGAGAAGAATCGTGGCAGATACGGGAACTAACATTATGAATTTTACATGGCAATCGAAATTCAGACAATTGTCTTATAAGCCCTTGTTTTCACCAAGATATAATACATATATTTTACAAATTGAATGCAATGTTTTCGTTTTGGCATGTATTAAATATGTTGTATACAAAACATGTTATGGAACTATATTTCATATATAAAACTTGTTGTAAGTATACAAAACTTGTATGAAACTTGTTGGTTGAAAACTTCTAGTCGCCTACATGTTTATGATCTTATGTACAGAAATTGCAATAAAATAAACAATAATTGTCTAAACCACGTTTGTATTTTGTAGGTGAGAACGCTGTCAATGTATCAGACGAGTTAATACATGTCACAGACTTCAGTGTAAACGCAAATGTGTTTTATACTTGTAAAAATACTTGTTGGCTACACTGTTGAACGAAGTAATGTTTGAGACAGTTTTGACAAGTATTCTACAAGTCTTTTTTTTTACATAATCCTTGTGGTTTTTTATAGAAAAACCACAAGGATTATGTAAAAAATAAGCGGCTGCGGTATATGCTTACCAAGGTATAGCCTTGCGATTGTTTTAAGGCTGGGAAATCCTTGAAGTAATCCGCTATATCACCTTTTCCACATTGGATGCGATTTAGGCGGTGATCTGCAGTTTCTGCCCACTTTTCTTCAACAGATTTCCATGGATCAACATTGTTTTTCAGCCATAGTAATGTTCCTTCATAGACAACACCTGTAATTTATATGTGTATGGTGGGTTGAGTCAACAAGAGGAAGGGCACCATAGTACAGTCGCCCGTGGTACATTTAAATCACGAAAAAGGTGACTAGCGATTATTTGCTTACCACTTTCCAGAAATTCCAGGCTATAAATGTCATCATCTGTGATAGTTGGCGTGGATCTGAGCGATGATCTGGACGACTTCGAGGATGAACGGCTAGTTCCCGGCAACTGTCCACTTTCTCGCAACTTTCTTCTTCGAGCTATATAGCTCTCGTAGAGCTTTCCGCTAGCATTTTTTTTAGCTACTTTATTTGTAGCTGATAAATATGCAGAATAATACACCACAACGCGTTCCTTGTGGAATACTTCCACAATTTCGGTAGCTAGTTTATAAAATTCTTCACTGGAAATTTTCTTTGCACAATTGTTTTCAAGTTGGTGGTGTATTAGCAGCTGGCTCAATTTCCTTCGGGAACCCTCCGTGAGTAAGCCTCCTTTTCCCTCTTTGAGTATTGCTCTGCCGTCTAAACTTTCCTGTATGTAAAACACAAACACAATAAGTTGTTGAACAAATTGATAAATGAATGAGTAAATGGTCCAGTTGGAGTATAGCCTTCGGGGCTCTTGGGAGTTGTAATAATACGGGTTTTAATAACATTTTTGCTGGTTAAACAATATACCTAAACTACGTATCTACTAGCACACTAACTTTGACTAGTGCCTTCTAAATACTCATAAATTCTACTAAAGAAAATAACATTACATTTAATAGTTTCAATACCTGAAACAAAAAAAACGTAATCTTAGAATTATTACACCCGGTCATATCTTAATCATATCTTAAGCAAGGTTTACACTGGTCGCGGGACTTATCACCGTGACCTCGGAACGTAAAGGGCCATCGAAGGACACCGTGGATTTTAGTAAGTACCAGTCTGACAATCCTTCCCGCCCTGCCCTGGGTGGGAGGACTCATTCGATGATTTTACCACGAAAAAAAAAGCAAGGTTTACATAAGGCCATCGCTGGCTGCCAGTCACAGCGATGGCTTGGTATTGGCCTTGTCTAAACAGTTTTTATGGTACCGTACCTCAAAAGGAAAAACGGAAACCCTTATAGGATCACTCGAGTGTCAGTCTGTCTGTCCGTCTGTCACAGCCATTTACTCTGAAACTACTGGACCGATCGAGTTGAAATTGATCATACTGTACAAGGCCTAAACTTTTCAAAAAAATTGAATAAATAGTTCTTTGCCTAATAGATTACAGGAAAACCTATAAGAAAGCCATAACAACAACCAATAAATTAAAAAAAAAAAAGGATCGCCTACTACGATTGTCTACGATGGTGCGGAACCCTTCATGCACGAGTCCGACTCGCACTTGGCCGGTTTTTCAAGCCAAGCCACAACGCTGGCGAGAATAGAGCGCCCGTCTATTTTTCAAGCCAGTGAGACTGGCAGCCAGCGATGGCCTTGTGTAAACAATGCTTTTGGTCCATATCACAAACATAAAGTACCTACCAAATTAAGCTACAAAATGAAAAATTAAGTGAGCACCAAAAAAGGGTAGGGCCGCCTGTCAGTATTGTATTACAATTACTGTAAACTATGCAAAAATGGACTTAGCAGGTTAACGAATTAATGTTAGTATAATGAGTAACTCACAGTGTTATTATCTGCAATAGTACAATCTGTAGAGATTTTTGCATTATCACTGACATCAGTGTCCCGTATAGCGTTTTGAGTTGAGTCGTTTAGCTCAGCATTCTTAATTTCAAGATTCTAGAAAAATAATTTAAAAGCTTTATTACAATGCATTACAAAAGTATGCGGCATGGCATCGGTCCAAGAGAAAAAAACAAAAAAAACATTTTTATTTGCTAAAATACAAGTAAACAGTTTAGGTACGTACATTGACACCGGTCGTTTTTTGATGTTGTTGAAGCCAATTTTTAAATTTTATTCTGGGGCCAATCTTTGGAATCAGTTCTTTCAAATCTCCATCGTTTAACAGAATGGCAGTTTCAAGCGTTGTTATATGATTGTCTGAAAAATACAAATACAAACATGTACAAAACTTGTTATGTAGGTAGGTACTACTTGTAATTGCATACATGTTCAGTCAGGTTCGGGGCGGTCTCCTGGTTTAAACAAAAAAAAAACCTTTTTAACAAAAAATTGAACCGACGAAAAAGTAACAAAAACGCAAAAAATAAAATCTAATGATGGAGACGCCATTATCAGATCCGTGAGTTGTGGTGTCATCATACATCATGTTTGGTTAATTTCAACAGAATCGGTTCACATTTGAAAATTTAGTAGGAGAATTATCAATAATCAATTATAACAAAACTTATTAAAACTAAAACAATAGAAGTACCTACCTACTTGTCAAAAATACGTCTGTCTGTTGTTTGTGGGTGAAAAAGCTATCAAACAAGTTCAAACATGCCACACCAGAGAAAAAGAAATCTTGACTAAATAAAATCGAGAAACTGGCTTACATACCTTCAAGGAATGGTATTATTTCATCTAAACCGGCGTTTAATATCTCTTCCATAAATTCCATGATGGCTACGCTCCAACGCGTTTTAGCACAAAAACACTCCAACTTCAGAAGACTGCAGGATCAGACTAACGACTGACTTACGTACGCGGGCGAATTAACCCAAGCCGCGCTCGCGGGGCGGGCGGGGCTGATGCAACACATTACCATATTTGGTCACGTTTCGTGAGCTTCGCGATGCTTCTTTTTTTTTTCTTACCCTTGCGGGAAGGCAATGGGATCTAGCCCATGCAGCCTGATCTTATGTTATTGATTAAAATATTTTGTAATCAAAGGCAAAATGAAAAGTCTTTTTTTTACATAAACATTCGTCTCAGAAACGAACTTTTAAAGATATCGTTATTTATGATTTTGTCAATAAAAGAAAAATAATAAATTATTTTATTGTTTAACTTCGAGCTATTTAAAACTCATGAGATAAAACAAAAAAATATTCATTCTGATCATTCCAGACACATCAGGCCACGGTGGTCCATACCACGGGCGTAGCCAGGTTTTAGATTCGGGGGGGAGGGGGGGGGGGGGGTTGTTCAGGAAAATAAAACGACTAAAAGTGCCTGCAGTGCCGTAAATAGCCTTTTCTGCGCCCTGTGCTAGTTGGTTGAACAATTAATTATCTAATATTTTGGAAGAAAGTAGAACTGATGTGAGCCATACACAGGGGCGGTCCCAGCCTACGATTTGAGGGGGAGGGGTCACAAAGAGCCGAACTTATGAAAACCAAAAGTTTACTCGTTAGAATGCTAATAAAAGATGATGCTTCTTCCATTAATTTTATTTTCAACTAGCTGAGCTCGCGGCTGCGCTCCCGTCTAATGGCTACCAACCCAACCTTTTTTTTTTTTTTTCGCTGGGAAAAATGCGTTACGCATGGCCCTCCCTCGGGGGAGGGAGGGGTATGTGGGACTCCCTGGTCAGAGCCGGTATACCCACTAAACAACCCAGCGGCGCTCCCGCATCGTCTGAGCGGCGTAGGACTGGGCAGCCAGCAGAGCCTTTACTTACGTTCAATCCTCCGCCGACGATCTTGCTATTCATTTTTATATTATAATTGATTGTTTGTTTACAAATCATTTTACAGTCCGTTCAACCGGTTTTGAGTTCCATCACGTAAACATAAGGATGACAAAAAAAGCATAAAAATGTCACCAAAACCTACTTTTTACTACAGCTACCATTTGTCGTATCACCAAGGCAATAGAAGTCAAATTCGGTTAAACGGGCTGTAAAATGGCCTTATTTAAATGTCTAATGTTATCGCAAATGGAGTTTAGGTTCATTTAATTTTTGCAAGGCACGCTCAAGAGGCATCTGGTCTATCTGTAATGGGTACATGGAAAGCATTTATCATGGCCCCTGCTATTCGAAAATCAGTTATTAGATGGGTAGCGGCATTGTTGCTGAAATCATTTCTTATTAGTTTATAACCTCTCTTATATACAATACAATTTACAACCTCCACTACCCAACTACACATTGTTACACGTCTCGACTTATTTGCCCTTAATGTAGGCAACTGTGTCTCACCAGATTGCAGGGATTCAGGTTTACAAACATTATAATTTAGAGATGTTAACAATGGAATAATTGTAACATTATATCAGAATCTGACACAGTTGCCGCATAGGAGCCATAAATATCAAGTATGTGACCGTCTGTTGTTACCATTAAGAAAGGCTTAACCAAGTTTCTGAATTTATGTAAACTCTAAGATTGTTTTTTAATGAATCATTCGATGTTTTTTTATATTATTTTGTTTACGTTATGTCAAAATAACATGATTAAATTATTGGCCCTGGAGCACTGTCTTTTAGCTACTTGATAACCAAACGCAAAAAATAATCTGAAATGTGAAATAAATGATTTTTTATGTTGGATTGAACCAAACATGTCTTGCTGCGGCATTACTTAATGAGACGGATTCAGTACATACAATGATTTGGCAACCAGTTACTGTTTTAAAGAGCCTGGATACTGAAATAAGGCGGCTGTATAACGTCGTACGTATAGCGCATACATATTTCATGTTACGGGTTAAGTAAATTACGTATGCTGCTCTGTGCGAAATCAATGAACCGCATACGTAAATGTTAAGAGTGCGCCACAGTAATTTCATGATGCGGCTGACGTCATAAAGATTATACGCACCGAACACAGTCAGTAAGTAAACGGAGTTCGTAAAATGAGCCAGGATACGTAATAACTGATGATGTAGGCGGAGACATTATTAATTATCCAGTGTGCGTAAAATGTATCGGCATATCCCCTACTCTGCTTGTACATTATGAGTACGTAACCGGGACCATTACCTAGTGAGACGGATTCAGTACAATGATTTGGCAAGCAGTTACTGTTTTAAAGAGCCTGGATACTGAAATAAGGCGGCTGTATAACGTCGTACGTATAGCGCATACATATTTTATGTTACGGGTTAAGTAAATTACGTATGCTGCTCTGTGCGGAATCATTAAACCGCATACGTAAGTGTTAAGAGTGCGGCACAGTAATTTCATGATGCGGCTGATGTCGTAAAGATTATACGCACCGAACACAGTCAGTAAGTAAACGGAGTTCGTAAAATGAGCCAGGATACGTAAATGATTATGTAGGCGGAGACATTATTAATTATCCAGTGTGCGTAAAATGTATCGGCATATCCCCGACGCATGCTCGTACATTATGTACGTAACCGGGACCATTACTTAATGAGTCGGAGTCAGTACAATGATTTGGCAACCAGTTACTGTTGTAAAGAGCCTGGATACTGAAATAATGCGGCTGTATAACTTCGTTCGTATAGCGCATATATTTTTCCTGGTTCCGGGTAAGTAAATTACGTATGCTGCTCTGTTAATACATATGCGGCATCATTAAACCGCATACGTAAACGTTAATAATGCGGGCACAGTAATTTCATGATGCGGCCTCATTACAAGTAACTTGTTTACATTGTCTTTACAGAGCATTATGCCGCATACTTACTTAACATGGTGTCGTTTCATTATTATAATTTTCATGTGAAAAGCACATTATACGTATCTGGCAGCCGGTACATTACAAATTTGCCAATTTTAAGTAGCCCGTTTTTCTCAGTGCAATTCACAGGATACAATTGAATACCAGCGCTAAGCTCTACTTATCTAGCATTGTGCTAAACCTAACCTATTTGGCAAACTGTTTTGCCAACGCTGACTATTTTATCTTTTAATAGAAATATATCAACATAAGTTAGAACTAACAAAATGTATAGTATAAAAATATCTTTATCGCGATATCATCAACATCATCATATCAGCCGAAAGACATCCACTGCTGGACATAGACCTCTCCTAAGCGTCGCCACATTGACCGGTCCCGTGCGTCTCGTATCCAGCCAACCGGGTCATCGGCCCACCTAGTGGAAGGCCTTCCAACGCAACGTATTTCGGTTCGCGGTCGCCACTCCAGAACTTATCTGCCCCATCGGCCATCCGTTCTGCGAGCAATGTGCCCTGCCCACTGCCACTTAAATTTGGCAACTCTTCGGGCTATGTCGGTAACCCTGGTTCTCTTGCGGATCTCCTATATTTCTGATTCGATCACGTTCTACATTGCCCTTTGGGTGACTGTAAGCTTTCTGATGAGGCCCATTGTGAGCGATTACGGCAAACCCCCCACACCGAAATGAATATCGAGATATAGACGAATCTAAATAAATATAAAGAGGGTCCCGCAGTACAATAGTTTATGCCTCCCAATACAAAAGGCTCGCCCTCTATAACATGGACATTAACAATAACTGGTGAAATGTAGGTGTATTACAGGTGTACCTCTGCCCGGTGCCCAACCCTTCGCGGAATACAGGCGTGATGTTATGTTATAAAGAGCATTCATTTCATTTACTTAAGCAAAATGCATAATTCTAAACTGGCATAACTACTTGAAAATGTGCTAAGAAAAGAAATCCATAATTCAATGAATAATTGAGATACCTAAATGATACACAAATAATAATTTACATAAAACCCTTATATTACACATTTATAGAGTAATCAAGATAAGCCAGACTGTCATCAATCAGACCCCCGGCGTTCTAGGGTTAAGCATTATTTGATTGATCAATTTCTTGTCACGCATCGGAGGGTTAAAATAAATACAGTCGGATTTTTGGTAATAGCAATGGAAGACGATTTAATTTTAGAAATATGGTATTTAATGGTATAAGATTTAAGTCACCGAATTTATATTATAAAGAGGTCATCTACACAAGCATACAATTTTATATTTGTTTGTTTATGTCAAAATGCGTGAGATTCCACGTATTTTTTCCCATGCTGCTGCTGCGATCCTTGCATACTCCTTTTTCTTAATTTACGTGCATGCTTCTGTATGCAATCAATGCATTAATTTCGTAATCGTGTCATTAAGTTGCAGAGATCACGTTTTACAAACTTATTTGTTCGTTTATAACATGTTTGTAAAAGGTACCTAATCTCTGGAATAATTAATCCGATTACAACATTATTTTACTGATATAAAGCTACACTCGCTGAGTGTCATAAGCTTGTATGAAAAATGCCCGATTCCTGTAGAATGACCCACGAGAGCGAAGCCATGGGAAAAGAACTAGTAATTTATAATTTCTAGGTAGGTACTTCAGACGCTCGATGAAGTTAATAAATTAGTTACTTGGAACTTATTGTTATTGAGAGTTCGTTTCCATTGATGCCTAAGTATAGGTCTTAGTTCAGACTAAAATAAATATTTATAAGTACTCAATTCTTGAACATGGCACACGATACTGGAGTTCTATTAATTGCGATTCGTACATATCGATTTCTATGTACGGGACTGTGAATCAAGCTTAGGCACTTATCCCACCGCCGACGAGTAAGCGATTAGCTATCGACTATTTTCTCGCTGAAGAAACGTACGTTAGATAAGATGCCGTGTCAATAAAAGGGACACATATAGTAATAGTTGATCGCTGGCTGTTCAAACTGCCGGCGAGTACTCTCTCACCACAAGTTTAACGCAGCGACAAGAGCTATCAAAGTTATACTCGCCCAGCGATGTTCGCTTGCTCTCTTGGCGTTCAGAACTAACGCCGAGAGACCTACCAGCGGTCATTTCTACCTACGGTTCGGCCGCTCCGAGCGAGTGGTGCAAGTAATCGCCCGTCGCACGACAAAACTATCGGAACTACACACTCGCTACTCGCTGCTCGCCAACTCATTTTTAACCGACTGCCGAAGGAGGGTAATGTGTTTATCAGTCTATGTATGTATGTGAGTATGTATGTATGTATGTATGTATGTATGTATGTTTGTTCCTATGTGGCGTTCCAGAGACCTAACGCGTTGGCCGATTTTGATGATTCATACGTCAATCGATTCGTCTTAACCTTGCGAGTGTCATAGGCTACATTAAAATTGGAAAATAGGAAAATGGCGGGTATCAAAATAAAGGGTTTCAAGAGGTGATTTCAAAAATATATAACACTTATATATTTAAATGTACCTATTTCGAAAAGAATGTTAACTAAAAAGTTATAAATAAAAAAGTTAATTAAAAAATTCAAAATACCCGACTGCTTAAAAAGCGAACTAAAAAGACGTAAACAAGAAGAAAATCATGCTGTGCAGTCGGAGGATACATCTGGTTTTGGTCAGCCAGCTCGCGAATATGTATCCTCCGACTGTACAGCATGATTTTCTTCTTGTTTATGTCTTTTTAGTTCGCTTTTTAAGCAGTCGGGTATTTTGAATTTTTTATTAGTTGCTAGCTTTATTTGCTACTCGCTGATCGTTCTCGGCGGTGGAACAAGTGCCTATGTAAATGTTATGGATATTCAATTCCATGCGGACCAAGCAGTGCTAATATTTGTTTTGGCTAGCGTCGTTGCCAGGTTTTGTAAACTTATATTTGAGCTTGTTTATGACATACAATCTCTCCTAACTAGAAACAAAAAAAAAACGAAATTCATACAACATCAAACATTTTGACAAAAACTTGTTTACATGTTAAAAATTACCGATCGATCGACGGATCGAGACTTTTTTATTTTTTTATCTGTTTTTTTATCTTTTATAGGCTCGCGCTTGACCACTATCTCACCTGATGGTAAGCGATGATGTGGTCTACGATGGAGCACGCTTGCCTAGTAGTAACCTATTCCCACTTGACTTAAAGACTCCTAGATTGTAGCTATCGGGAAACACAGACTCCGGCAGGGAATTCCACTCCTTAGCAGTACGCATAATAAAAGTATTCTCAAAACGTTTAGTGCGTATGGGTGGGATGTCCACCATGTATCGATGGCGCATCGCCGTACGTCTGGTAGTCCGATGATGAAACGGGCTGGGTGGAATTAGATCATGAAATTCCATCGCACACTTCCCGAAATGTGAGATAAGGTTTAGTTTTTTTTGAGATAAAATTAATAATAATAATAATAAGTTTATTGTTCTTCTCTCACATAGAATTTTACAGACAATATAAAAAAAAACAAACAAAACATTAGCGAAAACTCTTGTGATCTATGTGAGAGACTGGTTTCTGTACTAGGAGACCTGTATGACAGATTACCAGCCTCTCCAGACTCCGGACAATAGATGACAGTTGTATACAACATCAGTAAGAAGTAATAGTTAAGAGGGATTAAGCTAGGTGAGTGAGGTTGTTGCTGTTATGGTGGTACAAAGTGGGTGAGAGGAACTAAATTGAGTGAGTGTGTAATTGAGTATGTGTGCGTGAGTATGTGTGCGCGAGTGTGAGTGCGAGTGTGTGGGAACGTGTATGCGTCTGAGTGAGTGTGTGTGGGACAGAGTGAGTGTGTGTGTGAGTGCGTGTGTGTGGGGTGAAAGAGGTGACAGCATACGCAGTTGGTTAGGATGGTACAATAAGCAGACTTTCAGTGTCATCGTAATTGAGCGACTTAAGCCAGGCAGTAATAACCCTCTTACAATTGGCTCTTGTAAGAGGGTAAACTGTTAGCTTCTTATTTATTTTATTATAAAGATGTCCACCAAGAAATTCAAAGAATTTGCGTGAGAAGGCAGTGTTACGATTAGTGAGTGTTGGGCAAACCCTGTGTTTGACTCTCTTGTTTGCATTAAGTAGTGGATCATAGCCAATTAAAGAATGTTGTTTTAGAGCTGAGCACAGAATAAACAGTTGTCTTACTGTCAGCACATCAGAGAGCAAGTACAAATCTTTGGTAGGAAAGAAGAAAGGTAACGACAGGCTTACTTTTAGTACCGCTCTTTGAGCTCTTTCCAGTTTTATTAAGTTGGTTTTACAAGTGCCACCCCATAAAGTAATGCAATAAGTGAGAATGGATTGGCACAGGGCCATGTAAACCATTTTAATTACATTTTTATCTGCAATACGACTTAAATTTTTAAAAATGAAAATTAGTTTTCGAGTTCTGGAAGATAGTAGGTCCAGGTGGAGTTTGAAGCTGAGAGAACTATCAATCATGACTCCCAGGTACTTTATACTAGATGCTATTTCTAATCGACTGCAGGAACAAGAGTGGAAAGATGAACAGTAATGGGCTTTGATGTTAAAATTTTCGTGAACTGAGGATGAGATGTTTTTAATAGAGAATGGTACAACTTTGGTTTTGCTGACATTGAGAGTGAGGCCATTGTTAATGAGCCAAGAAGTTACAGTATTGAACCCAGATTGAGCGAGGCTGTAAACCTCATCCCAACTGTCACCATGGAAGATCAACGCAGTGTCATCCGCAAATGTGACAATTTTGCCATTTTTTAGTAGCAGATCACACAGGTCATTGATGAAGGTGAGGAAAAGCGTGGGCCCAACCACACTACCCTGAGGAACGCCGTAGCAAATAGGTAAGTCATCACTAGTGAATTCTCCAATTCTAACTCTCTGTTGCCTGTCAGCAAGGTAATCCCCAAGTAGTTTGAGCTGTGTATCACGAATCCCCATACTTTGTAGCTTAGTAAGTAGGAGTGGAAATTTCTTTGAGATAAAGTTTATTTGTTATAACTTTTTCATTGTTTTCTTCTAATAGGGAATTTAATTACTTGGCTGTCTTTTAAGTCAAGTCTTTAGTTTTTTAATAGCCACTTCTTTATTGGGCATTAGAATACGGATGTAACACGTTCTAATGTTTTTTGGAGTATTTTACAACAAATATATCGATTCGGCCTTCTCGGCAAGTGTAGCTCATGTAGCCAATACTACAATAAAATTCTCAGCTCCACTTTATCGAGATTGCGCTTGTTTCAAGAATTCCACATATTGTTCAGTAGCGTAACACAAAACTACACCAATTTTACTCAAATCAATCAATCAATTTGATAATAATTACTTGAATGCAGCCCGCCACAAACTTCTTCGGTATTCTCCTTTCAACCGCCAATTTAATACTAGTTTAACACCTAGGCCTTTCAGCCATGTCAGTGTGAACAGAATATCCTAAATATTTAAATTGTTGGCTTGTAGATAGGGTAATAAAACTAAATTTATAGTTTATCGACTTTGTATAGGCTGCCCGTAACAGCGACCGTTATAAACCTGAAAATGCTATAGAAAAATGAACGTTAAAATTTTGTAAGAGTTTAGTGTGTTATGAATATTTTTATGACAGCAGTGTATGATGCTGGCTTATTCAATGATCCATTTTATTGTTAGGAAAAGTGATGGTACCTCATTCAACGGTGTTTTCCATGGTAAAGGGTGCTTTACAGGTGGTTCCTATATCAAAAAAGATAGTAGGTATATCGGCAATACGTAGTACTCGTAATTAAGTTCGTACTTATTTTCTACATTCACATTCCTACCCTAAAATGTCAATTTTTTGATTATAGTTAGAGCCTACATGAAGTGAACTTAATACAATTTGACAAACGAGTCCTAAATAGAAAAGGAGTGGCAAATGCTACCGAATATCGCGTTTGCACCACATATTTTAAACTTTTGACAAAAGTTCGATCTGTTTGTCTATGTGGAAGTTTGTAACGTCTTACAGGCTGATAGTAACTTACGAGTTGCAAGAGTGTAAACTGCTCAGCAAGAGCATGTTTACACATTATAAGTCACTTTTAGATAGTTTGTTGAACTGAAGTTACGAGTAGTTTAGTTGTGCGAAATGACTGCATGGGGACAGTCCTGTACTTGCTCTCGTTTCTTATGTTGTAATTATATTAACTCTAGGTAACTGAATTATGTTTTGGAGTTACGAAGTAACTAAACATTCGTCAAGTGGACTAAGTCTAAAAATTCAAATAAATATCATCAATACCGCTTATATTTTTTTTTATTAGTCACAGGACACACAAAGACATTTTATTAAGAATAACGGGACAGTTCATAAAAATAATTTTGGTATCCGTTGATTATAGTTACATATAGATGACCTGTATACATCTTTCCCTTTTTCACAGTTGAACCATTATTGTTTTGACACGTCATGGGACGGGAGCAGGGCTATTAAATTCGATTCGGTTTGGTCTTTACTGTGTTTTAAATAAAATCGAGATCCATTTTCTTCGAAAACTCTAAAAAAGGGATATCAATTTAGCCATATATTTCGTGTCAATTACATTAAATTACCAAAATATCTTTACAGGGAAAGTTTTTTATCTTAATTAGGAAGGTAGAGAAAGAACTGAGATCTTAGGGTACCGGGAAGTTTGCAAATTACACTTTTGCAGAGAAATGCGTAGTCGAGCGGGAGACGAATGTTAAGTTATTAAGGGTTAATTCATCTTACGTGTTATATATATATCTAAATAATTATGTACACTTATCTTGATAAATGTTTATCCTGTAATTATTAAATGGTGTACAATAAAGTATATAATATAGTAGTATAAAACAAAGTCACTGTCTGCCTCTATCTGTTTCTGTGCTAACATCTTCTAAACAACGCAACTGATTTCGATACGGTCTTTATTATTAGAAAGAGCTATAAACGCGGAAGGTTTGTGTATGTCACCTATCTCGAGATTCTATAAACTATCGATAAATTATGAACTGGACAGAATAATACGACCAATCAGTGCACCAGTCTACAATCTGTCCGTTTTGGTGTGACAGTTAAATTGCAAACACGCCATTTTGCTCACGTGAAAGCCATGGAGCATCTGTGCTTTGCTTATAACGCTAGAAAGACTTACCCAATTTACGTTATTTATATTTAAATAAAATTCTTCAGGTACCTACTTGAAAGCTATTATACCACACAAGCTGGGAGCACATCTGTTATGTCGTTTAAACACGACCTGTTTAACAAGTTTCCTATTGCGTATTTACCTATTAGTGCATCAAATTAGCAATTACCACAGCCAATTAGTCGTTGTGTATCGCAGGCTTTAGGACAAAACAGGCTACTATTTGGCTTTTAATCATAGCTAATTAAATCCTGAAATAACATCCTATTGATATATTATAAATGCCAAAGTAGGTTTGTATGTTTGCATGTTTGGTAACCAATCACCTTTCAATGACTGAATGGATATGGATAAAACTGGGCTCACAGTAGACAATTACTTAGCTTGGGATATGAATAGTTGCTTTTTATGGTTCCGTACTCGAAGGGTCCAAACGGAGCTCTATTGTTGTCACTCACGTGTCCGTCTGTCTGTCCGTCGTCTGTCACACATTTTGTTCCGAAAATGTTTTAACTTCCCATTGACTTTGAACGTGAAATGAAACAAAAATGTGCAAAGTCCGACACGCACTTGGCCGGTTTTTATCCTGGTAGACTGGAATTTTCGCCTTGCACGCGGGCGAAGCCGCTGACAAAAGCTGGGTCAACCATATAAATGTAGATAGTTATCTGCAGAGCAATTATTTTATAGCTTCGATCTTAGATTATGTAAAGTACTAGATAGAACGTACGGAACAAGAGAGCGCAACCGGCAATACAAATACAAAATGAAAAACTAATACAATCTCGCGTTAGTACGACACTACGCGTCGCACTGCTTACACGTCACAAGTTATTTCTTATTTTATGTGTAAAAATGCCGTATTGTATCTATAAACATTGCAAAAGTTGTTCCCAAAAACAAAAAAAAAGAAGATGGAATATCTTTCCACAAATAATTATTGATTATTTTATAGTTTTGATATTGATTTACCCACTAATATTTACGGCTCACTCGGAACACAAAATATTGGCAGTAATTGGTTGGTGTTGCCAGTTTACATCGAAAAAAATTTCCTTGAATTAGGGAAATGTATATGGGGCGTAGGAAGATCGATTAATTTATACAGGAAAATTTTGTAACTAGTGTTTTTATTGGTTCAGTATCAGTAATGGAACATATTTCCATTAATTGTTCAATACCTTTTTTATATCCGTCTTGAAATATATAAAAAATTGGGCACAATCTATTCGTATAAATATTAGTCAATGAACCAGTAGCACGCGGTGGGATTGCGACAGGGGCGCGGGGTACCCGGGAAGGGGGATAAGTGATAATCGTATTGAACCTTCGCATACCATTTTTGCGTTAATTTTCGCTTAGCTGAAATCTTTGGAGCCTTGTTTTTTATTCATTTTTCACATAATCCTTACAAATAGATAGAGTTTTCACACGTACTCTATTTACAGTCATAATATTTACACATTTTGCCATAATTAAAAAGTTTCTAGAACAAAAATAGGAAAAATTCCAGTTTGTTTACATTTTCATTATAATGATTAGCGATTATCTCGTAAATGCGGGAACCAATTTAGATGATTCAAACGGATAAAATGGTTCTAGGCCAACATCATCAAAATATCTCAACAAACAAAAAAAACACTTTTTGAAGTTCCTCGCGTAATTATTCAACATGTATGATATCGATTATCATTTCTTTAAAAAACTATCTTTATCAGCTATTAAAGTTACAATTAGGAGTACTACTTAAGTGTGCAACTCTGTAAAATTATTGTAATAAGTTTTTTTTTTTTATTATTATTTATTATAAATTATTTTTATATAAATTTCCAAACGCGTTATTTTTCAGTAGTTTATTAATAATCATTAAGTGAATTTTAAATAACTTTAATTCTATTATAATTTATTTGATAACCATTATTCTGTCCAAATACTACAAGTAACTACTGTAAGTAACAATTTGTAACATTAACATTTTTGAGAACAATCGAAAAAAATGTGGGAGTTTTTTCCCAACATCTGGCATCCTTATACGCACACAGATGTACGTGTCTTTACAATGCCGCTCCTCGCTGTCACGCACACTTTTAAATAACGCGGCATCGCTCTCTTGTTCCGTACGTTCTATCTAGTACTTTACATAATCTAAGGCTTCGATAAACCGTTTACCAGAACTATTTATTTTGTGAATGTGATATTTCAATTTGTTTTAAATAATGTTTTATTTTCTGTGTCGATTTTCACTACACAAACACACGATTGTTTTGTTTCCGTTTAAATGCTTTTTATGATGCTCACTTTTGTGTTCAGCACACACAGGGCTGACTGCCATTCTAAACATTTGATTAGCTAATTTACCACGAAAGAAGTAAAACTAACCAAAACATTTCACATAAAATGAAATTCGCCACTCAACCATCATCGTCTGTCTAGATTTTACCCAGGTTGTGCTCGGCTTACAGCGTTAGGGCGGTTACGCACTACACGTCCGTGTCCGTGATCCGTGTCCGTGAAATTTCGGTTCCGAAGTAGCCATAGTACTTCTTGTGGGGAACCTTACGCACTGCATCCGAATTATATCCGTCATAATCTGATTGATTATATCATATAATAAATCTGTAGAAAAGTTATTTATACATTGAAAATATTAAAAAAATTACAACATTTTTGTCTGTTTGTCGGTTTTTCTGTTTAGTTGTGCACGCATCACGTAAATATACGAATCCAATGTAGATAACTTTTATAAATAAAAATTGTGCGTAACTTGAAGTATTACTTAGTTTGTATTTCATTCACTCTATCAAAAGTTAAATGCATTTAGAGTGTTCAAGATGTAAAATCACAACACACGCAATTCAGATACTCGGGCAGTTGAACTCCACATTCTATACATGGCGTTGTGCATTTGACGTCATTTTCTGAATGGCGGTTTTAAGATTCTCCAAGATAGAATGACCCTAGAAAAAAAAATATTGGTAATTTAGGTAGTTGACGGAAGCGAAGCCGTGGGCACAACTAGTCTGTCATAATTCAGAACATTTTGATCTCGGAACTCAAATCACGGACACGGACGTGTAGTGCGTAACCGTCCTAGTATGTAAGTGAACACCAGTATTTAAGAGCCTCTACAAGTTTCACGAGCTAAAAACAGAAAACAGCTACTTTTTCAGCGCAAACTCAATAACTGCTCCGACTGAATATCCTAAGTAAAAAGTCGTAATTCGAGATTTGACTCTCGCTTATTTCCTCCTCCAATATTGAATTAATTTAAAAGATATTCCACAAACTGAAAAAGAAAAATATATACTATGCCTCTATGTTTTCCTTTTTGATGATACATTATCTTTAGAAGCACTAGAACCCTCAAAAATGCTCAAATTTACGCTGTCAACAGAGGCCTATTGTACAAATTTAATAACTATAAATGAAAAAACATAAACATAGAGGCATAGTATACATCTTTCTTTTCCAGTTTATGGAATATTTATATTATATATATATTATACAGTCGGATGCCTGCGACTGCATTTCCACTTAACGTGCTTCCCGAGACACGAACTTTCAATCAAAATCAAAATAAATGTCCACCGTACAAGTTATCTCATAAAGATATTAAATGAAATAATATATCTCTGTTATGATAAAACCGTTGTTACATAAGTTCTTTATGATCATATGATATCGCATATTAACTAACAGTCGTAAAGACGAGTCGTAACGCTTCCGCAGGTGTTCCATGCGTCGTGTGCTTTTAATATTGGCTTATGATGAGAAACATTGTTAGGATACGTTATGGGACGATTTAGAAATAAAATTCGGGGTGAACTTGGCTTAGTACTACCAGTAACATTGTCATCGTGGCTGAAAATCTTCTGCTGGACATTATTCTTAGTGTGTTGTGTCCCACTGCTGGACAATGGCTTTCCTTTCTTCTTTACATTATTCTTTAACTTTTCGTACATTTTGGCCAATCCTTTAGATAGGATTCTAACTCGTCATGCCATCTTCGTCTGGGCCTACCGCGTCGCCTGTTCTTGTGGTTCGAAGTCCAATCGGTGGCTACTTTTCTGCGACATTTCTTCCATTTGCCTACGTCTGCGATTTGTGTTTTGGAGCAAAGTATACTGTTCCTTATACGGTCTGTGATTTTGACTCCGAGAATACTTCGTTTTATTCGCTGGACATTGGGCTCTCCTAACCATCGTCACTGCAGCATATTTGATATTGGGAAATGAATTATTATTTTCATATTCCTCCGCTTTCTTTTCTGATTAAGTTCGTTGCGGGCTCCAAGACTGTTGAAACATTTCTCCGGGATTCGTCGAGCTTCATAGACTCGACGCTTTTCTTGTTGCCGTCACTGTTGATTCTGGCTTTCATGTGGTGCAGTGGTTGGGAATAGTGTGGCGGGCTTGGTAACTAACTACCGCAAGCCATCCAACAACTTGAGATCTTCATCAGGTTATCGTTCCACCTTGTACTTGGTTTATTGGCAAAACGAATCGATAGACCTTAATTGTAATAGCAACTAAAGTCAAAGGAATATAACGTTTGTCTGTCTAAAGCAACCTAGATATTTGATTTGAAGAATAGCTTACACCTTACAATCAGATTTGCCGATTATTAATATTGGCAGTCAAGTTATTGATGATGTCATTTATCTTTATGTAATCCATCCATCTGGTATGATAATTACTAAAGTAACTTCTATTTGTTACAACATAACGTTTAAGCCGAAAAACTGATCTTATTAAAATTTAACATAGATATTTTATAGCCTAGATGCTGGAGAAGGACATAGGATACATTTTATCAACGTGCACCGCGTGCTAAACCGCGTGTATGCACATACTATATCATATACGGTACTTGAAAACCACGTCACATATAGAAGCATAACCTAAGTATATTTCAAACTTTACGGGTTCATTCGCCATTTTATGATGTCCCAATAAAAGAGCCATTAGACGGAGATCAATATCTCGGCTAACTGGATCCGATGCCAGCATCTTATTGATACACGTGGGTAGTACTAACGCAGACAAATAGGTGTCTGTCTAGCGTCATGACTCGGCACAATTCACTGAACAAATACTGTTATTTTTACCCGACTACGGCGAAGTAAAAGAGAGGGTTATGATTTTGACCGGTATGTGTCTATGTATGTAAGTATGTATGTATGCGTTTATGTTCATTTGTTCCCTCAGGCTCTGCAAAAAATACTTTAAATAAAAAATAAGTTCAACAACTAAAACCCGACTACTGAAAAATCACGCTCTAAAAAGTGTGAAACAAGAAAGCTACGTACTTTGCAGAATGTACTTCCAATCCGCAATTATCACTGTATGCACTAGTGAGCATCCAAGGACAATCCCCGGCTGGTGCAGGAATATTGCAGAATATGGAGACAAACACATTGGCCTATGGGTTTGGGAGGTTTCGTGCATCGATTACTAACTGAAACTATAAAATCAAAATCAAAAATCAAATGTACTTATTTCAACTACTTATGGGGCACTTTTGAACGTTAAAAAAAAAATTACATGTTATAAAAAATTGATTCTACCGTATGATATGACTATTGACCACTGCCTGACCACTGTTGATCTACACGGTTATAAAATGGCAGGGGATGACTTGCACACTCAATTAATGCCCCCCATAAACATTCGCTAGCACTTTAGTGAAGTAGCGCCTGTTATTTTTATTATTACAAGCTTTTATTTTACCTTCATTCATTATCTATCCTATCCATTTATCAAGCACTTCCTGGCAATTAAGCTAAATCTTGGCGTACTTATGTAACTTTGGAAACATTGAACTTTGATTGATATTACGACAGAGCTGGTCTCATGATGGAGCCGAAAGGTGGCCATAGCAGCTTCTCAAATAGACAAGAGAGCACCATCACGATTTTTCACCATTCGATTTTAGTTTAAAAAGCTTTTTTTTTAATCATTATATGTGAATTGACAAGTTCAGTTCAAAAAGCTTTATTTTTGATATTTTTACTTAAAATAAGGTATTTATTATTTCTCACTTGAATCATGCTTCAATTTTGGCCAGTATTGTTTGCGGTGGAACAATATTTTTAACATCGTAAATTGGGGCACTTGCGAAAATAAAGCTTGTTCAAAAATTGGAACAGCGCGCTCGAAACTGAGTGCTGTCATTCGTTTTTTTTGGCTTGTCTGAAACTTCAGATTCACGCTTGTTTCATTAGAAGTGTTTTTTTTTTATTCCAAGTTTTATTTAAATACAAATCCCTAATGAAATTCTTGACTAACTTTTGACTTCTGTACCTCAGGAACTGTGCCTTTTTAGGGTTTCCTACCTAAAGGATAAAAACGGGACCCTATTAATAAGACTCCACTGTCCGCCTGTCTGTCTGTCTGTCACCAGGCTGTATCTCATGAATTGTGATAGCTAGACAGTTGACATTTTTAAACATTATGTATTTTATGTTGCCGCTATAACAACAAATACTAAAAACGGAATAAAATAAATATTTAAGTGGGGCTCTCATACAATAAATTAGATTTTTGCCGTTTTTTTGCGATAATGGTACGGAACCCTTCGTGCGCGAGTCCGACTCGCACTTGGCCGGTTTTTTTCGATTAAAAAGCCTTTGAAATAATTGTAGCTAGTGGAATTATTTTCGTAATCGTATCACTTCTTCGAACGTATAAACAGTCAACCAATTTTACTTTAGCATATTATTTTAGATATAAATTATAGTTGAAAACTAAGTTCATAACAAGTTATGAGACCATAACTTATTTGTCAACTACATTTTTCTTTTCGATTAACCAACAATAGCAAACAGAGATTGTCAAAACAGAAGCAAAATAATAGTGCATTACTTTCTTTCAAGCAGAGGTATTCCAATTCATTGCAATATATAAATATACTTCGTCAAGGTAGGTAGTTAGATGAAAGTCGGCCCATTGGAGCGACGCGTGAAATCAGCGAAGTGAACTTTCTAACTGCTATCGGTGAAATAAAGTGTACACTCTCAATATCAATGAACTGTGGGCTATTGTTGTGTGAAATTAGCTTGGCTTTTAGTTTTCTAGATAATTAATAGTCAGAGACTGTAGACAAATTACGTTCTATCAGCAATAATGATTGACAAAAGGTCCAAAATTTTATTTTTGACTATGCTACAGAAATGTTACCTAAGGCTTAGACCAGGGGTCACCAAATGGCGGATTCGGACCGCCGACCTATCTTGTGTAAACAGTAACCTTAAGTAAACAGTGCAATATAATTTTCTTGATTGAGTAATTTAATAATTTATCCTTCTCTTTGTCTTTAATTGCCGTCGATTCGACAACAGACGATTCATCTCATCAAAATCTTCATTGATATTAAATCTCTATTTACATATTTAAGTTTATTATTTGAAAGGGAAGGCTTTAAAATAAACCTTACGCGCGACGGTCATATTATTATTTAAAATAAAAGCCGGCCAAGTGTGTGTCGGACTTCGCACATTTAGGGTTCCGTACCAAATTGCAAAATTAAGTTGGTTGTAATAGGAAAAATGAGGGAATTTCAAGGAAAAAGTCTGATTTATCAATATATTGGTATTTGTTAGTAAAACATACGTAATAATAAGCATTATCATCAAGTTTCAAGTTCATAGCTCAATGGGAAGTTAAAAAACCGGCCAAGTGCGAGCCGAACTCGCGCACGAAGAGTTTCGTACCATTATCGCAAAAAAACGGCAAAAATCAAATTTGTTGTATGGGAGCCCCACTTAAATATTTATGTTATTCTGTTTTTAGTATTTGTTATTATAGCGGCAACAGAAATACATCATCAGTGAAAATTTCAACTGTCTAGCTATCACGGTTCATGAAATACAGCCTGGTGACAGACAGACAGACGGACCGCGGAGTCTCAGTATAGGGTCCCGTTTTTACCCATTGGGTACGGAACCCTAAAAATTGTTTGGATTTTTTTTTGTAAAAATATCTGACTTTGGTGGCTTCTCATTCTTTTGTTTTCAAATATTTTTAAAACCAAAAATACAGTAATTATCTAATCAACAAGATCTAAACAACGATATACCACTTGATGGGGTAGGTCTAAAATATGTTTTTACTTCCCCCTTCAGCTGTGTGGGGCTCCCACACAACTGCCCTTAAAAATATTTTTTGACATTTTATATGGCTTTTTTTTTTCTTGTTGACCAAGATGCTAATACTGTGAAAATTTTAAAACTGTAGCTTCAACTGTTTGGATGTAATACCTCTGTAACCGGCGACGGACAGACGGACACGTGAGGGACACGAATATGGGCTCTGTTTGGTCCCTTCGGGTACGTAAATGAAAGTAATTGGTGACTCCTACTCTAGACTGTCTCATTCTACAAGCGAGCGATATTGATGGTGGAAATGCCAGAATGTTAGTTATTGATCACGTGACATTTCGATAGCGCTTAGCATTGCCATCATTTTTTTTTCTAATCTCTTCTGTGACTAGAAGCTCTACACAAGTGTCATTCGATGTAAGCGATGACCACGGCGAAATGGCAAAATGTAAGAAATTGATCACATGACATTTCGACAGTTTTGACAGACAATTTTGACATTTTATCAATCGCTATCGCGACGCTTTCGTTGATAGAATATCAATTCTCGGTCAATCCTTAACATTTTGCACTTTTGGCAATACGTTATAGCTGATAGAATATCACTTTGATTAGACCCAAGACCACAAGTATTTTGTGATAGAAAACTCTTGGCAGTATAGTTAAAGGTCTACTAAACACAATTGGGCAAATATCTAAGTATTTTGAGGCCAATTTATTCATAACTAACTAACTTCGCTGTATTACTTGATAAAATAACAAAATTTATTTATAAAATACAGCATATTTAATATTAATAACAACCTTTTGAGATAAAAAGAAAGTTTCGATGAAAAACGCAGCACATATTGACACGAAAAGCTATTTCATTTTATAATAGATATGTTTACATAACATTTAATACCTTTAAACCAGCAATTCTTGTATATATGTATGTATAGGATATATAATTTGAATCTCGGAAACGGCTCCAAAGATTTTCATGAAATTTAGTATGCAGGGGGTTTCGGTGGCGATAAATCGATGTAGCTAGGTTTCATTTGAAAACGAAAAAAACGTCATGTCGTTAGAAAACGTCATTTTCTCTATTTTCCCCCATGCAGAGCTCGGTCGCCCAAGTACTAACAATAAAATGAGCAACTATTTTAATGCGTTTCACTATGTTCACTAAATTAGAGATATTTCAGACATCACACATAATTATTTCGGATTATCTTTATTGTGCCTAATTTAATGTTTCTCTTTGTGAACTAGGGGTGAGAGACCTACCTCTATTACAATAGCTGAAATAGGTACCTTGTAGGTCATGTCTGTGAAAGAATCTTGACCTTCAAAATGGAACTCGGCACTGTTGCTTGGCAACAGAAAGACGCGCATTGGAAATATAAATGAAAAACAGTTACCTACGCATCATTTGACAATCGCTAAATCAAATGTATGTTTTGTTTACCATGAATAATATATATATGTTGAGTACAACATCGAAAATTCCATCATCCGCCCTTGTACCACGTTACTTGCGGTCGGCGCTATACGTTTTCTTCGCCCGTACATACCGTCCTGGCAACCAACACGCTATCATATCACTCTTCACACAGGCCATCCATATAGCAATTCCCGGCACACAAAAACATGTTGCTCAATGAATGGTCTATGGTATGGTGGACAACTTACTTCTTGTTTTATTTCGTGATCAACTAGCTCATGACCGCGAACTCGTCTGATGGTAAGCGATGGATAAGGTCTACGATGGAGCGAGCAAGCCCAGAAGATGCCTGTTTACTCTTGCTTTGAAGACCAACTGCAGGTCGTAGGCACGTTTGTAGGTAGTTTCCATACTGTTTGTATATTTTTACTGTGTCATAGGGGATACAGGCGGTACCAGAGGTTCCACAATTTGACTGTGCGCATAAAATACACGACATACGGGGTGCTGCGCCATTGGTACATGGAGGACATCCCACCCATTCGCACTCAACATTTCAAAAATTAGTTCATTGTGTGCTAAGGAGTGCAATTCCCTGCTATGCCTATGTTTGCTGATAACTACAATCTTGGGGTATTTAGGTCAAGAGTGGGTTACTTCTAGGTAAGCGTGCTTCATCGTCGACCACATCATCGCTTACCATCAGGTGAGATAGTGGTCAAACGCGAGCCTTTCAATAATATTTTAACAAAATCCCAGAAAAACTTTTCACATGAAGTTATGCCTACAATAATTATGGAATAGTTGCAAGGTTGTAAATATAGCTATGGAATCTCCCGTATATCCGTTAGCAACTTTTTATTACTCATAAGATATTATAAACTTACTGTACATAGCATAAACGGTACAGCGAGGTATTTAATAACCGCAGACCATGTGCGGTTATATTTAATCGTCAGTCCATGTTTATATTGAACAATAATTTTGTAATCAAAGTTGGATAATGAACTGAATATCGTGATAATGAAATAAAAGCCATAATTTGATCAAAGAAAAGAAAGATAGGAGAAATGAAATCTTTTATTTGCGCCAGGCATGATGCATACCATAAAAAGCAAAGAAAAACTTAAATACAAATACAGAGTATGCGTAACAACCAAGCAAAATGGTCATCGCTCAGAATAATGCTGGGATCAGTGCGTGTTGTAAAAGACTTCAGGGTGAGCCATGTGACGTTTTTTGTTAGTCAGTGATATTCAGTTTCATAGATTACCCACTATTGACTATCAGAAGAAATTATTGAGTAGGTCTTTAGCATATCCTAGAAGGCTAGAACAAGGATTCAAAGACATTTAACATCTACCAACTCGCTTTAATCCCACCTGGTGGATTACGGCCCATTTTTTCTCACAGTGAGACTTGTATCCTATCAATGGGATCATTATGGGCTGATAACGATACTTTTACCAGGTTTGGTCTTCAACGTGGTGATCCCTAAACCTTCACAACTACGAGCAAAAGCTGTCCCCAATTCTCAAACTCTTCGCGTTAGTCCAAATTGGATTTCTCATTAATTCCACCACAATTTATTTTAAATAAAAACGAATCCATTGACCGTAAAGCATGTTAAAGTTGCGGTGTGGAACAAAAACATAGCGCAACGGAACTGTGTCATTTGCAGCCTCTACGGAATTCCACACGTAAGGAACGCCGCACATTGTCGACTATTTGATCTGTTACTAATATTGGGGAGCTTGAAGCAACGTAATAATAACTGCATGGGTCTGTCATCATCTGCAGGTTGTCTTTCCCGAGGTCGGTCCGTGGATGGGTGATCGTTCGGAACGTCCCGAGACTCCCCAGTGCCACAAAAAGCACGCTAAGCTGTTGCTCCTGGCTGTGCTTTATAGATCTTAATCTTTTGTTAAGTAGGCGTCAGAAACCAGAAAATCAAACAGCAGTCTTTCCCAGGGGCATTGTGTTACATGTGTAACACATCCCCTTGGCAAAACTGCTGTTTGTTGTTTGAGTATCTGGATACAGGGAGGATAAGGTCAAATGCAGACCCTGTATAAATAACTAGTATTGAGCTGCATCTGGTCAGACTAAAAGCTGTCCAAATCATAGTTGCGAAAAGACCAGGTAGATTGAAAGATGATTGAGATTGATTTTTAATTTAGAACTGTGACATTATTGTGGGTTACTATAATACTGTCATAAATTATAAACATCCATTACGTAAAATGTCAAATACGAAATCAAAAATAAAAATGACCAGAAATAAAAATGTACGAAAAATGAATTGAGCAAGTAAAGTTTTTCGAAGGTGAGCATATCTGACCTCTAATATAATATTTTGGAAGTATTCCCATTTGAGCACCTATTTTTAGAGCACCTATGCTAAGAGCACCAATGGTATTCCCATTTGAGCACCAATCAATATAATAGCTTGGTGCTCAAAGGCGACCAAAAAATAAATTAAAACTTTATTCCCAATTGAGCACCTACGGTGCGGTAGCTTATAGTGATGGGTAGCTTCTAGTGTATAACTATATCATATCGATAAAAATCAGCAGTTTTATTGCATTGCATTTGATAATTTATTATATTATATTATAATTTATTATATTATATTTATTATATATATTTGATAATTTAATTACCTACATAATTATCATCATAACCATAAAAGTTTACTTAATCATTTATTGTTAACTAACTTTTGCCAGTGGCTTCGCCCACTAGGGCGTCGGTAAGACACAAAATCTTAACAAATTAAGCACCTAAACCTTCCCCATGATTCACAATGTCTTTTGATGAAAACCGAATGAATATCCGTTCAGTAGTTTTTGAGTTTATCGCGAACAGACGCGGCGAGGGACTTATAATATGTAGTGATAGCACAATAAGTTTTCTCAACTTTAATTTTATCTATCGATTTTTATCGATGAAACACTAACAATAGAAATCGGTGTTTTCATATTATTATGAAGAGTAGTTAAGTTGAGAGGGCCGTATATAGGCAATGCGCGCGCCACCTTTACCGTTCGTCGGAATATCTCGAATAGCCCGAAATATGATGAATGAAACAAAACTGTTTCGGCACTTTTTTACGTGTCTCGTATTCTTTGCAAATCTATATCTATAATATAAAAATTAATCGCTGAATGTGTTGCTAAGCGCAAATCTCGAGAACAGCTGAACCGATGAATGTTTGGTGTTTTTATGACAAAACAAAGTTTGCCGGGTCAGCTAGTATATATTAAAATCGTAGGGACGTCAAAACCGTACATTAAATATTTTTGAAAAAAAGTAAAAGCAGAGTAAGATATACGGGATATACTCGTATGAAGGTCACTGAATCAATTTTTTTTATGTTGTTTATCTGTTTGTCTGCTGCAACGCATTGCATTCAATTGGCGCCAAAACTACTGGACAGATCCTGTTAAAATTTTACTTAAATAATCCTAAGAGTTCAGAACAACACTTATAAAAAATTGTCAGGCTATTTTTAATGGACGATGAGCAATGTTGCATTAGGTGTGTATTTTTTTTACACTTTCCCGCGGTGTTTTTAAAGGAAGACAAAAAAACTACACAATTATCAAAAATAGTTTTTTTTGTATGTTAATAAAATACAAAAAACCGGCTAAGTGCGAGTCGGACTCGCGCACGAAGGGTTCCGAAGTTGACAACTGAGTTGGATAATTTGTGACAAATTGTCAGCTAATTTGAAATGTAAAAGGCGGCTGAGAAACTGGGCCTAAGCGCTATGCTTAATTATCTATTAATCTATTTTCGTGTTAAATGGTGATAATTTAAATTTTAGAAAAACATTTATTAATTTTTTACCATATTACTAAATACAACCAAAAGTTTCTATAACTGATATAGAGTTCATATTTGTTTCTAAAACATACAAAATCTTTACTTGTATTATATATGTAAGTATTATTATGAAATATTAATTAACTAAAAAAATAAGCGTAAAGACTACTCTTGTTACAAGGAATGTAATTTGTTATATTGGTTTAAGTAGGTGTGGACCAAAAAAAAAACCTATGGCTGATTGTTATATTAATAATAATTAGTTTATTTTCTAAAATTAATGTAATAAAGTACTGTAAATTTTTATCGATATGTTTTATTTTACATTCTATCACTAGAAGCTACCGTAGGTGCTCAATTGGGAATAAAGTCATAATTTATTTTTTGGTCGCCTTTGAGCACCAAGCTATTATATTGATTGGTGCTCAAATGGGAATACCTTTGGTGCTCTTAGCATAGGTGCTCTAAAAATAGGTGCTCAAATGGGAATACTTCATATTTTGGGCCTTTAATATAAAAAAAAACTAAAAAAGAAAGGGCGATAGTTGGGTGACATGCAGTAAAAAAATATACAAATAAGTATGTCATTTGTCCTTCAGATATTAATTTAAAATGTTCTTAGTTTGTGTTTAATATCACTAATAATTATTTTCTTTTGTTACAGGTAAAATTAACATCGCCAATTGTTAGAAATACGAAACACACAGAAAATCTAGCTTATACGAATACAAAGGTACACATTGGTAATTATACTAGGTAAAGAAAGCTAGTAACCGAAAGGCCTTGAGGTATATCTTATTATAATAAAGGTACATTGAGAGGTATGTCAGATAATAATATGTCATAAACTGTCGAAATAGAAACATCCAATAACATTTTAACCTTTCAAAGAAAGAATATCAAGGACTGAAAGTAATAAAGTATTCAGTAATATAAATATGTATGAACTCATGTAAAAACATTTCAATAAAAGAATATATCAACCTGCAACTGCTGTAAAAAACAGTCACTTGTCTGAAGCCTATGGCAGGCCTTCACTCGATACGTACAGCGATGAATTTTAACCTACACTTTCGCGCGGTCCTCTCCGCCCTGGTTACGTGCTCCGTGTCTCCGCCAGTCGATCGGTTGTTACCGCTTGCGCGTGCGGGGGGAGTGGTGCGTGGTTGGTGGGCTCGGGAGTCTTAGTTCGGCAGCCTCGCAAGAAACGAGCCGTAATGTATCAACCCAACCGCCACGGATATTGGACTCAAAATTGTGTACTTGATCTCCGGAGAGTGTTACGTAGTAATTTCTCTAATCTGTGCCAATGATCAAAAAGTCCAACATACAAGGGAGTGAGAGTGTGCCCTAAGCTCGATACATGATCAATCCCAAACATTTTGGTCAATAACTGTTAAAATTTCCATTTGTTTATCCAACGGCGGCCAAGATACTCAGTGGTTACTCTTGGCAATCGCAAATGTACGACGAATCTTCCAAAAATATCTATAGCGCCAATTACGAAGGCTCGCAATTAAAATCGTCGCTTAAATTGGAGCCGCTTGGGACAATAATTGCGATATTCCGTGATAATCCTAAAGTGGTACGATAACTCTACCATCTGAATATTATATTAGTACCATTGGCCTGAAAATTGCAGGGATTAGAGACTTCAAGAACTTTATTCTTCTTCTTATTCGTTATCTTCATTACTGCAGGTCGTGCCCGTCTTGGAAAGCTTTCACGGAGTCATTGACGAGCTGCTTCCAAGCCACTCTGTCTTCGGCTCTTCTCAGGGCAGTGGTAACCGTGAGGCCCGTAATCGCCCTGATCTGGTCTGACCACCGAGTGGGTGAGCGTCCACGTGGCCTTTTCCCATCCACTTTTCCCACAACAACCAGTTTTTCCAGGTTATCTGGCTGTCTCCGAGCGATATGACCAAAGTAATTTAGGACTCTTTGGTAGCAGATCGTGGAGAGTCTGGTTTTGATGTTTAACTGGTCGAGAATGGACTTATTTGTGCGTTTTGCTGTCCATGATATGCGCAACATTCTCCTCCAGCACCACATCTCGAAAGCCTCAATCTTTCTTCGATCCACCGAGCGAATTGCCCAAGATTCGGAGCCGTAAAGGAAAATTGAGAATACCAGGGTTCTAACGAGTCTCTTCTTGGTGTTATTAGAGATGTTCCTATCTTGCCATATCCTCGACATCTTGCTCATAGCAGCTTTGGCCATCTGCGTACGTCTCCAAATTTCCCCGCTGCAGCCCCCCTGATCGCTGATCATGGAGCCCAGGTACACAAACTCATTGACGAACTCCAGATCTACAAGTTCCCCCGTGCGTGCTATTAGTCCTGCTCTGTCGATGATCATGACTTTGGTCTTGGACTTGTTGATCGACAGTCCGACCATCTCGCTTTCACGCTCTATCCTCACAAATAGCTCAGCAAGTTCGCGCTCCGAAGATGCAAACAATGTGGTGTCATCTGCATATCGGAGATTGCTGATTTTATTGCCACCTACCGCTATGCCCCCCTCCCACTCTTCTAAGGCTCTCCTCATGATGTATTCGCCATAGATGTTAAAAAGAAGAGGGGACAGAATACATCCCTGGCGTACTCCTTTCTCTGGATTAAAAGGCCCCGACACCACACTGTTGATTCTGACTAGCGACTCTCCATCCTCCTATAAGTTTGCGATCAATGAGAACCATTGAGAACTTTATTAAAGCGACGGAATTAATCTTATGTTTTGAATGTGTCGATTGATGGGCAGCCTGACCACCGAATCAGGGGTGCTGTCCTACAAGTCGTGAAAACTTGGAGTTTTCATGAGGAATTTCTCAGTAACTTGGAGTCTGGCATTTGTGCATTGGCAACAGGCTCGACCCTTATTACACAAGATTTAAACTGAACTGTTGAAATAGAAATTTCATTCATGTATCTAGAAGATTCACCTGGGCCACATTTTTTGTACAGTAACAATTTTCCTTGACTTAGTTTGCATATTAACGGCAGTCCCTTCTTTGACGGTATTTTGAAATCATAACGAGAATCCCTTGCCGCGTCTGTCTGTCTGTTCGCGATAAACTCAAAAACTATTGAACGGATTTTCACGCGGTTTTCACTAATAGACAGAGTAATTCATGAGGAAGGTTTATGTGTATAATTTGTTAAGGTTTTGTGTAAATTAATTGAAATATGGCGATAATTGTTGAAAACGTCGGAAAAAATCAAGTACCTGGGAGCTTTCATCGAAAACGCCGCCTAATCCTATTGAGATAAAACAAAACAATGTGTGGCGGAAAAATTCACCTCAAAAAATTCTAAAACAATTCTGCGAAAACATATGTCCATCTATTAAGGTTGACTCACAATGACCATTTTTATGATATTCAAAGGTGTAAAAGACTGCTTTATTCGCAAAGGTGTTTTCACCAATATAGTATAAATCCTTATCTAAATAAATATGTAAGTCATCTTGATTGTTTAATTTAAGGCTAAATTGCCTTTTACACCATTTAATTTGGATGAATATTTCAGAAGATATCACAAAATTAATATAACTCGCGCAACCAAATAATTCTGCGGTATTATAATGAATGGCAGAAAGGACCTAGAGGATTACTTGACCGAGGCGAGCTGCTATTAATCGTTATACTATTTTTTAAAGAGAATACCAAACTTGATGTCGATCTACCTTTGATTTTTAAACACACACATGCACCCGAGCGAAGCCGGGGCGGGTCGCTAGTTCATATAGTAAATAGTTCATACGGTCAAGCGAGTACCTTCGGCAGTCGTCTAGGTAATGCATTGTCCGTCAATAACGGAACTTCTCCAATTAATCCAAGATTCCTATGCAACGGTTTGCACGCACGAAGCTAGACTGCATCAAAATGCAAAAGATAACATATTATGCATGCTTGCACGATATATCTCTAAACGTCTGATCATTATCAGAAGTCACGTTTGAGAATCGTAAAGATTACGAGTGACTTGACGAATATAGATCGTTTTAAAGTAAGTCTTGTAGCAGGAAATATTGCAACATATTAGCTTCGAAGCGTGTATGGCCTTCTTAATGAAGATACTATGAAGGGCAAGAGGAAATGAATCGATTTGTAATCGTAATTTGTTGTTATAAGTAGACAACCAGACAGGAGGACGCTGTTGTCCTTTCAATTGATTAAATTCAGTATAGGAGTATAGGCCGATGTGGGCAACAAGGCAGGCTAAAATGGGATTGAGTGGTTTATATTTGTAGAATGTATCAGGACAGATGGGCCAGAGTCATTACGCCGTGGGACACAGAGGACCGGCGATGTCGTTGAGGAAGGTTTAGGAAACGCTGGCATGACAACTTATAGGCGTTTATGATGGATTGGTCGGAAAATCGGGAACAGTGGCTATGGTAAAGATCTTTGCCTAGCAGTGAAACAACATAGGTTGAAAAAACCGGCCATGTGCGAGTCGGACTCGCGCACGAAGGGTTCCGTACTTGGTAAATTGCGGTTTACGATTTATGACGTATGAAAAAAAAACTACTTACTAGATCTCGTTCAAACCAATTTTCGGTGGAAGTTTACATGGTAATGTACATCATATATTTTTTTTAGTTTTATCATTCTCTTATTTTAGAAGTTACAGGGACCCCCTCCCTGTAACACACATTTTACCACTTTGGAAGTGTCTCTCGCGCAAACTATTCAGTTTAGAAAAATAATATATTTGTAACCTCAATATCATTTTTGAAGACCAATCCATAGATACACCACCCAAATGGGTTTGATGAAAAAAAAATGAGTTATAGTTCTAATTATGGGAAACCCCCAAAATTTCTTGTTATTTTTTTCAATTTTTGTGTGAAAATCTTAATGTGTTTCACAGAATACATCTACTTACCAAGTTTCAACAGCATAGTTCTTAAAGTTTCGAGAAAAAGTGGCTGTAACATACGGACGGACAGACAGACAGACATGACGAATCCATAAGGGTTTCGTTTTTTGCCATTTGGCTACGGAACCCTAAAAAAAGACATTACTATTTACTAGCCAATATCTTTACGCTACCTGCGAACTACGATGAACCGCGAACCTGCGAACTATGAGGTTAACCGTCATATTCGAGTAGGACTCGTCGAGTTTCATAGCCTCAGCCCTTTTCTGGTGGTCGAGTTGTGATGGTTGGGACAATAGTGGCGAGTTTGATCAAAAAGTCAAACTACACAGGACCTGGGATTTAAAATCACCTCATTTAAAAAAAAAAGCTCGTTGCTGTTTATCCACCGATTAGCATGTTATGTTAATTTCAAATTCTATTAATTTCAGCTCGTCTTTTTAACAAGCTCTATTGTGAATGACTGTCTAATTGAAAGCTACAGAATCGCTATACTTTATATACGGGAAAATGCAATATTTGGGTACTAGATAAGCCACGGATAAATAGTCAATTATCTTTACACGTGCTAGAAATTAAAGCAATAATAACAAAAAACTCGAGAGCCCCTAATAACTCCAATCAGGACAATCGTTCTAACAATCAAGTACAATACAACACTCAATAATTGTCTATAATTACGTTATGGTTTCCTATGGAACAGCGGTTTCACTTCCACACTCGATTTGGTTTTGGTCACGCATGGAAGCGATGAGTTTCAATGTAGGCATCAGGAACTTGGTATAATATCTAGTAAGGATTTATTACTTTTCAAACATTTGAATTAAGAACTTAGAATACCATATTGTGATTAGTATGACTGCTCGTTTGTCCTCCACGGCCCAATACTGGGTAACACCATATATCTTGTCAAGACTGTTGGGGGGGAGGGGGCAAAGGCTTAACGTATTTTCCGAGGTATGGAGGAATCTCACTATGTAATGATCGTCACCTATCCACGGACTGACCTCGGCAAGCGTTGCTTATCATCGGTAATTGACCCCCGAGCTCCTCTATAAATACTAGTCCCACTATTACAGCTTTATAAATCCTCAATCATATTTAATTGTCATTTGTCTGTACAGGCACACACCTAAAACCATATATGATCAAAGGAGAAATGAGTTGGGGAATTCCACGCGTAATAATAAATTCTACAAGCTGGGAACTTGGATAGTTATCGTCAACTGTCGGCTTGATTTACTACTAGGAATTTACAGAGTTCTACCTACTAATAAGGACTTGCTAATCTAGTTATTGCCAGTTCCAGGATTCAAAATGGATTGTTTTATTTACGTATCGTAACTTTTTTATGTGCTTATTGGCATGAAAATGATAAAGGACCTCATACATACCGAGACTCCTCTGTGCCTCAAAAAGCTCGTTAAGCTGTCCCGGTGGTCATTTGAAGATATTTGGCGGTTTTGGTATCCTTTATAATAAACGTGGCAAGCACTTGACAGTTTACGTCCATTAATTCAGTGCTGTCTACTTACTGATAAGTCTGGTTGTTTTACTATAAACCTCAAACCCGAACTACAGTAGTCATTACGGAGCCATAAAATTTAGCACCAGTCTTACCAAGTGGTATCGTGTTACTCAGTTACTGGGTTGTAAAGTTCAGATAGGCAGTCGCTCCATGTAAAATCCGGGTATTCAGCTGCATCAGGTTAGTACACATACTACATACGTAAACTCTAGGCCATTTGATTGTTTCTAAGCACAAAAGCCAATCGCTTCATGTCAATTAAGCTATCAATTAAATAGAAAGTCCTACTTACTGCCCAGAGCTGCACACGAGGTAGTAACAGTGAGTATTTCCTATCTTCTTTATTTATTTACGAATCCATTGCCTTTTTGTTCCTATCGTAAAAAGCTAGAGTACGTTTGTAGGTTACTGTGTGGTCTGGCCATTAATTGAACCTAGTGAATAGATGGAAACCTCGCAGGTTAATGTATTCCACAGATAGGTTCGAAGTTATGCGACAATGCTACAATGATGCGACGATGTGTTTTCACAGAAATTTTTATTGGAACTGTTGTACAGTATAACAATTTCCATGAAAAAGCTTCGTCGCATCGGTATCTTTATAACATTATCCAGACAAGCGGACTGGCTTGTCTAACCATTGGGAAAAAAATCTGTACTTACATACTTAGACGGAGGTTACACATTCAGTTTGGCATCAGTTCAGTCGGTGACCTTGATCACGTATGAACTGATAGACTGACGGGCGGTATTAGATGGTAAGTCAGACTGACGATGACGATCAGTCCAACCGAAACACACGTACGCATTACGTCTTCTAAATTAGCCTGGGGTTTTATTTTCATCAAAATGATTAATAGTTTCTGCAGCGCCTTGTTTCTGTAATTCACATAATCGGGATTCGTTTTATCTCAAATAATAGGTAATACGCTAACTAGGTATAGCGGCAACAGAAATACATCATCTGTGAAAATTTTAACTGTCTAGCTAGCAGCCTGGTTACAGACGGACAGACAGACAGACAGACGGATCGTGGAGTCTTAGTAATAGGGTCCCGTTTTTACCCTTTGGGTACGGAACCCTAAAAAGTATTCTCGAACCGAGTAAACCCTTTCACTTGCAAGTAAAAGTCGCTGCTAACACCATCTATATCCGTGAAACGGAACCGAACGCGATCGATGTTCTTAGAAAAATAATCAGTTTAATCAGACGAAAAACGCTAGTTACGTCGGCACGGTTTCTTTGTATAGGATGAGGCATCTGTAAGCTAGTATTATATTATCTGTGCCCATATACATTCAATAGTAGAGCTTTATTACTACTACTATTCAGTATTACGAGTAAGTATTAAGAAAAATATTGTACAAGCTTATAATAATATTATGAATAAAGAGAGGAGGGCAAATCTGAAGGCCATCAAAAATGTTCTTGTATTTCTAACATTAAATTCTGGGAGAATGTTTTAAACAGCAGGCATACTATTTCAAATAACTACGTAAGTTTACATTTTATTTAAAAAACCAAAGGTAAATTTAATAAAATCAAAATATTTAATTAAAAAAAGCTCTAAAGATAAAAGGTCTGATGGATACCAATGACCTACATAGCAGGCCCAGAAACTGACGTCATTTATAAAGGCCACAAGTTGGATGGGAGGCTTTCCACTAACAACATGTTGCAGACAACAGCTGGTGAGCGCAATCCCTGACATTAAGATTGAAATAATTCTTAAAAGAAAAGTAATGTTGTACATCTCTGCGTACAGTCGCAAACAAAAGAATTAAATATATTTTTACAAAAGGGTTAAATAGCTTTTGACAGCAGCTTGAATCATGTGAGAGTAGAAAACTATCCCAAGGGAACAATATTATTTGTCATGGTACATGTGGTCTATCAGTGTGCCAACTTTCATCCAAATTAATTCAGCCCCTATGGCGTAATTGATTAATAAAAACCAGAAATTTCAACTTTCATTTTATTACAAGGATTAAGAGAGACCGAAAGTGATCAATAATTTAGATGAACTTTAGGTACTAAGCCGAAATATGCAGTATGGCAACATACCATATGTATTCAGCGAGCGTAAGCAGTAAGCATATCCGTAAATAATTGTCAATTTAACCGTTATTAAATTATGATAGAAAACACCCAATTTTTACAATATACGTTCTCTACGTGATGGACGTGTTATTATTTCGATTTTATTTACTATCTTCTTGGTTTGCCAATAACAACCTAACCGTGAGTGATCCACTCAATAGAAAAAAGAAAATAAAAAAAAGCGAATGATATCGAATTGATAAATTATTTCCTCCGCTGTGCATGTTATTCTTTGTTCAGCGAATAAGAAAAACATATATTAGATCGGTTCCATTTGCCGATGTTATGATTCGAGTCACGAGTAGACTGGGTATGTGGGTTCTCTATTAAGTATGTTTTGTGACGAAGACATGGTATGTTTTGACTTCGTATCTTTTCATGTCGGGTGGTATAAAATGGGGTTTTCCGTGGTCGCTATTGTGTAAGTTCATAAAAAACATCACCCCTCATCATCACCATCATCATCATTTTAGCCAAAAGACGTTGATTGCAGAACGAAGGCCTTCCCCCAAGTGATGCCAAATTGACTAGTCTTGTGAGTCTCGCTTCTAGCGGATATCAGCAATCTTAACCAGGTCATCAGTCTACCTAGTGGGAGGCCTTCCAACGCATCGTTTTCCAGTACAATACGAATGTCTAATAATGCAGTGGTATACCTACCATAATATCAGACTTGATGATGTCCAGCCCAGCCCAGGCCCGCGCCAGGGGCTCCCAGTAATTATTGAAGCAGACAACCTGGTCCAACGACGAATGTCCGCAGGAAAAGAAAGTTCATTCGAGCACAGATTTTCACATCGGCAAATCTTAACATTGAGATTCACAAAACACAATAATGATACAGTGCCATCTATCGAGCTTATGTTATTGGTCTTCCGGGCACAAAATCAGACTCCGAGACTCCTGAAAAATTCTAAATGGAACAACCGAGGTATAAAACCTAGGAAACAACGCACAGCTGTCACTGTTTTAACAGACACTAGATACTAGATCACCGAAGTGGTTTGAAAGTCAAGTACTTCTGCAAGACCGAAATATACTCACGTACTCGAAGCTAAGAATTTTTAACAGTACTCTTACAGTAGCTGCAATAAATTCGGTAGTTACTTCGATATTTCGTTGAATTTCATCCAAAATTGAATTCTACAACGGCCATAACTTCAGTTTCTTCCATAAATGTACTGCGAATTTTAATGTATTTGCTTTGACCTTTTAAAAGTACATTACTTTTATTACATTTTTTATTTTCGTTTCCAGTTTGTTGAGATAAGTAGGTCGAACTTTGAGCTCATCGTTTCTTAATCCAATTTCACGAGAAATAAGAAATCCAGACCACCTAAAGAAATAATCAGTTCTGAAAATTGACGATCCGTCGACCTCCTGAACCAATATCCAATATCGTTTAATTTAAAATCTTAATACTTGCCGTTAAGGTTGGAAATCGTCTGTGAGATTTCTTTTAATAAAACCGCATACTACGAGGCATGTCTTCACTAATTTTGTATTAGTATCATCAATTTGATGAATGAACTTTGCTCGCGACTGTACGCCGAGTCGGATTACACCAGGTGTTTCCGCTCAGGTGTCGGGTCTCTTAGACTTGATTGTATTAGATATATTATGTATTTTATTATGTATTTATGGAAGTTGAATGAGCCTACATCTGGGCATTAGTCATGCATAAATGTATGAGTGATGTTTCAGAGAAATGAGTCCAGTGATCTAATTTTTTACAAAAACGAAAATTAAATTAGGTACCTACATACTTATGTAGCCATTTATTTACTTTGTAAATGTCTTTTGAAAGTCCAAGATTGAATCAGCACTTTTTTGTATAAACTAACTACATTACTGGACAAAATAACGCATAATTTATGGACTATTCAGCACTTAATGGGTTCGGAGTACGGTCAAATCAATTGAATAGGTACATCGATGATATGAGACACACACAACCACTTACATGTATATTCTGCAATAAGGACAAAATATGAAATGTACTATAACAAGCACAAAATGTATTTGTACTTTGTTTGTGTCTGGTGGATACAACAAAATATTATAACAGTCGAAGGCCCACTTGTTATAGCCGTTCGTGACGTACTCGAAAGCGAGTCAGTATTTTCTCTAAAGTGGCTATGTCCTAAATCTAGTACTATCTGTATGAAACACGTAATGTTTGGAGCTGTTCCAGCTGATTTCAGAACATTTTAGTAGGTTTAGGTAAGTAATGTTTTATGTAAGGGTCTGTTAATACTGGCCTGAGGAAGTTAAAATCCGCATATTGACTATGAAATTGTTATAACAATATTATTATAGTGGAATTGGAATAGTTTAAAATGTTATTGAGATTATGAGAACGGTCTTTTTAATTTAAGGGCTTATTACACTACACGGTATTCAGGGCCCTAAACCCTAATTTAGGGTGGTGTAATAACTGTAAGGGATTTAGGGTTCCCAAAATATCCACCTTATTGTTTCGGAATGATTTAGTGACCCGGTATTCAGGGCGTGTAGTGTAATAAGCCCTTTAGCACGAGGCTGTAGAATGCGGTTGCCTGTTCTGCAAATACGATCGGTTTTTTACCGATTACATTCGAGGAGTGTGCGATGGATGAGATTTAAGTCAAGTCAAGAGTGAATAGGTTACTTCTAGGGAAGCGTGCTTCACCGTCGACCACATCATCGCTTACCATCAGGTAAGATAGTGGCCAAACACGAAGCTGTTATTAAAAAAAAGAAATATCTTTAATTTTTCCAAACGTATGTAACGTACGTAACTCTAAAAACAAATGCACGGGTTAAACTAGTAAATCAAAAATCCAACCACCCCAAAAATATGCACAGTCATGCCTAATGAAAGCTTCTAAATCTGCCACACCAATATACCTACCCTCGTAATCTGTAAACAGTATCCACCTTCACAAATCAGTCGAACTTATCAGCACATCCAAGGTGCTAATATGTAAATGCGACGCTCCAAATCCCGGGCTTGCCGGGATCCCGGGATGGCGGATTCCTGCCGACGCGGGACAAACAGAATAACATATAGTTGAGGCTCAGGCCGGATCTAGGGATCACGCATCTGTTGTACTCTTATCATTCTTATTCTATGGCTGTTGGTTTATTAAAATCGTTGAGTATGACGTTATTGTGAGGAGGATTTTGGTTTTGAATAATCACAGTTCAATACAGTTTTACGAGTATTCTCTCTCATAGTTATATTATTTTATTCCTATGTATGTATTTTATGTAATATGTAAGTAATATTATATATGATAGTTTTTGTACACTGACAGCACTATGTCTATCTCCTCTCGTTCAGTCCATCCAAAGGTTGTCTGTAAGAGATTGCCCTGTGCGATAAGACCGCCCATTGTACACTTATCTTTATAAATGTTTTGTCCTGCAATTATTTAAGTGGTTTACAATAAAGTATATAATAAATAAATATATTTTGGTTTCTGTATAAACTTTGTATCTCTTAGACGAACCCAAAAGGTTAACCCATTCAAAATTAATTATTGCAAATACTGCAAATTCATAAAAGCTTTTACCATCCCACTGCCTTCCTTCATTAAGTTAGAAAATGTTTATTTAACCATTGTAAATACCCTTAAACATTAACCTAATATCGAAGAGCCTTTTAATCCGCCTCAACGACCAACAACATTTCCCCGAATTCCAATAATACGCTTCTCGTACATTTTAAATTATCCACTCACCCTCAATTATTAAAAAAACACCACAGAATTTTCCAAAAAAAGAGGCAAACGATTTTAACAGATTTCAATCTTTCATCGGCAGATACCTAGACTAAATATCCAAATATTTAATTTTACCCGCGTATTCAATTTGGGGCAAAAACGCTTCTACAGATGGTTCTGAAGTATAATCAATCAATATCAGGCGAATTCGCAGAATCATTATGAAAACAGTTTATTATCGATATTACGGTGAATAGCGGTTACCGTTCTTTTGAAAAGCAAATAAGTTAAGCTATACAGTTTGTATAGAAAGGTTCCAAACAAAATATGGGCAGAACACGGCTAGGCATATTTTATAGATGTCAATTGGGACCTGACTATTCTGTCCCAATTGTCGCATGGAAAATGTCCTTTGTATAGGACATATCTCTGACGTATGACATGCACTATAAAAAGGACAAAACGACAGATCTTGTGCTCTATTCTATACAGTTTGAATTATTGGTAGTTGTAAAATGATAGTGTTTGTACCTGCAACAGCTATGGATTTGTGCAAGTGATTGGTGTCATTGCCACCGCGTATGGCTTTATTCGATAAATCTATTGATTATATAAATTAAATAATTATACGTTATGAAAGGCCTTGGTTTATGTTTGGATGACACTATCGAACTTGTATTTTTACCCGACTGCCGAAGGAGGGTAATGTGTTTATCAGTCTATGTATGTATGTATGTTTGTTCCTATGTGGCGTTTTAGAGACCAAACACATTGGTCGATTTTGATGGCTACATTAAAATTGGAAAATAGAAAAATGCTTTTGGGCGCCATATTGTGGTGGCTCTTTTTTTTTCTTCCATGGGTACCCATCGTGTGGGGTACAAAGAAAAGGGTTTTAGGAGCTGATTTCAAAAAAATATAACACTGATATGTTTAAATGTGCATATTTCGAAAAAAAAAGGCAACTAAAAAGTTATAAATAAGTTAATTCAAAAAATCGAAACACCCGACTGCTTAAGAAGCGAACTAAAAAGACTTAACTTTTGTTTATTTTAAGTTTTATGGCATTTAGTGGTAGAAAGTAGTCGTCACCCACTTAATTGTAGACGGGCCAACGCCGACTTAGTGGTATGTGCTATATACTAAAAAAAGAGTCAATTCAAAAATCTAAAGTCCCCATTTTTCTATTTTCCAATTGTAATGTAGCCAGTGACACTCGCAAGGTTAAGACGAATCGATTGACGTAAGAATCATCAATATCGGCCAAAGTATTTGGTCTCGACATGTATGGTCGATGGGTCTCGAAAACGCCACATGGGAACAAACATACATACATAGACCGATAAACACATTGCCCTCCTTCGGCAGTAGGGTAAAAATAGGCATCGTAGATGCGTTCGGATGCGAGCGATATGTTCAGCAGTGGACGTCTATCGAATGAAATGATTATGAACATGAAGTGCGTTTGTATCTCGGGAGACAAAACTGGAAAACACCACAGAATGTTTTCTGTCTGAAACAACACAACCTATTCCTTGCTTACCTCTACTTACACTTTGGCGGCAAAAATTGTATTGTAGTAATAACTAATTTTATAGGCAATAAGCTCCTTCAAAAGGAACTATACTACTATTACTGTTAAAGTCTGCCATGCAATACATTGATAAACAGATCATGTCCAATCCCATTTTCGTCCTCTAAATTAATAACAGATGACTGATCACCGCTGAACATAAAAGGAGTACCAGTCCTTATAAGTACTTATGACATGAGTAATTTAGTAACATTCCATATACATCGGTCGTCACGATGTAGGTCGGTTATCATATATCACCGTATAAGGCGACCTCGGTATCGCGTTACAAATGCGATATGAGCAATTATGTCATAAGGCAATGACCCAGAGATTCGCTAACACTTGTGCTTTGAAAAGTACATTTTGTGTGCTACATTCAAAGTCTCGGCTACACAAAAATCTCCAACGAGAAATACCAATAGCATCGTATTCAACCGGGCATCGCATCCACTGGTTGTACGCTAGTTGAACGATATCGTTTAAAGCGCTATATACACCCCAATGTTAACGCAGTACTGACCGTGCACCCGCTCGATGCCAAAATACACAGTTAACAAAATAACAGTTTTGTTTGCAAAATATTATTTGATTTACATATGCTTTGTTAGTTATGAAAAAATTCCAGCCATCAATTTTACGGTGTAAGAATATTTTTAATCATCCAAGTCGTTTTGGAGGAGATTCCAAAAGTTGCGAATAAGTATTGTGTTGTTAATAATTTTTTTAAAGCAAAACTATTACTGTAGTTACACGAAAAATCCTTTTGTTCAAAATTATGTACGTGAATCAATAATAAATATATTTTTTTTTCAAACCTTTTAATCTAGCCGTTACTAAGGAGTATGCTTTAGAAAGTTACCGTTTTACGGCACTAAAGGGTATGTTGTATGTTAAGGTTTTAACTACAATAAGGTAAGCACTGGTCTTATGCTCAATATTTCATCATTACATACTGCGTTTTGCTGTCTTGGATTGTTGCAATAAATGGTTTAAGTAAAAATAAGGGTTTCGCCGATGTGTTGTCTGACAGCAGTGTTGCCAAAGCATTCCGTGTTATCCAGTGACTGGGTTGTGGAGTACAGATAGGCTGTCGTTCCATGTAAAACACTGGGACTCTCTCAGCTGCATCTGCTTAGGTTTGAAGTCAACCCCAACATAGCGGGAAAAGATTGAAACGAAATCAAAAAGTCTCGGTTAAATGAATAAATTCGTAATCTTCTACAGCACAATTTTTCTTATGACCTATTTAAAGCATAATGCAATACATGTAACCTTATTTGATACGCTTTTCTTTACTTTGAATTTTTTTTCGTGGATATAATGTTATGTATTTGTTGAGTAAATTCTCACAGATTCATTATTCAAGAGGATTCTTCAGATGGATCGCTACATTCGCTACCCCCGTATTCTTTTGTTCTGTGTTTTATTGAGAGCTACTCGGTACACGTGTCGGGGTGGTAGATATTTTGCGTTGTTTGATATTCGTCGAACAAAAAGGGAAGCCATGTTTGAAAAACCGGCCAAGTGCGAGTCGGACTCGCGTACGAAGGTTTTCGTACCATTTTCTCAAAGAACGGCAAGAAAATCACATTTGTTGTATGGGAGCTCCACTTAAATATTTATTTAATCTGTTTTTAGTATTTGTTGTTATAGTGGCAACAGAAATAAATCAACTGTGAAAATTTCATCTGATTAACTATCACGGTTCATGAGATACAGCCTGGTGACAGACAGACTGACAGACTGACAGACGGACCGTGGAGTCTTAGTAATAGGGTCCCGCTTTTACCTTTTGTGTACGGAACCCTAAAAACTTCGGATTTTGCCGCTGATTGTTAACTTCATAAACGCCGATGTCATATAAAATCTGATCTATTTACCTAACATATAAGAAAATGGGATCCTTATGTGTAAGAATATCTGCAAATAGTATTAAAACAAAGTCGCTATCCACGCCTGTCGACGTCATTTCGTTTCTCCGCTAACTTCTTCTAAACCACGCAATGGATTTTGATACGGTTCTCGTTTATCGCGTAGAAACAATCGGGATTTTTGATTTTTTGCTTTAACTTTTTTATTTATAACTTTTTGGTTAACATTATTTTTTTCGTGTTAGGTACATTTAAACATATAAGTATTATATTTTTTTGAAATCACTTCTTAAAATCCTTTATTTTGATACCATACACACAAGGCTTGGCAGAGCTTGAAAGCATGGCTAAGCATGCTCTAGAACCAAAAATTCGAAGACATGTGACATCCACCAACCCGCACTGGGCCCGCGTATGATGATGATGATGAAGGTTAACAGGTATAAGTAATTACACATAAAAAGTTGATAATATTACCCGGTAAACAATGGCTTTAAAACATTTGGAATTTAAATTAATCTGTTAAGGCTGATAAAACCACACAACCGGAGCTGCGGATATTTACTGGTATCTATTTATACGTAATTTTCATAAATGTTTATTGTTACGTAACATAAATAATGTTGGTTACATTATATACTGACTATAAACAAACATTATGCGGTTTCTCCATGAGAGGCTGTAGGCAAACTCTGGGCGAATGTGGCGACACTTGGGGGATGGATGCCTATGTTCAGCAGTGGGTTAAATGTGTGGTCTTTCGGCTGAAATGATGATGATCATTATTCTATGGAAAACCTATCAAGAGCAATGATTTCGAAAGGAAGGATACGCCCATCTGAACATTTTATAGAAACCTTCATGTACAAGCAAATACTCGCTCACTCCCGCCACAGATAACTATATACTAGTCAGAGACACGCACACCACCACTGTCAACTGAGTCGCGTTGGTCCTAAACTGCAATTTTAACCAGCGTGCTGGTACCATTTAGTCGCGCGGTTAGCCTGGTCCTTACGCAAGTCATATTATGTCAATGATTAAGAGCTATTCCTAAATATGTTTCTAGGCATGTTAGTCAGTAAACAAATTCCATCGGGGTTTGCCTTCCTGGGGGGTGACCATAAGCTCTTAGAGTAAGGTTATTTTGAGTGTGCGTAAGTGACATTTGACATTTTGAGTCTGAGTATACAAGTCATATACATCTGTCCCTTTCACACACTCAAAATAATAGGAGCATATGTTTATAAATAAAGATTCTGATTCTAATTGACTTCCATTATCTATTCACTCCAGTGTCAATCGATGTTAGCAACCCGCATCACTGCATTTTTACCCGACTGCCGAAGGAGGGTAATGTGTTTATCAGTCTATGTATGTATGTATGTATGTATATATGTATGTATGTTTGTTCCTATGTGGCGTTCCAGAGACCAAACGCATTGACCGATTTTGATGATTCTTACGTCATTTTGTGGGGAAAAAATTTTTTATTTTCCTCCAAACCCATCGTGTGGGGTATCAAAATAAAGGGTTTTAAAAGGCGATTTCAAAAATATATAACACTTATATGTTTAAATGTACCTAATTCTAAAAAAAAATAACTAAAAAGTTGTAAATAAAAAAAGTTAATTAAAAAAATCAAAAAACCCGACTGCTTAAAAGCAAACTAAAAAGACGTAAACAAGAAGAAAATCATGCTGTGCAGTCGGAGGATACATCTGGTTTTGGTTCGCCAGCTCGCGAATAAGTATCCTCCGACTGCACAGCATGATTTTCTTCTTGTTTACGTCTTTTTAGTTTGCTTTTAAGCAGTCGGGTTTTTTGATTTTTTTAATTAACTTTTTTTATTTCTGTGGTACCGGCAAAATTAATAAATCTCTAGCCACCAAAAGTCAGCTTTTTTACACAATTTTGTTTCGAGAATTATTTTTCTTCCCATTGACCTAACCACTTCAAATTTGGTGATAATGTTTATTGTTACGTATGTTTGACTAACAAATAACAATATATTGATAAACATAATTTTATCTTTGAAATTGCCAACTTGATTTTGTGATTTGGTACGGAGCCCTAAATGTGCGAAGTCCGACACGCACTAGGCTGTTTTTTTTTACCTTTTTTTTTATTCAGAACACAAGATTAGTAAACTTTTTACCCGACTGCCGAAGGAGGGTAATGTGTTTATCAGTCTATGTATATATGTATGTATGTATGTAAGTATGTATGTATGTATGTATGTAAGTAAGTATGTATGTTTGTTCCTATGTGGCGTTCCACGTTTTTTTTTCGAGACCAAACGCGTGGGCCAATTTTGATGGTTCTTACGTCAATCGATTCGTCTTAACCCCGCGAGTGTCACTGGCTACATTAAAATTGTAAAATAGGAAAATGGCGGTTCTTGGGCGCCATATTGTGGGGGCCCAAATATTTTTCTTCCAAACCTATCGTGTGGGGTACCAAAATAAAGGGTTCTAAGAGGTGATTTCAAAAATGTATAACACTTATATGTTTAAATGTACCTAATTCGAAAAAAAGTAACTAAAAAGTTATAAATAAAAAAAGTTAATTAAAAATATCAAAAAACCCGACTGCTTGCAAAGCGAACTAAAAAGACGTAAACAAGGAGAAAATCATGCTGTGCAGTCGGAGGATACATCTGGTTTTGGTCAGCCAGCTCGCGAAAATATCAAAAAATATAAATAAATAAAAATATATTATTTAAAAGTTCTTCTTTTTTTGTGCCGTAGTGTTGGGATTTTTTCTGTAAATCGGAGGAGAGTAGGCTCTGGCACCTAATGTTGGCGTTCGTTAAGGAATTCTCCGTGACGCCTCTATCATACCGAGAGGAAGATCTGATTAAAAGTTATTTATTACTTTATTATGCTGGTACCTTTGCTAAATGTATTTAAAGGTAAAAGTAGCTTTTTAATGCTGTTCTGAAGTTGTATATTCTTTTATTTGGTACTAGTTTATTTTTGCTCTGAAACATAATCTGCAAGGCTATCTTAGTTATTCAAAGGAATTTAGGCCATACTTGCTTTTGCTCGCGGCTTCTTCCACGTCAAAATGCCTATCCTAAGGGCATGTACAACTATAAAAGTAACCTAAATTCTAAACTTTGTTATGGTTTACCCGTGTGCCATGTTTCATCTTAGCCTGTTCAGCCGTTGACTTCTGATTAACAACCAACAAACCAAATACCCAGATTTGAGCATAAGCACATTGGGAAACAGTTCTCCTCTCTGTAGGCCTTAACACACCACGCGGGCCCAGTGCGGGTTGGTGGATGTCACATGTCTTCGAGTTTTTGGTTTTATTATCTACATGTTTAGCCCACGATGTTTGCTTTCGATGTTTTTAGCAGTAGACACCCGGACTTACTTACGTGCATAAAGTTTTGGTAATTGGTAATGTGAACTTTATTTGACACATATTGATTTTTGTGTTAATCAATGTTTTCTTCTATAAAATTATGTGCTGCAACGGAATAACCAGAATCAGGTATATTATGTCAAATAAATAAGGCAAGTTTATCCTCTCTTTTATAGAAAATATAATGCGTAGCTTACTATCCTGCCTGCCTCTTACCTCTAGGGACTGCATGCGTGTCTGTATTTCCATCATTCTAATAAATTGATAGAAAAATGTTCCGAGAATATCTGCCTATTCGCGTTACAGGATAAAAAGCACTGAAATTGATATTAGAGTTACGAATAATATGAGACAACAAACTTAATCCTTGATAAAAAGGGTAATTTTTTTATTTACCTATATTGTCCCACTCTATGCAAAGGTCTCCCCCATATAGCCCTCCCGATTTTTTTGCCTTTTCCGGCCAATCTCCAGTAAACGCTTCTAAAGCCCAGTTTCTCATCCCTAGTTAACTCTACCAATGGTCAAATAGTTAACTCTTCAACTTCTTTGACCATTTGATAGGCTAACAATTGAAAATAAAACGCATTTAAATTTAAAACGATTTATTAGCATATTTACCATTGGTTGAGTTAACTACGGATCAAAAAACTATAGGCCTAAGTCTCACGCCAGAGCAACCTTATAATTAATCTGCGTGCCTTTTCCAACTATATTGGGGTCGGCTTCCAGTCTAACCAGGTTCAGCTGATTAACAGTATTTTACGTGAAGCGACTGCCTATATGACCCGTAACCCGTACCCCTTGGCAAGAATGGTGTGCTGTTATCATAGATATAATAAATAAGGAGATATGCCCGGTAGACGAAAATATATCGGAAACCTATGTCTCCAGTTTGCCCCTACCACACGGCAACTATTACACATGCAGTTCAGTAAAAGCAATAGATATGCAGTCGAGCACACACCCGCATTTCTTAAATCAGAACGTACTCAGCATGTATTTACCATGCACGTACGGTGCTTACCCACACAAAAACATCTGCACAAGCACACCACTAACCCGTCGCAAGAAGCACCGTACTATGCGATGCATCCGTTTAATAAAGTTCTGTGATTTTGTGATTTTTATATTGCTTGTCCAGTCACTTAGCGGCAAACTTACGTAGTGGTTAAGGAGCAATGTATTTATTGCAAAAATAGTACAGTCGCTGTGATATTTGAAAACAAAAATAAATGACATGCTCACTGTGACCACGTCGCGCGGACACCGACACCTATTAATTATTCTGTACCGACACGCCCCCTTGCCACTTTTCCTGTTTTTCAATATTTCTATGACTGTTATTATTAAGCCCCTTTTAATCCATATAAAAATCTATATTTACTCAAGACTACCTCAGTAAAACGGAAGGACTACACCACGGTTAAGCAAAACATTTCACCGGAGCTAGTTCAGAAACTGAAACAAAGCACTTTAGGCTTACAAAAATAGACTGCAAAGTTTTGTGGAACATCACGTATAGGCGTTTGTTTTTCATAACGGCCGGGCCTGCTGCTGAATTGCTATGCTATGTTACTGCAGCTAGTTTGGTATGGAGTGAAGAACGAATGGAGTGCTCATTGGTTTGTGAAATGATGGGAGGAGAAATCAAGACGTCCATTACATGACAAATGACAATCGAAATGATCTAATTTTGATTGCACAGAAATGGTCATCAGAGGCAGGATCAACCGGGAGTGTGTATTTTTGGTGGCAGGCTAAAAACAGGTTTTACACACACGGTGAGTGGAGGTTGATTGATTCTCATTCCTTCATGACATAAGAAGTGATCTGAAAGAAGCAAACAGTAAAACCCAAAAACTAACTGATTTAAGATGTTGCCTACAGGCAAAAAAGGGGTTCAAATCTTTTTGTAGAACAAAGACTTTAAATACTATTTATCAAGCATAAACGTGTTTGTTATCAATGACGAATCTTTAGGTCCATACCAATATTTAGGTGCATACCAATTTTCAAAAGCCTGAATGTGGAGCTGCAAGTATAGTCTTCCATTTACTCACTATTCTGTGGCTCCAGGAGAAATATAGGAAAGCAAATGTTATGTCAGCTCTTTGTAGTATATCACAAGTTGAGCGCAAAGCTACTACTGTACTATTATTTATTCTGTGGCAAAGCGGTTGAGTTCGTTCTATTTCTATGTTACGTGAGACAGTTTTCTATGACAACATGTTGCGAAATAGAGCGCCTGGCTAAATAATGGCACTAGAAATGGATAAGTTCTATATTTCAATTTGAGATCATCTTTTTCTAAGAAAAAAAACATCTTTTTGTGTATTTTTAAAACATCTTTTAGGAAAATTTCTTTGTATCATATTTTCGACTATCTCGCAAGTGCTAACTGCTGAACTTGACGTCCTAGATTCGATTCCCGAGGCGAGAATAAGTGTGTTTTCCATCTGGGATTTCTTAGTAGACTACTAACAGCCTAGATTCAGAATTTGTGCTTATTTAATAGGGGGCGAGGCAACATGCTTACCCGCTTGCTTATCCAATTGGATATTAATGCCGGGATCTCAGGGGTCGGTACTCTCAGCAACATTATTCATGCTGCACAATAAAGATCTGCTAAAACTTTTGGGTATGCAGACGACAGCACTGTTGCTGAGAGATACTTGTCCAACGCACGGGCTACCGGGCCGAAGATCCGGTTTCTCCGTGAGGCCATGGTGGAGCGTTTGAACCTGTGCTTGCAGGCAGTCTCCGAATGGGGCGATGCCAATTTGGTCAGGTTTTATATGAACCCCTATAATATGGGACTTAAACATAAGTGTCGAAATGTGAGAACAGCTCTGCCTAACTTTCGGGGGATACTGTTCTGATGATGATATGTTATGTTATATTTTGGCTTGTGGGTATGCAGACAACAGCACTGTTGCTGAGAGATACTTGTCCAACGCACGGGCTACCGGGCCGAAGATCCGGTTTCTCCGTGAGGCCATGGTGGAGCGTTTGAACCTGTGCTTGCAGGCAGTCTCCGAATGGGGCGATGCCAATTTGGTCAGGTTTTATATGAACCCCTATAATATGGGACTTAAACATAAGTGTCGAAATGTGAGAACAGCTCTGCCTAACTTTCGGGGGATACTGTTCTGATGATGATATGTTATGTTATATTTTGGCTTGTGCATTACTTCTCACATCAAGTCTTAGACATCCTTGATCTAAAACAGGGGCTAGTCCATCAAATAATCCTTACACCACAACATATCAATCCCAATATGAACCATCTCGAGCTAACGAGAAGTCTTGCACGGTATATACGGAGCCTATTTAACAAACGTCAAACATCTGACAGCTGTCAAAACTGTGGCTATTTGCGCCATGTTTGTGTGGTTAACGATCGGCTGTCGGTATTGGTTTAATTTTAGCTGCAGCTTGTGAAATTAATGGGTTTGCTTAAAATAGGATGGGTATTGTTAGGCTATCAATGATTTTTGTCATTTTCTTGGCTACAGATAAGATCAACATCATCATTTGAGCCAAAAGACTTCCGTAAACCTAATAAGATCCTTCAATATAATAATTTAGTTCAAATGCGCAATCAGTAATTTGCATTTTCTTAAATCCCGGGTTTTAATCGTCATGTTTATAATGCCGGGATTTTAGAGGAGGTATTATCAACTCTATGTTACTTACTGCGTCGAACTTTAGGTAAATAATACTCTAACTATTCCGATCTCTGATGATGATCGTATAATCAGTCATGTAATTGGGATGAAAAGTTTCCTATTTTTTATCCAGGACATAATCTATCAGTGTGCCAATTTTCATCAAACTCTGTTCGGCAATTTTGACGTGAAAACATAACAGACAGATACGCTTTCGCATTTAATATGATAGTATACGGTGAGTTTTGTATCACTTCAGACAGTAGTAACACAAAACCAGCACAGCCACATGAGAAATTGCCTCATTACCATATCTGAACTACCAGGTGGTAGGTAATCTTACAAACATAAGTATATAAGTCTAGCCAGACAGATTACTTCAGAGTTTTATGTGCTACAGCAATTAATTTCTGCTGACGTAATTATAGCGGGTGGTGGTCGCGTCGGCGTCGTGTGGAAGGATTGCCTCCATGAGTTACTCTAGAGATTTGTTCTTATCAAAGTAAATTGAAGACAAATTGCGCTGGGATGCCAGTGTGGCGGAAGTTATGGGAGGAGGCGAATGTCGATCACTAAACTAGCGACAACGTATCTTTTTGTTGAGTCTCTTTTTACGACTACACGTTTGCAAAGGCAGAAGTATCTTTTTCACGCGGTTTTAATTATGAATTTTACTAACAACAAAAGTTTAGGTTTATGGATTTATTTATTATACAATTTATTTAAAATTCTTTTGTTTCTGTTACAGGTAACTACGCACTTTAAGAAGACGGGTGACATATTGTAAGACTTAAATAATAATAGGGCATTTGATTATATATTAGGTAGTGACATTAATTTTCATATTTGCCTCATATTTGATACATTAAAAAAAAACTGATATCCTTCTTCTTCTTCTTCATTTCGAGTCGATGGAATACTCTTTAGATATTTTGGGAGCAGTAGGCAACCACGCCAATCGCAGCTTCAGTGACGTTCATTAGGTCGTCTAAAGCGCAGGTGTACTGGCACTTTGGCACAGTATAAATGAGGACCTCCATTCTGCACACTGCACTCATATTGATATTCTAATTTCATATTTCAAGTAATTGCTTTAGCTGCGGACTTTGATACTTACTGAGATTATAAAATCTGCTTTTTAATTGTCATTACCTAATTTAATTTTTTTTCATTGTTGGCTCGTGCTTGACCACTATCTCACTTGACGGTAAGTAATGATGAGGTCGACGATGAAGCACGCTTGCCTAGAAGAAACCTATTCACTCTTGACTTAAAAACTCCCAGGTTGTAGCTATCAGGAAATACCGACACCGGCAGGTAATTCCATTACTTTGGACCATCAACAATGTTTTCGTTAACATTGGAAAGCAACTGGCCCAGCAAATTCAACCCGACTTAGATTCTGAACTCCAACACCTAACTAGAAATCAAACTTCCGTAACTCATTCTTTTGTACTCCACGATACTGACTGTAATGAAGTAGATAGAATTTTAATGAGCTTAAAGACTGACAGTGCCCCCGGTTGGGATAAGGTAACTACAAAATTTCTTAAATATATAAAAATGGAAGCCGTTCCAATCTTAACTCATCTGACTAACCTATGTTTTAATAAAGGCGTCTTTCCGGAAGCACTAAAGCGATCAATTATTACACCTGTACACAAGGGGGGGAACAGAGAGGATGTCAACAACTATAGACCAATATCAGTCCTACCAGCAATTTCCAAAATCGTGGAAAAGCTATTAAATAATAGACTCATTAACTATCTAAGTAAATATGACTTACTGTCGCCTACACAATATGGGTTCAGACAAGGTGTATCGACCGAGGATGCAGTGACCGCCCTAACATCGCTAGTAACTGATACTCTGGATAGTGGCAACAAATGTGTTACTGTCTTCTTAGACCTAAAAAAAGCGTTTGACACCGTCTCTGTTCCAACCCTGGTGAGTAAATTAGAGAGTTACGGAATAAGAGGAACTCCGCTGTCTCTTTTCAATAACTATCTTTGTAATAGGAGGCAGAGCGTAAGGATTGGAAGGTATACCAGTGACTATGCAGATGTAAATTACGGCGTACCGCAGGGAAGCGTATTGGGTCCAACATTATTTTTAATTTATATTAATGATCTATGCAATTTGAATATAAATAACGCCAAAATTCTCTCTTATGCCGATGATACAGCTATTGTCTTTTCTGGTAAGTCTTGGCAAGATGTTGAGTACACAGCTGAAATAGGCATGGCTAGGATAGCCAAATGGTTAAAAACGAATTTACTCACCTTGAACACATGTAAAACTAATTTCGTGTGTTTCAGTATTAGTGCACGTAGTGAACCGACGGATGATTTTAAAATTAAAATACACGATTGTGAGAACTTTAATAATAAAAATTGTAATTGTCCAAAAATAAATAAATTGAGACAAACCAAATATTTAGGGGTAATAGTAGACCAGAGATTATCCTGGTATCCCCATATTGAGCAAGTCGCTAACAGGATCAGAAAACTGTGTTGGATGTTTGGTACGCTGAGACATGTTGTGCCAAAAAATATAATTGGTCGTAATAACACCTCTAGAAATGTCCTTAATGAGATATACGTCGCCTTGGCTCAGTCTGTCTTATCGTACTGTATTCCTATCTGGGGAGGGTCAGCAAAAACTAAATTCATAGAAGTAGAGCGAGCACAACGGGCCCTGATAAAAATCATGTACTTCAAGAAAACAAGATATCCCACAGATAGACTTTACAACCTAAGCGAATTGCTCTCAGTGAGAAAATTATATATAACTCAAACAATATTGAAAAAGCATAAGACCCTACCTTACGATGCATCTAAACTAGCAAAGCGAAGAAAACATGCTGTTGCAGAAGTCCCCCAAACAAAAACAGTGGTTGCCTCCATGCAATTTAATACACGGTCTGCTCGGTTATATAATAGGATAAATAAAGAAATACATATATATAAAAACCAATATTATGATTGTAAAAAAAATATACTGAAATGGATCAAACCACTTACTTATGACGAAACGGAAGAACTTTTGAAATCAACTACATAACCTATACTCTCACACAGTCACACAAACACCCATACAAGTACACAACACACACGCACACACACCACACACGCACACACACCATACAAACTTGCTGCTTATGCCAATCTTGTTTATTTTATTTTGTTTACTTACCTGTGTTAGATATGGTATATCTTTCATTCTTTTGTTATGGAAGAGCGGAGTCTTCTAATACAGGCATTGTTTGCTTAAAAGAAGGCTCCAATCACAAACTAATTGTTGTAATCTTGTGGAAGAAATAAACAATTTTGAATTTTTTTTTTTGAATTTTTTGAATTACTTTGCTGTACGCATAATAAAAGTATTCCCAAAACGTTTGGTGCTTATGGGTGAGAATATTTAAAAAATAAACAATAGTAATGATGAAACCGATTCGTCAAATAATTACAGATTCAGATATACAATAATAATACGATAAATAAGTACACAACGCAATCACGTAACCTTTTTTATGTAAATGCAGACACCTACCTATGTAAAGCAAATACTTAATATCGTTATGCGCACATCCAGCTAAAGGAATACGTTAGTACACTACTAATAAGCATGCAAATGGAAATGCCACACATTTGCATATACGTTTGTACCAGATTATTTAATAAATAACTTGAAACACGTGGCAGCAGAATCAATATTTGAATAGATTAGTTTTCTATATTAAAATACGACTAAATCCTGATTATTGAATTAAGGATTTAAGGTCAGGCTAGAGTTAAATCTATTTGCTTAAAAATCAGTTAAACTTTTAAATTAAAGGACGGTTTTAGATATTGCTGAATATAGTTAGTAATTCCCTCTCACAGAGAGGAGGCCTGTGTCCCAGCAGTGGGAACATTAATAGGCTGATGATGATGTGATGTGAATATAGAAACCGTCACTGTTGTAGTTCCTATAGTGTAAACCCAAATAATTAGTGCTTCTCCAATAAAATACGAAATAAGCTTATAGCTTTTAAAGCATGTTATATTTCCTCAAACAAATATTCAAATGATATGCATTCGGTTGCAGAGTAAACGAAGCTTTTCCGTTTTCATTTTAATTTATTGCTCTTTTAATTTAATTTTTAAAAGGTAAGTTTCGGGTTATTGGACGACTCGCCCGAATTTTACTCGCCCGAATCGGGCGAATTGTCCACTATTAAAAATATTCATTTTTCTGTGTCGATTCACCCGAAGTTATTTTATCGGTGGGCGATTCGACCACTCCAATATTATTTAGTAGACGATTCGCCCGAATTTTATTTTAGAGAACAAACAATATAAAAGTACAGTCGTGCTTACCCGTCTCGGTAATAATATGAAGAATTAATTGAAGTTAATAGATATTGTACTAGAAACTAGGAAAGCAATTCAAACTACCAGGAGGCCAGAATCATGAAGAAGTATTTGCAGAGCGGTAGAGACTAACGGAGTACTAGGGCTTCAGAATCGAAAATCGCCCGGTACTCTTTTTACCGCTCATGATTCCAGCCTAGCTTCCTCATGATTATAATCTCCTGGTACTTAAGTTAGTCTTTACCGGTACCGAAATGACCTGATAGCGTATAGAGCTTTCTCTTTCATTTTTTTTGTAGAGAATATTGCTGTCTCCCTCTTATTGTTTTTTCGCCTGTTTATCATATCTAACGTTCAAATCTTAACGTACTCTCGTACTCTTTTTTTACCGCACATGATTCTTTTGATTCATTGGCGACAAAACACAAAGAGGGAGACAGCAATATTCGCTACAAAAATAATAAAGAGAAAGCTCTATACGCTATCAGGTCATTTCGGTACCAGTAAAGACTAACTTAAGTACCAGGAGATTATAATCATGAGGAAGCTAGGCTGGAATCATGAGTGGTAAAAAGAGTACCGGGCGATTTTTGATTCTGAAGCCCTAGTACTCCGTTAGTCTCTACCGCTCTGCAAATACTTCTTCATGATTCTGGCCACCTGGTAGTTTGAATTGCTTTCCTAGTTTCTAGTACAATATCTATTAACTTCGATTAATTCTCCATATTATTACCGAGACGGGTGAGCACGACAGTACTTTTATATTGTTTGTTCTGTAAAATAAAATTCGGGCGAATCGTCCACTAAATAATATTGGAGTAGTCGATTCGCCCACCGATAAAATAACTTCGGGCGAATCAACACAGAAAAATGAATATTTTTAATAGAGGACAATTCGCCCGATTCGGGCGAGTTAAATTCGGGCGAGTCGTCCAATAACCCAAAGTTTCACGTTTGAATACTTATGTAAATGTATTACTGCCACTAATACTTTTGTGCTTCAGTTTAAAGAGTGCCCATGAAATTAAAGCATTATGTAACTCGATCGGTTGTTCAGCAGTAAACGTACCATAACAAATAATAATATATGACGTACGTACCATAATTATATAATATATGAAAACTAGCTTCTATCCGCGGTTTCGCCCACGTAAAAAGTATTCATTCATACCAAAAATACACACTACCAGGATAAAATGTACTTCTCAGGGACTCAAACTATCTGTCTAAGCCGGCACTTGGGATAATTTTCGACATTCATGCGGGCGAAGCCGCTCGCAGAAGCTAGTATATAAGAAGAAGAATAAACTATTATAAGAAGAGGGTTGATCTTTCATTGTATCGCCCACACTATCTCCATACCAAACTTTATCTAAATCGGTTCAGCCATTTAGTCGGTAAAAGGTACAAAAGAAACAGTTACTTTCGCATTTACAATATTACAGTATGGATGGATGGCATTCAACTTTACTCAAGCTCAGTAGCTTGCAGCAGCAGGCCCAATATGCACTACCAGAGGCACAAGATAAAGTGACATTTTATAGCGATGACAATTGTCGATGATCGAAATCCTAAAATGTAAAGGATTAATCATGTGACATTTCAATAGCGTCTGTCATTGAATGCCGACATATAATGTCACTCCAGAGGCCCTAGACAAGTGACATTCTATCATCGAAAGCGTGGCGATAGCGATTGTCAAAAAGGCAAAATTGTATGGGAATGACAAACGATATCGAAAAATGACGTGATCAATCCCTTACACTTTGAAATTTTTACCATCGCCTTCACTAACATCGATTGCCACTTGTCTAGAGCCAAGCTGGCGTGCTTAGCACCACGAGTACATCGGATAGTGCGTCTCCGGCCAACCGATGCCACTGTTTTATTTTTAACGCGTCCACTTTTAACTTGCACCACACACCAGCATCTTACTAACAGATTTTTTCCCATTAAAAATAAATACAAAGGAACACCCTCGCCAATATCTTACAGCTTTCTCACATAAGGTCGGGCTCTTGTCGTCTACCGGCTTAGAGAGGACTGTTCACATTGGAAGAATTTAAATTCATAAAAATATGAGCTCTTCAAAATGTGAACCATATTATCTTGATTTCATTGACACTCAGCATGCGTCCAATCCCTAATCTCACGTAGAATCTGAAAATGGGGAATCCATCCTCAATGCCATTTATATTTGCACTTGCATGCGGGAGGCGTTTAATTGCATTCTTTCTCGTGGAGCGAGGTGGAGCGTAATGCTGACGACCGGCCGCGATGGAAGACTGCTATGAACGCCCTCTGCCCCTGCCAGGAGACCTTTGATCTTGAGTCAACTTGCTTCATTTACTAGTAGTGCTATTCTGTAAAAGTCAAGATGTCAATCCACCCAGATACAAGGGAATTCACTGCTCAGTTCACCTGAGACCTTCCTAAAGGGGCGACGCAATTTAAATTGCGTTGAGAGGCGATATCGCATACGTAATTTCTAAGAAAATAATCAAGCACAAATCGGGCAAATTGCAGACATTCAATTTCGCTTAGTAAAAATCAATGCAATTGATGCAATTTTGTCGAGTTGCACTTGAAATTTAACGGTGTGTCTCAGTCTTTACGGTGATTTTTTTGCAGAATGAGATCCATTGCCGTCCAACAGCTTGCAGGTGCAAAGAAATATTTCACCAAGAGTTTTGTCCTTTACAGGAAAATCTTACATGTTTATAACTAATATCTTCCGGTCGGCAGCTCGGTCCTTTATCTCGCCGTGTGGGCGTAGAAATGGCGCGAATTTTCCGCTACACCCGGCTTATGATAGCTATTTGTTATTTTTGGGGATTTTCTCATATAAATTTTATCACGATGAGTGAAAATGTTCTCAAGTGGTGCCAATGACATTACGCTTGAACATCTTCATGGAGTTTACTTTTGTCCTGTTTTTAGGATTCCGTAGTTAAATAACAGAATTTCTGCCTTATAATTTCGTCGTATTAAGTCTGTGAGGACAGAAACTTCAGAACGCCATCTGCTACGATCCTTAAGGTGCTCCCTCACCTGGAGCGTTCGCCTGTAATGTAACATTTCAGATTCGATTTTGAGCATTACATTACAGTACTGCCTGACATTACAGTACTGATATGAAAGAAAAGGGAGTCAGTAATAACATGACGGGGGATAGAACGGTATGGAAGAAGCAAACGTGTTGCGCCGACCCCAAGTAACATGGGATAAGGGCAGGCAGATGATGATGATGACATTACAGTACTGCCTCTCTGACTGATGAAATTCACTTGTAATGTAACATTAGATTCGATTTTGAGCATTTAGTTGGTTGCACAATGTCATTGATGTTACAAGTTGTATCAAAATATTACACATTGTATCATCAAGTTGCACTGTAATGCTCGGGTGATGTAATGCTCGACTCTGTAACGTTACATTACAGGCGAATGCTCCAAGTGAGGGAGCACCTTTACATACTTCTGTTGCTTAGTTTACGGTCATACATTAAGCCGGTTATGAGTAGGTACTGCGGCACCTACATACTTCAATATTATGAATGCGTCAATAGTCATCCCGACTACGGAACCCTGCTCGGATTTATTTTGGTACGTAATTATGTGACAAGTCCTTAGCCTTTTAAGTAATCCTATAGTAGACAGTAGCTATTGTTACAAATGTTTTTGTAAAACTATTGTCATGTCAGATACAAGTAAGGAAGATCCATTATTCTTTTATCTAAAGAGAATACACGTAAGTTGTACCGACACACTGACAGGTAAGCCTCAACCTGTTTGAGAAGAAAAATTGGGCGTATAGTCTGGGGAATAATGTAGTTCAGGTAATATACTACTTTATAGATATATTTGGAAAGAAATTGTTGTTTCATTTGATCGGAAATGTCGATCTTTATTTAGTAAAAGTACTTAGTACTGTATTAGTGGCATCTATACCGCCACATCATCATCATCATTTCAGCCGAAAGACGTCCACTGCTGGGCATAGGCCTCCCCCAGGCGTCGCCACATTTACCAATCCTGTGCGTCTCGCATCCAGCGCATTCCCGCAACCTTAACCAGGTCATCGGTCCACCTGTGGGAGGTCTTCCAACGCATCGTCTTCCGGTTCGCGGTCGCCATTCCAGGACTTTCCGGCCCCATCGGCCATCCGTTCTACGAGCAATGTGCCCTATCCACTGACATTTAAGTTTCGCAATTCTTCGGGCTATGTCGGTAACTTCGGTTCTTCTGCGGATATCCGCATTTTTGATGTGATCACGCAAGGAATCTCTGAGCATACCGCCACATAAGAATAATATTAAGAGCTGACGTCACACTAGCCGTACATTGCGCGATTAAAGTTCTTCGCGCGCTTTGTACATATTCAACTGCCCGCAGTTACCCACCGCCTGTCATCATCTGTCTGGCCGGAGGACCCCCGTTTTCAATGGAGATTTCACCCTGTCCCGCATACCTCAGTAGTACCTATTTAATGCACTTAGTATACGAGACTTGCCGATTTCAAGCGGAACAGCACTGTTGAAACAATATTGTTCTCATGTTTAACGCAACTAGGGCATCGCACACTTGCTTCGATGTCAGATCAATCCCTGAAATATATCCCATCCTTGCATGATTAAGTAGTCCTCCTTCAAACCATATAATTATTTCTACAAGGAAAACGTTAAAAAAACGATACCAACCATATAATTATTTCTACAAGGAAAACGTTAAAAAAACGATAACTCGATCATTTTCGATTACCGAAAAATATGACTTATTATCCCCTACAATCACGTACCAGGTCATTAACAGGCCGTTATCGGGCGTGGCCAGTTAATGGCCACGAATCTACCCTGACGACTTTCCGATATCCGGTATAGGTACTTTCGTACGCATCCGACACTTGGGGACCCGAAAACATCATAATTTACTTGTAAATGTTTGTAATAAATGGTAAATAAGAAGTTTTGTGTCGAAGCAAAGAGGTCTAATTTAGAGGTTATTTTTTTCGTGGAAAAACAACATAACATCACGACTGTTTTCTCCAAAGGTTAGGCAGAGGCACTTATTAAATTTCGTCCTATGTAACAATGGGCGACCATATTACCATCCTAAGGGCGGGTTTGGTTTTGTTAGCTTACTTAAACTCGTATCAAATAAACACACTGCCTCTTTGGTCTAGTCGCAAATGTTTGAACTGAACATGAGGCCTTGGGTTCGAAGCTCGGGTCGAGCACTGTTATTGGGTTTTTTCATCTGGCATTTCTTTGTAGCAGCCTGGAGTCAGGATTTGTGACCGGTTAATGGCAATAGGCTCGGCCCCTTTTACATGGGACTAGGTGACACTCTGCCTAACCCGTTGGGGAAAACACGAAATGTTATGTTAGGTCGAATAAACAACCCCTATTTTCCTGCCATATAAAAAAACCACACAGAGCAAACTGATTGAAATGCATGAAAAATTACCACCTTCATTATTTTTTAAGGACGCTAAGATTTCCCTTAGGACCTCTACCAGGGTCGGGAGTATACGGTTACCTGTACCTCTGAATATATTACATTTTTCAGCTTTAATAATAAGACAGGTCAGTAATTAAGCCCAATAAACATATGTTCAGAGATCCTAGACAAATAGACACTTGGTAGAGTGTCATAACGATTAAAACAATGGGATTAAAATAATGTATATTGTGTTATGGACCAAGTGATTAATACGGCATTAGAATCAGTATGGTAGGTAAGTAAGATTACTATGAATCAAACGATTTTACCCTCTAAGTATTGAAAAAATTAATTCATACTACAGTTTAAGTTCTTTTAAGCCCACACATCTCAGTAGTTTAATTCCACCCTAGTGTGTACTAGTCATTGCGATACTGCGGTGTCATTAGGCACTCTTCCAAGTAATTGTCACTACTTACTTTTTATTGCAGTCTTTAAATCCGATACGTTTCCGTAACTGTTAAGGACTGTAAGTGGTACATTAGATGGTTCTGAGTGAGGATTTTAAGTAGAAAGGTTATGATAAGTGATGTCGGAAACAGTCGGCAATTCTCAATTCTGGTAAATGATATTTATTTTGTAAATTGGTTAATAATAACACTTTTACACGTAACTTTTTTGGTCAATTTAAACTTATGCCGATGTATCATAGCTGACTACTTTGAGAAGATACACCGAAACAAACTTAGAAGTCAATATTATGGTCAAATTATATGTCGGTTAATGTTTGCAGTTATATTTTGAGTAAAGCACCACACAGATTTTCAGAAGCATTAATTGTATTTGTCAGTGGCGTACGGACTACGGTGTAGCTTAACTTGAGCCCAACCTATTTATCAATATAAAAAATAAAATAGTTTGCTACAGGGGCTTTATGTGTCACAGGATAGTTGGCAATTCCGTTTTTTGGTTCTGATATTAGTTTGATTTCGAAAGCCTTTTAAAGTCCCCAATAGCCCGATCCTTTCCAAAGGATTTTCGCAAAAACACATGTTTGAAAAAAATAGCTGGAATCCGAACCGTTATAACAAGTTTCGAAAATATTTCTAGGAACTATTTTGTACAAAATCCGGTTCACTGGTCCTCAATCAAAACCTACGTATTCGTTTCCAGAGTTAGTGCTAGAACTAATTACAATAAGTAATTTGGTACAAACATTAAATTGTTTTATGGTCACCGGAGGCTTTCAAAGCTTTCCGAGAAGGCTGTGGTAGACAATGAGTCCACATATCCGCAACGATCTAAGCTAGACCGTGAAATGGAGGGCAGAAGTCACAAGCGGATCGCGGGTGTTGTGGAAACCATGAGGGCTGCAGGCATTTTTTTCAATAGTCAGATAACTTTTAACTGAAGAATAAATATGGCTGTTTGACATATTTTGTATATAAAAGCTGTCAGGCCTCTAATGAGTTAGTAAAGGTTGCAGGAATCCGCTGGATGCGAGACGCACGGGACCGGTCAATGTGTTGACACTTGGGGGAGGCCTATGTTCAGCAGTGGACATCCCACGTGGCTTAAGGCGTGGGCCTTAACCCAGAAGAAGGAGTGGTCCTTCTCATGGAGGAAACTTGAGGAAACCTGGACTTAGAGTTAGTTTCTGCTCCGTGCGAGGATCAAAGATAAACAAATAATAAATGGAGAGAAGAATGTTACCAGCAGTGGGATCGATGCCACTGTTGGGAACGTTTTCGTATCGCTGGCACAAAATTATTTTACTTTTAACTGACTTCAAAAAGGAGGATGTTCTCAATTCGACTATTTATTTTATGTGTTTTAGGTGAACCGATTTTGATCATTATTTTTTATTTGAAAGATCAAATTTCAACCACATAAGAAGCAATGTAGTTTAAAGTTGATCAAGATCTGGCGAGTAGTTCGAGTTATCTTTAATATTGCGTATTTTCATGGCAATTTAAGTTTCCAAAACTAAAAAGAGAATAATAAAAACATATTTTAGCAAATAAAACTTTTATTAAGTTCTTTTGTGTTTTTTTTTGGAAGTCGGTTTTTTTTTGTCAACTAGTTTTTTTTATTTATCCACTTCCACGGCATCGTTGGTGGCACCGTGTAAGTCGTTTCGCCTGCATTCTTTGCGGTACAGAGGACAAGATAGAACAATAACGTAGAGCTGGAACATTACAGTCTAATAATGCTTTCGCCTAAAGCAGGCTATTTGCGTAACAAATCCTTCTTATAGGTACTCAATACAGATAGTTACCAGGCTTGTACTTAATTATATTGATGTTCAAAATTATTATTTTCGAAGGAATAAGCTTTAATGAATATTGAATTTCCAAAATCAATTTATTTAATAATACTTGTGTCTGTTCTTCTGATCCAGCTTCCCAATTACTAGAATTTTTAATTACTTCGAGGAAGCGATGAATTGAAACTTTGTTTTGCCTTGGGAATTGGGAAGTTTTCGTATTGAAAGCTTAATTTAATCATTTTACTATCTAATAATATCAAAATTGCGTAGCGACAAGAGTCTCTCATAAATAATAATACTAACCTGTTACTGTCCCACTGCAGGACAAATAACTCTTCTGATACAGAGAAGGTACGAGCATTATTCACCACGCTTGGTTAGCGCAGGATTAACTAAAAATATTTGCCAGTTAACAAGGTGATTGATTGAATTGCCCAGGGTGTACTTGATTTGAGTATGACCATGGATTATAGAGGGCATTTTAAGAATAAAACCTGCCTATAACTGTCTCACTGCAGGGTAAAGCCTTCTTCTCATACGAGCATTGAACCCACGCTTGCTCAAGGCAGATTGGTGATTTCAACATATACTACAACTAGCTTCTGCCTGCCGGTTGCCGGGTGCCGTGCCCATAGCTCTCGCTGGAACACCCATACCAATCTGCTCCGACTTTCGGTATCTAGGGTCGCTTGTCCAAGGAAATGGCGAGGTAGACCGAGACGTAACGCACCGGATCAACTCAGGATGGATGAAATGGCGACAGGTCACTGGAACAACTTGCGACCCACGGATGCCCCTCAAGTTAAAGGGGAAAATCTACAAGTCCGTGATTAGACCTGTCATACTGTATGGATCGGAATGTTGGGCTGTGAAAAAGATGGATGAAAGGAGATTGCATGTAGCAGAGATGAGAATGTTGAGATGGATGTGCGGCGTGACGAGATTGGATAAAGTGAGAAATGAGTATATTAGAGGCAGTTTGAAAGTGGCGCCAGTGGCAGAAAAGTTGAAAGGAAACCGTTTGTCCTGGTATGGTCATGTGATGAGGAGGGATGAAACGCATATTACTAAAAGAGTTATGAATATAAATGTGGATGGATGGAGAGGGAGAGGAAGGCCAAAGAAAAGATGGATGGACTGTGTGAGGAGTGATATGAAAGAAAAGGGAGTCAGTAATAACATGACGAGGGATAGAACGGTATGGAAGAAGTAAACGTGTTGCGCCGACCCCAAGTAACATGGGATAAGGGCAGGCAGATGATGAGCTTCTGCCTGCCGGTTCGCCCGCGTGAACGTCGAAAATTATCCCGAGTTAACATATTCCCGGGATAAAAGTATCCTAGGTGAAATAAGTTTTTGTAATCACTTTTATTGTTATTTTTCATGTAGTATCTAATACCAAAGTATATGTCATTTGTCGTTTAATATATTTACTGGTCATTTGGGTAATTGTTATGTTTTTCTATTACTTCCTTTTCAACGTGAATTGGTAATCCTAAAAGCATGAATAGCTGTGTCTATCTTTTTTATGTTTCGTAGGCTCACGCTTGACCACTATGACGCCTATGCTATGACGCGATTAGTGGCGGTGCACGCTTGCTTAGTACCTAAGTAGGTAACCTTTTCATATTAAACTTAAAGCCCCAACTACAAACTGGGATCTTCCAAGCAGGGTTATTCTGGCTACTTTCCCCTTTCACAGTAATCCGATGTAGATTTTAACCTTCGGCTTTATAGCTCCCGAAATAAAATTGTTAGAAAAACTTCGGTAAAAAACAAGGAGAAGGTTTCATTTTAACAGCAATCAAGTGACACCCAAAAACCAATATTAAATCCAGATTTTAATAGGCTTTTTAATATGAGTCTGAATACGATTTGCAAGGAAACTTTTTTAATCCTACTTCAAAGGCAAAACATAATTAAATTGTTTGACTAGATTAAAAATATTTTTTTTACCCACTTGCGACTGACTATAAGAAGTCTAATATTAGACAAAATATTAATGACAAGACAATACTTACTAACGAAGTACTTAATTACATTGTAATTTGTGAAGCTCATCACGTGGGCGGAGCACCCATGCTGCGATAAAATCACTTAAAAAAAAAAATTTTTTTTTATAGAAAATTACCATCACGGCTTTATGTATGGCAGTAGATACTAAATGAACCTGAACTTCTTATCAATTCAAGGAGGCCAACATAAGTAGGACATCTACAATACTTTACCTCCGACTGCACAGCATGATGTCCTTCTTGTTTACGGCTTTTTAGTTCGGCTGTTTTGATTTTCGAAACTATTTTTTTTGTTTATAACTCAAATTAGGTACATTTAAACATTTTACAATTATATATTTTTGAAATCATCTCTTGAAACCCTTTATTTCTTTATTTTGATACCCCACACGACGGGTTCGGTAGCAAAAAAATCCGCCATTTTTCTATTTTACAATATTAATGTAGCCAGTGACACTCGCAAGGTTAAGACGAATCGATTGACGTAAGAATCATCAAAATCGATCAACGCGTTTGATCTCTAGAACGCCACATAGGAAAAAAAATACATACATACATAAACTGATAAACACATTACTCTCCTTCGGCAGTCGGGTAAAAAGATATTCCTCAGCATAGGTACAACATAGATTTTGCCCTGCCCACGAGCTCAGATACACAGATAAAAATCAAACACACATTTTATTACCGCATTTTCCTTTTTCTCGTCTCGAGCAAGGCGTTTGATCGACAAGGGAACCTCCCAACCCCTTCAGCCGACTCAATAGAGCGAGGGAATCCATGTTAAAATACTATGTTTATCTATTTAGGAAGGTTTTCCTGTAATCTTGTTCTTATGGTTTTCGAGAACCCATTTTAGAGATCTCTTGACAGGGTACTGACGATGTAAATGTGACTTTACCCTAGGGAGTAAGGAAGGGAGTACACGTGGAGTATATTGGCAGTATTGCGGACTCTGTTTCAATTGATCCTAAGGTATAAACAAATGAGTTTACAGCTTCAATAACAATTCATATGCTTTACACAAGGTATGAAACATAACAACTAATAGTATGCAGTATTATTGTATTTGTTTCACATCAGCGGATGCTGATGCTGATACTGATTTTAATATTATTGTGTTTTTAGGGTTCCGTACCCAAAGGGTAAAAACGGGACTCTATTACTAAGACTCCACTGTCCGTCCGTCTGTCTGTCTGTCACCATGCTGTATCTCATGAACTGTGATAGCAAGACTGTGGAGATTTTCACAGATGATGTATTTCTGTTACCGCTATAACAGCAAATACTAAAAACAGAAAAAAATAAATATTTAAGTGGGGCTCCCATACAACAAACGTGATTTTTTTGCCGTTATTTGCGATAATGGTACGGAACCCTTCGTTTGCAAGTCCAACTGCAATTGGCCGGTTTTCATTTTTTTATATTTTCTTTAAAATGCAGGGTTTCGTTTTCACTGGTTAAAAACATTTTAAACTCATCAGGATGTAACTTGTTCTTCAAGTGATTTTTAAGTGAAGTATAGGGGTACGCCCTTTACGTGCATAATCCTTTTTACTAACATAAATTACAATATGCGGTTTCTTGATTCACTAATTTAAAATATGTGCGTATTTAAATTTTCAATTGCGGGGCGCCATTATTTATCAAATTTCACAACAGGAAAAAAGCTATAACTGCACTTTTATCCACAATGACGTATTATAACATAATGTATAGTAATGATGAGACAACATTGTGTACGTTTACAATCGCTATCGGCGCAGTCGACCTCACGATTGGTCGAAAATCGCAACCAAAAAGAACATGTGACATAAGCCCCGCTCCCTCTGCAGTCATGTCACGACTCGAACTTCAGCATCTATCAATGATTATTAAAATCAGAATCTATCAATGCTGATGCTGATATTGAAAATGAAGCTGAAGTTCGCAACAACCCTGTTATAGTTCTCGCCAAACTTCTTGGCCAACCTTTTTTTTTTTTTTTGTGTGGGAAATCATCCAATGACTTCTCCCACTCTGGGTAAAGCGGGAGGGCGTGTCAGACTTTTACTGACTAAAACACACCCGTGTTCCTTCAGTTGCTTGTGCCAGGGCCACGGTAACTCTCTTTCAAATTTATCCGCGACCCAGACAGGCATCAACCCTATCGGACCCCGTCACTGTGCTGACATCTCTTTGAGGCGCGCGTGGAACACTATTCTTGGCCACCCTGAAGTTGGCAATATTGACTGCACAGTAGTAAATCTCATACAAAAACAGCACCGATCCGTGCCTTGCGCATCGGAAAGGCAAATTCAGGGCGGCCAAGTTTGACGAGAACTATACCTAGTAACAGGGTTATCAAGGTCAGATAGACAGGTCACTCCATACTGAATTAAACTTCATCTGGTAGACTGAAAACCGACCGCAACATAATTTTGAAATGACTGCAGTCGTTATTTCATGTAGGCAAAAACTACAGAACGCCCCCTGCTACGATTCCAACATACTGCTTTGCTGCATTTACGTCCATACATCAGAAGCTCTAGACAAATGGTATTTGATGTCTCTCCTCTGGTCATACACGCGCGCCCGTTGTGAGGACTGCTAAAATGATAGGTACTGTTTTTTTTAAAAACCACGATTAAAGTCATAGACAACCTAAAAAGTAGAAAAATAAAATGTTCATCATTACTGTTTCTGTAATCACTCGCTACCAGCCACCCCCTAGATAAGGATTGTTTATTTATGGTAATAGGCTGGGGAGTCGCAAAACAAACATAATAGGGTGATAATTTTGTGGGGGTGAAAATTATGTTCTCATGGCTCACCTGAGTATGTTGTGCTTGTTATTATAGATAATTCGGTGACAGTATTGTTTTAGTAAAATCATAGCTTTCACAAATTGATTATAACTCTACAATGGTCTCTTTTCGGTAGGGGAAAAAGATTTCTGCTCAAGTCAATATAAATATTTAGTTTTTCACTGCTTTTCATTAAAGCCAGTAGTCGTGTCTTAATAATAACGGCCGCACGGGTTGATCATTGAGGTTAAGCAACGCTTGCAGAGGTCAGTACGCGGATGCGTAACCACCAATTACATACCGAAACTCCTCCGAGCCTCGGCAAGCACGGTAAGCCTTTGATCGAGGCTGTCATTTGTAGATTTTTGACAGTCGTTACACACCAGACTTGCCAAGGGATACCGTGCTACCCAGTTACTGAGTTGTAGACCTCCACAACTCAGTAACTGGGTAGCACGGCATCCGGTATACAGGCAGTCGCTCTATGTAAAATACTCATACTTGCGCGCGGCGCCACGTGTGCGTCGCTATGCGTACGCTTGTAAATGCACAGCTTTAATTTGTGATTGAATGGCAGTGATGCGGCAGTGCAAACAACCACCCACACCTGCTTACCCACACATAGAGCCGCGCGCAAAGATGACTTGAACTATCTATATTCAGTTGCATTCGATCAGATCTACAAAGCTGGAAAAATCTGGCTAGATTTTTCAAACAAAGTTGGAAAAATCTAGCCAGATTGAATTGAGTCGAAAACTTCAGCTAATACAGTTAATTTAGTTTCTAAGTTATACGCGTAGGTTACAAATCCGCCAAACACAAAACATATTCGCACATAACTGTTCGAAACGAAGGCACCTGTGCGTTCAGACGCACAAACTTGATAACGTGTCGATATTGCGTCCATCGCATTGGATTTGCATCGATATGTGTTTGACAGGGAAATTGAAACTGTTCGGTATTGAATTATTGGCGATTTTGGATTATTAATATATCACAGATAATAGCTGTGCCCGCGCCTTCGCTCCCGTAGCTCCCTTACTTTCCCATAATATTAGTAAGAATTAAGATAAGAAGTAGAATAACTGTTTTAAACTACAGTTGCAAGACTTGGCTCAAACAACAAGGCAAGTTAAATAAAAGCTTCTGACAACAAAAATCTTTCAGCTGTTTGCAACAAATTTGAATATCACAATTGATAAATCGCTAAACAGCGTCGTGATGTTTAAGTGTGTTTAAAAATAGCAATCGAGACCATTGCTATTTTTAAACAGGCGCCCTAATAGGACTTTACAGATAACTGTCGAAATGCAACAGTCTTTCAATGTAATTATAATGCTGAGCAATTAAGATTAGAGAAACTTCTATGTTAGAAACAACGAGAGTTTAACAAATCTAATCTTACTAGGAAAACATCGTGAGGAAACCGGCATGACTTAGAACCAAATATTCGAAGACATGTGATATCCACCAACCCACACTATTGCTGCGTGGTGGATTAAGGCCCATTCCCTCTCACAGAGAGGAGGCCTGTGTCCCAGCAGTGGGTATATTAAAAGGCTGATGATGATGATGATGTAATGAATCTCCTTTTAAAGAAATAAATACTTACAGCGGCCATGAAACATTACCCCAACCTGGCAACATCCAACGAGATATCCACAAATTACCTTATCTTAGTTTAATCATTCATTAATGCCTGACAGGCCGACTTACAGGCTGGTATTTAACTGATTTATATAAAAGGGGATTAGGTACGGCTGCGATGCAATGAGCCTGATCGCGCCAGTCACGGGGCATGGAGTGGGCTAGGAGTAGTGGAGCTTTGAAAACATGTTGGGATTGTTTTTCAAGAGGTGTTAATAGAATTATCGGTAGAAAATCTGGTGTAAAAATATAGATTTATTATAATACAGAGGCAAGAACAAGTGACATTATATTAATGAAAGCGTAGCGATAGCGACTGGTAAAATGCCAAAAATTTTTGGGACTGCCAAACATTTTGGCATTTCGACAACGCTAATACAATTAAACTTGCATCTAGAGCCTGATGTGGAGTTTTTTATTGGCAATCTTTGTTGGGGACGAAAGTACTCATGATTATGAACAACTTTTGTTATGGGACCAACTCTGAAATAATTACGTAGAAAGAGGCTGTTCAGTACATCTATGTTTGTACTCGGCAGAATGTAGGGAAGCAAGGTAAAGACACATTTACGCTTTTATCTACAGACATGTCAGGTGGTCTCGACATTCGTGGCCTAATAGATAAGATAAAATATCAGAATTATGTAATAATATACAATAATGTAACTAGCAGATACACCAGTTCCTGGCATCCATTTCAATACAGGTAATCCATGTCAAGCTGTGAATGGCTATTATGATTCCTGCCATTCACATGAACTAACATGTAATTTGATCGTGGACTTTCTGGTCAGTCTTTCAGTAACCAGGCTAACAGATATCAGTGGTGTTCGAACATAATAGTAATGGTTTCACGAAAATATCCTATTGAAATTGCCGTGAATTGTCAGTCCCTGGGGCGTTGCCATAACTTATAATTATTTGGAGGGTAATTGAAGTGCAGCCTAAAGCGAGGTGACTAATAATAGGTATACGTAATGGTACAACTACAAGGTATTAAGGCCCGCTAAGTAAATAAAACTGGCCAAGTGCGAGTCGGAATCGCGCACGAAACGTTCCGTACCACTATCGCAAAAAACGGCAAAAATATCACGTTTTTTGTATGGGAACCCCACTTAAATATTATTGTTTATATTCTGTTTTAGTATTTATTTATTGTATATTAGACAGACAGACGGATCGTGGAGTCTTAGTAATAGGGTCCCATTTTTACCCTTGGGGTACGGAACCCTAAAAATTAAAACCAAAATAACAACATGCGTATATTTGTATGCTAAATTCTTAACTGCTGATAACTTTGTCAGTCCCCCGACGCGAGTATCAGATTTATTTTTTTAACTTTTTAGAGGTTTTTATATCGGGGCTTTGGTTTGATAAACATAATATTAATTTTTTATTTTATTTTTATATAATTTATAGGCTCGCGTTTGACAACTATCTCGCCTGATGTTAAGCGATGATATAGTATAATAGTATTTTTACTATTTTATTTTGGTGATTTTGCGACAAATACACGTATTTTTTCTATTCAAGTATATCCTATCTTGACAAACACCTCTCACACAACTTTCCAAACGTAATAGAAACACTTCCTAACACAAACAAACATTGTAACTATCACAATTAACCCAACCCATTGGTTCGATTACATTCGCATCGCGCTCCAATTCTCATCACACTCCCGACAATTGATGGATAGGTACCACATTGAGCTTGGCGAGTTTGAATAGTACTGTGTGGTGCTTGCGTCAAAAGACCTCTTAAGACTTTAACCTACATGGTTCTCATACGATTTGACCTATTACTGAAAGAGACTGACTGACCTCTGAGTTTGTCTCGGTGTTTCTTCTCAGAGAAGTCAGCTAGGAAACACCGACCTTATCTAGTTTCATTTGACGAAACAGATTGACTTGAATAAGTTTATTATCAACCAATTTGCAAAATAAATTTTCTTACCATTCAACATTTTTATTCATCATGATTATTTCAGCCGAAGAACGTCGTCACATTGATTAGTCCTGTGGCTCTCGGATCTAGTGGACTCCTGCGGTCCTCATCAGCTCGGTGGTCTTCATTCAAGTTTTTCGAATTAGAACTCTTGATGAAAGACTGGACAACAATTTCGGGTTTTACTCATGATTGTTTGTTTATATGTTTATAAAATTATATTTCTGGTAGTTCTGATACGATTACGACAATTCTTCCACAAATAGAAAGCTACGTTAACTTATAGAATGTATTTATCTCGGATAATGCTCGGTTCCTACGGGATATCTATCCATATTATAATAGACCCAATCTAATAAAGAGTATTTTCTATATTTTAATTCCATTTTGGTGGGGTTTCCTCGACTCAATAAAATAATATTAAGGCTTATGAGTATGTCAGTGTAACAAAAATTCGGAAACCTTCATACATATTGTATTAGGTCAGAAATCTTTCCTTATTAAATATCAATAAGCGTGACTTAAGACCTTCCACCGCTTTAGTGCCGTAAAGCATACTCCTTAGTAACGGCTAGATTAAAAGGTTTGAAAAATATATTTATTTAATAATATATTTAGTACATTATTTGTGAAACATGTTTTCTTGTTATTTCAGATATTATTTGTAATTTTAAGTTATGCTTTAAAAAAATAATTAACAACACGATATTATTTCGCTACTTTAAGAGACTCCTCCAAAACGACTTGGATGTTGAAAAATATTTTTACACAGAAAAATGTATGTCTAGAATTTCTTAGAACTGAAATAGTAAATATAAATCAAATAATATTTTGCAAACAAAACTGTCCAAAAGGGAAAAACATTGGAGAATATTAAACAGAAGTCTGAGGTCTCCACTCCATCAGTTTAGATTAGATAAACTACAGGACGATGATTTTCTGAATTCATAAAAAGATGATGTTCAAAAACACCACCAAACGTTATCTTTTCTAATACAAAAAAAAAACTGGCCAAGTGCGAGTCGGCCTCGCGCACTGAGGGTTCCGTACAAACAGCTACATTCACCAAAATAATTAAATAATATTACTGAAGTTCATAAACTATGAGGGCACCGACCATTGCTCTAACGATAAGATAAACAGAGTTGAGGGCAAAATTTACTTTGCCGTTAGAAAACTGTAGTCCCCATACATCGACATAAGTTGCGGTCAGTTTACCAACTGCAAATATGTTAATAATCTTCTTTTTTTTAAGTAGTTACAAACTTACGGTTTTTGGATATTTTCCTTTACTTGTGCTGTAAGACATTGCTTCTTGCCAAATTTCATGATTCTAGGTAAACGGGCAATTTGCGTCATTAACGGCTGTGTCTCTTGATTGCGTTGAGCTTGAAGTTTGTATTTTTCACAGCTGCAATGGATTGCAAACTTGACTATACGATATTAATTTCAACTCGATACCTCCACGTGTTCCCGAGATAAAGAGTTTTGGCAGACAGACGGACAACAAAGTGATCCTATAAGGGTTCGGTTTTTTCCTTTTGAGGTACGGAACCCTAGAATCATTAAATCTGATATGACGACATATGAGGAAGCCTATGCTCAGCAGTGAACGTCTTTCAGTTGAAATATTGATGGTAATGATGATAAAATCAAAAGTGTTTATTCAGAATTGGCCGCCAGCTAGCACTTTTGAACGTCAAAGTTCTATATAATGACAGAGCCCAATAGCCCGCACGTCACCATTTCCTCTAAAATATTATCTATAGCGGGAAACATCACCATACATCATCGCTTACCATCAGGTGAGATAGTGGTCAAACGCGAACGTTAATAAAAAATAAAAACAAACACATCGGTCAATGCGACAACACACAACAATATATCGATTCCTCCTGCTTTCAAGGGGTTGGTTAAAAAAACAATTCCACCCAGGAAGTTCCAGGAAATTGAGACCTTTCATAACTGTGGCACGCAGATGTGACCACAGACCCATTTTTATTAAAATTTGAACACAAAGTAAGCTAAATTTCGAGCCCCTTGTGAAACAAAATCGTACCGTTTTGTAAGAAGACCAAATTGATTTCTATCTGTTACCGTACCTATCGAATGCCCATTTCAATTTGGGCCTTTGTAAAGGGAAGTTGGTTTTGCCTATTTTTTATTTTCAACCTTTTGACAATTCTGTTGTTTTGGATTTCTTTTGGTATGGACATATATTTGTGATAGAGAATCGTTTATCCTCCGCCTGTTATGATTTTAAACCTACTTTGATCAAAAACTAAACTGTACTCCGGAATAAAAAATAGCCTGCGACCTGCGACACTCACTCAGAGGTCTTATAAACAATCTTTAGCTCTTTATAATATTGTATTTTTAGATGAGTGACTGTACATTCGTTAGTGGGAACAAGTAGCATTTCAAATCATTTACAAGCTTAAATTTTAATTAATTGTAGGTTGTTACCGCTAAAATGAAGAATTTCTTTATCAGTGACTTAAACCATATTATTATGAACTCTTTAAAAGCTTACAAAAGTTATTTCTTCCAATTGCCTTTCAATAGTCATCTTACAAATGGAAAAGTATTCAGTATTGTCTCAGATTGAAATACAAAGCTTCCTCCTTAAAAATATTGCTACAATACTCATTTTCTTTTTCCTGAAAGTTAAATAGGTATTGAAAGAAAATAGGTAAGTTAATGGCGTTTGATCGGGTACTTTGCTTAGCATACAGCAGCAGAACCGAATCGGAAACGAGGTATCAAGCATCGCGATTACTGAATAGTAATGCATGATACTTACTTGAGAGCAGTGGTTATCCGGTGGTAAAGGCCCAGTATTACGACTTACGACGTCCTGGGTTCGAACCCAGGCAGGCGCTCTACTTTGTGTAAATGATTTCATCACCACTGCTTTCAAAACGGTGAAGGAAACCGCCATGTCCTAGAACAAATAAATCAAAGACATGTGCCATCCACCAACCCGCACTGTGTCCCAGCAGTGGGAATGTTAAAAGTCTGATGATGATGTTGAAACATCTGGAGAAGTACTTACACAAAATCCGGCTGCTAAGTTGCATTTATTGCAGGGTAGACCCATAAAGTAACTGTAATTTTTGTTTTTATTTGCTTCTGAGATGTCTTTATTGTGCTTTTCGATTTATATTATCATGCAATAGACGTCACTTAAATATTTTGAAAGTCAGGGATTTAAATAATACGTACGGTCTTGCGGTGGTGAAGGAGGATCCCCTAGCCTTCAAATTGGTACATCCTTCAGTATCACATCCCCAACACGTACACGCATTTATCCCATTGTCGTTCGCATTTCCTCTTAGTTTAAGCAGAGACTTAATCGGATGTCAGTCAGGATCGCTTGACAGTCAAGTGTTTACGTCACCGCAACACAGAGCTGTGACAAGGGGGTTGAATTACGACGCTGTTGACTACCGTATGTGTTGTGTCGTGTTGTGTTGTGCGTATGGTTGGTTAAAACGATGGGTTGGCAGGCGAAGGAGGAATATTTATGGGTCTTTGTTTGCCTTCATGATCAGAAAATAGGGCATAAAAGAATGCGCAATCGTGCACTATTGTCAAAACGACATATAACTTTAGGTGGTCAGATTACCTATCTACGTAAGATTGTAACTCAACTCATGATGCTATACATCACGTTCAAACAATCGAACAATCGAAAACGTTCAAACAATCTGAACTTATCCTCCAAGCACAGGAAATATTGTTGAAACGGAAATGCTGCCTGCATACCTCTTTTTTTTTCAGCAAAACAACGCATTTGAAATTGATTTTTAAAGTATGAGTACCGATTCGTGTGCAAAACATTTCTATCAAGTATATCTGAACAGTACCTTTAACTGATTGTATGATTTATATGCACCACTAAACCTACTCAATCTCAACACTACTAATAGAACCTGACGTCATTTCTCAACGACCAGTATCGTTCGATTAAATTATCATTTACAATATCGAACAGTCTTAACGAGTGTTCATTGGCAGTTATATTTAATGATAAGATACACAGCAGGCCAGTAGATCGGAAACTATTAATGTTTCTATGCTCCATTAGCCTTTATTTTGCAATCCAGTGTATGAGGAAATACAGAAGGGTCAAGATGATGCGTCACTTTTTACCCCACTGCAGTGAAAACAAGTAAAACTTTAAAAAATATTAAATCCCGCGACGCATTTCTATTTCATACTTCATAATTTATCTAGTAGTAGACGCGCTTCGATCGAAAATCTATTTAACACGTAATTATGACTCGACATCTTGCGAAAACACCCCGATTTAAACAGTAAAACGCCCATTACTTTAGAACGGCTGAACTGGTTTTCATCAAACATAGCTAAGATCACTCTCGATAAAGTCACCTTTTAAACAAAATGCAATCAAAATCGGTTCATCATACACAAACACAGGTACACACGTCAAACCACCCGTTTTTTCCGTCGGGAGCTAAAAATACCTTGCTGCCCTTTTTTCGAAGAGTAAAATACTCATGGATGTCTCTCGCACACTAGCTTCAGCGGGTGTTTGTCTGACTGCCCCGGACTAGTGCGGGTCCGCCTTCCACAGACTTCGTTCCGTGGGATATATCTCCATTCATCCACCTTTATATTACAACTGCAGAAAATATAGAAATATTTTTTACGATTTTACTTAGGATTTAGCACTTGTGTTTCGTTCGTGTGCCTGTCAATCTGTCTTTGCGTTTGTTTTGGCCTTCTAACCCTCAATAGATCAAATCAGAAGGATCTGAATGAGGGATCATCTCTCTCAAATCCAAACAAACTTTCTGAAGCAGTGCCATGTTTTCATAACAGAACATCAGAGTTTAGATTTTTCCCAGTTTGCTGAAAGTGGTCCTTCTGAAAATAATTTATGTAGGCGTCGTTAACGAGTTTTGTATCTGATCTTAACGGCTTAACAATACTTTAAATAATGAGCTTGATAATTAGAATCCAGAATGGTTAGATAACAGCATTGAATAGACTTTAGTGTTTAAGAGTTAAAGTTATCTTAATAGCCTTCGAAGATTAAACGTAACATTTGCGTTTATGTATAACGAGAACGAAGCAAAAGGCATATGTTAGAATTATTGAATGATGCGTTCTCTTCTTTCTGTTCTATCTATCTCCATAGAAGTAAAGCGTGAGTCTTATATTTTATTTAGAAGAATTAATTATTTTAACCGACAGACGGTAGGCATGAATTAGCAGCTGGATTTGTGTAGCCCAGGATCGAGTTAAAATGGCCAGAGGCCCTAGAAAAGTGCCAATCTATCATAGCAAGCGTAGCTATAGCGATTGACAAAAAGGTGAAATTGTATGTGATTGACAAGCGATATCGAAAAATCACGTGATCTTGCCCTTACATTTTGATATTTGATTGACAAGCGATATTGAAAAATCACGTGATCAATTCTTTACATTTTGATATTTGGACTATCGCATTTGCTGACACCGAATGCCACTTTTTCTAGAAAAGTAATTAACTTATGATAATTATGATGATGATAGATAGGTGCCAATTCTTCATAATTCAATAAGTCAAATTATTTAACAATTTTATTAAAATGTGTTAAATTATTTAATACTCATAACCTCTCATAACAGTATGTTATTATGTATGTTATGTATGTTATTCTACCAAAACTTCACCAGCACTCGAGATACCCATAAACCAATAACAATTACCATCCCCGATTTAAAGTTATACCATCAAAATAGCTCTGCAGCCCATCGTCTCGAGTGCCACTTATAAAGTTCATCCTGCACAGTTAATATAAAATATATATGGCGATGCAATTTAAAAGAGCCATCGGGGAATCGATCGTCGCTTCGGTGGATGAGCTGCTTTAGGTTTGCTTTAGTTTAATTGTAAAGCTGGCCGCTTAGGGATATAATAGATATATAATATTAGGCTGTATTGCTCTTTAGGTATAAAAGACTAGCTGTTGTCGCGGCTTCACTTTCGTGATTCATCTCATATTTTTAACCTACTTACCAAAAAGGAGGAGGTTCTATGTTCGACTTCATGTAAGTCTTTTTTTTATGTATGTTCACCGATATCTCCGTCATTTGGGAACAGAGTTGAAAATTCATCTTTTGTTTGAAAGAGTATGTTCCCAAATTGGTCCCATTTTAATATGGTGAAGATCTGATTAAGGACTTCGAAGATGTACAACAGAACTCTTCAATAAATAACGGCAAACATGTCTGTTCATTGTTTATACCATTTCATAACATAACATCACGCCAGTACGCTCTTAAGGGGTACGCAGATCTCTCATTTTACCGGTTATGTTCAAGTTTCATGATATTCGGGTAATCTATTCTGGCGTTATAGGTACCTTACCAAACAACTTGCCTGTTAGGTAGGTACAACTAAAAAGTAAAAATAAAAAAACTTTTTTGCAAAAAAATACTATCGACTTCCAAATAAAAAACTACAAAATGAAAAATAACTTTATTTTTGGAAGTCGGTGTCCATAACGCAAAAAAATGGTACCTACCAAAGACACCGACTTCCAAAAATAAAGTTATATTTCACTTTGTAGTTTTTTATTTGGAAGTCGGTAGTATTTTTTTGCAAAAAAGTTTTTTTATTTCGGAATCAAATTGGACCCCGGCACTCAGCGATAGTGTACATTTTTATTATCAGTGAAACAGTTTACAATAGGATCAGTACATTCAGAGAAACATTTTACAAAAATATAAACAATTTTATCTCTTCATAAAATTTGTTAAAAAAACTAACAGCAAAATCAAATTATTAGACAGTTCAAATACAATTGTAGGTGTTTAAGAATTTCATCTGTAATAAGTAGAGAAGGCTTTTTTGCTGGCAATCTGCCCACACCCGCCCTCTAAAAATAGTAAAAGCCTTAAGTTATGTAGTACAACGAAATTGCAAGAAAGACGCCACATGTTCACTACGAAATATAATGCTGATATTTCGAAAAATATAGCAAAAGATCTTTTTGGTCCGTTTTTTTCTTTCGCAATGTCGGCGGGTTGTTGACCCACAGAGCACAGCGAGGACTTAGCGGCCACTGCTAGAGACCGCAGCGTCAAATCTTGCCTTACCATACAGACAGACCGAGCGTGTCAGTGAGTGTTAGTTACCATGTTACTCATAGAAATTGACGGCCCGTGGCAGTTCTGTCTATGGCTATGACCCCCCGAAGATTGAGTTCAGCGAAAATTGCGCGGGCTCAAATATATTCATTCGAATTCTGAATTCGAGATAATTAAAAATGCAACAACAAACTCTGTGTCGTGTTAGACAAAGTTCAAATTCTATGGCAAACCATACTTTTAGGGCTTTTTTTATACGTGTGCAATTACTTTAAAAATACACAACACTAAAGTCGGTTTTTCGAATTATAATTTCAAGTATAGTAATGGGGTTTCTACGCGCTCCTGGTTTCGTGCTCTGTGTTTCGGCCGACCGAATGTAGGTACAGTCAGCGAATTAAAGCTATATTTACAACGCCACATATCAGGCTAGTAAGTGTCCATGCTTGTACATGGGATGCCTTCATAAATTGCTGTAATGAACTGGAGAATAGGGAGTTCTATATACTAAAGCAAAAACTAGAGGGACTTGTAACGATCCTTACGTCCTTGTGGTGTTTTGTCCACGTTTATTATATTTAGGAAAAATCTTAGTATCTCTGAAATTATTATGTATATACAATTCAAATACATCGACAAAAGCAGTTTTTAAAATATGATCGCACCTTTCCGTTACACCATGTATAGTGGCCTTGAAAATGCCTAACTACGTGTTACTACTGTTCAGATAGTAAAGAAACAATAGCAAAATAAAAATAAAACAATGAAGGGAGTGAATTAATGACATTGTGACCAGGAAAAGGGTGACTACTGAGATGACAACTGATATGGAAGTAGGTATGGAAAGAAGAAATGTTGCGCCGACCCCAAATAAATTTAAATGTTGAAGATGATGATTAAAATGGAAACCTATGCATTCTATCCTTCAGACTTGATATCTAGATGCTTGCTTAGCCTTTAAGCAGGTGATAGACAATTCTCAAAAAATAGACATGATTTTACGCGCTTGGAATCACGCAAACCCTGTCACTTGATTTGCCCTTTGAAATTACCTCTAGGTAGGAGATGATGGTGTTTTCTACAAGCATCATAAGTTCTCCTGCTAACTTTCTACACTCTCATAATGTAGCTATTTTAAAACTTACAATAGCCCTATGATGCGCTGGTATGGTATGTCTGAAGACTAACGAGTTAGAATTGATTCATTTAACATGCGCTTGCTTAATAGTGGGGACAATCAGACAGGCGCAAGAGTTGTGTGGATACGACACCATAGATTTATTGCATGGGGCTCTTCTGGTAAGTTTTAACAAGCATTACACAATCAGCCAATAAAATTCCCATTGCTAAGCCTCCTGTGCCCCTGTGGCCGGTCTTTACGAGAGGCAGTGTGCTGTATACCGTTACGCGGGTTTTATTGGTAGATGTCACATGATTTCAAATTTGCAGGATATGGAAAACATCGTGAGGAAACCCGTCACTATGTTTTCCGTCACCATTTTTACAATCAAATAAAATAATATGATTGGCTAGAACCAAAACTTCGTAGACACGTGACATCCACCAACCCGCACTGAACCCCCGTAGTGGATTAAGGCGCATTTCCTCTCTCATAAAGAGGAGGCCTGTGTCCCAGCAGTAAGAACTTTAAAAGGCTAATTATGATAATGGATATGATTGGCTTATTGAGGTTGTCGCTTCCTATAAAATACCAGTATTCAAGTTCGACTGGAAGCCGACTCCAACGTAAATAGGTAAGGTCTAGGCACATATTGATTTTTGTATTATTTTTCAGTTCATTGGTTACCGTAACTACTTATCTAAACTTTTGTCCTAGTTTTCAGTCTATCAAGTTTAATACTAGGGCATAAAAGTAGCTCATGCCTTCATTTGCTCACTGGGTGTGTAATCTTTTTACAATAATATTCTACTCGCCGCTTCACCCGCATCCTAAGCCTATCGTGTGGCAAGTTTCATAATATTTGGTTCAGCGGCAGATTTGAAACGTAACAAATAGACAAAAGACAAGAATCGTTACTTAATCTTAATCGGTAACGAATCTAAAAAAAATAAATAAATAAATATAATAATAATAAGTAAAAAAATAAAGAAAAAGAAAGAATAATAAGAATAATAAGTAAATAAATAAGTAATAAGTAATATAATAATAAGTAAATATTTTAATTTTTATTATTATTATTGATAGGCTCGCGTTTGACCACTATCTTTATTAATTGATGAATGATCTTGCCATTTTTATCAAGAAAAGTGGCATACATAGTAGGCACTATAAAGTTTACAAATACGACGTTAAACACAGACCGTGCCATACAAATAATACTTAACGTCCCATTCTAAACTCACTCGAGTAGTCCGTACTACTCCACCGCCGGACCTAACCCGTAAACAACTCGTGTAGGTCAATAAAAGCGTAACCCCGGTACAACAGACCCTCATTGACGGCACTGTCCATTGTAGGGTTATCACAGGCCCATTGTCGACCGCCCATATATTGGTGCTTATGACCACCATATTAAAGTTATGAGCATACATTGTACAGCAAATCTATATGATTGGGGTTATTAAAATATGAATTTATTGGTTTTATTTAATGGTATTTTATGCTTGTTGGTTTGTACTTACTAGGATAATCTGTTTTGTATGTGGATTATATATAGATTATATATACATTATTATTTTTACATTATTTAGCCCCCAAGTGCTGGGGGCTAAATAATAAAAAAAAAAAAATTTGGTAATTTTAAGCCAATATGGTATAAGTTACAAGCTTTTCCCCGCGGCTTCGGTCTCGTGAACCACACCACAGGACCCGTTTTCGCGATAAAAAAAATAGCCTATGTCACTCAGGAATAATGTAGCTTTCTATTGGTGAAAGAATTTTTTGAATCGGTCCAGTAATTTCGGAGCCTATTCGGTACAAACAAACAAAAAAAATCTCCTCTTTATAATATTAGTATAGACAAGCTGCCGCCCGCGGCTCTGAAGATATTTATAAACTATCGCCTACGGAAAAAATACATTACTTTAAAGTTTCTTCAAATTTAGTCAATTAGTTATTGCGTGAAAGAGCTACCTGGCATTTTCCTGAACTGGACTCATGGCACTGTTTCAGTATGTTGTAATATTGGTCTATATATGGTTGGTGCTAATTAAATTTACTTTCTTTCTTTTCTTTCATGCATCCATCCTCACAAACATTCCATATTAAATACCTTGTACTAAAGCTTTCTGTTTTCTTTGCCTTATCTTATCTTCTTATCTTATCTTATGGAGGGGCTGAGAAATAACTCGGACACTTCGACCCATTGGGATCTATTGTGGTCCCCTAGATAACTTACTCCTCCTCAATCTCGTTGAAAACTGTTTTCATGAGTTTTACAACGAGACTAGGCGATATGAGCCTATAGTCTTCTGGTTTTGGGTATCCAACCCCTAGGAGACCCATTCGCTTGCCAGCCAGTGCATCGCATGTGCACAGAAGGTGCTCCATGCGTTCCGTATTTTCCCCACACAACCTGCACACGGGGTCGTGGTTAGGCCCATCTTCATGAGCATGTCGTTGGTTCCAAAGTGCCCAGTAAAGGCCCCAAGCAGGTAGCGGATTTGCCCCCTGCTCATGTTCCAAATGCATTCCCGGGCTTTGAACGTAGAGCCTAGAAATTTCTTGGAGTGTTGCAGACCGGTATTAGACAGCCAATAAGTTCGTTGTCTGTGATCTGCAAAGTCCCTAAATGCGGCTTTTACGAGACACGTCGAAATGCCTACACATGGTTCTGGACCCACAAAATCATTTGCTGAGCCCTCTCTTGCCAGTTCATAAGCCACTTCGTTACCATGGATTCCTTTGTGCCCCGGGACCCACATCAGTCTTACCCTGTTGTGCTTCCCAAGCCTGTTTAGGGTTTGGATAGCATCCAGAATAAGCCTGGAGTCCACCTTGTAGGATGCCATGGCTTTGATTGCAGCCTGACTGTCACTAAGAATATATATGGATTTACCTCTGGTTCCTCTATCTATATTCTCTTGAGCACAGGTTATTATAGCAAATGTTTCTGCTTGGAATACAGTTGCCATCTTCCCTAAGCTTTTGCTACATTTGTAACCTTTTGCGTATATGCCCGCTCCTGTACCTGATTCCATTTTGGATCCATCAGTGTACCACACCAGACTATCTTGTTCTGGTGGATCGAGTCCCTTCTTCCAGTCCTCTATTGTAGGGATTTGGACCTTAAAAGACCTTTCAAACATAAATATAGTTTGAATTTTATCGGATAACATGCTTGTTACCCGATCCAGGCCTTCATTCTCATCGAACTTTGTATGGTTAGTCTTTGGCTTAGAGACATCCCATAGTCCAGCAACAGCAAGACGATGTAATGTCTTCCTTGCCTCGAATTCAACCATCATATGCAGAGGAGGGATATTGAGGTATTTCTCAACCGCTGCCGTAGGTTTTGTCCTGAAAGCACCCGTGATGCCGAGACACACTGTTCTTTGTAACCTGGTGAGTGGCGCTTTGCACGACGCAAGCTTTGTTCTTGACCACCACATATGGTGCTGTATGTGATAATAGGTATTATCATTGTCCGGTACAACCATCGTATCACTTTGGGCTTTAACCCCCAAGTTTTACCGTAGGTGGAACGACACATGCCGAACACTCGTAAGGCCTTTGTCGTTATATTTTTCACATGAGCTTTCCACCTGAGTTCTTTATCAAGCGTTACGCCCAGATATTTAACTTCGGTGGACCAGGGCAGCTTTATTCCATTGAGGGAGAGCTCTCCTAGGTTTTCTAGTTGTCTCTTCCTCGTAAATGGAATAATGACTGCTTTGCTTGGGTTGATAGAGAGGTGATTCTTTGTACACCATTTCTCTGTCATCCTCAATGCCTGTTGTAATAATCCAGAGACTATGTTCGGAAATTTACCATTGACCATTATTGCTATGTCAAATTTTCTTTGACTTACGGTGGGTATGTAAAGTTACAGCTTGGACATAGTTGAATTTATTAATATAACTACATGTGAACCTACTATTTTGTTTTCAGGTTCTAAAACAAATGGAACCATCTTTTATTCCTTTGATTTCACACGTCAAACGCAAACGCGTCTCACATTGAATTTAAATTCTTCTGTGTAAAAAGGAATGCAAAAACCAGGCCCTGCGCCATTTTGAATCTTTGCATTTTTACGATTAGATGTTTATTTGATGCCGATTTAAAATCCCGAAAAAACGTTTCTATTCTTTTGAATATCTGTAAATAATTATTCATACTATAATATTACAAATGCGAAAGTAACTTCGTCTGTCGTTTGTTACCTTTTCACGGCTTAGCGGCAGAACGGATTTGGATGAAACTTTGCATATGGTTAAGGCAGAATATGGATTAGGACATAGGATACTTTTTGTCCTGGTGTAATTTTCTTTTGGGATAATATGACACTTTTCACGCGGGCAGAAGCTACTGAAAAATATTAATAATTCTAAGATGGCCCTTAAACTATATCCAATGCAACTATAAAATAAAAATGACATTAAAATCGTGGATAAGAAAGGGCATAAAACACATATCACACAGCTTTTTATGTCACTCTTAAAGTTAGTGCTATACGAGTAAGATAAATGAAGTCTGTCTGGTTTTAAACTGAACGCTAATTTAAATGTCAGACATGCATAACTTTACTTGCTATGTTAGGTATGATTATATAGATACCTCTTGATCTTCACTCATGTTTAGCAAAAGTTCAGTCATTGATAAATGTGGGCACCCCAAGATGTGCTGAAAGTATGTACCCTTAGATAATTTTAGATGAAACACCTGGCCAGGGTTTAATCTGGGCCCTATTAAATATAACTATCTATCTATACACGTATTATTTAAGAAAGAAGAAAGTGCATGAAAAAAACTACCATTATTATCGGATTGTCCTTTGTCACCTGTTTATTTCATTAAATAGATCCCTAGTACACAAATGGTCACACGTGGAAACATTAATTTTAATATGGTTATTCTTGACATGTTTTTTTTTTGTTTTTATATATAGGCTCGCGCTTGACCACTATCTCACCTGATGGTAAGCGATGATGTGGTCGACGGTGTAACACGTTTGCCTAGAAGTAACCTATTCACTCTTGATATGATATGATATTCTGTTAAGTTCACTTCGAATTTCACCTGAGTGATTGCACTCAATTCGAGAACTTACCTTATTGTTTTCCATGGCACTTAACACCTCGAAGCATTAACCCAGATATCTGAATAAAAAAATTTAAGAGGTTGTATTTGTCAAAATTTATAAATCCCTGGCATGTAACTTGGCAAGCTTTTGGCGTAGTGGCACAGCGTCCCAACGCTATCACAGAAAATTTGATTTAAATAAATGTCACTAGATGGCGATTTGCTATTGATTTGTGTGTAAAATTAAATTTTCTAGAATTGTTCTTGTTTAATCAACTCTGTTAAGAACAAAATTATGGAATATTAGGCCCTTAATTCACATTCCAAAGGCGTGGTTTTAAATTTCTGAGTCATGCCACTCGATTTTTTTAATTTATATTGTAACACATTTTGGTGCAATGAAACTGTAAAAACGTGCATAAAAAATACATAAAACAAACTAGCTGACCCGGCAAACTTTGTTTTGCCATAGAAACACCAAACATTCATCTACCCTACCTACCCTAACTACCTACCCTACCCTACCCTACCTACCCTACCCTACCCTACCCTACCCTACCCTACCCTACCTACCCTACCTACCCTACCTACCCTACCTACCCTACCTACCCTACCTACCCTACCTACCCTACCTACCCTACCCTAACTACCTACCCTAACTACCTACCCTACCCTACCTACCCTACCCTACCCTACCTACCCTACCCTACCCTATCTACCCTACCCTACCCTACCCTACCCTACCTACCCTACCTACCCTACCTACCCTACCCTACCTACCCTACCCTACCCTACCTACCCTACCCTACCTACCCTACCCTACCCTACCCTACCCTACCCTATCTCTCAAGTTGGATCGAACTGCACATGGTGTGCGAATTTTATTATAATCGGTTAAGTGGTTTAGGAGTCCATTGAGGACAAACATTGTGACACGAGATTTATATATATTAAGATTGTCACAGTATTTAAAGAAGAAAATAGTCACGAATCGAGAAACCTTTTACTTGCAAATAGCTGCTAACACCATCTAAAGCCGTGGAACGGAACCAAACGCGATCGAAATACTTATAAAAATAATCAGACGAAAAACGCTAGTTACGTCGGCACGGTTTCTTTGAATGTGATGAGGCATCTGTATGCTAGTATTAAATTATCTGTGGTTGGGGTAAGTTCGCGCATAGTGCGCACTGCCCAACCACCATATAGAGCGAACGGAACGTGGACGCGAAGCGATTGGTCAACCAATCGCGAGCTCGGAACGGTGATAGACGTTCCCCGCGTCCCGCTTGGTGACTAAAGAGACTTAACAAACGATTTGTGCGCATCTAACGACTCATGCCAACTTACGTGCTGGCAATTAAAGGGTTTGACACTTTATTAGATCAAAATACTCAATTCAGAAACGGGCCCATAGTAATGTTCCGTAATATCAAAAATACTGTTCAAAACATCAATCTTCTCAAATACTATTCACCCAAGTCAAAATTCAAACTCAAAGACACATCTACCGTCAAACATTCCTTAATTCTTCACGCATATAAGTCGCGGAGTGATCGCCAGAAAGGCACGCTATAATAACACGGGACATAAGAAAGAGATGCCAGTTTCACGGCGCTTACAACATTCAGGAGGGTTAAAGTAACATGTTATTTTAGATGGGTCAAGTTGTAAGCGGAGAGCGATTTCGGATTTCAGTATATTATTGGGTCAGTAAATGCAAGAATTCAATGCAAATGTTACTATTGCACAAAAAAAAGAAAAACCTGTCTGTAATCTTAGTAAAAGTAAATTTATTGGTAAGTGATCGGTTAATTAATAGATTTTTATGGCGGTATTTCGAAACTGTCATCAGGAGACTAAAACCCACTCCAGAATTCTACACACTATCCATTTTGGCTTATTTTACCATCGCTTGGGGACCACTCTATCGGCGACAACCGATGTTAGACTGTGGATATAACTGATACAATGTCACTTTCTCTGCCCGCCGGCATAAATAGCAAACATCTACGGTAGAGTCAATTTTTTATTACATGTAAATTTTAAATGATTTAACGTTCAAAAGTGCCGCATAATGGCCTAAATGAAATAAATACATTTGACTTTGACTTCTACTTACCGAACCTTTTTTCGTCTAGAACCTTTCTGTCCCACTGCTGGGCAGTCCTTCCAGAAATTGTTTTCCTGAACTCAAAAGTGCTAAATCTCTTATCACTCACACCACACGCCCATCACAAACATAAGGCACAGATCACACTGTGGAACGCACTTACGCCCAAATTGCTCGCAGTTTATGCGCACCCTTACTCTCTGGCAGTAATTATCACAAGTTCAAACTGTCGCTCTAACGAGAACCGACTCCGATAAATCTTAGGGAGCCTTATTGAGTTATAAATCTTCATTTTCAAAAATATTTCGTTTTTCTCTTTACATTTTGCAGTCCATTAAGTTCCACTTATTTGATGGATCCTCTACATTTGTTTGGAGGTTAATAGGGTGGAACATTTGGATTATTTGTATTATTTAGGAGGTATTCCAAAAAAAGCTTTCAACTTTGATAATCGAAATTTTTACATTGCTTTTTTTGTATTATTTTCATATAGACAACACATCAAAACAATAGAGTACAATGGCACTACTTATTTCTTAAGAAATTTCTAGCAGCATACCCGCAAAAACGAAAATGAAAAATAAATATTTGATTATTGAAAAAATTATCTTAAAAATAACATTTTACCAGGATTGTTCAACTCGCCTGTAATAATGGTCCACCCATAAAATTAATACCCACAGGCCCATAATCACCAAGCTTGTCGACCAGATTGATGGTCACAATAGCCGTTAGTAAACAGCCTACCTAACCTATCCTCAGGACTAATTTCCTTAGCAGCCTTTACGACACCCTCGGGTGAGCCAAGCATTTACGAGAATCACGTGGTAATAAATATAATAATTATACTATACATGCCGAAATGTAATATAGCTTCTCCCTACAGCCCCAGGCAAAACATGAAAGCTTGAATGCTACAAATAATTACGCGAAATACAAGACAAGGCTGCTGCCACATATAATATCGTTAAAAATAACGGGCTGAAATGTAACGGCGCAGCTATCGTATAAAAATATAATATTCCGAAGAGTATTTTTGTAACCATATATTTTTGGCTTTACGTTGAATTTGCATGTTTTGTACAAATATCTCTCTCTTCTCTGTCGTTTCGCTCTTGGCAGAGCGGTCGACAGAACAAACACAAACAGTGTACAAATATAGAAGAAGGTGAAGAATTTGTTTGGTATTATTTTGTAATTTTAACCAATACCATAAAATATGATAGGGAAAATATAAATCGAAATATCAATTCCTACAAATAAATATTTTAAAACATTTCAACTCCAACAAAGCAGAAATACCTTTATCCATGTTACCATCGCAATTTCCGTCATTAAACTTATTAATCTAAAATGTTGCCTGTCTACAATTCCGTCAAGCATCTCAGATTATAACAGTTGTTACAGACGTTTGATGTGTATCTATTTAATAATTCATAGCCTTAATCCTATTCCAAAGGGTCCTACAAAGCCTTTAACAATTATTGAGTTTACCAGCCCCTGATACATAAAACCATGGCCGCTGCATTTTTAATGTAGCTATTAAAACTACCGATCGTGCTTCAACGACTTCTATTTCTGTTTTATTGCATACAAACAAACATTAATATACCTTTCTCTTTGTTACAGGTTCACAACACATGATCTCAAAATGGAGAAGCAAGTTTGGGTGCTCCTGAGCTTCTTCCTCGCCATGGCAGTCGCCGACTTTACAACCAACTGTCCACAAGAGTGCAAATGCGTTTGGGCGAGCGGCAACAAACAAGCCGACTGCTCACATTCCCACCTACAAGACATACCGAAAAACCTAAGCTCAGAGATACAAAACCTTGACCTCACAGGAAATGACCTCTACGAGGTGACTAGACATGCATTCCAAGATGTCGACCTAATAAATCTAAAGAAACTCATCCTTAAAGAATGTAAGCTGATTACAATTCAGAGAAACGGCCTAAGCGGACTCGCCATCATGATAGAATTAGATCTGTCGAAGAATGACTTGAAGATGTTACATGCTGACACGTTTAGAGAGACTGCAAAGATAAGATGGATCCTACTCAATGACAATCAATTAGAAAAACTAGAAGATGGCCTGTTCAATAATTTGCCGTTCCTACAAAAAGTTGATTTAAGCAACAATAAAATTCTAACTGTCGGAATGAAGACGTTTATGAACGTGCCTAAGATGACCATTCTTAGACTTGATGGAAACAAACTGGAGTATCTTAAAATTGACACATTAAGTGCACTGACATCACTGTCTAATTTAGACGTCCACGACAATCCTTGGCGTTGTGACTGCTACCTTCAACCCTTCAGAAACTGGGTCATCAGCAAAAACTTCTACACTTCGCCCATATCTTGTGTAGAGCCTCCTAAAGTTCATGGGAAGCTTTGGAAGGAGCTTGACTCTAGCGACTTCGCCTGCAAACCAAGCATTGTATATCCTTCCGTCAGCACAACTCTAAGAACATCAGATAACAATGTCACACTAGCCTGTCAGGTCAACGGTAACCCGTTACCAGAAGTCAACTGGGTGCTAAACTCTCAAATCATAGATGGTGCTTACAAATATCAGGGAGAACTCAAATACTTTATAACACAGAAAAACGCCGATAATTCCAAGTGGGTTAACCTCACCATAGTCGATTTAGGAAGCACTGACAATGGAGAGTACTTATGCGTTGCCAAAAACCCTGGTGGTGTTGAAGAGAGAAGTTTGACTTTAGCAGTGGCTCACTATCCCCCAGAAAAAGGGGTCGTTCCTCAAGGCATGGACAATAACATGTTGCCAGTGCTCATAGGGGTCTCCTGTACCGCAGCCATTTTGTTGATAATCCTGGTGATTCTCTGCTACTGCTGCTGCCGACATCGTGGTTCTGACAAGAAGAAGTCTGACAATTCTAATGGGGACGCGTTGATTGAAGGTTCAGTCATTCCTGAGATGGAGAAGAGTTTGATCACTGCAGTGAACCCCGTGACAAAGCCGCCGAGGAGATACGATGTCCCTCCATCGATCACCAGCGGAGCGACGGAGATGTCTGAACTGAACAAAACATTGCTGGACAATGATTCTGTTTTTGGTAGGTGTATACTTTTAATTAGTTTTTAGTTACGTGAGAGATGAAAGCTCTCAAAATTCCCAATTAAGTTTAATAACAGGTTAGACAAAAATCAGTTTGTGCGATTCTCGAGCTTGATGTATACTAATACAGCTTATTTAAGTAAGTCCCAAAATCAAATATCAAGACTCTTTCTGTCTAGTGGACAGAAAGAGTTCACGATTTCTTTTCACTAAAATTCTTTCTGTATCGCTGCTTCGATTTCTCATGCGAAAAATATTTTGTACAATATTAAAAGTTTTCTCATATATAGTTCCAATCACGTATTAGATGATAAGCATTGGATCCAATAAGTCAATATCCCCTCGATCGGTATCGACAAATGAAACTAGTAGAGCTTTACTGTTTGCTTTGACTGATACAGAAATGTTATCGCAAAGCGTAGGTTTAATCAAAGAGATGGTTGACCCCTTCGGCAAATGTTAAAGACTGATCATCAGTGCATTATCATTTAACTAATATTTGTGTGTTAAGTTAGTATTTGTGTGTGAGGTAGTTGACACAAATGTTAGGACCCATTAATATTAATGATATTTTTTTAATCCGTGGTGCTAGGCAACTGGGCTTGTCCCAGTAAAGTTGTAAACGACCCTTTGTGTCTATTGGCTTTGTTTGTTGTGGAGGGAAGTGGAAATTATGTATTTTTTTCCTAATCCTCCTTTATTCTTTTCTGATTAATTTCGTTGCGGGATCCAAGACAGTTAAATTCATTCCCCGAGAATTCGTTGAGCTTCATTGCCACGGCGCTTTTCTGGTGGTCGTCACTGTTGATTCTGGCTTTCAGGAGTTGTAGTGGTTTTGGAATAGTGCGGTGGGTTTGTCCTAAGCATCCACCAAAACGCACTGGGCCCGCGTGGTGGATTACGGCCCTTTCTCTCTCTCAGATAGGAGGCCTGTGTCCCAGCCGTGGAAACATTAAAAGGCTGATGGTGATGAGCAGAAGTTTCTGAGTCTGGTGCCCGGGTCGGGCAGTATTATTGGATTTATCCATCTAAAATTTGTCTATAGTAGCCCAGAAACTGGATCTGTGTCCGGTTATAGGTTCGCCCCCTATTACTTGCGACTTAAACATAACTGGTGAAATGTGGGTGTATCACAGTTGCACTTCTGCCCAATCCCTCGGGGAATACAGGCGTGATGTTATGTTTTAACTAATTTTATATTTTGTTTCAGCACACAACGAAGACGAAAAACGCTCGCTAGACTTCGACCAACCATCGAAACGATCTCAAGATGCTCTCAACGTGGAATACGGCCGCACCGACGGTCGGGCTTACCCTCCCGATCTCCTTTCGTTCCCTCCCAGAGCTGCCCAGATTTCGCCAGCAGCTAGCAACGCTTCCACTGTGCCTGATACTACCAGGCTACCACCACAGCTTAACCCCATCAGTCCAATACACTCTCCGATATATGGCATGACCAACCAAAACCTCTTCAGAACTCTGCCGTACTCTCGTTCGCAGTCTCCGTTCACTGCGCCTATTACTCCTCCCGTTGTCACACCTAGGCAAGGGTACGTGACCATCCCGAGAAGACCCAGAGTGCCTAGCTGGTCTAGTACGGCAAGCACTAATATCTTGCCAAGCTCCGAAGCACAAGAACCCTTGTATGATAACCTTGGGTTGAGGACCACAGCAGACGGCAGCTCGGTGCTATCATTGAACAAAACGGGCCTAGAACCCCAATTCTCGCCAATGAGAAACAGACCCTTACCAGCTACGCCAACGGTCTACCCAAACCAACATCAAGTTTACTACGCACCTATTGAAGAACAAGAGCCAACGCCATCACCCGTCCCTCCACAGATGAATAGAAACAGCATCAGCTCTCAGTTGTCTCACCAGTTATCCACTCCGGGCCCTCAGGAACCAGTGAACCCGAGAATGAGCTGGACAGCAAAGAATACTTCCACCCCACAACCAGAGCCTAGGAAAGTTCTATTCAGTGACAAAAGCGATTCACAATCCCAAGTATCAGATACTGGCACTCTAAGTCGAAGAGGCAAGCCAGAGACTGGATCCTTAAGAAGAATTCCAAGGGTAGACAGCAAAGAGGAGCCAACTTCTCCATCTAAAGACGATGGGAAGAAAAATGAGAGTGTATTGAACCAATCTGGGACGGGGACTTTGGGCAGGAGTGGAAAGATCCCTCCACGACCACCCCCGAAACCGAAGAAAAAGCCGAATACAGAAGTAAACCCCAACGAGCCCCTGTTTGAGGATGAAGGAGAGGATGGTACGGAAGTGTAATAGTTTAAACTAAAGGTTTACCAAAGTGCCAATGAGCTTTTAGTGAGAGGAGAGACCTAACGTCACGATATCAGTGAAAAAGACGTGTTTTTACGATTAATTTTCCGCGGTGCTCCTGTAAATAGACATTTGTGCTAGATTTTTTACTTGTCGCGTAAAATTTATGGACCATATTTAATATAATCACTGTAACGCAATTGGACGTCGCGTTCACCGTTGATTTTAAGTATTTATTATTTGTGGTACTCTTTGTTTAAGACATGGATGGTAAATAGATGATGGTATTCTAGCGACGATTGTTTCATCAATTTCCAAGACTGATTACTCTAAATTGACACGCTTTTGTAATATATGAACTGTTTCTAGCAGATATTCTGTTTCCATAAATTCGACTGAGTTTGGAGTTATCATTTTTAGCTTTGTTATGCTTGACTGTTTTGGTGCTCGAAGTTTTTAGTGCGACACTGCCTACATTATACCAGATGGAAGGAAAGATTACAGTAATTAAACTTATTAACTTCTTCATTCTTTAAACACGAGCTAAACATGGGAATCCTTTACTTATATCATTCCAAAGTTTATTTCCAATATCTGCTACAAATAGTTCATATATTCCATTTTTATTTGACATTCCTTGAAGCATTCTTAGTAGCATCAACACACATTGCTAGAATGATTTTTACATAGTTTTTACATGGAAGACTGAGGCAAATAGTTCGCTTTTCCTCTATTGATCAGGTCAATAGTGTTGTGTTATAAGCGTTATGTGTTTGTGAAGTTATTTTGTTTCGTTCGTTATGTTGCACATTTTTTATTTGTTGATCAACTTTCACGCATAGTTGGTTGAAGTGCTTTCTGTAAAGTATTTAAACATCTTGGACAGCCTAAGCGGCTAAAGGTGCCCCAATTTTTAGCCCAGTCAGAAAAGTAATGTAAATTCTTGTACTGGTGCAACCCCGAAAATATTGTCTCGACTCTAAACAATGTTTCTTTGCCAGGTAGCTACTTCATTTTGAAATTGGAACATCAGTAAGCACTCTGGTAGACAAATAAAAATAAATATATCATCGAGGTCACCTAGGTTTGCTATATTTTTTAGTTTTCGTGTAGTTTTTTGATAAAATGTGCAACAAATTTCGGCATTCGCCGGCACCGGTCACCCTGTATACTAAAATATTTAACTTCGTGTATTTCTAAGTTAACAACATTTTAGTTTTAGTCCGAGGCTGTTTTTGCTAACATTTATTTACATGTATATCTTAAATGTAGACAGATCTTTTGAAATATGTTTTTGTTGCAAAATAAACCTGCCGTTTCCAAAATGAATTGCCCATATGAGCTTGAATATATCATGGCATCGAAATATTATTAATATTATTGGGATTTAGGGTGTTTTAGTATCACGTAGATTTGATGTGGATTTGCTCACGCACGCGGGTTTGGTCTGCATTTGGCCCCGCATGCGGAGTAACGTTTGCTGTAAAGACCGCGTGCGTGAGCAAATCCGCGTGATACTTAAAACACCCTTAGATAATTGCCTGGAAAACCAAAGCAGGCAACTGAATAACTAGAACGTCAATTGTTTTATTTCATAGACATTTCTTGATTTCTATTTCGTAACATATTGTCGGTGTAACGTCAATATATCGTCGGTATTGTCGGTATAACTTTTAGAATGATATTTTATATTTTGACTGCAAATAGGCATTTCAATGATTATCTTATGCAAAGGCTACATGTAAACATGTAACTACCCTGTCTTCATATACTTTAAGGTGTCAATTACACAAAATGCTGTCACAATAATTTTAAAGAGAGTAGTTTTGTATACGTTTAGTTTTTTGCTGTAAAGTATGGGCAGATATGACATTTGGAAATCAGAGTTCATTCAAATACTGATTAGTATCAAAATCGATTATACTCTGTCCATTTTATGATGAACGATATGACACTTGATAATTGCTTATTTTAGAGCTGTACCTATAGGTTTGCCATAGCATGGCTTAATCGAAAGTTGAACCATTCGATTTATTGATTTTTAGAACTAAACATTATCGTCCTCACTTTTTACGTCGAGGCATCTTCTATACGTCATTTCAGTCATCATAAATTGGTGTCACCTGGTTTCCAGTATGTTCTCTGCCCTGCCGTTTCTACAGTTTGACGTTCCAAACCAAGTACCCGTAATAACGAGAAATAGTTCCTAACATTTTTTAAACCATGTGTTAGCTTATTTCGGTAGCTATAAATATCATTTTAGGAATTACTTATGTTCTGGTGCATATTTTTATAAACATTTTATTATGTGTCTATTTATTTTATTTTTTTAATTGTATACTACTGTGTTTCTCACTTGAAAATGCTTGGAATTGTGATTAGCTTTAAAATTGTTTTTTTTAAACGTTGTATATGTATCATGTTTATAAGTGAAATCAATGACACTGCCTGTGGATGACGAAAAAAAATTTCGTTTAATGTGTTGCTGAGTTACGATTTGATAGACAGACAAAATAATTTTAAACCTAATAGACCAAGTAATTTTTGATCTCTTTCGCATCGAAGGTTGAGACAAAATATTTGTATATCTTATCAAATGAATTAGTAATTAAGTACCATATTTAATTTTACTGTGACAAACAATGCAAAAATCAAGATATTATTATATTTTTTGTAAAGCATTTTTCAAGTGAGAGAACCTATTTTAATTAAGTTGAACAAGTACATGACAAAGTTGTATTTACATGAAATGTTGTAATTCTTTAGTATTTTGTATTAAAGCATTTAGGGCGTGTACGAAAATAAACATATGTACTGTAAATGAATGTATTAAAATCGGTATGCTTGTAAAAATAAAACATAAAATTTTGGCAGCTTAAAAATGATTTGTTTAAAAACAATAATTAAATATGAACTTCTATCTAAACTAAGCGCCCTTTGTACAAATCAAACGTTTCACAATTTTTCTTGTATATGCTTATAACGGAACGTAAGTTTAACGCCTCGTTTATAATAACGTTTCGTTTTTTACCGTTGCATTTAAATCCGTGTTGCCCTTATTCCACTTATTTTATTTGTAAATTGTACTTCGTACGATATTTTTACGATGTTTACTGTAGAAATCCAGTTTTTATAGTTTTAAGTCCAATGTAAATAGATACATTATTAAAAGTGATTAAAGCTATATTTCATATGTATTTTGTTTTATTTTGTAAAACTGTTTTTTACACATAGCATTGAGACGCCTCAGCGTTCACTGCTAGAGACGACAAGGTCAAAATGTTTCCATTTGCAAACCAAGCATTGCAGTAAGGAATATCGTTCACTCATAGAAGTTGTCCGTTCCAAACTAATTGACACTTTTGTCTAAGGCTTTAATAGGAAAAACTTGTTCTCATAGCACATTGCGTAGGCACAAATATTATTAGTAACTAGCGGCTTGCCTCAGGGTTGCCTGGGTCGAATAATAATTCTGTACATAATATGTAACCTATGTTCATCTGGAGTAATGTACCTTTCTAATGGTGAAAGAACTCTTCAAATAGGTGCAGTGGTGCCGGAGATTACCCGGTCATATCATAAACTAGTCGCTGCTACCCGCAAGCAAGTACTATTTTTTTTTTATTTAACGATTGGCTCGTTCGTTTGTCCTCTATCTCGCCTGATGGTAAGCGATGATATGGTCGAAGGTAAAGCACGCTTGCCTAGAAGTAACCTATTCACTCTTGACTTAAATACCCTAGGTTGTAGCTGTCAGGAAACAATGATTCCGGCAGGGAATTCCACTAAGCTGTGCGCACCATGACAGTATTCGCAAAAAACTTTGTGCGTATGGGTGGGATATCCACCAGTTCAGTCTATAAACAGAGGTTTTGATAAATGGGGACATACCGTCACAAGGAACGTAGTTACTGTTTAAGTTCTACCTACCCAATACCCATTCATTAAATACACAGCATGCGTGGCTGTTGTATCAAGGATCACAACAGCTAAACAGTAAGACGCTGATTCGTAAGACGAGGAAATATTAAACTCTATCTAAAGACTAAAATCTTGTTTTGTTTAAAATAATCGAAGAGCAGAACAAAGTTAAGGGGCTAGCAAGACGGGCAATGGAAATCCAATTATATCTTACTGAGCAAAACATAAACGAAGCCAGACAGCAAGGCAGAAACTAGGGCTTAAACTGAAAATTATAGAACAAAGATTTATTTCATATAAATTTTCTTGAGAAGTTTTAAAGACAAGAACAGAAGGGGGTAATGGGTTGGCCTTAATAGGAGTACAATCCAAGAAAGTATTGGCAGACGTTTTCTTGTGTCTCAAGACAAGACAGTGACACCATCGCCATAGCGACTAGAAAAAGTCATAAATATAATAATATATGGGAATCATTATTATTATATTCATTTCGATAGCGCTTGGTATAAGCGCTATCGAAATGACAAGTGATCAGTAACTTATATTTTGTCATTTCAACCATCGCCATCGCTGACGGAACGTCATTTCATCTAGGCCTTCTGGAGTGGTTAGTGTGGTGGTAACCAAATCGTCAAATATGATACATAGAAACAAGAGGCTAGGTGGCGCTGCGTTTTTTACAGCTCTACAAAAAATTACATTCTATCACCCGTATGGATTGTGAAAAGTTCAAAATATATGGGATAGACCAAAAGTCGTATTTTATGCACTTTTCTTGACAATCTTAATTGCTGATAGAAATACACTTTATCTAGAACCTGGATGATCTCAGGTAAGGTGGGCGACGATCTTCGCAAGGCAGCTGGAAATTGATGCAGGAAATACTGACGATCGCGCTTAGTTGTCTAGAAAATAGTCGAATACTTACGTAGGTACGATTATGCCAATAAATCGTCATTATCGTCGGTATCTTACCAATTTAGTCTTCAATATTTCGAAAACTAAAATCTGAAACCAGTTATTAATATCAACGTACCTACGAGAACATACCGTAACATATTGCTATTCAATTTCCAATTTACAACACGGCCAGACTGACAGGCAATATTTTTACACTTCAACAAAAACATAACGGCCGTATTCAAAAAATCGAACGCGCCATTTTGAAATATTCTCTCTCAATAATGGCCATTGTTTGGGCCCACTAAAGCCTATAAAAACTAAAGAACTTTTATTCCTGCCCGTGCGGCGTGCGGCGTGGAACATCGACTAATAAAATAACAAAGGACTGAAGGAATTTTCGAGTCGGTAATTTTGAAGTTTTTGTTTTCGTTCCGAAAATATCTGGAGGTCGAAACTATAAAAACGAGAGTTCGAAGTGAGGTTACGATTATATTTGGCTGAGATTTTAGGGTTCTGTAACTCAACAAGAAAAGGTTAAGACTGAATAGGATTATTTTGTACCTGGTGCTAAAAGAAAGCATTTGTCTAATGGACAGAGTTTGACACAAAGTGTCATTCAATCAGCAATAGTGATAGTCAAAATGACAAAATTCTAATGCCGAAATTCTATTCCGAATTAAGAATTTGGAGTTTTGAACGTGTCGAAACCTAATTTAATGTGAAACTATGAAGGGTTATCTAGCTAGGCAAATACCCAAATTCCAAGTTCTTAAGCCCGAAACCGGCCTTAAGTCAGTCTGCAGTTCTTCTTCTACGAGCTTGGCACCTTCAGAAGCTATCTGTGCAGAGATATCTGTGAGTATCTATCAGAGCAGCAGCCTAATTGCGTAACATATAAATTCATGGAATCGATAAGCAAACTCTTTCATTTTGATAATGCATCAATCTAATCGACAGCGATAAATACGCAATAATGACGTATTTATCGATGTCGGGTAGACGAATTTGCAAACATGAAAGCACACACGCGCGCGTTCTTTGAAGTTAGGTAAGTAACTTCATACAGAGGAGGAGGAGAGGAGTACTACCTATCTTCCTAATGATGTATGTCTGTATGTTCAGAGTAAGTTAGTATCGTCTGAGTAACAATGTAACTTGGTTCTCTCAGTTAACTCGTAACTATTGAAGTTTATCGAGCTGGCACAGATACTAGTTGTTTCCGTAATATTAATCAAAATATTGTCATAATATTATCAGTCGGTGCTTTTGTGATGAGATGAGATCTTCCTTATTGAAACAGTAATAGATATTGTTGGATACTTGGACATACGAGTTAGGGAACTTACTGATAGCGCGACGCAATTTAAATGGCGGCGATAGGCGATATCGTGCACGTATGTCCAACCGACTTCAAAGAGGCAAATAGACTTTATGTTTTTGTATGTTTGTTACGCGATTACTCCGACAATTATGAATTGATTTTGATGATTCTTTTTTTAGGGTTCGGTACCCAAAGGGTAAAAACGGGGCCCTATTAATAAGACTCCACAGATCGTCTGTCTGTCACCAGGCTTTATCTCATGAACCGTGATAGCTAGACAGTTGAAATTGCCACAGATGATGTATTTCTGTTGCCGCCATAACAACAAATACTAAAAACAGAATAAAATAAATATTTAAGTGGGGCTCCCATACAACAAACATGATGTTTTTGCCGTTTTTTGCGATAATGGTACGGAACCCTTCGTGCTCGATTCCGACTCGTACTTGGCCGGTTTTATATTTTTAAATTTGATCAAGATCTGACGAGTAGTTTTTAAATGAAAATCAGTCAAATTGCATCGCATTGAGTCCATGTGAATGCACTTGCAATTTCTCTCATTATCAGTGTGATTTAAATCAAATCGCGTCGCGACATCAGGAAGTTCGTTGGAGGTTCGATGAAATAAAAGATGTTAGTATATGTTCAGTAGGATTTAGGCAGTGATGATTAATCGCAATAAAAAGGCAAGTTAATACATAGACAGCAATTTTAATTATAAGCTATACTTCTACGCATGAAGTTCTGGGTTAGATTCCCGGAATGGGAAATGTGTCACACCGGACTCAAACATTAATACGAGAACTTTAATTCGATCCTAACTGGTTGATTTAATGGCCGATCTACTATTACTGCACCAGCTTATATACAACGTGTAACATAATAAACGCAAAACAAAGTCGCGGATTAAACAGCTGTTGTCAAATAAGTCAAAATAAACCACCCTGTCAAAACAACCCGATCACTATGAATTTATCACTAAAATCAGAACAACAGAATGAATGATATTCATGATTATCATAATTACGCCGCGTTCCCTTCAATAATAACAGACAAACAGAGCTGTGATTGCTTGATTCTATGATTAATGATATAACTGTTTCGGATTGAGATTTGACGGTTGAAATCTCATGCGGCGTTTGGGGGTTGAATTTCGTGAAGGAACATATTCTATTTGATTATATCAAGATAAACATATTATGAAATTGTTAATCACTTGTAATGAAAAGATCATGTCTAGGAGTCTTCAGGTGACAAGTTTAATCAACCTAATGTCGTTCCCACTGTTGGGATACGCGCCTAATCTCTGCGAGAAGCTCACCATCAACCATTTTGATCTGGTGCGGGTGGGCGGATGTCACATCAATATTTAGTTCTAGATCATGGCACTTTCCTCTCGATGTTTTCCTCACCATTTTGTGAGTAGAGGTGATGAAATAAATAATTATACAAAGTCAAGTGCCTTGCTTGAGTTCGTACTCACGACTTAACGACACGTACATCGAGTGCACACTTATGCAATTTTCAGGCAGGCGTCACCATAGTTGACTGAATCACCGTAAATCAATACTAGTAACCATCTAGTAACCAATAAAATGGTCAGATTAAAAAATAAAAACTAGAACAGATATTTTAATATTTCGTATAAAGTGTCGTATCGTATTGGTGGTAAGTGGTATAAAGTGTTCCTTTAAACTGAACCCGAACTGAGGACTGTTTCACTAAACAGTCCTCAGTTCGGGTTCAACTCTCAAAACGAGCAAAGATTTAACGCATAATGGAATTTTCTTGCTGCGAAGTGACTTGAGGTTCGGAAATGCACGATTTTGCATTTCCGCTAACTGATGGAGACATTCTCAGTCGTTGGCTGCACACTCTTAAATAGGGGTGCAACTTCAATATCCGAACAGCCCTCGAGGATGAATAGTATTTTGTACGAGTTTTCTCGTGACTGCCTCGTTTGTACTTATTTATTTATTAACACGTACATTTATTTTTACAGGTATTTTTTTTCAGGTAGGAACTCATGCGCTAATGAACATGCGTTCCTAAGTTCGATTTCCGGGTCGGACAATGAGTTTTTGCATCTGAAATTTCTCAGTAACAGCCCTGTATGAGCATCGCCACATTATTTGATTGTTTTTTAGGGTTCCGTACCTCGAAAGGAAAAAACGGAACCCTATCACTTTGTTGTCCTTCCGTCCGTCTGTCTGTCAAGACCCTTTTTCTCTGGAACGCGAGGAGGTATCAAGCAGAAATTTATATCAAATACGCAGGTCTACTGTCCCTTAAAGCTGTGAAAAAATCAAAGCCTAATCAAACAATCTAAGCCAACGCAATTATAAGATACAGCCGTTTATGCCGCAAATTTTTGCAAATTTTCGACACTCGCTAGGGAATCAAAACCTAAAGGGTACTTCCAGTCGAACTAGAATCTTGAAATTTGGCATGAAGCAATGTTTTGTAGCATACATAAAGGAAAAATTCCAAAAACCTTAATTTTTTTGTTACATCACATATTTTTAGGGTACCGAACCTCGAAAGGAAAAGACGGAACCTACAGGTTTGTACGGAACCCTCGGTGCGCGAGTCCGACTCGCACTTGGCCGGTTTTTTTATTTATCTGATTTGTACCCGGTTGTCGGCAAAAGGCTCGCACTCTATAACATGAGACTTCAACATAACTGGTGACATGTGGCTATAATATAGGCTCTGCCTAACCCTTCGGGCAATACCTGCAGTCATCATGTTATGTTGCATTTTCCGGTGACTTCATTACCTTATTGAGCATAAAATACAACTTCCGGCTTTGTTATACACGTCATGTAATGAAAGACACAAACAAACAAAAACTCGTTTGCCGAGTAAAATATTCTTGTTACACAAATAAATCATGGATTGTTTAAAAAATTAAATATTGATGTGCAACGAATATTCGTTGTTTCGTTAGCTATAAAGTGTCGCTCAGCGAGTAATGGCTGCCTGCCGGTCACAGACGGTGTTGGAAATCGAACGATAAAAGTTTCAACCCCCTCGGCCACGAATGCTGGTGTAATTTTGATGGAAAACTTGTGGTTTTATACTTGATGGGATGGTCACAGGTTGATTGACTGTGTTTTTTTTAATTACATACCTTAAAAAATAGAAATTTAATATTTGTGACTTTATGTTTCATCCTGGTACGTGGAAAAAGGTCCATGGACTCGCTATCTATAAAAAGGCAATATTTCTGGATGTTGAAATCAGTCTGTGTCCGTGCGCACGCCATATAGACCTTCTTTCGTATGTTTCGATTTTTTTTTGTCATTTCCAACATGTCGGAAATTGTTATTGACACATGGACTCAAAAATTTGCAGCATTGCAGCAGATTTTTTTCATAACATTTTTTGTTCATGTTTATCACCTCGTAAAAAATTGCCTATACATATATAAAAATCACTCTGTATCAATATTCACATATTGTAGAGCACTAGGCAAGAAAAGACATTATGAAATGCATGACTTTTTGTTAACACCGCAAAAAAATTACCTTTCGAGACCTTCAATTTAAACCTTCTCAAACATTAACTACCTATACGCATTTTAAAACCATAATATGCCCAGAAAACCGTATAGTTACGGTTCATCCCGCCCCTTCCAGAGAGTTGTAAAGAGCCGCCATTTCGCTTTCACAAAAGGAATCTAAAATTAAATCTCTGGATGAGTTTGATGGCTGTTTTACAGGCTAAGTTGACCGAGTGATGACAAGGACAGGCAGAAGGACTGCTGAACGTCCGGCAGCGAGGTGGACAGGCGACATTGTTGACGTCGCGGGTTGAACCTGGATAAGGGTGGCACAGGAGCGTGGGGATTGGCACAAGAAGAGAGAGGCTTATGCCAAACGGTGGGCGATGTCAGGCTGCGGATGATGAAGCTGACTAAACTTAGGTATAAATTCTGTGAAATTCTGTCTGGATGGTAGACGTTTCGATGAGTGTCTAAAGTGCTGAACGAATTTGGAAGAAACTTGGCACAAATGAAGAAATATAAAAATACTTTTTAACAACAAAATAAAGTTAAAAGTCTTCTTTTTTGTTTTTCTCTTTTAATTTTGATACCTCGTATTACCATAAAAACCATTTATAGCCAGAGTTAAAGACAGTTGTTAGATTGATAGACATCTCATTTCGATTCCAATAAGCCCAAACACGATGGGATACATTGTTTTTTTACGGAGTGCCAGTGCCTACCTTCCGGCTTCATCATTAGATCGGTTCGATGGTACCATTTTGATCACTATTATTTATTTATATGTATTTGCTTCATCATAGTTGCTTTATTCGTGATATCTTATACCCATGACAAACTTAGTAAGGAGTTCCAGTGGCCATCTGTAGTCTTTTTCATCAGTTCCACTTCACCAATGATACTTTCTGAGTTCATAAAAATACCAAAATCGGTATTACGTCTGCCTATAATATTTGAGGAGTTCCCTCGATTTCCATGGGATCCCATCATCAGATTCTGACTTGATGACAATTGGCACCTAGAGAGTATCATTTAAACCAAAAAAAGAATTTTGCAAATCCGTCTATACAATGTGTGAAATTTTTTGAGGTATTAACACTGATCTTTAAGCATATATTACGCACTCATTTCTCCAGCTTTATTTAAATCCTATATAATAGGAGAACAGCATTAGAGTATAATGATTAACTAAAACAAAATTAATAACCAGCCTAAAATATTTAAAACTTTAGTAAAACCAATACAGCACATCCTAAACCGTAACAGTAAAAAGCTAAAAGGTCCGCACCTCCTAGCACTGTTTTATTTTATAGCCAGCAATCAGTGACTGGGTCGAAATCACGAAAGATTTAACATCGGACTGGGGCTATCTCTAATGGACGGCCCCCGCGATCCCAGCTGATCCTTGCTAGTTAAAATGGCGGATCTAGTGCTGAAAAATCGGACCTATCTAGGTTTAAGACCGGTGAAGTGGGAACCTAATGTGTGTATCAGTCTTAGGGTAAGTTATTAGGGTAATTTAGGGTAAGAGCTTTTGGATTGGGGTGGTTAATTAGGAGTGAGGCTTAAAATTACTTATTTATAAAAGTAGTAGTCAATGACTTGGTTTGCCATGAAAATCAACCGTAGAGCATAAGTATTTTTTGAAAAATCTTTTCTCCTTTCTTCACAAGAGCTTTTATTTTTCTGTAGGTCAGGCAGTCTTTAATTTTTAATGTACTGAAAGTAGATACTATGTTATTGTAGAAATCTTGAAAGGGACATCGGTGTCTTAAAAAATGTGTGGACATCACTTATTGTGGAGGAATGAGGGACAATTTAACATGTCGTTAGAAATGGTTTTGAGTATGAGTTTGATTGACATTAAGAGTAGGGGAAGACCAAAGATTTAAGATTTTCCCACTAGATGGAGCGACGACCTGGTCAAGGCTGCGGGAGTCCGGTGGATGCGAGACGCACAAGACCGATTAGTGTGGTGACGCTTGGGGTAGGCCTATGTCCAGCAGTGGACGTCTTTTGGTTGACATGATGATGATGACGATGAAGACCAAAGAAACTATGGGTGGACTTTGCGAAAGATTATTTGGGTAGAAAGTCTACTGAGATGATCGCTAATTTAACTGCAATCTATTGGGAAGGGAGAATGATGATGTACTCATATGTTCTGTAGCACCATCATCATCATCATCAGCTCATTATTGTTCCCACTGCTGGGAGGAAACATATGCATTTGCAACACCAAATGCATACAAATAAAAATATTTGTAAATATGTTCGTTATTTCGATCACCAGGCTTGGCAGACGAATCGCTGATCGAAGTAAAGAAAGAAAGGAACATGTTAAACCAGATTAATTTACAATGACCAGCCAAATTTTTGCCGAATTAATGCGAGCAAAAATGTATTTTTGCTGATTTTTACTTCTTTTTTGGGAGTTGATTTTTGCATATACCGTTCTTTGATTGATACCTTAAATTCCTGGAAAAAATTGACTGGTCATTGTAAATTAATCTGGTTTAACATGTTTTTTTCTTTACTTCGATCACCGATTCGTCTGCCAAGCCTGGTATCTGTGTCGCGCACAGAACAGGAGACACAAAAGAAACAAGAAAAAGAAATTTGCAATAGTATTTTGTTGAAAGCAACTAGGAGAATGCTTCTACTCACCTAGTAACTTAAAACAATAAGTACTAAAGTGGACCCTGGCTTACTCTGCGTACAAAATACAGATACCAATATAGTTAAATTGAAACAGAAAAGTCACGTTCGCCATCTATTTATAAATATAAATAAAAACAACATTTATACTGATTGCTAGTCTGCTCCCAACATTTCTATTAGTTTTGCAGCAAACGGTTTTGTATTAATCCTCCGCATTGTGCGCCTGATATGCGAGCACAATTGAAATAGGAAACTATTTCAATGATAAAGAGAATTTAATTGTTTGTTAAACCCTGGATTCTAATGTTTTGATGGGGTCAATTGTTTCCGGAACCTTTGACCACTATCACGTTTGATGGTATTATGCTAAAGACTTTGACAATTGTTATCTTTTTATATAAATCCCGTAGAGGATTAATATGCGCTACCGAAATGTACCGTGGTCATATATTTTGCTATAGCTTACAAGGTGTCACGGGTCCAAAGAACTAGTTGACAATATAACATGCTTATGACTGTCTTAAAGACAGCAGTAGAAATTCATAATAATTTATTCGGAGCCGTGCTCTATAAGGAAAAGACGAGACCGACCATAATCACGGCTAATACCTAGGGAGTGCGTCACAATTGCCCGAAGTTTACTTGACCGAAGAATCTTCGACCGAAAGATCGTTTACCAAATAACTGTTACTCGAACGGACGAATACCCGAAGAACGTCCGCCCAGGTAATCTTTGATTCGACCAACAGTTCAACTTTATGTGCGATTTCGGGCAATCATAACGCACTCTGGCTAGCACGTTAGAATATTTTCAAGTGTTATATCTTTCGGTTTTCGCACATGTTTTAGAAACCTACGACATCATAGGGTTTGCAGAAAAATTTCACATTAAATATTCATTGAAGGGTGTTAGATTTACCTGTACCCATACCGTTCAAACCAAAACACAGCAATATACTATTTGAAGGCGGAAATCGTAGGTCATCGTAGATCGAAGCACTTCTTCGGATGAGTTCTAATATTGTGTTCTAGTCATAACCCAGCAACATACTACCTACTGATAAGCCAGATCAGCATACTTATAGGTATATCCGTGATTGGTGAGGTAGATAAAGAACAAATACATCCTGTTTTCTTCAGGAATCAACATAAAATGAGCAGTTTCACGAGATATCACCTGTTTTTATTACCGCCATAAAATAGTGACTCTGTTGATAAAATATGTAGGTGACCCGCTAGCGATTGTTGGCGGTTTTGCCTGTGATACTGCGGCTTTTTAATTTAGAATGACTATATTTCTTCTCAGGGGATTTAGGTATGGAATCGAGTAAAACCGTTATTCCTTCAGACAGGTACAATTACTTCACAATGTAACACCGAAGCGATATAGTAAATGTTAATGGAGCGACGTCCTCCGGGTCTCTAGTCAAGATGGGCGTGCCCCAAGGTTCAATTCTCGGCCCTTTCCTTTTTCTTGTTAACATTAATGATCTCCCTTTTATGATGGCCAAGTTATCGGATATAATTCTATTTGCTGATGATACTTCGCTAATTTTTAAAATAGATAGGAAAGATACGGATGTCTTACATGTCAACGAAAGTCTAATTGTTCTCTCTAAATGGTTCGCAGCTAACAATCTTTTACTGAATGCGAAAAAAACAAAATGTCTGAAGTTCTCTTTACCAAATGTACCACAACGTGACCTAAATTTAAATCTTGACGGCAAAAACCTTGAAGTTATAAAGGAAACTGTATTCTTAGGGATTACTATCGATTCAAAATTGCAGTGGGGCGCGCACATTAGAACTCTTTCGGGTCGGTTAAGTTCAGCTGCATATGCAGTAAGGAAAATAAGGCAGTTAACCGATGTAGCCACAGCTAGGTTAGTATACTATGCTTATTTCCACAGTATTATGTCTTATGGCATTCTGCTGTGGGGATCAGCAGCAGACGTTGACTCAATTTTCATCTTACAAAAGAGGGCAATCCGCGCAATCTATAAAATGAGTCCACGAGAGTCCCTCAGAGAAAAATTTAAAGAGATCGATATACTGACTCTACCTTCTCTTTATATATTGGAATGTATTTTGTATGTCCGCAAAAATCGAGGGCTTTCAAAACTAGAAGCGATTTCAATAATTTAAATACACGCAGTAAGCATGAAATTGTAATACCCAAATTCAGATTAACGAAAACTAGCAAGTCTTTTCTTATAAACAGTATACGCTTTTATAACAAGTTGCCAAAGTCAGTTATAGAATTGACCGATGGAAAGTTCAAAAACTACATCAAACGTGTCCTTATTAAAAAAGCATATTATAAAATCAAGGACTACGTTGAAGATAAAAAAATTACCTTCTTCTGCGCATGCGGCTTCCCTTGTAACTCATAAACGGCACAAATATGTGGATGTCTCTAACTATTCTCAATCTCATTTTTACTTTTTTTCCTTCTTTTAATTAGACTTTTTACAAAGATTTCAATAATCTTTATAGCCCTTTGCTATGAATAGTTACAGCACTGATAACAACATTTGTGCCACATGTTAAATTTAGTCTTATTATATATTTTTATTTATTTTTTCCTTTGTATAGATTCTTTTACTGATTATTTTGTGAATGTGTGAACATTGTAGGCCTTCTAGATTTCTAGACGCTTGTTAACATTTGTTAACTCTCTCGTTTATACAATTTTTTTTTTAGTTTCTTACGACTTATTGTCGGGCCTACGTTGTCCCCCCATATCTAAGCAGTAATACTGTAACATGGAAATATTGTAAAAACAAACCAATTTTTTTAAAATAGTAACCGTGGAGTTTCTTGCCGGTTCTTCTCCACAGGAAACGACCAATCCGAACCGTGCACCTTTTGTCGACGTTTTATAAGTGCCCATGTAGGCCTATGTGAAATAAAAAACATTTGATTTGATTTGATATACAATTATACATATAATTAATATATAATTTCTTCTAAAAATTATCTTCGCATTGGTGACGAATTACTTATCTGTCAGTTGGATAAAAAACATCGGCAAAATCATAACTTGAAACGTAATTGAAAACTTTATTGAGCCAGTAAATCTTTCTTTTATATTCAAAACCCAAAGTCATAGTACATTTTGCTAGACGTACTTGTATCCTTTAGTTAAGTACCAAGACGATAGATAGACTGGGGATGAGAATTTAGTCCAAAAGTAGAGTAATAATACAGCCAACACATCAGTTTGTAGAATTTTTTACATATAAGTAGTATCGATCTTTTATTGTGTCACAACAAAACGGCTCATTTCGAATGCAAACAGGCCAATCGCAATTGATTGACATTCATGAGTCGCTGCTGATCCCCATGGAGTCGCCGTGAAGGTTTCTAAACGTCCTCGTATCCCATGGGGTAAGAAGAGAAATGCTTGCTACGTTTTGTGTCACAGAGTAGGGAGGACATGGAGTGTTAACTTGGAAATGTAATAAAGCAAACGCTGTCTTAAGGCTCCAAAAGATAGTTGCGACGTGACAACGCAACAACCAATACAACGACATGTTTTACTCCTCTATAAATAGATAGAAAAATTAAACTATGTGAAAGAGTTGTCACATTGTCACATGGTGCCTGGCTGTGGAAGCTTTTAACTTAACTTAAGTGAAGAAGAGGCCAATCATACAGTTTTGTTTGTTATTTGTGGCAAAGAAGCAAGCAGAGTTTGCTGCCGCCTTTGGGCATCTGACAACAACCAACAGACATTGCATTTGCTTTACCTCCAGGAAAAACCTGAAAGTTTATTGATGTCCCTGTAACTACGTATACCAGCACTTAAATTCTTCAATCAAATACTTAATAGTGGTACATCATAAGTATCCATTTACTATCGACTCTATGTTCAAACGGGGATCGACAAAGCCGTTTGGGAACAGAGAGGTCTTTTAAAATGGCCTATATTTTTACTTCAGGATTCTTTAACCCTTAGATGTAGTAGATAATCAGTCATTTACAGGTAGGTAGCAATGAAGAAGCGTGGTAATTAAGACCCATGCCTTCTCTGTATAAGAAGAGAACTTTGCCATAAGCAGCTGATGACTTTGTGTACAGTTTTAGATAAACAGTACGTAGTACTCATAGCTGGCGTGCGTTATGACCAAATGTATGAACGCTAAAGGAGTACGGAAGGATCGAAGAAGGTCGTGTTCTGTAGTTTCTGCTCTTATGGGGAAAAGGCGTGAGTTACGTATGTAGGTATAAGAAAAATAGGTGTCTAATGACCGCTATCTAAGCATATATAAAATCACCAAGTATGGCAAACGGTGGATTGGTGATTATTATATTTCCTGATAGCTCGATGGGGCCGAAAAGTTTTGGTGTGGCGACTGAGTACCGGAAGACGATGCGTTGGAAGGCCTCCCACTAGGTGGACCGATGACCTGGTTAAGCTGGATGCGAGCCGCAAAGGACAGGTCAATGTGGTGAGACTTGGGGGAGGCCTATATTCAGCAGTGGAGGTCTTTCGGCTGCAATGATGATGAAAATAATGATAGGTACCCTTGACGTAAGTAGTCGTAGTACCTAGTATTGTTTTTAGGTTAGTATTATAGAGGAATGTCAAGGACTATTTACGAGATATTGTATCATAGTAACGTTAATACAAAACACGTAAAAAATGGATGTTGAATATCATACGCTTTTATAGGGCAAGAAAGTGGAGCGGAAATAATTTTTGTTCGCATTTCAGATTGAAAGCATAAAATAGGAATACATCAGTTTTGTATATTACCTACGGAGGCAGGGGAGTATTCTGAGAGTATAGTAGGTATTATTTCTTGTAGAAAATATAAGTTGTATAAAAATATGCTTTGAACTAACCAAATGGATCATTACTACCATCTATCATCTAATTAAATCATCATCATTTCAGACGAAAGACGTCCACAGCTGAACATGGCCTCCCACAAGTGTGGACACATCGACCAGTCCTATGTGTCTCCCATCCAGCAGATTTCAGCAGCCTTAACTATGTCATCGGTCGCCACTCCAGAACTTGTCGGCCCCATCGGTCATCCGTTCTGGGAACAATGTGCCCTGCCCACTCCAACTTAAGTTTTGCAATTCTTCAGGCTGTGTCGGTAAATTTAGATGGATCATTACTACCTAATTAGAAAAGCAAATCTTTGATGAACAGTAAGTCTCAGGTCACTTTGTACCTAGAGCTGGTGTTGCATATTACATAGGTACTAAGTTTAAATAGAATACATGGTCACAGCTTATATTGTTTTGTTATAACCACTGACGTGAGGTCGATTGTATATTCGCGTATCACGAAAACTGGCTATCGAAAGACATATCAAGCTAACTGTACACAAATCTACATCTAGAGAAACGTATTTCAGGACTTGTGAAAATTCATACTAGTTCGGAATCAACGCGCACGATTTCGCGGGCAAAAGCTAGTGTGCAATATTCCTGCTAAGTTACAGATAGGTACCATTTCTCTTCACCATAACACAATCCTCTTCGGCACAAAAAATTAATACGGGGAAAACTTTTCGACATTTCAATAAATTAGTTTCTAGTTCCTAACTAGAAATTAAAACTTAATTATGTAAAAGTTACGACGGGAATAAAGGCGGTATTCACTGCTGCGTGCAAGATATGCACAGAGTGCAAAATCATGGATCAAACGAAACAGCGATAGTTGGGGTGATTTGCAGTAAAAAAGAACAGAGCTACTGCAAATAACCCTAAATATGTTTCGTTTGATCCACGATTTCTGCCCACCCCGTATAAAAATCTATGAATGTCTCGTTAGCTTTAGTTACACGATTCAATTGAATAAGGAGATCATAAAACAAACAAAATGAAAGAAAATGTATTAATTGTCACAAAACTGACATGCATACTTATAAAATTACGGGCTTAAATTAAAATCCGTTAATTTCGTGGCGGGATCCAAGACAGTTGAATTGTTACTCCGGTTCTCGAGCTTCATTGCTTCGGCGCTCTTCTGGTAGTCGCCACTTTTGCATTCTGGCTTTCAGTGAATGGGAATAGTCTGGTGGACTTAATTTAAAAAAAATATGTAAGATAAAAGAAAATATGTATTTTATTTGCGTCATATAAACCGCATACCTCTCAAATAGAAAAAATATGCGCGCAAAACGGTCATTGCTTAGCATAATGCTGATCATAATATCTTCTGCCTATATTTTCATAAAAAAGCATCGAATGGTACAAGCGTAGCTTAGCCGCGAGCAATGGAACTGTGCCTTTAAAGGGGAGTTGGAACGAAAAAATATTTTTGTTTGCACTTGTTCGGAAGTTTCCATTATTGAATGTTTTGTGTGCTTTGGCCTTAAGGTTCATTTTGGATTGCTTTTTAGATTAGATTACTTTTAATTATTTTTTTAGGGATCATGCTCAAATTAAGGATACAATTTGGCTTTATTACGGAGACGTTTTTCGGAGAGTTGTAAAATTGGTAAATGTAAATAATAAAATGAAGTCAAAGCTGTAATATTGGTCGAGTTGCGGGCAACGACAACTATGCTATCCTAGTAGCATTATTAACGTGAAAGTTTGTGAGGATAGATGGATCCAGGACATTTCTCTTTTGCGCAAAAACTACTCAACGGATTTTGGTGAATCTTTACAGTAATATATATAGCTTATACCTAAGAATAACAAAATGGCTATAACTATTAAGTACTAATTTTCATACTGGGATAAGTAGGTAGCTAGATATGTTCCCTTTAGGTCACCACTCCATGTATTTCATATTGTTTGCCACGATGTTTTAGCTTTAGTAACTAACTAAGAAAGTATTCGTGCTTTTCCATAAAGATCGACATTTTAGAATATATGCTTATAGCTACTATTTTCTTACTAGTTGACCAAATCCTTGACAACTCAAAAATGCTTAATAAATGGTTTCGTTGTCATAAATGCTTTGAGTTTGAGTACAAGTCTATGCCAAAATAAAAGTCAAATCAATGAACAGTTCAATTCCCAAAAACAACTGAAAATTAAATTATAGTAAGCATCAAATCACCTCTGAATAAATAAACCCTAGTCTACACTATCCAAAACAAAGCAAATAAAACTCCTCCAGTCAAAAAGGCCTTGTAAATAATGCATACATTCAAGAATATTTTAAAGATTCATCATTCCAGTACACGAGTACAGAAAATCTAGACTTCTAGTCTGGAATTATTCTGAGCTGAATACCTTGTCTGATGCGGCGTGAAATAGAATGCCTAAGGCTAAAAATGGCGGGGTACAGACATGTTGAATCTAGACGCTGCCTTATAGCATTGGTGCTTTATTTTCTTGTTTTAAGTAGTTTGAATACTTGAATATTTTAAAGGTAGGTATGGAATTGGTTAAAGGTAGACGTTCACAGTCAGTCCCTCGTGCCGCGTGATGTACATCCAAAATTTGATTGTGAGTGTCCACTCTTCAATCCATATTTTGGCGCAACGCCCGTGAGTGTGCAAAGGTGCAAACTCACATCCATTTTGCGTTCAGTAAGTTCAAAGCCGTGCAATGAGACATGTAAAAATGTCCGGGCGCGAAAATATCATCGCATTTATTGAAATGTATAAGGAATTAGAGTGTCTATGGCAAGTAACAATATAAAAATAATAATAAGAGAACAAATGCATTGAAACTACAAAATTATGAAGAGAAAATATGAAAACCCTAATGTAATGTATATACATAAAATAATGAATGAGACATGCTCAGACAATTTGAAAAATGCCCAATATGAGTTGGCAATATGCTAAAAACACCTTCTGAATAATGCCCGTCAATTATAGGGCCGGGTAATAAAAAGATGTGTTTTTTTTAATAATTTTAATGTTGACAATTATTTTAATATAGAATAGGTAAGTACGATTACTATTAAAGCAACAAAGTCGACTTATCTCACTCTGCACGGTTTAAAGTAACATAACATGAACCCAACATATCAGTGTCGGGATGCCCTAAGCTCCCGAGCTCGCTTCGCTTGCTCTTGGCCTTATTATTTACTAACCAAAATTATAGAATTGCCGTTTGCCACGTTACGTAGCAATATTCATAATGATAATGAATCAGTATTCATTACATTGCTTGATTTGACTTGCGTTGATTCATCATGCCCGGGCATTATAGATTGCACTGATTAATCACTTGGTCCATGACATATATACGGTCTCAAAAGTCTGAATTGTTTAAGTGCTTATAATAAGGAGCACAATAAAGTAAAACATCTTCTACGGAGTCCATTTTCAACTACTTCACCATGCGTCTGTATACGTTTCCGACAATCGAGAAATGCCCGTGAGTGGGCTAAAATACTGGCGTCCATCAATTTGAGTTCATCCATATGATACGCACTGACCGTGAAGCCCACCTTAATAATTAACTACTAGGCATTTTGGCTTTCATAAACTACTGTCTGTCTGACTGATGTAGTGGTAAAAAACGGTGGCTGAGTGTACTTATGGGTATGTTGCCCGGTTAAACTCATTACGTGGGTAATGGTAAAACATGAGTGTACAATATACCTCTGCCTACTCTCTCATGGAACGAGGTATGACGAAGCAAGCAGAACAACAAAAAGTCCTCCATGAAGTTGCTGGTTAAACTACAGGTAGGACTATTCATTCAACTTTGTATAGTTTGTTTGCAAAGAAAGTCTTTTATGCATGTGTTAAAAGGTAGCAGTAATAATTTTTCATGGTGAACGCCATGGGCCTATTTACCCATTTTCAGGGTTCTTTGAAAGATCCTTTACAACATTTTACGTCAATCATGATGAAAGGGCATAGTACTATAAAGGATTAAAGCGGTAAGAAAAGTGCGAGGATAAACGAACACTAATATAATGCAGGAAGATTTTTTCAATCATTTTGAAATCAATGCTTTCAACTCTGCAGATAAACCTTCAGTTTCGGCACAAATACCTACTGCCCGGAAACAATTGAAAATTGCTCACAATCAATTACTTAGATTTTGACCCATTGTTCCTCTGTGAGACCCTGAGGTACGAAATCAGCAAAACAATTGTGAAAATAGCTTGGCAGAGGTCTAATACACGTGTATTTCTCCTGGGAGCAACGGTGCATCGCTATCGAACTAGGCGATGCTGGTGATGGGATGAGTTCGATGAAAATGTCGATAGTTATAGTTATTGATATAAGAAGGTTGATTGAGTGGAAAGTGGCAGAATCTCTAGAATCTAGAGACTAGATTCCATGAGCGATGAAAATGTCGAAAATAAATGTAAGGGACGTGACGATTTGGTATAGCATATCAATCCCGTATATCTTGGTCCTTCTTGCGAATCGTTGCCGCTGATAGAATGTCACTCTAGAAAGTGAGCCTCAAATATTGGTAAAAATGGTTGTTGCACAGTCTTTGGATGATTCAAGTATCTTTGAATCATCACTGTTAAGGCATTTACTGAACTATCGTAGTATTGCTTTTAAATTTTTCAGCAACCACGAGTTTTTTTTTATATACATACATATATAAACTAACGCCATGGTTCCATAGTATTTTTTGTATGCATCTGATATTCAATTTTGTAAGTAGAATGGAAGATACAGAAGAAAATTAAATGGTGTTAATAGACAAAAAATAAACTAATTTGAAATTATGTACAATGTTTTAGCTCCTGCTCTTGGTAAAACTTCGGTCGTTCACAGGAGTGAACGGCGTATCTAAGGTGGTATAGAGTTAATTAGCATCAAACTTACACATTCGCTAATGATAGGTTATTGCTAGGGTCTCAACTTCATAGCGAATTTACTCGAATAAGCAAATCAAAGTTTCCTGTATCGATATCATAAAAGCACATCACTATCATCCCCTTGTCTGCACTGCGACAATTTCTTTCAAGCATTCAGGTAATAGACTAATGTTTATAGGAACAAAGGAACAATCTAGAATTATCTGGAACTATCTGGAAATTATCTAGGCATTGCAGTGTGCAACGATAAGTCTTGGAAGGAAATCGTTTGAAAGTAAATTGGTATATCAATGGAGTAAAAGGCAATTTTCTTTTGATGTTGTAGAAGGAGGATGGGTTTTTAAAGGGCATAATTGGTCTAGGAATCTCAATACTGTAATATTATCATCCCACCATCGTGTGAGTGCATTGTGTGGAGGATGATATTGCTAATAAAAAGGGACCTTTGGGATAGACGGCTAATCCAAACTAATATAATATAATATTATAAACGCGAAAGTAACTCTGTCTGTCTGTTTGTTACATTTTCACGCTTAAACCGCTGAATCGATTTAGATGATGGAGATAGTTTGAGGCCCTGGCAAGGACGTAGGATAGTTTTTATCCCGGAAATCATCCTAAAGGGGTTGGAAAGGGGGTTTGGTCGTGATCGTGAACTAATAACTTCTCAAGTAAGGCGGCCCACACACCTGCACTATTATTATGCGATATAAAAAATAGGCTATTCGAAGTAGGTACTAATGCTACGCAGATCAAGTTGCGGGCAATAGCTAGTAGAAAGTTATGGAAGAAGAATACATGCTGCTCTGTCCACAAATGAGTAAAACTTGATGTGGAGGGTGACCGTGTTATCTAGTAACAGGGTTGGAGGGCTCGGGTAGGCAGTCACACCATGACATATACATACGGTATTGAGCTGAATCCGGATAGACTGAAAGCTGGCCCAAACATGTTAAGAAGAAGCTAGGCAGACGATGTTGAAGAGAAGGAACCAGTATTAATCACTATGCGTGTAATGTACAATTTTAAGTATAAGATTTAAAATCTTAGTGTGTCTCAGAATTGTTTTCGTTTTAGAAACTTGAAAAAATACACTAGAATTAGTTCAAACTCTTTTATTCACTGTTAAATTAAAGAACAGTTTTTATTTTATTATTTAACTATAGGCTCGCATTTGATGGTAAGCAATGATGTACTCGACGGTGAAGCACGCTTGCCTAGAAGTAATCTATTCACTCATAAAGACCTCAACAATAATTAAAAGCACACTTTGTAAACAAGCATATTACAAAATAAATGATTATATTCAAGATAAAAATGCTTGGAAACACGCTGGTCCTGCTCCATAGGGCAATCTTTAGTGTAGAAAAAATCAAACTGGTTAATTTGTATACTGTGTATTCATAATTATTATAGTAACGCTTTATTTTTATTTATTTTCTTCTCTTTTTGTTTAAAAAATTGACTCGCACACTGTTCCGTTGTTGTTGAATTAGGTAATTTACCTATGTTTGCAATATTTGTAAGTATGTGAGAACCATGTCCCTATTTATAAAGTGAAGGAATTTACCTGTGCTTGTATTACTTTATACCTATTTTTAGTATAGTAGTGCTGGGTGCATCGTTGTCACGTATATGAATTTATTAATGTATGTACTTATGTAAATATTGTAAAAAGCCTATATTTTTAAAAGAGTAAGTATGGAGTTTCTTGTGCATTCTTCTCCATAACAAGCTACTTTTCCGAATGCACGGTAGAATCAATTTTTATTACATGTAAATTTTAAATGTTTTAACGTTCAATAGTGCCGCATAATGGCCTAGTTGAAATAAACACATTTGACTTTTGACCAAGGTTGTAAGGAAACAAAGACTCCGGCAGGGAATGCCACTCCTTAGAAAGTAATAGAAAAAACGCTTTGTGCGTATGGAAGGGATGTACACCATGTACCGATGGCGCATGGCCGTACGTCTTGTAGTCCGATGATGGAAAGGTATAGGCGGAATCAAATTGTGCCATTTCATCGCACACTCTCCGAAATGTAACCGATAAACAACCGACAGGCTGGCAACTCGGTGTCGATGTTCGATGTTCTGGAGCTTTGACGACCTGTGCATGGTTGCAGTTTTTAAATGTTGTTGATGATACAAAACTACTGAGCTGGTCACCACTGCAGAAGTGTGGCGCGAGACAGAAACCAGTGGAAGTTGTCGGAGGAGGTCTATGCCAAAAGGCACGCTGAACTGTGGAACATTATATAAACCAAACCAACTTTTTATTATTTTTGTATGCGTAGTTCAGAATAAAAGGGCATATTATTATTTATTATATTTTGAATTTTGTTTATGAATAAAAATAGTTAGGAAATGCGCAACCTCCACTTCCTGACACTCATTTAGCCTAGAACAAAAATTTTCAATTACTCACTGGACCGTCCTCAAAAAAGTAAGGGTTGATAATTTCTTGACTTGATAGAAGTTCAGTTTTTCTCACGGTATTTTCCACAAAAAAAAGCGTAAAACCACAAGAAAATGTAACACTTGTTGGATTTTAATTTTCTCTCTTAAGAATTTACTTAATTTCACTTCTTGGCAGGAGATGGTGCCAAGAACTGAATATAAATCCGAAAATGCACTTATCTCGTTATCATTAAAATCCTGGTGCGTTCTTGTTAAGTTTTATGATTATTACTACGAGTGCAATGAAAAATATGTATCTCTTGCGAAAATTGTTGTTCTATGGATACATTTTTTTTTACTAATTAAAGGAGCATAAAAAATCACTGTTTCTATCTCTGGCTGGACACTATCTACGAGATAGGTTCAAAAATAGGTAATAGGTAGTCTGTTATAAATATTTATGTACTTATTTCATCAAAATTATCTTCCTGCCCTTGACCTAAGTTTTCATTTTCCATTCCGTCCTATTAACCGACAAGCTTATCTTTGACTCCCTTTATTGCATAGCTCTCAAACAATCTTATTCATTTACTTATTTAAACTAAAACATTAATTTATTTATTTTCTTGTATCCTAAGCTGACAATCAGTATGTCTTGATGGGCTTTTAGCCGCGGGGGGACCTGGTGAAACCTATCACAGGCACCAGTCTCTCACAAAGTTATATCCAAGACATAGAATGTAAGAAACTTTGTGAAGAGAAAATAAACGTTTTGTATTTATAAACAAAAATAACTTCACACTTTCACACTTTCACAAAGTCAAAAACCCGACTTACGCAATAACTGTACTATACTCGTAATATCCAAGCAACAACCTCTCTCTATTTTCAGAATCAAATACCCTTTCATATTAAGCACACACGCCATACAATCTGGCGACCTCAAGCTATAGTGCCGCTATCTGACAATTTGCCGATTTTAGTTTTTGATGCAATCAGCAAAAAATTGTCTTATGATCTATCTAAGCAGTGTTTTTCTACTACCAATAGATTTCAGATAAAAATAAAACACTCCAAATTGCTATGTTTACAAACCTTTTTTGGTTAACGTGGAGTAAGATTCATTGATTTAAACTAACAACGTGTCTATTAGGTGCGCAATTAGATATACTTTTGACACCGGAAACTCTCGCATGATATGATTTATAGTTGATAAACAGCATCGAGTTTTTATTATTTCGCGGCTTTTTGTTTTTAGGGTAAAAACGTAGGGTCCCGTTACTAAGACTCCGCGGTCCGTCTGTTTGTCACCAGGCTGTATCTCATGAACCGTGATAGCTAGACTGTTGAAAAACAGAATAAAATAAATATTTTAGTGGGGCTCCCATACAACAAACATGATTTTTGCGATAATGGTAAGGAACCCTTCGTGCGCGAGTCCAACTCGCACTTGGCCGGTTTTTTTGTATAACTATAACTCAAAATATGATTTTGCTAAATAGTGGCATTATATCTTGAGGACGGCAGCAATTACCTTTCATCACCCTTCAAATATGAATTATTTATCAAAGACCTAGAGGTATACAATTGTTCCAAGCCACAAATTACAGGCTAGCCCATGTGACAGTCTGTGAAAAGACAAAAGTCAACACGTTTAGTTGAAAAATTGAAGAGATCAGGGTCTTTGATAGTTAAGTGACGTGTCGTATGGGAAGGATTTATCGAATGTCACTGCTTATAGGCGCCTAGGCGGGGAGCTAGCGTCTTAAAAAATATAGTGAGTTATTTATGTTTGGCTAGTGGTATTTTGTATTGAAATGGGTGATGTTTATGTATAATCTTTTTATCTTAAAAATTAAAAAAACTAAAAGGAATGAGAAATTACTTATCGTTATGAAAACTTTTGATATAAAATAATTATTATAGCTTATCCGACGATATAAAACCGATCAAAATCAATCAAAATCAAAATTTCTTTATTCAATTAAGCCATTAAGCGGCACTTTTGAACGTCAAAAAAAAATATAATTTAAAAGTAACAATAATTGATTCTACCGTCCATTCGGAAATGTAGCTTGTTATGGAAAAGAATGGACAAGAAACTCCATAGCTAAGTTAGTCTGTGATCTATTTAACCCAAAATGATCTTTATGTGCACATATTATAGCATAGTGATAGCTGCCAGGAGTTTCTACTTTGACCTTTCACTTTGTACCAGTAAGTTCCATCGTAGATTTCATCCATCGCTTCCCAATCTCCTCATCAGGCGAGATCCAGGTCAAGAGCCCATCGTGAAAAAATCCTTTTTTATTAACAACAGAGTTATTCCTCTAAATGTAATATGCATTACTCTTATTTACAAAAACACAAAATAGTTTTTCGCCAAAACATCACGTTTCCAATACGTATCAAAAACCAGCTGCTAAAGTCATACGCTTTTTTTGAAAAATCACGTGAATTTATTCAGCGTTGGGTTACGTTTTTATACACAGATCAGTGTGCGGCTAGCGGTCGTCGGCTCGATTTGCATAATACATTGTTGGACTCATCGATACTGATACAGTCTGCACGTAAATCTACACAACTTGCAACCGATTGTAGTGGAAAGAGAAGATATATTTTTGTTGAGTGAACATGTGTATTGTGTATTTCGTAATTATTTTCTTGACCTATCCTTGTGTTCGGCACAACACATCTTCTTCTATATTAGTAAGACAAGCAACTTTCCTCCTTCTTCTTTTTACATAAAATAGTCCGTAAAATTATAACTTAGGGCGATGGTCATGATGGTTGCCGATCTTCTTCTAGATGAGTGCAGGCAAAAGATTAAGGGGCTCTCTTCTCAGAGATTTTACTGAAATCATTTAGCATTATAATTATGGTAAAAATGATGCTAATAGATAGCGAGGTTAAAATCTCCATTGACAATTATGAATTACAGACGGCCTGAAAAAGAATTATATCTCGATTGGCCATTTATTCGTCACTCAGACACACCGAAATGTTAATACAATTTTAGTTGATACTAGTTTTAGGTTTTAGGTGGGTAGTAAAAACCTGATTAACATCCAGTAGGTATTCCATCGTTGTCATTCTTTTGTGTGTGACTGTACCTGCCTGAATATATTATGGCGTGTAACCTCGATAACTAGCGCTAAACAATACCCTGCTATTGTGCCTAAGCACCCTAGGCTAGTAGCTAGTGTATTGTTAATATGTCTAGCTAGTTTATGGGACAGACCTTCGCCTTGCTTTTGGATAGTAATGCAACTACTTACATACATTATGGTTAACAGTAATCATACCTTCTATTACGCTGTTACTGAAATAGAGGTTTTTGTTAGATGAATAGACATAAAAGAATAACTGCGTAAAAGAGTAGAAAAGTAAACAAAAAGTACAATCATAAATTGCGATGAGCGTGCCCAAGCTGAAAGGGTTACCAAATCAGCATTTGTTGGGCGTCAGACACCCAACGCTAATGTGGACCAGCAAAAGTTGGAAAAACTACTGTTATTACAAACTTCCCGCTACTGTCCGTGTCTGTATCATATTTGGGTATGGTGTAGATTTCTATGAGTGAAATGAGATTTGAAATCAGACCAGTAAGTACTTCCAGATATGAACTTTTACAAACAAATTTAAAAACTAGATTTAGAGTTCGTTTAGATTGCACGTACAGTTTGAATCTTTACACAGTTATTGAACTTCTAAATGACACTCACGTTAAATCTCCAATCTTGAAACTCATATTTCATGGCTTTTTAATAGACATTAAAAAGCCGTAAAATATGTTTCAAAATTAGCGTTTAGTAATCCTCAATTTGAGAGCCAATTAAAATTTATATCCATTTAAAAACGAATAAACTCGATTGATAGACATAAAATCTTTTTAAAATAGCATTAGGAATAAAAACAGACTCCCCTAGCTATATTTTATGCAGCATCTGTTTGGGAGCATGGCAGTGTCTCGGCCAAGTTCGACCATGTAGCTGAACTGTTGGATTTGTGTGGATAAAATACTTTTCTGAGCTGCATTAACTAAAACTTCTAAAATGTCTTTGAACTTTTGAAATGGAATATACCCGGTATTGAATTACAGTTATTGTACTTTTACGTAGCTCTTTAGTGAGACTACAATCAAAATAAAATAAAGTAAAAAATTAAAAATAAACTTGAAGTAATTTGAAAAGATCAGATTTTTTTAATTGTGTAAAGTATCATGACGAATTATCCAAACGTTTTTTTTGGTAAGAATTGCCGCTGAAAAATTACATTTGGAAATATAATAAATAAAACACAAAACTTGGCGCATTTCTAAACCAAATTCAAAAATCAAATAACTCATTACAATATTAGATTAACGTCATACAAATAAGATTAATTCTTCAACAAATTGTAAATATTTAATTTTGTTGCCCATAAATCTGCGATGGGGTGACATAATAACTTATAATAATATGTAATGCGTACCCGTGACACACAGGGGCGAGGGACGGGCCCTAAAAACATATTACGTACTCAACTGTACGTACTTGTACTTGGTTGCAGCATTCTTTTTTAGGGTTCCGTACCTCAAAAGGTAAAAAAAGAAATTCTTATAAGATCACTTTCTTGTCTGTCTGTCAGTGTGTCACCACCGATTTTCTCAGGAACGGGTAGACTTAGTAAGTTGAATTTATACCAGATACTGAGGTCTATAGTCCCTATTACGTGTAAAAATCAAGGTCCTGAGTCAACACGATAAAAAGATATAAGCAAGCGAAAATCTAAATTTGCCCATATCTTTAAAACTTAGCCACCATTAAAAATGATGCCAATAATATTATGGCGGTATAATAGGTAGGTACGGAACCCTCGGCACACGAGTTCGACTCGAACTTGACCGGTTTTATTTTTAAACTCTGCCACTTACTACGATTTCTCCTGTATCGTGGGTGCGTTTACAAACATTTAACCTCAGAGATTTTCATTCTTAATTAAATCATTTATAGGTAGAGAGATGAATCTACAATGAAGCTAGTTGCATATTCCAAAGCGTAGATACTCTATGCAGAAGAACGGGCATGGCCCATGAACCCTCAGATAAATAAAAAAAATAGATAAGACGAAAGCACCATCTATAGAAATTTAAATTAAAATAAGCAACAGCTTACGTGAACATACTGACTAAAATTTTTAACCGACTTCAAAAAAGGAGGAGGTTCTCAATTCATCGGCATCTTTTTTTATGTATGTTCTCCAATTACACAAATTCTGGAAAACCTACCAAAACTAAAAAGAGATAAATAAAAAACAATACCAATAAAATCATACCGACTTCCAAAAAAAACCACTACAAAACAACGACTTCGGAAAAGTAAGTTATTTTTCGCTTTGTTTTGGAAGTCGGTTGATTATTTTGTTAAAAAATTTATAATGACAGTTTTGTTTGAGGCTCCTCATATTTCACCAACATATTTGGCGGAGACTGTCTTGGTATTTCAAAACGGGAAACGGATTACACACAAAAGTAAAGCCGTGAGCATACCTGATATTTAAATCTTGAAACAACACACTTAAAAGCTCGTTAAGCTCTTTAATCTGTCTGTCTGTATGTCACGCATGTAACGGCACCGTTAATAAGGAGTTTGCCCATAAATCATGCCGTGGGCATAATTAAATGTTAAATCACTTTTATTCACACGGTAAATCAGTGCGCCACTTTTTATTTAACATCGTACTGTCTATATTCAGGCCTTTTTTTATTTTATGATTAAATGGGTTGATTTGAATTTTAAAACGTGTAACGTTTAAATATACGTAAATTTTATGTGAAATAAAATATTAGATTTAATGGAAAATCGCCTTTATTTTTGTTTCTTCTACTTGACAGCCCAGGCACAGTTTCAAGTTGAGTAGTCATGTTGTTGATTTCTTGTCTAAAGTCTTTCTTCAATTCAGATATGGTTAATAAAGTTTATGGTGGGCCCTTGTACACGCCGACTCTTCAGATAACCCCAGAGGAATAAAGCCGGAGGTGTGAGGTCTGGGCTACTCAACTTCTGAGGCGCGTTTTCATGAATGTTAGAGATCGCTTAGAAGAGTGCCAGAGCCACGAAGGGCGACATTTGAATAATGATATTTTCAAAAAGTAATTTTCCCATGTCTTCTGTTTCTGATTTTGTGATTTAACGTGTATATAATATATTTCTGGTTAAGGTTGCGGAAATGCGCTGGATGCGGGACGCACGGGTTCGGTCAAAGTTAGTTTTGACTTAATGATGGTTGAGCTGAGTGGTGCCATCCATGTGTCATGTTCGTGAACGGGCGCCGTTAGTTGGGATGGGCCAGTTGGTTGTCTCGGCCTGTTTTTAATTAATTATTGTATTTTGAGGTTGTTTATTTTACTCTAGGCGCTTTTACGTTCACGTATTTTTATATCGTTCTCGCATATATGTAATTTTCCAACAAGATTGATGTAACCAAATACTTGTAATTAAAACTTATTGATGGAAAAGAGTGTCCAGTGTTTCAAGCACATTCTTCTCCATAGAGACCTACTGACGCTTGCGAATGTGCAAATATGTAGATTCATCTTTTTTTTTGTTTGACAATTTATAAGGTTTTTTGAAATAAACGCATCATTTTTTTTTAACGTTTAATGTACCTTTGTTTAATAAGAAAAACATAATATTATCTTAAACAATCTAATCCTGCGGACTTCCTACAGTAACAATATAAACCCACAGAAACTTTCGACTGTCTATATATCCCTAAACTTCGTGTAGTCACAGATACCCGGAATATCCCGATTTCCCGGGAATTTACCGAGAATTCTGAGATCATCGCGGTACAGCGGTTGTTATTGGTAATCAAAGAGTAGGTTAAGTCAATAATTTGTTACTTTGTTATGATTGAGAATCAGCCGGCCAGTTAGGAAGTTTGAACTATCTTGTTTAAGTTTGGTTTACATGTGTTTTGTATAGTTTCAGTTAGTGATTGTGAAATAAATACGTATTGTTTTATTAATGTGGTAAAAAAGTACAGTGCAGTGCAGTGTACCTAGATAATTATAATCCTTCTTTCCTGGCCTTAATTTAATTGTGTGAAAAGTGCTTGGCAACTAAGCTGATATACCATGTTTTCTGGTCATCGTCGGCCATGAGTTTAAAATATCGAAATGTTTTATCTTCTAATTAAGCTCTAATTATTATTATGCCCTTATTTTAAAACTAGCTGTCCCACGCGGCTTCTCTCCCGTCAACCTAACCTACCCTACATATATGGATTTTGCGTAACTTTAACCACTTACGCAGCGCACGTAACGGAAGCTCTCAAAAAGGATTTTTTTTGCCAGTTTTTGCAACATGTTTCATTTATGCTCCGATCCTATTGGTCGTAGCGTGATGTTATGTACCCTATAACCTTCCTTGATAAATGAACTATCCAACACAAAAATAATATTTCAATTCCAACCAGTAATTCCTAAGATTAGCGCGTTCAAACAAACAAACAAACTCTTCAGCTTTATAATAATAATATTAGTATAGATTTAAAAACCTTTTAGGAGTGTTATGAGACTTTTTAATTATCTTAGTAGCATTTAATAATTGCCTTGTCTTCGTAGCCCAACATTTATTTTTGTACTCCAGACACATAATGTTAAAATTCTGTCAACTATGGGGAGGAATGAGGAAGTTTACTGAGGTGTACTGCATCTTGATTGGCCCTGCCTAAGCACAATTTAAGGCTAAAGTCAGAATGGTTACGGGTTGTCAATTACTATAGAAAAACGGTAACACGTTTGGTTTGTATGCAAAGTTTTGATAATGCCCTCTCTAAAAGTTGTCGCTGTCATTTCGGTGCTGTCATGTGTAGATTTTGTTATCAAAGTTGACAGGACCTATCGCCTGACATGCGGCATCTGGTTACAGGCTAAATAACAGTCCATGAAAGAACTACAAGTATCTACTATTTAACTCGTAGACATAGAGATTGAGCTGAGTACTACCCTCAGAAAATTGTCCACTCTGTAGAAAGAGACACCAATCTTTTTCACATTATCTATGTCTTAGCCCACAATTTTTACGCTTCTGCAAACGTTTGTCACGACTGTTTAGTCGATGGTATGAGCGTTTGATCGTTATTTGACCAACTTTTTAATCAAAAGCAAATCGATACAGCTTTATGATATTTTTGTCGAGAAACTATCGAGTCGATAGTATGTGCAGGTTCAAGATCTCAATATATTTCTTTATACTTTTGACACACATCTAAACAGTTGTTCGACTAAAAGTTGTGAGTATGCGCTAGACTTTGGCGAAGGCGATGAAAGATGAAAAATGAATATGGCGACCGGTTAACAGATATTTTCCTCTCTGGAACCAACACAAACAAGCCTATTCTGTGTGACACTAGCAATAACAAAAGAATATTATTTTTATCATCTTAGATGGATCGCCTAGTTAATTAAGGTAAAACATTGACTGGCATTTTTAGGATACTGATAGTCTGATTCAATTCGTGTACTTTTGACCGATACGTACTTGGTTTTCGGTGGTAAAGTATCGATACCAAACGATACTAGCATGCATAAAAATGAGCAAGTAGCTTGCATGCCATTGTATGTGACATCCACCAATGAGAAGTTATTATAGCACAATGATATGCACAGTTTTATACAGGTTATATTGTGTATTGGCTATGTTTCTCCATTTCTATGTTTTGATCGTACAATACAATTTTCCTAACTTACATTGACGTACAATGTTGGCATCGCCATGTAAGCTACTGTTGAACAATTATCGTGACCCAATATTCCAAGTTAGAGCTCCGTTACGTCAAACACAGTGTAATTGGTACAATAGGGTTAATAAACAAAAAATGTAGCGGCTTCTAGAAAGCGTAGGGCTATTGGGTAACCTTTGAGTCATAGACTGTTATAACATAACACCACGCCTGTTTCATCTAAAGGTTCAGGCAGAGGTGTAGGTGACTATAATCGTCACTATCTAAGAACTCCGATGACGTTTCTCATTTTACATGCCGCGATAACTTAGTACATAAGAAATTACAATTTACGCGTGACCACGTAATTATGACACGATATCTTGCGAAAATACCCCGATTCAAAAAGTAAAACGCTCATAACTTTTAAACGCCTGAACGGACTTTCATCAAACATAGCTTAGAACACTCTCTATAAAGTACACCATTGAAGCAAAAAGAAAACGATATTGAAATCGGTTCATCCGTTTAGGAGCTATAATGCCACAAACAGATACACAAATACACAAACGTACAGGTACATAACACACCACACGCCAAACTTATAACACCCCTCTTTTTCCGTCGGGGTTTAAAAACAAAGTCTGTCACGTCGACTTCATTTCTGTTTCTTCACCAACTTCATCTAAACCACGATTAAACCATTTTGATACGGTTTTCACGAATAGCAAGAGGAAAACCTAGGCAAGTTTTTTTGCATAATATCATTTATTATCTTTACGAAGAGTGATTGTAAGCTTGCTATAATTACATCGGCATGATTTTAATTAAGTATAATGAATTGATGAACGAATGTAAATTCTACGAACCTTTTATGATTATTTGCATGCGTACAGAGTGCAGGTTTAAATTATTTCGAATGAAAATAATTTTGAATCGTGTTGTTATTGTATCTGCACAATTAATAATCTGTCGTCTGATTGGTCGTTTACATAATCATTACATAACATTACGCCAGTATTTACTGGGAGGATGTCCCTTTGTCTTCCACTGGGTAAAATTCCGGCTGATTTACTGAGAAATTCAATCAAGGTGGATATCTCACTCATACGCACTAAACGTTTTGGAAACACTTTTATTATGCGTACAGCTAAGGAGTGGAATGCCCTGCCGGAGTCTGTGTTTCCAGATAGCTACAATCTAGGGGTCTTCAAGGCAAGAGTGAATAGGTTACTACTAGGTAAGCGTGCTTCACCGCACCATTTCCTATACAAATAACATATCCACACACTTAAGCCTAACTGGTATACATCTGTCGGCCACCATTTAAAGGTATCGTTAACCGTTTGGTTTATCTGCAGTTAACATGGTGTTAATTGGTAAGGTTAAATATAACTGTGAAATGAGTGTGTTGGTTTAAATCTTTAATGGTAATTGGTATCAAGATTTGTGAGACGATCGTTAGTTTCAAAGTTAATTTTACAAGTTAGAGTGTTGGTAAAAATATAGGTAGTTTTTATAATTCAGTTACCGATAAGATTTGCTCCAGTCACTGAGCTATTGTTTAACAATTTGTCGTGGGTTCGGTTCCCATTCGAATCAAGTATTTGTACGGCTTGCATAAAGTTCTAGATCTGCCTGTAAGTAAACGTTGTTATAACCATTAGTTAGTTACATATATATGAACCTGTAAAACACGAACACCCACATTTCGTCAGTTATGTTGGAACGAAATTCCTTATCGAACGTAGTTCTGATTTGTTTGCGAAAAAAGTGTAACAATGAAAAAAACCACACGAAAACTCAATGGCAAATCCCGATGACTTAGAAAACTAAAACTTTTTCAATTGATGCAGCTTGCCGTCAATTTTGAGAATATGCAAAAAATATTTAAAACGTTTAAATGCCCTTTTTAATAATATAAATAAATATAAAGAATTATTTTAGCGTGATATATTGTGCAAGGCACAGCGTGCTGCATGCAGTACAAGCGAAGATCCGCACAAAAAGGAGACGCCGAGGAGAGAGCCGGAGGCGCACGAATAAAACCGAAGACGTACGGGCGCGCGCTGACTAGACACATACAGTACCTACGCTAGCAGCCGCTATTGTGTTTACAGTGAGCATTAGCTGTGTTGTTGTTATTTATGTTTCGTCATATTACAAAACTGAAAGACTGTAAATTTAATGAATTGAACTCCGTTCTAACCGGGTGTCCATAAGACATCTCTCTCTTTTTTAGGCCCATGCAATTGAAGGCGAATCTTATTCAATACACAACACATTACTCGACGCGGGAATTGAACCTCAAGCTCAGCAATAACACTTACTGCTAGACCAGCGAGGCAGTCAACACACAAATCACGCCAGCTATAAGCAATAAAGCATGCACATTTCCATTTTTCAAGCCATTTTTTTTATTTGGCCCCTTTAATGAGCTCGTAGACTAACAAAGGGAAACTCTATGTGATGGGCATAATAAAAATTGGACATAATTACGAAACTCCGGGAAGTTCGAACAAAACAGGAGCCTGTTTTTCTAAACTGCCCTATTTTATGAAGGCAAGTTCTTGTTTTCGTTTTCTCTAATTTGTATGCACATAAACTGTAAGGGGAATAACAATGTTGTTTCTACTTAGGTATAACTGTAACATGCAATGACTCTGTTTGAGTGTTACTACGTTTAAATAAACGGCCTCCACGAGAGGCGCGAAACGACACTGCGACAACGATGCGATGACGCGTTTACCTAGAAATTCTCTGTAGAGCAATTTCTCTAGAACTACTTGCAGATCGAGTTATTATTCATAGATTTAGTTCTCTGGCATAGTTTAACTAATTTATTGTTTTGATTTGAACTGTATTACTCTCCTATGATCTACTAAATACCTGAAGCATTTTTCCTGGCTTGTCCAATTACAAAATACATGAAACTACCAGTAAAGTATTAAAAATGCTTTTTTTTTGTACTTCCAATAGCAACATTTCACCTAAGTCATACACTTCAGCTCCCTACCTCCCCAAATCAGAACCACATTGAAACAATACTTGCAGCTATCCCCCAAATCAAATTCCCCCATAATTTAATACACAGGGCAACTTATTTCATTACCGGTTACTTCCGTGGGGTCCAAAGTTTTGGAGTATTTATCAGTTGCTATCTACAGTTAGCAAGGTAATATTATATTATAGTTAAGTAAAAATCGATCGGTTAACGTTAAACTAAGGGTAAAGGGATGGCGTCAGGTTAATCTGAGATTAGCTGCGGATTGAAATTATAGTCGCTTATTGTTATTGATGAAGGTACTGATAAAATAACGTGAAATTTATAAGCCCTTCTATTCTGATTTTTTCTTTGTTTGTGTGTGTTGTTAAAGTATATCTCTTAATTCAGCATGCCTCTTGGCAATGGCTTCCTTTTGCCGTTTCTATTGTATTCTATGACGAGTCACTCTCCTCCCGTTAGGGCCCGCTGTAAGTTTCATCTCATCCTCCCATCTCCTTACCGGTTTTCCCCTGCATTTCTGGTACACCTATATGTAATTATTTTGATCCATTTCTTCTGTTTTATTCTCAACACATGGCCAGTCCACCGCCACTTTTGCTGATTGATTCTGGTCAAGATGTCTGTTACTTTTCCATTGATCTTTGATAGTAATGATGTTTATTTCTGTGGCGTTTTGGAGTGCCTATGTTTCACATCCATTCGAAATACAAGGTAAAATTCGGTTTTGAATACTATCCATTTTACCGCAATTCCTAGATCTCTAGATTTCATGACCTCTTTCTGTGTCCATTATTTTCTCCATCCATTGGCTGTTCTTGTGTTAATTTCTTAATTTGTTTGATCTTCTGGAGATACGAGCTGACCCAGGTATGTGTACTCTTCTACATTTTTTAGTGGGTTCTACTGGTCTACTTTAATAATTGTTAATTTGTAGTTTGTTACTAAGCGTGACCTTCAATACATGTAATTGTATAGAAATTCCATTTTCTTTCAAAGACATAGTATTAGCTACGCAAGAAGAGCCGTAGGCCCAGCTAGACATGTGTAACTTTTTTGGTGTAAGTACAATAAAGTATATTCTATTAATATTTACCTACGTACAAAGAACTTCTTCTTCTTTTCGTGTGAGGATGTGGCCACGTCTGGTGTCAAAGTAAATCAAGCCGCCTCTGGGAACTCACAGGCATCTGACTTGATTATTTAAGACTTACATCAACTATATAAGTCCAGGTATAACGCCTTCTACGCTTAGACTTGAAGTGAGGCATGAAAAGTACCCGTTGGATCAAAATCTCTTTGAATACAGCGTCGCGAGATAAAAGTGTCAGATTCACACTAGGATTACCACTCCTCCGTACATGTCTGAGTACCTTGAGAGGTGTCGACTGAAATTACGATTTGAGTGAACCTAATACTTTAGTAATAAGAGTAGATTCCTTTGTTTTATGAGTAGGTACACCGTTCTTAATGGGGACTGGCTGTTCGAGTCGCATTATTAGTTATTTTTATAAATTATAAATGTGTTAAAAAAAAATGCATGGTCGCAACATACACAGAAAAACCGGACACGGGCCACGCGCAGTAATAGGGTTCCGTAGTTGCATAATAATGCGGACTAGGAAGAGGGCTTTTTTACCCGACTGCCGAAGGAGGGTAATGTGTTTATCAGTCTATGTATGTTTGTTCCTATGTGGCGTTCTAGAGACCAAACGCGTTGACCTATATTGATGATTCTTACGTCAATCGATTCGTCTTAATCCGGCGAGTGTCACTGGCTACATTAAAATTGGAAAAAAACAAAAATTGCGGATTTTGGGCGCCATTTTGTGGGGAAAAAAAAATATTTTTCTTCCAAACCCTTCGTGTGGGGTATCAAAATAAAGGATTTTAAGAGGCAATTTCAAAAATATATAACACTTATATGTTTAAATGTACCTAATTCTAAAAAAAAAGAACTAAAAAGTTGTGAATAAAAAAGTTAATTAAAAAATCAAAAAACCCGACTGCTTGAAAAGCAAACTAAAAAGACGTAAACAAGAAGAAAATCATGCTGTGCAGTCGGAGGATACATCTGGTTTTGGTCCGCCAGCTCGCGAATATGTATCTTCCGACTGCACAGCATGATTTTCTTCTTGTTTACGTCTTTTTAGTTTGCTTTTCAAGCAGTCGGGTTTTTTGATTTTTTAAGTAACTTTTTTTTGTTGTTACATGAACATTAAAACGGGTTCAGCGACACACAACGTCTTAAAATGTGCCCACATAGGACGATGGTAACTAAAGAAGGAGTTATAAAATCCAACTTCAATATTATCTATTTAAGTACCACCGCGGGTAGAGGCAAGCGTTACTAACGCTTGCATAAAGATTTATAACGGCGTCACCTAATAATTTGAATACTGCAGTATTGCCGTTACGGAGATAGTCTTCGATAAAATCTCCAAATATTTACAAACTGAAAACAAATATTTTAGTATGAGTATTTTCAAACAACCTACTCAACTACCAAAAAGTAAAATCAAAATATTCAATGATTTTGGGAACAAACAACCAACGTAAATAAGCTGCAATAAATAATCTAAATGAAGGACGTCAATTACGAAAGGAGCCGATACGAGCGCGCTACTCAATTAGTGAAGTGGTACAGATGGTTATCTACAATAGAAAATAAGTAATTTAATATTTCAATTTTGTTATATATTTCTATAAGATAATATTATAAAGAGGCCCGCCCACCTCAATGAGCATTATTAAATTAGTACATAATTTCAAATTGATTTTATTTATAAAAAAATATATAAGCTTTTAAATATAAAAAACCTGTCTTATTTATTTGAATTAACAAATCGCGAATCTATCGATATCGATAATGTAATTAAAAATGCAATGTGTTATACTGCACTTATGTGATATTGGTTGAGTATACCTATGACACGAATGATATGATCTTACGGCAAACGCAATTAAGTTTATAATGGTGACCACTGAGAATACCGACATCTATGGTCGAGTAGCGGAATTTGCTTGGCAATCGAATCTAGTTTTTAGGGTTCCGTAACCAAAGGGTTAAAACGGGACCCTATTACTGAGACTTCGCGATCCGTCTGTCTGTCTGTCTGTCTGTCTGTCTGTCTGTCTGTCTGTCTGTCTGTCTGTCCGTCTGTCTCCAGGCTGTATCTCATGAACCGTAATAGCTAGACAGTTGAAATTTTCACAGATGATGTATTTCTGTTGCCGCTATAACAACAAATACTAAAAACAGTATAAAGTAAATATTAAAGGGGGGCTCCCATACAACAAACGTGATATTTTTGCAGTTTTTTGCTCGATATTTATAACGGCAACAGGTAGACGCTTGAAATATTCACAAAATGTTTAGTTGTATATTTACTTCAAAAAATAATAATTAATAAATTTAAATAAAATAAATTACCCATACAACAAACGTGATTTTTATGCAGTGTTTTGCGATAATGGTACGGAACCCTTCGTGTGCGAGTCCGACTCGCACTTGGCCGGTTTTTTTAGATTACAAAACGTCAAAAATACTTCTGCACTAACACAAAATAAACTCCCCGCGTGCATGCGCCGTACGGACCGGTACTGGCAACGACTCCGCCCATTCCAATGCGTTATTCAAGCTTATACATTATTAATTTAGAAATCATTATAATTAAGAATGTTATGATTTTATTTTTGAATATTTTTACATGGTTCATAAGTATATATTTACTATCTGTTTTATACGACTTTATTTAAGTAATTTTTCAATGGCATTTGTACATTTTTTTACTGTTCCAGGTACATTTTAAAAGTTGGTCAACTATAACTCGTAAACTTGTAAAGCCTACTTAGCTGTGATAGTTTTCCTTTTAATTTCGTAATATATACTACTGCCGTAATTTTTTTCACATAGCCGAAAGCATCCATTTCGCTCTAACAAAAAATTTAAATTTAAAGCTTAATTTTACGCAAACGGATCTCTGATTCGGTAAATGGTTATAACAAACCCGTACCACCACGGGATAGACACCAAGGGATAGACGAGAAAAAAAAATCATTTCACTTTACGTCTATAGGAAGAACACAAAAAAAAAAATATTGTCTTGGTTTACCACTTATTTTATCACTTTGTCGGAATTATTAATATGTATATCCATGCCAAATTATTAGACTCTGAGCTACGTAGCTGCGGACGGACAGACGGACATAGCGAAACTATAAGGGATCCTTGTTGACTACGGAACCCTAAAAACCGACTCAGAAGTTTGACCCCTAGCTCGATAGATGGCGTTGTACCTCTAGGGCCGTTTTCTGAATCACGCTATCGTTGTGTTGCACGGTATACTATAGGCAGAAAACACGCTCGAGTCGACTTCGTGCCTCAATCTATTGAGTAAGGAAATTATTGGGCCTTGGTAACTCTTGGCAATGTCCTATTCGGGCGAATTTATTTTTGAATGTTATAGGTCGTCCCGGGGACTGCTCGCCTACTTTGTGAGCGGTCTCGGTGAAGCGATCTATCTTTAATTCGATAATATAATTAAATTCAATTTACTAAGGCCCACTTGCGCTAGTTTAACTTCGTGTTAGTTGCTAACACGAAGTTAAATAACACATGCCATAATATAATTGGACGCTTTAACTACTAACTCGGAGTTAGTAGGATAACCTAGGGTAGCGCATGCGGAAGGCCCGCTAACAACGCAATCAGACATTGACAAGTGACATCATGATTTGAATTATGTTTTTATCTTATATCCACACACTTAAATTTATTATTGATTTTAATTTAATTTAATTTTCATTTTGATTGGAATCTTTTTTTTATTCTTTTTATTTCATTTAATTTTTAATATTATGATTTTAATTCTTATATCTTCAAAATTTTATGCTTTAAGGTACTTGTTGCAATAATACGTTTAGAAGAGCGATATTTTTGCCTAAAAGAGCACTTCAATTACCAGTTTGTACATATTCATGAAGGCAAAATACATTATTTGTATTGGTACTGACCCGACTATAAAAACTTGCCGCGGGAAACAGCTAGTTTATTACACGAGTATGTTCTGAGGCTATTTCTAGATAGGCATCGCTTATTATTACTAATTCAAATGACCGAAACGAAATATGTTATCATGTCAATCTAATTACAATAATAGTAATAATTAACTAAAATAATTTATAGTATGTGTTCAGATTAGGGGCGGCGACACGGATTTTATTATGTTTAGATAGATATACATACCTATATGTTACTGTAAAAGTCCGAACTACAGTAAAACCTAAGATTTGCCAAGTCTTACAGGTAAAAGTCTAAAATGATCTATGATTACCGCTAATTTCGGACTTTTACCAGCTATCACACGGTAAATCTAAAGATTTCCGTCAGAGTATGATATGAAATGGTGAGAACAATTAAGAATTTATCTTCACCAAAGTGTTTGTTTCATGATTTAAAAAAATAATTTGTCTTTGTCTTTGAAATGAGTGAAACTTATTAAGCAGTAAATTTTTTAATACAATTCACTGAGGTACATCATAAGATTTATCTTTTTATTGCTAGTACAAGCCCGAAATTAGCAATTATCATATAACATTTCAAAATTTTGCCAGTAGGACTTGGTAAATCTTAGGTTTTACCAGTAAATCCTAGATTTTACCGTAGTTCGGGCTTTTACAGTAACATATATATTGTTATATTCACGCTGTTTAAAAACTACTCATAGCCCTAAGGCTATGAGTAGTTTTTACATCTGCTCATGATAATTATAATAATAAGGTTTTATAAAGCATTGGCTTACTTTTAGTAAATTGTATATGTAAATATTTATAAAATTCTAACAGGAACTTAAAATCCATACTATAATATTATAAATGCGAAATTAACTCTGTCTGTCTGTTACATTTACACGCTTAAACCTCTGAACCTATTTAGATGAAAGGACAATGGCAGAAACCCATACATTGTTTTAGCTAAGATTAAATTCCTACAACTCTAAATAAAAAATATCTGGTTTAATTCAGGATCATCGTCTGAATTAGTTTGTGCAAGATTTATAGTTCAAGAATGCCGAAAATAATAGATGTGTTTAATAAATTATTACAATTTCGTGGCAGTAAAAGGGCAATATCGCATTAATATTTCCCTTTCATAGGTACTTCAGCATGAAATGTGAAATATACTTTTTGGAAAGAGTACGGTATAGAAAAACAATATATCACGGGAATTTAACGCAATGATTTCGATTATTCATTTACCAAAGTTTATTTTTTATGAATGGCGAAAGTTTTAAAGTTAATAGAGTACGATATATTTATTTATTAAGCGCCTTTGACGTGTATCAAAAGGTCGTCGTCAACAACCAAGCCACATTTTTTTTTGACTTGGATACTAATATTTTTGCCTATCATTAATAGAAAGTAAGTAATTCATTTATTTCTACTACACTACAGTACACTACACTACACTTAGACAGACTATATTGTTAATTTATTTACTCTGTTTTATTATAATAAATAATACAATAATGATATACTTACTACAGTCACTACTTGTCACTTGGCAGAATAAGTGTAAAATGGCAACACTGAGCTAATGAGAGTTAACGAAAAAGTCAAATAACTTTCATTTAGAATGTTTTTTTTTTATCCGTGATGAATCAGTTAATGTAATACTTTTAAAAAACGTAGTCAATTAATGGAATTTATTTCGTATATAACTCACTTGCATACGCTCAATTTCAAAATCAGCTAAAATTTCGCCATTGTTCTTTGGTATGGAGATAGTTGGAGACCCTGGCAGGATATAGGATAGTTTTTATCCGGGCAATCATCCTTAATGGGTGGAACGGAGGGGTGCACATTTTTATGGTAAACTAATATACCTACAATATTATTGCGCGATATAAGAACATAGGCTATTCCAAATACTACTGAAAAATCACGCTCTAAAAAGTATGAAACAAGAAAATATTCTCATCTGAAATTGTTATGTACAAACTATTCCGTAGAGGATAACCGAGCTCGTATGCCAGCTACTGTAACAAAACCAATACATTCTGCAAAGTGGCATACGACCACGGTTATCCTCTAAACATAACCCTCCTTTTTCTCCGTAGTCGGGTGATAAATTAAATCGAATAGCCAAAAATATAAATTAAAATGTCAAATTTCATTGAAATATTTTATTTTTATATTAAAGTAATTAAACTCTAATTTTACATCATTAATGTGTTTTACCCGACTGCCGAAGGAGGGTAATGTGTTTATCAGTCTATGTATATGTTTGTTCCTATGTGGCGTTCCAGAGACCACACGCGTTGGCCGATTTTGATGATTCGTACGTCAATCGATTGGTCTTAACCTTGCGAGTGTCACTGGCTACATTAAAATTGGAAAATAGAAAAATGGCGGCTTTTGGGAGCCATATTGTGGGAGCCCAATATTTTTTTTCTTCCTACCCATCGTGTGGGGTATCAAAATAAAGGGTTTCAAGCGGTGATTTAAAATATTAACTAAAAAGTTATAAATAAAAAAGTTAATTCAAAAAATCAAAAAACCCGACTGCTTAAAAAGCGAACTGAAAAGACGTAAACAAGAAGAAAATCATGCTGTGCAGTAGAAAGATACATCTGGTTTTGATCAGCCAGCTCACGAATATGTATCCTTAAAGTTTGTATATTTAAAGTACTTGCAATACCTATTTTTTTTCTAATTTTCAATCATATGGATAAGAGCAGTCTTAGTGACCCAACGTCCATAGAAGGAAGTATAATGACAAAACACTTGTTACAAAAAATAGAACCGACTTCCAAATTAAAACACTACTAAGTGAAAAATAACTTCAATTTCGGAAGTCTGTGTTCTTGTTTTCCTTTCTTCGTTTCTCGAACCAGTTGTATAGGCTAGGTACCAATAATGCCCAAAGTGAAGTCAGAATACACTTGTGTACCCCTTTAGAGCGTACCAGTGTGATGTTATGTTATGAAATGTTGTAAACAATAAACAGACATGCGATTGCAGCTATCCCGAGTGATTACCGTCATTTATTGAAGATTTCTAATGTCTATCTCCGAAGTACTCATCAGATCTTGATCAAAATTAAACGAGACTACATAACAAGCACCGGCTTTCAAATAAAAAAGAATCATCAAAATCGGTTCACCCAGTAACAAGTTCTGAGGTAAAAATACATTAAAAAAAGAAAAATTTATAACCTGCTCCTTTTTGCGAAGTCGGTTAAAATACGTCTAGGGTTTAAGGTTAAAGTTAATATTCATGAAAGTCTCTTCATACATACGGCATACCTCATAATATCACATGCAAATATTCCATAGAACAGACGTTCAACCTTATTAAGGTAATCCGTTAGAGCATAAAGATTTCCTTATTGGCAAACAATGGTGTACCGTTATTGATTTAGCCATACTTTGCGATTCTAGACCAGACTTGTGACCTAATGTAGTCTGACTTGAGCTAGGCTGAACGTGGTGCTTGAATTATAAGTGTGAGCACGCCTTTAGGACTGGTTTTATGTGTGTCTGGCGCCGGCTTTGGTTTTGTTGGAGGAACTTGTCAATGGGTGTGACTGGGTTTGGTGTTTTTGACGCTCTAAGCAGCTACCCACCAAAGAAAAAAGAAGAAAATGATTTTATTTGCGCCAGGTATGACGCATAGCATTAAAAAAAAGAAGACGAAAATAAATAACAAACAGGGTAAGAGTATGCGTCAAAGCCCTCAAAATAGTCAGCGCTCAGCATAATGCTGCGACTTGCGTGCGAGACAGAGCCAACACTGATTTTCGGTGGCGACTACAAATACTCATCCTCTCGGGGTGTACTAGCGTGACGTTATTATGTTATGTTATAATGTGCATTTTGTCTTTGTCTGTTCAGAATAAACAATTTTCTTGCAAATGGTGTTGTTTAATCGGTCGGTTCTGAAGTGGGGATTATTTATAACATATTTGCTGCAACTTTCCTGTTGCGTCTTTGAGATCTGCGATAACGATTGTCAAAAGTCAAAATTTACGGGATCAAACATGTGGGTGGCATGTCGGTTGCGTGTCAATTGCATACCACTGGCTCGTCAAAACCGCTGCACGCTGTCGCGGTCAAAAATAATCTATCACATATTATATTAGTCTATAGTCTATCAGTTCCCCTTTGCACTTAGTACAGATAGACCGGACGCTCTCAATTAACTTTGAAATATATAGAGTAGTTAATACTCTTTTCATGTACTTTATTTTAAAAAGTGAGGAAAGCTGCTAAAGGAAAATAGTTTTACAGCTCTATATAGTTCACACGGAAATCAAAACAAAACAACAATAAAGAATTGATGGACATGGGAATTATCATTCGTTTGTATCCGGAAATACGATGATTGCTGAGGGACATTAAGAAAATAGTTGTACTGTACCTAACTTGTACATAATAGCTACTACTGTAAAGATGAATTCATTTTACGAAAGATAAAAAACAAAAAAACACTTACCTTTTACGCCATGGAATGTTAAAAATGTAAAGTGCATTTTTGTTATTGCATTCCATAATTTAAATATTATGACAAACATTCGCGGCGGTCGGTGCCGTGTGAAGAAATAATTTTGAACAAAATTCAACACTTACCTAAACAATTAAATTCATGGCACTTGGGATTTGGAGCTTTTAGAAACGCGATCTATTGTTGTTCACTTAAATATATAAAAATACAGAAATAACAAGAACTCAATCTGAACTTGAAGTATGCTATACTGAGATGTAGAAGTTGACCCCAAAACCTATTGAATAGTTTATTTTGCATCCAGACCAAAGAACCTATAAAGTTACATAATTTCGTGCAGCATAGGCTTAATTATAATCTTTTCAACTAAATCAGAGTTCTGTGGTTATCGTAGGTTTACTTTGTGACTGTCACCGGATTATTGTAAATCTCTTTAGATTATGGAATATCTGGAGAGTCTATAAACTATCGATAAATTGTGAACTGAACATTTCGAATTGAATAATTCGAACAATGTGACAGATAAATTGCAAACACGCCCGTCATTGGTCGGTTTCACAACTCACGTGAATGCCATGGAGTTACAACTTACAAGAGTTTGCAATAATCCGATGACATAACTAGTCCGTGTTTATACAGTGTTATTACGTCTATTTTTTGCTGGTAAAGTAACACACGAAAGCCCATAATTTTAATTGCTCTAACACAAAACTCTACCAAGCATCATTATTTTACTGTCACAATAACAGGACTCTTAATCAACGCCGCTGGTTTCCTAACCCTAATATAAGGGTTGCAGGCCACCGAGCCACAGGTAATTAGTAGCTAGACCTCGCCGTACGAACCGTTGTGCCCTGCAATTTGCACAGTACATACATTCTCATGAAGTATACAAATATGGAAAAACCAAAAGCCATGACGGGGAGTTGCTAAATGGAGATAAGGATTTTTTATTAATATTTACGTACCTACGTACTTTAGGTAGAACGGATGGTTGATGGGGCCGAAAAGTTCTGGAGTGGCGACCGCGAACCGGAAGACGTTGCGTTGGAAGGCCTCCCACTCGGTGAACCGCTGACCTGGTTAAGGTTGCGGGAATCCGCTGGATGCGAGACGCACAGGACCGGTTGTGGCGACACTTGGGGGGGGGGGGGGGGGGTTCAGCAGTGGACGACTTTTGGCTGAATAGTGAGAGTCATAGAGGTGTCACACAGATAAAAATCGTTACTTGCTCCTTTCTTGATTTTTTAATTATGTATTTTATTGTAACAATTAAGTATTGTATCTTAACAATTTGGAATATGCTATGCAACATGGCGATTTGGACATTGACAAAGTGATAAAGTCCAAAATTTATATAGCGGGTAGCGGGTGCGGGTATGTGTATGTAGCGGCATCGACGCCGCCACTTACGAATTAATGACATGACGTCACACAAATCCTGCATCGCGCAAGCAAAGTTTTCGGCACGATTAGAACACATACAACAGTCCGACAACCGTTGGGCATTTGCCGGGCCCAGACACAACACCCGTATGGTGTGGCGTGGCTGGTCTGGAGGATCCTCCCTTTTCTGTGGAGGTTTGTGGGACTTTACACCCTGTTCCACTTACCCCCAGAGAGTCAATTCTATCGCGCTACCGTAATTCAAAATGTAAAATTAGACCTGGTCACATTTAATGTGGTTGACGTGGTCAATATCTTACGTTTTGATTTTACGACAATCGTAATCTACACTTCAATATCAATTCAGTATAAATACACTTACACTATTATACAAAGGAAAGGTTTGTTAATTTGTAAGTTTCTTTGTAATGGATAAATTCAAAAACTATTTTTAAAAAAATCACCTATGGAAACCTACATTATTCCTAAGTGACAAAGATTATATTTGATTGTGATAACAATATTTATTTATGTGAAATTACAATATTAATGTCAGTCAAGTCTGAGAAAAATGGGCTGATGCGTTGAGTGGTAAACTCTCTCGAACTACCAGGAGAACAGAAACATAAAGAAAAGAAGTATATGCGTGGGTAAGGAGAAAGTTCCAGGAGATAAGAATCTTGAAGAAGTAGATCGACAACCAGAATTGATTGACAAAATTTATAATAACGCGAACGAATTCCAATATTTATACCAGATTATAGCTCTTTAGCATTACATATATCTCAGTTGACCCTTAGGGAAATTTTACGGATTGTTTATAAACAGAACTTTAGTAAGTATTCGATAGAGAAGCTTAGCATTGATTCTGCTCCAACGTATACTGACAAATGTACTCAAACAGATAATCATGAAAATTCAAATCTACAAATTAAAAGTTCTGAAACCAGTAACGGTTTTTTTCGAATTTAAACATTTAAACATTCTTCACCAAAATATAAATGGTTTGATTACTAAATTAGATGAGCTAAATGTACACTTGTATTCATTATGTGAAAACACTAACAAAAATCCTGTTGACATTTTATGCATTACCGAACATAATATGACCGCAGAAGATACTAAAATACTTAAATTACAAAATTATATATTAGGAGACTTTTTCTCACGTAAAACTCGGAATGGGGGGTCGTGTATAATGATCAGGTCGAACCACAGATTTAAAATTATTTCAGAAGCCGGAGGTTTGAGTATCAAAAATATTTTCGAATGTAGTGGGATCGAGCTGACGGACCACAAAATTGTAATATTGTGCATTTATAGACCACCTAATAATAGACGTGACTGTATAGATCAATTTTTTTCTAGGCTAACAGAATCATTAAGTAGATTAGCATACACAAACAAAAAAATTATAGTATGTGGTGACTTTAATATTAATAGATTGGACAAAAACAATATATCCAGACAATTTGAACAATTATTATCAAGCTTTAACCTGACATTAACAATAAATGAACCCACTAGACTGAAAAGCATGACTTGTATTGATAATATAGCACATAATATTAGAGGTTCAAAAACTAAAGTACTGGAACTTTCACTCTCTGACCATACAGCGCAATTTTTGACTTGTCCAGTGAAGAAAAGTTACTACATAACACACTGGTTTAAAACCAAACGTGACTATTCTGAAGGAAACATATTAAAATTTATAGAATGCATTAAAAATCTCAGCTTTGCTGAATGTTACACCTTTGATGACCCTGAAAAAAGCTTTGACACATTTCATAGTTTATTTAAACTATTTTATGACTTATGTTTCCCTGAAATACGCGTAAAAATACCGATTGCCAAGAAGCCCGCATGGTTAAGTAAGGGTATACGGATATGTTCGAAACGCAAACGCCAATTATTATGGAAGTATAGGCTAACTTCGAATCCAAATGATAAAACAAAATTTAAAGACTATTCAAAAAGGCTCAGGATTATAATTAAAAAAACCCAAAAAGCCCTAAATAATTATTATATTAATTCATCTACAAACAAGGGAAAGGCTATATGGAAAATAGTAAATAATTATAAAACAGTAACTCCAAAAGAAAATATAAAGCAAATAAGAGTACATGACCAACTCATTACACGGCCAAAGGAAATAGCACAATCATTCAACAACTACTTCGTTGATGACATACAGTCTATCTCCAAAGGTTCAGTTACAAATACAACAACCCTTAATAAAACTTCCAATTCCATTTTTTTAAAACCAACAAATCCTTACGAAATAGATCAAATTATAAAAGGACTAAACAACACTAATAGTACAGGATACGACGAAATAAGTACAACAATAATAAAACGAGTATCTAGATACATAGCTCCAGTCATTAGTAACATTATCAATCAATGTCTAGAAGGTGGAGTTTTTCCTTCAAAACTAAAAACAACTATTATAAATCCATTATTTAAAAAAGAAGATAGGGAGGATATGCGTTTTTACAGACCCATTGCGTTAATACCAGTGATGGCAAAAATTTTCGAAAGGGTTATATATAACAATTTATACAACTACTTTGAGGTGAATAACTTATTTACTAATGAACAATTTGGTTTTCGTAAAGGAAGATCCACCAGCGATGCTTTCTTTAACTTTCTTAAGAAAGTAATGACAGGATTAGACAATAAGCAAAAAATAACAGCTATTTTTATGGATATGACGAAAGCGTTTGATTATGTGGATCATAATATCCTACTAAACAAATTAGAGAGATATGGGATACGAGGGAATGCCTTAAATCTTATTAAATCATACTTATCAAATAGGTTTCAAATTACTCAAATAACGAGACTACATAAAGACACAAAATTTGAACATATATATATGTCAGACCCTAAACTTGTTAAATTTGGAGTTCCCCAGGGGAGTATCCTTGGACCTCTTTTGTTCATTATATACATTAATGACCTACCAAGGTCTATAGACCAGGAAATTATATTATTCGCCGATGACAGCACGGCTATTTTTGCTGATAGTGGTCAAGAAGGTTTTGAAATACAGGTGAATAAATCCCTAGAGAATATTATAAACTGGTTGACAGTGAATAATTTAAAAATAAACATTGACAAAACAAATTATATGATCTTCACTAATAAAAATACGAAGTCAAATAAAATCAATCTAAGCTATAAAGGCAAAACAATAAAACAGGTCAATAACACAAAGTTTCTGGGGATCCATATTGACTCGGAACTAAATTGGAAATTGCATGTGGATGAAGTATGTAAAAAACTTAACCAGTTTTCATATGCTCTCTACGTACTTCGGAAAGTCGTTAATGAAGGCGTACTGCTAAATGTTTATCATGCATATGTAGGTTCTGCACTTAAGTATGGTATTTTGTGCTGGGGTAACTCTACTAACAGAGAATTTGCATTCAAAGCCCAAAAAAAATGCATCAGAAGCATTTGTGGGCTTAAACAAACCGATTCATGCAGAGAGCACTTCAGAAGGTTAAAAATCTTAACCCTAACGTCAATTTATATCTTGGAAGCAGCATCAATCACAAAACGCGATATCAGTAATTTCGAAACAATGAGAAGTACAAGACATAAAAATGAACTTAGGTCAGTTAAATGCAGAACAGTTAAGTTTCAATCCAGTATATTTGGTATGGGTGTTAAAATCTATAATAAATTACCAGACTGTATTAAAAATATTGAAAGACTAACTACATTTAAATACAAACTCAAAGAATTACTGATACAGAAAGTATATTACACAATGAATGAATTCCTAAATGACAAATGTTTTTGACTAAATTTTATTAAATATTATAATAATCCACTTAATTATTATGAAATAGTATACTCTGACATTACTTGTTGTACTTATTGATTTGAATCTGTTACATAACTTACTTATTCATTTGTTTTATGACATTGTATAATGTACTTATTTGATTTTATGATATTGTAGGTATGGGGTACTAATTTTTTGAGTTTATGACATTATACAGGATATTTGCTGGAAATATTGACATTGTACAGGGTATTAATTGGAAGTCATGAAATTGTATAATTTAATGATAATTTTTGCATGCCTGAATTGGTACAACACAGTGGACTGCGCATTCACTTGACACCTGGAATTGTATAATTATGTACTGTGTTGAGCAATAAACATTTGAATTTGAATTTGAATTTGAATTTGAATTCGGGGCAGGCAGCTCCGATAATAAAGTATCATTTGTCTAAAGATTCTGATGGTAAGTTATAAATATGTTAACCCGACACACTTTTTCAAGTACCTACATAGCTATGATTGGGTTAGTTTCTAATCCAACTTATTGTAACCCCAAGTCAACCTGGGGCAAGACAAGTGATGTACACTTGTCTTGTCTGCCTTTCAACCTGTAAGATAAGAACATAAAATAACCTTCTTACATTTTAATACTAAAATCAAATCACGGAAAAACTAATTTTGATTTATAACCAGCCTCGAAGTAAAAGTGTTCTTAAAATCTCGACACGTAACGACATATCATACTATAAAAAAAAAAAACTTCTAAAATTTAGTACACGCGTAAAAAATTACGATATTAACGTATCCCAGTTTAAGGGTGACTTTGGCGTGTAAAATTGTGTAATAAAGTAAGATTTTCAATTTGTCATGATTTTATTAGCTGTATGTGGGAAGAGGGGAGCATAACCTATTTTATTTTGTTATGAAAAAGCTTTACGTATGAGGACGCTAAACTTATGACACCCATAAGATCAACGTTTTTTGATGGTATTGAAAAATGTTGGTTGTTAAACACCCTATAAAATCTACCATAATACCAGCTGCCAGCAATTACTGCTTGTCCCACTGCAAGGCAAAGGTTCTTTTTACCCGACTGCCGAAGGAGGGTAATGTGTTTATCAGTCTATGTATGTATGTATGTATGTATGTATGTATGTATGTATATATGTATGTATGTATGTATGTATGTATGTATGTATGTATGTATGTTTGTTCCTATGTGGCGTTCTAGAGACCAAACGCGTCGGCCGATTTTGATGGTTCTTACGTCAATCGATTCGTCTTAACCCTGCGAGTGTCACTGGCTACATTAAAATTGGAAAAAAGAAAAATGGCGGATTTTGGGCGCCATATTGTGGGGTACCAAAATTTTTTTTTCTTCCAAACCTATCGAGTGGGGTATCACAATAAAGGGCTTTAAGAGCTGATTTCAAAAATATATAACACTTATATGTTAAAATGTACCTAATTCTAAAAAAAGTTAACTAAAAAGTTATAAATAAAAAAAGTTATTTCAAAAATTCAAAAAACCCGACTGCTTAAAAAGCGAACTAAAAAGATGTAAACAAGAAGAAAATCATGCTGTGCAGTCGGAGGATACATGTTCGCGAGCTGGCTGACCAAAACCAGATGTATCCTCCGACTGCACAGCATGATTTTCTTCTTGTTTACATCTTTTTAGTTCGCTTTTTAAGCAGTCGGGTTTTTTGAATTTTTGAAATAACTTTTTTTTTAGGTAATGTATCTATGTTTGCAATATTTATAAGTATGTGAGAACCATGTTCCTATTTATCAAATGGATGAATTTAACGGTTAGTCCTTGTAATACTTTATACCTTTACGTAGTATAATAGTGTTAGTCTGGGAGCATCGTTCTCACGTATATGAATTTATGTATGTTAATGTTGTAAAACACTTTTTTTTTAAAGAGTATGTATGTAACTTAATTTTTTGGTGTACAATAAAGTATATTCTATTCTATTCTATTCTATGGCGTTTCTTGTCTTTTCTTCGCGAAAACAAGCTACTTTTCTGAATTGACGGTAGAATAAATTATTATTACTTTTAAATTTTAATTTTTGACGTTCAAAAGTGCCGCTTGATTGAAATAAAGAATTTTGACTTTGAGGTTTTCTATTTTTTGTGATTTGTTCGCATTTGATGCCTGATGTTAAGAGATGGTGGTTGACGGTGGAGCACGCTTGCCTAGAAGTAACCAATTTACTCTTGACTTGAAGATTCCCAGGTTGTAGCTATCAGGAAACAAAGACTCCGGCAGAGAATTCCACTCCTTAGCTGTACGCACAATGAAAGTAAAGTATTTAGTTTTTCATCTCATACAAAGAAGGAGCATTATCACCAGGCTCAATGCAGGTTGGCGATTTTAGACTTATATTAACCGAGATACCACCAACACCGACCAATCAGAGGCATATTCACAATTTTACGGGTCAACAATGTCATGGAAAATCGGGAAAACTGTAAATTTGTTGTATTTTTGATTGGTCGCTCTTTGATGACCATTTACAATTTCTCAGCCTCACACGAAGCGATTATAATAAACAATCGAATTTTGATGCATATTATTGTACTGAAACAACACTATTTGAGTGGGCATGTCCAGTCACTCGACAGAGAGGAATGGCGTCGCTTCGTGAGGCGAATTATGGCTGCCTCACTGCAACATGGTAATGATGCGAGTCTCACTGCAACATGGTAATGATGCGAGTCTCACTGCAACATGGTAATGATGCTAGTCTCACTGCAACATGGTAACCACGCCCTCTATGCAAAAATGTACCGACGACGAAGAAGTCAGACATCAAATGCACTTCACAAATAATCAGTGTTAGTGCAGTTATTCGTTAGTGGTCGCGCAGCTCAATAACCCATTATCCCCTAAACAACCTATGGTAACATAGCTTACTTTTAACTCTCAAAATGAATTCAGTTCATAATATGCGGTTATAATATTTAACTTGCTCGACAAAAGACCAATTAAAAGTTGTCGCACTTCAATCAGTGTGGTTAGTGCCACAGTATAGGATTAGTTCAGTAGGCTAACTCTGTGTAAAGATTTTATTTCGTGTCAGCACGAAATAGTATACAAGAATATTTACTTATTGAGTAAGAATGTAGGTGCCCAACGAACATACTTTTGAACTTGTGGACGTTCTAGTCCAAAATGTAAGGGATTGACAAGCGCAACTAAAATTCCACATGATCAATCCCAAACATTTAGAACATTTGTCAAGCGTAATCGCTGACACTTCACTCACTTTGTCTCGACTCTAAAAGTACACTGCAATTGCGCTTCTATTCTAGGCCAACATAATCTAGATTGCCATCGACTCGCTAAGACTAGTCTCGATTGTTTGAGACTGTTTCTTCAAATGATATTCATAACATCACTCTGTCCCTCACATAATCTATTTATCTTTCTGTTGCTCGTTCTCTCCCTTTCAATCCATCAACATGAATTCTCTCTAAACCACACGCGTTTCATCCCTCCCCATCACTCGTCCATGCCTAATCTTTTAAAAGTAATTGATTATCACTGATGTGTAACTTTTATTGTGTACAATGAAGTATATTCTATTCTATTCTATTCTATTCTATTATCTGCTTGAAAGAGCTCGTGGCTAAATAATAACAGCTGCGAGGGTCGATCCTTAAGGTTAAGCAACTCTTGCTGAGGTCGGTCCGTGGATGGGTGACCATCTTTACATAGCGAGTTTCCTCCATGCCTCGGCAAGCACGTTAAGGCTGTCATTTAAAGATCTTTGACCGTCGTTACGGGTAGTCAGAAGCCTGAGATCTAACACCAGTCTGGCCAAGTGTAATCGTGTTATCCAGTTACTGGGTTGTGGAATCAGATAGGCAGTCACTCTATGTAAAATACTTAGATGAATCCGGTTAGACTGGCAGCTGAACCCAACTTAGTTGGGAAAAAGGCTGGATTAATTGATTGATTCTCTGCGTACAGTTTACTACGACAAATGTTAATACTTTTGAAAGGAATATACTTGAAGGGTAATTTCAATAAATTTAAAATATTCGTCTTTGGATATTGTTTTATAAGGGGACCAAGTTCCTCTGACTTAATATTCAGGATTGAGTTAAGACCAGACAAGTATAGTCTAGGATCCAAGTTTATGTAGGGCAGTGGTTTAACTTGTGAAGTTAGTCAAACTGCATTCCCATGGGATCTCTTCAATAGTTACAGGTAGTCGAAAATCTGACAATAACCTTAGAAACTTAGACTTCGCTTATTATGCACGTAGAAGGAGCACTCTATTTAATATCGCCAAGCAGCATTGCGGTTTTCAGGACATCTGAATATGGACCCCTGTATCTAACTGTGAAATACAGAGATACATAAAAACAAATTACCATCAAGCACTCTTATCGTATATCACCCGCCACCTGTTTTTTTTTTCATTTAAAATTTAAAATACCGCTAATTAATTTAAAATTTCAATTCATTTACTGACTGGCAGAGTACAATTTAAACTACTAGGTCTAAAAACACGAAATTTGTCACAGGAGTTCGATAGTAATGAAAGTGAATATAAAGTAGAGATGCCGCGAATACTCGCATTATTCGGTATTCGGCATTACTCGACATTTTTTTGTTATTTGTCGAATACTGTAGTGTCTATTATTCGGCGAATAGTTGTCTAAATAAAAATAAACTTTTAATGAACAGAAAAACTATTGGCTTAAAATTAATTAAACGTTTATGAATCTTTTAAAACTAAACACTCGTTAATATAAAAGTTATGATTTTTATGTTTATTCATGTTGAAGTTAATTGGTTAAGCTTTTTAATTAATAATTAAATATTGAAAGTCCAATAGGGGCAGATTGTGTTGCGAAAAACTGTTTTTTCTGCACGATTGCGATCACGTCGGTAGTGCTTTTTTTTATTCATACATCAAACCTGTCTCCGAAAATAGACTTTCTGAATAAACAAAGCATGTTTCATTGTTTTCTTTTCTCATAATGATTGGTAAGTTCCAGGCACTACTTCAAGTGTAATATTATTATTTGAATATCGACTGTATAAAAAATAAACAATTTTTCATAATTCTTTTTTATGTCGAGTAATAATGCAGAATATTCGACTATTCGCCATACGGAATGGCGATTAATTATTCGCTATAACAACTAAAGATTTTTATGAAAATTCCTGTCGTGAATGGGTCAAATAGATAGAGAGTTTGTATGGAAATTCGTATTTATATGCATTCACAGCGAAAGTTAACCAGCATCAGCCAGATGAACTCCTACATAATAGCCATACAAAACGTGCAACCAAAAAGCTTATTAAGCGTCCAATGGTAAATTCTAATTCCGCCCACGTCTGCGACTCAGTCTCACTAATTGTTTGCTGTTTAACAAATTAGTTGTCAACTCCCTGTTAATTTGTAGTCTGTATACACTGTACCTAATGTACCTAACAGCAGCTTGTCTGTCTTTGTCACACGGGATGTTGATGAAAATGTTCAGTTCGTTTCCTGAATCGCAGAGAAATGAGAGTTCAGACATGGTAAGTTCTACAAACGTAATAAAACACTTTTTTACAAATATTAAATTACTTCAATTTTGGAAGTCAGTGTTCCTGTTTTTGTTCCTTCATTTTTGACACTGACTTCGGAAATTGAAGTTATTTTTCACTTTGTAGTGTTTTGGTACACTCTTATTCTGTTCAAGTTTCATGTTACTCGGGTAATCTATTCTATTCTATAGAACTTCCCCATTATGTAATGAAACTTGAACAGAATAAGAGTGTACCAGGGTGAACTGTACACATCTGTGCACCCCTATAAAGCGTTGCCGTTGTTTATTGAAGAGTTCTGTTGTATATCTGCGATGTTATTCCTCAGATCTTAACTAAATTTAAATGGAACCACATGAGACGCACCAGCTTTCAAATAAAAAAATATACAGTCGAATTAAGGAACTACTCATTTTTGAAGTTAGTTAAAAATTAAGTAAAGATGGATGAGAAACCATCTTTTTCTTTTTCCATATTATACGTGTAACTGATAACCATTGCGGTAGAAGTGTTCTTGAGTGGGACGTCCTCAGGCTAGGTGAATTGTCGATCTCTCCATGATGGATGGTAGCAGCAGGATTAGATGCGTGTGATTGGGGAGGTCCCTGTCCAGCAGTCAACTACTATGACTAGTGAGATAAATGAAAAAAAAAACGAAATTGCAGAAGGCGTCATGGAAGCAAACTAAAGTTTACCATTATACTATTTTTTTACTTTATTTGTCTTGGACGTGTTTTATAGTTAATCAGTATGATCTACTTGTTGGTCTAGTGGTACGCTACCACCCTAGATCTATACTCCGGTAAGGCAAAGTGTTTTTGGATTATTTTTCTTTAGGAAATTTTCAGTAGTCAGCCGTAATAAGGACTAACTGACATAGTACGGGTGTATGAAACATGATATCTACCTTAGATTATACCTACTCCTTCCAGGAACACAAGCGTGATGTTACATTATAATCTACATACATTTCCAATGTAAACATTTATCTTCCTTTCACTACAAAGCTACTAACCAATAACAAAATGCTCTTCCGCATACTATTTCGATCACGGAAGGGTAGAGAAAATAAAAAGTTATTTTTACTGCCGTAATGCGGGTAGGTAACAAGATGCGTCTGAATTTAATTCGGCTAGTGTAAATGATCTGTTTGTTTAATGCACCGATGTGGAGCGTATTTTTAGATTTTATGTTTTGGTGCCATAGAGTAGGCGCATCGTAGACGAGACTACTCTATATAGTAGTTTACATTTTCTTTTGCTTAAAGACAATAAATTGTCTAATTTTACGTTCTGGTGAAATAATTTAATACTATTCAGGCGATCATAATTAAAATATAATTTTCTTTTGAACTTAACCGGTTTTCAAAATAAAGTGTTGCAAAGTATCTTCATAAAAAGGTATTTTTGGCACGCCGTGTAGCCTAAACCAAAACATACAGTCAAACATAGAACCTTATCCTTTTTGGAAAGTCGGATAAAAAGAGGTATCATTGGAGCCTCCATAGGCTTTTGAAATAGATGGCTCTACCAAAGCAACACTTATCATAAGTCACAAATACATTGCAAAAGAAAGAAGTAAGAAAGCAAAAACAATCGACGCACGCAGTGTTCCCATCTATAACATAATCTTTGCCCAACATTTGATCACACAGCACTCAAGCTGCATTGCAGTCATAAACGCAGAAGCGATTCTTTGATCATTACGACGTTGAGCAGATAGTGGTCGACTGTTCGAGTCTTATTTGATTCTAACATAATATCCCGCTGGGCCATACTTTTGATGTGGTGGCAGTACTTTATATGGACTCTGATTAAAGGGAAACGCTTCAGAATGATTGTTTGTTGTTTTTTTAAGTACCCGAATTCTTTTGTTTGGTTTTTATTGCTATTTTGAGTAGTTCTGACCGCCCAGGCTAACTTACAATAAGCGCCCCCCCAGCCTGTCCAGCTTGTGCTTGAGCCTGCCTAGCCATCATCATTCATCATCATCATTTCAGCCGAAAGACGTCCACTGCTGGACATAGGCCTCCCCCAGGCGTCGCCACATTGACCGATCCCGTGCGTCTCGCATCCAGCGCCTTCCCGCAACCTTAACCAGGTCATCGGTCCACCTAGTGGGAGGCCTTCCAACATATCGTCTTTCGGTTCGCGGTCGCCATTCCAGAACTTTTCGGCCCCAACGGCCATCCGTTCTGCGAGCAATGTGCCCTGCCCACTGCCACTTAAGTTTGGCAATTCTTCGGGCAATGTCGGTAACTTTGGTTCTCCTGCGGATATCATCATTTCTGACGTGATCACGCAAGGAAATTCCGAGCATAGCCCTCTCCATTGCCCTTTGGGTGACTTTAAGCTTTCTGATAAGGCCCATTGTGAGCGACCACGTCTCGGTCCCATAGGTGATCACTATAGCAACGAATATAGGCTGCCTAGCCAACGAATATACATTTAATTTTTAACCGATTTTCCAAAAAGGAGGAGGTTCTATGTTTGACTTTATGTTTGTTTTTTAAGTTTTCGCTAGTGTCTTCGTAGTGTCGATCCCGATAGTGTATTAAGAGATCGTCAGTGTAGTCTACTTATTCTTACTAAACACGTGAGTCGTGGTCGAGATTAAGAGATAAAGATTAAGGAAGGTAGGCAACATTCTTACTCTTACTTGAACTAGTGTAATTAGCGACGCACTAGAGATAGATAGGAACCAAAGACGTTCGAGAAACGTCCGGGAAACTTTACAATGTAAAACGAGCTTATGTAATTTACGCGCGAATTTGTAAACTATATTTTATTCTGTAGGTAAATAAGTGGGTATTGCAAAAGCAAGCTTGGCGGCCCAGGCTATTATAGCCTGCTTAGCCTGTGGGTAAATCAGGCCCTTTGCCAGGGATTTTGGGTAAAGAATGAAAGGTGAAACGATACCTACATCGAAGGAGTAGATTGGCATTCGTTTTCTTAAAAAAGTACGTAGTGGTCTCTTTTTTGAGATGGCTAAGATTATATACCAGTCTAGTCTAGTCAGACCGCGCCAGCAATTATCACTAACAATTGCTACTGCAGAGCTTGAGGACCTACTGGCTCCGATTCCCGGGGCAGTGTGTCAAAGTGTTATTTGGATACGAGGGCAGTTTGATAAGTCCGTGACTTTTTGTGAACCAAAATTTTTTTTCGCCAAAAAAGCATTTTAATTCCCAACACAGTCTTCTTTTAGCTCAGTTCAATTAGTGCAATATTTAAAAAAAAAATCTTTTTAAAATGATAGGTTTTATAAAGGCCCTCAAAATACGCGTTTGTTTCAGTGATGACCTTTTCATTCACAATCTTCTTCCACCCAACTATTTCTTCAGGTTTGGAAACAAGAAATAGTCACAGGAATGGTGTGGAATCTGGTGAAAATAATGCATGAGGTAGCAGTTCGTAGCCTAATTTATGGATGTTTGCCATGGTGACTACACACGTATGCTCCCGTGCATTGTCTTGATGGAACAGCACTTTTTCTTCACCTAATGCGGTCGTTTTTGCTTCAAATCAAAATCAAATCGGTCCAAAAGTTCTGAATAATATTCGCTGGTGATTCATTTTACCCTTTAGAGGTAGTAATAGGATTCTATACACCGCGTGCATCTCAGAAAACTGTGGTCATGTCCTTATTGGCCGATAGACCCAATTTTGCCTTCATTGGTGCATGTTCACTCATAGAAACTCACTTTCTTGATTGTTTCTTGGTCTGTAGGATCCATATTTTGTCCACGGTAACGAAACGGCGCAAAAACTCGTTCAAATTACGGGTAAACATCCCCAAACACTCCTTTGAAGTTGTCACACGGTTGCGCTTATGGTCGAGTGTGAGCAATCGCGGCACCCATTTTGCGGATAACTTTTTCATGTCCAAATATTCACGTAAAATGTGATGTACCCACTCAGTTGAAATACCTGCAGCCTCAGCCACCTAATGCACTTTCATTCTCCTGTAGTCCAATATCATTCCATGGATTTTATCGACGATTTCTGGCGTGACGACCTCTTTTGGGCGACCTGAACGTTCGGCGACTTTTGTGCTGGTCCGACCTCAACGGGACTAAGTAAACCATTTCTTAACCAGTGAAATTGATGGTGCAGAGTTCCCGTAATGTTTACCAAGCATTTTTTTGGTTTCGATGATGGTTTTTTTTTCGAAAAAAAGAATGCTTAATCAGCACTCGAAATGCACATTTTCGCATTTTCGTGAAAATTCCCGCGGTTGCCTGCTTTAAATGGCTGGCAAACACAAACCCAATAACATAGCTTGCTCGTATTTTTATAGTAGCCTATTAAAAGATGGTAGTTGACAGAATTAGTGTTGCCATAAAAATTACTACGCGAGAAAATAAAAAAGTCACGGACTTATCAAACGGCCCTCGTATTTTTATCTGAAATTTAGCAGTGGCAAGCCGGCTTCTAAATGTGTGGTTGATGGCAAGAGTCTCTCCCCCTATAAATTGGAACTTACACAACTGACCTGCTAAATAATGGATGTATTATAAGTAACTTTTTACCTAACCCCTTACAACAGGCCTGATGTTATGTTAAATTAGAACTAAAACTCCTCTAAATGTAGAAGCGGTTCTTTGATCATTACCACGCGACGTTGAACAGATAGTGGTCGAATAGTCGAGTCTTATTTGATTCTAACATAATATCGCGCTGGGCCACACTTTTGATGTGGTGGCAGTACTTTATAAATGGACTGAGATTTAAGGAACGGCAGGTTCTTATGGTTTATGTAGCTGAGCTATTTTGTTTGTTTGTATTGCTGAATGTACTGAACGGTGGATCTCTACACACCCGATGTTAGTTGGTTCTAAATAACGAATATTTCTCACTGCTGTGGAAAATAAGGATGAGATGGAATATATATGTACCATGTGCATTTAAGCAACTTATTTGTTTTGTTGTTTGCATTCCACGGTTTAAACAATGCACCTGCCATGTTATCTCTTCACCAACCTTGGTTGACGACCCTGTGACAAAAGAGATGTTGTAAATAATTATCTGTGTTAAAAACATTAAACCAGTGATGGGCAAAGTACGGCCCGTGGGCCAACTCCGACCCGTGAAAGCATTTAATCCGGTCCGCTGACGGCCCTTCGACATGAATAATATATGGCCAGCGATAATTATATTTTGACGATCCAGACTCCAGAAGTATAAAGTAGATTCTATTTAGTAGAATAATAGACGCATAGGTTCCAGCTTGATTAGTCGCGTAGTTCATGATTGTATCGCGGGCGCAAAGAAGCGTGGTGAAGTGAGAGGCTCTCACGCCTACCAAGGCAGGGCCTTAGAATAAAAGATAATTTGTCATTTATAGCATTTGTGCAAGTGTGTAATGCTCTAATGTTTTTATATGATTAAAAGTTTTAACACAAAATGCATTTTTCCTATAATTCTGGCCCTTCTCAGAAATTTCTTAAACATTCTGGCCCCCCATTTAGAAAGTTTGCTCACCACTGCTCTAGATCCATCATCAACGAGACTGAAACTGAAACTTCATGCACAAAGGTACAATGACGGACTTAATTATCCTTAGGCATTCTGTGCTAGTCAACCAAGGTTAGTGAAGAGATAACATGACAGGTGCATTGTTTAAACCGTTTACAACAAAAATAAATGTCATCAAATACATTGATTGTTAACATAGGTCAAATTAAGTTGAAAGACTTGCAACATATCGATGGATACGGTACATACAAGCTTCCCCATCACTACGAGTTGTTCGCGCACAATACTGATAACGCGACGTAGCTGGGCCCGTACGATGCGCCAGCGCTTACCCGCTCTCACCGTAAACAAGTGAGGCGCGGTAGTTCGTGCGCCGCCTGGTGGCCACGCGCGATCACCTGAGCTACCGCTTGCACCGGTCGCACCTACGCTGAGCGCGTAGTTAAGTATTTGCTGCACTGCAACCCCCACATTTTATAAAAATGATATATTATTAAAGGTTTGATTAATAAATCCCTCATGCTGTAATAAGTTTGTTACCATTATTATTATATACTTATAAAGGTGCTTCTGAGTAGAAATAATCTCAAAATAATTATAGGATTGTCCCTATAATTATTTTAACGGGCCACACCCTTCTTAACAAACATCTATTCAACACATGCGCCACGGACAGCCCACTTTGCAGAGGCTGTTTTAACGCCGAAGAATCAGCCGCCCACGTAATCCTGGAATGCCAGGCCGTGGCTTCTCAACGCAAAAAGCCTGTGCAGCTCCCAGGAAGCTTCTGTGCTTTTGGACGGAGCTAGGATGGCTATGTTAGCCAGCACACCCCACGCACAACGGACCAATGGGAGTCTAAGTGCGGAAAAGGGAGTCCCTACCACTACCACTAAAGGTGCTTCTAGCCTATAAAAGTGTTGTTATTAGCATGTGTGTAACTGTTACTTATTTTTTAAGTACTTCAGCTATATATATTTTTATGTTTATAAAAAATTTTGTAAACTAAAAAACTAAACTAAAGTTGTGTTTAGTCACAACTTGGCTGCCTCGGCCTGTTTTTAATTAATTATTGTATTTTGGGGTTGTTTATTTTACTCTAGCTTGACGCTTTCTTGTGCACGTCTTTTTACATCGTTCTCACATAATTATAAACTTATGTGTTTGTTCTTTTTTTAATTATTATTGATAGGCTTGCGCTTGACCACTATCTCACCTGATGGTAATTTTTCAACAAGTCTAATGATGAAAGATGTAACCTTGTAATTATAATTTATTGATGGAAAAGAGTATCCGTGGAGTTTCTTGCGTTTCTTGACGCTTGCGAATGTGCTACTAGCTTTATTTTGTTTTTTTTTTGTTGACAATTCTTTTGAATTATTTTCTTCTTTTTATTTTTATTTTGATTTTTATTAAAATAATGCATCAATGCTTAGCAAACCTAGACTCAAGGCAACAAAAAAATATTCTAAAACGATGTAAGAATTTCTTTTCAAACCTACGATAATACTAATCTATACTCAAGCAAATCTCGTTTTTATTATAATTTATTATGCTTTACCATCAGTCCATCACTTGTCCCCTTTTCTCACTCCCTGACTTAAAACATTTTGAGTTTCCAAATTCCGTGGTAAAAGTGGTAAGCCTACTTAATTCCTGTTTACTTCAATCTATGGGATAAAGGGTAAACAATTTATAAACATCACACCATAATACAGGGGCGTCGGTTAGGGTTAGCAACTTTTATTGTAAAATATTGAGCTGATATATATAATTTTGTAGAGGCTAAATAAAGAGTACCACACTACACTCAAAAACACAAAAACCTGCTTAGTAAGTGAACTAATAAGATGTAAACAAGAAGAAAATCATGCTGTGCAGTCGGATACATATGGTTTTGGTCAACCAGCTCGCGAATATGTATCCTTTGACTGCACAGCATGATTTTCTTCTTGTTTAAATCTATTTATTTGTGTAGTTTTAAATAAAGTTTTCTTATTCACAACTTTAGATATCATTTTTTATTTCGAATTATATATATTTTTGTGATCAGCCTAAAACCCTTCATTTTGATACCCCCCATTACGGCGTCCAAAATCCGCCATCTTTGTTTTTTCAATGTCACTTATCTAAGAACTCTTGGGCGGTCAAGACGTATCTAACGATGTCTTAATTATATAAATCCTTCTAGCGGTTTGAACTAGTAAAGATAATGAGGTAATAAAGAACACACATACATACGAACATACACACAAGATACGCGCGAAAAACATTACCCTTTCCTTGCAGTCGGTTAAAAAGGCAAGCGTGCTTTAACGTCGCGTCGACCACATCATCGCTTACCACCAAGTGAGATAGTGGTCAAGCGAGAGCCAGTCTTTAATAAAAAAACCTTTTTTTTTAAATAAGCGTTTTAGTTAGCCGTCCATTGTCATCTAAACCAAACGTGTATGCAAAACAGCTCAATTGGTCGGGGATAACTGTTTTAAACTTCAGTTGACTCATATATACTAACCACCTAACTAACTAGGTAAGTTAAATACAAGCTTTCGTTTCAAGCTTGTAAAAAGCTTTATTTAAAACAGAGCTAAAATTGAACATTTCGCGCAACGTAAGAATTTTTCATTGTTTTCAAAATAGTGTTAATGAAGCCCTTTTTCACTTCTCATCCCTTTTCAACTACGTCCGAAAAGACAGAAGTTCTCTTTGTGAAATAACAGGTATGAATTCTATTGAATTCTAAATCAGATTCTAATAAATCGTGTACTATTATGCTATTGCTTTTGTAAGTATTAAAGTACGCCTTAGCAAAATATAGTAGGTACATACTTTAGATTACAGTACGATTGACAACCCTAGTGTCGGTTGACTCGCCAAACCGTTGAGAGGTCGATTTGCATTTGACAAATTTTTCAGCGTTCGCTACCCTTGAATTAATGATTTTGCGTGACGACCCCCTCCGAATAATTGAGCAGAAAATATACATTTTTGTTGGTTTTGTAAAGGTTCGTTTGTAAGCGATTAGCGGGACCGTGAGCGAGTGTTTTTTTAATTAGTAATTAGTTGTTTTGTCGATGCTTGGGGAGATATACAATATGTCCGGCGTTGTAGTAATAAAACTTTAACCCTCTTACTAATAAATACAGAATAAAGTTATACCAAGTATAAACCTATGAAAATGTATGGTTATACCTGGTATAACTTTATTCCTTGTTTATTAGTAAGAGGGTAAGGCTGTAATATACCTAATTACAAAAATATTCAACTAACACACAAAAGGTAAGATATTTTTGTATTAAGCCTCAAAAGTCAAAGTTAATATATTAATAAAACACATACAAAAAAAACATTAATTATTATCCATTTATTTATTTTATTTACATATTTTTACATTTTTAAATATTATACTATAAAAAATAAAATAAAAAACATAAAAAAATACAAAAATAGTAGCCCACCGGTATCGGGAACAGGGTCCAAGCTACCGGTGGTCAGGGCTCCTGAGAGAGGAACCTCCTAACAATACGCGCCGTGTCCAGGAGTACCGCTTTCTGGATCAAGCCAGCTGTCCAACGAGAGCCTCCTCAGATGATCATCGAGGCTCTTGGCTATTATGCCATTGGCCTTCACGACTATCGGCACAATGACTGCTGTATTCACATCCCACATATCGACAACCTCGCGAGCCAGATCAAGATATTTACTTTTCTTATCTTTCTCAGCCTTCACGAGGTTCTCGTCATGGGGAACCGCTATATCAACAATCATTGCGCGACGCTCTAGTCGGTCTATCACCACTATATCAGGCTTATTGGCAACAATAGTCCTGTCAGTGATGATAGACCGATCCCAATACAACGTGACATTGCCATTTTCGAGAACTGGGTCGGGCACATACTTATAGTAAGGCACTTCCGATTCCACAAGATGTAGTATTATATGATCTGTGCCCTAAGACTGCATACCTCGCGGTTGTGCAGGGCCTTAGCATTTAAAAAGCCACGACCGCCGCACTTCCGCGGGATATACAGTCTCATAACCGGTGATCGTGGGTGATGCATAAGATTTCCGGTAAGCAATGTGCGGACTCTCCTATCCAGGGCGTCAAGTTCTATCTGAGTCCATTTGAGTATGCCGAAAGAATACATCAAAACCGGCATGACCCAGCGGTTGAAGGCGCGCACCTTGTTCCCGCCTGACAAAAGACTATTTAGTACTTTTTTCAGGCGGCCAAAGAAACGCTCCTTCAACGACTGTTTCACGTCAGTAGCATTGATGCCTAAAGCTTTGACATACCCAAATACTTGTAAGTTTCGGTTGAGGAAAGGGATCGAAGGTGTATGGAATCCGAGAGTTGTATTCCCACGGATTGCATAATCTCCCCTCGCTTTACATGCATGACTGCACATTTGTCCACACCAAATTCCATCCTGATGGCGTCACTAAAGGTTTCTGTAACCTTCAGTAGCTTCATCAGTTGCAAGTTGTTGGAGGCAAAGAGCTTGAGATCATCCATGTAAAGGAGGTGAGATATGACCTGGCCTCCTCTTCTCAACCGATAGCCCAGGCCCGAACCCTCCAGCAGTGTACTAAGAGGGTTCAGGGCTAAACAAAACCACAGTGGACTCAGATTATCGCCCTGAAATATTCCACGCTCGATCCTTATAGGTTCGCTGTCCTCTTGAATCTGTCGACATCCTGGATAGCGAAGGACCGTCCTCCACTGCCCCATACATCAGACCCAGGAACATCAGGAAGGTGAGCAGAGTTGCATCAATTTTATACATCTCCAGCACCCTCATGAGCCATGTATGTGGCACTGAGTCATAGGCCTTCTTGTAGTCTATCCAACTTGTCACCAGATCCCTTCGGGAACGGTCAATCTGCTGGCTAATGGCAATGTCTATAAGAAGCAGCTCCTTAGTACCGCGGGACCCGTTCCTACATCCATTCTGAGAAGCAGACATGATTGAATTCGTATCAATATGTTGATTAATTTTAGCTCTCAGAATGGATGTAAAAACTTTATTTTATTTTATTTTTATTTTATTAGGATCTCCAACAAAAAATATACCTTACATGCTATATTATAATAAAGTAACAGAACACAAAAAAAAAACTATGTGCTTCCTCAATTATATGAGACCACATCATGCAATAGAGAGCAATCAAACAATAAGGGATACCCAAATTAAAATATGGCTGTTACAGTTATTTAATATCATTACTTAAAGTTTTACATTTTACTCCTTGATAATAATCAGTGATTAGTGAAAACTTAAATTACAATTGTTTCATAGGTATAGTTATATAACTTTAATAATAGTTATTCCATAGGTAGTATCTCTAGAATAACTATCATTAAAGTTGGCAATTTGAATTTAAATTAAACCAAAAAAAAAGATCAAACAGCAAATAAGAAAAAAAAAACAGACCTACAGACAAACAAAAACAGCAGTAAACAAAACACAACATAATACGCAACTGTGTACGGATCAACGACCTATATTTACCCAGAGTATTAGAAAAAATGTCTATGTCTTCTGATGCACATGCCAAGGCATTGTACTGCTGGCTCATCCTGGCAACCGGTGAGTGTTTACCCAGATTGGTTCGGCATTGTGGGGCTTTGAGTAATGGGCAGCAATAACGCGACTTGGGTACTAGTCTTTTTGCCAATCATTAATTGAAAGTAATTCATTTATTTCTATTACACTACAATATTATTACCTACCTGCAAGGAACATCTACACTTAGAAATAAACTGTATTGTTAAATCATTTACTGCAATAAATACAATAATGATATTATTACTTAATAAATTACTACTTGTCACTTAGCAGATAAAATATATAATGGCAACACTAAGCTAAAGAAATTAATTAAAAAATCAAAAACTTTTTATTTATTATGTTTTTTATTTATCCTTTTTGAACCAGCCCAATTATACTTTAAAAAAACGTAGACAATTAATAGAATGTCTTTCGTATATAACTCACTTTCAGACGTTCAAATTTAAGTCAGCTAAGATTTCGCCATTATTCTTTAAGTAAATGGTTCTAATGACAATGGTACCATCGATCTAATCTGGTGATGAAGCCGCCAGGTAGGCAATGAAACTCCTTAATAAAATAATGTCTCCTAGTCGTGTTTGGGCTAGTTGGATTTGTTATGAGAAGCCCTTTGGCTATAAATGATTTGCCTGGTAATTTATGGTACCAAAACTAAAAAGTGTAAAATTAAATCATTTTAATAATAAAATTAAACCGACTTCCAAAACAAAACACTGCAAATCGAAAAATAACTTTGATGAGGACGAGGAGGACGGGACGAGTTGCAAAATGAAAATATTATTTATTTAGATTTTCTGCAAGTCGTCCTAATTGGGCCATAGGCATGTAGGAGGAGTTGATGAATTACTCCATATCACGCACTGCTAACGGTGAGACCTCGCCTTTACGTCAGTAACAAATAGATGACGGAATTTACGTTCTGTTAACAATATTTTATGTTTATCGTTTTAATATTAAAGGGAAATTTGTTTGCCATAACTTCCTGTAACAGGCTTTATAATAATAATCGTTGTTTTTGGCTCGAAAATTGAATATTAACTCTGTATTTAACTGAGATTAATAAATAAAAGTATGATAAGTAAATAAAGATTATTCTGTCACTGAGAGTAATCAATACTCTCTTCAACAAAAATACTTTCAGGAAAAGCGAATAATTAATGTTTAACCAATAACATCCAAGGAACAGTCTTCTACTAGCATTTTATATGTACATCTTGAAGTTCAAGCTTTGATCTAAAGGCACAACGCATGAAATCCGGGTAGAATGGTCTTTTGTTCCGTCGCAGTTGAGCTGTAGGCACCTTTCCCAAAGGCGCGGCGCGGTGCGGCGCGGTGCGGCGCGGTGCGGCGCGGTGCGGCGCGGTGCGGCGCGGTGCGGCGCGGTGCGGCGCGGTGCGTTTTTGTTTCTGTACCGAATCTGTACAATTTTAACACGCTTTTATTAGCTTCGTATGTATGTATCTATGTATAAATGAAACGGAATCTTTGAACGTGATTTTCACCCCCATTCAAAACGTCGGATTAATTTGAAACTCTGCACACTTACCAAGGAACGATGACAATGCAATAATTTAAAGTTTGTCATTAAAATTTTCGAAACGGCGGGTGTGGCCCTTCTGTATACTTTCTATTTTGTGACCCCACGCTTTTTAACAATAAAATATTTTTTTTTGTTAATCACACTTTTCTTAATTTAATTTTATTGAAAATTATTTTTCTACTTTTTACTCGGGAGCGTGTTTGTTATTAGGTTTTTAAACAATTTTTTTATGGAGAGCCACTTATTCACTGGCTCGGTTTCGGTGCAGTATCGTTTCGTTTTGTTTGCTGTGTTGGTCATAAATGGCTATCGCAACCTGCTCTGTGTGCGAGTGCACGGCCAGGAGGAGCGCGCGGGAGTCTGGCGAGTGGCTCGGTATAGAGACGAGTATATAGCCCATACACAGCACGGCACAGAAACTGTACCGAAACGACTCGGTGAGAAAGCTCGTAAAAATCTGTTGGTACAGATTTATTAAAGAAACGAAAACGCACCGCGGCAGTGGAAAAGGCGCCCTAGCTTTCACAAAACTGTTTTATATTGTTTAGATGAAACAAGATGAGGTCAACATATCTGGCATGCTTTGTCCAATCTGTACCCAAACACAAATCCCACTTAATTAGCATTTACAATCTGGCATGCTAGCCGTGTGGCAGTCTGGCAAGTCGTGTCTGGAAACAATAAGCCCGCTATGCAGGTGTTCCGTTAATTTAGCACGGGATCTGGCAACCTGCCAGGGTACCAGATGATATTAGTCACCATCACTTCATTAAATGATGCTGAATTTAATTAGCATTGTTAAGTAACAGGGGTTGTTTAGGGCTTTTTTTTCTAAGGAGATGGTAGACGAAGCAAAAGGAGTAGCACATTTTTTTAGAGTAAAGTGCTTGACGTGGAGTAAGTTGATGTCTTCATACGGCACTTGTGTTAATTCCTTCGGTAACGCCAAATCAGCTGCTAGTTTGTAAGTGATGTGTGTGAGTGCGCTCGGCAATATCGCCCGCCTTTTCACACCCAATGAATCCTTTGCATCGTCGATGTCGTTCGAAATAAACCATTTAGTAATTTTGACCTATTTGTAATTTTGCCACGTATAGATATTGTGATCAAAACTTGATAAAATGCCAAAATTAGACATCTGTTATATTTTTAATCGCGAGTATTCGTCGCCTGGGGCAGTCACGGCGTACAATGTGTTCTGGTGCGCCGGTGATGGAGGGTACACCCCAAAGAAGGGTCCGGTGTCGGACGGTCACGGCGGGTTCCCGGTGAGTACTAACGCCGTAACGCGTGCCCGTGGTTCCCGCCATAAGTGGCACAGGAGGACACCGTGTATTATATTATCTGTGATACCGTGGAGTTTTAGTGGGTTGGAGTCCCACATAACAGTGTTATCTCCCCGTGGTAGCGCAGTATGCATGAGCACTTCTCCAAGCAAAAAAAAAAGTTTTCGTCGCCACTGATAGATGTGCGAACGAGGGTGACAAGAAGTGAAACAACGGTTGGTTGTCAAGTAGCACGACTTTTATTGTTAGGAGTGGATGCAACCAACCTCATATTTGCATATAAAACAGCTTCTGCCAGCGGCTTCGCCCGTACGAAAGTCGAAAATTATTTTTATTAGGATAAAAAGTAGCCTATGTGATAGCATATCCCTTTTCCGCACTTAGACTCCCATTTGGTCCGTTGTGCGTGGGGGGTGCTGGCTAACATAGCCAGCCTAGCTCCGCCCAAAAGCACAGAAACTTCCTGGGAGCTTCACAGGCTTCACGGAGCGACCTCACTATTCCGAGGATTTCTTCGCGTTGAGAAGCCACTGCCTCGCATTCCAGGATTACGTGGGCGGCTGATTCTTCGGCGTTAAAACAGCCCCTGCAAAGTGGTCTGTCCGTGGCGCCTATGTTGAATAAATGTTTGTTAAGAAGGGTGTGACCCGTTATTGTCCCTATAATTATTTTGAGGTTATTTATTACTCAGGCTGAGGAGTTTTTTAGTAAGACGCGGGTGAACTTTTGGCAAAGCCATTTTTGACTGTCTGCAGTCTGTTGCCCGTGACCATCTGTTATTGTGTAGTTCTGTTGATCTTTGACGAATCCACGCACGAAATTGCGAGAAAGGCAAGGGGATAAGTGGGTACGGGCCTAGCACTAACATCTCGGAGCCCCTTCTCGCAAGTTCATCCGCGGCATCATTGCCTAGGGATCCACTATGCCCCCTGATCCACTGGAGGGTGATTCGATTGGATTTCGATATACTCTCCAGGGCGAAGTGGCACTCAAAGATTAGTTTGTTGTTAGTCATTTTGTTTTCTAAACCTTTGAGCACAGCCAGACTATCAGATAGGAATCTGATTCCGTAGTTCTGGATACCTAAACGCTTTACGGTTTTTGCGGCTTGTGTTAGGGCGACACATTCACATTGAAATATCGAACTGTGTGTGCCTAGCGGTATGTGAAAGTTAATGTTGAGGTCAAGGGAGTGTACGCCAGCACCTGAACCGTTATTAGTTTTTGAGCCATCTGTGTAGATACGCACTTCATTGGCTCCTGACTGATCCCTTTCTTCCTCTATTGTTTGTATGTTATAATTTTTATTGAACATAGGTTGTTTTTGTATTCTGTCACACGGAGCAGCGATGAGAGGTTGATACTCAATCGCCCGGTCCAGGATTTTAGCGTGTGGACTTGTGAGGTTTTTGCCCCATATGCCTAGATGCATTAGCCTGATGGCAGCTAGCGCCGCCTCTTGCTGTATGTACAGGTCCAGGGGAGTTATTTGTAGGGCTATCTCCATGGCTGCTGTTGGGGTGGTTCTCATACAGCCGGTGATAGCTGAACAGGCCTGTCGCTGGAACCGTTGGAGTCGGGCAATGGTGGTCGAGAGTTCTGTCCTCGTCCACCAAACCAGAGCGCCATATGCCAACATTGGCCTGATCACCGCTGTGTATAGCCACAGAGTAATCCTTGGAGACAGCCCCCATGTTTTTCCTAGCATTTTTTACACTGATATAGTGCGATTGTGAATTTATTGAGTTTGTAGTCAAGATGCTTGTTCCAGAGCAATTTGCTATCTAGGATTACCCCCAAGTACTTGACCTCCTCTTTAAGTGTTAATTCTGTGTTAAAAAGTTTTGGAAGCCTATGCGGTCCAAGACTTCGTTTATTAGTGAACATTATTAGTTCCGTTTTTAAGGGGTCAACCGATAGTTCGTGCTTTGTGCACCAGCTCTCGATTATTTTGAAGGCCTTTCTCATGAGATCACATAAGATGTCCTCAAATTTCCCCGAGATTAGAATTGCTATGTCATCTGCGTATCCTACCGAGTAAAGACTGCTGGCGTTGAGCTCTGCAATGAGCTCATTCACGACTAAATTAAACAAAAGTGGTGACAGCACCCCACCTTACGATTCCTCGTGTGGTAGTGTTTACAGTAAATTGAATAGCATGGTTTTTTAGCATGTTGTTAATCCATTCTACGAGCGTCGGCGCAACACCGTGCGTGGCGAGTGCCTGCCTGATGCTGGTGAAGTTAGTTTTGTCGAAAGCACCTTCGATATCGATGAAGGCGCCTAGGGTTAGATTTTTGTTTTTGAGAGCATTTCCTACGCGTGAGACTACGCTGTGGAGCGCTGATTCAGTTGATTTGCCTGCACAGTAGGTGTGTTGGTTGGGATGCCCAGCCCCTACAGTGTCTTCAGAAAGAACAAGGAGAGGCTTATAGGTCTAAAAGATTTGGGCTGAGTGTAGGTCTGGTTTCGGAATAAATATTATTTTTACTTCACGCCATTTCAAGGGGATGTAGCGGTGAGCCAGGCAGGCTCGAAAGACCTTGACGAGGTAATCAGCCAGCAGACCACCGCTCCATCTGAGCAGAGCTGGGAAGATACCGTCCATCCCCGCTGCCTTGAATGGCAGAAAGGTGTTGATTGCCCACGTAATTTTATCTTTGTCAATAACTTCTAACGCCACCTCCCAGTCCAAACTATTCGTAGCCTTCTCCCTGTACGGTTCCCAGCTTTGCTGGGTGGCAATCTGGCAGCCCGGGAAGTGGGTAGTTAGGAGTAGTTCGCTAGTTTCGGCGTCGTTTGTTGTATAAGTATTATCTGGTTTTTTCAGGCATCCTATAGAAAGGTCTGTCTCTTGAGCAAGACATGTTTTGACCCTTATTGCCTGGTTGTTGTTTTCAATGTTAGTACAAAAACGCCTCTAACTTGTTATTCCTCGGAGGCGAATTAGTTTTTTGTAGGTTTTACGGTTTGTTATGTACCGGTCCCAGTCTTCTGGCGACCGTGTGTTCCTAGCTCTGTTGAATAGCCTTCTCAGTTTGTGTCGGTGTCTCTCCAGTTCAGGACTACACCAGGACTGCCTGATTCCTCGCCTAGGTATGGTGAGGGGACACGACTGTTTATAGCTAGATAAGAGGATGGAAGTGATGTTGTTTACGTGTTCGTCTATATTGGTTACCGTTATTTCAGCCGGAAGAGAGGGTAACCTACCCAGTTCAGTCCCTACAAGTCTAACGAACTTCGATTGGTCTGTGTTGCGAGGAACTCTTCTTGGCTGCGGTGTAGTTAAGTTGAAGTTAATTGTAAAACGGATCCATCTATGGTCTGAGCATGATATCTCGTTGGACACATGCCAATCCTGGATGGAGTTGGATACACCTAAAGTTGCTAACGTTAGGTCTATTATTGTTTGGGGTGCGGGTCAGGTAACCTCCACGTGGGCCTGGTTGGTTGCTGGTCTCTTTCGGATACGTCCGGGGGGAAGAGCAACCCGCTGGGCTGGTGCACTCTGGGCACCGTCAATAACTTCCCATTCGTGGGCTCTTGTTGGCGGTGGCGAATAACCTGACAGGGGGGGATGTCGTTCTGGGTGTTCCTCTGATTAGCAGAGGACACACCAGATGCGACATGGGGTTGGGCTAGTCTGGGTAGGTAGGTAGGGGTAGGTTAGGTTAGGTAGGTGGGAGGTGTCCCCGCACGGGTGGTGGCCATCGCAGCGTCCCTCATGGAGGAAAGGTTTCGGGACCTCTTCAGCGCGTGCCTGACGGCTGGGAGGTTCCCGAAACTCTGGAAGGAGGGGCAGTTATGCCTCCTCCGGAAAGAGGGACGCCCGGTGGACTCCCCCTCGGCATACCGACCCATCGTTCTGCTCGATGAGGTCGGTAAATTGTTCGAGGGGATCATCGCCACCCGGCTAAATAGCCTGTTGCGGGAGGTAGGGCCAGACCTGTCGGACGCCCAGTTCGGTTTTCGACGGGGGCGTTCGACGGTCGACGCGTTGGCCCTACTCAGGGGCCAAGTGCAGGAGGCGGTGGAGTCGGGGGTCGGAGTGTTGGCGGTGTCGTTTGACATAGCCAACGCCTTCAACTCCGTGCCCCACTCTACGATATTGGAGGCACTCCGGTACCACGGAGTGCCCCAATATCTGCGGGCGATCCTGGCCAGCTACCTGGAGGACCGTGAGGTCCTCCTCGTGGACAAGACGGCCAGGATCAGGCGTTACGGCGCGGAGTCCGGTGTTCCACAGGGGTCGGTGCTAGGGCCTCCCTTGTGGAACATCGGATTCGACTGGCTCCTGCGTGGAGCCCTCCTCCCGGGCACGAGTGTCATCTGCTACGCGGATGACACTCTCCTCGTTGCCCGGGGGAGGAATTTTGGGGAGGCGGCCTGTTTGGCCTCGGCTGGCGGATCCTTGGTCGCAGGGAGGATCCGCCGGCTAGGATTGAGGGTGGCGCTGAACAAAACCGAGGCCGTGTTCTTCCACGGGCCTCGGCAGCGCCGCCCTCCAGACGCCCACATCGTCGTGGAGGGCGTCCGGATAGAGGTCGGGGCCCAGATGAAGTATCTGGGCCTCGTGCTAGACAGCAGGTGGCGCTTCGGCCCGCACTGCAGCGGGCTGTCGACGCGCCTGCTGAAAGCCGCGGACGCCCTCTCATGGCTCCTACCAAACCTGGGAGGGCCCAAGGACAGATGCCGGCGCCTCTATGCCGGCTATGCTATCTTGAAGAGTATGGCGCTCTACGGGGCACCCATCTGGGCGGACTCCCTCCAAAGGAGGGAGAATGCAACCGCCATCCGCAGGCCTCAAAGGGCCATTGCACAGCGGGTGGCGAGAGCCTACCGCTCAGTGGGCTACTCGGCGGCGTGCGCTCTGGCGGGCACCCCTCCCTGGGAGTTGGAGGCATGGGTGCTCGCCAGAGTGTACGAGTGGACGGCGCGGCGGAAGGCGCTGGGTGAGCGCCCCGCCGCGGAAGAGCGGGAGGCCGTGCGGCGGGAGGCGAGGGACGCCATCGTCCTCCATTGGGCGGAGGACCTCGCCACCGCCGCCTTTGGACGCCGGACGTTGGACGCGCTCGGTCCAGTCTTGCAGGACTGGCTCGAGCGGCCCCACGGTTTCCTCTCATTCCGTTTGGTGCAGGTGTTGTCCGGACATGGTTGTTTCGGAACGCACCTGCACCGGATCCGGAGGGAGGAAACCCCGGCGTGCCACGACTGCGGCGCGGCAGAAGACACGGCGCAGCACACCACCGAGGTGTGCCCAGCCTGGGCTGAGCTTCGCCGTGCCCTAACAAATGAGATCGGGCAGGACCTCTCGCTCCCCGGCGTGGTCAACTCCATGCTGGGGAGTGAGGAGGCCTGGGCGGCGGTTGCCTCCTTTTGCGAGGTCGTGATGTCGCAAAAGGAGGCGGCGGAGCGTGCGCGGGAGGACGATCCTCTCGCGCCGCCGCTCCGCAGGCGGAGAAGGGGAGGGAGAAGGCGGTTGTATAATCGTCTCCTCCCTCCTCCTGGTGGTGATTAGCGGACGAATGGTGTGGGGGCGCCTTCGTCCGCATTGCACCAATCACCACCCTCGTTGGGCGGGAACGGTCGAGCACTCACTCAGGGTCGTTCCCGGGCCCCTCCACTAAGGGAGGGGCGTGAAGGGCCTGCCGTAAAGGCGGGCGGTCGTCGGCGGGGGACTGGAAGTAAAGGCTGTGCCGGTTTCCCAGTCCCCCTCCACTCAGACGATGCGGGAGTGCCGCTGGGTTATTTTAGTGGTTATACCGGGCTTGCCCGGGGAGTCCCACATAGCCCCCCATCCCCCGATGGGCGGGTATGCGTAATGCATTTTTTCCCAGCGAAAGAAAAAAAAAAAAAAAAAAAAAAAAAGGTAGGTGGGAGGTGGGGCTCGCTTCCGGGCCTCTGGGCGGGCCGCCCACCCCTGCGGGGGGGTTGCCCGGGTGCACTGACCAGCTCTGCACCCTGCTCTGCCCAGCTCTGCACCCTGCACTGCCCGGCTCTGCATCCGGCTCTGCCCGCTCTGCACCTGGCTCAGCCCGCTCTGCACCTGGCTCTGCACTCGGCTCTCCTGCGGTTGGTTACCCGAGTGCACTGACCAGCTTTGCACCCTGCTTTGACCAGCTCTGCACCCTGCTCTGCCCGGCTCTGCATCCGGCTCTGCCCGCTCTGCAACTGGCTTAGCCCGCTCTGCACCTGGCTCTGCGCCCGGCTCTCTCTCTCCGGGCGGCCGCCGCCCGGGGGCGGGAAGGGAGCCCTCGAAGGTGGGCCGCGGATGTGCGGCGGGCGGTGATGACTTGTCGTCGCCGACCCTCCTTTGGCGTGGGATGGTCGGCGGGGACAAGTCGGTGGAAGGAGGAGGCGCGGTGGGCGGCGTCTGGCCTTCGCGGGCCGGATGCCGCAGACGCGGAGGGCGGCGTCTGGCCTTTCGCGGGCCAGATGCCGCAACGTAGGGGACCGTGGACGGAGGACCGAGGTATCCAACGTCCACAGGGTCCAGCGCGGTGGAGGGCACGGCGCAGCACACCGTCTAGGTGTGCCCAGCGGGAGCGTAGTTGCGTCGTGCCCTGACAGGTCCTCTCGCTTCCCGGTGTGGTAAATTCCATGCTGGGGAGCGGGAGGGCCTGGGCGGCGGTTGCCTCCTTTTGCGACGACGCCATGTCGCGGAAGGAGGCGGCATGGAGGCTAATGGAGGGGCGAGAAGGGCCCGCCATAAAGGTGGGCAGTCGTCGGCGGAGGACTGGACGTAAAGGCTGTGCCGGTTTCCCAGTCCTCCTCCACTCAGACGATGCGGGAGTGCCGCTGGGTTATTTTAGTGGGTATACCGGGCTTTCCCGGGGAGTCCCACATAGCCCCCCATTCCCCCAATGGGTGGGTATGCGTAATGCATTTTTTCCCAGCGAAACCAAAAAAAAAAAAAGAAAAAAAAAAAGGTCTATTATTGTTTGCGATCTTGCGTTTATGAAGGTGGGTTCAGAACCCTTGTTAAGTAGTACAAGGTTATTGCTAAGAATAAAATCAAGCATTTCCTCACCTCGGTTGTTGGTTTTGACATTACCCCAGAGCGTGTGATGCGCGTTGGAGTCTGTGCCGATGATTAGTTCAAGTTTCTTCCTTTCACAGTACTCCACCAGCAAGGCGAGCTCTGGTAGAGGCACGTCCGCGTCGCCTGGCAGGTATGCCGAGGCTAGTACAATGTCCGGGAGTTCCTGTTTAGTTCGAAAAAGCCTGGTTGCTGTCAGGTCCCTTGAACAGAATTCGTTAATTAAAAGGTTAGGTACATGTTTTGGGACCAATATGCAGGTACGCGGATTACTTACGGAGGTGTCTAGCAGCAACTTACCTCCGATGTTAGCAAGACCGCATATTTTGCCACTTCTAATCCACGGCTCTTGGATGAGGGCGATGGTCTTCTCTTGTTGATTTTCCAGCACTCTGCGTAAAGTAGCCGACGCAGTTTGGCTGTGCTGGAGGTTAGTCTGCAGGATCCTAGTCTTCCCGCAAAGGAGAGGAGCAGAGGTTGCTGTCCTCGTCCCCATTTCTCTCCCCTGGCGGAAAGCAGTCCTCGTCGAAGTTAGTCCGGGCGAGGGTGGATCCCATGTTGATCCCTCAGTTGAGTCAACCTCAAGCGCTGCCAAGGAAGTCGCCAGCTCCACCGCCTCCCCAGCGATCCCCGTCGCGAGAGCCGACGGGGAACACCCAGGCGGCGGCGGATCAAGCTTCGCCCCAGGCGCAGCCGAGGTTGTTGAGGTTTTAAAAACTTTTTTGTTAATATTCCTCTTAAAACATGGCTCAAACCTAGTCTCCCTTCAATTAGCTACTCTCTTCCCGGCTTCGTGCTCATAAGAAACGACAGGACAGTTGGTGGTGGTGGTGGTGTTGCCATATATCTCCGCGCATGCATTCCATACTCAGTTGTCAATGTGTCAGCGCAGCCACCGCCATCAAATGCTGGTGAACATCTTTTTCTTGAGGTCGAACTAAATCATTCAAAATTACTTCTTGGTGTTTATTACTGTCCCTCTTTACGCATCAATTTCTTTCATCTTTCGAAAAGCTCTTAGAAATCTTAATGCCTTCTTACAATTATAGCATAATCATGAGTGATTTTAATACTTGTCTCTTGAAGAAAGACCATCGTTCGTCCTCCCTTACAAATATTTCGGCTTCTAGTAATATTTCCATTCTTCCGCTTAGTGCTACTCATCATTTTCCAAACTGTACTCCTTCGCTTCTTGACTTGATTTTTGTCTCCTCTCCTGATCGCGTCGCTAAGCATGGCCAATACTCAGCTGATGCCTTTTCATATCATGACCTGATTTTTCTCTCTTATAAAATTCGTCCACCTAAGGCTAAAGCCAAAATTCTCATGCAGCGCAATTTTGGTGGTATGAACGTTGACAGTCTTTGCGGGGATGCCAGCAGTATAGATTGGTCTCCTCTGTTTGCCGCTGCGTCGGTCGATGAGCAAGTGAATATCTTCACAGCTAAACTTGTCGAGCTTTATGATGTCCACGCACCTGTTCGACCAGTTAAAGTTAGACATTTGCCGGCGCCGTGGCTGACGGATGATATAAAAAGGTTAATTCATAAAAAAGTTGCAGCAAAGTCTAAATTTAAGCGACGGCCTACCGATGCAAATAGAGACAAATATGCCGCTATCCGCAACTTATGCAATAAGGTGTGTAGGAATGCTAATCGCCAACATATTCATAACTCAGTCCAAAACAATGACTCATCCGAAGTTTGGAATTTTCTAAGATCATTGGGAGTCGGTAAAACTCGACAAGAGTCAATTCCTAAAGATTTAGACATCAATGCAATGAACATTCATTTTACAGCCTCGTCCGATTTCTGGTGTCACCCTAATAAAGAACATCTTTAACGCCTGGGAGGAAGCACAAGACGGCATTGGAATCTTTTGCGACCTTTCGAAGGCGTTCGATTGCGTTAACCATGAGACACTATTGTTGAAGCTCGAGCACTATGGAATTAGACATACAGCCCTTGGGTTACTTAGATCATATTTAAAAGCCAGACAAGTTAAAGTTCAGGTAAACGTCGTAAACTCACTAGGGTCTGAAATGACAATGGGTGTTCCTCAAGGCTCGATATTGGGTCCATTCCTCTTTTTAGTTTATATTAACGATTTACCCCAATTACTACAAAATCAACCAAAAATGGTATTGTTTGCTGATGACACGTCTTTGATATTTAAAATAGATCGGCGGTCACAAAATCTTGATGATGTGAATAACTCGATTCATCAGGTCCAAAATTGATTCACGGCAAACAATTTGGTACTAAATGAAAAAAAAACTAAATCTATTAGATAGATTCACATTGCCGAATGTTAGAAGTAGCGAATGCGACATCATATTGAATGGCGAAAAGCTGGACTTTGTAAATCAAACAGTTTTTCTGGGAATCACTCTAGACGACAAATTGCAATGGAGTTCTCACATAACATCTCTTGTGGGTCGGCTGAGCTCGGCCGCTTATGCTGTTAGAAAGATAAGACAGTTGACGGATGTGGAGACCGCGCGTTTGGTCTATTTTAGTTACTTTCACAGCATTATGTCATACGGTATTTTACTGTGGGGGTACATTGAATCCATATTTATATTGCAAAAGAGAGCTATATATAATTTAAGTCACTGAGAATCTCTTAGGGAGCTATTTAACAATATTAATATTATGACAGTTTATTGCCAATTCATTTATGAAAATATTATGTATGTAAGGAAAAATATACATCTCTTTAGTAAGGTCAGTGATAGACACAATTGTAATACGAGTAATAAAGATAAGTTAGATCAACCATCTTATAGACTAGCAAAAGTACACTCATCTTTCATGGGGTACTGTGTTAAATTCTATAACAAAATACCTTGTGATATATTAAAACTAGCTACTAATGAAAGTAAATTTAAAACTTTAGTTAAAAGCACACTTTGTAAACAAGCATATTACAAATTAGATGATTATATTCAAGATAAGAATGCTTGGCAACATGTTAGTCCCGCTCCATAGGGCAATCTTTGGTGTGGACAAAATCAAATTTGTTAATTTATATTCCTATTCATAGTTATTGTATTCTTATGTTATTTTTTATATTTTTCCAGAATTTGACTCGCACACTGTTCCGTTGTTGTTGAATTAGGTATTTTACCTATGTTTGCAATATTTGTAAGTATGTGAGAACCATGTTCCTATTTATCAAATTAATGAATTTACCTGTTAGTGCTTTTTATTGCTTTATACTTGTACGTAGTATAGTATGTAGTGCTATTTTTGGGTGCATCGTCCTCACATATATGAATTTATTAATGTATGTACATAAGTAAACATTGTAAAACATACTTTTTTTTTGTTTTTTAAATGAGTAAGTATGGAGTTTCTTGTGCGTTCTTCTCCATAACAAGCTACTTTCCGAATGCACGGTAGAGTCAATTTTTATTACTTGTACATTTTTAATTTAGATTTAATAATGTTTGACGTTCAAAAGTGCCGCTTATTGGCCTAGTATATATATATATATATATTATAAATATATTTGACCTTTACTTTGAAATATACATCCATCCATCGATCCAAACTTTCGCATTTATAATATAACAGTAAGTGTCGGGTTCATAGCAGGAGTCGTTCCTTACTATCTCCTGGTTTCTGTACTGTCATGGTAAAAAGTTAATACAAGGGTGCGTTTTAGGGAGCTGTACCCGGGTGGGTCCAAACGGAGCCCTATTGCTATCACTCACGTGTCCGTCTGTCTGTCGTCTGTCATACAATTTTGTTCCGAAGATTTTTTTAACTTCCCATTATACGAACTTGAGATTTGGTGATAATGTTTATTATTACGTATACTTTACTAACAAATATCAATATATTGATAAATCAGATTTTGTCTTTCTCTCAGAACCTTAGGAATTCTTTTTACGGACCAAAAATTAAAATTCGGGAAAGGACACACAACAGAGTATTCAAACCATACAAACCTGAACTACAGACAAACGGACCATATAATTGCCATAAACCAATAAGCTAGTTATTGCTCCTTGTTCTATCTTTATAATTATGAGAAGAAGTCCTTTGACCTGAAGGGTCAATTACCAAATAATATTGTTATGATCCTTGGAACTTTCTGGAGACTAAGCAAAGAGTAATAACATCATAATGGATTTATGATCCGCCATATTGCAGACAAATGGACAAATAATTATATTCTTTTGGTGCTTTTCTACCAGAGATAGCTAGGCGGTGCGCTAGGAAAATAAAACCACCAATGGGATCGCTTCATTATCCTAGCCTGGCTTAGCGGAGCTTTGGTGAAAAAGTGCTACCGGAGCTAACTATTTGTGCACAAAAGTGAGGAATGTGTGCTGGGAATGCGAGCAACGCGAGTGCCATTCAGATACACACCGTTTCACTTATTCGCTTTGCACCCCTGCACGGCACCACGAAAACTCCTCTCACAGCTTTAAAATAAACAATCACAATTCAAAAAAAGCGGAAGCTTTCAATTTGCCGCGTAAAAATATTTTTTGATTGTTCACCGATAACTCGAAGAAGACTCGACCGATTGAGATGATTCAAACGTTATTACCTTCGGTTTGTTCCCAAATTGGTGCCGTTTCTTAAAATTTTGAAATTGTTTCAGCAGTTTTCAGATAATTCGGAAAATACTGTGCGCATGTCGACGTGGAATAAAACTAATTAAAGCATTAGTTTATATGTAGAGTTGTAGTGTACCACAACTAATAAGTAAGACCCGCACATCTTTGGTGGGGAAACAGCTTTACTCAGCATTGATAAATTGTCGATAGATTACCCTCACATACATATCTTGTTTAGGGCCAAAGGCAAATGCTGACACAAAATGTTATTCCTCTTATCTTGGAATCTTTATGTAAAAAGATCAGGGTATACGAAGGGCAGATCGTTTGAAAGATTTCGTGATAAGGAAAGAATTTATTCGGTGTTTTAGTTTGTAAATAATTGTTGTGTACGGGTATTTTTACGTCGTACCGATTTCTTTTTTTAACCCCCGACGGAAAATGAGGGGGTTGTCTTGTGTATCTGTGTATTTGTGTGTCTGTCTGTGGCATCGTAGCTCCTAAACGGATAAAGCAATATTGATTAGTTTGAAAGGTGACTTGATTGAGAGTGTTCTGAGCTATGTCAGCTGTGTTGTGAGCCGTTCAAATGCGCATTTAACTCTTTGAAGCGGGGTATTTTCGCAAAATATCGTGTTATAATAACGTGTTTCGATGGGTTGTAGATTGAAGCGTGTCTTCTACTAGATAAATTATATTGATTAAAAAGCATAAGTTGTGACTTAGAGTGACTTAGAGAGCAGTGGTGGCCCATTGAAAACGGCCGCGACTTCAAGTTGTGTGGGTTCGAACCCAGGCAGGCGCTTTACTTTGAATAAATTATTTCACACCACTGTTCTCAAAACGGTGAAGGAAAACATCGCGAGGAAACCGTCATGTCTTAGAACCATAAATTCGAAGACATGTGACACCCACCAAACCGCACTGGGCCCGCGTGGTGGATTACTGCCCATTCCCTCTCAAAGAGCGGACGCCTGCACGCACAACGGACCAAATGCGAGTCAAAGTGCGGAATAGGGGTCCATCTATCCTATCCTATCCTAAAGCATGAGTTAATAAGCCTCGAGGGTTTTAATTTTTTTTTATTTATTCTTGTTTGGACAAGCTCACCACTATCTTCATTGTCACTCACAATTCCTAAAATAATGAGTCAACACTGACGACTACCAGAAAGGCACCGAGCCAATGAAGCTCGAGTCCCGGAGAAATGTGTCTATGGTTTTGGATCTCGCAATGAAAATAGAATAGAATTATTCATCAGAAAAGAACAGCGGAAGAGTCAGAAAACACTTCCAAGTCAGCAATCACAATGTAAGCTTAAAGAGGTGCCACAATGAATCACGTCAGCCTATTCTGTAAAGAACTCACCGTGAATACTAAGGTGGAGTGACCAAGAAGGTAACAGTCAGTCCACCGTTATTGGCATGATTCTATAGATTGACAGCACTCTTCATCAACAACATTTTTAGAGGGAGATTTTTACAGAATAGTACTGCAGGTGACAGATTGGCGATTGCAGCGCATTCCTGTTTATAAAACATAGAATTCTGCCTGTATTACTGGAATTGTCTCAGAATTACAGACTACAGTTCACCTATCGTCTTCTTGGGGTCATCCTACCTTGTTAGGAATGAAAGGATATTGTTAGCTCGTGGATGAAGAGATGAGTGGACTGTATAAAAAGGTCGGTCACGCAGATGTGTGTGCAGCGTAGACGGCGCGCTCCGGCCGGCCGAAGTGTTGGGTACATTTCCCAACAGATATGGTTAATTTTGGTTTTAATTAATTCTGGATTTAAAAAAAAAAACAAAATTTCGTCCCAAGATGAAACTGTCACCAAAATTGTTAATGTAAATATTAGATATCATCAGTTTATATTTAAAAGCTGGATAAGTATAGATATTTTATATCTTTATAAATATAACTTTACATTATCAGAACGCAGAATAAAATATTGATTTTGAACGCATCTGTAATAATTATTAACGTTACTAGAGAAGTCCATACTTTAACTTAGATCTCAATCGATTTTATTTTTACTCGAAATTAAATCTCAGGCAATGTCAACTGTTTAAAAGTAATAATTTTACATCTAAAAACCGATACTGTATAAATTGATTGATTACCATACCTTCCTATTTTTGACAAGTAATATAAATAATAGAAAAATCATAATGACAGTTTTTGCGCACACCGTGTTGTAGTTTCGGCGACGACTCGTGTGTTCTGTGGGATTTTGTATGATCTTGCATTCGACATAATTTGTAACATATGTAAAAACAGGTGGAAAGATCTCAATTTAAAAAGCCACAGATTAATAATATACCACCTAACCTCAAAAAACCAATTTCTTAATTTCTTGATCTTTTAAAAATATATTGAAGGCCGTACTTCGTTACTTTTATATAGGCAAATGAAACAGCGTATGTTTCATCAAGGACACAGCAGTATCTGCTGGTAAACAACCTAAGGATAAAAACAAAACTTTAAATAATCGTCATAATCACAAAATTAACTTCAACCAAGGCCAAATACACATAACGGCATCAAATCAAAAGAAACCGCAAACCATTTCCTCATTTTTTTTCAATAAAACCTTGTGACAAAAATAGACATGTCAAATATTATTAGTCCGCCCGAATTCCACTGAATTCGATTCCAAATGAAAAGACTTACATAAGATTTATTGGCGCCCAGGTGGGACTTGCGTTCTAGTAGCTCTTATTTCTACGAAATAAGGTTTATTTTATTTTCAAATGTTAGGGAAAGTTAGCGAATGGGTAACGCAATCTATCAAATGTTGACTTGGATAAATCTACGACACCGTATGTTACTAATCTGTGCCCCACGTTGGGCGCCAATAGTAGATCGCGCCATTTTTTACACGGGTTTTATGAATTGACGCTCGGATTCGGATATTGCATGCGAACCAGTTTTGAAGCTATTGTGAGGCTAGTTTTGGGAATATATGGGATTATGTTAAAAAGGGTTTTAATGTGAAGCACAAAATATTAGTCATAGGTAACCTAACCTAATTTAATACTTAGTAAGTAATCCTTACATTTTTACATGTCAAACTATACTCTTTTCATTGGCAATAATTAACTTTCTATTATTTTATTTTTAACCCTGATATCATAACTCATAATCGTCCTAGTTTTTATTTTATCGTGTAGGTAGTCATCATTATATTAAGTAGGTAAAAAAGTGTGTCACCAAATAATCATGCTGTTAATATATGTCTGAAAAATAAAAACTTGAGCTGAAATATTACGTGAGTACAAAATGACTAACAATATAAGACAAGTATCAAAACTAAACCAAGCATGCTAACCCACCAAATAAATCTCCCCACAGCAGACATCAAATATAAAACAGTACACCCAGAGATTGCAATAGTTCCCAGCTTGTTTCACTTAAACAAAACAGTGATATCGAAACTTACACAATTATTCAATACAATCCCTTTCATTCCGTTAACTGAGTTGATGATGCACTTATATTAGAAACCGTGTATTTCAGAACAAATCTTCTGTCTTGCCTTAGCTTAGCAATTCTTAGGAACATAGTATTTCTATGAAAATGAAGCAAAAGCAAACATGTAACATACAGTATGAAGTTAGTACAGTATAACTATTTTCTTAATGTCCATCGGCAATCATCAGTTATCTCTCTATAAACATCCAAGTTTATTGAGAGCGTCCGGTCTGTCCATATATTAATAGCTTATGGTCTGCACCAAGTGCACAGAGCAACTGATAGAAAGCCGACGCCTGACGAAACACGAAGTTTGCCGACGGACATTATGAAAATAGTTGTAGTGTACAAGCTTGTTGCATTACAAACACGGAACACAAACAAAATATGAATTCCAAAATGCACATCTCAACAGCGAAGTAACCATATTGCTGCAAGTAACTTTGTGTATTGATGAAACGATACGAGTAAATACTAGAACTCACTCGATATTCTTCATCTGATACCAAGTACTTTTTGTATCGATACTGAAATAATTGAAATAACATTCTAGGACATGCCGGTTTCCTCACGATGTTTTCCTTCACTGTTTTGAGAGCAGTGGTGACGAAATAATTTACAAAAAGTAAAGCGCCTGCTTGGGCTCGAACCCACGACCTAAAACTTGTAAGTTGCGGCCGATACCATTGGGCCGCCACTGCTTAATGAGCCTCAATGCTTACTTTGTGTAAATTATTTCATCACCATCTACTCTTAAAACGGTGAAGAAAAACATGTAAGGAAACCTGCAGGTCCTAGAACAAAAAAATCAAAGAGATGTGATATCCACCAACCCTAATTGGGCCCGCATGGTGGATTACGGCCCATGCCCTCTCACAGAGAGCAGGCCTGTGCCTGTGCCCAAGAGTGGCAGTAGGAACATTAAAAGGCTGATAATGATGACTTCTCAACCAATACCGAGAAAGTATCGATACTTTCTGACAGATAACGTATCGAGTAAAAGAAACGATACTTCAGTGGTATCGTTTCGTCCCTAATTTTAAGTTCAACAAGAGACATCGCTTGTTGTAAGTTGTAACTTGCGACAACTTGTTTTAAGTAGAGCAACTTTATGTGTCCAGGTGTAGCTGGAGTGGCCAACTTTGGTTGTTTGCTTTCGTATTTAAGGATGCTTAAAGTTGTGCTGGTCCTGGTGTGTGCTGTGTGGTTTTAGAGGTTTTTTTATGAAACTTGTTGCAGTATGTAGAGTAAATAATTATGCTGGAAGTGGGAGGTACTGCAATAGCTTCTGGGAACGAACGCAATAAGTAGTAGGCGTATTAGCACTAGCATAGGTATTCCTGTTAAGAATTACTTTCACACTATTTTTGACCGCCTGTCAGCTTACGGTATTCTCTATCTAAAGAGTCGAAACTATTCTTCTTCTTTATACAAATAATTATTAATGTATCTCTTTAATATGCCACTAACGTCTTAACAATTCAAAGAGGCCGGCCAGCTCTTAATTAAACGGTATTGATTGACTGGTAAATAATGCCGAAGGCATTACCGCAATTTTTAAGAATTACAAAATTTATTTGCATCCTTTCTGCAGGCTGCTATACCTGTTTGACAATCTCTGAAGATATAAAGGCTTTGATCTTCGCTTCACGTTATTGGATGTTTCAGCAATATATTCTAAACTAGAATTTACAAAAGCACCGATTTACTTACTTTTACCGGTTTTGACTCCAAAATCCGGTACACAAAAAACCTTTTCCTCAACTAATTCCTGGTCCTTCAAGCCGGTGAAGACAGCAAAATTCTAAAAATAATACTACCCTCACATAAACTAATTACAGCGATACAAAACAAATCACCTCACACGCTACACCTCCGTGCAATTTAAAGGGATTACATCGGACGTTTACGACGCAATAAATTTGTGCATCCCCTTGCATCCCCTTTCAACCCCCTCCAAGAGTGCATTACCTGCATTTCCCTTGTGCCTACCCAAGCACCCCTATTGCCAATTTTATTTATATTTTAGAGGGTGAAATTGTGGGTAGGTATGGACACTATGGGCATTTGTTTCTGCCGATGGGGGTAGTTCGTAGTTGTGATATTTAAAATTTAAAGATGCTCTAAATTGCTTTAGGGGTTCACGCATCGTTTTTTAACAATAAATATAAGTACCTGACATTACGTCTGTATAGCCCGAAGGATTGTGCAAAGTTTACCCAAATATACATATAAAGTTTACGTTTTTAGGGTATATATTACCTAATACTCTAATGAGGCTCTAGCCAAAGAGAAAATGTAAGAGTTTGACTACATGATAGCGCAGATCATGTCAATCCTATACCTTAGCTCTTTTTACAATCTACAATATGTTTCAGTACTTCAATCTAAGTTTTGGACTATCTCGGATGATTATTTCAATTTATTATAGATATTTCTTATTCAAAGATAGAAAATCTGGCTCTAAGTCCTTGTCAAGAAGCGGACAATAAAATCACTAACAGTTTTCGGTTATCCTAAAACTTTTTCTAGTGTCCAAACATGTCTTATTCCTAAGTTCTAACAATTTTCATAAAAGTTGTATCAACAGATACAATATTCGTGCGACATTTTCAATAAGATGAAACAATTTGTTACACGTATTTTCTCTTTGAAATCGCTTCGCCAAGCCTGTGTAAACGGTGTTGGTGCAATCCAATGTTCAGAGGTGGGATTATATGGAGACAGGACATTTCTTTGGAATAAAATATATCTTAAAGAAGGGTAGGCAGGTTTTTTGAGCCAAACCTGCCTAAAGGCCAAAAGTTGACAGCTGAATAGATGCGGTTTGTCGAGAAAACCCGAGAATATATATCCTAAAAGTTTGTGACAGGATCCCTTTATTTTTTTTCCCTTTCGGTTTAGGTTTCAGATTTCCAAAATGGCCATTTTCATTGGATCGGGTGCACCTTGACGCAAAATGAGACAAGTAGGTAAATCTGACGAAGAAATTATTGGCAATCGTCAGATTTAGGGGGTAATCTGAAACCTTTGGAAATTACAAATCGGGCATTTTTTTTTAAAGTCATCTTATTTAGAAAAAACCGGCCAAGTGCGAGTCGGACTCACACACGAAGGGTTCCGTACCATTATCGCAAAACACTGCAAAAAAATCACGTTTGTTGTATGGGAGCCCCCCTTAATTTATTTTATTTTAATTTAATAATTATTATTTTTTGAAGAGAATATACAACTAAATATTCTGTGAATATTTCAAGCGTCTACCTGTTGCCGTTATTAATATCGAGCAAAAAACGGCAAAAATATCACGTTTGTTGTATGGGAGCCCCCCTTAAATATTAATTTTATACTGTTTTTAGTATTTGTTGTAATAGCGGCAACAGGAATACATCATCTGTGAAAATTTCAACTGTCTAACTATCACGGTTCATGAGATACAGCCTGGTGACAGACAGACAGACAGACAGACAGACGGACAGCGAAGTCTCAGTAATAGGGTCCCGTTTTAACCCTTTGGGTACGGAACCACACGTTGCACGATGGATCTATAAAGCGTTGCTTACCTTGAAGATCGACCCGAGCGATTATTATTACGCCAGCAAGCCACAATGTCACAGTATATGTACTGTGACAATGTGTACTAAGCAATGATGTTATATATATACTGAGGTAGATACGTTTTACCGACGTCTGCGCGGCAATACAAACACAAGCTGACTAGCTTGAGTGAACTCAGTCTGTCCTGCGTCTGGCCGCGACACGAACGTACGTTTGAGCAGTATGTTTATCTCTTTCTAACAACGGGCTCCTTTTTATATCTCTGTGATCTTCAGTGATAGAAATAAAGATCCAAGTTCCATAGGTCCCATGTAGGTTGCTAAAGTAAAATATCGGCATGTTTTTTATTTCTTTATAATGAGTATGACGTCTATATTGGTAAAATCTCATTGGTACTAAGTATATAACCGTCTTTACAAACCCAATCAACATGGTACCACAATGCAGTTTCCACTGCGGCTGTAATAGCCATGAGCCACGAGCCACCGTTGACCCAAGGGTGTAATTAGGAACCACTGAGGTATAATATCAATATATTGGCTGATGTACACACCTGTGCACCAATTATTTGGCTATGTGGTACTAAGTATGGTCAACTAGACGCTTGGGTAAAGGCATTAATATCCTTAATATCGTATCAGTAAGAGTAGTTTTAGTAGTTCAAGTGATCCCTTTGTACATGTGGTTTACTGTACCTATGTGTTGTATCAGATGAATTGCTGGTCTTGTGGTCGCAAGTACGTCTTCTGAGAGTGAAGCCTCTTAATGATGACGCGACGCAATTCAAATTGCGTCGATAGGCAATATCACGCACGTATTTTCTTAGTAAAATTCAAATGCGTATCGGTCGAAATGCATCGCATTGTGTCCATGTGAACGTACTTGCAATTTCGTAGTAAAATCGTTTATCGGTGTGATATAAAAAGCGGCAAGAAAGAAATATTTCTTATGCGGTTTTTTTCAATAGCAGCTCGAATCTGGCTTCGTGGCCTCTTAATAACAAAAGGCTCGCTTCTTATTGCGAAATGCGAGTGTTACAATTCTGCTTACACCTTCGGACATTTACAGGATTGATATTCTGTTGTGCTGTATGTTAAATGTATGTCTAGTCACGCCTGTGTGCAGGGCCGAATCTAGAGGGGGGTGAGCTGGGGTGAAATGCCCAGAGCGGCATAAATGACGGGCGGCCAAACAGAACTAACAGCCCTTTTAATTTCATCAGAAAACCTAAACTATTCCTGGTGTAGGTATTACTCAAATTTTTAAGCTCGCTTCGCTGGCGAAAGTTACTTGTTGTAAAGCCAACGATAAATAACTTAACATTCATCATGTTGCGAAAATTCTTATGTGAAATTTAGCTGACTTTGAGCTCCATTCGTTTTCACTTTCTTTCTTTTAAAAAAATCGGCTTTATCACATCCAACACATAAAACCTATTTTTTTTTAAAAAGTTTATGTTACGGGCTCTGCCTGTGTGAGGGGCCTACAGAAAGCTCGCGCCTATTTATTCAAAAATGCTCTTACCTAAAAAAATATTTTATATGGTTAGTCCAACAAGGAAACGAAAAACGCAAATCAAATCAACCCCGTCCATTATTAAATCGTCTTTTCTCCGTAAATTCTCTCAAGTACAAAGGGCATCTCCTAATACCGGCCACTGATACATCATGCTTCCCTATATCCTCTTTTAATGATCAGCTCCCAAGACTTATCCGTTAAGATATGTGTGCCCCATTCAAATTGTTACCTTAGTCTTCAATCTTAAGGTTTCAAATTGTGTGTCAGTAGATTATTGTTTGGTTTACAGTATTAAGGGTAGTACCCAATAGGTTTGACAGATGACGGTTCCAGATAAGGATTGGGCGGACTATATCGACTCAAGTAAACCGGTTGAGTAGCCATTTTTGGTGGAAACGACAGTTTCGTCGATTGCAGTACTTACTTTATAATAGTTTTGCTGATTTAAGCACAACATAATCATAAACCAGGCCTAAGTACTCAAATATGCCTCGATGGGATAGGCAATAGGGTTGTTACGCTATGAGGCCCATTTTAATAGGGGACAAAGCTATAGCCATGAACTGATCATAAACAAACACAATGTCTAGGATGCTGGTGTATTGGCAGCACTTTGCTAAAGTTTAGATAAAGATAGGCTACTTATGATAATCCAATCGGATGGTCAGACGCACACATGGTTGAAAACCAAACTGCATGATGCTCTCTACGACGCAAAAAACAGTAGCATATTCAGCCTATAATGTTCTCATTGCTGGGACACAAGCCTCCTATGAGAGGGGATGGGCCATAATCCACCACGCAGTCCCAGTGCGGTTTGGTAGATGTCACATGTCTTCGAATTTTTAGTTCTAGTATATGCCGTTTTCTCATGATGTTTTCCTTCACCGTTTTGAGATGCACTGAATTACACAAAGTAATGAGCCCACGACCAACGACTCGTAAGTTGGGACCACAGGACCACCACTGCTCTAAAGACATACACAGATGGCGCAAATGGCTGAAGGAAAAGTTGTTTCTATTACACGGTGCGAGGAGGGAGGATTTATGAAAATGATAGAACTGAGCAAGAACGTACAGCTCTTGAAGCCAAGCAAAAAGTAACCTCCCACTATTAAATAAGAAAGTCTGAATGTTGCTTGTGAATCAATAACATCTCAACTGTTGATTGGATTTGGACCAACTTTGACACTAGGTTAGACTATGACCTAGGTTAGGACATGTGAGACATCTATTGGGTTAATTTCAGACTATCCAGCATGATAAACCGGAAAAAAGTGGAAAAAGCTAGTAGGTATAAAATAATATCAAAAACCGACTTCTAAATAAAACACTACAAAGTGCAAAATAACTTCATTTTCGGCAGTCGGTCGCACTTTGTTTTATACTGAATGCTCTCGCCTTTTCTGGGTTAACAAGTAGGTTCTAAACTTCTGATCTTAACAATCTAAAACACGTCGTGTCAACCAACCCTTGGTTCTAAAGGAACACGAAGAAATCGTCGACCACCGGTCGAGGCAATTCACCGGAGCGTTTTCCTTCGAAATCGAAAACATTGCTGTTTCTACCCCTATAGAGGCAGAGGGGTAAGTACCTCGATTTTCTCAAGTTTTCAGTCCGTTTCAGTTTTCTTTTTCAAGTTAATTTTCTACTCCGATAGTGTTTGGTTCGCACCTGATTCTATTAGGAATGGTGTTCTTAGTGTTATGTGAAGCAAACCATTAAGACTGTTATAGATTTTAGCATGCAATGACGAGACGGCCTAGATATGTTTGGAGCTACAAACGCCTCTAAACACTCATTAAAATTAAAATATTCTAAGTCTAAGCTCTTTTTTGTGGTAGCAAGTGAACCGTAAATTTCTCGCTAACAAGCTAATTAAAGTTTTGGAAGCCATTCACGGTTGATGAAATTCCCAAGAATTCGCACGAACACATACAAGTGCTCTCCCTATTCTTTGAACTTTATATGATAACTTGATCCTTTCAGGCAATTTGCAACGGCTGTTCATCATGAATTATACTTCCATCGATAACAATAATCTGGAACAGAATCCAAATAATTAGTCAAGACTCCGAAAAACAAAATCCTTACAATATGAGGCGTGTTCTAGAGAACTCTGCCGCCTTTGAAACCCTTGGGCCTAGAGAAAGTGACATTTTGCCAGCAACAAAAATGTTTGAGATACTGAAAATTCACGCATATAATTTGAACTTTTTACAATCGTTATCGCGACATACAACCTAACTGCTAAATTTGAACAAACTTCAAGGCTCCTGACCAATTAGACTATCGGCTTAATGCTCGCTGAATCTGCCAAGATAACTCACTTACAATTTCACGAGCATGATGCGTACAAATCTTTCCAAAAAACATTATTCTTTACATCGATACTAATATAGGCCAGTAACACAATGCAGGGGTCAGCCATTGTGGTGTAAAGGCACGTTACATAGCAAAACGTGACGAGGCAACACTTGCTTGTTACCGCCATGTTATGTTGTCATGTGCTTATCATGTTAACAGCGTTTTTTGGGAATTTGAATTCTGCAGAGATTTTTTTACAGGGCCTGGATGGGAGAGATTGGAAGCGTCGACATGTATAAGCTTAATCTGCTTATAGCTGTTTCCCAAAATAAAAATAAACAATCAAAATCAAATAGTTTATTTCAATTAAACTTACCTTTAAAATAGTATATTCAACTAGATGCTGGCTGGATGATGCACGTGGCTAAATACCTAAGCATGGGTTTTCAATGGATGCTGGGCCCTATCAATCTGCCTAGCGTTTTCCAACTATAGGAACTTGTGGCTACATACCTAAGCACGGGTTTTCAACTGGATGCTGGCCCCTATCAATCTACCTAGCTTTTTCCAACTATAGGAACTCGTGGCTACATACCTAAGCACGTGTCTTCAACTGGTTGCTGGCCCCTATCAATCTGCCTAGCTTTTCCCAACTATAAGAATTCGTGGCTTAATACCTAAGCACGGGTTTTAACTGGATGCTGGCCCCTATCAAACTTCCTAGCTTTTTCCACCTATGTCCAATTTCGTCTAACTTGATGGAGCTCAATATCAGAATACCTCATTGAGCTAGGAAAAACATAGAGGCGCCGTGATGTTCTATACATACATTAGCTTATACAAATATGAATTAAATACGATACAGAATGTGAAACATCGTTTTGTTTCATTCTTTCTTATGTAAAAATCAAATCAAATCAAATCAATCATTTATTTGTCTGAATATGGTACATTATGGTCTTAAGATTACTAAATGGTATCATCACATTCTGCCAAGTGTGGCGTGCAAATATAGGTACATACATTATAGGATATAGATTATTAGGCTATTATTAACATTATTAATTGCGTAATTACGAAAAAAAAATACACAATACAGTTCAACACATTAAACTTAAAGTAACATCGCAAACACACACAATTCGTTTAGGATTTCGAGGTATCATTTAACGCCAGAGTATCGACGAGTAAGATGTCAAATTATAACATCTAGCAATTAAATTAAAAATGTCAAAATATAAAATATCAAAATTCAGTTAAGATGTCAAAGTATCATTAAATTAATTATTACAATTCAATTAGGATGTCCAAGTATAAAAGATTAAAATTAATTTAATTCAATTAGGATGTCCAGGTATAAAAGATTAAAATTAAATTAACGATGGCAAAGTATAAAAGGTTAAAATTCAATTAGCATGTCAATGTATCATTCAAATAGTCATTTATATTATAATAGCATTTATTACATAGCAGGTCGTTAAGTTTCTTTTTAAATCCATTTAAATGTAAGTCTTTTATTGATTTTGGAATTTTATTATAGACTTGCGGGGCCATACAGAATATGCTTTTCCACATTAGGGCTGTTTTGGCTCTTCGTCCGCGTAAAATATCATTCCGCCTGTTACGTTTAACAGTGTCTGATAGATGGGGAAACAAGTGTGCATTTAACTTAACAAATAAGGCAGTTTCATAAATATACAGAGCCGGCAGTGTCAGAATCTTGTATTTTTTGAAATATGGAACACAACTGTCAGTCATTTGAAGTCCAAACATGGCTCTGATAGATCGCTTTTGCGCTTTAAAAGCGGTTTCTCTATTTGTGGAATTACCCCAGAAAATAATACCATATCTTAATACAGATGCCACAAGACCATGATATGCTGTGAGTAGTGCATCAGTGTTTACAGTTGGGGCAAGTTTATACAGGGCATAGGATGAACTACTAATTTTCTTACATAGCGCCTCAATGTGATCCTTCCAATTGAGCTGCCTATCAATAATCAAACCTAGAAATTTTGCACTGTCTACGTCATGAATTTTGCTATTTTGGTATTGTACTTCAATTTTAGCGCTGGGTTTTCTATGGCCAAAGTGCATTATTTGGGTTTTTCCAAGATTTATTCTTAAATTATTATTATTAAGCCAAGAGATTAATGAATTGACCGCGTTATTGACATCAAGTTCATACGATTCAGTTTTATTACAAGGTATTGTTACCGTACTATCGTCAGCAAAGAGTGTTATTGGAAAGTCTATGGCTTTGGGCAGGTCATTAATATAAATCAAGAACAGTAAGGGACCCAATACACTGCCCTGTGGTACTCCAAAATATACCGTGCGTTCTTTGGACAGGTATGTAACTTCTTCTTTAGTCTTAAAATTTAACTCTGATATAGCAGTAAACTGTTTTCTATTAGAAAGGTAAGTGCATAATAAGTCCAGAATGTTACCTCTTATACCATAGGAGTCAAGTTTGTTTCTTAGAATAGTGTGGTCAACACAGTCAAAAGCTTGCGTCATGTCACAATACACAGCACAAACAGGTGTTTTATTATCAATATTAGTCATAATTTTATTTAAAAAGTCATAAATAGCCATATTAATTGTCATATTCTTCCGGAAACCTTTTTGCTCGTTACAGAGAATCATATGTTTTTCTAAGTATGCGTATAGCTCGTTATAGATATATTTCTCATAAATTTTGGAAAAAATTGGCAAAAGTGCAATAGGTCTATAGTTTTGCATTAGCTGCTTATTACCTTTTTTAAATATAGGTTTAACTATGGAGACCTTAAGACGGTCAGGAAAAACACCCTGGCTGATACACAGGTTAAGAATATGACTCAAGTGTTTAGAAATTAAATCGGCTACATATTTTATGATCTTAGTTGAAATTTCATCATTGCCTACGCTATTAGTATTTTTGAGACCTTTTATAATGTTAAATAGTTGTATTGGTTGACATGGAGCCATGAACATTGATTTTTGTTTATTTAATATATAAGCACTCGATCTTTTACCTGATCTTGGTATTGGTATAATTTTTTCTACGAAGTAGTCGTTAAACTTCTCAGCAATTAATTGAGGATTATTGATTGTTTCATTTTCAATTTGAATTGTATTTATTGAGTCATTAGGTAAACTTAACTTAGGGTTTTTTATTATATTCCACGTCATTTTGCTTTTATTGTCAGAAGTTTTAATATTGTAGTCATTTTGAGATCGTTTAGTTAGTTTAATTATTTTTTTTAATAACTTTGAATAATTTGAATATTTTATTTTATTTATTTGAGTAGGTTTAAGTCTAGAAATCCATAATAATTTCCTTTTTTTAAAGCTACATATTTTAAGTCCTCGCGATATCCATTTTGGTTTTTTGCTTGTTGGTATTTTAATACGTCTACGGGGAAAGCATAGGTCATAAAATAATTTAAATTGTTCAATAAATGAGTTAAATGCATCATTTGGATCGTCATTTTGATAGATTTCAGAGAACGTTAGTTTCTCAAGGCAGGTTCTAAATTTTTTCATATTCTCTGGGCCTAAATCCCGTTGCGATTTATACCAATATTTCAAAACACAGTTAATAGGTACGGGGCACTTCAGTAATTGCGCAGTGTGATCCGATAGGGCGAATTCTAACACTTCCGTTCTGCACTTTTTCTCGAAATTATGGGCAAAATTATCAATACAGGTTTGGCTTTGCAACCTGGTTGGTTTTTCTATTGCTAATTTCATGTTAAAACTTTCTAAGAGACATCTTAGTTCGAAATTAATTTTATTTTTTTTCAATACATCTATATTTATATCCCCTGCTACAATAATATTCCTATAATTTCTTCTTGCCAGTAATGTTAATAATTGCTCTAGTTTGCTAAAAAATACATTCAAATTCCCTGTCTTTGGTACTCTATAAATACATATTATTACAATTTTATAACTTGTCAGTTCAATTGCACAGCATTCTACTACATTAGACAATGAAAGTTCTGAAACCTCTGGTAATTCCCTCCATAAATGACCAGACCGGACCAGAATACAAGATCCGCCTCGTTTGCTATTTTGTCTGCTGTAACATGCAGCCAACTTATAATTAGGCACTACAAGGCGGTCTTCATGACCTGACATCATAAAATGCTCCGTTACGCATAGTACATCAACGGACAGGTCTTTTTCTGACAATTCATTAAGGCATATTGAGAGGGTGTCTACTTTGTTAAGCAGTCCTGCTATATTTTGGTGTAGTAATCGTATTTGACAAAAGAGACAACAATATGTCAGTTGTTGCTCATTATGGCAACATTTTGTTACGACGTAGTGACGAGTTGTAGGTACGTGCCATATTCGCCATATTATGTGCCGAATTTTGTGGTTGTGTTCGTGGTAGTCCTGCTGTCAAATGGTTGTTTACTGTTTGTATTATTAATGTGTGTGTGTTCCGTGATTGACACAACCATAGCATCGGCAGCCATTTTAAGTGTCATTTTAAGGTTTAGGTAGTAAAAAACGTTTTTTCGTAGGTATTTCAAGTCCATAATATTTAATATGTCTATGGAATACCTAGACTACTATTTTTGAAAAAGTACTTTAAATTGTTGATTTCCTAATACAAAACCACAAAAATAAAATATTTCGGAAAAATAAACACGCTTTCTTACCATACAAATACAATAAAATTTAAACCTTTTTTATTCACGCAAAAACGCTGTCTACCATTTTGTTGACGTAATACAGGCATGTACACAAAACAGTCGTGATGAACGGCACTCATTCATCATTACCCACTATTCGTATTTGGTGATTTTAGGAGAAATAATGAATTACAATCGAACTGCTTTTGTATTATTTATAATAAATAAATACCTACTCGAAAACTATGGTTGATAGCTGTTTAGGTAGGTACCCCTTAACTGCGGCGCGACGCCGCTCTAGTACTTTGTGTCTTAACGGTTGAAAAACCTGCATCAGAAGTGAAACAATAGAAAATCAATTGTTCTCTTATTACGACCGTTGAGCTCATAATATACTCTGTGCTGCTAAGACTGAACTGACAGATGATGACTATTATTTTTTGCCTATAAGACGTCACGTCATGGCGGCTTGTGTTTTAGATCACGTGATTTGTAGATAAAAAATATCGATTTTTAATTTTAATATATTAAAACAATAATGTGGTTTTATCAATGATGTTATATATATACTGAGGTAGATATGTTTTACCGACGTCTGCACGGCAACACAAACACAAGCTGACCAGCTTGAGTGAACTCAGTCCGTCCTGCGTCTGACCGCGACGTACGTTTGAACGGTATGTTTTCTCTTTCTGACAACGGCGTCCTATTTATATCTCCGTGATCTCATAACCTACTCAGTGATAAGTTCCAAGTGCCATAGATCCTATGTAGGCAGCTTATGTAAAATATCGCCATGTTTTCATTTTTTTATAATGAGTATGACGTCTCTATTGATAGAATCTCATTGGGTTTTATGACTTACATGGAGTGACTGTCTATGTGACTTCTACAAACGAGTAAGTGGTTAACACGATACCCCTTGTGAGGAGTCACGTCAGGTTTCTGACCACCCGTAATGCCTGCTTTCCGAGGACCGAGGCATGTAATGAATGGACCGACCTCGGCAAATTTTACTTAACCTTTAATTTAGCTACGAGCTCGTTCTCATGTATAGGTAAAAGTAGCAAAACAACTTCTACTTCTCAGCGTGTCAATGACAATCTAAATCTTACTTCTTAATAATATTTTAAATGTGAAAGTTTGGATGGATGTGTGTGTGGATGAATGTTTGTTACTCAATCACGCTAGAAGGGCTGAACAGTTGAATGTTACAGACTCTATAAATTTGGCAGACATTGATTATAGTCTGGAATAGCACATAGGCTACTTTTCGTACCGGTATAATGTTCCCTTGGGATAAGAAAAAACTTTTCACGCGGGCGAAGCCGCTGGCGGAAGCTAATAGAGTAAATAGTCTGCCCGGAATTTGAGTACGGGTGTGGCACCATCAGCAGCTTTCATTAGTCCCTGTAACGTGCAGTCACAACACACAACTGATTATTTTGTTACGAGATTCAAGACTGTTGAATCGATTCTACGGGGTTCTCCAAGCTTCATTACTTCGGAGCTTTTCGGGTTTTCAGAAGTTATAGTGGTGGGAAAGAGTATAGCGCGCTCGTACCCTAAATAAGTCAAACTCTCGAAATTTAAGTTATCTTTAGTCGTAATAATAATGGTGAACGGTAGCGTTCTAACAATATCCTATATTTCATTTTTTTTACTTTGAAATAAAAAACCCTTTGAGCGATGCATCGCATCAGCAGACACTAAACTGTCAACATCTGATAAAGATGGATTATTTTAGCCGACAAAATGGTTGCCAAAAACCTAAACAAACAACCGCATTCGAATTCCAACCCTAATCTGAAGAGGGTACAGTTCAGTTTTGAATAGGAATGGTTTTTCAGGATAATAAATCCACAGGTGCTTTTCATGCTTCATGCAAGCCCTCAGATAGATTAGTTTTGGTATAAAAAATATGTAAAAACCACTCTGAATGTATGAGAGCAAGATTGATTAAGTCACCATTGTGGGTTTCAGGGAAATTTTATTTTCAGGATAATTGAATCAGGCCTGTGTTTCCTGAAAGGGGTTGACAGGGATGTATGGTATACCCACTTTAAGTTAGTTTTTTATAAATCCAAAAAATGTCGAGTCTAATAGAAGGAAGGCTGCGGAATTACGCTGGATGCGAGACACACAGGACCGGTCGAGGCGGTGACACTTGAGCCCACGTTCAGCATTGGACTGCAGTTTTGCGCCTGATATGATAATGGTGATGATGTCAAGTCTTTTGTTTTTAACTTCTAAAGCAAATAACACTAATGCCAATCACGACTATACGCAAAGCAGGCACGTTTGCAATGACGAGTTTTCTGTAGTCCTTAACAACTATGTCCAAGATAATGGACAGCAAAATATCCTACATTTGCTGTTAGAGGTTGGCTTCCTCTTAGGGGAAGGAACAGTGCTCTTCCTTCCATACTGCTCTTCCCACATGGACATCTTCCCAAGGATTATTAATGAATTCCAAATTAGGATAATTCCGTAGGATGCCTGAAAGTGACTGTCAATCAATTCTAGTTAGACTTTCTGACTTATGCCTAACCGTGAAGACCTCGTAGAGACCGTAAAACCGTATTCTTATATAAAGTAAACCTGCGTTAAGGAAATTTGTCCATAACCCCGTAAAAAGCGCAGCTAATCTCACAGATCGATCAACCCCAATGCTGTTATTTAAGACATCAGTTAAATCAAACTCTCCAATAATTATGACCCATAACCCCCCAGCAATAAACACACTCGCACACAGCAATATACCAAACCAAGTGAGCCATATAACTGCCAATGACATTCCACTGATGCTTCTGACAGTTGCTTGACATAATTTAAAGTTACACGTCCGCGTCTGTTCCGAATGGCCTCTCACATCCACTTAGCTATGCTACAATGGACATTGCACGTAATTATTGGTTTAAATTTTATAGTATCATTAGGCTGGTTTTCTGGTACAGATGTGCGAGGCTGCGCAAGTATACATAGCGAAGCTGTGAAATTATGCGGGTGTTTCCACCATTACTGTGCAAGTAGCTCGCGCATTGCGAGGATGCGTAACGATACGGTGAAACGGTATGTAGTTGAGTGGTGGGAGTACGCGTAGCAGACTCTGTACAGCTATGCACTGAGAAACACATTTCTCGTTCGCTTCGTTCCTATTCATTCCTCGCCTGCATTTCACCTTTGGTATGATTTTCTACCAGACATATACGAAGTAGCTAGGGGGTGAGCGAGGGAAAAATACACAAGATCCTTTGATTTTCCAAGCGTTGTTGAACACAGCTCTAGTGGCAAAGAGCTTACAGGTCTAGGTACTAGTAAGTATGTGTTCATATAAAAAATTGAAAGGTGGGTGTGAAAAATGCGTGCAAGATATGTGTGCGATGTGCGAGAGCCCTGTGCAAGGAAGTGAGCGAAGATTTTGAGCGAGGGTTAATGTGTGTGAAAATGTGTGCCTCCACTCACCTCGCACAACTTAGCTACTAAACACCATTTCACAGCTTCGCTACATATCCTCATACCGCGTAGGCTCCTCGCACAGCTTTTGTGCCAATATACACGCATTTTCACAGCTTTGCTACACACCCTCGCACCGCTTAGCTACCTCGTACATCTCTGATGGCAAAGCATCATTAAGCAGCTCACATTCATATGCCATTGTTTGCTTGTATTTTGCAGTAATTATTGTGATTTAAACTTTCAGGCGAAGGCCACAAAAGGCTTTGTGGTAACAAAATTAATAGCTTTAAAAATATTGGGAAGTGAACAGCTTTTTAATTTGACTTAACGAATTTAATTGGTCAACATAGCATTGTTTTTTAAATTATCAGAATAAGAAGAATTGGATGACTAATGATGATGATATTGTACCTGTATTACCTACCTGGATATAACTTTCCAGGAAAAGGTTAAGTAAAAATCAGGATCGTTCACTAATAGTTCGCTGTCACAAATTTAAAAAAACTTAGCCAAAGACATAGGTTTCTATTACTCGAGTTTATAATAAGTTGCCTTAAGATGAATGGACTGTGTGAGTGATATGAAAGAAAAGGGAGTCAGTGATAGTGTGACAGGGGACATGACGGTATAGAAGAGGAAAACGTGTTGTACCGACCCCAAGTAACATGGGACAAGGGCAGGAAGATGATAATGATGATTATATGTTGACGTGATCAGTAACAACAATAAAATTAAATATGTGTTTTTCTCAAGGTTTTTGAAAAACTATTTTGGCCGCTTTATATAAAGATAACCGATTGTTTTTCCTCCTTTCCAACCTTGAGTCCCACAGACATAGAGGATAGCTACAGATATAGACAGCCAGTGACTTTCAAAAAGGAGGAAAGACTGCTGGCTGTGGCCTAGCTGCCAGTTGCCAATATAAGCCTTAAAGCAATCAAAGGTGAACTCAAATCCTAGCTATATTTAGCCCATCTAAAAATTCAACTACGCATTTGAATTTCGAACTAATGGAACGTTTGTTTCGACATTAGCTAGTGCTGTGCTGCAGTAAAATGCCGTCCATACTCAAACGTCCGGTAGCGTTACGATTATCCGGCTACCGTGCGACTGTCCGATAATGTGCGCTTAGCTTTAACTGTGCCGTAACGGTCTGTGAACTTAGTCCGGTGATGCGGGTCGCCCGGCCCACTGTGCCCGGTTAGATCATGCATAGAGAATGGAGTGAGCAATATCCTGACCAAAATTGATCGCTATGTAGAAGGAGACAAAGCGACTGTGTGGCCAATGCTATTCTGCAATGATATTCGGTGAATACCTCACCGTGAAAACTTAGGCTCCTATTCCAAGTCAGTTTGAAGGACCTCCACTCAAATCAGTTGCCATATCAACGGAACAAACCTTCGAGTAAATAACAAGCTATCGGTAATTTTTTTTTAATTTGTATAAGTGTAATTATTTTTTATTTATTTTTTTGTTGATAATCTTGCGCTTGACCACTATCTCACCTGATGGTAAGCGATGATGTGGTCAACGATGAAGCACGCTTGCCTAGAAGAAACCTATTCACTCTTGACTTGAAGACTCCCAGGTTGTACGTATCAGGAACTACAGTACTCCGGCAGGGAATTCCACTCCTTTGCTGTACGCATAATAAAAGTATTCCCAAAACTTTTGGTGCGTATGGGTGGAATGTCCACCATGTACCGATGACGCATCGCCGTACGTCTTGTAGTCCGATGATGGAACGGGCTAGGAGAAATTAGTTCATGCAATTCCAACGCACACTCCCCGAAATGTAACCGATAAAAAATCGACAGGCTGGCAACTCGGCGCGAATATTCGAGGTTCTGGAGCCCAGATTCGACCAGTACTTCATTGTCGATAAGCCTCTTGGCCCGTCTTTCGATCGACTGAAGTGAATTCAGATGGTACTCGGCAGATCCGTTCCAGAGATGAGTGCAGTACTCCATGCATGATCGAACTTGCGCTTGATACAAGTTGAGCAACTGTTCTGGCGTGAAGTACCTTTGCGAGGATCCCCGATTTTTTGGCTGCCAGCTGAGCTTTAGCCTCAATGAACGGACCAAAATTGAGCGTTGATGTCAACGTAATGCCAAGAACCTCAAGATGGTCAGTTAGCGGCACGGTCACACCTCGGAAAGAATTGGCTCCTTTTAGCGGAAAAAAGACACGCCTGTGGCTTAGCAGCATTGAACCTGACCAGATTGGCACCGCCCCATTCGGAGACTGCCTACAAGGACAGATTCAAGGGCCCATGGCTTCCCGGAGAGACTGGATTTGAGGTCCAGTAGCGCGCGCGCCGGATACGTATCTCTCAGCAACAGTGCTGTCGTCCGCGTACCCAAAGGTGCAAGGTTTTAGCAGATCATTTATGTGCAGCAAGAATAATGTTGCTGAGAGTACCGACCCCTGAGGGACCCTGGCCTTAATACCTAATTGGTCAGACGAGCGGCCATCAATAACCACTCGAATGGACCGGTCCCTCAGGAAGTCTGCAATCCAATTGCACAGACCACTGGGCAGACCGAATAAATAAGGCATTCATGCCAGACCCTATCAAAAGCCTTCGAGATGTCGAGGGAGACGGCAAGCGCTTACCCGTGCTTCTCGATGGCCTCACTCCAGATGTGAATGGCATACGCAAGAAGATCCCCAGGTGACCAATTATGGCGGAAGCCATATTGGCGGTCACTGAGGATGTCGTTTGCTTCTAGGTATGCCAGGAGCTTGGAGTTGAGCACTCGTTCCATACTCTTGCAGAGGATGGACGTTATTGATATGGGTCTGTAGTTGGCCAGGTCAGCCCGACTGCCCTTCTTGAGCACAGGCTGAACATTAGCTTGCTTCCAAGCATTCGGCACTTTTCCCGTCTCATACGAAAGGCGAAACAGGCGTGTCAGGATCGGAGAAAGTTCAGGCGCACAGGTTCTGATTACAATTGCCGGAATCCCGTCGGGGCCACTAGCTTTGTTCACGTCAAGGTTGCGTAGCACCCTACCAACGTCCTTTTAGTGGATGTGAATGTCCGACAGACTCGTCTCGCATCAATCAAGAGAAGGAGGGGGCCGCGCGTCACCAGAATCCAGACGTGAAGATTCCGCAAAAAGAGAGGCAAACAAGTTTGCTTTCTCCTCAGCGGAGTAGGCCAGTGACCCGTCGGGTTTCAGCACTAGTGGAAGTGAGGGACGGCAGAAGTTCGATTCCACCGACTTAGCCAGGGGCCAAATCGCTTTACTACCCGCTGGGTATGAAGCAAGTTTCGTCCCAATACGGCTTATGTGGTCAAACCGAAATCTTCGAATCACCTTCTTGCAGGACTTAGCTGCCCTATTGTAGGCTCTCTTCCACTGACCCACGTCGCTTGCTTTGCGCGTCCGAGCGTCGACCCATGCCAAGATTTAAGAAAGAAAGAAAGAAAACATTTATAGCCAACTGTAACAGAACATGAACAATCACAAATTAGCTCTTAAGCACAATAATAAATCAGTATGGCAAAAAAAGCGGGCTCAGCATATGCTGAGCAGTGTAAAGCATAGCTATTACGCTGGTCAACGCTGATTTACAGCCCGCCCCCGCCGCAGCGCGTTGGCGCACTTTCACTCGTCGCCAAACTATGGCCGGTCAACGCTAGACATTGCTACGTCAGAGAACGGAATGTAGTACTCCATTCCTCGACGCAACACATCCGACACGGCGTCTGCGCATGACGAAGGATCAGCCGAAGAGAAGCAAGTAGGCTGCCAAGGATAAGATGCGAAAAAAGAACGCATCCCATCGGGTGGGGAGTGGATGGATACAGACTTCACCAGACAATGGTCGGAACTACCCAAAGGTGAAGATACCGAAACCGAGTAGCGGTCTGGATCAGTTGTCAGCAGAAGGTCCAAACATCCGGCACCCTGTTGCCCCCTGGACCAGCTGGGTGAGATTTAACGCAAGCGCAAGTTTTCTCCTCTCTCGCCCAGCATGATCAGTGCCCTTCTGGTCGCCAACCAGCACGATGGCGCATTCCGGGATTTTTCGTCAGTTGTCGGGGCAGCCCTTTCGTGTGGGGCTGGCACACTACTTGGGTCCCCAACTACCTGCGGTTGGCCAGCGTGTCGGTGCAAGGGTGTCGACGCAAGTTGCATCCCACACCAAAGACCTACCCAACTTCCATGGCAGAAAGAAGAAGTTATATTTTTATCCTGTTAATATTTAAACTCTTCTGATTTTAATCCATTTTTTTTATTTTGACTCAAAAGTGGAATAAAATTTTTAACCGACTTCGCAAAAATGAGGAGGTTTTCAATTCGATAGTTTTTTTTTTTATTTGTGTTACCTCAGAACTTTTTATTGGGTGAACCGATTTTGATGATTCTTTTTTTAATCAAGCGCTGGTGCTGTCATATGGTCCCGTTTAATCAAGATCTGATGAAAAACTTCGGAGATATACATCAGAACTGTTCAATAAATGACGTCAAATCACTGGGGATAGCTGCAATCGCATGTCTGTTTATTGTTTACAACATTTCATAACATAACATCACACTGGTACGCTCTAAAGGGGTACGCAGGTGTGACAGTTCACCCTGGTAGACTCTCATTCCACCGGTTTTATTTATTTAAGTTTCATGTTATTGAGTTAATCTATTCTGGCTTCACTTTGGGCATTATTGGTACCTTGCCTATAGAACTGGTTCATAATGTACTACAACTAAAAAGTGAAAAATAAAAAACATTTTTACAAAAAGTACAACCGACTTCCAAAAAATATTTTTTTATAAATAATAAATTATTCCACTTATGGCACTTGTGAAAAATACCGATAGGTGCCGTAAGTGAAATACCTCAGGTGCCGTTAAAACGGGTGCCCAATGTGGAAAATGTCATCAATTTTGATTATTTAATCTAAATTTTCGATGTTCAAAAGTGCCGCTTAATGGCCTAATCGAAATAAAATAAAAATACTGTGACTTCACTTCAAGCTCCCTTCACATAAGTGTTCACGGTGAAAGTTTTACAAAGTAGACCAGCCTGAAAATTTCTACAAGCCCGTAACGTTACTCAAACAGAATTCTAGAAAAATACAGCTACTATCCTTATCGCTTTGTCTCTCATTCTATCCATACCCAGATAGGAAAGGCACAGTCCATTCTCTTTGTCTATGGTTAGAACAGAATTGTTGTTTAATCACATTTATGCTTAGCAGTAAAGGAAATGGTAATGGAATTCGGTGGATAATGTAATTTGATGAGGATTTGCGATGGAGGAGGAGGCTTTTGACGATAAACTTTACCTCGGTTGCAGACCAAGAGCTAAGTTCAGTTATTTCAGCTAAGTTCGCATAAATGAGATATTTTTACCCGACTGCCGAAGGAGGGTAATGTGTTTATCAGTCTATGTATGTATGTATGTAAGTATGTATGTATGTATGTATGTATGTAAGTATGTATGTATGTATGTATGTATGTATGTTTGTTCCTATGTGGCGTTCTAGAGACCAAACGCGTGGGCCGATTTTGATGGTTCTTACGTCAATCGATTCGTCTTAACCCCGCGAGTGTCACTGGCTACATGAAAATTGGAAAATAGGAAAATGGCAGTTCTTGGGCGCCATATTGTGGGGGCCCGAATTTTTTTTTTCTTCCAAACCTATCGTGTGGGGTATCAAAATACAGGATTTTAAGAGGTGATTTCAAAAATATATAACACTTATATGTTTAAATGTACCTAATTCGAAAAAAAATAACTATAAAGTTATAAATAAAAAAAGTTAATTAATAAAATCAAAAAACCCGACTGCTTGAAAAGCGAACTAAAAAGACGTAAACAAGGAGAAAATCATGCTGTGCAGTCGGAGGATACGTCTGGTTTTGGTCAGCCAGCTCGCGAAGATGTATCCTCCGACAGCACAGCATGATTTTCTCCTTGTTTACGTCTTTTTAGTTCGCTTTTCAAGCAGTCGGGTTTTTTGATTTTCTTAATTATTTTTTTTTACATACTTGTTGTGCTTTACACACTAATAAGAAAATTACGTCAGCTTTGAGAACTATGCTTCAACTAATTTAGTTTAGGTTCTTGGTCTGCAAATGGCCTATGTAAGATTCAGTAAGATAATAAATCGATTGGCAAAGCTTTTTTGCTGTAGGAAGGTAATAAAGTGGGGATGGCTCTGTATGTACGCTTTTGCGGTTACACAACAACTGGCTTTCATTGCTTGGTAGCTTAGATACAGGCCAACCTTGCCTACTCTTTCAGAAGTATCAAGGTGGTGTGATCCTCAAGGCAGTACTAGTGGTGTTAGATTTACCGCGGCCCTGGCTCAAGTAACTGAAGGAACACGGGTGGGTTTTAGTCAGTAAAAGTCTGACACGCCCTTCCGCTTCACCCAGAGCGGGCGAAGTCATTGGATGATCTCCCACACAAAAAAAAAAAAAGGTCTAGTGGTGTTCCTTCTCGAGGTTGCCACACCGTTATTGATCTAATTAATTAAGAATTAGACGAAACAAAAACCACCGGATGAATTAACACGTTGAACGCCATGGGGGACAACATATGAGCCTCACTTGTGTAGTAGAAAGGTCCAGGTTAAAAATGCATGTTTTTTGTGAAAATGAATGAAATCACATGAAAAACATCAAAGATAAGTAATTTCTGACTTTATTTTACCAAAATACTTCTGTCACTCAATAGTGGCCCTCCATGGCTTGCGTGGTAAATAAATCGCAAGTGGTGTCGGCCATCCTCGCTCAAGCTCGTGTCCTTTCGGCAGCGCCGGCCGTCGTAATTCCTAATTGAAACGTTTAGTGCGTATGGGTTGGATGTCTACAATGTACAGATGGCACATCGCCGTACGTTTTGAAGACCTAAGATGAAACGGGCTAGGCGGAATTAGGTTATGCAATTCCATCGTACAATCCCCGAAATTTAACCGATAAAAAATCGACAAGCTGGCAATTTGGCGTCGATGTTCAAGGGAGCTTTGACTCGACCAGTATCTCATTGCCGATGAGCTTTTTGGCCTACCTTTCAATCGACTCTAGTGCATCATGCTGGTATTTGGCAGATCCGTCCTAGAGATGAAAGCAGTACTCCATGCATGATCGAACTTACGCTTGATACAAGTTGAGCAGTTGTTCTGGCGTGAAGTACCGTCTCACCTTTGCAAGGACCCCCACCTTTTTGGCAGCCTTAATGTATGGGCTAAAATTGGGAGTCAACATACCGCCAAGAAGCTCAAAATGGTCCGTTTTCGACACGGTTACACTTTGGAAAGATGGAGCCGGGTGGAATTGACTCTTTTTAGTGGAAAAAGACACTCCTGGATTATGGCAGCATTAAAACTGACCAGATTGGCATCGCCTCATTCGGAGACTACCTTCAAACAGACAGATTGAAACACTCCACCATGGCCTCACGGAGACACCGCACCTGAGGCCCGCACGAGTAGCCTTTGCGTTGGATAATTAATTATCTCTCAGCAACAGTGCTGTCGTCTGCATACCCAAAGGTTTGGCAAGTTTTAGCAGATCTTTTATGTGCAGCAAGAATAATATTGTTGCTGAGAGTACTGACCCCTGATGGACCCCGGCATTCATATCCAATTGGTCCGACGAGCTGTACCAGCAAAAAATATCTATGATGTACGATTAATTTACAATTTAAGTACTTCATAAAACTGATGCACTATGGTTCCATAAACTGCCGAGAAGCAGAGAGCCATTCAGCTCGTCAGTGACAGTTGGAGATGCGCAAGTCCAGGTGGATCGATATATTAAATATCTTGATCTAACAATGGATGGTCGTTGGGACTTCGAAGAGCACTTCGAGCGCCTGGTCACCCGTGTTGAAAAGGCAGTGGATACGTTGCATAGATTGCTACCCAGCGGCGGAGCCACTGATATGACCCGTCACAGGAAAGGGAAGGGTCGTCTGGCGCCCATGTGCTGGTTTGGTTTCTGGGGTGCTCACGGCGTGCAGCGTGTTCTGTTGCACCCCAGAGGAGGGTCCGGTGACGGACAGCCGCGGCGGGTTCACGGATGAGTGAGAATTCACGGAGAGAGATGAAAATGCGACAGCGATGCATCGTCGACCATTTTCAACCGACTGCCCAAAAAGGAGGAGGTTCTATGATCGATTGTATAATAATCTTCTTGCCCTTGTCCCATATTACTTGGGGTCGGCGCTACATGTTTTCTTCTTCCATAACGTCCTGTCCCCCGTCACGCCATCACTGACTCCATTTTCTTTCATATCACTCCTCACACAGTCCATCCATCTTTTCTTTGGCCGTCCCCTCCCTCTCCATCCATCCACATTTATATTCATAACTCTTTTAGTAACATGCGTCTCATCCCTCCTCATCACATGACCATACCAGGACAAACTTTTCTGTCACGTGCGCCACGTTCAAACTTCCTCTAACATACTAATTTCTCACTTTATCCATTCTCGTCACTCAGTACATCCATCTCAGCATTCTCATCTCTGCTACATGCAATCTATTTTCATCCATCTTTTTCAGAGCCCAACATTCTGTTCCATATAGTACGACATACGTCTAATCACGGACTTGTAAATTTTCCCTTTTTAACTTGAGGGGCATTCGTGGATCGCAAGTTGTTCGAGTGACCTGTTGCCATTTCATCCATCCCGAGTTGATCCGGTGCGTTACGTCTCGGTCTACCTCGCCATCCCCTTGGACAAGCGACCCTAGGTACTGGAAGTCGGAGCACATCGGTATGGGTGTTCCAGCGAGAGCTATGGCACGGAACTGGAAATACCGCCAAAATCGCAGAACAAGTATTCGGTTTTAGTTATGCTCAATTTCAAGCCAACACTATCCAGTATGTGCCACCACACATCCAATCTGCTCTGGACCTCTATGCCACTCTCGGCATCCAGCACACTGTCATCGGCAAACAGCATACACCAGGGTCAGAGCGTCCATTATAATCAGAAAGAGGTAAGGACTGAAAGCCAGTAGTGCCAACACTGGCCGGACTTGGTACTCGGTACATCGCTCGGACCAACTGTACTTACTTCCCAGGCACACCTTTCTTCTTAAGGGCCCACCACAAAACCTCACGAGGCACCCGATCGTATGCCTTCTCGAGGTCAATGAACACCATGTGCAAGTTTTTATGTGCACCTCTGTATTTCTCGCACAACTGGCGGTTTGCGAAAATGGCATCCGTTGTACCCCGGTCCACGAACAGGTATAAAACCGAAATGGTTCTGCGATATTTCACTATCTTCTCTCAGCCGCCTTTCAATAACTTTCTCCCTTTCTATTCGACTGTATGTACTTCTTTTTGTGTAGGTACGTATGCTGACCGATTTCTCCGGCATTCATGTCACGGGTATAAATATCTCGAATAGTTAATCGACTATGAAGAAGCAAATATTTTTATTCCATTCCCTCTAAAAAGCTTATTTTATTCACTGAAAATAGTGAATAAAAAAAATTAATTAAAAAATCAAAATACCCGACTGCTTAAAAAGCGAACTAAAAATACGTAAACAAGAAGAAAATCATGCTGTGCAGTCGGAGGATACATATTCGCGAGCTGGCTGACCAAAACCAGATGTATCCTCCGACTGCACAGCATGATTTTCTTCTTGTTTACGTCTTTTTAGTTCGCTTTTTAAGCAGTCGGGTATTTTGATTTTTTAATTAATTTTTTTATTTATAACTTTTTAGTTAACATTTTTTTTGAATTAGGTAAATTTAAATATATAAGTGATTTATGTTTTTGAAATCACCTCTTGAAACCCTTTATTTTGATACCCCACACGATGGGTTTGGAAGAAAAAATAAAATTGTCCCCCCACAATATAGCGCCCAAAAGCCGCCATTGTCCTATTTTCCAATTTTAATGTAGCCTATGACACTCGCAAGGTTAAGACGAATCGATTGACGTATGAATCATCAAAATCGGCCAACGCGTTAGGTCTCTGGAACGCCACATAGGAACAAACATACATACATACATACATACATACATACATACATACTTACATACATACATACATAGACTGATAAACACATTACCCTCCTTCGGCAGTCGGGTAAAAAGCTTTTAATCACTGTTTTGGTGTTTGAATTTAGAACACACCATTGTATGATGAAGCCGGAAGGTAGGCACTGATACTCCAAAATAAAACAATGTATCCTAGTCGTGTTTGGGCTTATTGGAATTATCGTGCGATGTATTGTACTTTGGCAATAAATGATTTTCATGGTAATTTGAGGTAAAAAAACAAATATAAAAAATGCCAAAAATAATAGCTAGCGGTGTCGAAAAATAAAAACAACAGATAATAAAGATACAGACTTCGGAAAAGAAAATAATTTTTTGCTTTGTAGTGTTTTGCTTTGGATGTTGGTAATTTGTTAAAAGATAATTTTACCATAGCAATGTTCTACGGATGATGTTTTCGTAAATATATTTTTTTATAAAAAAAGTCTTGTCGTATTGATGCGTCGCGCCTGTCTGCGGGAGCCTTAATATAAGCTATTGCTAAAATTCCGTTAAAAACACCGTGTCTTATTTTTTTTAATCGATAGGCTCGCGTTTGACCACTATCTCGCCTGATGGTAAGCGATGATGTGGTCGACGGTGAAGCAACTTGCACTCTTGGCTTAAACACAAAATCAAAATTAGATTGACATAGGTTCAATTCCTATTTGTGAAAACTTGAAACCCAGATAAAGAGAAAGAGCTAAAATTATCGAAAACGATAACCACAGATATATCTGCAGGCTATCATCATACCAAAACGGAAAACATTAGGCATGTACCCCGAAGACTTATTGCAAAACCGTAAAACGCAAATGTGCACACCCCCAAAGGTACTTTATGAAATCCGTTATCGTATACGAACTGGGGGAATAACGATAAGTCAAAATTTATCAGCAAGCAACATCCACAGGGTTTTTTAAATTATTGCTGTAGAATTGATATGAACGGCTGCGATATATTTGAATCATTCGATTGATAGTGTAAATAACAGCTTCCGTTAATAAATACGAGCCTTTATTTTTATGAGTAGCCTTTGTTTCGTTAGTAGGTACGGCTTAATAATTAATTAATTAATGTTCATTACTGATATGGTTCACGTTTTCTCCAAATTAGGTTGCATTGCGTTGGTTGTTATTTATTTTCTTTTTCAATTTGGAATAACTACCTGTAATTTTTCTGTTTCGCATTGGAACGATTTCTGGTTAGTTTTTTAAGGTTCCGTACCCAAAGGGTAAAAACGGGACCCTATTACTAAGACTCCGCGGTCCATCTGTCTGTCTGTTTGTCTGTCACCAGGCTGTATCTCATGAACCGTGATAGCTAGACAGTTGAAATTTTCACAGATGATGTATTTCTGTTGCCGCTTTAACAACAAATACACAACACAATAACAGAATAAAATATATACAACAAACGTGATTTTTTGCCGTTTTTGGCGATAATGGTACGGAACCCTTCGTGCGCGAGTCCGACTCGCACTTGACCAGTTTTTATATTAATGTAATGCCATCAGAGGATATATTTATCCTGCGAATCGCTCCCTTCAGCAGGACCACCATATGCGCCGAAAAAGGGAGCATTCTACAGCTATTCTAAGTAGACAAATAATCGGTGTATATGTTATTCATTTCGTAAAAAAAAAGTAAATAAAAAAATCAAAAAACCCGACTGCTTGAAAAGCGAACTAAAAATGTTGGAGGATACATCTTCGCGAGCTGGCTGACCAAAACCAGACGTATCCTCCGACTGCACAGCATGATTTTCTCCTTGTTTACGTCTTTTTAGTTCGCTTTTCAAGCAGTCAGGTTTTTTGATTTTTTAATTTACTTTTTTTATTTATAACTTTTTAGTAATTTTTTTTTCGTATTAGGTACATTTAAACATATAAGTGTTATATATTTTTGAAATCACCTCTTAAAATCCTTTATTTTGATATCCTACACGATAGGTTAGGGAGAAAAAAAAAATTTGGGCCCCCACAATATGGCGCCCAAAAACCGCGATATTCCTATTTTCCAATTTTCATGTAGCCATGTAGGGTTAAGACGAATCGATTGACGTAAGAACCATCAAAATCGGCCCACGCGTTTGGTCTCTAGAACGCCACATAGGAACAAACATACATACATACATACTTACATACATACATACATACATACATACATACTTACATACATACATACATACTTACATAAATACATACATAGACTGATAAACACATTACCGTCCTTCGGCAGTCGGGTAAAAAGAACTGAAACATTTGTGTTTACCTACCGCGAGAAATCAACGATGATAACTTTCGCTCGCTCAGATTACATAAGTAATAGGTGCGAGTATGTATTTTTCAGTACCTCTACTGAAGTTAATTTTCTGACATATCTGTGGACTTTGGGTGTATTTTTAGTTTTATTGTTTTTGGTCACTATAACTTTCTTTTTTTTTTTGTAGATATAGGCTTGCGCTTGACCATTATCTCACCTGATGGTAAGTGATGATGTGGTCGAAGGTGTAGTACGCTTTCCTAGAAGTAACCTATTCACTCTTGACTTGAAAGACCCCGAGATTGTAGCCATCGGGAAACACAGATTACGGCAGGGAATTCCACTCCTTAGTTAGCTGTACGCATAATGAAAGTATTTCCAAAACGTTTAGTGCGTATGGGTGGGATGTCCACCATATTCCGATGGGGCATCGCCGTACGTGGCGGGATTAGATCATGCAATTCCATCGCACACTCCCCGAAATGCAACCGATAAAAAACCGTCAAGCTGCCAACCCGGCGACGATGATCAAGGCTCTGGACTGGCTCTTTTTCAATTCAATTCAATTCAATCATTTATTTCGGACCATGATCCATAATTTGTTAGTAAACACTTATGACTATGTTAGTAAATTTACATAATATGGAAGGCAATGTCAAACTAATATAAATAAATAAATAACAAATACATTATGAAATAAGCCAAATCAGTTCATATACCTATTTCCCGTTGCACTGGAGCCGCCACTGTGCAAGCGGGTCCAGTACCCCAGGAAAGGGCAGTCCGGTTTATCCGCAATAACCTTTAGGACACCTTTTACGCTCCCCCGCATCCTGTGCATCAGGGATGCTGACCTCTTCCGCATTATTGCCTGAAAACTATCAGTTTTTGCTTCTGCAAACATCCCCGATGCACTACAGAAACGTGGGAGCCCCAACAGTATCCTAAAAGCATTATTATACTGGACCCGGAGAACGTTGTAAGCCCTCTGCGTATGTCTAACCCACAGGCTGCACGTGTAGAAGGTCTGGCAATACGCCTTGAAAAGTGTAATTTTCACTTCCCTCGTACATCGCGCAAACCTGCGGGCCAGCATATTGCATCGGACTGACAACTCTTTGACTCAACCAGTGCCTCATTGCCAATGAGACTCTTGGCCCGTTTCTCGACTCCAGTGCATCAAGCTGATATGTGGCAGATCCGTCCTAGAGATGAGAACAGTACTCCATGCAAGATACAACTTGCGAACTTGCGCTTGATACAACTTAAGCAGCTGTTCTGGCGTGAAGTACCGTCTCACCTTCGCAAGGGTCCCGAACTTTTTGGCAGCCAGTTGAGCCTTTGCCTCAATGTATGGGCCAAAATTGAGTGTCGATGTCTACGTTACGCCAAGCAGCTCTAGATGGTCCGTTATCGGCACGGTTACACATCGGAAAGATGGTGCCGGGTGAAATTGGGTCTTTTTAGCGGAGAAAAGACACACCTGTGTTTTGGCGGAACTTGACCAGATTGGCATCGCCCAATTCGGAGACTCGTCCAAATCGTAGAGACAAGCCCTCAGGCCCAGTAGCTCGTGCGTTGGACAAGTATCTCTCAGCAATAGTGCTGTCGTCTGCATTCCCAAAGGTAGGTTTTAGCAGCTCATTTATGTGCAGCAAGAAAAATGTCACTGAGAGTGACCCCTGAGGGACCCCGGAAATAATATCCAATTGTTCCGATGAGCAGCCATCTATAACTACTTGAATGGACCTATCCCTCAGGAAGCCTGCAACCCAATCACCACCACCGGGCAGACCGAATAAAGGAAGCTTACCAATAAGGCTTTCACGCCAGACCCTATCAAAAGCCTTTGAGATGTCGAGGGAGACGGCAAGCGCTTCCCCGTGTCTCTCGATGGCCTCATTCCTTATGTGAATGGCATACGCTAGAAGATCCCCAGTAGACCGATTTTGGCGGTAGCCGCATAGGCGGTCACTAAGGATGTCGTTAGCTTCTAGGTATGCCAGGAGCTTGCTATTAAGCTCGCGTTAATACCCAAAGATGGTGATACCGATTCCGAGTAACGGTCTGGATCTGTTGTCAGCAGAAGGTCCAAGCAATTAGCCGTATGCGAATCAACATCCGGCACCCTCGTTGCCATGGGGACCAACTGAGTGAGAATTAACGCTAGCGCAAGCTTTCGCGTCTCGCGCCCAGCATGGTTAGTGAACTGAAACGGGAAGAGCCACTCCCGGTGGTGGGCATTAAAGTCCCCCAGTATCACTAGTTGGGCGGCAGGGTACCGTTGCTGAGGATCATCAACCGCCTCACTTAGGTCTCCGCATAAGCATAGATAATATTATCCAGACCTGTGTCCACCGGAGCCCAGAGCGCTGACAATCGAGAGTCTTCAAGGTTTCGGAGACGCTGATAACAGATGTCGTCACGAGCGCACATGCATACACCCGCGTGTGGCTTGAACTTGTGCTCCAGGGTAAACTCTGGGTAAGAAAGATACGCCACGTCTGAAGAACATCCGATCTGCGTTTCAGAAAGGGACAAAAGCGCTGGTTTATCAGTCTCTTAGATGATCGTGGACTGCATCAAGGTTTGCGTTCATCAGACCTCTGATATTACAGAGGTGCACCTTATGAGACAGTGAGTGCAGAAGGGTAGGAGAGGAGAAGGAAGTGAGATGAAGTGCCACGCACAGACACGCGCCGGCAGGACGTAATCATTGGGGGACTGGTCTGGAGACTGCGGGGATGCCCGAACTTCCCCGGAAATGTCCATCGGGCACTGTCTTCCGGTCGCCAACCAGCACGATGGCGCATTCTGGGCTTTTTTGACAGTTGGCGGGGCAGCCTTTCGTGTGTGGCAACTTGTTCCCCCAACTACCTGCGGTCGGCCAGCGGCGCACCGTGCCTCGGATCCCGTAACCCACCGCGATCAGTATCCCGATACGTCCATAACAGAAAAAACTTCTTTAGGAGTAGTAATCTTAATATATATATTTCTTGTGTGCGTGTGTATGTGACTGAACTCCTCCTAAACGACTGGACCGATTTTGATGAAATTTTTTGTGTGGGTTCGTGGAGATTCGAGAATGGTTTAGATTTACAATTGAAAAAAAAAAAAAAATGGAAAATGTTTTTTCAATTAATTTCTTATTTATAAGGAGTTGTTGATTTTCCGGCGGACGGCGCTATCATCGCATTCAATATTATTCTATTTCAATTTTAGTTTGTCCCGACAGATGGTGCTACGATTAATTTGAAAAAAAAATTGTTATTCAATTCATGTGCTGATTAAAATATTAAATGTAATTATTTTTTAAAGAGTTTTGAAGTGTGTATAAATAATTTTGTGAATTCAGATGTTTTTTTAATTAATTTTTATCTATATATATAAAAGAAAGTCGTGTTAGTTACACTATTTATAACTCAAGAACGGCTGAACCGATTTGGCTGAAAATTGGTAGGGAGGTAGCTAAGAACCAGGAGAAGGACATAGGATATTTTTTATCCCGTTTAGGGTAGGGTAGGGTAGGGTAAGTAGGGTAGGGTAGGTAGGGTAGGGTAGGTAGGGTAGGGTAGGTAGGGTAGTGTTGTTAGGGTAGGTAGGGTAGGGTAGGTAGGGTAGGGTAGGTAGGGTAGGGTAGGGTAGGTAGGGTAGGGTAGGGTAGGGTAGGGTAGGTAGGGTAGGGTAGGTAGGGTAGGTAGGGTAGGGTAGGGTAGGTAGGGTAGGGTAGGTTGGGTAGGGTAGGGTAAGTAGGGTAGGGTAGGTAGGGTAGATGAATGTTTGGTGTTTTTATGGCAAAACAAAGTTTGCCGGGTCAGCTAGTTTTTGTATAAATTTGGGAAGAAATCACAGAGGTATTAATAGGGAAATCATGGAATTAAAATTTTACACTGTGACTACCGCCACCTTACCAATCACATCACACATCACATCATCAGCCTATTAATGTTCCCACTGCTGGGACACAGGCCTCCTCTCTGTGAGAGGGAATGGGCCGTAATTCACCACGCGGGCCCAGTGCGGGTTGGTGAATGTCACATGTCTTCGCATGGCTTCGTGTTTTCACCTTACCAATGGCATGGTATATCTCGTAAACTACTGAAGTAGTAATTTTGAATTTTGTGGGTTAATTTTATCTTGCGGGGTATTAATTTGGCTTGTGGTGTACAATAAAGTATATAATAAATAAATAATTTTCTTCAAATCTACATTCAAAGTCGTGGTCCTGCAGCCTAATTGCGTAAGTGAATTCTGCAAAGCAAACTAGTCGGAACCTTCCCAAAAACGACTTTACGTATTGCGTATTACACTCTGAAAAGGAAAGGTTACGCTCCTTTCCATTACCAATATTTTGACGTAGAATTGATTGTAAAAAATCAACGAGTGGAAGAATCGAGATAAAACTTCACTATTGGTATTGTGTAATGAAATTGTATGTCCTAATGATTTGGAAATAAATCATTCGAGTTTGATGAAACATCCTCCTTTGAGTTGAAGTTTATCTACTGCGTTAGTAGATGAACTTCAACTCAAAGGAGGATGTTTGTACTTTTTTCAAATTAGTTTTACAATACCGAAAAAGTTGAAAGAAATGATTCTAATTCTTTGAAGGAATCGACTTGTTTGCTTTGCAGGATTCACTTACGCAATTGCTGCTGCTGGTGAACGAGCGCGCGAAGGTTATCATTGTTGATTTCTCAGTAAATACAAATGTTTTAGTTCTTTTTTTACGAAATATGGGTACTTATTTATTAATTGTGACCTTCTTTATTGTATAAATTTTTGCCTACTGTGTATAGTTTTGTAAACATAATGAAAACTTAGAAACAGTGAAGTGACTAACACATAAGATGGATAACAGTCCCTGTAATCCAATCGGCCGAGTGCAAGCCTCCACCTCGCCAGCGCAAATTCCAGCCCAATCTGATTTCTCGATTGAAGTCGCATCCACGCCCGACATACAAAGATGGATGTCAACCATTGAGCAGCACTTAAATGAGGTTTGCTCTATTGCCTCGGATGGCAAACTAAACTCGGAACAGAAACTAAAAATTTCTAACTTGTGTCGTAAAATAGGATCTGGCACCTCACAGATGGCAGTCCTATACCAATCTCTGAAGCAGAAAGCAATTCTAGCACACGACATGATTGATGCCTTAAAAGAAAAGCGCAATTTGACTGAACACATCTCGAACCTGAAGCAGACAATTAAGGATTCTGGCACTGCGGGCAATGTTTCGTTAGCCGACATGGTGAAAAAGGGGTCTAATGATTTCGTTCGACCGAACAATTTAAGCTCTGTGGTCATTTATACTAGTGACAAACTCAAGTCCAGTGACGAAACTAAAGACATGGTAACAAAAATGGAGGTGTTATTATTAGCACAGAGACCAAGCATGACGCTGAAAAAATCAAGAACGCCGTCAAGCTTTCTACATCTGGACTAACCGCCGATGAGCCCAACAAGCGCAAACCAAGGATCGTGATTGTAGGAGTGCCGTCTTCCCTGTGTAAAACTGAAGTCTTCAGGTGCATTTACGAACAGAATATACCCGACAAGTTGCCAGAGATGTCCATAGAGTCCTTTTTGGCCTCTGTTAAATTAAGCCACAAATCTGGGAAGAAAGATGCAATGGCCTACACTAACCGTCAATTTGTTGCTGGCTAAGCACATTAGTCGTTAGCTGCAAAAATTAAGTGTTTGTTTAACTTTACAATTTTGCTTACCAATTACTTCCGAATCTTTACATGTGTAATCAAAGTGCAATTTTTTGCAATATAGGTAAATTAGACATTAAGTAATTATGACCTAGTAGTTTAGTTCTATGTTTATAGTTTTAAGTAAATTAAAATTAATTTTCAAAATTATACAATATCGCCACTATTTTTAGACTTCTTATTTTAAATATTGTTTAAATTCTGTTGTCCTACGATAAGCATATTTTTAGAGCTCCTACAGCCTGTGATACAGGATTACCTAGTACAGGCATCTTACATTATTATACCTACATTAGTTATCTAAGATTGAAACTGTGTTTTTACCTTTCTAATTTCTGAATAAAGATTTATTATTATTATTATTTATTTGTATACTTATAATAGCTGTATTATGCCCCCTTTTGCGGCGCGCATGGTAGTACTGCTAAAAGGAGCATGACTACCGCCGGACCACCTTCAAAGTTGATTTTCTTGAAGAAAAAGGTACCTAACAATTTTGTTGTTCGAGTACTAATTAGTACCAATTGAGTAGTAATTATCTACCAAATAAGGATGCGATTGGCGTTGGTGGTTCGGCGGAAGTCATGGCTAATTTCTCTTAAAATACAATCCTTAGGAATCTGAATTTTTGGTCACTATCATTTTTGTATAAATTTGGGAAGAAATCACATAGTTTTTAATAGGGAAATCTTGGAATGAAAATTTTCACCGTCACGGTGCAAAATTTTCATTCCAAGATTCGGTAAAACGCGTTTATTCGTCAATTGTTAGTCTAACAAACTGTCAAAAAATGAACTCTCCAACATATTTAACCATTTGACAGTAACAACTGAAAAAAATGGTGTTGTAACGAATTTTGCAACCATTGGTTAGCATATTTAACTATTGGTTAAAAAACTGGGCCATAAATTATGTACTCTTTTGCACTTGCACCCGGCAGTTTATAAAACTGCCGCACATAAATCAGCGCCATCTTTTGATGAACTGTAACACTCATTCGTGATCCCTTGTCTTGGCTTCTTCACATATATCGACAGATGTCGTAGTGTTACCAAAAAATTTAAATGGGCTGAAATTTATTGTTCAGGAGAACTTATGAAATGTTATAAGACATTAAACTGAAATAAAATTTAAAAAGAATACGAAATTACTTAAATAAAATGAAAAAAAAAACGATAAAACCGAAAACATTTTATAAACCGTGGCGTCGCGTACCTACATAAAAAAAGTTATACACAAACAACATGGTGGATCAGCTGTTTTCATTTTTCTTAAATCTGAATTTGTTTTCATAAAACGAAGCCTTGTTATGGTCTCATAGCCATGTGTGAATTAAAATGGGCTCAATCGCATCGGTGCTGCAATGGCATTGTCAGACGTGCGGCCAGATCAATCCAACAGAAAGTGTAAAGTGTTTAAAATGTGGTACAAAGCGAGTATCGAGTCATGACAGTGGAATATTTAAAGAAAATTGCAGAGATTCTTCGCCGGAATATACATCGCGAACTGGAAAAAGCGAAGGAACTACACCTGGCTCTGAAGCGATCGTCATACCGACTGAAAATAGCTTTAACAGGTGTGTTTTTTTTTTTGAACTATCGCCGTCTTTCAGTCTCTGTCAGTAAATTATCGATTTTTCGTGACCCGTATTTTAGGTTATATTTCTATTGTATTTCATTGTTGTGCGCAGTAGTAGCGAGTTCATTAACTAAATTAGATGTTACCGTGCAGTTTTGGGTATTTGTATGTCAGCAATTGTGATAAAAATGTGATTGTATGTGTTCGTTGTTCGCGATGTATATAGGTATGTATTGAAGGCCAGTTTTGAATAATGGATTGCTCATTTCGTTACAATCGTACCTTGGGGTAGTATTTTAACGTATTTTCTAATAGATTTTTAGTGAACAGCATCATTAGGAGTAGTGTTCTATGTAAGTATTGATGACAAAAATACATTTCCATAGTTTTGTATTGTTTGAAAAAAGCAATTTAAAAAAGTGTTTTCAAACTTCAATCCCGTAATTACATGACATCAGAACTCAACTCCACTCGATTCTCTTACTGGATTGTGTCAGGTTACCATTTTCTTATTCAAATCAATAGGAACCAAAGTAACCTTTGTTTGAATAGTCTTAACACAATACCTTATATTATTTCACCACCAAATATTTTGGCTTCCCATGTTTCAACTATGAAATTCAATTAGATAAAAAATCATTTATTTATTCACAGTGACAGTTGGATCACAATCATTATTGTGTGACCTTTGTGTTTGGTGTTTCTTTTTCATAATTGAAACCATGTTTCAAAGCATTGTTTGTGTCATGAACAAAGCTATCTAACTAGATTTTTCTGTGATCATGAAAATAGCGCAAATGACACCAGTGACACTGAAACTGGCCTCTCTGGCGGGGTGGCTCTCTCTCTCTTGGCCGGTCCCTCATGTCAGAGGATCATGGCCAGCATAAGAGTTGCATCTGGATCGGATGATCTGCCTCCACGGGTTTGAGGCCAGTGCGTCCCTTACAACCATGTTGAATTTGGAGGACAACGAATGGGTGGGGTGGCTCCAATAACTAATTTTCCTAATCACTGAAACTGACCACAGTCAACACTTCTAAATTGCAATCAAAGTGCTTGGTAGCATTATTCCACAATAATCTTGACACTATTGTTGTTGTTTGAGAGCAGTGGTGGCCCAGTGGTATTGGCCGCGACTTACAAGTTGTAGGTTGTGGGTTCGAGTCCAGGCAGGTGCTTTACTTTGTGTTGGTGTTTTGCTTTGTGCAGGTGTTTTGTTTGTGTCTTTGTGTGTATCATCGCTTACCATCAGGTGAGATAGTGGTCAAGCGCAAGCCTATAAAAGATAAAAAAAAAAAAAAAAATTCAATCATCATTAAATGTCATAATTAAAAGTTGGAATAGGTATAATAGTATGGATCCACTGTCCCCCTTATCAAAGTACATTCACAAAGGTAGTTTGGTATAGAGAGGAAACACAAGAGAATCAGTATTTCAATAATTTTCCATCTGGGAATTATGTCAGTGTGTTTGTATCACAAACAATTTTGTAATGATCAAAAGCAGTGTTAGATATTGTATGACCAAAGTTAATGAAAGGAAATGGCTAATTATCTATTTGATATGTGATATGTAGGGTAATTTATTCTGTAGCAATGTTGAAAGGACACTCCTATTATTGTGACTGTTACATGTAACTAACATACATGTGTTACATGTTGTATGTAACTTGCATCCAAGCTGCTTGCATTAAGTGGCACAATTGAGCGATAGATCACATTATACCTCAGTAGTCCAAAGTAATGCATCTTAGTTTAGTTAAACGGGCTGGTGTCCGCAACTCCACGTCTAAGCGCGTATTTTGCACACTGGTATGATAAAAGCTCATTCGATCCAACCCATCTCATTAAGAAAGGCCAGCATCGCCTTAGCGTCGCTTACTATCTCTGGTACCTGGGGGGTCACCGAAGTATTTTGCCCTGAATCCAGCGATTATTCGGCAGCTTAGGAGCAGGTGTGCTGCTGTCTCGTCCTTCTCTATGCATGCTCTGCAGTGGGCTATTCGTGACTCTTATGTAAAAAAGGTGCTTATTAAAGGTCCCGTGGCCAGTTGTAATGTATCTTGCATGCGAGCTAGTTGCAGATGGAAAAGGAGCCTTAGTTTGGAAGCCGTCTCCAACATAATTGATAAAAATGCTAAGCAGCGGATGATGAGTGTATTTTTGTGTTTGTTACAGCGGATGGTCGTGCGTGGGCTCCGCCCCGGAGGCGTCGCGCGCGTGGCGGTGCGCGTGCGGCCTGCGCAACGTGTCCGCCGCGTGGCGCTGCGCTGCCTGCGACGCGCTCGCGCCACATGCGCCTGTCTACAGGTAAACAACATCATCATCACCATCATTTCAGCCGAAAGACGTCGACGCACTGATCGGTCCTTTGCTTCTTGTATCCACCGACCTCTCGTCACCCATTCATAGTTGATGGAAGGCCTTCCAACGCAGTAAACAAGATAAAGTCGTAAAATACCGACATCTTCAGTGCAGAAGTCTCTGTGCTAGGGTCGGTTCCCCCCTTCCACCTTAAAGACGAGTTAATATTGGCTTGAACACTGACGGGTCAGCCAGAATTAACTCGGGTCGCTCGTTCCATCACAGACCTTTCCATCGTTTTCCAGGAGGTAAGATGTTGATGTTGCATGTGCGGTGTTGCGCAGATGTTTGCCTATTAAAAATACCTTTGATTTGCAAAATTATCTATACATACATTGTCTAAACTAGGCCAAATCTTGTCTAAAGATCATTAAATTGTTCTTTTGCAAGGTAAGGCCCCATGCAAATATAATCATAATCATCATAGTATTTATTTCACCAAAAACAACACAACAGATTACAGCAATCTTACTAAAGGTTAAAACTTTACAAAGGAGCATCTGTAGCCGAACTAATACGGATCCTGTATCTCGGCATACAGCGCCGTACCCTCGAGAATAGACAATAATGTGTAGCCCAAAATACATGCAAAAAGATACATCCAATCATGTTTACAATATATTCATAAAGATAAAACTAAAATTAAAGGTTAAGAATTATAAATCAATAACTAAAAATTATAGATGAAATGTCAAAAAAATTCAAATTAAATTAAAATAAATATGCAACAAAAAAGTATGGTTCATGAGTATTATAAATCCCTGGGTTGCTCCTACATTGCGTAACTATCTGTTGTTATTACACTGAGCAAAGCATGCTCATAAACAGCAATTATGTTAAAAGTAACAATTGTGAATGATAGCATGTGTGGGAAAATTGCCATAATTATAGAGCTTGATAATTGGACTGATGATAAGTATGATTACAATGGTTACTAACATATTTTGGCCCTTTACTACACGATTAAGGCTATAGAGGCCCATGAGGTGTATTGTAGGACTTAAATCGGTAACGATACACGTTTTCCTTAGTAAAGTAGTCTTACCACATTTTGTTTTAATATTCCAGGCTGTCTGATGATGAGGATCAAGCTTCAGGGATGACGGACAAAGAAAAGTCTGCTAAAGGTATGTCCTGAATACTAACTCGATTATCTTCAATCTTTATTATCCTACTTCTTGTTTCAATGTTATGCTTCTTCTTTCCAGACAACACTATGATAAGGTCCAACACTCTAGCAGTCCCATCATCGTATAAGCCCACAACGAGTTACTCTGATGGCCGACGTCTAAATCTAGACTTGCAGTCTCTCCGTCTGTCTCCCACACAGTTGGCGGACCACGCGCATGGCGTCACCAGGTCCCTGTCCCACGGCTCCGTCATCAACTCCCAGCAAAAGTGGTGGAAGGTCGACGAGACTGGTCGCGGGACCATTAACAGACCCACGAGTTTGATGGTATCTGAAAGATACGGCCAGGGAAACCCTCGCGAATCCTTTCTTAGGAGTCTGCATACGGTGACAAGGAGACCGAAAAAGTGTAATGAGAGTAAGTCTAATTGGGAGCTCAATTATGTCAAGGAGTATCAAAGGGAGCAAAGTCGGGGTCTGCATTTGAAGAAGTGGTCCTGTAGCAAGTGCACTCTAGAAAATTCCGGGATCAGGACTCATTGTGAAGCCTGTCTTTCACCTAGAGTGTCTCCTTTGGCGAGGATTCCTAACGCCAGAGGTCTGAGTGTTACCACTTTGGGAAGGCACGAAACGGCTGCGGGCAGAGGAGATGGGGCGACGTCACTACCTACGTCTGGTGGCGTCATGATCACTGTTCCTGATTGGCCGACGGGAAGTACAACTTTAGGAGCGTCCTTCCGAAGGTCTATAAGCGCGCAGAATTCCCCTGAAATCCGCCCGACGTACCGACGGTCTTTCTCGGAGCAGACAAATGCCGAACGCCCGGTCGGGAAGGTGATATCGAGTCGAAGAAGTCTGAACGACTATCAGAAGTCTTTAGCTAGTTACTGCAACAGCTTACCGAAGCCTGACGGGCGGAAAGATCCGAAGATTGACGAAAACAGCGTTGAGCTGATCGACAAAGAGTGTAGTTGGGATACGAACGCTGAAGGAGTGATATACGCACTGCCAAACAAAGGGAAATATAAGGACTTGAATCTCCAGTTACAAGTGAACAATAACGGGACCCGATATTCGTATGTTTCGGTTCAGGACACGAAAACAGTGATGAGTAATTCTCAGAATGAAGCTTTATACTCGAACGATATAAGTGACGGGGATTATGCTCGAATAGATGAGTTGTTAGGGGCTGAGAACTGCATGTCGCCTGTGAATGACGTAGCCTCGAATATAAGAACGTCTCATATAGGGCCTTCGAGAGAGACTAAAGTGTTTAATATGCTGCCGTCTGTGGGGAAAGTATCCCATAATCCGAGGGAGCAGAGTAAAGTGCCTTCGACGCAGCAACAACCCACGTAAGTCTTTCATATTATTATAAAGTAAGGAATTTATTAGGTCTGTCGGTGGACGAGCGATTGGCTGCTGCGCTGCGTGCCCCTGGGTCGATTCCCGCACATACATAATATTTTTATGGCCTACAGATAGTTGCTTGGGTCTGGTTATTTGTGTACGGGAGTTTAAATGTTCACGATACAGGAGAAATTCAAGGCTGGGGCAACGTTAAAAAAATATGCTGTATGCTTGCAAGTTCGTCTAGAGAATTTCCCCTTTTAGCCATTCTATTGCTTGCTCAAAAATCAAATCAAAATCAAAATATTTTTATTTCAACGAAACCTTAAATAGCTACTTTTGAATTTTCAAACAAAATATGAATCCAGTTGCACATTCGCAAGCGTCAGTAGGGAGAAAATGTGCAAGAAACTCCACACAGACACTCTTTTCCTTCAATTTTAGTTACAATTAATTGGTGGAAAAAGAGGGATGTTATAAGTTTCACGTGTGTTGCTGTGTATCTGTGTATATGTGTATCTGTGTGTCTGTCTGTGGCATCATAGCGCCTGAACGGATGAACCGATTTTTGCCGTTTGTGGTTCAGCCGTTCAAAAGTTATGGGAGTTTTACTGTTTGAATCAGGGCGTTTTCGCAAGATATCGTGTCATAGAACACGCAATTCAATAGATTGCCGATCGAAGCGTATCTACTATGTACTAGATAAATTATGTAGCACGACATAAAAATTTGTCGGGGGTTTTTTAAGTTTTGTTGTTGGAAAAATATGTATATGTGAGAACCAAGTAAAAAGACGTGCTCGTAAAAGCGTCTCGAGTAACTGGCACGACTCAGCTCAACCATCATGAAGGGAACCACATTCGGATTATTATCCAACACATGTGCCACCATCAGAGAGACATTAGAGAAAGCATGATATACTCAACTGCCAGGGTTTCCACAAGTCAACGAACGAAATATTAGATATATGTCGTTCATTTACTTGTGTATAAGATTGCTGTTACTCATGTAAAAGTACAAAGAAAACTAGAGCTTACGAGGTTTTGTATAGCCATGGTTTATTTCATGTCGTGCACTGATGAATGTAACATGCAATCCATTGAATTAATAGGTATAATCCTTGATTCACTTGTAGAGTCACGCATGTGACCTGATTTGTGAGTACACAAACTGACGTTCGTTTTCTATAGCGTATTTTTATCGACGCATCGACGGACGAGTCCGTAGCTAAATAATAACAACAAAAAATTACCGAGGTCGGTCCGTGGATGGGTGACCATCTTTATATGGCGAGTTTCTTCCGTGCCTCGGAAAGCACGTTAAGCCGTTGGTCCCGGCTGTCATTTGAATGTCTATGACAGTCGTTACTCGTAGTCAGAAGCCTGATATCTGACACCAGCCGAGCCAAGGGGTATCGAGTTACCCAGTTACTGGATTGTGGAGGATATCAGGTAGGCAGTAGCTCCATGTATAATACTGGTAATCAGCTAAATCCGATTAGACTGGAAGCCGACGCCAATATAGTTGAGAAAAGGCTAGGTAGATTGATTTATATTGACGCAGAATTATGATTTCAGAAAACGATATACCATCTTAATATTCCAGAGAAATTAGTTAGAATCTGGTTAGCAGGAAAAATCTCAGAACTGAATAGTTCAGAGATTTTATGAGTAATACTGATAAAATGTGTTTAAGTTCTTAAAACAACACAGCAAGTGTTGCCGGTTTATTTTTTCACATCTTCATAAGTAAATAGATAAGAAACTGGAGGGAAACGGCCTCCTTCTGTGAGACCGTGATGGTACAGAAGGAGGCCGCCGAGCGGGATCGTGAGAGAGCCGATCCCACTCGGAGAAGGAGGCGTCGGGGAGGCGACGCATAGATGCCTAAAATTACGAAACCCCACATCGCAGGCGCTCAGATTGGGGACTCTGTCCGCCCACCAAGTGACTGTGTGAAGGAAAGACGGTGGCACGTGCTGCCATGCACGGTGAGGTGAAGGGGAGGGCTCCCCAGGGATGTGCCCTAACAGTCGATGCACGGAGGGGTTCCGTTGTGGTCTTTTAAGAAGTCACGGGGCCTTCTACGTGCTGATGGTTGTTAACACCGGGGTGGTTTTAGTGACGTAAAAATCCCACACTCCCTGGTCTTTTTCCCAAAAGTCCAGGCGCCTTTTGAAGATTAACTATGAAGGTTAACCACCCATAACAAAAAAAGATAAATAGGTAGATAAGAAATAGAATATGCATATCCTCACTCAAATAAAAACGGCTAAACTCGCGAGTCGCAGCAATTGCGATAATTTAATGGAGAAGACGTTGAGGACAAAGTCTAAACTGAACACGACACCGTTTCGTCTCGTTCTTAAGTTTTATGGCAACGTCTGACCCAGAAGTTCGTATTTAGTATATAGGAAGTCGTTTTTAGGACAGTCTTTTAAAACTCATGGCCTTTAAGAACTGCTGATTCACGGACTGTTTTGAATAATTAAGTGAAATTGAAATAAATGAATGTAACGTCCATTGTGTGTACACACAGTCGCGAGAGCCGCATGTGGCAGTGCAGCGAGTGTTGGTTCGCCTACAACGCGTGGTGGGCGCGCGGCTGTGACGTGTGCCGCAGCGGCCGGCCGCCGCACGCCGCCGTGACGCTCGCCACCAGGGACGTTGTTGATGCCTTGACGCCTCATAACAGGTGAGCTATCATTTAATTCGATTGGAATTTCCCTTTCTGACGTACAGAAGAAATATTCGTTACTAAAGTGAGAAACGCTCTGCTAATGCCCGCATATGTATTTCGGCTTCTATGGGCTGTTTATATCTGAAACTCAAGTAAAAGATCATTCCAATGTATGTCCCTTACCGATCATACCGACTGTCTTAGTGACCTTTCTGTACCTGTACTTTTATTTATTCTGTGCTACTTCCATAGTTCAAACACAAAATATTCAGCGAGTCAATAGCTAAACAGGGACTTTCGGACAGAATGGAGTTTTCTAGAAGATCTGTGACTCTTATAATACCAACTCTGCGTTCGTAAATCACACTTTGTAATCTATTATTTTTTTCACAGTACACGTCCAACCATAACGACCTCAGAAGCATGCAGCAGTACTAAAGTGGAGTTAAACAGAGAGCCTAAGAAGTTGACTGTACCGATAGCGTCCTTGGACCACGACTTGAACAGCGACGAACTGCTGTTTGCTGTTGGTAAGTATTTTGATTCTGTTAATACCTTCCAAGTTTATCTTGGATGTGTGTAGGAAAACATTGTGAGAAAATTTAGTAGATATAAGTCTGAAATCGACAACCTGCCTTCAGCAAGCATAGTCATTTAAGCTCGTGCCTTCTCTGTATGTGAAGCATTAGGACAGTAAGAGGCTGCTACTAATATTATAGATAGTCCATAATATTAGTCTACTGAAGCATGTAGCAGTACTAAAGTGGAGTTGAACAGAGAACCTAAGAATTTGATTCTACCCATATCGTCATTGGACCACGACTTGAACTGCTGTTTGCTGTTGGTAAGTCCTTTTATAATAATACTAGCCGCATTGGTACTTTTTACAATATCTTTTAAATTTTAGCCTTTGAGTTATTCTAATGTTCTGTACCCTACCTACCCTACCTACCCTACCTACCCTACCTACCTTACCTACCCTACCTACCCTACCTACCCTACCTACCCTACCTACCCTACCTACCCTACCTACCCTACCCTACCTACTCTACCCTACCTACCCTACCCTACCTACCCTACCCTACCTACCCTACCCTACCTACCCTACCTACCCTACCCTACCTACCCTACCTACCCTACCCTACCTACCCTACCTACCCTACCCTACCTACCCTACCTACCCTACCTACCCTACCCTACCTACCCTACCCTACCTACCCTACCTACCCTACCCTACCTACCCTACCCTACCCTACCTACCCTACCCTAACTACCCTACCCTACCCTACCTACCCTAACTACCCTACCCTACCTACCCTACCTACCCTACCTTACCTACCCTACCCTACATACCCTACCCTACCTACCCTGCCCTACATACCCTACCCTACCCTACCCTACATAAGAACCTTCTCCTAACAATAACGAACACAACAAAAAAAGAATAAGCGAAATCGGTCAAGCCGTTTTCATGTTATGTCGTGACAACGGAAAACGGGTTTCATTTTTATATATATAGATAGTTAGATAGATATATTGGAATCAATTTTAAATGATCCATTCAAATAATCTTTGAAATGTTAATTAAGAGCCCAATATTCCTTATTGTTGTGTTAATTAAACAAGAACATACATTTGTTATGATCGTCTCTAGAAAATCTTAATATTTCACTAAACTCAATATCGAATCAAAGCTTATCACGCCATCTAGTGCAATCAATTTGAATCAAATTGCCTTTCTTCGCGTTGGGTGCCCGTGCCTATAATAGTGAACCCATATTTCGCCAGATACGTATAAGTGTTTTGTCACAAACCTGGTACAAATCCAGCCTCTGAGTTTCTATCTGCAGATCGAACCCAGGGTCTCATGCTTGGCAGTACAGCTACATGATCACTAGACCTTTATTAATAACAAGTTATATTTGTCCTATTGAGCCTTTTTACCCGACTGCCGAAGGATGGTAATGTGTTTATCAGTCTATGTATGTATGTACGTTTGTTCCTATGTGGCGTTCCAGAGACCAAACGCGTTGGCCGATTTTAACGATTCGTACGTCAATCGATTCGTCTTAATCTTGCGAGTGTCACTGGCTACATTAATATTGGAAAATAGAAAAACGGCGGCTCTTGGGTGCCATATTGTGGGGGCCCAATTTATTTTTTTCTTCCAATACCATCGTGTGGGGTATCAAAATAAAGGGATTTAAGAGGCGGTTTCCTAAAAATATATAATACTTATATGTTTAAATGTACCTAATCCGAAAAATATGTTAACTAAAAAGTGTTAAATAAAAAATTTATTCAAAAAATCAAAAAACCCGACTGCTTAAAAAGCTAACTAAAAAGACGTAAACAAGAAAAAAAACATGATGTGCAGTCGGAGGATACATCTGGTGTTGGTCAGCCAGCTCACGAATATGTATCCTCCGACTGCACAGCATGATTTTTTTCTTGTAGTTCGCTTTTTAAGCAGTCGGGTTTTATGATTTTTTAAATACAGAAAAAAAATGTAGTTTGTAAAGTAAAACCCTACCACGGTAAAGATATCTATCTTCATACAAACGCTCGGAACGTGAGGCATGCCTACGTTACTCGAGAAAAAGTTTTTATTCGTCTTTATATTAATTTTATATTATGCTGGGCTTTTCAAAGCTGGATTATCCGGATGTTAACGTAATCGACGAATAATCGCCTGTTAACCGCATTGGGCAGGCCACATCTGCCGCATGTCGCCACAGAACTGGGCAATAGTAATCACTGACTGGATTCCGAATAACAGGAACCGGACGCGGTAGGCCCAGAAAGAGATGGCGTGACGAGACGTCTATCTGAAGGATTGGCCAGATGTAGTAAGAGACAGGGAAAAATGGACAGACGGAAGGGAGGCCTTTGCCCCTGCATTGGGACATATCAGGCTCATAATAATAATAATAACCGCAGTGATTGGTTGAATGAATTTTCAACGGCCAATCACAGCAGATAACGCGTGCTGTCACATTAATTTACCTTTGAGAAACCCGGTGTTTATCTTTCTTTAACTCATTTTCAGATTCAACGCCAGCGCCGAGTCCCGCAGTGATAACGTGGTCGTGCAGTCGTTGTACGTTAGTCAACGAATCCACAGCCGCCGCTTGCGCCGCCTGCGCAGGGTCTAGACCACAACCCCATAACTTTTGGTAATTAAGTTTATTGGATTAATAATTATGACTGACTTACTTCTGTCAGCGACTTCGCCCGCATGAAAATTATACCAAGGGTAGATCCAGATCAAAGGTTTCATTGTTTACGTATATGTACAAAAATGTAAAAAATTATTTAACATTTTTGTAAACGTAAACAATCAAATGAAAATTGTTAGTGTAAATGAACGAATTTTGGTTATAGTACCTACTGAAATATTGTAAATATAGCGAAAATATGCATCATCTAGATATTACATATAAATATGCAATTGCCGCTGAGAAGGGGTAAATATGCAATTTCACATGCAAATGCATATAATCCGGTCTCTACTTATGACCACTTATTTTTATCAATATCATAAAAACTAAAATAAAAGTTAATGTTTCAGGTCGTGTAGCTCATGCACGCTACAGAACCCTCTGTCGGCGACTCTGTGCCTCGCGTGCAAGACGCCGCCGGTGCCCAAGCACGGGCTCTCTGTGCCCAGTGCTGTGCCTGTAGCTGATGCCAACCTTGGTGCTTGTAAGCATCAGTTATGTTATGTCTTATGTGTCGCATCATAATAAACTACTACTTAGATAAAGGTTGAACAACATGCATAGTTTAATGGTTAATAAAACACATAAAGAGTTGACTGTGATTGATAAAGTTGTTAAGGCTTGCATTTGTTGACGTCTCACAAGACTGCTGCATTCCGTGGCAGTTTCAAATTCGCTGCTACTCAAGCAAAAGGAAGCCGGCGGCTAAACTTACCCGGGGTTTGCAAGCAGTTAATATTATCAACTGTCATGTTCCTTGTCCTTGTGGTTAGTTCTTAAACTTTCTGGCGAACCCTACACCACACACAATAATATTCACACCACTCTGTTTTATCGAATACTAGCAATCTTTTCAATTTGTTTATTTACAGAAAATTCTTACATTATTTATTCACCATTTATTTTTTTGTCATTTTGACGCCGACGCTGACCAGTGACCACAGATTGGCTCTGTCGTTAGTCTACGGATTCAACAAATGACCATTGAGCCGTCGGGATGTTGGTCGTATATTTATTGTGTTTTATTTATATACTTGTCTTATACGTTATACATATACATACTGTGACTCACCTTCTGTGTTTATGCTATTTTGTTATTATTTATCTTATTCTATTTTATTCATTAAATATTGTATATTCCGTTCCGTGAATGTGTCCGTGGCATCAACAGTGGGCCCTATCAGAATATCAGCGCAGCATTACTTTCTTTTAAATATCATTGCACATGCTGAGATAGCAGCCTTTTTGGTCTCGCACGCAGTTATTTATTTTTTATTATTGTTTGTGTTTTGCTTATCTCGTGTCTGCTGTGCGGGTCACAAATAAATATATTTATTTTTCTTTCTTTCTATCTTTTCTCGGTGAAATAGGCATTTAACGCGCCATTAATACCACGAAGTGGAATGACAAAAGTTTAAAAAAATTGGGTCTGTGCCATTTTGGAATTTCATTTTGATGCCATATCGTGCTACCCCAAAAACTGACAATGACACCCATGACGAAAGTTTCAAATATTTTGGTCGGTGCCATCGTGGATTTTCATTTTGGTCTCATATTGGTAATAAGTGAACCTAAAAGCGAACATACTTATGACAATTCTCTTTAATGTAAACATAGTAATATTTGAATTGTATATATGTCCAGCGGGTCGCAGCCCGTCGCCCAGGCGCAGCACCCGCAACACGCCCGCACTGCCTCGCCGCGGCTCCCGCCACAAGACGCCGCCGCCCGAGCCCAAGTATGTCAATCTCAGGTATGTTGATGTTTATATGTCCAGCGGGTCGCAGCCCGTCGCCCAGGCGCAGCACCCGCAACACGCCCGCACTGCCTCGCCGCGGCTCCCGCCACAAGACGCCGCCGCCCGAGCCCAAGTATGTCAATCTCAGGTATGTTGATGTTTATATGTCCAGCGGGTCGCAGCCCGTCGCCCAGGCGCAGCACCCGCAACACGCCCGCACTGCCTCGCCGCGGCTCCCGCCACAAGACGCCGCCGCCCGAGCCCAAGTATGTCAATCTCAGGTATGTTGATGTTTATATGTCCAGCGGGTCGCAGCCCGTCGCCCAGGCGCAGCACCCGCAACACGCCCGCACTGCCTCGCCGCGGCTCCCGCCACAAGACGCCGCCGCCCGAGCCCAAGTATGTCAATCTCAGGTATGTTGATGTTTATATGTCCAGCGGGTCGCAGCCCGTCGCCCAGGCGCAGCACCCGCAACACGCCCGCACTGCCTCGCCGCGGCTCCCGCCACAAGACGCCGCCGCCCGAGCCCAAGTATGTCAATCTCAGGTATGTTGATGTTTATATGTCCAGCGGGTCGCAGCCCGTCGCCCAGGCGCAGCACCCGCAACACGCCCGCACTGCCTCGCCGCGGCTCCCGCCACAAGACGCCGCCGCCCGAGCCCAAGTATGTCAATCTCAGGTATGTTGATGTTTATATGTCCAGCGGGTCGCAGCCCGTCGCCCAGGCGCAGCACCCGCAACACGCCCGCACTGCCTCGCCGCGGCTCCCGCCACAAGACGCCGCCGCCCGAGCCCAAGTATGTCAATCTCAGGTATGTTGATGTTTATATGTCCAGCGGGTCGCAGCCCGTCGCCCAGGCGCAGCACCCGCAACACGCCCGCACTGCCTCGCCGCGGCTCCCGCCACAAGACGCCGCCGCCCGAGCCCAAGTATGTCAATCTCAGGTATGTTGATGTTTATATGTCCAGCGGGTCGCAGCCCGTCGCCCAGGCGCAGCACCCGCAACACGCCCGCACTGCCTCGCCGCGGCTCCCGCCACAAGACGCCGCCGCCCGAGCCCAAGTATGTCAATCTCAGGTATGTTGATGTTTATATGTCCAGCGGGTCGCAGCCCGTCGCCCAGGCGCAGCACCCGCAACACGCCCGCACTGCCTCGCCGCGGCTCCCGCCACAAGACGCCGCCGCCCGAGCCCAAGTATGTCAATCTCAGGTATGTTGATGTTTATATGTCCAGCGGGTCGCAGCCCGTCGCCCAGGCGCAGCACCCGCAACACGCCCGCACTGCCTCGCCGCGGCTCCCGCCACAAGACGCCGCCGCCCGAGCCCAAGTATGTCAATCTCAGGTATGTTGATGTTTATATGTCCAGCGGGTCGCAGCCCGTCGCCCAGGCGCAGCACCCGCAACACGCCCGCACTGCCTCGCCGCGGCTCCCGCCACAAGACGCCGCCGCCCGAGCCCAAGTATGTCAATCTCAGGTATGTTGATGTTTATATGTCCAGCGGGTCGCAGCCCGTCGCCCAGGCGCAGCACCCGCAACACGCCCGCACTGCCTCGCCGCGGCTCCCGCCACAAGACGCCGCCGCCCGAGCCCAAGTATGTCAATCTCAGGTATGTTGATGTTTATATGTCCAGCGGGTCGCAGCCCGTCGCCCAGGCGCAGCACCCGCAACACGCCCGCACTGCCTCGCCGCGGCTCCCGCCACAAGACGCCGCCGCCCGAGCCCAAGTATGTCAATCTCAGGTATGTTGATGTTTATATGTCCAGCGGGTCGCAGCCCGTCGCCCAGGCGCAGCACCCGCAACACGCCCGCACTGCCTCGCCGCGGCTCCCGCCACAAGACGCCGCCGCCCGAGCCCAAGTATGTCAATCTCAGGTATGTTGATGTTTATATGTCCAGCGGGTCGCAGCCCGTCGCCCAGGCGCAGCACCCGCAACACGCCCGCACTGCCTCGCCGCGGCTCCCGCCACAAGACGCCGCCGCCCGAGCCCAAGTATGTCAATCTCAGGTATGTTGATGTTTATATGTCCAGCGGGTCGCAGCCCGTCGCCCAGGCGCAGCACCCGCAACACGCCCGCACTGCCTCGCCGCGGCTCCCGCCACAAGACGCCGCCGCCCGAGCCCAAGTATGTCAATCTCAGGTATGTTGATGTTTATATGTCCAGCGGGTCGCAGCCCGTCGCCCAGGCGCAGCACCCGCAACACGCCCGCACTGCCTCGCCGCGGCTCCCGCCACAAGACGCCGCCGCCCGAGCCCAAGTATGTCAATCTCAGGTATGTTGATGTTTATATGTCCAGCGGGTCGCAGCCCGTCGCCCAGGCGCAGCACCCGCAACACGCCCGCACTGCCTCGCCGCGGCTCCCGCCACAAGACGCCGCCGCCCGAGCCCAAGTATGTCAATCTCAGGTATGTTGATGTTTATATGTCCAGCGGGTCGCAGCCCGTCGCCCAGGCGCAGCACCCGCAACACGCCCGCACTGCCTCGCCGCGGCTCCCGCCACAAGACGCCGCCGCCCGAGCCCAAGTATGTCAATCTCAGGTATGTTGATGTTTATATGTCCAGCGGGTCGCAGCCCGTCGCCCAGGCGCAGCACCCGCAACACGCCCGCACTGCCTCGCCGCGGCTCCCGCCACAAGACGCCGCCGCCCGAGCCCAAGTATGTCAATCTCAGGTATGTTGATGTTTATATGTCCAGCGGGTCGCAGCCCGTCGCCCAGGCGCAGCACCCGCAACACGCCCGCACTGCCTCGCCGCGGCTCCCGCCACAAGACGCCGCCGCCCGAGCCCAAGTATGTCAATCTCAGGTATGTTGATGTTTATATGTCCAGCGGGTCGCAGCCCGTCGCCCAGGCGCAGCACCCGCAACACGCCCGCACTGCCTCGCCGCGGCTCCCGCCACAAGACGCCGCCGCCCGAGCCCAAGTATGTCAATCTCAGGTATGTTGATGTTTATATGTCCAGCGGGTCGCAGCCCGTCGCCCAGGCGCAGCACCCGCAACACGCCCGCACTGCCTCGCCGCGGCTCCCGCCACAAGACGCCGCCGCCCGAGCCCAAGTATGTCAATCTCAGGTATGTTGATGTTTATATGTCCAGCGGGTCGCAGCCCGTCGCCCAGGCGCAGCACCCGCAACACGCCCGCACTGCCTCGCCGCGGCTCCCGCCACAAGACGCCGCCGCCCGAGCCCAAGTATGTCAATCTCAGGTATGTTGATGTTTATATGTCCAGCGGGTCGCAGCCCGTCGCCCAGGCGCAGCACCCGCAACACGCCCGCACTGCCTCGCCGCGGCTCCCGCCACAAGACGCCGCCGCCCGAGCCCAAGTATGTCAATCTCAGGTATGTTGATGTTTATATGTCCAGCGGGTCGCAGCCCGTCGCCCAGGCGCAGCACCCGCAACACGCCCGCACTGCCTCGCCGCGGCTCCCGCCACAAGACGCCGCCGCCCGAGCCCAAGTATGTCAATCTCAGGTATGTTGATGTTTATATGTCCAGCGGGTCGCAGCCCGTCGCCCAGGCGCAGCACCCGCAACACGCCCGCACTGCCTCGCCGCGGCTCCCGCCACAAGACGCCGCCGCCCGAGCCCAAGTATGTCAATCTCAGGTATGTTGATGTTTATATGTCCAGCGGGTCGCAGCCCGTCGCCCAGGCGCAGCACCCGCAACACGCCCGCACTGCCTCGCCGCGGCTCCCGCCACAAGACGCCGCCGCCCGAGCCCAAGTATGTCAATCTCAGGTATGTTGATGTTTATATGTCCAGCGGGTCGCAGCCCGTCGCCCAGGCGCAGCACCCGCAACACGCCCGCACTGCCTCGCCGCGGCTCCCGCCACAAGACGCCGCCGCCCGAGCCCAAGTATGTCAATCTCAGGTATGTTGATGTTTATATGTCCAGCGGGTCGCAGCCCGTCGCCCAGGCGCAGCACCCGCAACACGCCCGCACTGCCTCGCCGCGGCTCCCGCCACAAGACGCCGCCGCCCGAGCCCAAGTATGTCAATCTCAGGTATGTTGATGTTTATATGTCCAGCGGGTCGCAGCCCGTCGCCCAGGCGCAGCACCCGCAACACGCCCGCACTGCCTCGCCGCGGCTCCCGCCACAAGACGCCGCCGCCCGAGCCCAAGTATGTCAATCTCAGGTATGTTGATGTTTATATGTCCAGCGGGTCGCAGCCCGTCGCCCAGGCGCAGCACCCGCAACACGCCCGCACTGCCTCGCCGCGGCTCCCGCCACAAGACGCCGCCGCCCGAGCCCAAGTATGTCAATCTCAGGTATGTTGATGTTTATATGTCCAGCGGGTCGCAGCCCGTCGCCCAGGCGCAGCACCCGCAACACGCCCGCACTGCCTCGCCGCGGCTCCCGCCACAAGACGCCGCCGCCCGAGCCCAAGTATGTCAATCTCAGGTATGTTGATGTTTATATGTCCAGCGGGTCGCAGCCCGTCGCCCAGGCGCAGCACCCGCAACACGCCCGCACTGCCTCGCCGCGGCTCCCGCCACAAGACGCCGCCGCCCGAGCCCAAGTATGTCAATCTCAGGTATGTTGATGTTTATATGTCCAGCGGGTCGCAGCCCGTCGCCCAGGCGCAGCACCCGCAACACGCCCGCACTGCCTCGCCGCGGCTCCCGCCACAAGACGCCGCCGCCCGAGCCCAAGTATGTCAATCTCAGGTATGTTGATGTTTATATGTCCAGCGGGTCGCAGCCCGTCGCCCAGGCGCAGCACCCGCAACACGCCCGCACTGCCTCGCCGCGGCTCCCGCCACAAGACGCCGCCGCCCGAGCCCAAGTATGTCAATCTCAGGTATGTTGATGTTTATATGTCCAGCGGGTCGCAGCCCGTCGCCCAGGCGCAGCACCCGCAACACGCCCGCACTGCCTCGCCGCGGCTCCCGCCACAAGACGCCGCCGCCCGAGCCCAAGTATGTCAATCTCAGGTATGTTGATGTTTATATGTCCAGCGGGTCGCAGCCCGTCGCCCAGGCGCAGCACCCGCAACACGCCCGCACTGCCTCGCCGCGGCTCCCGCCACAAGACGCCGCCGCCCGAGCCCAAGTATGTCAATCTCAGGTATGTTGATGTTTATATGTCCAGCGGGTCGCAGCCCGTCGCCCAGGCGCAGCACCCGCAACACGCCCGCACTGCCTCGCCGCGGCTCCCGCCACAAGACGCCGCCGCCCGAGCCCAAGTATGTCAATCTCAGGTATGTTGATGTTTATATGTCCAGCGGGTCGCAGCCCGTCGCCCAGGCGCAGCACCCGCAACACGCCCGCACTGCCTCGCCGCGGCTCCCGCCACAAGACGCCGCCGCCCGAGCCCAAGTATGTCAATCTCAGGTATGTTGATGTTTATATGTCCAGCGGGTCGCAGCCCGTCGCCCAGGCGCAGCACCCGCAACACGCCCGCACTGCCTCGCCGCGGCTCCCGCCACAAGACGCCGCCGCCCGAGCCCAAGTATGTCAATCTCAGGTATGTTGATGTTTATATGTCCAGCGGGTCGCAGCCCGTCGCCCAGGCGCAGCACCCGCAACACGCCCGCACTGCCTCGCCGCGGCTCCCGCCACAAGACGCCGCCGCCCGAGCCCAAGTATGTCAATCTCAGGTATGTTGATGTTTATATGTCCAGCGGGTCGCAGCCCGTCGCCCAGGCGCAGCACCCGCAACACGCCCGCACTGCCTCGCCGCGGCTCCCGCCACAAGACGCCGCCGCCCGAGCCCAAGTATGTCAATCTCAGGTATGTTGATGTTTATATGTCCAGCGGGTCGCAGCCCGTCGCCCAGGCGCAGCACCCGCAACACGCCCGCACTGCCTCGCCGCGGCTCCCGCCACAAGACGCCGCCGCCCGAGCCCAAGTATGTCAATCTCAGGTATGTTGATGTTTATATGTCCAGCGGGTCGCAGCCCGTCGCCCAGGCGCAGCACCCGCAACACGCCCGCACTGCCTCGCCGCGGCTCCCGCCACAAGACGCCGCCGCCCGAGCCCAAGTATGTCAATCTCAGGTATGTTGATGTTTATATGTCCAGCGGGTCGCAGCCCGTCGCCCAGGCGCAGCACCCGCAACACGCCCGCACTGCCTCGCCGCGGCTCCCGCCACAAGACGCCGCCGCCCGAGCCCAAGTATGTCAATCTCAGGTATGTTGATGTTTATATGTCCAGCGGGTCGCAGCCCGTTGCCATTTTTTTTGTTTATGTTGGGAAACCTTCAAAAGGCGCCTGGACTTTTGGGAAAAAGACCAGGGAGTGTGAGATTTTTACGTCACTAAAACCACCCCGGTGTTAACAACCATCAGCACGTAGAAGGCCCCGTGACTTCTTAAAAGACCACCCCGGAACCCCTCCGTGCATCGCCTGTTAGGCACACCCCTGGGGAGCCCTCCCCCTCACCTCGCCGTGCACGGCAGCACGTGATCACCGTGCCATCGTCTTTCCTGGAGTCACTTGGTGGGCGGACAGAGTCCCCAATCTAAGCGCCTGCGATGTGAGGTTTCGTAATTTTAGGCATCTAGGCCGTCGCCTTCTTCTCCGAGTGGGATCGGCTCTCTCACGATCCCGCTCGGCGGCCTTCTTCTGTACCATCACGGTCTCACAGAAAGAGGCCGTTTCCCTCCAGTTTTCTGTCTCTACCAGCATGGCCCTCACCACTGCTGGTAAAGACAGGTCTCGCCCGATCCTAACGACCAAGACCTGCCTCAGAGACCCACGCAGGGCACTCCTCGAATGCCTCCACAGTGGTGGCAATTAGCCGTGGTCTCTCGCTCAATCCTATTCAGATACTCACCGAAGCAACCGTGCCCAGTCAGTACCTGAGTGAGCCTGTAGGAGATGCACTCCTCTCCCTTCAGCCAGGCTTCGAAATGCAGCAGGACGGCTTCGACAACGCGCTTGCGCGAAAATTGCGGCCGCTGTAGCCGTTCGCGCCACCGGTCCAGCGTGTGTCGCCGTTCGCGCCACCTGAGCCTTACTACAGCGATTCCTGGCACGCTATCACTATTTTGGCGGATGGCGCGGATTAGGTTATAAAAGCCTCGCGTCCATGCCCGCCAGAATGACCAGCGGAGGAAAGCCTGCCAGGAGAATTGCCCCCTCAAAGGATACCGTCCGGTAACCTCGTGCGATGCGGGTGGCCATTCTCCGCGGCAGGCTATTTTTTAGTCCTGCTGCGTCGGACGCCTGATAGTCTGCTTGACCAAACAGGCGCCCCCATAAAGGACCATCGAACGCACGACACCCGCGTAGAGGCGGTGAACTTCTTCCCGAGGTCCCCCGAGATTAGGCAGCAGTCTATCTATGCAAAGCACCCACTGTCTTTTCAACGCGGGGGACCAGACGCTCGAAGTGCTCATCGAAGCTTCACCCACCGTCCAGGGTTAGGCCAAGATACTTAATGTATCGACCCACTTGGACCTGTGCATCTCCAACTTTCACTGACGAGCTGGGCGGTTCACTGCTCCTCAGCAGTTTATGGAACCATAACGCCTCAGCTGTATGAGGCGCTATCTCCTAACCCAGCTCGCGGATCGACGACACGACTTTTGCCACTCCGAACTTGGCAAGCTGGATGATCGCATCGAAAGTGTCTCCGCCGGCCAATACCAGTGTGTCGTCTGCGTCATAAACAATATTAACGCCGACGGGGAGGTCAACACGCAGGACCGCATCATATGCGAGATCCCACAGGGAAGGACCTAAAACCGACCACTGCGGAACCCCACACGTAATTTCCCTCCGATGTTCGCTACCATCCTGACCCACATATCGAATGTGCCGGTCGGTAAGCCCCGACAATGCACTGCAGGTAAATGTAAGGGGGCAGTCTATGATGTACGAGTACTAGTAGTACGAGCAGCCTATCGCCTAGAATAGACGCACACTTGATCCCCGCAACCTTAAACAACTCATCGGCCATCCGTTCTGCGAGCAATGTGCCTTGCTCACTGCCACTTAAGTTTATCTATTCTTCGGACTATATTTGATAACTTGCGGATATCCTCATTTCTAATGTGATCACGTAAGAGAACACCGAGCACTGCCCTCTGCCCTCTCTATTGCCCTTCGGGTGACTTTAAGCCTTCTGATGAGGCCCATTGTTAGCGTCCACGTTTCGGTTCCAAAAGTCATCACTGGCAACACACTGTTTATAGACTTTAGTCTTGAGTCACTGCAAAATACTCTGATGCTGTGATGTTTTATGTGGTTACTATCCTCAGTAGTTAGGGAATGATTCGTGGTTTTACCAGGCACACCCAAGCACAGTCTATCTTTGTGCCTAATTTTGTATATTTCGCGGTTAATATACGGTTTAAAAGGAAATGCGGTCAGAGAGCAATTGGAATATCTTTTAAATTGGCCCAATATTTGAGACGGAAATAGGCGAGAGCCAAACCTCGAATTATGACTTTTTACTTGGGATATTCAGTTGGATGTCGGCGACAGCATTTCCTCTTAATTTAGTTGTATTACATTTTAGCTGCTCATATCTCAAAATGATTTTAATTATTTGGCGATGTTGTCTTAAAATAAACCTACCAGACCAAGAAATCACAAATCATTTAATTATATTTTAATGTTTTCAGACCAGAAACAACAGAATGGCCGTGTTCCGAGTGTACTTACGTGAACAGCGGCTCTGCGGTGTCGTGTGAGATGTGCCAGTCGCCCAAGACGAGGTTATTACCGGCAGCGCCAGACCAACCGTCCTTAGACGATGAAGATTCACGTAAGTTCCATAAATATGTAAGAAATAAAACAAATTATTATAAAAACAAAAAACCCGGCTGCTAAAAATAATTAACTGAAAAGATAAAAACAAATGCTAGGTATATTGTATTCAATTCTGTGAAATAATATAGAATGCACCATAATAATTATATTGTTTTGTGACATATTTATTCAAGGAAATAATGAAATATATTAAAATAGACATTAAATATTATGAGTAGCTGCCAGCGGTGACAAACGAAGTTTAGGTAGGCTTTATTATAAAAAAATTGTTTGTCCCTGCCTGCAGCACTTTGATTTTTTTCTTTTTCCACCCTCCTTCGGCAGTCGGGTAAACATGAAAAAAAAAACGGTTCTAAAAGTAGCCTGTGACACTCAACGATAGTGTGTGTATTGCATTGAAATTTTGGGTCGGATCAGTAGAGATTGCCCATTACCACAGATAATATAATACTGATGCCTCATCCCATACAAAGAAACCGTGCCGACGTAACTAGCGTTTTTCGACGGACTGTACGAACTATTTACTAGGAGTACATCGATCGCCTTCGGTTCCATTCCACGGCTATAGATAGTGTCAGCAGTGACTTGCAAGTAAAAGGCTTTACTCGGTTGGTGACTATTTAAAAAAAAATACAGTGGCGATTTGTTTTATAGTATTTTTTTGCACTTTTTAACAGTTTCACTGCACCAAAATTTGTCACAATACAAATTTAAATAGTCGAGTGGAATGCCTCAGAAATTTAAAAACCGTGTCTATTGGCATCCATTTTAAATGATCCGTTCAAATAATCTTTGAAATGTGAATTAAGAGCTCAATATTCCATAATTTTGTGCTTAGGAGAGTTGATTAAATAATAACAATTTTTTTATTAATTGTAGAAAATGTTAATTTTACACACAATTCAATAACAAATCGATGCATATCCCGCCATCTAGTGATACTTATTTGAACCAAATTTTCTTTGTTAGCGCTGGGACTCCGTGCCATTACATACGTACAATTTTACTTCCTTATAATATTTAAGACTAAGATAATATTATTCATCAGTAATAATATAAACTTCAGCTCTACTACTTTAAAAATAAGTCTATATTTAGAAAATAAATTGGCGCGACACTTCACGGCTGCTTGAAGGATCAAACATAATTAAAGGCCTGGGAAGCGACTTTACGTGTTATATTTACCCGACTACGGCGAAGCCAAAAGGAAGGGTTATGATTTAAGTAGTCTATGTATGTTTGTATTTACGTATGTTCCTTCGTAGCGCCTAAACTATACATCCGATTTTGATGAATAAAGTGTCGATCGATTCATTATTATGGCCCAGTAAGAGGCTAAAAAAAAAAAATCCGTAGACGAGATTTTTGACTTTTTTTGAACTGGACTGAGAGAATAAATTCCCAAAATAATTCTTACAGTTCGTCATTCATCTTGAACTTACATTTATTTCGAATACAACTAGGAATTTCTTCCTGTATCGTGGGTACATTTACAAACATATAAATTCACATACACAACACCCAGAGCCGGAGCAACTATAAAAAAAAAATCAAATACAAATGTTTGTTCCGTGAGGGAATCGAACCCGCGACACGCAACGCAGCAGTCAATCGCTCAACCACTGCGCCAACCGTGAGCCCAAATTTAATCGAATAGTTATGTTATCGTCACTGCAGTAGCTAAATATGTCTGTACTCAACGCACAGCTCAACCCGCTATGCTCAGGTCAAGATTTAACAAACGTTTTACTATTGTTACAGCGGAAGGCTCAGACGGCGAAAGACAAGAGAGCACTCCCATGGAAATACTACGACTGAGTGAAGAAAGCCACGCTTGGACGCAGTGGCAAGAGGTGCTGGCACAGTGTGCCTCGGTGAGTATCCCAAACATACACCAATATAACAATAAACAGGCTGTATTTATCGTAAGACTAGCTGTGCCCGCGTACCTGCCTGCCAATTTTTTTATAGGGTCATTCTTCCGCGGAGAATCTTAACACCGCTATTCAGAAAATGACGTCAAATGCTACTGTCCGAGTATCTGAATTGCGTGTGTTGTGATATGGGTCATTCCATTATCGCGGGTGCAACATTTAGACGCTTGTTTTAGTTTCATGTAATTAAATAAAAAACATTTTAAATTGAATTAAACTTTGAAAGATTACATTTTAATATGTTCTTTTAATATTCATTTACAAGGATTTTAAAATAATGTTTTAAAAGCCAGAAGGAAGGTCCAAATTGCCATTGCGGGTGCAACAGATTTGGTCCAACCATTCCAGATCATAGACAAAAAACTTATAAATCTGTTAATTGTGATACATTTAATATATTATGCCTTTATATTTCGTAAGATGTTTAAGTAACCATGAATATAAAATAAAAACTCTAGCGAAAACAAAAATAAACAATTAATTATTCACTTTTGACCGAATCGCGGGTGCAACATCAAATTATCGCGGGTGCAACCAGTCTTATTGAAGTGAACATAAACGTCAATTTAACTTATATAGGAACAAAATGAGAGATTAAACAATATGTATAACTAATTAGTACACTTTCTTTGTCGCTTATATTAATTATTTCTTTTCAAATACGTCAATATTCGCCAAAATTCTATGAACGTATTATTTCCATCAGTTTTTACTCTGGCGCTTCCAATTTCACGAAATATCTTTAAATTGCACATATGCTATGTCATTTACGATTTCTCTGAAAGTTTGCCATCAATCGTCGTCATAAATTGTACTCTGGTTTCTCCATCTTCATCCATATCGCTCTGAAATACCCCCACATAACGATATTGAGTATTTTTTTGCCGATTTTCCGGTTTTCAAATCTGCATCTGTCTCCATTTTCTCTTTCATTACTTCTCTCCGTTTTGAATCACGAGCCTTTTCCCGACGGAGGTGTTTGGCATAAAGCTCGTAAAACATACAGAATATAATATAAAGACACATATTAAATATATATCATCAATAGTATTAAGCATATATTATTAGTCAAAGCAAATAAAAACAACAAAATATATTATTAATCACATAAAAAGGATAAGTGACAAAAAGTTGCACCCGCGATCTGACATTAAGATCGCGGGTGCAACCAATTTAAGTTAACGTTTATTTTAACCTAACAATCATTCTACTCTTAAAAGCTATTAATTTAAGTTGAGTTTTGATTTCTTCTTACTTTTACAAAGTTTCAGATTGTTAGCTCATAATTTCTGTGAAAAAAGTAAACTTTCTTATCTTTTGTATCGCGGGTGCAACAAGGTAACAATGTATTCTAGCACTCATTAATGTTTTTAATAAATAACAACATATGCTTAAATTTTTTGAAACAGAAAGTTAAATGAATATTGTCACTTCAAGTTTAACGGGTAAAACATTACCTTAAATTGTCAGTAACAGCTATTTCGCGTCAGTGTTGATAGGTATGATTTTCAGTTTGTACCAACTCTTTGGACGGTAATATTTTCAAACGCTCCAAAGAATTTATTATGGAGTAAAATCGAAAAAATATGTTTTTAATATTAAATTTCGACTTTCTTCTTCGCACTATTCGCAAAAAAAACAAATAATAACATGATTAAAAAATTAATGTCGGGAATCGTCTATAGCGGAATCGCCCATATATTACTTCTTGTATGCTAGTATTATAAAGGGTCTTTCAACAAGGACGGGTCGACGTTAAAATTGAATAAAACAAGATGTGTGTGAGATATTAACTTTATAATTTTTTATTTAAAAGGCCCATTTATGCCATTATGGATGGAATATGACATCGTTCAAATGTCCGCCGCGGCTTCGTATGGTGGCACGAATCCGAGAGGTCCAATTTTTAATGACTCTGCTGCATAGATCGAGCGAGCACTAAACAATTTATTTTGGCTTGAATTGAACAATATGGACGTGAACGACATGTGGTTCCAGCAAGATGGCGCTACTTGCCACACAGCGAACGACACAATCGACATTCTGCATGAACGGTTTGAGGGTAGAGTTAGAGTTCCGCTAGACTTTTTCTTGTGGGGTTTTCTGAAGTCGCAGGTCTATGCCAATAAACCACATTCGACCGTTGCCCTGAAAGCCAACATAACGCAGGCCATCGCTCGGATTCAGCCGGATCTATGCAGCAGAGTCATTAAAAATTGGACCTCTCGGATTCGTGCCACCATACGAAGCCGCGGCGGACATTTGAACGATGTCATATTCCATCCATAATGGCATAAATGGGCCTTTTAAATAAAAAATAAATTTCGTTAATATCTCACACACATCTTGTTTTATTCAATTTTAACATCGACCCGTCCTTGTTGAAAGACCCTTTATTATCTGTGCTTTTTGAAAACATTAACTTCATATAGTTTTTGATAGAGTGAACCGATTGCGATGAAACAAAAAAACGAAGAAATGAAAACAAGAGCACCGACTTCCGAGATTAAAGTTCTTTTATACTTTGTATTGTTTTTATTTGGAAGTCAGTTGTATTTTTTTGGAAAAAAGTTTTTATTTTTAACTTTTTAATTGTGGTACATAATGGACCAGTTCTATAGTTAGGTACATATAACGCCCAAAGTGATGCCAGAATAGATTAACCCAATAACATGAAACTTGAACAAAACCGGTGGAATGAGAGTATACCAGGGTGAACTGTTCACACCTGCTTACCCCTTTAGAGCGTACCAGTGTCATGTTATGTTATGAAATGATGCAAACAATAAACAGACATGCGATTGCAGCTATTTGCAGTTCTGTTGTACATCTCCGAAATTCTGCATCGGATTTTGATGATATTTATATGGCATCACAAGCATCAGTTTTCAAAAAAAAAAGGAATCATCAAAATCGGTTTACCTAGTAAAAAGTTCTTAGGTAACACATAAATTATAACCTCCTCCTTTTTGAAGTCGGTTAAAAAACTAAGTAATACTTCAAGTTACGCACAATTTTATGTATAAAATTTATCTACATTGGTTTCGTACATTTTACGTGATGCGTGCACAAATAAACAGATAAACAGCCAAAAATTCCAAAAATGCTGTAAATGGGTTCTGTTATCTTTCAACACTCTGGCTATCTTTGTTGGTAATATTTTCGATGAACAAAATATTAAATTTCGTGTTGAGCATAAAAAGTCGAGATCTTAACACAAGCGATATAGCCAGGCGAACGTCGAAAGCATCATGCGAGTGTTAAAATAAAGCCTTTTTTGCGAGACGCGAACGATTTTTTTTCGACTACCTGATGAGCTTACTTAATTAAATGCAAATAAGTTCCAACAACAATTTATTAGAAACGTTCAGACTAAAAACCACAGACTATATACACACAATCATCGCGCGTTTTTTCGAGAGGTAACAGGTTCTGTATCATTCTGCCAGTTACTTTAACTTACTACAGTAATTTTGATATCATTATATCAGAACAGTCGAGGGTTAAGAACTAAGACACATTCCGTGTATCGTAATATTGCCTGTAATAATTATGACATAATAATTCTGTCTGAGACTTGGTTGAATAGCTCTGTGCTGAGCGGCGAGCTGTTCGACGATAGATACGTGGTATATAGAAGAGATAGAGAAACTTCACATTTTCAGAGTGGTAAAGAAGGGGGTGGTGTTTTAATAGCCATTAATAAACAAATCAAGTCTAAACGTATTAAGAATTGGGAAAGTGGTTGTGAAGACTTATGGGTAAGCATTGACTTGCCGATATCATGTACTGTTCGCCGAATGGTTCTCTGCGCAGTATACCTACCTCCTCCTATACGCCGTTCTTCTCTGGAGCACTATTTGGATCAATGTAATGCTGTTTTTGAGCAGTGTTCGGATTCAAGTGTTTTTATTGTGGGTGACTTCAATTTGAGCAGCATTGATTGGACTTTGGTAAGAAAATCGGATAATAAACTAAATTTGCCTAGTACTAGTGAATTATTGATTGATTTTACTCATGCTAACAGACTTAGTCAGTTTAATTTAGTAGCAAACGACGCTGGTCGCATTTTGGATTTGGTTTTGTCAACCCATTCCTTGTGTAGCGTGAGCAAAAGTATTAGTCCTATAAGTAATGTTGATAAACAGCATCCACCTCTTGACATAGTTGTTTCCTTGAGTAGGGAAGCCAGTCTGCCATACAACAGTGACAAGGTTAGACTTAATTTTCGTACCGCGAATTATGAAACAGTTCGTAATTTTTTAAAACAAGTAGATTGGGTTAAATTATTTGAGGGTAGTGATAGTGTGAATGAGATGTTGGATATTTTTTATGAGACGCTTAATGACGCTATACAACAGTTTATTCCCTCACGGATCCCAAAGAAACGTAAATATCCTCAGTGGTTTGACCATAAACTTATTAAAATGTTAAATTATAAAAATAATATTAGAAGGCGATACAATAAATATAAAAACCCAATGGATTTGATTGAATTAAAATTAATTAGTAAGCGTTGCGATGGATTGGCCACTTCTTGTTACAAGGCTTATATGGAAGGTCTTGAAAATGAGCTAAAAAACAACCCTAAATTATTTTGGACGCACGTAAAAAATAAACGAGGAGGATCTAGTACCTACCCTATGACCATGAAAAATGGATCAATGTCCACATCTGATGGTACAATAATATGTGAGATGTTTGCTACCAACTTCGCGTCTGTTTATAGCCCCGAGCAAGAATTGAGCAAGGAACTTGATAGTAAAACATTATTAAAATCTTTTGAAAATAGTAGTTTATGTTTAACTAGTCCAACAATTAGCAGTGAGACTTTGCTTAAAAAACTTAAGAGTTTGGATATTAATAAAGGAGCTGGTCCTGATGGCATACCGCCGATTTTTATTACGTCTTGTGCGGAGGAGTTAGTGTGCCCTCTTATTCTTATATATAGCAAATCCTTATCTTCTGGCGTTTTCCCTCTAAAATGGAAAATGGCTAAGGTGGTGCCTATACATAAATCAGATAGTAACGATGACATAACTAACTATGGGCCTATCTCAATCCTTTCAACGTTTGCTAAAGTGTTTGAGTCACTGCTCTGCCCGTATTTCCAAAACCATCTAAAATTATTCATTAGCGATCATCAGCACGGTTTTGTTGGATCAAATCAAATCAAAAATCAAATCAAAATCATTTATTTGCTTCAATAAGGTACAGAAAGTTCTTAGGCAATAAATACAGATCTCTTATTGTGCCTGTAATTTCGGCGTGCAAATTAGTCATAGTAGTTATTATTTATCACTAAAGTCAAAATTCATGCAAGCAGTCAAATAAATTAAGATTAGTTAACATAAATGATTATTAAATTAAAAATAAATTATATCACATAGATTGAAAATGGAACATTAAATTTTAAGTATAATTATTATCCTTTACCGCCTTACAACTTATACTCTAAAAACTCCAGTACACTGTAAAAGCATTTATCAATAAGTAGATTTGTTAAACTACGCTTAAATTTAAAGAATGGTAATGTTTTTATGGCACTCGGAACTTTATTGTACAATTTAATGCACATAATATAACAGTTGTTGGATGTTAGCGTGAGATTAGTTTTTGGTCGATGCAACATGTTAATATTATGTGATCGAGGGGCGTAATAACTTGTCGCTTGCTCAAAAAGTCCCTTATGTTTAAAAACAAATATACATGATTCCAAAATATAGATGCATGGTAAAGTCAAAATTTTATATTTTCTAAAGAGTGGACGACAAGATTCTATTTGTTTCAACCCGAATATGGCTCTTAAACACTTTTTTTGCATTATGAATGCTTGATCAATTTCAACACAGCGACCCCAAAGAATGATACCATACCGCAATATGGAGGAAATATAGCCGTGATAAGCAGTAATTGCAGCGTTTCTAGATATTTCACAGCTAATCCGTCTGAGAGGGTAAATAAAACTATTCATCTTACCGCAAACATCATTTACGTGGTTCTTCCAGGAGCAAAATTTATCCACAGTAATCCCAAGAAATTTAATTGAATCAGTTCAGTTCAGTATTCAGTCAGGATCACGTTCCACAAGCTCTAATCTGGTACCCTTCACGGAACTTTTGATTGAAGCTGTTGACTCTGGTCACCAAGCTGACGTCATTTATACCGACTTCAGCAAGGCCTTTGATAAAGTTTCCCACAAAATCTTATCTTGTAAGTTGCGTGCTTATGGTATCACTGGTGGCTTGCTTGAATGGGTGATTTCATACTTGAGAGGTAGATCTTTTTTTGTTGTAGTAAATGGTTATCAATCTAACGTATATAATATCTCATCTGGAGTCCCACAGGGCTCTCATCTGGGTCCAATATTGTTCAACTATTTTATTAACGACATCCCCAGCTGTCTACGGCACTCTAAAATTTTTATGTATGCCGACGACTTAAAGCTTCTTAGAATTGTTGAAACTAACAAAGATGCCTCACTCTTACAGATGGACCTTAATAGTATTATTCAATGGTGTAAAAATAATGAAATGTATTTGAATTCGAAGAAATGTTACCACGTTAAATATACAAGAAAGCATAATCCAATAAAGACAGTGTATTACATAAATGAGGACAAAGTTAGTGAAGTGGATACTATTCGTGACCTTGGAGTTCTGTTTGATCAAAAGCTAACCTTTGCACCACACTTGGATCACATTTCTAAAAAAGCATCTAGGATGATGGGTTTTGTCATAAGACAATGTAAGGGTTTTCGTCAAATTAAAACTAAAATCTTACTTTATCAGAGTTTAGTACGTAGCATATTAGAGTATTGCAGTGTGGTGTGGCGGCCACACTACGCTACGAATAGTTTGCGTCTAGAACGAGTTCAAAAACGCTTCGTTTGGCATCTGGATTTTTCTGTGGTAATAACTAAAAAAGTGCGTTCTTACAAAAAGAGATTGAAATTCTTCAACATGCACTCCTTGGAAGAACGAAGATGTTTGAACGACGCAATGTTTGCTAGCAAAATCTTGAAGGGAAATATCGACTCACCGTCGCTGCTCGCACTCATTAACTTTCGTGCTCCATCGAGGATTCCGCGTAAACCAATTGCTCCGCTTAGTCCTCCAACGAGAAGAACGGTGTTGGGATCTAACTCTCCATGTGCTAGGTTTTGTAGGGTTCTGAATAGTTGCAGTGATATCGTTGATTTTCACTTTGATTTTCTCAACAAGCAAAAAATAAAATTTCTGAACTGTTTAACTGACTTGTTGTAAATGTTTTTGAGGAAATTATGATTTTAGTGTTTCGCATAATGTAACTATTATAAAGTTATATTTCTAAGTTTGCTTGTGGAATATGTAGCTTACAGCTAACATAATTACTAAGATTTCTTTTTTTTTTGTTCATGTGGTGTTTACCTATAAGTAATTGTTGCACTGTGTAGAGTTTGTACGCATGTTTTATTTTTGTTTGTAGATAAGTGTAAGCAGTTGTTGGTAGACCTAATAAATAAAATAAAATAAAATAAAATTCCATACAACTTAACAATCATTAATTTTTTTTCCATTTACGAAATGGAAAAAAAATTAATGATTGTTATTATGTAATTTTGTGTTTTATTAATTTAAATTTTATAATCTTGTGTCTAAATGTTCATATTTCAAAACGAATTTCTTAGGCAATGTGTTACATAATAGGCAAGGTAGTGGAAAAAATACTTCCACAGATTTATTATATGTATATTGATATTGATGATGATATTGGTGGGACTGATAAACAGAGATAGATGAACAAGGGGATCTTAATTAATGCAGCAGTTAAAGATAATGGTCAACTCATTCGAAAACTAGCTACGAGTATTATAATGCTTTCAGGATCTCGGTGTAGTTTTGTTTATATTTAAACAGTACTATGAAATTTAAAATAAAGTATTATAAAGTTCACCATCGATACCCGGAGTGAATTCCCTCCGTCTCGATGTCCTACGGAAAATGGAAATTTTCATCCATTCGCCATCATAATTTTTTTCAACGTTTAGCGGCAACTTAAATTGTACTCTTATGCTCAGTGAATTTAACAATTGTTTTCCTCTTCCCCAGACGGGCGAACCCTACGTAGACTCATCATTCCCTGCATCGCCTCGTTCGCTCTACTACAGTGGTAGTGGAGAGACCGGGGCTGCTACCAGGTGGCTGCGGCCGCATCAGATCCACGTGGAGACCGACCATCGACTGCCCTGGGTCGTGTTCCGCGACCCCAGGCCTTCCGACATATCGCAAGGTAGCCTATAGTAGCTATAGTCACCAGGTGGCTGCGGCCGCATCAGATCTACGTGCAGACCGACCATCGACTGCCCTGGGTCGTGTTCCGCGACCCCAGGTCTTTCGACATATCGCAAGGTAGCCTATAGTAGCTATAGTCACCAGGTGGCTGCAGCCGCATCAGATCCACGTGCAGACCGACCATCGACTGCCCTGGGTCGTGTTCCGCGACCCCAGGCCTTCCGACATATCGCAAGGTAGCCTATAGTAGTTACAGTCACCAGGTGGCTGCGGCCGCATCAGATCCACGTGGAGACCGACCATTGACTGCCCTAAGTCGTGTTCCGCGACCCCAGGCCTTCCGACATATCGCAAGGTAGCCTATAGTAGTTACAGTCACCAGGTGGCTGCGGCCGCATCAGATCCACGTGCAGACCGACCATCGACTGCCCTGGGTCGTGTTCCGCGACCCCAGGCCTTCCGACATATCGCAAGGTAGCCTATAGTAGCTATAGTCACCAGGTGGCTGCGGCCGCATCAGATCCACGTGCAGACCGACCATCGACTGCCCTGGGTCGTGTTCCGCGACCCCAGGCCTTCTGACATATCGCAAGGTAGCCTATAGTAGCTATAGTCACCAGGTGGCTGCGGCCGCATCAGATCTACGTGCAGACCGACCATCGACTGCCCTGGGTCGTGTTCCGCGACCCCAGGTCTTTCGACATATTGCAAGGTAGCCTATAATAGCTATAGTCACCAGGTGGCTGCGGCCGCATCAGATCTACGTGCAGACCGACCATCGACTGCCCTGGGTCGTGTTCCGCGACCCCAGGCCTTCCGACATATCGCAAGGTAGCCTATAGTCGCTATAGTCACCAGGTGGCTGCGGCCGCATCAGATCCACGTACAGACCGACTATCGACTGCCCTGGATCGTTTTCCGCGACGCCAGGCCTTCCGAGATATCGCAAGGTAGCCTATAGTAGCTATAGTCACCAGGTGGCTGCGGCCGCATCAGATCCACGTGCAGACCGACCATCGACTGCCCTGGGTCGTGTTCCGCGACCCCAGGCCTTCTGACATATCGCAAGGTAGCCTATAGTAGCTATAGTCACCAGGTGGCTGCGGCCGCATCAGATCTACGTGCAGACCGACCATCGACTGCCCTGGGTCGTGTTCCGCGACCCCAGGTCTTTCGACATATTGCAAGGTAGCCTATAATAGCTATAGTCACCAGGTGGCTGCGGCCGCATCAGATCTACGTGCAGACCGACCATCGACTGCCCTGGGTCGTGTTCCGCGACCCCAGGCCTTCCGACATATCGCAAGGTAGCCTATAGTCGCTATAGTCACCAGGTGGCTGCGGCCGCATCAGATCCACGTACAGACCGACTATCGACTGCCCTGGATCGTTTTCCGCGACGCCAGGCCTTCCGAGATATCGCAAGGTAGCCTATAGTAGCTATAGTCACCAGGTGGCTGCGGCCGCATCAGATCTACGTGCAGACCGACCATCGACTGCCCTGGGTCGTGTTCCGCGACCCCAGGCCTTCCGACATATCGCAAGGTAGCCTATAGTCGCTATAGTCACCAGGTGGCTGCGGCCGCATCAGATCCACGTGCAGACCGACCATCGACTGCCCTGGGTCGTTTTCCGCGACGCCAGGCCTTCCGAGATATCGCAAGGTAGCCTATAGTAGCTATAGTCACCAGGTGGCTGCGGCTGCATCAGATCCACGTGCAGACCGACCATCGACTGCCCTGGGTCGTGTTCCGCGACCCCAGGCCTTCCGAGATATCGCAAGATAGCCTATAGTAGCTATAGTCACCAGGTGGCTGCGGTAAGTTAAGTAAGCTAAGTTTTATCATATATAAAAATATTACATGCAACTTGGGCCTATGTTTTGAGAAAATGATTTTCAAAAATATGTTTTTGGGTTGTCACTATTTTGACCATTTGTGACGATTAGTTTTTATCACATAAAATCAGCAGGTCTTTTGTCTTCTATAATGGTATGATTCTAACAATTGATTTTTAAACTCTTTTCACGTGAAATTGTACACAACATATATAACCAACGAAGTAAATTTAATTGAATATTAATCAAGTAATTCTAATTCCCATTTTTTCCGATGGGAACACGATATAAATCTCACTAAAAACTAATTATATAATAATTAATAAAGGCTTATTTTATTTTTATTAAATTCCATTAAATACGCGCAATTATTTTATTTAATCGAATGATGGCAGAGATTTCTCTTTTGACAACTGTCCCTTTAGTCCCGTGACTCTAGCTTCATTTTTCCTGACAATTCAAAAGTACTTTTATACGAGTCAAAATAAAAATGTATAAATATTTTTATTTCAACTAATCCAAGTTGAAATAAAAATGTTTTGAGTTTTTGATTTTGATTCGTACAAAAGTAGCTTCAGCGATGTAGGATCGAACCAACTTTGATGTACCTAGGCTGTAGGCTTGTGAAAGACATGTTACCGACTCGTATAATGACGTTGTCTGCGACGAGAAACACTAAAAACAGCATTAACATTTTCACACTTTGAAAAACATTTACTCTAGTAAAATCAATCCCTGTCTGTCTATATACACAGGAGTTCCCGCGATTACCTTCTACTTAACCTATCTGAGTTATCATGGGTGTTATTTACGATCAATAGACTATATTTGCAACGTGCACTTTGATCGATAAGTCATAAATACTTTTAAACTAAATTATAATTAACTTTAGTTGATTATAAAAAGCCAATATTGATTGACCTTTGTGACACCCCTAAATTTGGAGTTTTGACCTCGGTACATAAAAATCAATTTCTCGAAACCTAGGCCCAAGTTGAAAGTAATATTTTTATGGGTGATAAACCTCAGTAAAAGCAATCTATTTGTACCAGACAGAGGTTCTACTTCGAGCTAGAAAAACAATAAAAAAATAAATAGTGATTACGGTAAATCATTTTTTTTCGTGTGTTCTATTATAGTTTTTGATTACATAAATACGGGATAATTTTCTCCTTGAATTGCTTAATAAACCTGCAATACGAATAAAGCTCAATTATGTGCAGTTTATTTTTTACGATTTTTTTTTGGTCTTTTGGTCTTCAAGGTTACGAAAACTTTACGATATTTTTAAAAATCAACGACACAAAATTGACACATGGGAGTTCTACTCGTGCATTTGTAATGAACTATTAAGTAGAAATAGCCAGTAAAAAGCCGATGTCACTTTTTTGGGTCTATAAAACACTGTGCGACCATCGACTGCCCTAGGTAGTGTTCCGCGACCCCAGGCCTTCTGACATATCGCAAGGTAGCCTATAGCAGCTAGTCACCAGGTGCCAACGTAACTAGCGATTTCCGTCTGATTATACTGATTATTTTTATAAGTACTTCCATCGTGTTCGGTTCCTATCCATGACTATAAATGGTGTTAGCAGCGACTTGCAAGTAGAAGAATTTTCTCGGTTCGTGACTATTTTTTAATTTAAATACATTGACGATTTGTTTTATAGTATTTTTTTGCATGTTTTTAAAGTTTAATTGTACCAAAATGTGTTACAACACACGTTTTAAAAATCGAGTGGCATGCCTCAGATATTTAAAACCGCGCCATCTAGTCAAGTTCAAAAGATCCGTTCAAATAATCTTTCAAATGTGAATTAAGAGCCCAATATTCAATAATTTTTGCGTAGGAGAGTAGATTAAACAAGAACATACAATTTTTATGATCAATTCTAGAAAACAATTCAATAACAAATTGATGCATATCGGGTTAGCTCGTGGTTGAAGAGATGAGTGGACTGAATAAAAAGGCGGTTGGTTTTGAAGCCGTTATATTTAAATTACATTAGTCCCGTACAAACAATATCAGGTTTAATTGAGAGATGACGACTGTCGCGGTGGAGTCCGTGGTAGCGAGTGTCCGCCGAGCCGCGCTGCGCCCTCACACACGTCGCCGTGTGCGTGTGGGTCACGCAGATGTGTGGGTCACGCAGATGTGTGGGTCACGCAGATGTGTGGGTCACGCAGATGTGTGGGTCACGCAGATGTGTGTGCAGCGTAGACAGCGCGCTGCGGCTGCCCAAGTGTTGGGTTGAATTCCCAACACGCTTCTAGTGACATATTTTATTTGAACCAATTTTTTTTTGTTAATACAGGGACCGCGTGCTCTGGGTATTTAGTTGGATTTACATTTGGAAATCTTCTCAATATTTGATGTAATTTGTTTTTGTTTTTTGTTTTTCCACTGTTTATCTCCGGAATCTTATCTCATAGGAATCATGTATTATATCGGAAATTAGTAGCCTTTAGCACGCGGCGATAGTCTTGCTTTTCTAATCGGATCAGGATCACCAGTGAGAGATAAGCCTGTAGAAACAAATAATATCAATATATCGTTTACTTCTCCAGGAGTGCTAGGCAACTGCTGGCTGCTGTCGGCGCTAGCAGTGCTGGCCGAGCGCTCGGCGCTGGTGCGCGGCGTGGTGGTGCGCGGGGAGCCCAGTGTGGGCGCCTACCAGCTGCGGCTGTGCAAGGACGGCAGGTGGCTGACCGTCACGGTGGATGACCTGCTGCCCGCCAATAAGAAGGGACACCTTGTTTATTCACAAGTAAGTAAGATTATTGCATAGGCTAGCCCATATTACATGATAATAGATTAATACAAAATATTGGACACATATTTTTTCTTTTGACACGTAAACATTAAAGTGACGACGATATAATGCGTTGAAATATCGTGTGACGTCACGCCATTAGTACACTTATACTGACATAGTTACGTCACAATCCCGTCTATGAACTTTGATGCGCTTTATCTTTGTCAATTTTTATTGATTTGGTCATAGAAATATAAAATACAGGAGAAATGGCAAGGGGGCGTGTCGGTGTCCGCGCGACGTGGTCTGCCTGAGCATGTCATAGACAAATGGCAAGGGGGCGTGTCGGTGTCCGCGCGACGTGGTCTGCCTGAGCATGTCATAGACAAATGGCAAGGGGGCGTGTCGGTGTCCGCGCGACGTGGTCTGCCTGAGCATGTCATAGACAAATGGCAAGGGGGCGTGTCGGTGTCCGCGCGACGTGGTCTGCCTGAGCATGTCATAGACAAATGGCAAGGGGGCGTGTCGGTGTCCGCGCGACGTGGTCTGCCTGAGCATGTCATAGACAAATGGCAAGGGGGCGTGTCGGTGTCCGCGCGACGTGGTCTGCCTGAGCATGTCATAGACAAATGGCAAGGGGGCGTGTCGGTGTCCGCGCGACGTGGTCTGCCTGAGCATGTCATAGACAAATGGCAAGGGGGCGTGTCGGTGTCCGCGCGACGTGGTCTGCCTGAGCATGTCATAGACAAATGGCAAGGGGGCGTGTCGGTGTCCGCGCGACGTGGTCTGCCTGAGCATGTCATAGACAAATGGCAAGGGGGCGTGTCGGTGTCCGCGCGACGTGGTCTGCCTGAGCATGTCATAGACAAATGGCAAGGGGGCGTGTCGGTGTCCGCGCGACGTGGTCTGCCTGAGCATGTCATAGACAAATGGCAAGGGGGCGTGTCGGTGTCCGCGCGACGTGGTCTGCCTGAGCATGTCATAGACAAATGGCAAGGGGGCGTGTCGGTGTCCGCGCGACGTGGTCTGCCTGAGCATGTCATAGACAAATGGCAAGGGGGCGTGTCGGTGTCCGCGCGACGTGGTCTGCCTGAGCATGTCATAGACAAATGGCAAGGGGGCGTGTCGGTGTCCGCGCGACGTGGTCTGCCTGAGCATGTCATAGACAAATGGCAAGGGGGCGTGTCGGTGTCCGCGCGACGTGGTCTGCCTGAGCATGTCATAGACAAATGGCAAGGGGGCGTGTCGGTGTCCGCGCGACGTGGTCTGCCTGAGCATGTCATAGACAAATGGCAAGGGGGCGTGTCGGTGTCCGCGCGACGTGGTCTGCCTGAGCATGTCATAGACAAATGGCAAGGGGGCGTGTCGGTGTCCGCGCGACGTGGTCTGCCTGAGCATGTCATAGACAAATGGCAAGGGGGCGTGTCGGTGTCCGCGCGACGTGGTCTGCCTGAGCATGTCATAGACAAATGGCAAGGGGGCGTGTCGGTGTCCGCGCGACGTGGTCTGCCTGAGCATGTCATAGACAATTGGCCGTCTCCGCGAACTAGTGCGCTTACGACCGTGATCGTGACAAATTATAAGAAATCCTTGTTGTTTAGTGGTTTCTTGTAAAATCCGAAGCCTAAAACAAAATTTTGTAAATCATGGAATCACTTACCATATGTATATACAAGTATTTTACTATATATGTCTTTAAAATCATGAATAACAACAAATCGTAAAATATTTCTTGGTTCTACTATGTTATTTTTGTTTTCAAATAGCACAGCGAGTGTACTATTTTTGCATTAAATACATTGCTCCTTAACCACTACCTAAACTTGTCGCTGAGTGACTGGACAAGCAATGTAAAAATCACAAAACGACACTTTATTAAGCGGATGCATCGCGTAGTACGGCCGCTGCTCCTTGCGACGAGTTAGTGATGTGCTTGTGCAGATCCACTAACGTAGGCTATCGACAATAAAGTCGATTTTACAATTTGTCAACCGTTTTAAACCGGTTGGAAGGTCGATGTGAAATAAAGTTTATTACTTATTTTGATCATACAGCGTAGTAGAGAAATGTGAAACCAACGTTTTGACAAAAAATGCCACCCTAGTATAATACCAAAGTGTCAAGTGCTGCACAAATTCCTCGACTCTACAGGTCATTGAGTAAATACCATAGCAGGTGAGGTGGTATTAGCCGGATTTATGATTGTTTGAATGTTTTGATTTACTTAATAATATATATTTTTAGGTACGTATATATGTTTATTTTTACTATAATATTTTGTGGACATGCTGATTTTTATGTATTTTATTTTCAGGACCAAAAAAATATCTATAATAAATGGAAGAATCGATAACTTTCCGATTTAGTCAATCACTAGCGTAAATGTAAAATAAATTGCTTTTGCACAGCACGACGATATCGTCCGATGTTTTTGTGTGGGTAAGTTGTACGGTGCATGGTAAATACACGTTGTGTTTGATGAGACAAGGTTTATAATTGATTGTGTAGTACGTTCTGATTTTTGAAATGCGGGTGTGTGCGCGACTGCGTATCTATTGCCTTTACTGAACTGCATGTGTAGTAGTTGCCGTGTGGTAGGAGCAAACTGGAGACACAGGTTTCCGATATATTTTCGTCTACCGGGCATATCTCCTTGTTTATTATATCTATGGATTTGGTAAAGCAAAACCTACGTGTACAATATTTTTTGATAATTATACCGACGTACCAAATAGAAATTGCTTTTTCGTACCCCGTCATCATCCCTTTTGAATACTTAGTTGCAGTAAAGTTCTTTGTGAAGATTCTCGTCCGGGCAAATACTACCATCATACTTATTTCTACCGTTAAGCATCGTTTTTAACCGACTTCCCATGATCGACGTCGAAAAACGAAAAACAATAGGCACCACAGACACCAGGCACAGAAAGTTAATTGTTTCTTTGTAATGTTTTGCTTCCAAAGCAAAACACTACAAAGAAAGTTTTCAGATAATCAAAATATCCGAATTATTTATGAAGGCTTTGTTTTTGTTTACAGGCAAAAAGAAAACAATTATGGGTGCCGCTAATAGAAAAGGCAGTCGCGAAGTTACATGGATGTTACGAAGCGTTAGTGTCTGGAAGAGCTATTGAAGGTAAGCTCGTTATTTGAGCCCTTATCATTATAAGCCTTCTGCCAGCCTTTGTTCAGCATTAGGTTTCTTCCCTTTTAACCCCCGACGGAAAGAGAGCAGTGGCCTAGTGGTAACGGCCGCGACTTACAAGTTGTAGGTCATGGGTTCTAACTCAGGCGCTTAACTTTTTGTAGAGTATTTCATCACCATTGCTCTCAAAACGGTAAAGGAAAACATCGTGAGGAAACCGGCATGTCCTAGAACCAAAAATTCGAAGACATGTGATATCCACCAACCCGCACTGGGCTCGCGTGGTGGATTACGGCCCATTCCCTCTCATAGAGGAGGCCGTCACGTACAACGTACCAAATGGGAGTCTAAGTGCGGCAAAGGGGGTCCAAACGTATGTCTTTTTATTGTTTACGCTATTTCATAACATAACATCACGCTCGTACGCTGTAAAGGGATACGCAGATGTGTACAGTTCACCCTGGTACACTCTCATTTCACTGGATTATGTTCAAGTTTTATATTATTCCGGTAATCTATTAAAGCATAACTTTGTGCATTGTAGTTACTTTACTACAAAAAATGCTAATTATGTACTATAACTAAAAAGCAAAAAAAAAACTTTTTACCATAAAATACAACCGACTTCAAAAAACACTACAAAGTCAAAAATAACTTCAATTTCGGAAGTCGGTGTCAAAAAACGAACAAACAAAAACAGGAACACTGACTTCCGAAATTGACGTTATTTTTCAAATCAAATCAAAATGTTTATTTGCCAGAAATACATAGTTTTGAAAGGAAGATGTTTGTTGCCTACAAGTGACTGCCTGCAAGCAAGTTATTTATAAAAAAATAGTAATCATTAAATTAAATTAAAAAGAAACCATAACAACATTCATGCATTTCAATAAATTAAATTACAATAATCCATAAGTAAAAATTAATTCATAATCTACCTGGACTCAAAATAAGTACAGTTATAAAAAAAAAGTAATAATATATATGAAATAATATTTAAAAAAAAATACAATATAATATAATACGTTTGTTTTTCGTGACAATACATTTTGTAATATAAAAGCTTGTTTATTTTCCCTTTTCCTTATTGCGGTTCATATCTTGATTTTAGCGAGTACGTACGACTACGAACATTCTCATGACTGATTTATGATCTTAATTTTTAGTGTTACCGATTTTTTAGGACGTTTGTCTTCACCGGTATCCACCCTATATGCTGAGGTTAGGTCTCCTCCATAGCCCGCCAATATACCCGGCCCTGGGCCTCTCGCATCGCCTTGCCTGCTACTTTGACCAGATCGTGGTTACACTTTGTTCGTGGTTTGCTTAGAGCGTCCAAAGACAGTCTGCTTGAAGCTGCGTCAGTGCCTGCTTCAAGAGGTCCGTCTATCTATGGAGACTTATGTACTCTCCTGTGGCCTCTTAGGGGGTCATTTACGTTGAATTATTGAATGTCATTTCTTTGTCTCTTAAAAACTTTTAATTCTTATGCATTCGTCGATACATTATTACTATTTTTCAAGGTGTCATAACGTTATGTTCTTGTTCATATTTCCAGGTCTATGCACACTAACAGGGGCACCATGCGAGTCAGTCTCCCTACAAGCTGGTGGTGCCGGGGGCGCAGGTGGTGGCGCTCCTCTGGAACAGCTAGACAGAGACCTGGTGTGGGCACAGCTGCTGTCCTCGCGCCAGGCCTGCTTCCTCATGGGGGCTAGCTGCGGCGGAGGGAACATGAAGGTAAGGACTCACAGAAACGAAGTAATAGAATACAATATTTGTTTGTGAATACGCGACTGCCACTACCTGAAGCGCCCTAGGGGGTTAGGTTTCCGCACTTCACTTCAGTCCGTAATCCATTGTGTGTGACGACGCGACTTACACTAATGAACGCGACCAGCACATACTCATGTTATGTGTCGTGTGTACGTGACCACATTATGGCTGGACTTTAAAAGAGACTGTGACTTTTAAGATTATTTCGGTGTTTCTTCTCAGAGTATTCGGATAGGCAACACTGACTTTACCGAGTGTTAATAGTAGTTTATGCAATGGTCATATAATAGGGGTTATTAAAACACGAGCGTAGGTTTATCAAATGAGGTGAAGCCGAATTTGATAATAATATTACGCGAGTGTTTTAATACCTAATTATATGCTATTGCATACACTACTTTATCTTCACTCATACAGTTAAAATAAAACAAAAGTGGAAAGGAAAAAAATATGTGGTATGGTAAGGCGGGCAATTTAGATACTCATTGCGCAGCGCGCGCATCCACACTCAACTGACAATGACATGAGCCCATACGCGCCAGAAAATTAAAAAGTAAAAGTGTGCTATAAAAATTAAAAAGTTATTTTATGATGCAGTTGTTTGAAAATCGAAGGAAAATGTTGAACTATAATGGTTTTTTTTTTAATTTTACCTATCCACGAGCATAAAGTAAGTGTTTATACAATATTTTTCGAATTCGTATTTGGAACATTACGTTGTGAGTGTAGATAAAATATATTTTCGTGTTGTAAGTGCTTGTTTCAACCAATTTACATTTAACACTATCTGAATGATGCATTTTGCCTTTATTTACAAATTTAAATCTTTTGTTATTCCACAGGTGGACGAAGAAGAATACCAGCGCTTAGGCCTTCGTCCCCGCCACGCGTACTCCGTGCTAGACGTAGTAGAAGTATGTACCAATGGAGCCAACACTGCTTCGGTGAATGCGGGCGGATCCAGTAGCGCAGGTGTGTAGTTATTAGATTATATCACATCATGGCTCGTGGCTAAGCTATAACAGCTACATGGGCCGATCTTGAAGGTTAAGCTATGCGGTTCGTGGATGGGTGTATGGATGGTACATTACAGAGACTCTTCTGTGCTTCGGACAGCACGTCAACCTGGTAGTCTCTGGGCCATTTAAAGATCTATGACTATCATAACGACAATTCTATGGAAGTATCGCATCAAATCTGACACTAGTGTAGCGAAGTACATGGATGGAGCTTTAAGGGTCGATTTCACCGAACTTGAACTAATTGTGATTTCACCAATGAAACTAATCGCAATTAGTTTAACTAAACTCAGTTTATAAATACAGAGTTTTGATTGGTAGTTTCTCAGCAGTCTTAACCAATCAGAACGCTGTATTTGCATAAACTGTGTTTAGTTGAATTAATCGCGATAAGTTTTATTGGTGAAATTGGCCCTAACTCGTAAATTCTAAACCAGTTTTGTTAAGGGATAACGTGTTATTCGTTTACCCGATTTTGTCGCTTCCGAGAAAAATGCGCTCTATGTTTTGAACTTAATTTGTCTTTTTTCATGAAATAGTGAAGGTATTTACATGAAACTTGTATCAAATGAAAGGAAAACGAATAAATAATAGATTTGATTATTATATAGATTTGATTATTATTTGATTTCACATAATATATATTAGATATATTATGTGAAAAATTTAAAGTTTATGGTCCGAACTCGTGGTTATTTGCTTATTATTGTATTCTTTGTTAGTGCGACAGCGTTTATTGGGTTGTGGAGATTAGATATGCAGTCGGTCCATGTAAAATACTGGTACTCAGCTGTGTCTGGTAAGACTGGAAGGAATCCCCAGTATAGGTGGGAAAAGGCTAGATAGATTGAGTGATCATGTTATTTTTGAAAAATTATATTACTACATCTTATCTATACGTCATCGCAGCTGTTTGAGGAGGGATGGTGGAGGATCAGCGACAGAGGTGCCGGTACTAGTACAGCTAACAGAGAGTGGAGGCTTGCGTGTGCCGGTGTGCCGCGCCCTGGGCCGGGTGACAGCACTTGATAGAAACAGGTCATGCGCCGGATGCGTGTAATCTGTGGAGACTTATTTCACAGTTGGAGGGGTACAGATAGGTGGAGTTTCTTGTCTGTTCTTTTCCATAACGAGCTACTTTTTCGAATGGACGGTAGAATCAAAGATTATTACATGTAATATTTTTTTATCAATTGGGGTCAAGTATAGGGCGTTCTTAATTGAATGTTAGTTGGTTCAATTCCCGCCAGTGTCCGTCGAGATTGTCTGCCGTTGCCCAAATGACAAAAGCAATATGGTCGGTCCCAGGCAACATGTCGTCGGCGCCCACGCGCTTGCTGCGCCTGCGCAACCCGTGGGGGCACTACACGTGGCGCGGCGCGTGGGCGGCGGGCTGCGCGCGCTGGACGCCGGCCGCGCGCGCCGCGCTGCGCGCCAGCCAGCCGGCGCCGCACGGCGACCGCGACCAGGGCGTCTTCTGGATCAGCTTCGACGACGTGCTCAAGTAATTCTCAATCATTTAATAACAGACTTATTCGTATTCGTCTCAGCAAACCCTGTCATTTAATACCCAATTCATGGGGTGTACAAAAATAATTAGTCCGCCATCTTTGAAAGTCCACTATATTGGATTTAAAATGATTTCACTCAATTGAATTTCAGCTATACCAGTGTTTTTCAACCTTTTATGACACGACCTCCCCTAGTATGAAAAAATTTTTCGCGACCCCCAACACTTCGCTTTTTTTCAACCGACTTCAAAAATGACAAGGTTGCCAATTCGACTGTATGTTTTCTTAATTTTTTGTATGTTTGTTCCACAATTACTCTGCCGATTGTGAACCGATTTTGAAAATGCTTCAAAGTGTATGAAAGTATATACTCCCGAGGTGGTCTCATTGACACTAAATCAGAATCTGATGAGATCCTAAGGAAATCAAGGGAACTTCTCAAATATTATAGACATACATATAGCAATTTTAGTATTATATATTTTTCATCAACAATACAATCATTTGCACTCAGAATGTATCATTTTGTGAAGTGGAACTGATGAAGAAGACCACAGATGGCCATTGGAACTCCTTAATGATAAGGGTGTCACGAGTATAAGATATCTCGAATGATGAAGCATATGGTACCATTGTACTGATCAGATGATGAAGCCGGAAGGTAGGCACTGGAACTCCAAAATAAAACAATATATCCTAGTCGTGTTTGGGCTTATTGGAATTTTCATGAGATGTTCATTGAAAGAAAAATTGTATATTACTTCTCAGTGCAAGAGATATCGGAAACCACTTGGCAAAGGTGGATCTAAAATCTGCATTTAAATGAGGCAAATATGGCAATCAAGCTCACATTCTGGTCACTGCTGGCTTTATCTGCCAATTTGGAATCCTTTTGATTAAAAAAAAAAAACATAATACCGAAAATTAATAACACAGAATTTGAAGTGTTTGATTCTATTTGCCACCTGGTACTTGTGCAAGGTGACATTTTCGTCAATGGCCCAAATAAAAAGTTAGCTAATAAATCGCTTAAATTTGGAAGACGATTTAATTCTCAATCTAGCAAAAACGGATCCGTTTTGGGAGAAATTTATTAATGAGAAACAAACGCAACCTTCACAGGACAAGTACTTATAGGTTATTTTCTGTTAATTTGTATTAACATACAAATGTTTATATCCTTTAGTTAAAATTTTCTTAATAAATCTTCATCATCATCATCATCATATCAGCCGAAAGACGTCCACTGCTGGACATAGGCCTCCCCCAAGCGTCGCCACATTGACCGGTCCCGTGCGTCTCGCAACCAGCGGATCCCCGCAACCTTCACCAGGTGCACGCCCCACCAGGTGGGAGGCCTTCCAACGCAACGTCTTCCGGTTCGCGGTCGCCACTCCAGAACCTTTCTGCCCCATCGGCCATCCGTTCTGCAAGCAATGTGCCCTGCCCACTGCCACTTGAGTTTGGCAATTCTTCGGGCTATGTCGGTAACCCTGGTTCTCTTGCGGATCTCTACATTTCTGATTCGATCACGCAAGGAAACTCCGAGCATAGCCCTCTCCATTGCCCTTTGAGTGACAATAAATCTTACTATTAATATATTTTAAACTTTTTTTTATACTTTGGTAGTTTTCGCGACCTCTCACACACAAACAGGTTGAAAAACACTGAGCTATACTAATTGGGCATAACTGTTTTAAAATTCAGTTGCAAGATTTAACCCATACATACTCGTACAGTTACCAAGGGCAGTGAAATAATACCTTCTAATAATGTCACACTACTACCTGCCCGCCCGCTATACTATGAGAGTCTACAGTCATGTGAGTCCAGCTGTAAATAGAAACTTACTGTCGTAATTCACCTTCAACAATAACAGCAACGTTTGGTGGTTTGCGGACCCGCAAACCTTCATTGAAATGGAAGGATCCTCCGACCAGACAAGTGTCTACTCCGGGTAACTGCCCAACGTTTGCTGTCGGACTGTTCTGTGTCCGAAAACTCTACTTGCACGATGCAGGATTTTGATTGACGTCAGGTCATTAGCTCCTATGTGGCGGCACAGGCCGCTATAACCGCAACAGGTACCTCTTAACGCATCATAGATCTACTGTAAATCAAGATTGTACGTAGAGTTCACCCACGCATGTTTTTACAGTCTTACGCGAAGTTATGCAAGACTATTTGGCTCTGAAAGATTGTAAAGCTAACATTACATGGTTTTAATCAAACTCTCTTTTACACAGGTACTTCGATTGCATAGACATCTGCAAGGTCCGGGTGGGCTGGCACGAGGTCCGCCTGGCAGGCATCCTGCCGCCCATGTCGTCCACGCGGCACCTCACGTGCCTGCTGCTCACCGCCAGCCAGCCCACCGAGGTCGACTTCACGCTCTTCCAGGAGGGACAGAGGTGAGTCTTGTATAGACTATGTCCGCCTGGCAGGCATCCTGCCGCCCATGTCGTCCACGCGGCACCTCACGTGCCTGCTGCTCACCGCCAGCCAGCCCACCGAGGTCGACTTCACGCTCTTCCAGGAGGGACAGAGGTGAGTCTTGTATAGACTATGTCCGCCTGGCAGGCATCCTGCCGCCCATGTCGTCCACGCGGCACCTCACGTGCCTGCTGCTCACCGCCAGCCAGCCCACCGAGGTCGACTTCACGCTCTTCCAGGAGGGACAGAGGTGAGTCTTGTATAGACTATGTCCGCCTGGCAGGCATCCTGCCGCCCATGTCGTCCACGCGGCACCTCACGTGCCTGCTGCTCACCGCCAGCCAGCCCACCGAGGTCGACTTCACGCTCTTCCAGGAGGGACAGAGGTGAGTCTTGTATAGACTATGTCCGCCTGGCAGGCATCCTGCCGCCCATGTCGTCCACGCGGCACCTCACGTGCCTGCTGCTCACCGCCAGCCAGCCCACCGAGGTCGACTTCACGCTCTTCCAGGAGGGACAGAGGTGAGTCTTGTATAGACTATGTCCGCCTGGCAGGCATCCTGCCGCCCATGTCGTCCACGCGGCACCTCACGTGCCTGCTGCTCACCGCCAGCCAGCCCACCGAGGTCGACTTCACGCTCTTCCAGGAGGGACAGAGGTGAGTCTTGTATAGACTATGTCCGCCTGGCAGGCATCCTGCCGCCCATGTCGTCCACGCGGCACCTCACGTGCCTGCTGCTCACCGCCAGCCAGCCCACCGAGGTCGACTTCACGCTCTTCCAGGAGGGACAGAGGTGAGTCTTGTATAGACTATGTCCGCCTGGCAGGCATCCTGCCGCCCATGTCGTCCACGCGGCACCTCACGTGCCTGCTGCTCACCGCCAGCCAGCCCACCGAGGTCGACTTCACGCTCTTCCAGGAGGGACAGAGGTGAGTCTTGTATAGACTATGTCCGCCTGGCAGGCATCCTGCCGCCCATGTCGTCCACGCGGCACCTCACGTGCCTGCTGCTCACCGCCAGCCAGCCCACCGAGGTCGACTTCACGCTCTTCCAGGAGGGACAGAGGTGAGTCTTGTATAGACTATGTCCGCCTGGCAGGCATCCTGCCGCCCATGTCGTCCACGCGGCACCTCACGTGCCTGCTGCTCACCGCCAGCCAGCCCACCGAGGTCGACTTCACGCTCTTCCAGGAGGGACAGAGGTGAGTCTTGTATAGACTATGTCCGCCTGGCAGGCATCCTGCCGCCCATGTCGTCCACGCGGCACCTCACGTGCCTGCTGCTCACCGCCAGCCAGCCCACCGAGGTCGACTTCACGCTCTTCCAGGAGGGACAGAGGTGAGTCTTGTATAGACTATGTCCGCCTGGCAGGCATCCTGCCGCCCATGTCGTCCAGGGAACAGAGGTAAGTTATCTCCATCATTATCATTTCAGCCGAAAGTCGTCCACAGCTGGAGATTTAACAAAAATAGAACCAACTACTGCTACTAAATTTCTTGGTATTAATATAAACAACAATTAAATTTAGGTTTTGCATAAAAAATATTTTGGCATATAAATTTAAATAATATAATGTTATACAATAATATAATATTGAATTGTCACTTCTTTGTACTGTGTGAACTTCTGGTTGTACTGTAACTTAGATTAATTTACGTGTATATCAATCTGTGGAAACTGTTTCTGGATTGTGTTGAACTAATTGTATGCTTATGTTTGATTATGCATCTGTTTGTTTCCCAAATAAAATAAAATAAAATAAACAATTTGACTTGGAGACCCCAAACCGACGAAATATGTAAAAAACTTAATAAATTTGCCTATGCTCTCTATAAACTATCAAAAATAGTGAGCCTAGAATCCGTACTTACAGCCTATCACGGCTATGTTGCATCAACACTCAGATATGTCGTAATATACTGGGGCAATTCAGTAGATGGGCAACTCGTATTTAGAGCCCAAAAAAGATGTGTCAGAGCTATGTGTGGCCTTAAAAGCACAGACAGTTGTCAACCTTTCTTTATACGTCTAAAAATTCTTAAATTGTCATCGCTTTACATATACGAAACAAATATGTTTGTCAAATCTAACATTTCATTATACAAAATAGGTACTAAAAGTAACTACAGAAAATTACGCGATAAAAATAAGTCAGAACTTAAAGTGAAATATGGAAAAACTGCACTAATGAATAAAAGTAAAGTAATTGTCTGTATGGCCACAAAAATATTCAACAAACTACCACAGAGAAAAAAGTTAATTAAAAAAATCAAAATACCCGACTGCTTAAAAAGCGAACTAAAAAGACGTAAACAAGAAGAAAATCATGCTGTGCAGTCGGAGGATACATATTCTCGAGCTGGCTGACCAAAACCAGATGTATCCTCCGACTGCACAGCATGATTTTCTTCTTGTTTACGTCTTTTTAGTTCGCTTTTTAAGCAGTCGGGTATTTTGATTTTTTTAATTAACTTTTTTATTTATAACTTTTAAGTTAACATTTTTTTCGAGTTAGGTACATTTAAATATATAAGTGTTATATATTTTTGAAATCACCTCTTGAAACCCTTTATTTTGATACCCCACACGATGGGTTTGGAAGAAAAAATAAAATTTCCCCCCCACAATATGGCGCCCAAAAGCCGCCATTTTTCTATTTTCCAATTTTAATGTAGCCTATGACACTCGCAAGGTTAAGACGAATCGATTGACGTATGAATCATCAAAATCGGTCAACGCGTTTGGTCTCTGGAACGCCACATAGGAACAAACATACATACATACATACATACATACATACATAGACTGATAAACACATTACCCTCCTTCGGCAGTCGGGTAAAAATAAAACTAAGTTATAACCTGAAACAATAAAAACGTTAAATCGGGACAATTTCAAAACAGAACTATTAAGAATTTTGATAAATATTAGGTCTTTACCTATGAAATTGGCGTTTTGTCGTACTGGCCACTTTGATCTCAAATATCTTCTCTTTGGTTTGAATTTCCAATTTTAAATTTATACAGCTATTTACTCATGCTTTTGTGTTTGAAAAACCGTAATTCATTTGTTTTTTCCTCTTTTGGTTTTCTCTTTGTCGTCAGTCAGTTTACAAAATGGAAAACTTGAAATATCGCGTTATTTACGAGTCCCATCGTGGCACCAGTGCTGCAGAAACGGCTCGAAGGATTAATGATGTGTATGGCGACGGTGTCGCAAAAGAAAACACAGTGCGTTTTTGGTTGCAACGTTTTCGTTCTGGAAATTTCAACCTGCAGAACAAGCCCCGTGGACGGCCGGAGACCAAAGTTGATAATGAAAAATTGAATGCTATTGTGGAAGCGGATCCATCGCAAACCACGTCCGAGTTAGCTGCAGGCTGCGGTGTTAGTGATAAAACTGTTTCAATCCACTTAAAGCAAATTGGGATGGCGAAAAATCTTGAAAGGGGAAAGCGGTACTTAACCTCATGAATTGAGTTCAGCAAACCGACACATTATTCAACCGGCAAAATAAATAATGAAGGGATTTTAAATCGAATCATTACCTGTGATGAAAAAAAAAGTGGATCCTGTACAATAATCGGAAACGCTTATCGCAATGGCTGAACCCTGGCGAACCAGCCAAATCCTGCCCCAAGCGAAAATTGTCTCAAAAAAAATTACTTGTGAGCGTTTGGTGGACTAGTGCCGGTGTCGTTCACTAAAGCTTTCTTAAATCTGGCCAGACGATTACGGTGGATGTCTATTGTCAGCAACTGCAAACCATGATGGAAAAGCTAGCTGCTAAACAGCCGAGGCTGGTCAATCGCTCTAGGCCACTCCTGCTTCAGGACAACGCTAGACCACACACTGCTCAACAGACGGCTACCAAATTAGAGGAGCTTCAATTGGTAAATATAACTTCAAATGTCTAAGACATCCACCGTACTCCCCGGACCTTGCTCCAACAGTGTTAAAGCAGCAGTCAACACGGCGCAATTTGTAGATTTTAAGACATTTAGCTATAAGTTTTTTATCAGGCGTTAATCCTACGGTCCTAGGATTCATGTAATGTCAGTTCGTAGTCAAATATATAAGGCGGATCACTGCGTGCTACATCCTGAGTTTTTAATTCCCTAAATTCCCAAGAAGTTCCTCCAGTATTTATACATGGTCCATACGAGCCGAATTATTATCTCATACTAGCAAAGTGGAATAAGCTGGAATTGGATATTCTGGAAATTGGATATTTAATGAGTACCGGAGTGACGAGGTAACGAACACGTGTTCGGAAGAAAAGTGTATCGGACTTTAAGTGAAATAAAACAGGAAGCTATTAAGCATTATAATATTAATTAAATTCACCCAACACTCATTAATATTAAATCAGGTAATATAAAATATAGGAATTAAGTATTGTTATTAAGGTTAGTAAAATATTTTTGTATTACATTCACAAAGTTATATATTTACATGTTTTTATACTTTTGTGTATACATTATTTACAAGGAATTATATACAGAGCATTAGGTTAAATCACACAGTTGTATAATATAGTTAACGAGTGCTTAAAATACAGTACAGTAGTGTTATTTGTTAACCTACATTAGTTAGTTATTTATTTTTCATTAAACAACTATTATTTTCTAATTTAAACCTTTAAAATTAATTGTTGCTTTGTAAATCTTTTAACAGGTAGATAATTAATTTATTTGTTACATTATTTCTTAGAAATAGTAAACCTTACATACCTTCCTACAGTAGCTATTATTAATATTTGCAGTGATACAACTTTACAGTTAAACTTGTACAATTAACATACTTGGGCTAGTTTTAGCTGACAGTCTCATTAGTTTCTACGATAGGTATTTGTTGTTACAGTTTCATTAACATTATTATTGTATAATTACAGGTCTACGACACTCGCCATTCGAAATGACTGATATTAAAGAACTTAAAAAGAAGCGAAGCAGTTATAAAGGAAGGTTCACAGTATTTGGAACCTATTTGAGTAATCTAAAAGATTCCGAGATAACCCCCTTGCAGGTAATGGAGTTGCAGTTGCGAGTCACCAAATTAGATGATCTTTTTAATGAATTTAACGAGGTTCAATTGAAATTAGAATGCTTGTGTGATAACGTTGATACTGAGACACTCGAAAGAACTACAATTGAATCCCAATATTATGGGTTGGTAGCTCAAGCTAAAATCATGTTAGGTAACGTTTCAACATCTGAGCAAGACGAAATAAAATCGAATTGCAGTACTAACGTTAAGCGTCAGTACGTCAAGTTGCCTACAATCCAATTACCTAAATTCACAGGATCATATGATAACTGGCTCGAATTTCGCGATACCTTCGCAAGTCTCATTCACGGCAATGACGATATAGACGAGATTAATAAATTTCATTACCTTAGGTCATCATTATCGGAATCTGCTGCTGTCGTGATCCAGTCAATTGAGTTTTCTGCTCAAAACTACAATGTGGCATGGGAGCTTCTTTGTGAGCGATTCGATAATGAAAGATTATTGATTGAGAATCACGTTACGGCGTTGTTCAACGTCGAGCCGATCGCTAGGGAGTCCTCAACTGCATTAAAAGGTATCATAGACAATGTAAACAAGAATATCAGAGCGCTAAAAACATTAGGCGAACCTGTTAGTAATTGGGACACATTACTTATTCATATAATTCGACAAAAACTTGATACTACAACATTCCGAGAATGGGAGGAATACAAAGGACGTATCGATAAATCTAAACGAATCACTTTCGATCAGTTCATTGATTTTTTGCGTAATCGGGCTGATTTAATAGAAACACTGGAAAAGTCACGTCATTCTACAACTAACTTAAAGCATAATACTAAAATAAAATCCTTTATTACAACACAAAACAGTAGTAGTTCTTCATCAAATAGTTGTCCAAAATGTAAAAACGATCTTAACCTTAATTCATGTCCACAGTTTCTATCATTAAGCGTCAACGATAGAATGTCTTTACTACCTAGCTATAAGGTATGTTATAACTGTTTGCGTCACGGTCACTATCCCAATAATTGCAAGAAACCAGGGTGTAAAATATGTAAACGCAAGCACCATACGCTTATTCACAACACAGACTTCAAATCAAAACCTGTTTCATGCAAATCAACTGACGGCACGACTGATAAGGCTAAGGTTGAGTCATCGTCCACTGTTGACACAAACAATAGTCACGTTTCGCTCTCAGCTAATATCTCTGCGCATTCGCATACGAGCAGCGCAGGCGACATCCTATTGTCAACTGCGTTGGTGAGGTGCTACGATGTAAATAATAAAGAACACATAGCTCGAGCGCTTCTTGATTCTGGTAGTTCGTCGTGTTTAATGACAGAGAATTTATTTAATAAGTTAAATCTGCCTTATTTAAACACAGACAAATCTATACAAGGCATAAATAAATCTATATCGCATGTGGAAAAAATGTGTCGTGTACACATTAAATCGTTGCAAGAATCGTACACTAATGATTTAATATGTTTTGTCTTGCCCACAATTACTGATAACGTCCCCGCTAGACAGGTACATGTGAATATACCGTCAAACATTCACTTAGCCGATCCGCGTTTCCACACACCGGCTTCTATTGATATTATTATAGGAGCAGACGTATTCTGGAGTTTATTAGGATCAAATAAGATTTTATTAGGTGATGGGAAACCAACACTTTATCAAACTAGACTTGGTTGGCTAGTTTGCGGCCCAATTAACAGCGGCTTTAATAATAATTCATCTCATCTTTCATCAATTAAATGTAATTTTACAAATATTAACGATTATTATGAAAGTTCTTCCAGTTCGATTGAGTTAGATGACATCCGAAACCAATTGTCGCGTTTCTGGCAGCTCGAGGAAGTTTGTCATGAGTCATCGACTTATTCAACTGAGGAGAAGATGTGTGAAGAACATTTTATAAAAAACACAACGCGCTTGGCAGATGGCCGCTTTAGCGTTAAGATACCGTTGAAGGAATCTTCGAATAGTTTAGGCGAATCATATCATCGTGCAAAGCGATGTTTTCTGTCATTAGAGCGCAGAAATCTCAGCCAACCCTCACTCGATAAAATGTACAAAGATTTTATGACTGAGTACATTTCTTTAGACCATATGTCCGAGTGTACTATTCGTGAAGATCAGCGGTCATATTTTATTCCTCATCACGGAGTACTGCGCGAGAGTAGTAGTACAACCAAATTAAGGGTAGTTTTTAATGCTAGTGCACCCACCACCTCTGGTCTTTCTTTAAATACAATACAGATGGTGGGGCCTACCGTCCAGGACGATCTGACCGCAATCCTTCTTAGATTTAGAATGCATAAGTACGTCCTCTCTGCTGACGTCGAGAAAATGTACAGGTAGGTGTCTGTACATCCTTCAGACAGGCACCTGCAGCAAATTGTTTGGCGTGATGATGCTTCTAGTCCTCTTAAAACCTACCAATTGCATACAGTAACTTACGGTACGGCTAGTGCACCGTTTCTCGCTACTAGGTGCCTCAAACAGGTCGGTATTGAATGTCAGGATAAAAGGGTCGCAGAAGTTATCCTTCATGATTTTTACGTCGATGACCTTTTGACCGGTACAGACTCGTTTGAGGAGGCTCAAATGTTGCGTCATAGGGTGACTGATGCTCTCGCTTCTGCTTGCATGCCTTTAAGGAAGTGGAAATCTAACGAACCCAGTTTAATTTCAGAACCATCTGGTGATTCTAATTTGGATTTCCACAAGGAAAGTTATGTTGTCAATAAAACACTTGGTCTTAGTTGGCAAACTAACACAGATGATCTGTGTTTTCCTATAAATGTTCCTGAATGCATAGAAAATACTAAGCGTGGCATGTTAGCAGTAATCGCACGAATATTTGATCCTCTAGGGTTGTTAGCACCGTGTGTCGTGAGCATGAAGATGTTGCTTCAGAAACTTTGGCTGGAAGGGTTAAAGTGGGATGACCAGTTATCACCTGAGATTGGAACTATATGGGCGAACATAATTAAAGCCTTACCTTGCCTTCATAAGTTACGTGTTTCACGTCGTGTAGTCTGTGACGCATACAAACAGGTTGAATTTCATATTTTTACTGACGCTTCGGAGCGAGCTTACGGCGCTTGTTTGTATATACGCAGTATCAATGAGCAGGGTGACGTCGACGTGCGATTATTAGCAGCTAAAAGTCGTGTAACTCCTATTAAACCAGTAACAATACCGCGACTTGAGCTCTGTGCTGCTTTGCTTGGTGCACGTTTATATCATAAGGTTGCTAGTTCCCTTCGCATTAAACCATTTAGTGTAGTTTTTTGGACTGATTCCATGATAGTTCTGGGTTGGTTAAAAATGCTACCTATTAAATTAAATACTTTTGTTCGCAACCGTGTTGCCGAAGTATTAGAATTAACCGTCCCAGGTACATGGAGACATGTGTCGACACACGACAATCCAGCTGATTTAATAACCCGCGGGGCGGTACCTACCGCTATGCAAACATTGGATTTGTGGTGGTTCGGTCCATGTTTCTTAAAGTATGACAGTGCTACATGGCCACATCCTGTAATGAATCCAGGCATCTTACCAGACATTAAATCTAACATTTTGATTAATTTTGCCCATGATCATACTAACGCAGATTTATTTAAATCATTAATCGAGTTTAATCGTTTTTCCAATTTAACTAGATTACAGCGTTCTATTTGTTACATGTTTCGTTTTATAAATGCATGTAAAAGGCATACAGCAAATACGTCCTATTTAAATGTTCAAGAATTACAAAATTCGTTAAACTTCATAATTATTCAATCTCAAAGGGAATGTTTTCCTGAATACAACTTACTATTAAATAATAAAAAGTTACCACATAAAAACCAATTATTAAGCTTAAATGTGTTTCTAGATGAAAATAAAATTATTCGTATAGGTGGTAGATTACACAATTCCGAATATTCATTTGAAAAGAAACACCCAATTTTATTACAGTCCACTCATCATTTTGTGAAACTTTTATTTAGATTTGAGCATATCAGATTAATGCACGCAGGTCCTCAATTATTACTAAGTACAATTAGAGAGACTTACTGGCCACTGGGTGGTCGAAATTTAGCCAGAGCCTGTTATCGTAATTGCGTTCGATGTCTGCGTCTAAAACCACAGGCTATTGTCCCTCAGATGGGTAATCTTCCATTGAGCAGACTCTCACCAGCTGACTTTCCCTTTCAAAGCGTAGGAGTTGACTACGCAGGCCCTATAACCTCGTCTAGTCGTCAAGGTCGTGGATGTAGATTGGTTAAGGTATACATCGTTATTTTCGTGTGCTTCACTACAAAGGCCATTCATTTAGAGTTGGTAGGTGACTTGACGAGCAGTAATTATTTACAGGCGTTACGTCGGTTTATGTCTCGAAGAGGAAAACCTCTTAACATCTACTCCGATAACGGAACGTCGTTTGTAGGAGCCTACAATGAGATAGCTGATTTCTTGAAACGCAATTGTGACTCCATAACTGATAGTGCGGCTCAAGATGGTATTAAATTCCATTTTATTCCTGCTTACGCTCCACATTTTGGTGGTCTTTGGGAGGCGGGTGTCAAATCGACTAAATTTCATTTGTTACGAGTGTTGGGCAATTGCCATCTAACATACGAGGAGCTTAACTCCGTTTTGGTTCAAATTGAAGGCATTTTAAATTCTCGGCCACTCACACCGTTATCGTCAAATCCAGAAGACTTGTTGCCTCTCACTCCAGGTCATTTTTTAATTGGACGACCTCTCACGTCTCTTCCTGTAAAGGATATCCGGGACTATTCCACTCACCACTTGACGCGCCATCAACGTATTGAGCAGTTGCGGCAGCATTTCTGGTCAAGATGGAGCAAGGAATATGTCTCCGAGCTTCAACAGCGAGTAAAGCGGCGTACCAGCAACGACAGCCTGAACCTGGACTCCCTCGTCGTCATAAAGGAGGATAACCAGCCACCGTTGAAGTGGAAAATGGGCCGCGTTGTTGGTCTTCATCCTGGCACAGACGGCATAAGCAGAGTTGCCGACATAAGGACTCAAAATGGGACTATCAGACGGGCATTCTCCAAGATTTGTCCGTTACTGGAAGACAACTGTTGAAAGGCGAGCTTCCAACGGCCGGGGGCATGTTAAAGCAGCAGTCAACACGGCGCAATTTGTAGATTTTAAGACATTTAGCTATAAGTTTTTTATCAGGCGTTAATCCTACGGTCCTAGGATTCATGTAATGTCAGTTCGTAGTCAAATATATAAGGCGGATCACTGCGTGCTACATCCTGAGTTTTTAATTCCCTAAATTCCCAAGAAGTTCCTCCAGTATTTATACAAACAGATTACCTTTTTTTTTTCGAAATTTGGATAACTTCTTGGGAAAAAATTCCGATGGGGCAGTCCAAAGAGCCTTCAAAGATTTTATTGATTCCAATCCGAATGTTTTTTTTTAGTAAAGGGATCAATGAACTACCTATGAGATGGCAAAAAGCATAGGTAGCAATGGTACATACTTTGATTAAATAAATATATTATATTAAAAAAAAACGACTTTATGTTTCTCCCTTACAAATCGCCAATTATGTAATGACCTAATAAATGCTATTACTCACTACAGGAATATTTGGACGACAATTCTATAATTACTGATTCAGAAAATTGTGCATCACCTCACCTATTTTGACGATTTTGAATTTAGTTTGACAATAGCATTAATATGACATGTAACGTTAAACTATTTGACGTTTATTTATAATTTTATTTGAAATTGATTGTGTTTTAAACTCTACAATGTTAATTAAAAATATTTGTACGCCCTGATTGATTTTGAATTTTGTTTGACAATAGCATTATTATGACATGTAACATAGTCTATTTGACATTTATATATAATTTAATTTGAAATTGATTGTATTTTGAACTCGACAATGTTGATTAAAATATATTTGTACGCCTCTGTGCAAAACATAGAGGATCTACCTATCTGTAACCTCTCGCACTCTGTTGTAATTTGACCTATGTTTATAAATAAAGCATTCTGATTCTGATTTATGTAATATTCGACGCAATGTTAATTGTGTATGAATCAAGGAAATGATAGGATTCCATACGCGCAACGCCACAACGACCGGTCCTGAGCGTCTCGCATCTAACAGATTCCAGCGGCCTTTACCTGATCATCGATGCACCTTGTGGTAGGCATACCCCATCTTCGGTACGAGTCTTGTCTGCAGGACTTTTTTCACCATCCATTATCTTTTAAAAACTAGGTAACAGCGGAATATCACTATTTCAGACAACTTATTTATAATAATGTTGTTTATTTTTAGAAACTCAGCAAAAAGCCAACGATCGCAGTTAGACTTATGTGTGGTTGTGTTCCGCACGAAGTCAGGACCCAGCGCGCAAGTTGGGAAACTGGTGGCGCATAGCAAGAGACAAGTAAGTGTTACTTTATGTTATAACTGTTACCTCGGAAATTTTACTTTATGTTATTTCGTAAATTTTACAAACAACTGACAACTGATTCACAGAATGAACAAAGCTTTGAGGTCGCTCTCATCATCAGCCTTTTTATTTTCCCACTGCTGCGTCACAGACCTCTCTGTGAGAGGGAATGGGCGTAATCCACCACGCGGGCCCAGTGCGGTTTAGTGGATGTCACATGTCTTCGAATTGTTGGTTCTAGGACAAGCCGGTTTCCTCACGATGTTTTCCTTCACCGTTTTGAGAGCAGTGGTAATGAAATAATTTACACAAAGTAAAGCGCCTGCCTGGGTTTGAACCCACAACCTACAAGTTGTAATTCGTGGCCGTTACCACTGGGCCACCACTGCTCTCTTGGTGACGTCGTTCTATTGCATACGAATATGGTTAAATACTTTTTGTGTTTTTGTATTTTTCTCGGGAGACTTTTCAATGCCCATAACGACTGCCACATGCAGTTTTATCTCAAGCAACGAATCAGGAAGATGTATAATACCACAATGATTTATTGGTAATTCGATTCGCTCATACTTAACATTTTAAGTTCGTAATAGTCGTATTGATGTTCAGCTACTATTTTACGATGTCTAGTTTAATACGTTACAATACTTACCTACAATACACACCTTTTTTCCAGAAAATAAAGAATGCCACCTGCTACGATCCTTACATTCCCTTGATTTCTGTATCTCTGTTGACAAGAATTTTGTTGGACCGAGGCTCGAAAACTTGTTGTTTCTTCGCAGACAAGACAAATATGAACGTGTAAACGAATATATTGATTCCGTGCAATCGTGCGTAGGGTATAGCAGGCTGCATTAGTAAAGTCTGTTATCAATTTTCTATTGTTTGTAAAGTAAAGTAAAAATACAGACACAAACTACCTGAACCATCTCACCTACCCCGCCCCTGCCTATACCGTCCCTCCCTATGTATATATGTGTGTGCAGCAACACAGAGCACGTCATGTCTAGCGTAGGCATGATTTTTTCTTGTTCAGGATCGTGGCTGTGTACACAGTTCGCGTAGACCCGGTAACTTTTCTTAGCGCGTACAAGCGGCTTGAGACAGAGGGAAAACAGAGTGCAGTGCACCTTTGTTTGGGGATTTGTCTCCTGCGCTGATGACTCGTCTCCATTTAGATTGGCCACCGTGGCCGTTTTCTTAAATTCAATTTATGTTCTGTTTCCGTGGCATCAACAAGAATATAAGCCTATAAGAATACCAGCGCGGCGTTATTTATGTCTCCTCCGCACATTTTTAGGGTTTCGTACCCAAAGGGTAAAAATGGGACCCTATTACTAAGACTCCACGATCCGTCTGTCTGTCTGTCCGTCTGTCTGTCCGTCTGTCTGTCATCAGGCTGTATCTCATGAACCGTGAAAGCTAGACAGTTGAAATTTTCACAGATGATGTATTTCTGTTGCCGCTATAACAACAAATAATATAATAAAAACAGAATATAATAAATGTTTAAGTGGGGCTTCCATACAACAAACGTGATATTTTTGCTGTTTTTTAGCGATAATGGTACGGCGGTTTTCGTGCGCGAGTCCGACTCGCACTTGGTCGGATTTCTTTTTCTTTTAATTCGGTCTGAAGGACTAAACTACTGAATATTAATGAATAAACTTGTTTCCAGGTCCGAGGCTTCGTCGGCTGCCACAAAATGCTAGAGAAAGGCTTCTACCTCGTCGTGTGCCTCGCCTTCAACCACTGGCACACGGGCCTGGAGCTGGCCGACAGCTCGGCCTGGCCGCGCCACGTGCTGGCGGCGCACTCGTCCAAGCCGCTGTCGGTGGAGCGGCCGGCGCTGCACCCGCACATCCTGGCGGACGCCATCATCGGACTGACGCTCGCGCGGGGGCAGAGGCATGAGGGGCGCCAGGGGATGACGGCTTACTATCTGACTAAGGTGAGCTGACTGTAGTGTAGCCTGCCCACTGCCACATGCCCACCCGCGCATACACTGGCACACCGGCCTGAAGCTGGCCGACAGCTCGGCCTGGCCGCGCCACGTGCTGGCGGCGCACTCGTCCAAGCCGCTGTCGGTGGAGCGGCCGGCGCTGCACCCGCACATCCTGGCGGACGCCATCATCGGACTGACGCTCGCGCGGGGGCAGAGGCATGAGGGGCGCCAGGGGATGACGGCTTACTATCTGACTAAGGTGAGCTGACTGTAGTGTAGCCTGCCCACTGCCACATGCCCACCCGCGCATACACTGGCACACCGGCCTGGAGCTGGCCGACAGCTCGGCCTGGCCGCGCCACGTGCTGGCGGCGCACTCGTCCAAGCCGCTGTCGGTGGAGCGGCCGGCGCTGCACCCGCACATCCTGGCGGACGCCATCATCGGACTGACGCTCGCGCGGGGGCAGAGGCATGAGGGGCGCCAGGGGATGACGGCTTACTATCTGACTAAGGTGAGCTGACTGTAGTGTAGCCTGCCCACTGCCACATGCCCACCCGCGCATACACTGGCACACCGGCCTGAAGCTGGCCGACAGCTCGGCCTGGCCGCGCCACGTGCTGGCGGCGCACTCGTCCAAGCCGCTGTCGGTGGAGCGGCCGGCGCTGCACCCGCACATCCTGGCGGACGCCATCATCGGACTGACGCTCGCGCGGGGGCAGAGGCATGAGGGGCGCCAGGGGATGACGGCTTACTATCTGACTAAGGTGAGCTGACTGTAGTGTAGCCTGCCCACTGCCACATGCCCACCCGCGCATACACTGGCACACCGGCCTGGAGCTGGCCGACAGCTCGGCCTGGCCGCGCCACGTGCTGGCGGCGCACTCGTCCAAGCCGCTGTCGGTGGAGCGGCCGGCGCTGCACCCGCACATCCTGGCGGACGCCATCATCGGACTGACGCTCGCGCGGGGGCAGAGGCATGAGGGGCGCCAGGGGATGACGGCTTACTATCTGACTAAGGTGAGCTGACTGTAGTGTAGCCTGCCCACTGCCACATGCCCACCCGCGCATACACTGGCACACCGGCCTGAAGCTGGCCGACAGCTCGGCCTGGCCGCGCCACGTGCTGGCGGCGCACTCGTCCAAGCCGCTGTCGGTGGAGCGGCCGGCGCTGCACCCGCACATCCTGGCGGACGCCATCATCGGACTGACGCTCGCGCGGGGGCAGAGGCATGAGGGGCGCCAGGGGATGACGGCTTACTATCTGACTAAGGTGAGCTGACTGTAGTGTAGCCTGCCCACTGCCACATGCCCACCCGCGCATACACTGGCACACCGGCCTGGAGCTGGCCGACAGCTCGGCCTGGCCGCGCCACGTGCTGGCGGCGCACTCGTCCAAGCCGCTGTCGGTGGAGCGGCCGGCGCTGCACCCGCACATCCTGGCGGACGCCATCATCGGACTGACGCTCGCGCGGGGGCAGAGGCATGAGGGGCGCCAGGGGATGACGGCTTACTATCTGACTAAGGTGAGCTGACTGTAGTGTAGCCTGCCCACTGCCACATGCCCACCCGCGCATACACTGGCACACCGGCCTGAAGCTGGCCGACAGCTCGGCCTGGCCGCGCCACGTGCTGGCGGCGCACTCGTCCAAGCCGCTGTCGGTGGAGCGGCCGGCGCTGCACCCGCACATCCTGGCGGACGCCATCATCGGACTGACGCTCGCGCGGGGGCAGAGGCATGAGGGGCGCCAGGGGATGACGGCTTACTATCTGACTAAGGTGAGCTGACTGTAGTGTAGCCTGCCCACTGCCACATGCCCACCCGCGCATACACTGGCACACCGGCCTGGAGCTGGCCGACAGCTCGGCCTGGCCGCGCCACGTGCTGGCGGCGCACTCGTCCAAGCCGCTGTCGGTGGAGCGGCCGGCGCTGCACCCGCACATCCTGGCGGACGCCATCATCGGACTTACGCTCGCGCGGGGGCAGAGGCATGAGGGGCGCCAGGGGATGACGGCTTACTATCTGACTAAGGTGAGCTGACTGTAGTGTAGCCTGCCCACTGCCACATGCCCACCCGCGCATACACTGGCACACCGGCCTGGAGCTGGCCGACAGCTCGGCCTGGCCGCGCCACGTGCTGGCGGCGCAAGACCGGACCAAGGTAATGTAGTGTAGTCTGCCCAATGTCCACCCGCACAACCTGGTACAGCAGGCTAGAGTTGGCCGACAGCTGGGGTAATTTTCGAGCAGTAGGGGAAAAGTCATTACCTTCATTGTCAGCGTAAAGATGTCAGCTGCTGGACATAAGTCTCGCCATTTAAACCGGTCCTATCAAGCATCGCTGTCTACAGGGTGAGTATTTCAAGTTTGCGTAGATGGCCAAATCTGAAACTATGAGGAATAGCGAAAAACACTTAAAGGAACACACACGAAAAAAAATTATCGACTTCGGTCTAGTGACCGGCCGAAGTCAATAAAAACTTGAACTTCATCTTAAGATTTTTGAAAAATCAATATCTTAGCTACGAATCGATCCCGTTGATTTTGAAAAAAAATCACATGCTATATTATTACATCATCCGATAGTGCCGCTAATAAGGATCAAATTTCGGGGCAGTGCCCACTTGTAAAACTCACACTGTATAGACCGCAAGCGTCGTCCCAACGACTGGCCCTTTGCTTCTAGCATTGCTGTATTAGATTGTGATTTGTAAGCCCCTTGCAAGCCCCTTTGAAAGGAAAACAACAAATTTTCATATATCAATCATTACACATCATATCATTAAGTAAGTTATCAATCCAATCCTAATACATAGTCAAACATTTGACATGCAAAACATTACAATATACTTAATGCTAGGCTCTAGTGTTTATGTCCAATGGCATGCACGATTTTTTCTATTATTTTACAATTATACGTTTATTTATTAATTGTCATCAGATTAACCATTATGTATTTATAAATTCATTTATGGAATAAAATGGTTTTTCTAGTAGCCATAATTTTAACCTTGTAAAAAATAAATTGTTAAGCAACGTTAAAGTTCTTTGGTAATTTGTTATATATATAAATCCACACATATGATAACAGTTCTTTTTATGCAGAGAGGTCTTTGGTGCCCTAGGCAGAACTATTCTATCTGGATCTCATACTATTCTATTCTATAGAAAAGGAACGAGCATTTTTCTCAAGTTGAGTATGCGATTTCAAAGTTTAAACTTGAAATCAGATTAGATTTTCTGTCTCCAATCATGAAACGCCTATTCTGCCTTTCGTATGGGACTGGAAAAGTGCCAAATGCTTGGAAGCAAGATAACGTACAGCCCGTGCCCAAGAAGGGTAGTCGAGCTGACCCAGCCAACTACAGACCCATCTCAGTAACGTACTTAACACGAAGCTCCTGGCATACCTAGAAACTAACGATATCCTTAGTGACCGTCAATACGGCTTTCGCCGAAATCGGTCTACTGGGGATCTTCTAGCGTATGCCATTCACATATGGTGTGAGGCCATCGAGAGGCACGGGCAAGCGCTAGCCGTCTCCCTCGACATCTCGAAGGCTTTTGATAGGGTATGGCACGAAAGCCTTATTGGTAAGCTTCCTTCATTCGGTCTGCCAGGTGGTCTGTGTGATTGCTGGACTGCAGACTGCCTGAGAGATCGGTCCATTCGAGTAGATATCGATGCACATACGGGTATTTGAATAATCTACGCGGCCAAAATTATTTTATTGTCAATATTGGTTCTAAACAATATTAGTAAACAAAACAAACGTTTTAATCGAGTCATATTTAATAAAATATTGAAAAAAAAAACCAACAAAAAATCCTTCGCATGGCAAAAGCTCCTCATTTAAGAAAATCAGTCAAAACACTTTTTGCGGTCGAACAAGTATTTACGGGTCACAATTCTTGCTCCCGAGGTATTTTGTGAACCTAAAATAAAATATAAACAGACTTTCTATAGAAATGCACTTCACATAAGTTTAAGTTTTCTTAAAAAAAAAACACTATAAATTAGGTACTTATCCGCGACTTTCCGCGGCCAACTTTTTTACTATTTACTACTGAAAACCATTAATCTTTCGACTGTATCAAGAATTATTACAGGATCTAACTTGGAAGTATAACAAATTTCCTATGAAACACAAATCGTAGCTAAAAATCTATCAGAATCCAAAACTTTTTCTTTCGATATAAACGCACAATAACAAATATTTACTGTTAAAGACTTTGTTTGCACACGAACGCCGAGAACAGAAACATACACCACACATCACATCATCAGCCTATTAATGTTCCCACTGCTGGGACACAGGCCTCCTCTCTCTGAGAGGGAATGGGCCGTAATCCACCACGCGGGCCCAGTGCGGGTTGGTGGATGTCACATGTCTTCGAATTTTTGGTTCTAGGACATGCCGGTTTCCTCACGATGTTTTCCTTCACCGTTTTGAGAGCAGTGGTGATGAAATAATTTACACAAAGTAAAGCGCCTACCTGGGCACGAACCCACGACCTACAACTTGTAAGTCGCGGCCGATACCACTGGGCCACCACCAAACGGGACGATTGAATGCCGCCTGCACGTGGAAGTGCGGCATCCACGGACGAGGGACAGGATGGGCTGGGTATTGTTCTCAAAACTGTCCCCTAGCTCAAGTAGTCGTTCTTTTTTATTTTTTTTAAATTTTCTCTGTTTGAATTATGACCGCGTAGATCATTCAAATACCCGTATGTGCGATGGCTGTTCGTCGGACCAATTGGATATCAATGCCGGGGTCTCTCAGGGGTCGGTACTCTCAGCAACATTATTATTGCTGCACATTTACGATCTGCTAAAACCTTTGGGTATGCAAATGACAGCACTGTTGCTGAGAGATACTTGTCCAACGCACGGGCTACCAGGCCGCAGATCCAGTCTCTCCGTGAGGCCATGGTGGAGCGTTTGAACCTGTCTTTGCAGGCAGTCTCTGAATGGGGCGATGCTAATCTGGTCAGGTTTAATGCTACTAAAACCCAGGCGTGTTTTTTATTCCGCTAAAAAGAGCCAAATTCACCCGGCTTCAATTTTCCGAGATGTGACTGTGCCAATAACGGACCATCTTGTGCTTCTTGGCGTTACGTCGATATCGACTCTCAATTTTGGCCCATACATTGAGGCAAAGGCTCAGCTGGCTGCCAAAAAGTTAGGGATCCCTGCAAAGGTGAGAAAGTACTTCACGCCGGAACAGCTACTCAACTTGTATCAAGCGCAAATTCGATAATGCATGGAGTACTGTTCTCATCTCTGGGACGGATCTGCCAAATACCAGCTTGATGCACTAGAGTCGATCGAAAAGCGAGCCAAGAGACTCATCGGCAATAAAGCACTGGTCAAGACAAAGCTCCAGAGCCTTAAACATCGTCGCCGAGTTGCCAGCTTGTCGGTTACATCTGGGCGAATGTGCTATGGAATTGCAATTGGTGGACATCCCACCCATACGCACTAAACGTTTTGGAAATACTTTCATTATGCGCACAGCTAAGGAGTTGAATTCCCTGTCGGAGTCTGTGTTTCCCGACAGCTACAATCTAGGGGTCTTTAAGTCAAGAGTGAATAGGATTTTTCTAGGCTAGCGTGATTCACCGTCGACCACATCATCGCTTACCATCAGGTGAGATAGCGGTCAAGCGCGAGCCTATAGTGAACAAAAAAAAAAGAAAAGCGATTGACATGTTTTGGAACAACAAACTTAATATCTTGGTGGAAATTTCTAATTCCAATACAATCATTGTTTGTTTTTATTACAAATCGTCGGATGATGATGCTGCATACATTATTATGCTGTGATAGGAGCCACTTTGGCTCCGCACAGATATTTTCATCCTTGTTAGTTCCAATATATTTTTTTACTGTATTTTCTACGCATGCCACAAATATTTCTTTTTTCTTTCTCTGACCACGAGCCAGTTACTAAAATGAGGGCTTCTTATATGAAAAACTAATTCGTAAACTTTTGTTTCCAGGGTTGGGCTGGCTTAGTAGTGATGGTAGAAAACCGCCACACAGATAAGTGGATCCACGTGAAGTGTGACTGCCAGGAGAGCTACAACGTCGTGTCTACCAGAGGCGAGCTGAAGACTATTGATTCTGTACCGCCTTTACATAGGTTAGTCATTTGCATTATTTCTAGCTGACGCCTGCTTAGAATTAGTACTTTACCAAATATATTTATAACCTATGTCTTTTTCTGGTGTATAAGCTATATCACTGTAAAGTTTCATCAAAATCCGTTCTGTAGTTTTTGTGTGAAAAAGAAACTCACAACTGTGTGACACATGAACACTGAAAACATCACTCTTTCTTTGGGCAGTCATGTTATAAGTAACCAACATCGATCCATCCATACTTACAAACTTACACATCTAAAATAAAGTGATACGTTACTCTGATGTATAAGCGATATTAATGTTAAGTTTCATGAAAATCTGTTCAGTAGTTTTTGAGTGCAAGAGTAACAAACATCCATCCATACTCACAAACTTTCACATTTATAATATTGGTAGGATAACATGAATCCTTTAAATACAAAATATAACGCAAGGTTAGCTAACTGACATCATTCTCCGGACTAGTGCCCCAATGATGGCATCCTTTCAGTGCATGTCTGTAGGTTAGTAGCGTGGAACCTCACCTTACTTCCTTGTCCTCTCCCTTCTCTTTTAATAAAATAGCAGGTAAGAAAAAGAAAACTGGAGTAAAACAGCGGCTGCACCCCCTCCCCCACAAAGTGCACCTCCCTAATATTAGAGGTCTGTACTCTAATCTCAACTCAGTCAACCATCACATGGAGACTGAAAAGCCAGCACTGTTTCACTGCTGAAACCTGACGGGTCATTGGCCCACTCCGCTGAGGAGAAGACAAACTTATTTGCCTCCCTTTTTGCGGAATCTGTGGGCTCTGGTGGATACAGGGCTGGAAAAGATTATCTACGCCTGTATCTACCGCTCGCACAACGGAGATCAGGAGACAACCAGGGTCACAGAGTACTTCAGTGAGGCGGCTGATGTGGCACAGCAGCGGTACCCTGTCGCCCAATTAGTGCTACTGGGGGCATTTAATGCCCACCACCAGGAGTGGCTTTTCCCATACCAGTGCACTGATCATGCTGGGCGAGAATTTTAGGGGCTGAGTGCCCCACGTCCGTAGGGGTGTACCCTATTCGATTCCCTACACGTGGTCCCCAGATGGTGCAAATCAGGTGACAAACTGGTGGTAGGCTTCGGCCGAAGGCTTGCGACCACCCACTGGGCAAAGACGTACCGCCAAGCGGCCTAGTCGTGTTCCGGTATGATGCTCGGTGCAGCCACTAGAGGAGTTGGGTCGAGATAGTTGTTCCATTGCAGGCAGGCCGGCCTGACTCGCGCTGTTATGGACGTATCGGGAGACTGGTCGCGGAGGGTAGTGGGATCCGAGGCACGGTGCGCCGCTGGCCGACCGCAGGTAGTTGGGGGCCCAAGTAGTGTGCCAGCCACACATGACAGTGGACACAGGTCTGCATAAGATCATCTATGCCTGTGTCTACCGATCGCATAGCGGTGATCTGGAGACAACCAGGCTCACACAGTACCTGAGTGAGGCGGCAGATGTGGACTGTCAGCTACGGTACCCCTCCGCTCAACTAGTGTTACTGGGAGACTTTAATGCCCACCATCAGGAGTGGCTCTTCCCATACCAGTGCACTGACCATGCTGGACGAGAGATGCGAAATCTTTCGATTGCGCTAAATCTCAGCCAGCAGGTCCAAGGGGCTACGAGGGTGCCGGGTGTTGATTCACATACAGCCAATTGCTTGGACCTTCTGCTGACAACTGATCCAGACCAATACTCAGTGTCGATATCATCACCTTTGGGTAGTTCCGACCACTGTCTGGTGAAGTCTGTATCCGTCTGCTGCCCGCCCGATCCCAGCCCAAGAGGCACCCGGCGGGTTTGGCTGTACAAGTCAGCAGATTGGGATGGTATGCGATCTTTCTTCGCATGCCATCCTTGGCGGCCCACTTGCTTCTCTTGGGATGACCCATCGTCATGCGCTGATGCAGTGACGGATGTGTTGCGTCAGAGGATGGAATCTGCGTTCCGATCTCTGACGTAACGGTGTCCAGCGTTGACCGTCCATGGTTTGGTGCCGAGTGTGACCGCGCAAACGCGGTGAAACACAAAGCGTACCTAGCATGGGTCGACGCTCGTATGCGCAAGGCAAGTGACGCAACTCAGAAGAAGAGAGCTTTCAACAGGGCTGCCAAGTCCTGCAAAAAGGTGATGCGAAGGGCACGGTTTGACCATATTAGCAGAATCGGGGACAAACTGGCTTCACACCTCGCAGGTAGCAAGGCGTTTTGGTCCCTGGCTAAATCGGTTGAATTTTGACCTCCTTAGTGACCGCCAATACGGATTCCGCCGAAACCGGTCAACTGGGGATCTTCTAGCGCATGCCATTCACATCTGGAGTGAGGCCATCGAGAAGCTAGGGGAGGCGCTTGCTGTCTCCCTTGACATTTCGAAGGCCTTTGGCCTTTGGCCTTATTGGTAAGCTTCCTTCCTTCGGTCTGCCTAGTGGTCTGTGTGACTGGATTGCAGACTTCCTGAGGGATCGGTCCATCCGAGTGGTAATCGCTGGCTGCTCGTCCGGTCAGTTAGGTATTAACGCCGGAGTCCCTCAGGGGTCAGTGCTCTTGGCAACATTGTTCTTGCTGCACATTAATGACCAACTAAAACCCGGAACCTTTGGGTATGCAGACGACAGCACTGTTGCTGAGAGATACGTGTCTGGGGTACGGGCTACTGGGCCTCAAGTCCGGTCTCTTCGGGAGACCATGGTTGAGCGCTTGAACCTGTCTTTGGAGGCAGTCTTCGAATGGGGCAATGCCAATCTAGTCAGTTTCAATGCTGCTAAGACCCAGGCTCCAAGCGTGTCTGTTTTCCGCAAAAAAGAGCCAATTCCACCCGGCTCCATCCTTCCGTGGTGTAACCATGCCGATAACGGATCATCTCGACCTTCTTGGTGTTACGTTGACATCGACCCTCAATTTTGGTCCATTCATTGAGGCAAAGGCTCAATTGGCTGCAAAAAAGTTGGGGATCCTTGCGAAGGTGAGACGGTACTTCACGCCTGAACAGCTGCTCAACTTGTATAAAGCGTAAGTTCGGTCATGCATGGAGTACTGCTCTCACCTCTGGGACGGATCTGCCAGGTACCAACTTCATGCACTTGAGTCGATTGACAGACGGGCCAAGAGACTTATCGGCAACGATGCGCTGGTAAAAGCTCCAGAGCCTTGAACACCGACGACGAGTTGCCAGCCTGTCGGTTTTCTATCGGTTACATTTCGGGGAGTGTGCGATGGAACTGCACAATTTGATTCCGCCTAGCCCTTTCCACCATTTATCGGACTACAAGACGTACGGCAATGCGTCATCGGCACATGGTGGATATCCCACCCATACGCACAACGCGTCTTGATTTTTTTAAATTTTTTGCCCCACATTTGGAATTTCTTCCTGTATCGTGGGTGCGTTTACACACATATAAACTCACATACACAAACACCCAGAGCCGGAACAACTATCTGTAGGTAATACAAATATTTGTTCCGTGCGGGAATCGAAACTGCGACACGCAGCACAGCATTCAATCACTCAACCACTGCGCCAACCGTGCGCCCGTAAAATACTTTCATTGTGCGTACAGCTAAGGAGTGGAATTCCCTGCCGGCGTCTTTGTTTCCCGATAGCTACAACCTAGGGGTACTTCAAGTCGAAGAGTGAATAGGTTACTTCTAGTCAAGCGTGCTTAACCTTCGACCACATCATCACTTAACATCAGGCGAGATAGTGGTCAAACGCGAGCCTACAACAACAAAAAAAAATCTTCACATCTGCATTCTGATGGCGCGTAGCCTCCTCCTTCTCCTGATGGATGTGTGTAGAGTATGTCGGATATTCGCATCCATCAAAAGGACGTGCGTAGGGTGCTGCGTAGCCTTGATGTAAACAAAGCGAGTGGCCCCGACGGAATACCAGCAATTGTAGTTAAAACCTGTGCGCCTGAATTGTCTCCGATCTTGACACGCCTATACCGCCTTTCGATAGAGATTAGAAAAGTGCTGAAGGCTTGGAAGCAAGCCAACGTACAGCCTGTGCCCAAGAAGGGAGCTGTCGACCACACAATCGCTTACCATCAGGCGAGATAGTGGTCAAACGCAAGCCTATCTATAAAAAAATAAAACTAAATTCAAGGAGTTCCAAAGATGGCAGACCAATTACTTTTTGCACCCCCTGGATATGGAATTCCCTGCCGGAGTCTGTTTCCCGATAGCTACAACCTTGAGGTTCTTTGTTATAGGGTTTGGTTTCCGCAATTAGTCCTTCAGGTGGACCATTGGGCGTGGGCCATGGCGGCCGTTCAGTGGTTATTCCAACCAGCCCACCACCCTCCAGAAGTAGATTTAAAGTTCCTGGTTTGCTCAAAACATCTGTGTAAGATTTGGGTCACCCGAGGGTTTGTGTTCTATTCTGGGTGACGCCTGTGCATTCAAAAAGCACATGCGTGACAGTATCCTCAGCCTCCATGCACGCCCTGCGAGGAGAGCTGTCATTTATGCCTATTTTGTGGAAGTGTTTGTTTAGTGAGCAGTGTCCCGCGATGTTCCCCGTCACCAGGCGCAGGCCATTCCTGTCCCGGCGTTATAAACGCCTGCTTAGTGGTGTGGTCCATCAGTTCGCCTGTGTCTGGGTGAATTCCTGTAGCCACCTGCGTATTTGGTTGAAGGGGATGGTTACGACAGGCTCGGGTCCACAGACCGCCGTGCTAGATCCTCGTCTAGCAAACTCGTCAGTCGCGTCGTTACCAAGCGATTTGCTGTGTCCCTTTATCCATTGCAGTGTCACCGTGTTGCTGCTAGATACAGTTATTTGTTCTAGTGTGTTGTGACATTCTAGTATTAGCTTCGAGGTAATATATCTTTTCCGTAAGGATTGGAGAACTGAGGCACTGAGTATACGTATGTGGGTGTCCGTAACCCTACTGGCTTCTAGGGCTTGGACCGCTTGTACGATGCTCACACATTCCGCCTGAGACGGTTTTGAACACTCCCAGCGGGCTGGATATATTTATATTGAGTTCGTGTGAGAAGACTCCGGTACCGGAGTCAGTCTTCGATCCGTCGGTGTATACTCTCATCTGTTTCGGGACTGAGTAGTCACACTTTTCTTCTGTTAGTATTATCACAGATCATATAATACTACAGTACAGATACCCAATCCCATACAAAGAAATGTTACCTCCCTAAGTATGGCTATCGCTCGGGCTAACTGGCGGCCAGTACCAGCGACTCAGCCAGTAGCCAGAGACTGTAGTTTTGTAACGCCATCTAGGCGACTACTACTTAGAAACTAAAGTGAACTGATTCCAGGATCATCGATTATACTAGATGGCGTTGTTTTAAACATAATTATGATTATCTGAGACAGTTTGACATCGCAATACTGAGTCACTGAGTATACAATGTCTCTGGCAATATTTGTAGCTAGTAGGTATTTTAATGTCTGAGTCGCAAGTTAGTATGTTATAGAAACGTGAATTCAAGGACAAGAGTTGCTCTTGAACACAGTTTGTGCATAAGACTTTTGCGGGAATACTTATAAAACACGACACGGCATGGTTGTCAATGTCAACCGATGGACTGGGAATCAAAATCCAAGATAGTGCTGAACTGCTGACGCAATTCTCGGACCTATCGTCATGGGTGTCATTTTCGGGGTATTTGGGGTAGTTAGTAATGAATATGTGGTCAAAAAACAATCCGAAGTTTCCGTTAGCATAGGTCGTCGTATGTGCAAGAATCGTCGATTTCCAGATTTCCAAGTTACAGATCTAGTCGCAGGGAGGTATTTTCCAAAAAAAAAATTAATTAAAAAAATCAAATATTCGACTGCTTGAAAAGTCGGAGGATACATGTTCGCGAGCTGGCTGACCAAAACCAGATGTATCCTCCGACTGCACAGCATAATTTTCTTCTTGTTTACGTCTTTTTAGTTCGCTTTTCAAGCAGTCGGGTATTTTGATTTTTTAATTAATCTTTTTTATTTATAACTTTTTTCGAATTAGGTACGTTTAGACATATAAGTGTTATTTTTCAAATCACCTTTTAAAACCCTTTATTTTTATACCCCACCCGATGGGTTTGGAAGCAATAAAAATTTTGGGCCCCCACAAAATAGCGCCCAAAAGCCGCCATATTCCAATTTTAATGTAGCAAGTGACACTCGCAAGGTTAAGACGAATCGATTGAAGTAAGAACCATCAAAATCGGCCAACGCGTTTGGTCTCTAGAACGCCACATAGGAACAAACAAACATACATACATACATAGACTGATAAACACATTACCATCCTTCGGCAGTCGGGTAAAAATCCCTAAATCCGAAGCAAGCAATAAGGAGAAAACTAATTAGAAACGTATTTGTATTCGACGGGTAGAGAAGAAAACATAATAAACAGTCCACAACAACAAATGCATTGTGTGATAAAACGTTTCGTTATATCGTCCAATCCTCTTGATAAATAAATTAGTAGTACCAGGTTCACTGAATCTCAGTATGAAAAAATATATTTAGGTATAATTTACTTTAAATTTTGAATTAAATTTCTACATAGCGTAATCGTATTGGATTAAAAAAATATGTTTTATTTTTCTTAAAAAGGAACAACTAAACGTAAAGTAGTAAGCGAACTAGAAAATAAAAAAATACAGTGGATCCTTAGAAAACAAGACCTAAGTGGAACGGTAAGTAAAGACGTCTAGAAAAATTGGATAAAACGCCATCTATTGCGACGAGCTCAAAACAAAAAGAAAGATCGAATGGCTAGTTTGAACAATTTTATCATTCAGTGGATTCGAATTGAAGTAAAAATATTTAATTCTCTTTTTTATTCAAAATACGTGAATTATAGCTGTAAATAGATGAATTAACTTTAAAGAAGGGTATTATGATAATTACTAAACATACTTTAGTCAAACTCTGACGTTTAACGTATTTTAGCGATTGTTTATTTCTTGATTGCTACTTATGCTGCCATCTATGATCTTTTTTGGGGATTAATTATAATTTGTTCGGATTAGGACCCCATGGTATTATATTGTAGTGCCTATGAAAATGGTATGGTTTTAGGGCTTTGTCGCAGGGTGATGCCATCATTAGTTTTTGTTTGACCGCATCTTTCTTTATGCGTGTGTGCTTAACTTTACAGTCTTTACTTAGAGTTCCTGATAGATGCAGCCTCAAAGCGGCCATGGTTGCCTCCTCCCGCACGATGACGTGCAAAGGAGGCAGCCTCAGCATTGCCTGTAGGGCGGCGTGGGTGTGGTTCTCATACTTTTAATTTTCATTTATTTATTCACAAACAATTAACATTGTGTCGAATATTGGGTAGGTACATAATTACAAGAATTGGTGGAACATAATTGCAGTAACATTATCACTTGATGATTAATTCAATTATTGTAGCAAATTGTATATCGACAAAAAAAAATATTACAAACCATTATAATCAATGATAATTCAAATATTTCAGAAAATAAATAAATAATAAGAATGTCAAATTAATCAAATATGTCACAAACAATTAGCATATCAGTTCAATACAATATATTTCACATGCAAATATAATGTCAAATTAATCAAATTACTAGAATGTCGATTCATTCCAATTTAGGTCACAAGCAATTATAATGTCAAATCAATCTATATGTCACGAACAATTGGAATGACAAAATAGTCAATTAGAATGTTAATTAATCCAGTGTATGTCCCAAGCACTATAATTTCAAATTATTCCAAAAAATATGTCACAAACAAATTAGAAAGTCAAATTAATCCGATATTAATTTATCTAATTTTAATTGCTTGACATAAAATCTGACATCGAGTAATAACATTTTTCCAACAAGAAGGCTTTTAACTTGGTTTTAAATATGCGGAAGCTATAAATTAATTGTTTTAACTCCGTCGGTAACCTATTAAACAATTCCCCTGCTTGGTATCTGGAGCAATGTTTAGCTATGTTAAAATTTGGTGATATCGTGTGTTTTAAATCCTTCCTTCTTGTGCTTTCTCTTAACTTTCGTTCCTCTTGAGATTCATGCTGATGAATATACTTCGCAAAGTGATTTAGGATTACTAAAATGTATAAACTTGGCACTGTTAATATTTCTAGTTTTTTAAATAATCTTTACATGAGTCTGTTTGTTAAATCCTGACTATTGTCCTTATGGCACGTTTCTGTAAGATGAAAATAATCTTTGCATGAGTCTGTTTGTTAAATCCTGACTATTGTCCTTATGGCACGTTTCTGTAAGATGAACGCTTTCTGACAATTATAACTATAGCTGTTACCCCAAAACACGATGCTGTATCTTAATCTAGATTCTACTAGTGCGTAATATACAGCCTTTAGTTGCTTTACATCCAAAATATCTCTAAGGCTCCTAGTGCATAACATGCTGAAGAAATAGAGTCAATAGCAGCTAGCTCCTGTTTCCAGTTTAATAGCCCGTCTATATGAATCCCTTCCTTTTTTCATCATTTTCATTCCTTGATTTGTACATCTAAACTGTCATTGTTACGAGTTGTAGTCTTAAATAAAATTATAGTAGTCTTACTTGTATTTTGTAAAAGATTATTGGCTGTAAACCAATCGCAAAGAATTTCTAGGGTTTTATTTACTTTTTTGGTCAATTTGTTTAAGTCATTTTCACCAATAATTATATTTGTGTCATCTGCAAAGACAACAAGTCTTACGTCAGGCTTAACGTGATGCATAAAGTTCAGCAAGTCATTTGTAAATATGATAAATAGTATTGGTCCTAAAATTGAGCCTTGAGGCACACCACGAATTATGGTTTTATTTTTAGAATTATATACAACTTCGTGATTACTATCATCGATGCTTTTTATTTAGACATACATCCGTCTATTTTGTAAGTACTATCTTAAAAGACGGAAGGACTTGCCTCGGATACCATAAAATTCAAGTTTTGTCAGTAACAGCTCATAATCAATAGTGTCAAAAGTAGAACTAAGGTCGATGAAGAGTCCAGCCACTTTCATTTTGTCATTTAATTTAGCAATTACGTCATCTACAAGAGTGTTTATTGCATCTGAGCAACCGGCGCCTTTCTGATAACCAAATTGTCTTAAATGAATGATTTTATTTACATTCAATTGTACCATCAGTCTAGTTTTAATTACTTTTTCAAATACTTTTGATAAGGTTGGCAAAAGGGATATCGGCCGGTAATTTTTCAGATTTGTCTTAAGGCCTTTTTTGAAAATTGGAACTACTTTAGCCAATTTCAACTGTTCTGGAAAGACCGACTCTTCGAAACATTTGTTAAAAAATTCAGAAAGACGGAAGGCTAATGAGTCTATATTTTCCTTTAAAATCGAAATTGTTAGGTCATCAAAACCACAAGACTTTTTGTTGGCCATCTTACTTATTATTTTTGTGATCTCAGATGGAGAAGTCGGATCGAAAGTTAGAACATTTTCATCTCTTTTTGTAGTTTCCGACAGAAAAGATATTGCCCTTTCCTTTTCATTACTAACTAGTGACGCTTTGAACAAACAAAACAAAACTGTCGATAAAAATGATTTGTGACCTCCTGGGAATCAGTTAACACTTTATTATCAACTTTCATGATTAAATTTCTACATTGTTTTTTTTGTTTTAGACTTATTTGTTATTTGGTTTACAAGCTTCCATGTCTCTTTGGTTATATTTTTAGCATTATTTAAGTGGTTAAATGTGGCCTGTTTTTTGGCTTGCTGAATAACCCTCCTATAAATTCTAACGTAGTTGTTTTTATATTTTTTTAAACTGGCATTATTTAGCGTACCAGAATATAGTAACCTCTTCATCGTACTAGAAACTTTAACCCCTTTAGTTATCCACTTTACTGTTATATTTTTATACAGCTTTATTCTTATTGACTTGTTTTGGTAACAGTCTTGAAATACTTTTCCAAGACATTTTATAAAAGTATTTATGCCTATATTATGCCAATTTTTATTGTTGATACCTTTCTTGAAGGCAATACTATTTTATTCATTAAAGATTCTTTTTTTAATAACTATGGTTTGTTCTAAATATTTAGATTTAATATTAATTTAGTCAAGAATTACATAGCAGAATAGTCCACCATGGCCATCTGCTAATCCATTGTGATCAACAAAACACTGATCTATGTCATTATCAGCAAGATTTGTAATTAAGTTGTCTAAACACGAATGTGCGTTGTTCCGAATAAAAGTAGGAGTATTTATGAGGTACCGAAAATTATAACATGTCAATGTACTTAAAAATTCAGCAGATTTTTTACTCTTAACAAGTACGTCAATATTAAAATCACCACATATAAAGTACTTCTTGTTGATAAAATGTTCCAACACCTTTTCTAAAGTAGATATAAAACCATATTTTTTTTTATCATAAGGACTTTTGTAGCAACAACAGAGAAATAATCCAGTTTCAAGATCTTTAACCCCACAAATTTCTAAGTTATCTTTTCTATACAATTTTTTAACAAAATCAATATTTTCACATTCCTTATTTATATGCGATGTCTGCCTGTCTGTATACTAAAAACAGAATAAAATAAATATTTAAGTAGGGCTCCCATACAACAAACGTGATTTTTTTGCCGTTTTTTGCGATAATGGTACGGAAGGAACCCTTCGTACGCGAGTCCGACTCGCACTTGGCCGGTTTTTTATTACTTATTTCACATACATTTTGATGAAATATCCTTAAACAGCTGGTTTCATTTATCAAAGTGTGTTTAGAATCTGCATTTGTCACTGGATTATGCATGAAAAAAGTCAACAATTAAGCGCAATTGCTCAGTATTACGTGTTGCAGGTAAACCGTCTTCAATTTATTTGTTTGTGGTTGTTAAACTGCCTTCCGAGCCGAACAATTTGTAATCCATCTGTATTTTGGACATGATCTGTGTAAAGATATCTCTCCATCCAAATTTATTTATTTTATCTGTTTTGTGTAAACATGTCGAGTGATAGGGTGAGATTGCTATCCAAAAAGTATGCATATTTGTTGTTTTTTTATATCAAGACAGAGAAGGTTAATGAATAGCTCTACTTTATAGTTATATATTAGTGCCCCTCTTATGTAAGTTGGAGCAAAAATAACAACATGGGTAATATTTTTGAGGGAGATTTTTAAATTTTCAAGGATGCTCATAAACACATTTCTTCTAAGATCGTTTTCTCCAATAAAAAATAAACAGTAGTCATCCATTGAAAAGTCTTTTAGTTTGTTTTCGATCTTAGCCAAGGAGCCTTCAGTGATGGCGTTTGGTATCAAATAATGACAAAAATCTAATTGTTCTGAGAATACTTCTTCGATTAATGGCAAAGTTCCTTTTGTGCAGCTTCTGCTTATTATTGAAAGTTTATGTTTAGGTATCGCACCTGATGGTTTTTTTACAGCAATGGTATGTGATAATTGGTCGGATTACTGTGGTGTATAGTCAGCGGGAGATTCCTGTCAAGCAGTTGCTTGCACTGGCACAGGGATAAGTTGGCTGTTGTAGTGATATTTTTTTTTTAATTTAAATTTTTGATTAAATAAATTTGAATTTGAATTTTGAATTTGATATAGTTAATGTGTTTTGCCCAGTACAGTTGTTTGTCCAAATACATGCAGGTATTTGGTTTCAGTTGAAAGGTAACCTAGGGTTATTTAAGTCAATAGTGAATAGGTTTCTTCTAGGCATGCGTGCTTTACCGTCGACCACACCAGGTGAGATAGTGGTCAAGCGCGAGACAACATAAAAAAGGTTTTTAAATGTGGTTTTTTTAAATTATCTTTCTAGACAAGTGATAATCGTGCTGACTCAGCTGGAAGGCTCAGGCGGGTTCAGCATCGCGCACCGCCTCACGCACCGCCTGGCGGCCGGCGCGCGCCTGCAGGACTGGGCGCCCGCGCCGCAGCCCGACGCCGAGCCGCGCCACCGCCCGCCGCTGGCGCGCCGCCTGTGCGGCCTGCACGCGCCCCGGCTCATCACGTAGGGACCTACTAATTACATCACATAAGAAGCGGTACGCGCAACAACTGAATAATTACCATTATATACCTGCAAATATGTTTGACTTTATTTATTTGAATAATAATTATTGAGAAGATTAAATTTTGTAAGATCAGCCAGGTGACTGTGCGGCCTGACGCGACCTGGATTATTGTATAAGAACCTAAGGTGACCTCAAACAAGTCGGTACGGGCTTTTACGGTAAAATGTCATTGATCAGACGTACGTAAGCATCCCACTGTTCATACAGTTAAAAGCAAATCCTTTTTAAATTTTCATACTGCTACGTGATTCCGACATCCGGTCAAACTCGTCTGGCGTCAATTGGCACCACTTACGGTCTAAATTCGGTTGACAAATTTTATGGCACGGTGCAATAGCAAAGGCTAAAAAAAAAGAATATCGTTCAGTTCAACGTAATGTGTACGTTGTCGAAAAGGCACCCCAGAGAATCACGAACTTGAAGCCATCTTAAAAAAAGTTCGTAAAACTGGCAGCGATCAAGGTGGATTAATCCCAAGTTAGAGTCGAAACAAAAATGCCAGCCAGTCCCCATCGACTAATATTTTCTCTGCAAAGTTTACCCGGTCGTTTGTTGTAATAACCGGGTTTAGTAAGATACTATGAGTGTAAGTCAGTCACAATTCGTGATGAGAACAAGCCAGGTTATTAGTTGTTAGACAAATTTAGGCTCTCCTATACAAATGAGAATAAGTTGATTAAGAGTCCGGCAAGCCACAATCCGTTAACCCCCAGTTTCTTGAACGAAAGTTATCGCAAAATTTGCAAATACTTTCATTGTGCGTACAGCTAAGCTGTCATTCACTGATAGCTACAACCTAGGGGTATTTAAGTCCCTAAGGTTACTTCTGGACAAGTGTGCTTCACCGTCGATCACATCAAGAAGAGAATCGAGGATCAGAGGTAAGACTCCTAATTAGCTTATTCTCACGCTCCTTGGAATTTAAAATAATGAATAAATTTTGGACTTGTAAAAAATTACAAGAACTATGAAATTCACTCACAGAAGTTGAAAACTGGTTTATAAACCTTGACTTATAGAAATTATGATTCGTGATTATTCGTATATTTCCTATGACGATAAAGGACTTGACTCAGTGAGAAATCAATTACAAAACGTAAGCACAATATTGAACCTTATACTGTTAGTGATATGATAAGTGACAAAGTGAATCAGTAATAAGTTTAGGGCTAGACCTTAATTGTACCAAATGTTACTTGTTTTTTTCTTAAAGACTCAATAATATAAACAATTTCTTTTCTTTGGGATAAACCTAAAATGAAGGTACCCAAACATGAGCAGCTGATTTTTTTATCATATATCAGAGTTGACCTCATCGTAAAAGTTGTATATATTTATGAGTACTTCCACCCATAAAATTCAATTTATTAGCTGTCAACCGGTACAGGGTGTAACGGAAAGATGCGATAATATTTTAAAACTGCTTCTGCCCATGTCAATCAATAACTTTCACCAAGGAAGACATAAGCAAAACACAAAAAAATATGTTTCTTCCATACAAATTTTTATCAGCTGACGACAACTTTGTGTGCAAGATCGTTTTTTTTTTTTTTTTTTTTGTGATTTGCTATTGATTTCTTTGGAGAAAAATCTTCATTTACATGGCCAGAAGCAGTTTTTTTGAATATGATCCTTCCTCTTCATTACATCATGTATATTGACGTGGGTTACGTCAGCACTGCATATAGCTGAAATTCGCGACCTTTCGCTCGGTAGGCCTTGGCGCATTGAGGAATAATAATAAATTATAATAACAGACTGTTACTAACCTTACAGAGAAGCCTCTTCTCATACAGAGAAGGCACGAACATTGACCACCACGCTTGCTCAAGACGGGTTGGCGGTTACAGAATACAACACATTTAAATGTCGTACAATCAGAAGCTTATTGTGAAATTCTCAGTTACATTTGGTACAATGTAATGGTCGAAGAACGTGCATAGGTAGGTACTAGGCCTATAAAGCTAAAGACACATAATATAGCTGTTAATATTTTTTCTACTACACTAAAATATACTCATAGAAATTACACGTCCGGCCGAATAAATGTATACAGTACGCATTTTTATTAAATTTTTATTCTGCCGGTCTAAGGATTTTGCCGCGAGACATGCAAATAGGGCGCACTGAGTGTTATTTTGACAGAAATTAGAATAAGGACACAAGGATAATTTGTAATGGATATTATTTTTAATTTGATGTCGATTGAAAAAAACATGTCGATTTAGCAAAAAGTTGAAAGTAAGACTATCGTTTTATTTTTAAATCATTTTATTTTGACGAGCTCGTTTGCGAAATATAATTGTTTTTTGCTAACGGTAAGGATATATCACGTAGATTGTAAATTTTAAGGCATTATCATTACTGTATAAAAATCTCTTGTAAAAAAAGCAATGATTTTTTTAATCATTAATGATAAATAGCGATCGTTGTACGTAGTTGTTATTTATATTGTAACTCGATGAAATCACGTTTCCCTGTATGCGAATCTCACAAGTGCGTGTTGGTTATCCCTAGTTTTAAAGAAGCCCAACCCATAGAATTACGACTGATACTAGATTTTTACAACATTTACTTTCCTAATGTTCATAATTTTTTACTAAAATTCTCGGAAAAAGGTTGAAGTGTTTGATTAGAAATGAATCCTCTTTGATATAATGTATGTTGAATACAATAAATACAATTTAGATGCTAAATTAAAATTGTTAACTTAGCATGCGACGGTTATACGTTATTTATAAACGCTTGTATGTTTTCTAATTCAAAATCTTTAGTAAAAACATGATAAATTGTCTTCGCATTAGATTTATTAATTTAGTTAGGATATTAAAAATATTTTACTTTGCTGTGGGACCTCAATTACATTCCCCGACAGTGAATTTTAAAATAATTAGTTTAAAGAAAAATGTACTTCAACAATTCTAAATGTCCCATTACATTGGCAATTTGAAAGTGCAGCCATTTTAATACATCTTACAATGGATAAGATCCAAAGACACATGAATTTTTGCAACAGTGTCTCAGAACTCGACATAAGTCATCGCTAAACATACTAAGTGAGACAATCAAAAATCACGATTTTGTACGTAACATAAAGATATCGTTTAAATATTTAAAATTGCTTTACGAACTAGATGTAGGTTTGTTATCTAAATTTAATTAACGCTTCCTATTTTTTTTGCACTCAAGTGTAACATAAGACAATTGATTTTTTTAAATTGGTAGTATTTATTAAGTTCATTCCATTAATACTCATTATTTATTTAAATTTTAATTAATTGTTGTTTTTTTTTTTAATAAAATTAAATCTAGCGATGCTGATTCTTGCCATTACTTTGCTTTACAACGATATTATTAATTGTTTTTAATTAGTAATTAATATTTAATTTTTGACTTTTTATAGTTTAAGTGGCCTATGAGCAAGATTCGTGCAATATTAAGAAGGATGTTATCTCACGTTGAATTCTTATAATAGTGAGGATATATTACACTTGCTGGCACAAAAAACTGCACACTGAGGCGTATGGTGTTTTGTTTGTAGTTAACAGTTGGCAAAAAACAGTAAAAAATGGAGTAATGCTCGAAATATATTAACATTAGAACCTGACAGTCAAACCAAAGCTCAAACTATGACTGAAAAATGTCGATAACATAATAAAAAAACAAAAATACTTTGAATTTTTTCAAATTATTATAACCCCGTTTTGTTTTCATAATATAAATTTAAACATAGACAACAGCTAACTATTAACGAACACGCTAAATATAAATATAAAATAGTAGTAGTTAAGTTTTGGATCGCATAGTGTTTTGATATTAATAATAATAATACCGTGCGTCACAGGTTCTATAGATACACGGCTGTATATTTTTACACTTATGCATCATAAAATAATAATAATCATTATTTTATTTTACTCCAAACAACATATAACTGATATTTCTTAAAATTATATCATCTTCCATAGTTTTCTTACATCTTAACATTTTTGTATACCGATTTAAAGGAATATAATGTTTTTCATTTTTAATATTTAATTATAAGATAGTGCCATATTGTGAACTTGCCCTTTTATTTATAAATACTTGACTTTTTAGAGACCAGGAAACCTGCTTCTATGTATTTCGATCATAATTCCTTTGTGAAAAAGAGACAGTGCTATTTCTTCCTGTATAGCTCTGTCTCTCACACTGGAAACTTGATGTCTTTCAGATATCATAGTAGGTAACCTGTCCTTTTTAAACTGAGCGATGCGAACACCACATTAGTTGTCAATTTTTTTTAAATAAAAGGGCTATTTCAAAACTTTATACCAGTGAGAAAATTAGACTTATTTTGTCATTATTTATCTATAAAATTTGATAGGCAAAATTAACAGCCAAAAAAGCCTGAAACGGGCTCACACCATTATATTTTTACTTAATTCACGAAAAACATCAAGAAAAATCTGTTCAATCATTTTTCACGTTTGTTTTTTCGTGAGTCCTAATACAATTTAATTTTCACAGTAAAATAATTCGATTTTGTATGTTGTGTCGATCAGAGTGCACTGCAGTGTAAGAAACTTTTGATAACGTTTTATTTAACAATGTGACATTGTTTTTGTGTAGCATACAAGACGCTTATTTTTCATGTTAGTCTTACGTGGATGCATGTTAAACTATTTATGATAAGGTTAAGTAAATAAAATTATTTAAATTTGATCCTATCGTTTTATTTGAACGATTTTACCACGCACTCCACAACTCGTTGACTGAGGCGGTTTCGCCACCAGTTGGCGCCACTTTGGCGAGGGGTTTCTTGACTTATGACATCAACATGACGTAAACGACAATTTAGTGTCTGGCAAACGAAAGTAGAGACTGAAAAAGCGCGGAATATTTAAAAAATATCAGCATAGATACGGTAGTATCTCTAAGTCTGTGCAGCATAGCAACCACAAAACTAGTATGAAATACCTGGAATAACCTAATTTGACACTTTAGAATTATTTATTTTATTTCGTCTGAATAAAAATACGATAGATAATTGAGGTAGGTAATATTTTAGACATTATGTATCAATCTCAATAAAAAAAACAGTATTCTGTAATAATTTTGGATTATTCAACTTAGCGTCATACTAACTTATGAAATCTAACACCACACGTAAAAAGTTTTGGTTTTGTTTGAATTCGATATCTTTCTCCTGATGTTTTTCTTGATATTTAGACATCATGCGAAACGACATCGCCCGTAATCCACTTGTAATTGTTTTATTCATTTTTAACTTAGTAAATGCTTTTGTCAAGACCACAACAAATCACCAAAAATTGATATTGACATTAGTATAGCATTCCATATAAAAAGTTTGCAAATAATTCGAGTGTCTACATTCGTTTGCCAGACTATCTAACGTTAACGTACTTTGACAGGTGCCTGGATCTAAGCATCAGTGCTGCCACCAAGTGCATATGTCGCAGGGATATGATGAAAACAGGGAATTGATCAAATCACGGAGGATGTTAAAATAGAGCCGACGGAACCCCGCTGCGCGGGGCTCCTATTTCTGTATGCAGGGTCTAAAGTAACCTAACACGAAGGAGATGACGGGAGCTAGCTCCCGTCATCCCCTTCGAACCTAACCTGTCCGTTTTAACATCCTCCGTGATTTGATCAAATCGCTTAGAGATTTGATCAATTCCCTGTTTTCATCATATCCCTGCGACACATATATCATTTCAGAAAACCTTTAATTAGATGTAAAGTTTTTAAAAAATCCCCGACACAAATATATTATTTTATATAGACACAATTATCAAACATAACTTTAATTCCTAAAGGAATGAAGGCTTATGTAAAAAGGAAAGAGGGTGGAGGGGGTGTGAAGGGTTATGTATGTGTTTAAAATAATTACTAATCGGTAATCTATTAGATAATAATAATACATTGACAATAATGCTATCTTAATCTAGAATCAACTTCAGTCACATTTATATTTATTTACATATGTACATTATTTACAAACTAATATTAGAACTAGAATAAGAAAACCTAATAAGTACAATTACAGGGCGTCAAAAAATTCGTCCACATCGTTGTCAACAGGAAAAGTGCCCAGGGTGGCAATGCTGATTCTTTGGCCAAAAAAAGGCCAGCCCTCTGGTCACGTGAAGAGTCGACCAACCGCTTAGCTTAGACATATTAATATTGGTTGTTCCGTACCAACCTGCAGAGTGGCTCATCCCACTGTCTCTGGGAAAATGGGTTCTCGGCCCGATACGTATCCGGGCAAGCCACTTGCCAGGCGTCCTCTGCATCGGTCAAGCTCGGCACTTCCGAGTCAACCAGGGAAAGAGCTAAAATTTTCCTGGTTAGTTTTTCAGTGCTGTGGACAGAAGACAGGAACTTAAACTAGACATTTTGCGGACGCCGAGGCCATCAAAACGAATTGGTAGGGTGGTTTGAAGCCACGCTCGGTCGTCCAAGGCCACATTAAGAATGGATGTTAATGTGTTGCAAATAATTTTGTAAATTTTGTCCGAAAGTTGTGGTTTCTTCCAAAGAGGAGAAGAACAGAGAAAATACATAGAATTTGGACCAAAACAGCAATATCTGATAAGGGTGAATGCCGAATGTAAATTAACTTTGGAGAGTCTATCTGAAATATCATTAAAATGTTTGATTTTGTCTACGATGAAAGATGAAAAACTTTCTTCTAAATAAAATCGGGGAACCTAGGAGGATCAGGGAACTTTTTTCTAAGATTTTGGCCATTGCATTAAATTTATCTAAAGTCGATATTGTCTGTCGGTAACGTCAGAGAGGAAAATTTCGCACTTTGAGGAATTAAGTTCCAGGTCAATAAACAACAAAGGCGAAATTTTAGCTGACTTAAATTTGAGCGTCTGAAAGTGAGTTATATACGAAGGACATTCTATTAATTGTCTATGTTTTTTAAAGTATAATTATAAAAAAAAAACAATAAATAAAAAAGTTATTTGATTTTTTAGTTCATTTCTTTAGCATAGTGTTGCCATTATAATATTTTATCTGCTAAGTGACAAGTAGTAACTATATTAAGTAATAATATCATCATTGTATTTATTCCAGTAAATGAGTTAACAATTCAGTTTATGTCTAAGTGTAGATGTTCCTTGCAGGTACGTAAGAATATTGTAGTGTAGTAGAAATAAATGAATTACTTTCAATTAATGACTAAAACTTTCAAAAAAAAAAAAATGACCGTATATCAAAAATCGGCCATAGCTTTACATCTTTTGGAATCCGGATTGAACCACTGGATTGAGTTACATAACCCTCAGGTCATTTCGACAGAACGCCACTATAGATATCCCTAGACTGGTGAGGGAAGCTATCGAGATTACCAAATATAAGAACTTCAACCGGGAGGATGGGTTTCAACTGTCGAGAGCTTGGAATCCAGTGGTTCAGCTGTGTAACCCGAAAAAGTGCCGAAAAAAGTTCGCGAGTGGATACGGTGAGTTTCGTGTGTCGAAAACAGAATCGAGTTGTGAGTGACAGTGATAGCGGTACTGAGTGCAAAAAACGAACAAGAAAGAGGGTAGACCGATATGTCTCCTCATAAACACCCACCCGCAATGACTTTTCAGTTTATCCGTAATCATGGTGCTTGCAACAGCACCGAAATATCGGGAACTCACAACAAACAGTAAACATGGTAAATATCCCGTTTCTAATGTTAATTTTAATATTTTTCTGAATATCAAAACTCACTAACCATACTGACCCAAAACATTCGCAGTATTATAAGAACATAGATAGCTTTAACGTTTTTCTTCATAGACTTAACTTTGATTGTGACATAATGGTACTAACCGAGTGCTGGCTTTCTAACCACCATGAACATCTTCCTGAAAAGCCGGGATACAACTTATTGTATACTACAGTAAACAACAATCAAAACGATGGTGTGGTTGTTTATTGTAAGGAATCATTAATGGTCACAATCGAAGAACCAATACTTCAAGACTGTGTGAGTAATTGTTTGGTTATCAAAATTGGTATAAGTACTGCATTAATCACTATATATAGGTCCCCTTCTGCAAGAAATTTAGACTCTTTTCACGCATCCTTAAATCAGATCTTTGAAGCACTAAGCTCATTTAAGAATGTTATATTAACAGGTGATATAAATATAAACATTAACTCTGAAAACTGCGACCCTGGTACCCAAGATTACCTTAATATCTGCTCATACCATGGTTTTCTCCCCGCACATACATTGCCTACTCATCAGAGCGGTTCTTGTCTGCATCATATGATGATCAAATCCAACTTTCAATATGTTACGCTTGTTACTAACTCAACTATTACAAACCATCACGCTGTTCTACTAACCCTAAACTTAACGCTGCCTAAGCTAAATCGTCCCCAGACGAAAACGCAATTAAACATAAACAAACTCGAATGTGATTTATGCAATCTTGACTTTAACCCAGTTTACAATACTGCTGACGCTAATTTTGCTTTATCGTACTTAATTAAACATGTCCAATTAGCAATATTACGTAATACGACTTCTACTATAGTAAACAAAAAACTTTTTAACATCAAGCCTTGGATGACTCCTGGCCTATATAATTCGGTGTATAAGACACAGGGATAAATTTCATCAGAGATCTAGGAGTAACCCTGATAATCTAATCATTAAAATAACCGATAAGAGATACAGAAATTTTTGCAACAACCTCCTAAAAGACTTAAAAATTAATTACGATAAAAATGAATTAAATAGAGCAGGAAACAATAGTAAGCAACTTTGGAAACATATTAAGAACATCACCTATAGGACAAAACAGCGTGAATCAAATTCGAGCTTGCTGCTTTCTAATCCATCACCTCTCTTGTCAGCCAACAACGTCAATAACTTTTTTGTAAATGTTGGGAAAACTCTTGCTGAACAGATTCCAAAACATTGCTGTGTTCCACCATCTTCCCAAAATAATAGATGTCCTTTAAAATCTTTTGGCTTGCTGGATACTGACGAAGATGAAATAACCCGAATCATATCTGGACTAAAAGATGACTGTGCAGTTGGATGGGATAATATAAGCAATAAGATCCTTAAAACCTTTAAGCATATCCTAGTACCTCCCTTAACGCATATATTTCGTATTTGTTTATCTGAAGGTATTTTCCCTAGATGTCTGAAAAAAGCAGTTGTAATCCCTATCTTTAAATCCGGAAACAAAAACTTAGTAAATAATTATAGACCGATATCTCCTACTCCTACTTTACTCCCTTCAATATCTAAAATACTAGAGAAAATTGTAAACAGTAGACTAGTTAATTACCTAGAAAAAAATAATCTATTATCATCTGCGCAATTTGGCTTCAGAGCCAAATTATCCACAGCCGATGCGGTGCATAGTCTGACAGATTATACTGCAGAAGAACTTGGCAAAGGAAACCAGACCCTGGGAGTTTTCCTGGATCTAGCCAAAGCCTTTGATACGGTGTCCGTTCCTATGCTTCTAAAAAAATAGAATTAGGAATTAGGGGAACACCGCTCAAACTTTTTGCTGACTACTTAGACGAACGATCTCAATATGTTAAAATAGACGATATTACCAGCGATGAGCAAAAAAATACTGGTTATGGTGTTCCTCAGGGAAGCATTCTGGGCCCAACCCTATTCCTGATTTACATTAACGATCTGTGTGATTTAGATATTAAACAAGGAAAACTCATATCTTATGCCGACGACACGGCGTTAATCTTTTCCGCAAAAACCAGTAAAGAATTGTACGAATACGCTCAACAAGATTTCAATACTGTGGCTAATTGGCTACAAAGCAATTTACTAACACTAAATGCTGACAAGAAAAAAAAATTCACTTCTCCATGCGCAAGCCTCAATTTAACATTACTAACTCTCATCTGTATGCCCATAAATGTGGATTCCACCCAGTTAGCATGTGTAATTGTCCTTTTATCCTGAAAACAGGCAACATAAAATATCTCGGGGTTATTATAGATGAAAAACTCTCCTTTAAACCCCATATTGATAACCTAGTTAATAGAGTGCGCAAATTAATTTATGTTTTAAAAAAGTTGAGAACGATTGCAGATTCAAAATTGATCAAACAAGTCTATTTGGCCGTAGGTCAATCTGTAATAAAAATACCAAAAACGCACCTACTGCCTCTTGAAAGGGCTCAGAGAGCAATATTAAAAGTAGCCAATTGCCACCCTTTTCTCTACCCCACTGATCTGCTTTACAAATCATGCAACGTGCTGACTGTTCGCCAGCTTTTCATTATGCACTTAGTATTAAAACAACACACCATGCTTTCCTACAACGCCGAATACATAAATAATAAGAGACGAAATGATATTGTCTGCGATTCTAATGCATCCTCAAAATATGTCTTTGTAAATAGAGTCTTTATATTCTTAGGTCCATTTCTGTACAATAGATTAAATAGAAAATTAAGTATCTATAAATTAAATTATTTTAGCTGTAAAAAGACTATTCTTGAACATCTACTTAGCTTATCTTACGGTGAGACAGAAGATCTCCTGACTGTAACAAAATAATAATTTTGCTTTGTCTTTAATTTAAGTATTCATATACAAGATATACCATTGTTAATTTATTATTATTATAAGTTTTAAGCACTTTATAGTCTGAAACACAGGTTAAACCTAGTTCAGGCAAATAAGCAACTGTCTTCTTTTATATTTTTAAGATATTTTTATTGAAAATGTGCCTTATGTTATAAATAAACGATATTATTATTATTAATGCATTGATATTGTATTGATTATTTTTATTTGTTTACAATTTTATTTTGGCAATTTTTATAACTCTCTGACAATACATGACATTTTTGTACATGGCTTTAAGTAAGTAATTTAATTTAAGTTTTAACTTGGGTGGATTTATTTTTATTGAATTCTGTTTTTAATGTAATGCATAAACATTACATTAAAAACAGAATTCAATATAATTTTATTTTAATTTGGAATGGATCAACTTTTTATATTATTTAATATTTTATGAATGTAATATTATAGACTCTTATGTATGAAAATAAATGAATTATTATTATTATAATGATTGGCAAAAAGACTAGTACCCAAGTCTAAAAAATATATAGCTTGGTTGTTGACGACAAGCTTTTGATACACGTCAAAGTCACTTAGTTTAAATAAATATACTCTTTCCAAAGAGATACTACACATTTCATGCTAAAATAACTAGGTAAGGGATATACTAATGCGATATTCCCCTTTTACTTCCACGAAATTGAAACCTACTAAACACATTATTAAAAGTTACCCAGACATAATCTACAAAAGTTTATGACTGAATATCTATTATTCTCTACATTCTCGAACAAAAATTCTTTGCACAAACTAATTCAGAACAAAGAGTTAAACCAGATATTTTTCATTTAAAGACTTTCGAATTTAATCTCAGCTAAAATAATGTATGGGCACCTGCCATTGTTCTTTAAATTTCTGTTTGAGGAGTTGCAGATCATTCAAAACGGTGTCAACATCACCTAGCGTTCCACCATCTAAATACCACACGTTAAATTTTGAATTTAGTTGTTGGATTATGGGATGAAAAGCCAAACAGAAAATGACAGGCCCGAGAGGGTCACCTTGTTGGCAACCAACTGCAGATTCCAAAATGTTGTCCTTAAACAATAATTTTGATGGATGCCTATATCATTGCCAAATAAAACCATATACGAGGAGGGATCAAAAAGTAGTGAGAATGAGATAGAATATAATGACTATTGATAACTTAATAATTTATTTTTCTACATAGTTTCCGAGTCTCTACACACCGAGTCCAGCGCTTTTCCAAGACTTAAATCCCTTTAAAAAAAAAAGTTTTGTCTTGGTCCTGCAAAAAGCTCTCGGATAAAATTTCTATTATGGGCCGTTGATTTGGAAGTTCATTTTTTTTTGTAGGTTGTACTCATAAATAGAAAGCTTTTTACAAATTTTCAAGACTCGGCAATTTTATGTTTTTTTGAACGTGGGGAAAAAATGAGAATTAGTCCAAGAGCGAGCGAAGCGAGCTCGGGAGCATAGGGCGGGGTGCCCTATGCTCCCGAGCTCGCTACGGATACGTTAGGTTCGAGGAAGATGACGGCAGCTCCCGTCATCTCCTTCATGTTAGGTTACTTCAGACCCTACTGACAGAAATATGAGCCCCGCGCAGCGGGGCTCCGTCGACTTTGTTGCTTAAATAGTAATCTTAAACTTTAACCATGGATATCTCCATAAATATGGGGTTCCGTGGGGTAGGGATGGTACAGTGAGGTAGCCCCTCTACCCCCCTTAACCCTACCCCCCTCCGCGTGCCTTAAATCGTTGGACATATATGGAAATTTTAATTCTAACCTGAAATCTTTAACCATGGATATCTCCATAACCATGGGGCTCCGAGTAGTGGGGATGGTACTGGGGGGTAGCCAAACCTCCACCCCTCCCCCTCCACCCTCCCCGTGCCAAAAATCAACGGCCCATAATCGAAATTTTAGCCGTGGCAGCCATCGCAACTGCCGACCTGTGCACGGGTGCGTTGCCGTGATGAAAAAAAAAAAAAATATTTTTTTATTTTACATAGGTTTACATGGGCACTTATAAAACGTCGACAAAAGGCGCACGGTTCGGGTTGGTCGTTTCCTATGGAGAAGAATCGGCAAGAAACTCCATGGTTACTCTTTTAAAAATATGGTTTGTTTTTACAATATTTCCATGTAATGCATATTTCTCAGCATTACTTAAATATGGGAGGACAACGTAGGCCCGACAATAAAACTTTAGAAACTAAAAATAAAAAGTAAAACAAGATATAAAGTTATCAAATGTTATCAAGCATCTAGGAATCTAGAAGGCCTACAATGTTCACACATTTACAAAACAATCGGTAAAAGCATCTAAGATACAAAGGTAAAAAAAATAATAAAAAAAAATGTATAACAAGACTAAATTAAATGTGGCACAAATGTAGTTAGTTAGAAACAGCACGCCCCTTCGAAGTTTCCCTCTCCTTTTCTCTTTGACGGCATTCCTCAACTTGGGAATTAAAGCTGCATAATATTGGCCTGTAATAGTGGTTCCACGCTCCAGGTAATCAATCAACAATATCCCTTCTGAGTCCCAAAATATTGAGGCCATAACCTTGCCAGCCGATGCCACGACACGAAACTTCTTCGGGGTCGGGGATGATGGCCGTTTCCAATGCGAAGATTGCTGTTTTGTCTCGGGATCAAAATGATGGACCCATGTTTCTACCATTGTGACGAAACGAGACAAAAAGTTTTCAGAATCTTCTTGAAACTTCAACAATATCTAATATGTTTCTGACTGTCGGTTAACATTCTCGGCATCGGCGTCGATCTCACTACTTTTTGATCCCTTCTAGTATTTCGGGTAGTACTTTTTTGACTTCAGCCAACAAAGTGTTCCTGTTCACGGAGTTGAATGCGTTTTTGACGTCAACCTTGAGAATGACCTCACCTTTTTTGTGTTAAGACATGTACGGCAGCCTCACTGCCCCCTCTGGAACCAAAACCTAGTTGAAGGGGCTGGAACCTAGTTGCAAGCGATTCGCTATACACCTTGCAATATATTTTGGCTGCCAAACGCCTGTAGGTGCAACCGACAGAAATAGGACGAATGCCGCCGTCCTTCTTGCGCAGGGCACACAGGTTAGCCCCATACAAGACATCGACGACGGCATCGTTCACGCCGCCGGAGGGCATTAAGTTGATCAGAACCGCAAGCTCCTTCAAGAGCGACTCACCAGCTTCCCCGGGGCCTGAACTCAACAAATCTTTCAAATGCTGCGGAGTCAGGCCGTCGAGGCCGCCGGCAGAACCACTCCGGAAAGAGCTCACGGCTGCGATCAATTGCGGGGCTGTAATTTGGAAAATAGATGAATCCTGAACGAGGGGGTCGGGATGGACGGGCGGGTCGGGGAAGGTGAGACCATCCGCAGGCGCTGGGTGTTTACTCTCTAGGGCTGCAAGAGTCTCCGGAGAGTAAGGCGCCACCACATCACTGCTGAACAGTAGTCTGTCCGCCCCCCTTATGTCACCCACACTTAATTTGGATTCCACATGAGCACAAATGCCTTTCTGAGAAATAATAAGAAACGGTAATTTGGGCCGAATTGTTGCAGTTTTCTTTAATTTGGTTTGTTAACGATTTTTGATTTGCCAAATTTTTTTGAACATGCAGAATCCTATAAGGGAAAGTGAGTAAGTGCTCCCAGGCACGTTGTGAGCTCTCCTGGGTCGCGTGACAATCACATCGCGCTTAACTTAGAGCAACAGAGTGCCTCGCGCCTCGGTAGGCGGTGAAGTGGATCTCATGTCGCATTGGCCTCTAATAAATCCGTTGATGCCTAACACAAGTATACCGCCCGACCCCGCGTCCGCGGCGGTGCGCGGTGCCGTGTGTAAATCGCCTATAATTCAAGTATGTAACAATATTATTACCGCAGCTTACAAAACTTCCTAGAAGGTATTACTCAAACCGGATTACTTAGTATAATAGTCGCCCATTTAGTATATTTTTCGCCCAGTTAATAATTTCCCTTTAAAAAACTCAACAACTTAGTTGCAATTATTTTACTGAAACGTGTAGGTACCTACCTACATACATATATTTCTATGTACGTACTCTTTGCCCTAATGCGGACTCGGCGTCGGCAAACGCCTGGGTCATTAAACATCTCTAGCACTACACATCTGCTATAAACTCTTAGGTATAGCCACTGAGATGTCGCCTGTGCATGCAACGGTGGTTAGAAGCCGGATGGCGCGCCGGGTAAGCCATCACAGGATCATTTCCGCAGCCTTTTTAGTTTTACTTCAGGGACAAAGATGTAGGCACTATGGAAGAGCTTTTTAAACTAGGTCTGACGTTTTCATTTCAAGAATTTTGTATCTACGAAACGAGGCTCATTGTAATTAATGTGCTGATTGAATGTGCCATTAGGGTGGTTTAGGCGCTGATACGAAAAAGACATGCAGATGCAGACCAATCACATAGACGGAAATCCGCAACGCGTCTTTCATCTCGCACGTTATAGGTCTATTGATGGGATTTAATCCTTCGCCTTGCCGAATTCACTTAAGCAATTGGGCTGCTGGATCCACGTTTCGGGCACTCAAGGGGTAATTTGTGGCGTATCGATTATTTCTTTACAGAAACTGAGGGCTGCTAATAGTTAAAAATAGCTATCAAATAAAAAACAAGCCTTTATTTAAAAAATACTTCATTGTCACGTGAAACAAACGTGTGTGCATAATTTCAGCTCAAACCGACACTGGGAAGTGAGTCAAATGTAACTTGCAAGATTTGATTATAGACACCAAGACAGGTTGAACTAAATATATGCCTGTTATAATTTTTGCTAGCATATCTAGTTATACCACAGATTGGAACATCTCATCATATCTTGGTCTGTCCTCATTACGTAGGCACAGAGATTTCATTGTGCGGGGAAATTGTAAGGTTTTGCACCACCAAGATTATATTTTACGAAAGAAATCGTAGAAATATGCATTCAAGTTAATTAAATATGATTTTTCGCTCTTGATAGGAAGCGCCAGAGGTATTTTTGGCTGATAATAGCTTGTTATTAATATTGTTTCATTGTATGTTTTTACTTGCCTACGGCGAAGCCAAAAGGAAGGATTATGATTATAGCAGTCTATGTTTGTATGTATGTTTGTATTTATTTACAAATTAAAATTAGAACTAAAATAAGAAAAACTAATATGTACAATTACGGGGCATCAAAAAATTCGTCCACGCATGTTCCTCCGTAGCGCCTATACTATTTATTAAATTTTCAGGTGTCAATCGATTCATTATTATGGCCCGGGTAACACAGGACAAAAAAAACCGTAGTGTGATTACAGTTTTTATTAAACTATTTTGTAATCACTTATTATTTTTTAGCAGTCGGGATTTTCGTTTTTATAATAATTTGTTTTATTCATCGTAATAATGTTCTATTTCTAAAATGGTTTCGGTTAATAGCAAGTCATTAAGTATGCGCTACCTTCTAAGACTTCAATCAGTACCCTGTTCTTATTTTATCCAGACCTTATTTTGTACCATATTATTATTTTCGAAAATACGTCTGTATTCAGTCTGATATTTATCGAGCTATCCCGAAACTGTCCGTGTGATAGCTCGATTAATTTCGGATTTAAAACGGAGGACTTTACTTTTCCGGATCGCATCTTGCCAAAAAACCAACAACTTCAAATTCAAATCAAACTCAAGTTTATTTTTAACAAGCAAAAAAAATACTCCAATAAATATAACGAAAAATTTAATTTATAATAACTAAGAAAAAGAAGAAGATAAGATTAAGTTAAGATATTTTTAAAATGACTCTACTCTTGCCAATATCCGTCAATAAAATATTATAATAATTGACATCAAGCACCCCACGCTTTTTTACAGTAAAATATATTTATTTATTAATCACACTATTCTTAATTTAAATTTATTGAACATATTTTCTACTTTTTAGTTTGCTTTTCTATAAAAGCGTGTTTTTCAGTTTTTATAAACTATTAGGTAATGATTTATTACTTTTTGTTATCCTGAAGATCCTGGTAAGGATAATGGGACAAACTATTTAAATTATACATTGTCTTTGATACATAAGTGTGCAAATTTTCAAATTAATCTGACGTTTTGAAGTGGGTGAAAATCACGTTCAAAGATCCATAGATACATACATACCAAGCTAATAAAAGCGTGTTAAAAATGAAACTCCGTTAGCATGTAAAGTTTGAAATAATCATCCATAATTTATATTTCGAAGACCAACCCTGAAATTACGAAAAATAGTCCTTTTGTAGTTTTCGTCAACAAAGTTTTTAATAACAGATATTAAGTCGAAAACATAGTGTTGTCTGTCCGCGAGTCTGTCCCAGTGACGAGGGTTCCGCTCATAAATCCTTCTGGTTAATAATTTAGTTGAAGCTCGATTAGTTACAGTATTCATGAGTGGGCTCGGTGGGTAAATAATTACTCGAGTCTAGACTATATACTTGTTTGTCGCAAAATTATTGTGCCTAGGTAATAACTTAAAGTAAGGACCTAGTAACCTATCATGTCAGCTGTGGGTAAGTACGTCTTAAGGCAATGTCTTTCAGAAAACCAAAATCTGGCCAAGCGCGTGTCGGATTTCGCACATTTAGGGATCGGTACCAAACCGCAAAATCAAGTTGGTTGCAATAGGAAAAATTAGGGAATCAGGAATAGGGAAAAATCAGATTTATCAATATATTGGTACTTGAAAATAAAACCTACGTAATAATAAACATTTTCACCCAATTTCAAGTTCATAGGTCAATGGAAAGTTAAAAAATTCTTCAACAGTATTTATCTACTCAACGAGTTCTAAATAACAATACGCCTCTCGATAGGGAATGTCAATATTTTTTTGCGCCTCCCTTTTGCTGTATGGGAGCCTCTCTTAAAAACATTGTTTGACAATTTGTATAGCTTTTAGTCAACAAGATGCTTATACTGCAAAAATTTAAACACTAGCTCTTGAAGCTAGTCTGCCGCTACTGCTGTCCGTTTGGCTGTAAAACCTGTGTGAAAATACAAAATCCGAAACAAGCATGTAGCTTTGTTTTGGATTAAGGCTCACGTGGGACTGGAGGGAAATGAGAGAGCCGACCATTTGGCTAAAGAAGCGGCACTTAACCTCAAGAAGAGGCCGGATTACGACCTGTGTCCGGTTTCATTCGCTTAGCGACAAATCCGAAAGGATACGCTTCGCGAATGGAATCGGAGGTACAGGACGGGTGACCCAGCCGCGACGAAAAAACTCTTCTTCCCAGATGGAGTTGACGCATACATAACCGTGAAGAAGATAAAATCGACAGGGGTAATGACAGGACATGGTGGGTTTTCCGAATACTTAAACAGATTCAAGTGTAAGGAAAGCCCATCATGTATATGTGATCCCGATATTGACGAGAGTTAATACATTGGCAATAAGGTTAAACTCGCAGAAAATAAAATTAAGACGGTTTGGCAAATTATAAACAATGAAACGAACAGGAACGAAATAAATAATACTGATTACACGCTTGTACACATGGACTTATTAGAGATAACAAAAAGGCGCTCAAGAATTTGTAAATTTCTTTACCAGCATCCCAATTCTTCGCCCTCGCTCGCTTTTGGTTTATTAAACGCTAACGTCTCAGCCTGCCCGACTAAATTTAACTTTTCACATATAAACAAATAACAGTAATAAAAGCTTTTAAGCAAATCAAGATCAAACTGACCGAAGATCTATGGGGATTGTCTATCAAAGTTTGTACCGCCATTAGTCAGACAATAGCGCCGTACTTAGCTTTAATTTTTAATTTGTGTGTCGATCAAGGAGTCTTTCCGGATCTAACGAAACATAATAAGGTTGTACCACTTTTTCAATCCGGGGACAGTAAAAACACAAATAATTATAGACCAGTATCCGTGTTGCCGGTTTTCAGCAAGGTATTTGAAAAGATTATGCTAAATCAAATGCTCATTCATTTTAATACGAATAACATCCTACACGATAAACAGTACGGTTTTACCAAAGGATGTTGTACAACCGACGCTGGTGATACCTTATTAATACACATATTTGATGCATGGGAGGAGAGACAAGATGCCATAGGTATCTTCTGTGACCTCTCGAAGGCGTTTGATTGCGTTAATCATGAATAAGTTTATAATTTGCCAAACCGTCTTAATTTTATTTTCTGCGAGTTTAACCTTATTGCCAATGTATTAGTTCCTTACCTATGAAATTGGCGTTTTGTTGTACTGGCCACTTTGATCTCAAATATCTCCTTGGTTTGGAATTCCAATTTTAAATGTATACAGCAATTTAGTCATGTTTTTGTGTTTGAAAAACCGTAATTTATTTGTTTTTTCCTCTTTTGGTTTTTTCTTTGCGCCAGTCAGTTTACAAAATGGAAAACTGAAATATCGCGTTATTTACGAGTACGAGTTCCATCGTGGCACCAGTGCTGCAGAAAAGGCTCGAAGGATTAATGATGTGTATGGCGACGGTGTCGCAAAAGAAAACACAGTGCGTTTTTGGTTCCAACGTTTTTGTTCTGGAAATTTCGACCTGCAGAACAAGCCCTGTAGACGGTCGGATACCAAAGTTGATAATGAAGAATTGAATGCTATTGTGGAAGCGGATCCAGCGCAAACCACGTCCGAGTTAGCTGCAGGCTGCGGTGTTAGTGATAAAACTGCTTTAATCCGCTTAAAGCAAATTGGTAAGGTGGAAAAGCTTGAAAGGTGGGTATCTCAGGAATTGAATGCAGCAAACCGATAAACGCACGTCGACTGCTGCGTAACATTACTCAACCGGCACAATAATAAAGGGATTTTAAATCGAATCATTACCTGTGATGAAAAATGAAGCTGTACAATAATCGGAAACGCTCATCGCAATGGCTGAACCCTGGCGAACTAGCCAAATCCTGACCCAAGCGAAAATTTACTCAAAAAAAAATACTTGTGAGCGTTTGGTGGACTAGTGCCGGTGTCGTTCACTAAAGCTTTCTTAAATCTGGCCGGACGATTACGGCGGATGTCTATTATCAGCAACAGCAAACCATGATGGAAAAGCTAGCTGCTAAACAGCCGAGGCTGGTCAATCGCTCTAGGCCACTGCTGCATCAGGACAACGCTAGACCACACACAGCACAACAGACGGCTACCAAATTAGAGAAGCTTCAATTGGAATGTCCAAGAAATCCACCGTACTCCCCGGACCTTGCTCCAACAGGTTACCATTTTTTTCGAAATTTGAATAACTTCTTGCAAGGAAAAAAAAATTCAACTCCGATGATCCGATAATATTAAGCTTGAAAGGTCTCGACTGATGAAGTCCACGATCCGTCCAGCACAGACCCAGGTCCAAAACCCCGAAAGCTTTCAGCTCGAACACCAGAATCGTTTCGAGTACCTAGGCAGCTCCGTGGATGAATAGTTAGTAAATAGAAAGTTTTTCAAGACCCGTCGTACAGATAGAAACAAAAAGCTCTCTGATCCTACTCTCAAGCTTATGAAGGAGAGGCGTGAGATGATCCTGCAGTCTTCAGATGAGGCGTGCAAATACCGGCAGCTCAATAGACAGATTTCTAAATCCTTGAAAAGAGACCTCCGCCGCTTTAACACCGAGCGTATTAAAGACGCGATTAAGCGAAATAAAGGCTCCAAGGTATTTTCAAGGGATCTGGCTATTGGGCAGCGCCAGCTCACGAGACTGAAGACCGACGATGGCAGGAGCTTCTGAGGGAGATCGAGACATTCTATGGGCAGTTGTACACATCAATCAGCAAGCCCGTTGCGAGTCTAGCAAACAACCCAAGAGCTAGATTGACCCAACACTATACCGAAGATATCCCGCTGTAACAGCTGTAGCGGCACCGACGCCGCCACTTACAGCTTAAAAACTTGAACTCCTGAAGGCGGGTGGAAAACCGGTCCTTAAGGCCCTTCAGAAGCTGTTTGATTCCGTCATACTCGAGGGCAAAACGCCACAGGCATGGTGCAGGGGTGTGGTGGTACTCTTCTTCAAGAAGGGCGACAATGCCCGGCTGAAGAACTATAGACCCATCTCACTTCTTAGCCATGTCTACAAGTTGTTTTCAAGAGTCATCACGAATCGTCTCGCGCGCAGTTTTGACGATTTCCAGCCTCCCGAACAAGCCGGATTCCGAAAAGGCTTTAACACCGTAGACCACATATATACGCTGCGGCAGGTCATACAGAAGACCGAAGAGTATAACCTGCCTCTCTGTTTAGCGTTTGTGGACTACGAGAAAGCCTTCGATTCGATCGAGACTTGGGCTGTTCTGCAGTCTCTCCAACGGTGCCAGATCGACTACCGGTACATTAAGGTGTTGAAGTGTTTGTACAAAAACGCCACCATGTCAGTCCGTCTTCAGGATCAGACCTCGAAACCAATCCTTCTCCAGCGCGGCGTGAGACAGGGAGACGTCATTTCTCCGAAACTGTTCACTGCTGCGCTGGAGGATGTCTTCAAGGTTCTAGATTGGAAGGCGCTTGGCATCAACGTTAATGGCGAGTACATCACTCACCTTCGGTTTGCCGACGACATAGTGGTCATAGCTGAGATCATGGAGAGCCTCAGTACAATGCTCGATGACCTCAGTAGAGCTACCGAAAGAGTGGGTCTTAAAATGAACATGGACAAAACCAAGGTCATGATGAATGCCCATGTAACACCCACTCCTATCAAGATCGGAGACTGTTTACTCGAAGTTGTAGATGATTATGTCTACCTGGGAAAAACGTTTCAGTTGGGTAGATCCAACTTCGAGAAAGAGGTCAACCGTCGAATCCGACTCGGCTGGGCGGCGTTCGGGAAGTTGCGTGGTATCTTCTCGTCCAATTTACCGCAATGTCTCAAGACAAAAGTCTATGACCAGTGTGTGTTGCCAGTGATCACCTATGGGACTGAGACGTGGTCGCTCACAATGGGCCTTATCAGAAAGCTTAAAGTCACCCAAAGGGCAATGGAGAGGGCTATGCTCGGAATTTCCTTGCGTGATCACGTCAGAAATGATGATATCCGCAGGAGAACCAAAGTTACCGATATAGCGCGAAGGATTGCCAAACTTAAGTGGCAGTGGGCAGGGCACATTAATCGCAGAACGGATGGCCGGTGGGGCCGAAAAGTTCTGGAATGGCGACCGCGAACCGGAAGACTATATGTTGGAAGGCCCACTAGGTGGACCGATGACCTGGTTAAGGTTGCGGGAAGGCGCTGGATGCGAGACGCACGGGATCGGTCAATGTGGCGACGCCTGGGGGAGGCCTATGTCCAGCAGTGGACGTCTTTCGGCTGAAATGATGATGATGAACACAAAATAGACTCCACCGCGCGCATGCGCCGTATGGACTACGGACTGGTACTGCCAACGACTCCAGCCACTCCAATGCGTTATTCGAGCTTAAACATGATTAATTTAGAAATCATTATTATTAAGGATGTTATGATTTTATTTTTGTATATTTTTACATGGTTCATAGGTATATATTTACTATCTGTTTCATACAGCTAACAACGTTATTTAAGTAATTTTTCAATGGCATTTGTACAAATTTTACTGTGCCAAGTGCATTTTATAAGTTGGTCGACTATTACTCGTAAACTTTTAAAGCCTGTTTTGATTTTATTTTTGTATATTTTTACATGGTTTGTAAGCATATATTTACTCTGTTTTACACAGCTAACAACGTCATTTAAGTAATTTTTCAATGGCATTTGTACAAAATTTTTACTGTTCCAAGTACATTTTATAAGTTGGTCGACTATTACTCGTAAAATTGTAAAGCCTACTTATTCGTGATAATTTTCCTTTTAATTTCGTTATATTTACTACTGCCGTGAATTTTTTCACATAGCCAAGAGCAACCATTTCGCTGGCAGGGGGACACACACTTGACTCTAACTTACATTTGCAACTTAAAGCTTATTTTCACGTAAACGAATATCTGAATCTAAAAATGGTTTTAACAAACCCATAATAATTTTTTTCTCACTTTACATCTATGGGAGGTACCCGAAATAAAATATTTTACATGATTTTATGTTACCACTTTGTCGAAATTATTAATATGTACATACATACCAAATTATAGCTGTCTAGTACTTAGATTCTCTGAGCTAAGCTGCGGACGGACAGACGGACAGAGCGGAACTATAAGGGTTCCTTGTTGACTTCGGAACCCTAAAAAGGGGCTAAAACGAATACCTTGAAATTATTTCATTTAAATATGTAAGGTTTTTCTGCAAAGCAATTGGAAATAGAACTGTTTTCAGAAAAGACAATGTTTTGACATTGTTTGTTTTACTGAGCATTGGCTGAAAGATTAAGCAATGCTTATTCATTATGAAAATTATACTGTGGGCAGTTTTAACAGAAATGTGGAGGTTCACTTATATTAATTAAAAATGGTATTAAATCAAAACCTCGTAATGATATTGTAGATCTATCAGTTGAACATAGTGTTGAACTGACCTGCGTTGAGCGGGATAAGCACGAAATAGTGTGCGTTTACAGACCCCCCAATAATAAAAACGACTGTATTTTTGAGTCAGTGATGGAAGATGTTTTGGAAAAACTTGCAGTTCTGGTAATAAACTAGTAAACTTTAACATAAATATTTTATAAAATAAATCAGATAGCAGTAGACTATTAAATCTCTTCAAATCATTTAATTTGTCACACACAACTGTGATGTAGCATTAACATGTATTGATGATGTTTTTGTTGCTGCGACTACTTAAACAAAGCCACTATGAATAAAATTGTCTGCCTTCGGATCATAGTGGGCTACTGGTAACCTTTGAGTCCAACATACCAATACAACAAGTGCAGATTCAATCCAGACCAATAACATCCGGTAAATTAAAGAAATTTTTCTCAAACATGCTTGGTAATTTGAGCATTATTTTGACAACCATCTTCGAGATAAATCGAAATTGCAGTACTGGCCAAATACATGCGAGCAGCGGCCGGTTATATGAAAATCCATATCTGTCGTGTCTAGCGGCCAAATAAATTACATAGTAAACTCATATCTGACGTGTAATTTAAAAATGGAACGATCTATTACTCCGAAACATGGCAACTAAGGAGGTAACTTATCAAAGGCACGGTAAAGAAGATATCTTTACCGTGTCAAAGGTTTTATTTAAATTTCGAACTGGCTTGCAAATAGAACGCTGTTTATTGAAAAACAAACAAAAGAACACTAACGCGGGAACAATTATTGTTGTTCGTCATTGATTTTGACAAAATGAGTTCTAGGTACTAGGTAGTTTTAATTTGCGCGCATTATTTGAGAAAAGTACTATACAAGCCTTGGCCACAACTAGGAATTGATGGACTTACGTATGTGTGCCTCGGCTTCGCTTCGGCCCACATTTACACGTTCGTCCATCAATGCATCTTTTGCTGGCCGCTGCAGTAATGTACTATAACAGCACTTTAATCAGTAAGTTAAGTTATCAGTACCCCACAGTGAACGATGGTAATATTTTATACAAAAAGGCTTTCTCAGTGGTTTAAACAGAATTAAATAAAACTTTTAAGAAGAAAACTAAATGCCCTAAGTTTTTATTGAGTGACTGGGTGACTAAAGGACTCAGGAAAAGTAGGGAAAAACTTTACGAGGGAACCGATCACTTTTCCGAATCTTTTTTGTTAGAATATCATTTTACCGAAAACTATTGACCGACGTCTTTTTTGCTATATGCATTATTTGACATAATTTTAGATCATCGTAGTATCAATTGCCATAGGTATTATTTTACCGAACTACATTTCGCCGATTTACAAAATAAATTTTTGCTTTTGGCCGAAGTCTCTTATGAACTTTTTTCGTTTGCCATATTTTCACCAAACCGAAACAACATTTTAGGGAATATTATTTAGTCACAAATATATAGCCGGTACTTGGTAGCATTTTCAATTTAAAATTTAAATAGTGTCATAAAAAGTCAATATGTTGTGCTACAAAATTTAGTGACAGAAACGAATCGCTGCAAAATCGACTTCATGCAGTCTTGTCTGTGTTTATGTATTTATTTCGCTGATTAATAGCTGACATGCATTAGACATTTTTATTAATTAATTATTTCAAAGAATTTGTCCAAGAGCGAACGAAGCGAGCTCGGGAATTTAGGGCACCCCGACACGGATAGGTTAGGCTCTATCGTGTTAGGTTACTTTAGACCCTGCAGAAAGAATATTTCGAACAAATGTTATTTCGGCTGAGTGTAACTTCGGTAAAAAGTTTTTCGAACAAGTAAAACGTCGGAGTTACGAAAAAAAATTGAATTGATAATAGGTCAACTAAGACAGTGGCAGACGTGACTTCGATAAAGTAAAAAAAACGAAAGGATAATAGTTGAAAAGTTTTAGGTGAAATGAAATTCGATCAAATGTTTTTCAAACTTATACTTACTACTTTACGAGCTGTATGGCATTAAGCCTTATATTAACACTGACACTTTTAATAAGTATAAATAAATATTAGTTTAAAAAAAAAGTTAATTAAAATAAAAAAATCTGACTGCTTGAAAAGCGAACTAAAAAAAAGACATAAACAAGGAGAAAATCATGCTGTGCTGTCGGAGGATACATCTTCGCGAGCTGGCTGACCAAAACCAGACGTATCCTCCGACTGCACAGCATGATTTTCTCCTTGTTTATGTCTTTTTTTTAGTTCGCTTTTCAAGCAGTCAGGTTTTTTTATTTCAATAATTTTTTTTTATTTATAACTTTTTAGGTATTTTTTTTTTTCGAATTAGGTACATTTAAACATATAAGTATGATATATTTTTGAAATCATCTCTTAAAATCCTTTATTTTGATACTCCACACGATAGGTTTGGAAGAAAAAAAAAATTTGGGCCCCCACAATATGGCGCCCAAAAACCGCCATTATCCTATTTTCCAATTTTCATATAGCCAGTAACAGTCGCGGGGTTAAGACGAATCGATTGACGTAAGAACCATCAAAATCGGCCCACGCGTTTGGTCTCTAGAACGCCACATTGTGGTATTTCGCTATTTTAAACCACATATTTTAGTTATTTCACTGAGTGAGCTGGTGTTTTCACCTAATTCACACTTAGGTCTCTTAATACTTACTTCATATTATTCCATGCCAATACATTTTACATCATATACTTATACTTCGCATCCTTTATACGTTTACATTATTATTCTGCGAATCGGTCTAAAACGATTCGTTTTCTTATAAAATAATCATATTTTTCAATGTTATGACACCTACGTCAGGTTGTCAAGCTGTCAATACTTTTCCTTTTAAATTTTCTGTCATAGAGCTTCTTGCTAGCTTAGTCTATGAAGATTACTTTTGATTTATATAATTTAAATTCTTTTTATCAATATGGTTAGCTCAAATATTGTATTTTATAAATTGTAAATTCACAGGCCGTATTTATTATAGTTTTCAAGAGTTTTAGATTCAATCCTATACTTCATAGTATTAAACAGAAAAAACGGACTTCCAGCGTTCAGTCCAGATTCAAGACTAAAAAAGTGACACCCGTTTTTCTTCGTTCCGATATGTCTTCTCAATTTTAAATTCAAATATGAATTAAGAAATCATGAACGAATAAAAACGGTTTACAGAGGCGCAGTCTGCCGCTGCCCTTATAATGAAAATATAATGTACAACGAGCTTAATAAGCTATAGAGAATGGTATCTTATGTCTATGGTTTAAGAAAATAAAATAATGACAATGTCATGTCAGGTAAAAATGTCAAGAGTTAAAAATAATATAATAGTTTTGGATGAATCAACAAATCTTATAATTTTCAGGTTTATATCAATGTAATGCATACATAAAAAATGGAAAACGTGAGATGATACAATTTCAAAAGTAACGGTGATGAAATTTGTAAAATATATTATAAAACGTAAGTAAACTAAAACATGTGGAATGAACACCACATTTCCCCGAAACCCCAGAAAAATTTTCAAACTTAAGGAAAATTTTGAAGGTTGAAATATTAACCTTGATCTTTCACACAACATCTTTCATGCTTTCGTCAAACACTCTCATTCAATCACACGTAGGGGATATGGTTCACATTCAATGACGCATACTCCACAAGGAAATATTTAATTAGATAACGAAGGCTTATTTATTTTTTATAGGTGTCGTTACCCGCACCTGTATGAAAACCCGAAGAAAATTAAAATATTTACAAGAGCCCACGCATTTGGCTTATTTTTAAAGAGTTACGGGACCGCTCTTTGCACATAAGGCTTTCGGAGTTGTGCACACCGCTCTAAGAGAACTCCTCATCCTTATTAAGATAAGTGATGTCAAGGAAATTAAGAAGTTTAAGAAATCAAGAAGTTTTAAGAATAAATACAAGTGTGTCAAGGAAATTAAGAAGTTTAAGAATAAGATAAAAGATGTGTTAGTAATAAAATAATAAAATCTAGGAGGGCTTTTAAGTCTAGGAGGGGGAGGAGGGGGAGGGAACTCAAGTTAAAGAGGGACTCAAGTCTAGGAGGGGAGGAGGGGGAGGGAACTCAAGTTAAAGAGGGACTCAAGTCTAGGAGGGGGTGGAGGGGGAGGGAACTCAAGTCAAAAGGGACTCAAGTCTAGGAGGGAGAGGAGGGGGAGGGAACTCAAGTCAAAGAGGGACTCGAACTTGGAGGGGGAGGAGGGGGAGGGACATATTTACAAGAGGGAAGAATATAAATAGGGGAATAAGAAAAAATTGCCGAATGGGTTTGGTATATATAGTTAAGATATAAAAAAAAAGGTGCTAGCAAAAGAAATGATGAATAATGTGATTGATGGCCTGAAATAGATACCAAAAGTTAGTTAACGTACTTGTGTAAGTATTGTTTTTGAATTTTGAGAAAATCGAGCCCACGTTAAAAAAAAGTGTAGTAAAAATAAAGGTAGATTGTGGGTGATGGGGTGAGTTCTAGAAAAGTTGGGCGCCAAACTGTAGCGTTACGTATAGTTCAAATGAACTATACGTAAGCCACGTTAATAAAATTAAAGGTAAATATAAATTAAAACTAAGAAAAGGATATAAATAACAGATTAAGGTCCGGCTTCGTACGACGTGGGCAGCTAGGAAGGTCCGGTTTCGTACGACGTGGGCAGCTATCACACAGCTAGGCAGCTGGACGGGCAGGAAGGCTTGGAAAACCCGAGGTAGGCTGTAGAGTAGGCTGCAGGACGACGTGGGTAGCTATCTCACAGCTAGGCAGCTGGACGGGCAGGAAGGCTTAGAATGCCCGAGGTAGGCTGTAGAGTAGGCTGCAGGACGACGTGGGTAGCTATCTCACAGCTAGGCAGCTGGACGGGCAGGAAGGATTGTGGTGGCCGGGCTGTGGTTTCGTATGCCAATCAAAAGAGCCCTTTAAAAAATGAAGCGGTGTCCGACTAGGTCAATGAAATTTAGGTTTCACACTCAATATATATTATATTTGCTGTTATTACTGCACTTGAACATTGGCGTTGTTATCTTGACAATGGTAAAAAGTTTACAGTTTATACCGATCATGCGGCATTAAAGTGGTTCCAAAATTTGTCTAATCCTTCTGGAAGATTAGCTCGGTGGACTCTTCGTCTATCTTGTTTTAATTTTGATCTGAAACATAAAAAAGGTAAAGATAATGTCGTTCCAGATCTTCTTTCCCGCCACAAAACTGCTGATACAGCTATTATTGGCACTGTAGAACCTATATCGAGAGATATTGTGTCCCAATTGGAACACTTTAATAAACTTTTTACAAATTGTCAAAGAAACCCTGTTATCCTGACAATTGGTTCAAGCCTTGACCATCTGCGTGCTCATCTGCCTACCTCGGGCATTCCACGCCTTCGTGTCCGTCCAGCTGCCTAGCCTGCCCGTCCAGCTGCCCAGCCTTCCTGCCTGCTATGAAAAACCTGCCCACGTCGTGCGAAGCCGGCCCATAGTTTTATACTCAATATCCTTTTAATTAATTTTAATTTATAGTTACCTTTACTTTTATTAACGTGGCTTACGTATAGTTCTTTTGAACTATACGTAACGCTACAGTTTTGGTGTTTTCACCTAATTCACACTTAGGTCTCTTAATACTTACTTCATATTATTCCATGCCAATACATTTTACATCATATACTTATACTTCGCATCCTTTATACGTTTACATTATTATTCTGCGAATCGGTCTAAAACGATTCGTTTTCTTATAAAATAATCATATTTTTCAATGTTATGACACCTACGTCAGGTTGTCAAGCTGTCAATACTTTTCCTTTTAAATTTTCTGTCATAGAGCTTCTTGCTAGCTTAGTCTATGAAGATTACTTTTGATTTATATAATTTAAATTCTTTTTATCAATATGGTTAGCTCAAATATTGTATTTTATAAATTGTAAATTAATTTACACGCTCTCAGAATTCATCGAAAAGGTTTTGGATTGAATATTACTGGCTGTTTTGAATACTGGCAGGTTGCACTTTTTTTTATGACAACAAGATGTAACCAACTTAAATTCTGATTCTGATTCTGTCAAACGGTGGATATAAAAGACGGAAAGGCCGAGGGCTTTGCAGTCTTGAATCGAGTCTTGAATCTGGACTGAACGCTAGTAGTCCATTTTTCTGTTTGATACTATGAAGTTTACAATTGTATTTAAAATTTCTCTTTACAACTATAATATATAAGGCCTGTGAACCAATTCTGTTTAATACAATAAATATAATTTATTGAGTGTGTTACTGGTTCTTTAACTTCGACGGTCACCGCTTCATATCAAAAGGGCATGATTGAGCCACAACCTGACCTCCACACTCCTAGCTGCCTGTTCCTGCACCAGTGCTACTGCTACTGCTACCTGCCTGTTATCCTGACAATTGGTTCAAGCCTTGACCATCTGCGTGCTCATCTGCCTACCTCGGGCATTCCACGCCTTCGTGTCCGTCCAGCTGCCTAGCCTGCCCGTCCAGCTGCCTAGCCTGCCTGCCTGCTATGAAAAACCTGCCCACGTCGTGCGAAGCCGGTTCTTCCTAGCTGCCCACGTCGTGCGAAGCCGGATCTTTAATTTCTTTACTTATATCCTTTTTCTTATTTTTTAAAACTTTATTATTAACGTGGCTTACGTATAGTTCATTTGAACTATACGTAACGCTACAGTTTGGCGCCCAACGTAAAATCAGCGTTATCTTTTTCAAAATTCTAAAAAAACTACCACTAGTACTTTCTTTTGGACTCTTATTTGGCTTAGTCTACTCATATTCATTTATTTATTTATTTACCTTATTCACTTTTTCTCTTCTTCTTCTTTTTTCTACTCAACACATATTCATACCTACTTACACTACACCCTACACACATCCCTTTTACCCTCTGGTAATTGGCACCCATTCTTCACTTGGAAGTGTTTTTAAAACCATTCGTGGTCACTCACAAGCTGGGGTTTGGTTTACTCTACGACGTACTGTAGGAGAATATCCTATAGTCGTTACCATAACGTTCCTTAACACATAACTCTCTAATACTTCACTACCCTACACTCACCTCTTAAAGTCCTCTTAAACTTGAGTTTTCTGTAACTCTTGACCTCAACTCTACTCTCTTGAGTCGCCTTTAGCACTCATTAACCCTCACCCTCACCCTCATTTGGCTATAATGCATTATTTTTTATTTTTTTGAGCGGTAGCAACTCATTAAATAAGCCCCTAATGCATTATCTTTTCTTAGAGGTATTCTTAAAACCCTCTAACCCTTAAACTCAAGTTACTCTCGAGCTCTCTTAAACTCAAGTTACTCTTGAGCTCTCTTAAACTCAAGTTACTCTTGAGCTCTCTTAAACTCAAGTTACTCTTGAGCTCTCTTAAACTCAAGTTCCTCTTGGGCTCTCTTAAACTCGAGTGTCTCTTAAACTTGGGGTTTTTCTTAAACTTTAAACTTTTCGAGCGGATAAGCAACTCGTTAAATAAGCCCTAATGCTCTCTTCTAAATTGGGTTTTCAAACAGGTGCGGGTTACGACACCTAATTAAAAAAAAAGCCTTCGTAATTACAATATAAATATTTCTTTGTTGGAGTATGCGTCATTGAATGTGAACCATATCCCCTACGTGTGAATGAATGAGAGTGTTTGACGAAAGTATGAAAGATGTTGTGTGTTGGAGCAAGGACTTATTTTAACCTTCAAAATTTTCAATGGAGTTGAAAATTTTCCGGGGTTGTTGGGGAAATGTGGTATTTCGCTATTTTAAACCACATATTTTAGTTATTTCACTGAGTGAGCTGGTGTTTTCACCTAATTCACACTTAGGTCTCTTAATACTTACTTCATATTATTCCATGCCAATACATTTTACATCATATACTTATACTTCGCATCCTTTATACGTTTACATTATTATTCTGCGAATCGGTCTAAAACGATTCGTTTTCTTATAAAATAATCATATTTTTCAATGTTATGACACCTACGTCAGGTTGTCAAGCTGTCAATACTTTTCCTTTTAAATTTTCTGTCATAGAGCTTCTTGCTAGCTTAGTCTATGAAGATTACTTTTGATTTATATAATTTAAATTCTTTTTATCAATATGGTTAGCTCAAATATTGTATTTTATAAATTGTAAATTAATTTACACGCTCTCAGAATTCATCGAAAAGGTTTTGGATTGAATATTACTGGCTGTTTTGAATACTGGCAGGTTGCACTTTTTTTTATGACAACAAGATGTAACCAACTTAAATTCTGATTCTGATTCTGTCAAACGGTGGATATAAAAGACGGAAAGGCCGAGGGCTTTGCAGTCTTGAATCGAGTCTTGAATCTGGACTGAACGCTAGTAGTCCATTTTTCTGTTTGATACTATGAAGTTTACAATTGTATTTAAAATTTCTCTTTACAACTATAATATATAAGGCCTGTGAACCAATTCTGTTTAATACAATAAATATAATTTATTGAGTGTGTTACTGGTTCTTTAACTTCGACGGTCACCGCTTCATATCAAAAGGGCATGATTGAGCCACAACCTGACCTCCACACTCCTAGCTGCCTGTTCCTGCACCAGTGCTACTGCTACTGCTACCTGCCTGTTATCCTGACAATTGGTTCAAGCCTTGACCATCTGCGTGCTCATCTGCCTACCTCGGGCATTCCACGCCTTCGTGTCCGTCCAGCTGCCTAGCCTGCCCGTCCAGCTGCCTAGCCTGCCTGCCTGCTATGAAAAACCTGCCCACGTCGTGCGAAGCCGGTTCTTCCTAGCTGCCCACGTCGTGCGAAGCCGGATCTTTAATTTCTTTACTTATATCCTTTTTCTTATTTTTAAAACTTTATTATTAACGTGGCTTACGTATAGTTCATTTGAACTATACGTAACGCTACAACATAGGAACAAACATACATACATACATACATACTTACATACATACATAGACTGATAAACACATTACCCTCCTTCGGCAGTCGGGTAAAAACACGCTTTTGTAGATAACCGAACTAAAAAGTAGAAAATAATTTTCAATATGTTTAATATACGAATAGAATAAAATAAATACACATCATAGCAAATATTATTAAATAACTTGTTTGAATGTTGTACAATGCCATTTTACAAATCAGTTCATCGTAAAAAAGCGTGGGGTGCCTGATCTCAACGGTAATTATTTTTTATTTGACAGAAATTTTTAAAAGTAAAATTCTATTCTAATATTCTAAAAAGCACCCCACGCTTTTCTTTACGATGACTGATTTGTAAATGATTTGTAAAATGGCATGATTTTCTTCTTGTTTACGTCTTTTTAGTTCGCTTCTTAAGCAGTCGGGCTTAACTGATTTGTAAAATGGCATGATTTTCTTCTTGTTTACGTCTTTTTAGTTCGCTTCTTAAGCAGTCGGGATTTTTTATTTTTTTTTTAGTTCTGCTAACTACAAAACATACACGGTTTTTGTTTTTTTAAGGTATTTATTTTTGCTTTGGTATAAGACTAAAAACTTAAAACGATGATAATTTCGTAGCAATGAATAATCGACTTTTAATTGCATCATATGTGAAATCAGGTTACCAAATTGTTTTATGAATTATTTCTTAATCTAACCATTTCATCTAAAATCACCGTTACATGGGACTTTCTCTGTCAACTTCGAGCAATCAAGTTATTCTATCCAAATACCGTCCAGAGACCTTCCGCGGCTGAGTGCTACTTAAGCTTGTCCAGCGGCAAATAGTCGAGAACCTAGATAAATGACTGCATGATCAACTGTAGAGCCTTGCATTTTATGCACAGGTGATGCCCAACTCAGGATCAATGGCAACATCCGTCTTTCAGCGGTGCCATAGCTATATTTTGCAGGGAACTGTATCGATATTGGTTTAATTACATGTATACCGTCTGTTCCAAAATCGATACGGACTAACGGTATATCTGTATCATATACTCTGACGCAAGTGTTGCAAGCGAGCTGCTCTGTCTCCTTCTAATTCAGAGGCTCGGCATTCAGCATTACGCTGTCGCATTTGCTGCAACCGAGTTGCTCTGTCTTCTTCTGACAGTAAGGATTCATATTCGGCGCGATACTGACATATGTGATGCAAGCGAGCTGCTCTGTCTCCTTCTAATTCAGAGGCTCGGAATTCAGCATTACGCTATCGCATTTGCTGCAACCGAGTTGCTCTGTCTTCTTCTGACCATAAGGATTCATATTCGGCACTATACTGACGCAAGTGCTGCAAGCGAGCTGCTCTGTCTCCTTCTGATTCAGAGTCTCGGCATTCATCATTACGCTGTCGCATTTGCTGCAACTGAGATTTGTGTCTTCTTCTGACCGTAAGGATTCATATTCGGCACTATACTGACGCAAGTGCTGCAAGCGAGCTGCTCTGTCTCCTTCTGATTCAGAGGCTCGATAATTTTTCATATAGGCCCGCCTTTTGGTCTTCCGCTCTCCTATTTCTTCGCTTGAGAGTTTTGATGTTTTTTCTATTGACTTTTGTCTTATTTTCTCCAATCTTCTTCTCTTTTGTGTTGTAGTTTCATTCCTCATTTTTGTTCCCATGAGTAGTGTACAATTGAAGATATATGAAGGGTACAGGCAAAGAACAGGGGGGTGACCATAAGCTCTAGAGTAAGGTTATTTTGAGATCGAGTAAGTGACAGATGTATACAAGTCGTATACATCTGTCCCTTACACACACTCAAAATAACCTTACTCTAAGAGCTTATGGTCCCCCCCAGGTAATGTCACTCGTTTTATTTTCTATTTTTTGTTGGCAAGTGAATCTTTAACTATGGTAGTTTTATTCTCAATCAAAACTTCTTTTTAAAGTAAATGTAATGCGTCAAAAAGACGTTTTTTACGCCGAAACGGGAATTTCAATATCATTACATACTTTAAACTTTTAACTGCGTTTTTCTCAAAATCTATTAATTAGCACATTCCCTGCTTCTTTTTTTTACCTGTAACCTTCATATATAAAAACTACACAAGACACACATTACATACATACACAGACACATAAATCTACACTCTTCACAAACCTTCTAGTAATTACTATAATTTTGCATGTTTCCCTGAAGATCCTGATAATAATAATGGGCCAAACTATTTAAATTATTGCATTGTCATCGATAATGACATTGACAGTTTAGCGTCGGATCCCAAACTAGGCACAGCCTGTATCTTGGTGACATAAGACAAAGTTTGTAATTATTTAATCTACCTATTAGTGAAGGCACGGTCCACCTGAGCATCTGCTAAGGTGAGAAATCGGTGAGAATCGGAGCGTATATGGCTTCCAAGAGACAAGTCATTTCTAATTTAAAATCTTCACGCCTCCGCAAACATTCCACACACTGCTCAAAATATACTTAGTTCATAAAAACACAAGTTACCAGCCTATTTAGGTGTCAGCTACTTACGACTTAAGATCTTCTTTGATACCTTAACTTTTAAACATAAAAGTGATACCTGTTTGTATGATCGTCACGTTCTAAGAAGCCAACTCTCAGGGGCAGAGTTTTCATTCAATTTGTTTTGAGCGAAAGAAATTTTCTGTTGGATCTTATAATCGTTCGTTGGTTTGTGAGAGTTCTTTGACGAGATTATTTCTTGGTACGTGACTTTGTCTACATGTTATTCAAATAGGTTTATTATCTGTAAGTATATGTTATTTTTTTAGTTAGGTACTCTAAGGCTGAAAGCAGGCACGAAAAACTTAGTTGCTAACAGCACACAGTAGAAAAAGTAAATTTCTAACACATGGTTGGTTAATTTGACAATACTGTTTGACAAACTGTAAATATTTATTTAGTATTAGTTAAATTTTTCGTGCAAGTGGACATAATAGTGTTTGCTACTGCATGCGCCTAAATGCGCTGTACAAGAACGCTAGACGGGCTTGCTTCGGGCGCGAATTTGCAATATTTGTTTTACAAATGCTCAAGTAACTTTCTTGATTTGATACGTTTTCATGCCTAAACAGCTGAACCAATTATGATGAATTTTGATATAGATGTCGTAGGACAATTGTTGAACTGGGCCGATTGAGATCTGCCTGAGCACATCATGATACGCCGGCAGGTATATTTCTTGATTTGCCTGTGTAATACCCCGCCATATCGTTCGAGTTTGACGATTTGGACAGCCATGCTTGGATAATATTTTTGTCTGCAATTAACTCACTGTTATTGCTTTTATTATCACAGTTTGCGATTTCTTGTGAAGCCACCATCTTTCTCGCACGTAAACACACGGCTGAAAGAGCGCAATCAGCGCTACCAGCATAGCAAAATGGAATTGCATCACTATGCGCCCAGCCTTACCTCCATGTGGCCAAGTCACCTCAGTGACTAGTTGGGCAAATCGACAAATAGGTTGCCCTCATCGATCTGCCCAACTTTATGTCGGGCATATCATGAAATAATCGACAAAACCACGATATGCCGAAATATCGTGATGAGCCCAGGCAGTTCACGATTGGCCCTGTTCAATGATTGGCCTACGATATATGGATATATGGTTTGGACCATGGATAAAAAATATCTGTATATTTTATGTCCTTCTCCATTCATTTCTTTTTTTTTTTTTTTACTATGTATAGGCCTGTGTTTGACCATAATCTCACCGTGGTCAGTGATGATGTGGCCGATGATAGTAAGCACACAAAGCCTAGAAGGGAACTGGCTCTCAAGTGCTGCTGTCGGAACACACCGGAAGGTGCTTGGCGACAGATTTTCAACTTGAGGGTGGTTGCCAGCCAGGCGGGTACTACAAAGTACCCTACCACCGTTCATCATAAGTTCAAAAATCCGTCTACTCGATGACAACTGTTGAGTTACCAAAATGAAAGGGAAAGAGTGTGCTACGCGGTGTTAAAACAGATACGCATATAGGATGCTGGTGTCTGTAATCAAAATTTGGTTGAACCACTTCCCCATGTTCGATTGAGATGAAATTTTGCACACGCGTTTGTTTCTCATAACAATGTACTTTTTAGTACAAAACATGTTTAAAAAAAAAGTACTTGTTTATTTAATATGTACATTCCCTTGGGATAATTGCCGACATTAACGCGGGTGAAGCCGCTGCCAGGACTTAGTTTGGAATAAGACGTAGTTAAAATGGTTCTTGATACAGTAGCTATACTTAATATGCAACGGTATTTGCTCTTCCCATCTGGCATTTCCAGCGAAGATATGAAAATGTTACATTATACTTTGTAATCCCAACATTATTCAATTCTTTCATTGCATTTTTCAATATGTCTGCATAAATTACGTTACGACGATCCCATAGGAAATTATAGCGGTTACCTTGGAATAGTTGAATATTAAAGTGTTTATCTTTACTGACTGAAGTAAACTGTTCAGACAGTATTTCATTATTTTGTGTACACTATATCTGGGGTCTAGACAAAGTTATATTCTATCGGCGATAGTGAATGCCGAAACGCTTCAATGTTTGGGATTACGTGATATTTTAGCAGCGCGTGTCAATCCCATATAGAACAATGGCGAAATCTTAGCTGAATTAAATTTGAGCGTCTGAAAGTGAGTTATATACGAAATATATTCCATTAATTGATAACGTTTTTTCAAAGTTTAACATGAACTGATTCATCACGGATAAATAAAACATTCTAAATTAAAGTTATTTGACTTTTTCGTAAACTCTCATTAGCTTAGTGTTGCGATTTTACACTTATTCTGCCAAGTGACAAGTAGTGACTGTAGTACTTACTACATACTTATATCATTATTGTCTTTGTCATTATAATAAAACAGTGTAAATAAATTAACAATATAGTCTAAGTGTAGGTGTCCTTGCAGGTAGGTAAGAATACTGTAGTGTAGTAGAAATAAATGAATTACTTACTTTCAATTAATGATAGGCAAAAAGACTAGTATCCAAGTCAAAAAAATTATCTTGGTTGTTGGCGACGACCTTTTGATACACGTCAAAGTCGCATAATAAATAAATATACCGTACTCTTTTCAAAGAGTATATTTCACATTTCATGCTGAAATAACTAAGAAAGGGAAATACTAATGCGATATTGCCCTTTTACTGCCACGAAATTGCAATAATATTACGTATTAAACACATTATTAAAGTTACCCAGACATAACATGACATGTCGTGGTGGCCCACTGGCTAAGATCTCGCCTCTCGTGCTTGAGGTCGTGGATTCGAATCCGGGCAAGTACCAATGAGACTTTTTCAATTCATATGTACTTTCTAAGTTTGTCTTGGACATCGCTGACAACAGTGAAAGAAAAAATCGTGAGGAAACTTGGACTTATAGTGAGTTTATTAAAAGATTGTGCTCCATTAGTGTAATTGCTGCAAGGTGTTCCAGTGCGAGGATAAACTAATAAATAAATAAATAACCTACAAAAGTTCATGACTGAATATCTATTATTTTCGGCTTTCGTGAACAAAAATTCTTGCACAAACTAATTCAGAAGATGACCCTGAATTAAACCAGATATTTTTCATTTAGAGTCGTAGGCATTTAATCTCAGCTAAAACAATGTATGGGCTTCTTGACTGATGATCCTTTTTGACTTCTCGACAACACTAGATGAGATAATGGCGCATTCAGAGGCGAATTTGCAGTCTTGGCCGTCCTAGGCCGTGTAGTACCAGCCGCTCCTTTCTCAGGTCCCATTATATACGTACTACATATGAATTTACTTTTTCGGGAACTTCTATTGAAACAGATTTAGATATTTTGTTATGTTGGCATAAAATAACACATCTCTACATTTCTTATTGCCAACATCTCAATAAAGTATATTCTATTCTATCTGTTGGTTTATACATTTTGTCATCTTTAGGGCACGCCAAAATACCGGCGACGGCAGCGGATAGGCCCATTATGAGGGAGCCGCAAAGGTTGACGGCGTGCGCATGAATTCCAATGCCTGACCAAACCTCTGCAGAAGACCTCTGGGTGCGCGTGAGGGTTAATGAAGGCAAGAAAATAAACATTTGCGCAATCTACTTACCACCCCCCGTGACACAGCAGCATCTGGATATGTTTCTCAATTCGGTCACGAGTGTCAATGAAACTACTGGTGAAGAAATTATAGTAGTTGGAGATTTTAATCTCGGTTTCATCGACTGGAACCAGGACCCTAGACAATCTCATGCAACTTCTACTATCCCGTCAAACTATAACAATAACCTAGGGTACTCTCTTATTGATTTCATGTCTTTAAACAGTATGTCACAATATAATGCTATTAAAAACACTAATAATAGATCGTTAGACTTGGTGTTTTCAAATATGCTGGGTGCAGTGGCCAGGAGGTCCGCCTCACCTATCTGTAGAGAAGATTGTCACCACCCTCCTTTAGATATTGATTTTATTTTAAAGACGTATGTTCCACTAAAACATGTAACATTGACTAAATTTAACTTTAGGCAGCTGACTACGAACACATCAATAAACAACTAAAAGAAGCTGGAAGGAGCTACTGGAATCATGTATAAATGTTAACCTTATGGTAGAAGTTCTATATGAAACCGTTCAAAACATTATAAATGACAATATTCCTAAAATCAAGAATAAAAGTAAAAAATTTCCCCCGTGGTATTCTAAAATCTTAGTAAAAATTCTCAATGAAAAAGAAAAGCTCAGACAACGTTTTAAAAAATACGGTAATCCACGTGATGAACTTGAGTACAGAATGCTCGACAAAAGAGCACGGTTGGTTATTAGGAGTTGTTATAGGAAGTACGTCTACTCTGTTGAGAATAACATCCAGTCGAACCCTAAAGCGTTTTGGTCCTCTAACAAGACAAAAAATTCAAAATCTGGCTCCATACCTTCTGAAATGACATTTAACGATAAACTAGCAGCAACAGGTGACGAAATATGCCAACTATTTGCTGATCAATTTTCATCAACATTTTCTGACCTAAGCAGTAAAAATGAAGCACCAATAAATACCCAAATATTTCCTCAATTCATACTTAGTAGAATTGCTTTTACTGAGAGGGAAGTTCTTAAAGCACTTAACCAGATTGATGTTACCAAAGGTTCTGGTCCGGATGGGTTACCACCACTTTTTATTAAAAAATGTGCCCGTAATTTAGCTTATCCTCTCACTTTAATTTTTAATAAATCTCTCGAAACGTCCACGTTTCCAACAGAATGGAAAAAAGCTAACGTAGTGCCAATATATAAGAAGGGTGATTGCGCAGATGTAAAGAACTACAGACCAATATCAATCCTGTCCATTTTTTCAAAACTTTTTGAGTCAATGATTTGCCCAATTTTAACATCCCATGTTAAAACACAACTTTCCCCTCAACAGCATGGTTTCTGCAGGAACAAATCCACTGTCACCAATTTGGTTTCGTATTTGGACGAGATCTGTATGAGCATCGACTCTGGGCAACAGATCGATGCTCTTTATACTGACTTCAGCAGTGCTTTCGATAAAGTTGACCATGAAATCCTGCTCTTGAAACTGCATGCGTTTGGTGTACATGGAACCCTGTTGAAGTGGTTCGAATCATATTTATGCGGGCGAACACAAAGAGTGGTGGTGAACGGCTATCGATCACCGGAGTATATTGCATCCTCCGGTGTGCCCCAGGGATCTCATACCGGGCCTGTCCTCTTCATTGTGTTTATAAACGATATAGTCAACTGCATCAAGCATAGCCAATGTTCCTTGTTTGCAGATGATCTAAAAATATATCGTCAAATAAAAACACAAGAAGACATTGAGCTGCTCCAATCTGACCTAAATTCAGTTCAGGACTGGTGTGTGGTAAATGGGATGAGTTTGAATGCCAGCAAATGTAATCACATTACATTTACGCGAAAAAAGCACCCCTTACCTTCTTCTTACTCCCTCAATGGAACATCTCTGCAAGAAGTTAAAAACATACGGGATCTAGGGGTAGTGCTTAGCAGTGATCTTTCATTTGCCACGCATATTAACAATGTCATTAAGAAGGCTATGAAAATGGTTGGGTTTATTAGTAGAGTTGGCAAGGAATTTAGTGGAACCGTAGCCTTGAAAGTCTTGTATAATGCCTTTGTGCGCAGTCTAGTGGAATATGCATCTCCCGTCTGGAATCCTACCTATAATATTCATATAGACCGTCTTGAGCGAGTTCAAAAAAAATTCACTAGATGCTAGCGGTTTAAAGATCACAAATGCCCTTACAGAGCCGATTACGTAGAACGGCTAAGTCATTTCAAAATGGACTCGTTGAAGCGACGAAGGGCTTTAAATGATTTGATATTATTACATAAAACCGTAAACGGGACCACTTCAACGCCAGGTCTTCTTAACAAAATTAGCTTCGACGTGCCTCGTCACTCTCACGTCAGGTCCAAGCGCGCCACTAGAACATTTATTACTAAGACGAGTCGCACAAACCTGGGACGTCATGCTCCTCTAATTTTTAATTTAATTAATTTAATTTAATAATTTATTTCTAATTTTAATTAATATATGTTCGTATGTGTGTTTTTCAATTATGGAAATGATTTAATTTGATAATATGTACTTTGATAATATTGGAATGGTAATTTTAATAATTTTTAATTTCATTAATAATTAATTAAGTTTTAATAATATAACTTGACAGTTTTAATAACTGTTGAATTCTAATTTAATCAATGACATATATATATAGGTATAACTTTTGAAAATTATAATAATTTGTATATTTCTATTATTGTTTAATTCTCTCATTCTAATTTTATTTTAAAATGTATTTACAAGAATGTTATAACCAATTTTAGTTTATTTTTTTTCAATTTTATGTTTTTTTTTTATATTCCTTTTAAAATGCATGCGACTTACGTTGTAAATGATGTGCATGCCTATTAGTGACTTGATTGCACAGAATCTTTTCTAGATGTTTCTTTGTAATGTTAATGTGTAATTGAGTCGTTGGTGTGCCTTATTAATAAATAAATAAACACCTGGCCGGAGCGTGTTGAAATGCACAAGCATTCCAGTTCCCTGGTCAAAGATATCTGCAGAACACCGTGCGGTTTTAGTCAGTTAGAGTCTGTTAGATTTATTCCGTTCTAATACCAACAACTAATACCACTGGTATTTGTTCAAACTCAAGATATAATTTTTATTTATTAAACTTAAATACCAAATTCAGTTTAGCCAGCTATAAAGGCTCTAAGATTTCAATCTAATCAAATCCCTTCGATACAGTGTGCGACTTATAAGAATAAATGTATATTAAATGAGACATCATCTGTGACTTACTGTACCTTCCTATATCCATCCACTATTTATTTATACTATTTATTATTATTTACTAGGTATCTATCTGCTTAAGTATTGTAAGTGAATGCTGACGTCCATACAGAAACTGGCCATATCCTTTAATTTGATTAGATTTGACTGAGCTGACTGTAGCAAATTCAAGTTGTTAGTATTCGTTCGCATTTTATTCATATATTCATATTCATTTTCTTTATTGTACACAAAACAAACATATACAAATACAGAAGGACAACTTATGTACAAAGGCGAGCTTAACCCATAATTGGGTTCTCTTACAGCAAACCTCAGTGTTATAGCGAGATTTACACAATTAGGATAGTTAACAAAAGCGCACAACAAAAAACAAAAAATCAACTTAATGCAAATTAAAATTTCAATTCTTACTTACTAAATACACTACACAAATACGTGTACAGCACACAATGCATAAACATAATACATACTATATAATATATAATAAAATACATACATATTTATGAGTCATGATGACAGGAAATGTTCCCTAGTTCTTTTCCTGAAGATCTCCAACGAAGGGCTATGCCGTATGGTGTGAGGAAGATTATTCCAGAGGCGGACAGCACGAACAGTAAAACATCCACCGTAACGACTTGATGAGTGCGGAGGAAAACGAAGAAGAAGAGATGATGAGGAACGGCAAGACTTTCCTCTCGGAACAAGATACTCAAAGCGCTCCTTAAGATACGAAGGAGAGCTAGGATTGTGAAGAACAGAAAAGAGCAGAGAAAGCGAAAAAAAAAAATACCTTTAAATTTAATTATTTAAAGGTATCCGTTCGGAATAGAAAATAAATATGAATTGAAACAAATACCAGTGGTATTAGTTGTTGGTATTTGACTGGAATAAACACATCCAACGACACCTAACACACATACCCGTCAAAAACATAACCCTCACTTTTGCATCGCCGTAGTCGGGTAAAAAAGGGATTAACCATCATACACTATAAAAATTTGAAAATTTATTTATTTATTATAAGGTAAACTAACAGCATAAAAACAAACGAGTTGGAATTAAACAAAGAAAAAATAAAGGTGCTGGTATGTATGCCTATTACAGGTATACGCAGCATACACCATATAGTCAGACAAACAAAATTATTTAAAATACCAAAATATAAATATTAATCTAAAGTTAAAAAAAGTTAAATACATGGTAAAAATAACATACGAAATGAAAAACAGACAGAATAAAAAATAGAAGTAGGATACACATCCTACTAATGTTCGTGATTAGCCTAAGTTGAAGGATTTGCGCACTCCCGTACCTCCGAGACTGCTCTTCTAAACTTATTAAGTGAAACACCGTGTAGGTCAGTATCTGGAGTTGTACAAAAACTATTATAGCTTCTACACATGCGGAGAGGAGCGTTGAGGCCTATGTTAATTTTGCGGAATGGAATATGGAGTAATTTTGTGATGGGATGTCTGGGTAGTTTTGATGGGACTGAATATTGGATACATTTTACTAAATCACTGCACTTAATAAACCCGTTTGCTACTTTGTAAAGGAAAATTAGATCACGCGTACGGCGACGGTCACGCAGTATCTTTATTTTGAGAAAAGTGTAGGCGCTGTACATACGGACAGCGATGACTAATTAATTTTTTTTTATGCCTGGAGAAATGCTCATGCATACTGCGCTACCACGGGGAGATAGCGCAGTTATGTGGGACTCTAACCCACTAAAACACTACGGTGTCTTCCTGTGCCGCTAATGGCGGGAACACGCGTACGCGTTAGCACTCACCGCGAACCCGCCGCGGCTGTCCGTCACCAGACCCTCCTCTGGGGATTAACCCCCATCACCGGTGCACCAGAACACACTGGGCACCGTGACCACCCAAGGGACCAAACCAGTACATGGGTGCCAGACGACCCCGTGTATGGCACCCTTGGTCCTCTTGTGACGGGTCAAGGTCAATGACCCCGCAACCTACCATGTTTCGGCCGCAGGGGATAGGGAGAGCGGCCAACGCTATACCGACACTCCTCCTCCCCTGCGGCCTCACTGCGTCCGCCATCAGACGGTGGCGACCCCGTCCAGGCTGCGGAAGGTAGGAAGAGCGGCGCACCGCAATGCCGGCACTCCTCTCCCGCCGCGGCCTCCAACCCTCAGCCGTGATATCGTATGGGTTTGGGACACCCCATACGACATCACGGCCCGCCAACCAGGCAGCACCGCAACTTACATGTTGGCCACTACGTCGCGTCGTCGGCTTATCGGCAAAAGCCCTGACGTGCGGCCTCTCCTCGGGTTCCTCTTCGCTTCACCGTGGGTGACCAATCCACGGTTACTGAGCCCTCCCGCCTCGACAATGCGGGAACCCACCGGGGGGGATGACTAATTCCCCTAGATATAAATGCGAGATGTTTAGTGAAAGATCTTTGAATTTTTGTAAGTCTTTGCGAATGAACAGCGTAGAGTGGGTTCCAGGCGACACTGGCGTATTCCAACCGACTTCGCACTAGGGTGGTAAACAAAACTATTTTGGTCTTTGGTTGTTGGAAGCCTCTTGTGTTGCGTTTAACAAAACCCAGCACAACATCGTAAGGAAGTCTGCGCAGATCGCACACTTCTTTATGACGTTGTTGATGTGTGGCTTGAAGGTGAGCCTATCATCCACCAGAACCCCTAGATCCCGGATTTCTCCAACCTTTGACAACGAGGTGTCGCATAGCGTGTTGAAACACTAGAGCCGTAAAGTCCTTGTATAGGACCTAGGACCTGTCCACCTACTTTTTCTCGATATCTTAATCGGCCGTAAAAATAAATTTTTGATGGCCTAATAAGTTCTTCTCCCTTTTGAACGCCTACTTGCACACAATATAACTATTGTAAGCTGGTATAATGTTGTCTTAAAACTAAATAAATCAGTTTTGTTACAAAAAAAAACAGAATAATTAAAAAAATGCATCAGCTTTATTTGCTGTTATTTCAAAATCCGTGTAAAAATCCGGTCGATCATTATTCCTCCTTAATCAATAGAAGACGTATCAATGTCCGAGTCCTCAGAGAAGCCACACTGGGTCCTCCACTCGGTTTCGTCCAAGACAAAGTCTGCGGTGATTGTCCTGAAGCTCTCGATGTCACACTGTTCGTCACAGCCGGACACTTGCAGGTAAGTCACTACGTCTTCGCTGGGAGTGTTGAGGTAGACAGGCTGGGGAGAGATGAAGAATATATAGCTAAGAATTGTAGAAGTGTAAGAACACAGGGTGAATGAAAGGTGTGAGGATTGGTTGGATAAGAAGAATATTGAAGAGTTTAATAAGAGAGTAGGGTATGATGTTGTTGATGAGAGCAGCCAGGATCGTGTAAGAATCATGTAAACTAATATCATAAAGAGGTGAAATTGTTTGTTTGATGGTAATCTTTGAAATAACTGATACGATTTCGAAAATATTTAACTGACAGAAAGTTTAAACACTATTGCTGGATGTCACAGGCTACTTTTAAGCTTATACAATGCACAGTACCTGTCGGATAGGATACGGTAGGAAAGCCGCGGCAATAAGGTACCTATAATAATCCTTACTAAGATTTCCTGGTCTTGGAAAGGGCAACTGCAAATCTAGGAAGAATTTATCCTTTAAAGCTGGGTAGCTTATAGCACTATAGTTACTGGCAAGAATATTCGTAAGAACGTGCTTCGCTGTGGTGGTAAAATATATTTTGGAACAAAATTGATAAAGTCGTAGGCACCCACGATACAGATTTCCTGGAAAGAATCTTGACTCTTACTAAAATAATCTAGGAAATGGCTTCTTGTAAAAAGTTTCAAAGAAGTGTCGAAATATAAACTAGATTCTTCGAAAGAAGTTGTTTTCGAAGTTAGTCTGAAGTTCCGCTTTTTTTTTAAACTTTGAGTACGAGTATTTGCATAAGGTAATGGGTTGATTTTTGAGAAGAAATCTGCGGAAATATGAAAACATGGTGCTGGTGGTGCTTAGAGGTGCTTTTAACGACTACATTTTCGTTTGTTCGTTCGGTCATTAAATTTTTTCAGTAGCAGCCCGTAGTCTAAATTTGCGCCCAGGGTTTTTGCACTTAAATGAAACTAATGAAATATAGTTCTTCTATCCCTTTTTACACCTGGATACCATCAAAAGGCACAATGAAATGTGGTATTTTTACATCACTAAACCATCCTGGTAATCACCGTCAGCACGTAGAAGACCCCGTGACTTCTAAAAAGACCACCCTGGAACCCCCTGTGTACAAAGCCTGTTAGGGCACATCCCTGGGGAGACTGAAATAACGCCTCCCCTGAGCCTCGCTTTGTACTGCAGCACGTGCCTCTGCCCCTTTTGGTATCAGAGACGTGATGTTAGTGTGCGTGTGAGTCCTGCTTCTACTTAGCTCAATGACACATCAGCAAGATGCCTGGGATATAAGTTTAAATAAACACTTACCACAACAATATATTCTCCAGTGGCCGTCACCTTTCTCAGTTCCAGGGCAAAAGCAGAGGCGTACTTAGGAACTCCTTGCCTAGGAGTGACTTGAGTGACAGCTTCGAAGGTAAATACGTTTATATCGTGGGCAGAGTAAATCTGAACTCGAGGGACATCGTCTCCTGCGATAACCTGGTCTGCTACGGTGAAGAACTCGTTTAAAAGAACACCTGGAAAGAAACATCTGATCAGGGTATGCATTTTGCATGTAGTTTCCTTATGATATTTTGTTTATGATAATTTTTATCAGCAAATCGGTGATTGAAAGCTGATTCAAAATACAAAAATTAAAGTTTATTTGACTTAGAAAAAATAGGAATATTTTTGAGTAACTTGTTATAATTCAGGTAGCTCTTAACTGGCACCTAGGGTCCATAGTAAAATATTGGAATTCTCCTTGTGCGAGCGGGGAACATGGTTATATAGGGCGGTATATCGGCTATTCGGTATTTTTAGTTCCATCTCTTTCCCGAAAGTTTATGTTTCAATTGCCCCATTTAGCCCCTGGGGCCTTACTTCGTCGTGTCAACGCCATCATGATTCCGTTAAGAAAAAGGGATGGTGTTATTTGTTTTGTATAGCTCCTTCTCTCTCTCACAGTAGAAACATGATAGTTTTGTCACGATCCTAATCTTAGATATTTTAGTCAGCAGCGATTTTTGTCCGGAATGCACTCTCTCCATACTAATTTACTACTCGGTCAAATAAATGAGCACTTTGACCCGACTCCCCCCAACACGCGCGCGCCCCGCGTTCGCCTCGTGCTCCAATAGCGAGAGTCGAACGTCAGGGTGACGTCACAGCGCCAAGTGCACAGTTATATTGATCGAACAGTACGTATAGTTAGTTCAAAACCTTACCAGCGAATAAAGGACTACGTTCTTCATTGCCGTACAGATAATCAATGGCGATGTCGGCTATTTCTACGATTTTAGAGTAAATCGCTTCAAGTTCAGCGCTGAGGGAGATTCCTAAGCTTATCTGTGAATAAAAAAAATATATAATAATTGGTATTATCGACTGGTTAAACGAAACATACACATACATAGTGCTAATGTGTTCTATTATTTTGTCAGGGATTTGATCTTAATGTTAGGCGATGTCATTTTATTTTTTTCAAATTTTTTTCAGTAGTCGTCTGTTTTGACCCGAAGCCTACTTCATTTAACGGGATTTACCTCTTAGAAAGCGTTAGGTTGCACTTTTAACCACTGTTGAATCCTTTAAAGAAATCAGCAGCCTAATTTCCTAAATGACATCAGTTTCGGCAAAGCAAAGGATCTCCATGAAAGCGTATGACAAATTCTCTTTAAATAATTAGGTAATGCCAAAAAATATTAGACGCTTTCATTGGTGAAGATACTCTTTTCGTAAGAGTGCAATCATTTTTGGGCATACCTAATTATTTAAAAAGTATTTGTCATACTCTTTCATGGGGTCAAAACCTTTGTTTTGTCAAATTCACTTACACAATTAGGCTGCTGGTATTATGTGCCTAGCATAAGCATAAACAGCTTATAATATGCCCACTGCAGAGACTTAGGCCTCTGTGCGAGAAGTAGTGGGCTGTAATCCATGACGCGGGCCCAGTGTGGATTGGTACATACCCAGATGTATACCACATTTCTTCGGAATTTTTAGTTTTTGAACATTTTTTTTCATTGTGTTTCTATGTTATGATACATACCTGCGCAGTGTAGACATCGTTCAGTACGTAAGCATACATTGACGATGACATGTTAAAGCCTGCAGCATCGGACCATATATTGAGAACATCGGTGTACTCGTCCAACGATAATAAGGGATCAGAGGGGTCATCGAGTGAGGTGATACTGGATAACAGGTTCGGGCAGTTTACTGTTGCTAGGTTCTGTAGACAATTAATTAGGTTAAATTTATATCCTGTAGGAGTAGGCCATTGCATGTAAATTGGATGGAAAGAGATTGCATGTAATAGAGATGAGAATGTTGAGATGGATGTGCGGTGTGACGAGACTGGATATAGTGAGAAATGAGTATGTTAAAGGAAGTTTGAAAGTGGCGCCAGTGACAGAAAAGTTGAAAGGAAACTGTTTGCCCTGGTATGGTCTGTGATGAGAAGGGATGAAACGCATGTTACTAATGTAGTAATGTAGTATGTTAGTAATTAATAAAAATGTGGATGGATGGAAGGCCAAAGAAGAGATGGTTGGACTCTGTGAGGTGTGATATGAAAGAAAAGGGAGTCAGTGATAGCGTGACGGGGGACAGGGCGGTGTGGAAGAAGAAAACGTGTTGCGCCGACCCCAAGTAAAGACAAAGCGTTACGTACTAAAGTAACACAAGTAATTATGTTGTACAAAATAGACTGGCGGTCCGGATCTGGACCGCGGTCCGGTATATGGTGGCCCCTTGTATAGGAGATAATGGAGAGCATGGCTCTGCAGTAGATCACAAAAAATTTAATACATATATCCTTAGTAGTCCACATATATCCTGCAGACGGTTTAGCAACCTTTTTATAACTCGCATATTATTTGAACTGCATGGTCAAGTTGAGGATAGGTTACCATTACAACAAACTATACATCCAATATATATCAATTAAGATGGAATTGCTTGGCGGATTAGTAAATCAATTTAGCGTATTAAATTGTTGCTCATTAATTGAGTATACTGCCTATTTCGTGTAACTAAATGAATACTATTGATTGAATTAATGTTTTGCTATAGATTACCTTGGACCACGGATAGGTGTTTGGCATTGGTAAAAATTAAACTATATAGTATTTTTTTTAATCAGTCCTTTCTTAATGTCCTTTACCATCCAAAATGCCACGTTGTGCCTTGCCAAGATATTTGAAATGACAGTTACTCAAACAGGTAACAAATTTTACCAAATATTTGGGCAACTGAATGCTTTAAGGCAACGTATCTGAGTTAGTTTTTGTTAAGTTAAACAAAGTGATGACAAATTACGAAAAATCTTTCACCGACAGAAAGCAAAACTATCGTTCACAACCTACGCTACGTTATCCTTTTTTTATCATATGCTCATGCATACTGCGCTACCACGGGGAGACAACGCAGTTATGTGGGACTCTAAACCACTAAAACTCCACGGTGTACTACTTTGCCGCTTATGGCGGGAACACGGGCACGCTGAAGCATACATCCGCGAATCCGCCGCGACTGTCCGTCACCGGACCCTCCTTTGGGGAGTAACCCCCGTCATCGGCGTACGAGAACACGTTGTACCATGCCGTGACCACCTCAGGGACTAAACCGGCACATGGGCGCCAGACAACCCCGTGTGTGGCAACCTTGGTCCCCTTGTGACGGGTCAGGACAGTGGCCCCGCTACGCCAACGCTATACCGACACTCCTCCTCCCATACGGCCCCACCGCGTCCGCCATCAGACGGTGGCGACCCCGTGCAGGCCGCGGTGGGTAAGGCGGGCGGCGCACCGTCATACCGGCACTCCTCTCCCGCCGCGGCCCCCAACCCTCAGCCACGATGTCTACCACACCAAATCGCGGCCCGCCTCAGTTGCGATGGCGCCCATACGGCACCGCAACCTTAGCTTTGTTTATTTTATACTAGCTGTTGCACGCGGCTTCGCTCCCGTGGACCACCCCACAGGACCCGTTTTCGGGATAAAAAAATAGCCTATGTCACTCAGAAATAATGTAGCTTTCTATTGGTGAAATAATTTTTCAAATCGGTCCAGTAGTTTCGGAGCCTATTCGGTACAAACAAACAAACAAACAAAAAAATCTTTCCTCTTTATAATATTATTATTATTATAAGTATAGATTGGCCGCTACGTCGTCAGCTTGCCGGCAAAAGCCCTGATGAGCGGCCCCTCCTCGGATTCCTCTTCGCTTCACCGTGGTTGTCCAAGCTACGGCTACTGAGCCCCCCTGCCTCGACAATGCAGGAACCCACCGGGGGGAACGCTACGTTATCCTAGGCTAAGGCCATGGTAGATGAAGCCGAAGGAACAGTAAAAAATACTTACAAAGTCGTACTTTGCAGGAACAGTCGTATAAGGAACGGGGGTCCAGTTGATAGAGTCACTCCAGTTATCTTCGTTGGTAGGGTAGACGGCCGCCATTGCTGTAAGGACTGTCATCTTAGCCCTGGTGGAGTCAGTGGACCTGATGTAGATCTCTGACTTGTTGTAGTTATCGGAGAGGAGACCGTCATAACGACGGCGAATGAACTCACCGAGTTCGTAGGCACGGCGTTTGCCGACCTGGAAATGGAGATGGTGTGAGGAAATGGTTCATGAACAGTTTGACAAATCAAAATTATCTTTAATGGTTCAATTAAAATAAATTATTTGAGTTACAAGCGAACACAAATTTTAATTATGAATATTATAATTATGGATCTATACTTAAATTTATAATTCGAAATAATTTAATTCCATCACCACAAACGGACTTTAGCTTTGTTTATTTTATATTAATTTTAATTGACCATAAAAAGCATTTTATTAAATACTAGCTGTGCCCGCGGCTTCGCTCACGTCAATTGCATACCCTACCTACTTACCTACCTGCCTACCGTACTTGCCTTGCTAGTACTTGCTACCTGTCATATCTACCTACCAATATTTTTCTAGTGTCATTCTTCCGCTGAGAATCTAGACACCGCAATTCAGAAAATGACGTCAAATGCACATCGCCGTCTATCGTATAGAGTTCAACTCTAAATTGTGTGTGTTGTGATATTTTACTTCTTCAACACTTTAATTTCATTTTAATTTTGAAAGAGTGAACCGATTGCCATGAAAAAAAACTGGCCATGTATGAGTCGGACTACCGCACGAAGGGTATCGCAAAAAACGGCAAAAAATCACGTTTGTTAAATATTTATTTTATTCTGTTTTTAGTATTTGTTGTTATAGCGGCAACAGAAATACGGCAATGAAAATTTCAACTGTCTAGCTATCACGGTTCATGAGATACAGCCTGGTGACAGACGGACATACAGACAGACAGACAGACGGATCGTGAAGTCATAAGTAATAGGGTCCCGTTTTTACCCTCTGGGTACGGAACCCTAAAAACTAAGTAATACTTGTTACGCACAATTTTTGTATATAAAAGTTATCTACATTGGTTTCGTACATTTTATGTGATGCTTGCACAAATAACAGACAAACCGACAAAAGTTTTAAAAATACTGGAAATGGGTTCTGTTGGTTATTCTTTAACACCCTGACAATTTTTTTGCCAATATTTTCGATATACAAAAATGACTTTTCTACAGATTTATTATATGTATCATCATCATCATCATATCAGCCGAAAGACGTCCACTGCTGGACATAGGCGTCCCCCAAGCGTCGCCACATTGATATTATCATTATTATCATTTTATTCATTATATGTATTGATTGATGGAATTTATATTTATTTTAATTTACTTTATTTTCGGTGGATGTCACATATCTTCGATTTTTTTTTTCTAGGCCATTCTGCTTTCCTCACGATGTTATCCATCACCGTTTTGAGAGCAGTGGTGATGAAATAATTTACACAAAGTAAAGCGCCAACCCAACCAACCCGCACTGGGCCCGCGTGGTGGATTACGGCCTGTTCCCTCTCACAGAGATGAGGTCTGTGTCCCAGCAGAGGGAACTTTAAAAGGCTGACGATGATGATGACATTATTTTTATTAACTATTCATAAAAAAATGGATCTTTAAGCATTCTAATTCTGTTCTCTGACATCTATTAATTGTATTCTATAATATTTTTAACTTTTTACGATACAGAAAAAGATGCGTAGGCTGTATAAGCTTTTTATGTTGTTTATTGTTTATACTTACATCTGTAAGCTGACCATATCCGTATTTAGCAGAGGCTTCGATGAGGGCTTCAGAATCGGTGCTGAGACTTAAAGTTGATTCCACTGGTGTTCTGTCACCATGGCGATGGATCTGAAACAAACAAGGAGTTATAAAAAGCAATTTTATTAAAACAGCTATTTTTATTTTCGACGTCTTATGGATGAATGCATAATTATATTTTTTTATTATATTTTTTTTAAATACAATAATCAAGTATTTAATATTAATATGTAGTATATTAACTAACTAGCTGCCCGCCCCGTTATATTTGAAATATAACGTTGCCCCGCACCAGGAATTTATCTTGTATGGTGGGTGCGTTTACAAATATTTATACTCACAAACACTATCCTTAGGCCATACAAACATTTGTTCCGTGCGGGAATCGAACCCGTTATACGCAATACATCAGCAGAAATGTGCATGTATTTTTGGTGCTCGATTGCCTTACCGTTCGGGGAATACTGGCGTGATGATGAATGATGAGCCAGTCCCAAAAAAAAATTGTTATTTTTTCTTACCAAAAACGTTAGTTCCAACTCGGTGCCATCCAATATGGAATCATCACTATAGCACAAAGCACTTAGAGATATTAGCAGCGAACAAATAAATAATTTATACATTTTTAATTGATTAATTAATATATAATATACTATATAATATAAGAAGTAAGCCGCTAATATGACGACTGAGAGTCTGTCTCCGAATATATATGATTTGTTTTATTGTATATGACTTGCTGAAGATAAATATTTGTGTGAAATATTTTCGCTTCACGTGAATCACACGGCGTACGCTTATCATCTTATCGCGATTTTGACGAAAATTACTATATCTAATATTATCAATGTCAATGTCTGGGTTGTTGTATGTGTGTCACAGTTATTACTCTATTATGGATGAACTAACTGTATAACGGCTGAACAAAATTTGCGTGAACTTTTAACTAGTTGAGGGTTTTCTGGAAAATTCACGCCACCAGTTGGCGCCACTTTGTACGTAAATACAAATACAAATATCTTTATTTGTTGAACATAGGTAGGTTAGATACAGATGTTGTGGTTATTGAAGAACGCTATGTCTAGCCTTCATCGGCGTACAAATAATAATCTGGCAAACATGCTGATTATAATAAGTTATCACACATTATTAAATAATTCTAAATTAAATAGTCGAAAATAAAAAAGAGAAAAAAACATTCCAATAAAATACAATAATAATAATAAATTCTAGTATAAATTGTCAATTAAAATGTCAAAACAGAAAAAAAAAATGTGTAATTATAATGTGTCAGGTAGTCAGGTATTCGTTCACCGTATAATATGTCTTTTCATACAAAATTTTCAGAAAAGCGTTTTTAAAATCGTCTATGTTATTCATTTCTTTAATTCGTCTAGGGATCTTATTATAGATCCTAGGTGCCATTCCTGAAAAACTTTTTGCATAAAGAGCAGTGCTATGTGGCTTAGTGCATATCTCTCTGTTGCGACGTTTAGATCTCAAGGTTTCAAACAGATGGAAGTTGGATTTGACAAATACTGATGTCTCAAAAATGTACATACAGGGCAATGTTAACAGTTTAAAATTTCTGAAATATGGAATACAGCTATCAGTCGGTTTCAGTTTAAACACCGCACGCACACATCTTTTTTGGGCTTTAAACGCAACTTCTTTGTCCGTGGAATTGCCCCAATATATTATGCCAAAACGTAATGTAGATGTGACATATGCCTACGTAACTTTTGTCATCAACATGACGTTGCCGACAATAAAACGAATGTCAGGAACATAAGCGCTTTGACAGGTGTCTGGATTTGTCATCTCAGTCTACCACCATTTCATAATTATAATGCACATCATAATTTCAATGAGGAATGAAAATGTTTCGTTACTTGACGTTTTTATAAAATGGTATCTTATAGGTGAACAAGAATAATAATAATATAATAATTATAAATCTTTATTTCTCCTTAAATGCATTACATTATTTTGATCTAAAAATGGCTTAAGCTAGTGTTCCAGAGTAAAAAACCCTGACTTCTAAACTAGGTTTATGTACCTGTATCGTAGAAGCCAGTGTCCTTTCAAAGTGATGTGCTTAAAGAAAAATAGAACACACATTGTACACAATAATCCATTAGGGCAAGTTCAAGAGAAACAAAATAAAAAAGATAAAAAACAAAGAACATTAAATGAAAGTGTATGTCTCTAGTGTATTTGTCTGGAGTAATGTGTGTGTGTATGTTTGAGAAAGTGTGTGACTGTGAGTGTAAGTATGAGTGAGTGTGCGAGCTTATGCGATAGTATATTAATTATCATAATTTAACTTTTATAAAAAACCTCCACTATTTATTTATATAACTAAAATTTCCCAGAAGAAGATCCTCAGTATTGCGATAAGTTAGTTCTGAACCGCTCTATGAACAGCTTCAGAACCTTCAGAACAGCTCTATGTGCACGTTCAAGTCGGATAAAATGGCTCTCAATAGCCCCAGATTGGAATACAATAAGCCAAGATCGATTGGCACAAAGCAAAATAAACCACCCTCAAAGTATCCCTATCAGCAGACTTGCGTAATTTTTTAAAAACGTAAATCAGCCTTCGAGTTCTACCAGAAAGTATGTCTAGGTGTTTATGCCAATTAAGATGTTGGTCAATATGTACACCTAGGTATTTGACACTACTGGACTTAGAGACTGCAAGACAATCACAAATGGTGGAAGGCGTACATATGTGGGCTTTAAGAGTAAGGGAGGGTGAAGGGCATAAATTTGACCTCATAGCGAACGGCATATAAACCGTTTTACTGACATTTAGAGTGAGTAGGTTGTTACTCAACCATTCCATTACACGTGTAAGCGCTTTCTCGGCATTCCGATAGCACTGGGCCCAGTCTACTCCATCTATAAGCAGGGAAGTATCATTGGCGTATGTAAAGACTTTACAATTTTGAATGGGCAGTTTACAGAGTTCATTTATATAGATTAGGAATAGAGTGGGATCCAATATGCTACCTTGAGGCACACCGTATGTAATAGGATGCTCGTGAGTGCGATTCCTCAGGTAGTCCCTAAAGATATCCAGCACCAAGCCTCGAATTCCAATGTCCTCCATCTTATTCAGTAAGGCCGGCACAGAAACAGTATCAAAGGCCTTAGATAAATAAAGAAAGATACCAAGACACTTTCGCTTGTTATCAACAGTCCTAACTTCGTAGTCAGACAGAGCCATTATTGCATCTTCAGTACTCATACCCTTCCGGAAACTAAATTGGTTGGGGGCTAAAATATTATTAAAATCGAGGAAACTGACTTGACTCTTGTTTAAAATTTGTTCCAAGATTTTTGACATGGCAGAAAGAACCGAGATAGGTCTGTAGTTGTTAACATCGTCTCTGCGACCGGCCTTATGAACTGGGTGAACTACGGCTTTTTTAAAGACCACTGGGAAGACACCAGATGAAATGGCAAGATTACAGACATGTGTAATTATTGGGACTAATACACTTCTCGTGGACTTGATGATATTAATGGGAATGTCATCCCAACCGGTAGCGGAGTCTGACTTGAGACTCATAATGATGTCTTCGACATCCATTTCCGTGGACTCAAGGAGAACCATAGAGCCACTCGAACTCCTTGTCGAAATTGTAGGCGTGGCGGACACAGGTTTTATTTTAGTAGCAAAGCTTTCACCAATACCAGCAAAGTAGTTATTGACCTTATTAAGAAAGGACCCTGGAGTGTCAGAAAGATGTAACAGTTCAATAGGGGGAGGACAGTGTGAACGAAGGTCAGATACTATTTTCACCACATCCTAAGTTGCTCTAATATTATTTTTGCCATAGAAAATTCTTCCTTTTGACGACTCAATAACAAGAGCTGTAGCTGATAAATTGGGATAAGTGGATAAATTCGTTTTTAAGAGAATGTGATCTAGACAGTTGGAAATACGTGTGGGAAACAGTTGAGCGGGGAGAAGCCCATGCGCAGCAGCACATGATAAATACTCGTCCGAGTGTGTATCGTTGTTGCCAATCTTGATATCGATATTAATATCTCCAATCAAGGCAACAGTCTGTGTGGATGGTATGAGCACTCTATCCAAACTTTCAATGAAATTGTTGATGTTTTTATAGGAAGGGGAGCGATACAGAGCAACAATTGAGACGCCGTCTATATTACAGATAAGACAATTGGCATTAGCAAAATCGGGTTCTATAACATCGTGTTTCATATAAGATCTAATATATATAGCGCATCCGTCATTTTGATTGAAAGTATTTATCGTAAAATAGGGAGTATAACCATCTAAACTTGGTAGGTGACTTATTTTGCTTACCCAACATTCGGACAATACAATAACATCACACTGAAAACCCAGAAGTTCCATTAGCAAAGATATTTCGTCAAAGTTTTTATTTATACTCCGAATATTAAGATGCAGTACTTTCAATCCCTTATTTGGATTTCTAATATACCGCATGCAACTTTCAGGTTGACATTTATAAGATTTAGCTACAGATAGTGAGTCTAATTCGTGGTCTACTTTATTTAGGTTAGTCATTTATTAAAAAAATATAAGATAACCCTAAACTTGGCATAGAAAGACCAGAAATAATAAAAATAAGGCTTATGGCAATTTAAAGTTAACGTTGCGAGTGGTTTAGGATGCTCAGTAATTACAAAACGCACAAGTGTTGAAAAAAAAAGTTAGTTAGTTGAAAAGCGAACTAAAAAGAAGTAAACAAGGTGAAAATCATGCTGTCCAGTCGGAGGATACATATTCGCGTGCTGTCTAACCAAAACCAGACGTATCCTCCGACTGCACAGCATGATTTTCACCTTGTTTACGTCTTTTTAGTTCGCTTTTCAAGCAGTCGGGTTTTTTGTTTTTTCTAATTACCTTTTTTTATTTTTATCTTTTTAGTTATTTTTTTTCTAATTAGATACATTTAAACATATAAGTTTCATATGTTTTTGAAATCAACTCTTAAAACCGTACATTTTGATATGCCACACGATAGGCTTAGAAGAAAAAAAATATTTGGGCCCCCACAATATGGCACCCAAGAACCGCCTTTTTCCTATTTTTCAATTTTAATGTAGCCAGTGACACTCGCGGGGTTAAGACGAATTCATTGACGTAAGAACCATCAAAATCGGCCCACTCGTTTGGTCTCTAGAACGCCACATAGGAGCAAACATACATACATACATACATACATACATACATACATACATACATACTTACATACATAGACTGTTAAACACATTACCCTCCTTCAGCAGTCGGGTAAAAAAGGGAAGACTTACGTGTGTAGTTGTGTGTGTGAGAATCTAAACTTAGGCTAAAAAATACAATATAAAGATTGAGGAAACTTAACATTAATATAGTAATCAAGATATATAGAAATCTGTTCCGTTTTAATAAGGATTTGTTTAGCGCCTTTAATTTTACGCAGAAATACGTTCCCATTTTTGGTCCAGCAGGACTTGAATTCCTTCAAAAAGTACATGAGTTGCCTTTAACAAATTTTGCAGCATTAACTTAAAATATCTGCAGACCCGAATAGTTCACTTTCCGTATTCCCTATTATAAATGAGAAAGTATATCTGTCTGTATACCTGTTTCTTACCTTTTCACGCCTAAACTTCTGAAACAATTAAGATGATTTTCGGTATACCTAGAGATAAATAGGGCATTAGAGTACATAGGACACTTTTTATCCCAGGAGAACCAACATTCATATTGGCTAATTACCGACCTTCACACGGGTGAAGCCGCTGGCAGTATCTAGTGTGTAAATAATTAAGTGGTAGATACAATTCAATTCAACTTCCTAGGTGCGCCATGAGCGGTATAACAAGGAAACTTTAATATACCTATTGAAGTTTTCAAAAGAATCGTCTGAATGGGTCATGAGTCAATTAGTTTGACTGTGCCTCTGTCTAACCCTTCGGGAATACAAGCGTGATTTAGTGTTATGTTTATTTTAAAAAAACCAGCCAAGTGCGAGAAGTATGAGTCCTACTCGCGCACGTAGGGTTCCTTACCATTTTCCCAAAAAACGGCAAAAAATCAAGTTTGTTGTATGGGTCCCACTTAAATATTTATTTTATTCTGTTTTTAGTATTTGTTGTTATAGCAGATACAGAAATACATCATCTGTGAAAATTTCTATTATCTAGATACCACGGTTCATGAGATACAGCCTGGTGACTGACAGACAGACAGACGGACAGTGTAGTCTTAGTATAGTAAGACAAAAAAAACAAACAAACAAAACAAACAAACAATCTGTGTATCTATGTTATTGATAAGAAATTATCTAGGTACAGACAACACCCACGAAAATGATAAAATACCTGCATGTTGTAGGTGTGACAATTTAAAACAAGCTACAACAATTTATCGTAATTTTAAAACAAGCTAGTCAGCGTGACAGTACATCTTTTTATAAATTGACGTTTTATCATTAATGTCAATTGAGGTTCCGTAATAGGCAATGGAAAGGGAGTTTAGGATACTTATAATTAGGTATTAAATGTTTTCTCTTCAAAAAAGAATTGCTTCGTTAAAATTTTAAATAAGAATCCTTAACTAATTACTTTCAAATTTCATATAGGTACAAATGGTGAGAATTTTTGAAATAAGGTCGATTTTCAAGAGATAATTTTACGAGGTGCCCCGACTATAACTAACTATACCAACAATACCAATTTTACTAAGCGAATTGCAACGTGTGCAATATGTCCTATCGAGACAATTTAAATTAGGGACCTTTCCTTAATTGCACAACCATCCTCAGTGGATTTTTGACGGAACGCTGTGTATCGCAGCCAGTTCCTGGAAAACAATATCAGCTCTTTGAAAGCGGCAAGCAGCGTTGCTATGTTGCGGTTCAATGGTTCTGGGAAGCCGGCGTACCCAGTTGGAGTGGTACGAAGGATATTTCAGCTTTGACTGAGGTTGCTATGTTTAGAAAGGGTGAATATTGAGATGAAGACTAAGAGAGAAGTATGGATTAAGTCATATTGCATCGATACCATAGATTTAAATAGTTAAGATACGATCGTCCGAACATTTGTGTACACGCGTTCACCATACAAGAATCACCGCATCGCACACGATCGCTCTCAAACACAGCCGACCGCGTCACGAGTTCAATTCAGTCTACTATGAACTATGTAGGTATGACCATTGTGGCATCAGGAAAAGGCGCTGTCTATCTTGTCTTTGCTACATACATAAGTCAATGATCGACGCCCAATAAATTAGAATAAGTGCAAGAGAATAATAATAAAGATTTTGAGAACTAAGATCTTGACTCTTTTTTTCGAAATATGGAGACTAATGGACCGCTAACCTCCTGGATAACGAGTGTTTAAAAAGATGTAATAATGTATGGTCTATCTACCGAAGATGCTTATCAAGTGGCGCTTCAAAATTAAGTAAGCCGACCCCTAGTAACGGGAAGTGGCGAGGTAGAAGAACAAGAGAAGATGGAGACTATGTACAAATATAGATGCGTAGTTAGTAGTAAGATCCCACCAAATATAAGGGGGAGTGGCCGTTCAATGTCATCGAAAATTAAATTAATATCCTGCGGATCACTATCAGAGGTTATAAAAATAATTACGTTAATACCTCGACAGTCATATTTTATTGTTTATTGAGCCGTTTTATGGCTGTATTAGCTAACACGATGGCTAATATATCGACCAATGGTTCCCACGCATTACACATGAGGTATCCACGTTGGGTGTGATATATTGTATTTTTGAGTAATGACGAATTGTTATTTTGAAACATGTTTGTACAAAGAGTACCTAGTAATAGATAAGACTTTGACTCAAAAAAAAGATTAACAAAAACAGATCAGCTGGTGCTGGTACCATGAGATAGTGAGGCAGGGTTGGCAGAAGATGGTGGGAGGAACTAGACAGATATAACTCGCTCGCTTGCAAGATTTGTAAGGTGAAGGTAAGGTAGTGGAGGGACGCCTGTGCCCAATTGTGGGATAGAATAGGAAAAACGTGTGCCTTGTCAGAGCCAGTGACTGTTGAGGACAGAAAAAGAATAATGGTACCAGGTTCTTCCCTACATATTTATGAGCCTGATTAAAGTTGCAATAAATTTTAAATGTTTTAACGTTCAAAAGTGCCGCATTATGGCCTAGTTGAAATAAATACATTTGATTTTTATCACTTTATTGAAGAAACGCAACAGGATACATAAAGATGAAAGTTAACGAAGTTTGCTGTCCTCCTTGATAAAATCAGAAACTTTTTCACCTATCATAATCACGGGTGCGTTTGTATTTCCTCTTGTGATGACAGGCATGATACTAGCATCAGCTACTCTCAGCCGCTGTACACCCATCACTCGCAGTCTACTATCAACAACAATGGGCAATGGGCAGTCCCATTGCACACGTACCAACATATTTGCTCAGCCCAGTAAACATGCATCCAACGTAGCATTTCCAATACTCATCACTGTCTTTTTCAAATTCACTGCAGCCTCCCGACATAGGATCAATCATTTCTGCTCCAATACTTCTGAAATACGTTGTATTAACTGCGGGAGTAAAGTCTTTAATATATTTCACCAGACCATCAAGATCAGCTTTGTTAGTCAAATACCCAGAAGTAATTACTGGAGGATCCATTGGATTTGAGCTCCTCAGTGTAACATCGCCTCTAGATTTTGGACGCAAATTGACAATTTCGTTGAACAACCCCATTCTTCACATCATTGAAACATAAGTATTATCACATATATCTGTGTTGAGATGTGTCACTGTGTTGAGGCTTACATGGTAGCCAAATGTGAGACTACACTACTGCTAACCCATCTTGGAATGTTATCGTCATCACCTATTTAGCAAAAAGACGTTCACTGTTGGCCTCGCGACTTTCTGAGAATATAGTTTCACCAGCCGCTTTACTCCTGCTGGAATCATCCCACAGAAATCGTGATATTTTTCGGGAAGAATAATTTAGCTTATGGCACTGGCTTCATAATGGTTTCAAAAGACAAGTCTATTAGATTGTTATAGACTATTCTAAATTAGAAGTGAGAGAACATTCCACACACACTCTGAAGACAGAATACACTTAGCTCATAAAAACACAAGTTACCAGCCTATGTACCTCTTTATTTACAACTTAGGATCTTCTTTGATACCTTAACTTTTAAAGATAAAAGTGATACAATGTGTTTTGAGTGAAATAAATTTTCTGTTGGATCTTATAAAATCGTTCGTTGGATTATTTTTTATGTTTTGGTTGGTACGTGACTTTGTCTGGCAACGGATCACTTTGTTCGAATTTCATTTTATCGAAAACTATTGACCGACGTCATTTTTGCTATATGATTTATTTGATATATTTTCAGATCATCGAAGTATCATGTGGCATATGTATTATTTTACCAAACTACATTTCGTCGATTTACAAAATAACTTTTTGCTTTTGACCGACGGACGTCTCTTTTAAACTTTTTTCATTTCCCAAATGATTTATTTGCCATATTTTCACCACACCGAAACAAGATTTTAAGGATTATTATTTGGTCAAAAATATATAGCCGGTTACTAGACAGCATTATCAATTTCAAATTGAAATAGTGTCATAAAAAGTCAATATATTGTGCTACAAAATTTAGTGACAGAAACGAATCGCTTCAATGCCGACTTCACCTGACGAGCATGCAGTCGTACGTGTGGCCCACGATACCTATATCCCTACTATCGACCTTTTTTGCCACCAGGTTGTGCGGCGAGTGCACATGCATCACTATTGTCTTGCTTAGGTTTAGTATTATACCGTTATGGTGACATCCCTGACCTCCTGTATAGACTTAGAGGAGTACATAAGACACATGTCATCAACATACATATAAACCCGACACTTCTCAACTACATTACTGACGCTATTGACATGCATGACATAGCTAACCGGTCCGTATACGGAACCAGTCGGAACGGCAAGGTTAACCGCAGCTTCTTTACCAGCCACGCCAGAAATGCAGGTCTGTAATGTTCTACCACTCAAGTAATTCTGGAACGTGTCAAACGCTTTTTTATAATCAATGAACAGCGCCAACACCTGATGACCCTGGTCTAGACTACGATTCATATCTTCCGTAAACTGTGGGAGAGCTGATATTGTGCTACGACCGCGCCTAAAACCGTGTTGTGCATCTGATAGTATACGATTCTGCTCTAAAAAATCGCCAACCTATGATAAATGATAAATGATTTATTTTCTGTAAGTTGGTTTGTACAAACACTTTCACATGTCGATCATATTTTTTAAAACTAGATGAGGTCGGCGTTTCCTGTCTGACTACTCTGAGAAGAAAGGCCGAAACAAACTCAGAGGTCACAGTCTCTTTTAAAGTCCAGACAAAAACTTGGTTAGATCATGTGAAGACCATGTAGACTGATGTCTGAAATGGTCTTTTGAGAAAAGAACCAGCCAGATTGAGTGGACCTGTCCAGTCAGTGCACGCATTTGTCAATAACCGTGCAGCTCAACTTAGAATTTAAGGAGCTCAACGAATTGACGAACAATACCAAAGAAAGGACATTCGGGTAGGCCGCATAAATACTCAAACTGCCAGACCATGATTAAAAACTAACTAAGATAAATTAAAATTAAAAAAAAAGAATAATCCACATAGTCTTCACATTCACAATAATTAAAATAAAATAATATAATACTTTAAAAAGTAAATATTCTTGTCATTGCAAGAAAAATTAAAAAAATTAAAATATAATTAAAAACCTGCCCGACTACTATTTTCTCCACTATTTTATTAATTACAGATAAGATAGCGATGGGTCTATAGTTAGCGTAATCTGAGTGCGCACCCTGTTTATAGATAGGCCTAATTAAAGCTCTTTTAAGTTGGCTTGGATATTCCCCTTTCGATAGACACAGGTTGACAAAGTGCAACAAGACCGGTCAGATTTAATTTTTGATGATTTTAAGTTAATGACTCCAATACAATCAATACCCGGCGCCTCATCGGCTCAGCTGATCAATAACTTTACACACAGTTTTACTGGATACTGGCCTAAAAAGATACGTTATATTGCTTGACGAAACAAATTTACTTCTGTCTAATAATTAAATACACTAACGAGCAATGAAAAAGTTCCAGTGACATAGCACCAAATTACTCCTAAACGGGAAAGGCTAGCTTATCGACGCCGTCTGTAATATTGAAGTACATTTAACAGCGCATCATAATATTACCAACTAAAAACGTAAATATTGTGTTGAAATTTTAAATTAAATGTGAAAAATTAAATTAAGGTGTTTGTCGGCATTTTGTGGGTGGTACTTTTTCATTGCTCGGCAGTTTATTAAACACTTGACCGTTATTTGAAGCTTACTAGATTAAGCTTACTAGATTGAGAGTGGCACTACTGGTATCCGCTATATTTCCCTCTCTTTTGCTCTTTCCTTTATTTGTATATATCCGTCTCTTTCGCACATCTAGTTTCCTTACCAGGTTTCACTGCCAGATGTGGGCTTAGCTATGACAGGGAATCGCTGATCATTGGCGTCTTTTTCCGCGGGAAAAGAGGTTGTCGAGAAAACAATTAAAAATAAATTTAATTTGTTCTTATAAAAAGTGATTACAAGTGCATTCCATCGGAAGAAATTGTAAGTGGAAATAAATTTTCATAAAATTTTTCAGTGATGCAATGCATGCATGATCAATATGTATATGGGCAAAGTTATGTAAATTAAAAACGGTGTTACCGTTCCAAATTGCCCTTTAGCAGCATTGCATTATAAATTTATAATATTCGCAATGGAAACTTGGTTTTAATTTTCAAACTACCCTCATTTTCTCTAAAGATTGTAGGATTTTTTTATGAAATAATGATTCGACAATCATTACTAGGAATGCTATGTTAGCGTTTTTTTATGACTTTAAAACAATAGGTTCGTGATTAACAGTCATCATTTTTATTTTATTTTTTTATTTTCGGTTGAATATTTTTATTTGCTTACATACTCGTTGGTGCGTTAAAATAGGAACCATAAAAATCGAAGTTATTTTTGTTCGTTTTAATTAGGATGGAGGGCTCAAGTAATCCAATTACGATGGACGCTCCGGGGCCATCTGGGTTACAAAACAAGGGGTCTACATTGCGTCGGGAACGTCGGACAAACGAGTCGTCTTCTAGCTCTTCGTCCAGTTCTTCTAGCTGTTCCACTTCGTCATCAGCAAAGCTGAATAGCCGTCTCTATAAAAGAAAGAAGGGGGGCCGCCATTCTCGTAAAGCAGATTTATTGCAACAATTAACTCAAGAGATTAGCTAGCTACGAGGACGTGTTTTTTATAGCGATAAGAACCCTGCATGTTCACCTCAGCGTTCAGCAGAAATGCAGGCAGAGGGCAGTAATGACGAAATTTACTTATAATATAATAATGATAATGGTAATGGTCTTTGTATAATTATGATGTAGTAGATGAAAAATCGAATGAATCACATCAATTCAAATTTGATTTACAATCAAATTAAAGGAACCGCCTGTTCCTAAGGCTCCTGAAAACTATCTCAAATTGTTAAATGATATTCAGCATTTTAATAAAAATGAATGGTGCGAAGTTAGGTATTCGGAAGTGCAGAAATTATATAATCACAGTCCCGGTTTTACTGAGTTGGAGATCAACAAAGAAATCAAATCATATGATTCCTTAAGACATTTAGCTTTGGCTGACAAGCCTATGGTGCTCTAACCTTTTGTGCACTTAAACAGCGAGAGGTATTACACACTAGCATGACTGATCTTTGATCCTGGGCACGTGTCAAAGGTAGTGTAGCGCCCGATCAGTTGCATAACAAAATTTCGGAATTATTTTCGGATGGTGAATATTATAAAGTGTCTTCAGATTTGATCCAACTTATTTGTGGTCATCGCACAGAAGTTATTCAAATGCGTAGGGACGGAATAATAAATTATGTTCGCGACCCTCTAGTTAAGTCTACGTTACGTAAAATTCAACCTTCCAATCAGCTGGTTTTTAGTCCTGAGCTGCTTTCATCAACATTGGAAAAGAACGGAGGTGTTAAGAAGACCTTCAAATAAAACCAGTGGCTTCAAAACTACTTCGCAAGTAGGATTCAAGAAGATCACTCGCTACCCCTCGCAGGGGTCAGCTTATTATAGGGCAGCCTCGCAGGATGCCCGCCAAGCGTGCTGCACTATGCCATGCTTCCAGCCCTCGCAGGGCTGTGGACACAACCATACCTCACAGAGGTCCGGTAATTTCCATCCCACGCAGGGAACCGGCAACAACAACAATAAAGGAACACGTGGGCCTAGCCAGAACTATCATGGGCCCTTTAGTTCACGAGGAACTCACCAGCAGCCTTACAGGCAAGAAGCAAACAAAAATAACAAAAAACTGGCCAAGTACGAGTTGGACTCGCGCACGAAGGGTTCCGTACCATTATCGCAAAAAACGGCAAAAATATCACGTTTGTTGTATGGGAGCCCCACTTCTTCTTCTTTTCGTGTGAGGTGTGACACCTCTGGTGTCAGAGTTAATTAAGCCGCCTCTGGGAAACCCCACAGGCCTCTGACAAATTGGCTTTTTCAGACTTACATTAAGTATATACAAGTCCAGGTTTCCTCACGATGTTTTCCTTCACCGTTGCCTGTGATATCCAAGATAAACTTAGAAAGCACATATGAATTTGAAAAAGTCACATTGGTACTTGCCCGGATTTGAACCCACAACCTCAAGCACGACAGGCGAGGTCTTAGCCATTGGGCCACCACGACATCAAGCGAGCCCCACTTAAATATTTATTTTGTTCTGTTTTTAGTATTTGTTGTTATAGCGGCAACAGAAATACATCATCTGTGAAAATTTCAACTGCCTAGCTATCACGGTTCGTCAGATACGGCCTGGTGACAGACGGACAGACAGACGGATCGCGGAGCCTTAGTAATAGGGTCCCGTTTTATCCTTTGGGTACGGAACCCTAAAAACGGACTTCAGCCACCGAATATCCGCCAGGAGGAAAGAGAAACAGGTTTTGACAGACAGGACTTCAGAGCGGGCCAGTTAACGTTCTATGCCGATCGATGGAAGAAACCCTTCTTATTTATTTATTTAATACTTTAAGCACATAAACGTACAGAGGCGGACTTAATGCCTTAGGCCTTAAACTCATATATGTGTTTTGTGACCCAGACTTCCTCCAATCAAACGACAGACTTTTCAAAATCGACCTGTCACAGGCTTACTTCAATTTGCCAATACACCAGTCACACAGACGATTCCTACGTCTAATTTACTGAGGAAGACTGCTAGAAATGACCTGTCTTCCTTTTGGCCTCAGCACAGCGCCCAAAGTCTTCGCGAGTCTAACAAACTGGATAGCACAGATACTAAGAGACGAGGGCATTCGAATGATCGTCTATTTAGACGATTTTGCGTGGTTCACCAGGACCAGCAGGTCCTGCGAGTGCACGTCCAAATAACATTAGATCAGCTACACTACCTAGGGTGGCAGACGAATTATCAAAAATTCGTCACAACTCCGTGCAAAAGCCTCGTATTTCTAGGTGTTCTATGGAATCCATGGACAAACGAGAGATCATTACGACTCGAAAAGATCACAAAAATAACCGAAAAGGTACTGGATCTGTTACACAAACACATAACGACGTTGAAAGCACTACAAAGCCTGGTAGGACTTCTAAACTTCGCCAGTTTCGTGGTACCACAGGGCAGACTTCACTTTCGGGACACACTAATGTTTCTCAACAAAATGCTAAAAGGAAACTGTGTCAGTGTAATGATACCTGTAGAAGTAAAGGAGGGCCTAAATTGGTGGCTGCTAAATTGTCATCAGGCCTCTCCGATTCACAACCCGCCTTCATCACATTTTCTGACCATAGATGCGTCGGATGTAGCTTGGGGGGTTCAGCTCGATGGGTACACACTATTAGGACCCTGGACAGATCTAGAGCAACAGCTCCAATGCAATCAAAAGGAGATGCTCGCAATACTAAAGGCCATAGCAGAGCGAAGTCCAAACATGTCCCAGTCTACCGTCCTAGTTCAGTGTGACATACGGACTGTTGTAGCTTTTTTGAGGAACGAAGGGGGGACCAGGTCTCCTTTATTACTAAAACTCACGAGAGAGATTATTCAAATCCTAGATCAGTACCAAATCAGCCTGAAAATCCAGCATATTCCGGGCAAACACAACTGTAACGCAGACCATCTTTCTCATCATCGGCTTACTCCGGAAAGGCATCTGTTACCTCAGTGTACGGAGAAAATATTCAAAAAGTTCGGAGTTCCAGTGATAGATCTATTTGCGTCAGAACGGGCAAAAGTCGTGATGAATTACGTATCACTGGATCAGAACGACGTTCAAGCAATGTATCACGATGCGTTCTCCAAAAGCTGGACTTACCCACTAGCTTAGGTGTTGCCTCCACCTTACCTAGTGCCCAAGGTATCACCTCTCCTCAACTCTGCGTCGGGTGTCTTTCTAATAGTAGTCCCGAGGTAAGAAAGAGTTTTTTGGAGAGCAGACCTAAAAGGCCGTGCGCTAGCACCTCCATTCACCATCATGAAACTGCAAGCACAGCTGATAGTTACGGTGACAGGCCTCCCACCTCCAGGAGTCCGGTAGATGACGTTAGAAGTATGGAAATGTGGGGGTGGTCCCAGACCTTAGGTGAATGTACTAAAGGTCAGTTACAGCTCTTAAAATCCTCTTGGCGGCAAAAAAGACTTATCAAGTAGCATGGAATAGGTGGCTCACATGGACAAAAAAGCATGGGTTAAACCCCTTCCAACCAACATGTCAAGTTTTGGCACGTTTTCTTGCAGATTTAAGCCTTACAGAGCATTTAGCTTATAAAACTATTTTATTACATAAATCGGTGAACTGCACGCTAAGCAACCCTGACGAATCTGCGAAATTAAGTTACCACGTTTTAGTTACTCATATACTAAAGTCTATTGCTTTAAAAAACCCAGTAGCTTAAAAATCTGTAGTCTGGAACGTTGACAAACTAGTAGAATATATGGGAAGCTATTCTGTAGACGCGAATAATGTATTTGCTACTTGTAGACATACGGCAGCTTTGTTACTCCTTTGTTCCGGTAGAAGAGTTCATGATCTGACTTTACTAGCTGTAGATTCAAAACACCTGTCAGAAAATAATGATTGTCTAATCCTATGGCCAATATTTGGATCCAAAACAGATACTGCCGATTACAGACAGTCTGGTTGGAGACTATCCCCTAATTCTACTAACGAGAATTTAGACCCTGTCCTATGGGTGAAACGAACTGTAACTATACTAAAAGATAAACGGCAGGCAGAGTGTCTTAATAATCTGTTTCTTAATTTTAGAGGAAAGTCTAGGATCGCTTCTCGTACAGTCATAGCGGGGTGGGTCAAATCTCTGTTGTTAGAAGCAGGAGTAAGTGCTTCGCCGGGTAGTCTTAGGTCTGCTGTAGCCTCTAAGAACTGGGTTAACAACTATTCCTTAGATGAAATATTGTCTAGATAGAGGTAATTGGCGATCACAGAATACCTTCACCCGTTTTTACTGTAGAGAAGTGATGCCCTATATACCAACCAGTTCTAGTTGTAATGTATCTAGAACGTTTAATCCTATTACCTAATTAAGTTACATAGGGGTGTCACTTTTTGTATTATTTTCCTAAGTATGTTTATGATTCCTCTCGAGAAGTGTTAGAAGTTTTAATGTTTGCAATGTTGCATATTATTCTAGAAACAAATTAAGGTAGCTTTCATTCAATCTATCCTATAATGTGATTACTTAATTAAAAAGTAATTGAGGTATAAATCTTTAGTTCGTAGATTATAGTTTATCGAATAGTTCTTTGTTTTTAATCATTTTCTATATTAAGTAGGTATCTATTACCTAATAGAATTATATATTTTTTTGGCTTATGATGTACTATAAAAATAATTCATTCAATTAAAGTGTATTGCCCTATATGCGCATCTAGTTTTATTAATAACTACAACTATACCCACGTTCACATTGGCGTCATTTCCCACCAGGTGATAACAAACACGTCTCAATCTAGTAAGCTTCAAATAACGGTCAAGTGTTTAATAGCAGTGTTTTACCTAAAAATAAAACACAAATTAAATACTCACCTTATTTGAAGCTTACATTTAAATTCTACCTGGTGAAGATTTGACACAATGATCAGCGATTCCCTGCCATAGCTAAGCCCACATCTGGCAGCGACACCTGGTGAGGAAACTAGATGTGCGAAAGAGACGGATATGTACAAATAAAGGAAAGAGCAAAAGAGAGGGAAATATAGCGGAAACCAGTAGTGCCACTCTCAATCTAGTAAGCTTCAAATAAAGTAAGTATTTAATTTGTGTTTTATTTTTAGGTAAAACACTGCTATTACAGTTATGTTTAATACTAATAATTTCTTCAGTGAATGTGTCTGCAAAGTTACTGCATATATTATACATTGTATCTTTACTTCCAAAATATCTTTTAACTATATCATCTATATTTGCTTTTTTTCTACCCTACTAAGTATTTATTTTGTCCCAAATTTTTTTTTGAGTCTCTGTTAGGTACACTTCTTTACTTCTTTTTGCCTAAACTTATTTCTTGCTTTAAATATCAATTTGTTTACTTTATTTCTAAATCGTGTGTATTCCAGTCTTTTCGTATTATTCTTAGGTGTCTCTTTCCAATCCCTAAATAACCTATCCCTACGCAGTAACATAATACATAAATCTCTTCCTATCCACGGCTTACTATTATTATAAATATCATTAAAAATATGTTGTAACTTATCATAAATAGTTAACGGGCAATAAATACACAACAGTTAAGACCAATCATAATCACTGATTTTCTTAGCTACTATTTTATTATTAATTACATACTGAGTGTCCGAGTTCTTACTATCAGCGCAAAATTGCGTCGCCTCTAAAGGTTTCGAGACTCCAACAACGTGATGATCCGACATGAAGCACTCAATCACAAACGACTGGCAGTCCTGCAGCTGTCCTGTTCGCACCCAAACATGATCGATACACGACACTTCTCTTGCACCCGCGACGATAGCCTCTCGGGTCACCTCCGTAGGTGGTATTACGCACTGTAAGCCTCGAGTTCACTCACTCCTAACAGATTTATGTTGACGTCACCTAATATGATGATGTCCTCGTTCGCTGGGATCTTCCTGATTATCTGCTCAATTTCATCAACGAATAACAACTTATTCGTTCTAGGTGGTCTATAGATTTCAAGGATATTTATAGTTGAATGCTTAAAAGTGAGTTTACCATGAAGGTCTTCCAGAGATCCCGTCAGGGTTTTATTTGCATTAAAAAAAAAGTTAATTCAAAATATCTAAAAACCCGACTGCTTTAAAAGCGAACTAAAAAGACTTAAACAAGGAGAAAATCATGCTGTGCAGTCGGAGGATACATATTCGCGAGCTGGCTGACGAAAACCAGATGTATCCTCCGACTGAACAGCATGATTTTCTCCTTGTTTAAGTCTTTTTAGTTCGCTTTTAAAGCAGTCGGGTTTTTAGATATTTTGAATTAACTTTTTTTATTTATAACTTTTTAGTTATCTGTTTTTAAGATTTAGGTACATTTAAACATATAAGTGTTATATATATTTGAAATCACCTCTTAAAACCCTTTATTTTGATACCCCACACGATGGGTTAGGAAGAAAAAAAATTTTTGTCCTGCGCAATATGGCACCCAAAATCCGCCATTTTTCTATTTTCCAATTTTAATGTAGCTAGTGACACTCGCGGGGTTAAGACGAATCGATTGACGTATGAATCATTAAAATCGGCCAACGCGTTTGGTCTCTAGAACGCCACATAGGAACAAACATACATACATACAAACTTACATACATACATATATACATACATACATACATACTTACATACATACATAGACTGATAAACACATTACCCTCCTTCGGCAGTCGGGTAAAAACAAGATAGTCCTTGCATTATATGGCATATATATGTACCTATTTGTGTTTTTATTAAGTATTATTGTATCATTATATTCATTGTTAATATTGTTACACCCCTGACAACCCCATATCATGTCCAGGCAATCATTGTCCATTCCAGGTTGCCTGGAAGAGATCGCGGAATGCAATAAAGCCGCCCGTTGTATATTTTTTTTTTGTTTTAAGTTTCTTTTGTAACTGTATTTTCTGGTGTACAATAAAGAATAAATAAATAAGAACTTAGCATAAACTTCGCCATTGGTCAAGCGTTTTTTACGACTTTCGATCCACTTATCGCGGGCTTCTTTTGTTCTCAGTGTTATGACTACTGGCAGAGGTCTATCGTTATCTGTTTTTTCACTCTTTGCGTGCTCAATCTGACTAACGTGCATTCATGTTTTCTAGAGCTTTGATTTTTGTTTCCGTTGATTTCTGGTACTCCAAAAGATCGTCGTATTTTTCGGATACGAAATCGTCCAACTCACTTAGTTTTTTCTCCATTTTATATACCATATTAATTTTTCTGTTCATATCAGCTAGAGTTACTGCGATATTCGGTTCTTCAAAACTAGGTGAGCAAGGCTGCGAGCCGGGCAGGGAGACACAATCCTCACACTTTTCATTTTTGAAGGTAGCTCTCGTAACGCACTTTTTATGGCAGACTGCTTCACAAGATCCTTTGCATTTAATGATCGCAATCGTGTGTCGACTTTGTTGCATTTTCTACACTTCACCATTATTTATGCGTATTCAATATTAGAATAAAACAAACGTCTATAATAGATACGTCGCAGTTTTACGTAGTTTTACTTAGATGTACGAAACACAGCCATACGACAAGCGCGCGCGCACGTGACTGTAAGCAAGTTTAGAATACGGCAAGAAGACGCATATTCCTATCTAAAAGTTATAAAAGCTGGGGTACCTCAAGGAAGTGTGCTTGGCCTAATTTTGTACTTGTTATACACACTATGTGATATCCCAGAACTGGAAAACAACACCATTCAGACCTTTGCAGATGATACTGCAATTATGGCTACCGGATCAAGCCACAGAGAAGTATTAGAAAAAGTTCAACTAGCTGTGACCAAAGTTTATGACTGGGCAGAAAAATGGATGATCCTTCTGGCTGCTGTATATACACCTTACTAATTATGGTAGAGCCGTTTGCGTTTGAAACAATAGAGCCATAGAGCCCTTGTATAGGTCCGAGTGTCCACCTACTTTTTCTCGATATCTCAATCGGCCGTAAAAACTGTCGTTCAATGTGGCGAAGCTGCCAGTCTTTTGGGTACTCCTCGCGTACTTCTCGTATTGGAATCGATGCGGACAAATTCTCCCTTTTGTACACCTACTTGCACACAATATAACTATTGTAAGCTAGTATATGTCTTAAAACTAAATAATTCAGGTTTGTTACAAAAAACAACTTAATTTATAAAAAAATGCATCAGCTTTATTTTGCTGTTTTTTTCAAAATCCATTTTATAATCCAGTCGATCATTCTTTCTCCTTAATCAATAGAAGACGTATCAATGTCCGAGTCCTCAGAGAATCCACACTTAGTCCTCCACTCGGTTTCATCCAAGACAAAGTCTGCGGTAATTGTCCTGAAGCTCTCGATGTCACACTGTTCGTCACAGCCGGACACTTGCAGGTAAGTCACTACGTCTTCGCTGGGAGTGTTGAGGTAGACAGGCTGGGAAAAGATGAAGAATGGTTAGTTAAGAATTGTAGTCTATATTTGCGCCCAGGGTTTTTATAATGGGTTAGCCCCTATGACTTAAAGGCAACTAACGAAATATAGTTCTTCTATCCCTTTTTACACCTGGATACCATCAAAAGGCACAATGAAATGTGGTATTTTTACATCACTAAACCATCCTGGTAATCACCGTCAGCACGTAGAAGACCCCGTGACTTCTAAAAAGACCACCCTGGAACCCCCTGTGTACAAAGCCTGTTAGGGCACATCCCTGGGGAGACTGAAATAACGCCTCCCCTGAGCCTCACTTTGTACTGCAGCACGTGCCTCTGCCCCTTTTGGTATCAGAGACGTGATGTTAGTGTGCGTGTGAGTCCTGCTTCTATTTAGCTCAATGACACATCAGCAAGATGCCTGGGATATAAGTTTAAATATACACTTACCACAACAATATATTCTCCAGTGGCCGTCACCTTTCTCAGTTCCAGGGCAAAAGCAGAGGCGTACTTAGGAACTCCTTGCCTAGGAGTGACTTGAGTGACAGCTTCGAAGGTAAATACGTTTATATCGTGGGCAGAGTAAATCTGAACTCGAGGGACATCGTCTCCTGCGATAACCTGGTCTGCTACGGTGAAGAACTCGTTTAAAAGAACACCTGGAAAGAAACATCTGATCAGGGTATGCATTTTGCATGTAGTTTCCTTATGATATTTTGTTTATGATAATTTTTATCAGCAAATCGGTGATTGAAAGCTGATTCAAAATACAAAAATTAAAGTTTATTTGACTTAGAAAAAATAGGAATATTTTTGAGTAACTTGTTATAATTCAGGTAGCTCTTAACTGGCACCTAGGGTCCATAGTAAAATATTGGAATTCTCCTTGTGCGAGCGGGGAACATGGTTATATAGGGCGGTATATCGGCTATTCGGTATTTTTAGTTCCATCTCTTTCCCGAAGAGTTTATGTTTCAATTTCCCCATTTGGCCCCTGGGGCCGTACTACGTCGTGTCAACGCCATCATGATTCGGTTGTGAAAAAGGGATAGTGCTATTTATTTCGTGTAACTTCGTCTCTCTCTAACAGTAGAACCATGATAGTTATGTCACGATCATGATTAGTCAGCCATACTAATTTACTACTCGGTCAAAATAAATGAGCACTTTGAACCCCCCTCCCCCAAAACGCGCCCCGCGTTCACCTCGTGCGCCAATAGCGAGAGTCGGCGAACGTCAGAGTGACGTCATAGCGCCAAGTGCACAGTTATATTGATCGAACAGTAGGTATAGTTAGTTCAAAACCTTACCAGCGAATAAAGGACTACGTTCTTCATTAGCGAGCAAGTAATCAATGGCGATCCCAGCTATTTCTTCGATTTCAGGGTAAATTGCTTCAAGTTCAGTACCCAGGGAGATTCCTAAGCTCATCTGTGAATAACAAACTGAATATTTAATAATTGGTACTATCGATTGATGACCCGAAACATAAGTACGTGTATATTTTGCTAATGTGTTTAATATTTTGTCCAGGATTTGATCTAGGGCAGTGCATTCACAATCAATCTGCCCAGTCTTTTTCCCTACTCTATTGTGGTCGGCTGCCAGTCTTACCAGATTCAGCTGAGTACCAGTGTTTCACATGGAGCGACTGCCTATCTGACCTCCACAACCCAGTAACTAGGTAACTCGGTACCCCTTGGCAAGACTGGTGTCAGATCTCAAGCTTCTGACTATCCGTAACAACTGTCAAAGATCTTCAAATGACAGCCGGGACCAACGGCTTAACGTGCTTTCCGAGGCACGGAGGCAACTTGGTATGTAGAAATGGTCACCCATCGACGGACCGACCTCGTCAAGCGTTGCTTAACCTTGATGATCGACCAGTGCGGCTGTTATTATTTAGCTACGAGCTCCTCAGAGGGCAGTGCATTCATACATATCGTATAAAACCGTAGTAGCCCGGAGTCCAGATTTGAAACTAAGAACTCCATTTCACAAGACTTAATTAATACTTAGATAGCGTTAGGTTGCACTTTAGGCCTCTGTCTAATCCCTTGAGGAAAACAGGTATTATGTTCCAAGCATAATCAGAATAAAATCCGCCCACTGCTGGGACACAGGCCTCTGTGCATGAGTGAGTGGGCTGTAATCCACCATGCGGGACCAGTGCTGATTGGTAAGGTGATGTCACATATTTTCGAATATTTGGTTCCAGGACATGCCGGTTACTTCGTTATGTTATGATACATACCTGGGCAGTGTATATATCGTTCAGAGTGTAAGCATACGCTGGCGTTGCGGAGATGTTAAAGCCTGCAGCTTCGGACCATATGTTGAGAACATCGGTGTACTCGTACAGCGATGGGTAATCAGAGAGGTCATCGAGTGAGGTTAAACCAGAAAACAGGTTCGGGCAGTTTATTGTTGCTAGATTCTGTAGACAATTAATTAATTTGTAATTATATCCTCTATTTTATATAGCTGCCAATTTGAAATCAAACGGGGCTGATTGCATCTGTAATGGAGTAAAAATAAACATCCTGTGAGTTTCAAACAGAAAATAGCGAAACCCAGGCCTACAAGGGACTGCAAGTTCACTAACTTGCAGTCCCTTTTAGGCCTGGGTTATAGGAGAAAATAGCTCTGTAGCATCACAAAATGTTATTATATCCTGCAGAAGTTTTAACCCTACTAAGCCTACTTTTTATAACTCACAGATTAATCGAACTGCAAAGTCCAGTTGAGGATTCGATTACAATAAACCACACATCCACTATTAATTAAGATGGAATAGCTTGGCGGATTAATAAATCAATTTAGCGTAGTAAATTGTTGGTCATTAATTGAGTATATTGCCTATTTCGTTTATCTAAATGAATACTACTCGTATTGATTGAACACCGCACCATAAGTTCAAAAAGAAAATGAAGTAGACAATTTAAGCCGACCTCATAAGCATTTGAATCGATTTTATCAGTTTATGTCATGAAATTGTCTCTCAGTAAAATAGTAGTACATTATTTATGTGTTATAGTACATTATCTGTTGAGTTGCGAATCTGGTTAATTGAGAATCTGGTGAGTTGAGAATCTGGTGACTTGCACCTGTGCACCGCACCGCACTGTGTTTTAATCGTTATACCTACTATTTGAAGTAGGTATATTACTAGTGTCCCTTTTATTTCTTTAGGTATGTTTTTGTTTTCCTTTTTTTTTGTATGTTAGCACCTTGTTTTTATATACCTCGTGTACATTGAAAATTTAATTGTGATTTTGTGTGTTGTGCTGTCTCTTTTGTATGCACTGAATAAATGTTTTATCTATCTATCTAATTAATGTTTTGCTATAGATTAACTAGGACCACGAATTGGTTTGATGGCCTTGGGCATATTTGTAAGAAAATGCATGTGTAAAAATTAGAAATTAGTTTACACCAGTCCTTTACCATCCAAAATGTCACTTTGCGTTGCCAAGATACTTGGAATGACAGTTATTCAAATAAAGAATTATGCATCCAAATATTTTGGCATCATATTTGTATACAGTTTTTGTTTGTTTTAATGTCCTTGATCCATATTATACAAGTTTCAGTGTGTGTTGTGCGCATTGTGCTCACAATAAAACTAGGTCGCCTTGTGTGACTTGACTTTGATCTTCAATAAAAACAAATATACCTAATCTCAGGAAGTAGGTAATAGCATAAGTGAATTCGGCAAGCCTAAGGGTTTGACCCATGTTTGACCCCATAAGAGTATGAACAATCAGCAATCAAATAGGCGAAAAGCCACAACGCGTCTTTCATCTCGCATGTGGTTGGTCAATTGATACTTACGCAATTAGGTTGCTGGTCTTATTACGGAAACTCTTTCACCGATAGAAAACTGGTACGATACTTTTATCCCAGAAGATTCGCACATTTCCTACAGATACAGCCACGGTAGATGTAGCCGAAGGAACAGTAAAAAATACTTACAAAGTCGTACTTTGCAGGAACAGTCGTATAAGGAACGGGGGTCCAGTTGATAGAGTCACTCCAGTTATCTTCGTTGGTAGGGTAGACGGCCGCCATTGCTGTAAGGACTGTCATCTTAGCCCTGGTGGAGTCAGTGGACCTGATGTAGATCTCTGACTTGTTGTAGTTATCGGAGAGGAGACCGTCATAACGACGGCGAATGAACTCACCGAGTTCGTAGGCACGGCGTTTGCCGACCTGGAAATGGAGATGGTGTGAGGAAATGGTTCATGAACAGTTTGACAAATCAAAATTATCTTTAAATGGTTCAATTGAAATAAATTATTTGAGTTACAAGCGAACACAAATTTTAATCATGAATATTATAATTATGAATCTATACTTAAATTAATAATTCGTAATAATTTCAATCCATCACCACAAACTGTCTTTAGCATTGTTATTTTAAGCTAAATTTTAAGTGACAATAATAAGCATTTTATTAAGTATGGGTTGAAATGGCATTTATATTTATTTATTATATACTTTATTGTACACCACTTAAATAATTACAAGACAAAACATTTACAAAGATAAGTGTGCAATGGGCGGTCTTATCGCGCAGGGCAATATCTTACAGACACCCTTTGGATGAACTGATCGAGGGGAGATAGACATAGGGCTGTGAGTGTATAAAATATCTTAAATAATATTACTTTGATATAACATAAAATACATAGACACAATATAAAATAATAATAATATCAAATATAGACCAGAGAAAGGAGAAGAATAGTTACAGAAGAAGAATAGTTACAGAGAAAGGAAATGCTCCTTTACCATTTTTATATTTAATTTAATTTACATTATTTTTGGTGGATGTGTCATGTCTTCGAATTTATGGTTCTAGAACATGTCGTTGCGATGTTTTCCTTCAGTTTTGAGAGCAGTGGTGATGATATAACCTACACAAAGTAAAGCGCCAACCCAACCAACCCGCACTGGGCCCGCGTGGTGGATTACGGCCTGTTCCCTCTCACAGAGATGAGGTCTGTGTCCCAGCAGAGGGAACTTTAAAAGGCTGACGATGATGATGACATTATTTTTATTTAATTCTCATTAAAGAATGGGTCTTTAAGCAATATGATTCTCTTCTCTGACATCTTATAATTGTATTCTATAATATTATTAACTTTTTTCTATACAGAAAGAGATGCGTAAGCTGTATAAGCTTTTTATGTTATGTCATTGAACTATACTTACATCTGTAAGCTGACCATATCCGTATTTAGCAGAGGCTTCGATGAGGGCTTCAGAATCGGTGCTGAGACTTAAAGTTGATTCCACTGGTGTTCTGTCACCATGGCGATGGATCTGAAACAAACAAGGAGTTATAAAAAGCAATTTTATTAAAACAGCTATTTTTATTTTCGACTTCTTATGTATGAATAAATAATTATAATTTGCAAATAAACAAGTATTTAATATAAATAATATATAAATAACTAGCTTTTACTAACTAACGTTGCCCAACGCCAGGAATTTCTCTTGTATGATGGGCGTGATGATGAATGATGAGCCAGTGCCAAAGAATTAGTAATTTAAATAAATGTATTTTTTCTTACCAAAAACGTTAGCTCCAACTCGGTGCCATCCAATATGGAATCGTCACAATAGCACAAAGCACTAAGAGATATTAGCAGCGAACAAATAAATAACTTATACATTTTAATTGATTAATTAATATATAATATACTATATAATATAAGAAGTAAAGCGCTAATATGACGACTGAGAGTCTGCCTCCGAATATATATGATTTGTTTTATTGTTTATGACTTGCTGAAGATAAATTGTGAAATATTTTCGCTACACGTGAATCACACGGCGTTCGCTTATCATCTTATCGCGATTTTGACGAAAATTACTATCTATACCAGTGGTGGGCAAACTTTCTTAATGGGGGGCCCGAAAGTTTAAGAAATTTCATAGGAAAAATGCATTTTGTGTTGAAACTTTTAATCATATAAAAACATTACAGCATTACACAGTTGCACAAAATGTTATAAATTACAATGTAACTTTTATTCGAAGGCTCTGCCACGATAGTTATAACGATATAATATGATTACGATTCTGGTTCCGCAAAATACCTGAAAATCTCGCGTTTATTTTTTCATCTATATTTGGGGCTCCATCTGTAGTAATTATATTGTATAATTTTGAAATCATATATTGTATCATCTGTAGTTATATTGCATAATTATCGCGGGCCATATACTATTCATGTCCAAGGACCGTCGGCATGCTTTCGCGGGCCGTACTTTGCCCACCACTGATCTATAATCTATACTAATATTATAAAGAGGTAAGATTTTTTTGTTTGTTTGTTTGTTTGTTTGTTTGTTTGTTTGTTTGTACCGAATAGGCTCCGAAACTACTGGACCGATTTAAAAAATTCTTTCACCAATAGAAAGCTACGTTATTCCTGAGTAACATAGGCTATTTTTTAATCCCGAAAACGGGTCCTGTGGGGTGGCCCACGGGAGCGAAGCTCACTCACTTACCATCAACGCACAGGCCAAACGGCTGAAGCTTCAATCATGAAACTTGGCACTTAGGTTTTTTTGGTAGTGTAGGTGAGCACTAAGAAAGGATTTTTGGAAATTCCACCCCTAAGGGCGTGAAATAGGGGATGAAAGTTTGTATGAAAATCCGTCAGTTTTAAAGTCAGGATCTTCATATTTTGGGTTTAGGCTGAAGATTAAAAAATGACTTACACGTGTCTCAGCGATTTTGAAAATTCCACCCCCATGAGGGTGAAAAGGGGGATGAAGTTATGGGAATAATTAAATCGTCTAAAGACTTGAAATTTTGCACATAGATACTTTATACTGTGCAGGCATCCATTAAGAAAGGATTTTTGTGAATTCCACCCCTAAGGGGGTAGGGTAGGTAGCTACCTACCCTACCTACCCTACCTACCCTACCTACCCTACCTACCCTACCTACCCTACCTACCCTACCTACCCTACCTACCCTACCTACCCTACCTACCCTACCTACCCTACCTACCCTACCTACCCTACCTACCCTACCTACCCTACCTACCCTACCTACCCTACCTACCCTACCTACCCTACCTACCCTACCTACCCTACCTACCCTACCTACCCTACCTACCCTACCTACCCTACCTACCCTACCTACCCTACCTACCCTACCTACCCTACCTACCCTACCTACCCTACCTACCCTACCTACCCTACCTACCCTACCTACCCTACCTACCCTACCTACCCTACCTACCCTACCTACCCTACCTACCCTACCTACCCTACCTACCCTACCTACCCTACCTACCCTACCTACCCTACCTACCCTACCTACCCTACCTACCCTACCTACCCTACCTACCCTACCTACCCTACCTACCCTACCTACCCTACCTACCCTACCTACCCTACCTACCCTACCTACCCTACCTACCCTACCTACCCTACCTACCCTACCTACCCTACCTACCCTACCTACCCTACCTACCCTACCTACCCTACCTACCCTACCTACCCTACCTACCCTACCTACCCTACCTACCCTACCTACCCTACCTACCCTACCTACCCTACCTACCCTACCTACCCTACCTACCCTACCTACCCTACCTACCCTACCTACCCTACCTACCCTACCTACCCTACCTACCCTACCTACCCTACCTACCCTACCTACCCTACCTACCCTACCTACCCTACCTACCCTACCTACCCTACCTACCCTACCTACCCTACCTACCCTACCTACCCTACCTACCCTACCTACCCTACCTACCCTACCTACCCTACCTACCCTACCTACCCTACCTACCCTACCTACCCTACCTACCCTACCTACCCTACCTACCCTACCTACCCTACCTACCCTACCTACCCTACCTACCCTACCTACCCTACCTACCCTACCTACCCTACCTACCCTACCTACCCTACCTACCCTACCTACCCTACCTACCCTACCTACCCTACCTACCCTACCTACCCTACCTACCCTACCTACCCTACCTACCCTACCTACCCTACCTACCCTACCTACCCTACCTACCCTACCTACCCTACCTACCCTACCTACCCTACCTACCCTACCTACCCTACCTACCCTACCTACCCTACCTACCCTACCTACCCTACCTACCCTACCTACCCTACCTACCCTACCTACCCTACCTACCCTACCTACCCTACCTACCCTACCTACCCTACCTACCCTACCTACCCTACCTACCCTACCTACCCTACCTACCCTACCTACCCTACCTACCCTACCTACCCTACCTACCCTACCTACCCTACCTACCCTACCTACCCTACCTACCCTACCTACCCTACCTACCCTACCTACCCTACCTACCCTACCTACCCTACCTACCCTACCTACCCTACCTACCCTACCTACCCTACCTACCCTACCTACCCTACCTACCCTACCTACCCTACCTACCCTACCTACCCTACCTACCCTACCTACCCTACCTACCCTACCTACCCTACCTACCCTACCTACCCTACCTACCCTACCTACCCTACCTACCCTACCTACCCTACCTACCCTACCTACCCTACCTACCCTACCTACCCTACCTACCCTACCTACCCTACCTACCCTACCTACCCTACCTACCCTACCTACCCTACCTACCCTACCTACCCTACCTACCCTACCTACCCTACCTACCCTACCTACCCTACCTACCCTACCTACCCTACCTACCCTACCTACCCTACCTACCCTACCTACCCTACCTACCCTACCTACCCTACCTACCCTACCTACCCTACCTACCCTACCTACCCTACCTACCCTACCTACCCTACCTACCCTACCTACCCTACCTACCCTACCTACCCTACCTACCCTACCTACCCTACCTACCCTACCTACCCTACCTACCCTACCTACCCTACCTACCCTACCTACCCTACCTACCCTACCTACCCTACCTACCCTACCTACCCTACCTACCCTACCTACCCTACCTACCCTACCTACCCTACCTACCCTACCTACCCTACCTACCCTACCTACCCTACCTACCCTACCTACCCTACCTACCCTACCTACCCTACCTACCCTACCTACCCTACCTACCCTACCTACCCTACCTACCCTACCTACCCTACCTACCCTACCTACCCTACCTACCCTACCTACCCTACCTACCCTACCTACCCTACCTACCCTACCTACCCTACCTACCCTACCTACCCTACCTACCCTACCTACCCTACCTACCCTACCTACCCTACCTACCCTACCTACCCTACCTACCCTACCTACCCTACCTACCCTACCTACCCTACCTACCCTACCTACCCTACCTACCCTACCTACCCTACCTACCCTACCTACCCTACCTACCCTACCTACCCTACCTACCCTACCTACCCTACCTACCCTACCTACCCTACCTACCCTACCTACCCTACCTACCCTACCTACCCTACCTACCCTACCTACCCTACCTACCCTACCTACCCTACCTACCCTACCTACCCTACCTACCCTACCTACCCTACCTACCCTACCTACCCTACCTACCCTACCTACCCTACCTACCCTACCTACCCTACCTACCCTACCTACCCTACCTACCCTACCTACCCTACCTACCCTACCTACCCTACCTACCCTACCTACCCTACCTACCCTACCTACCCTACCTACCCTACCTACCCTACCTACCCTACCTACCCTACCTACCCTACCTACCCTACCTACCCTACCTACCCTACCTACCCTACCTACCCTACCTACCCTACCTACCCTACCTACCCTACCTACCCTACCTACCCTACCTGGGTTGTATTGCATCACGTCGCGCAACACAACCTGCGGATTTTTATTTTTAATATTTTGCGCCTCCAGCTCGGGCGCCTTCCTGATCTTTTCCCTCAACTTTTCCCTCTCTTCTTCTGACCTACAGCCTAGTATCACTCTCCTATCTTTCGCTTTCCTCACTTTCTCTACCGCTATACCCCCTTCCTTGGCATTAACCACCTTCCTAAGTCGGTCCAGGACTTGCTCCCCCGTTTCCTTCTCGTCCCTGGCCGACACTACGATGGAATGTAGTGTAGTCTGTCTTGGAACCTGATTGGATGGCCGACTTGCTGCCACGCTAGCATATGAGACCACCTGGTCTCGGCTAGCTTGTAGCGCCTCTTTCAGCCTATCCATTTTTAGGCTGTTCTCGGCCAGGTTTCGGCTATGCTCTTCTAGAGCTCGCCTGAGGGAGTTCTTCTCGACCTCACTGATAGCCGCTGAGCACGAGGGGGGGGCTTGCTCAACCCTTGGCTCTTCCTGGACTTGGGTCCCGGTCGATGCCATGGTGTTTGGGGTTTGGGGGGCTCTTCCCTGTTCGAGCTCTTTTACCAGCTGGTAGAGCCGGTCTGCCTGCGCCTTGACCTCCGCCCTAATGTCGTTTCTTGTTGTTTAGTAGTAGTTAGGGCCTTGATCTTGTTTGAGGCTATCCTAGCCTCGGCGACTTTGCTCCTCTTGGTAGGCGGGCTCCCGATCTCAAAGGATATGGATGTCACTGGTGATGGTCGGTCCAGATTTTTTGGGGGAGTCCTCTTTGTGACGGTTTTACCCGCCTCCCACTCTCCCACGCTCCTCCTGACGCTCTGCGTCGAAGGCCCTGCCTCCTCAGGTGCCCTTTGGGGGCTTTTGGTTGTCGCCGAGTGCGGAACCGGCGTGCGTAGACCAGGCATTCCGGTCATTTTTGAAAAGTGAGTGTGGCTGGGATTAGTATAGTCAAATAGAGGTGTTGTAAAGAGCACCTCTATTATGTGTAAAAGTAAAAAAAGGGATATTGTAAAGATACCCCTTTTTTATGTTTCAATGTTAAGAGGGGGTACTGTAAAGGGTACCCCTTTTGTGTATCAGATGTCAATTTTTTTAATATAAAATATTCTCTTGCGAGAATGTCCCAGTTAAAATTTCTAGTCTGATCTTATTCTATAATATAGTGGCACAAAAGTACCACTATAAGTCCACAGTTAAAATTTATACAAATAAATAAGCTATAAAAAAAAGCTTAAGATAGTCTTAACCTAAAATATAGTAGCACAAAAGTGCCACTATATGTCCTAAAATTAAACACGAAAATGCAGACGTCAAACCTGTATCGCAGTGTGATCCAAGGTGGTAAAATAATAATTCTATTGAGGCCAATTTATAAGTCTTTTCCTCCCGATTACGAAGACCCCAAACTTGGTGGGTCTATGACCTCCGGTTAGAAAGTTAGGGTCCGGGGGGGGTGAGGAAATTTCCAGTTGGGGGGGGGGGAGGGGTGGTCCCGAGTGGGTCCCTGGGGGTCTCGGGGAGATACGAGGGGGGGGGGAAGGTTGGGGGTCCTGAGGGGGTGTTTTATTATAAGTATATATAAGTGTATAAAGTAGCCTATGTTAATCCAGATACCGGTTGGGAGGGGGTGTATTCTTTAGGGGGGGGGGGGGAAATTTTGTCCGATTTTTGATATTCCCAGCCGTTTAGGAGATATCGCGTGATCAAGGGTTACTAAAAAATATTTTCGGCCAAAGGGAAAAGTATCTCCTATAATAAATTTAAATAAAATAAAAAATTGAGATTTTAAAATCTTCCGTGACGTAATGAATTTATTTGAAGAGATTGTTAAAGCTAATGGAAGATTTCTAGCAAATATATGGAAATTTCCTGTTATAAAAATGGCCGCCGAGCTTCTAGAACGCCCGAGGTTGGGCTTGTGTTGCGCGTCAACACCTCGTCACAGGCGTGGTACCTACTTATAATTTATACATTTTCAACACTTACGATACAGGTTTGAAAACGGACTTCTCTGTCTTGACCGTTTCCAAAATTCTAAGTTTACGTATGACTGGTCTAGGTGCTAGAATTTCTAACTCCAGTCGCACTTTTTGTCTAGATCGGTCCCAAGCCGAGATCTAGGCTATTTAAATTTATAAAAAAGTAAACACTATGAAACAAAGTTAATTCAGAGCGTGAGAACTGTATGACTTTACGAACTATTGACGATTTAATATTAAAAACTAGCTCTGAAATAGGATTGAATTTTCTTAATAACTAGGTCTTTAGATAGCCTGTATAATTTAATTTAAAAAATGTGGTAATTACAAACTATAAAATAAAGACAATCTTTTTTCGGAAACGGAAAAACAGAAATAAACGGCAAATGTCTTTGTTTGGTATTTGTAGTCCCTTGGTCTGGGTGAAATTTCAGGGTCGGTTGCTGGCTGCTCCGGGGAGCCGTCCTGGTCTTTGGTTTTGGCGATTCAGGCTTCCAGCCTATTTTCCGCACGATGAAATCTCGCGGAAGTTTTCCGGGTCGGTTTTCCCACAGAACTGTGTTTTTTCCTTGTTTTTACTTGATGCCTTCGGAAAACTGTATGGAACTGTATTTTCAGGGGGTGTAGGCACAGGGATGGCACTTTCTGGGGTTATATAAAATTGAGATGCCGCTGCGACTGATCGCGCGCCGCACTTTTTAAATCACTTCTCACTTTTTAGGTTAAATTTCTTGTTTCCTTTCGTAATTTCTATGTCTCTGGTCCGTTTTCTTTTGTAAATTCACTATTATATAGCCTGCACTTGCCTGCAACTTTTGCAGTGTAATTCGCGTTTTATCCGTGTTAAACACTTATAACTTGAATTTTTCGGTGCGGAGCTAACAGAAACGTGTCTGAGCGGGCTAGCGGTTCCAGCCCTTGGATGTGGAAATGAGGAAGTACTCAAGGCCCTTAAGAACCAAAATGCCGCCATCTTTCAAGATCTCAAAGATGAGCAGGCCAAAATAGAAATTATATACAGAAAGCGAGCCAGGAACCCGCTAATGTGTCACGTAGTGATGAGGGTCGCCACAGAGGTTTGGCGACGCATGCTCGAGGTTGGGTCGGTGCACGTGGAGTTCCAGCGGGTGAGGGTCGAGGATCAATCCCCGCTGGTCCAATGCTCAGAGCGAGCATTGGACGGCCTCGGGTATGGGCATAGCCGACGCCTTTGCACAGAATCTGTGCCAAAGTGCGGCCACTGTGGCGGTCCCCACATGAGGACGGAGTGCGCGGACTGGGCCGCTGGCCTACCTCCAAAGTGTTGCAATTGCACGCGCGCGAGGATTGACAGCGCCAACCACCACGCTTTCAGCTCGGAGTGTCAAGTTAGAAAAAGGTGGGATGCAATAGCCCGTTCTGTTATAGCGTACTGCTAAGGGCGCCCCGGAGACTTCTGCCCAACAAAACGCAAGACCTTACCGTGTGGCCCAAGCAAACCTACAACGAAAGGACCTGGCAACGACCGAACTCTTTTTAGAGGCCAGTAAGAGGAAGATCGCATGGGCACTTATCCAGGAGCCGTACGTGGGAGGGGCTCGAGGTATGAAGAACTACCGAGGTTCGCGAATCTACCAGTGCGAGGTTGATGGAAGTGGGAGGGTAAAGGCGGCAATTGCCGTTTTTGATGATGACCTGGATGTCATTCCCTACCCGAAACTCACCACAAACAACATCGTTGTGGTGGGGATCCGGACCAAAGCTTGGGAGATCGCAGTAGTATCTTACTACTTCGAGCCAGACCAACCTATAGGGCCATACCTGGACCAGTTGACCCAGATCAAATCGGAAGTGGCCACCGGTAGATTGCTTATAGGCGGCGACGCGAACGCCAAGAGTCCTTGGTGGGGTAGCATCATCGAAGACTCCAAGGGCGAGGAAATGTCCGGAACCCTGGAAGACTTAGAGCTTCAGGTACTGAACACTGGTGACGCTCCCACATTTGACACAGTCAGAGGTGGTCGAGTGTATAAAAGCCATTTGGACGTCACGGCATGCTCGCTCGACCTTTTTGACCTGGTGGACGGCTGGCGGGTCGATACAGGAGCAACATCCTCGGACCATAACACTATATTCTTCAACATTAACGTAAAAAGGGAAAAAGGGATGAATATAACTAGAACAACAAGAAAATTTAATACAAGAAAAGCGGACTGGGAATCATTTAGAGTAAAATTGGGGGAAACTAAAATTGAAAGTAACGTAAATTTAAATAGCATACAAGAAATAAATAGTAAACAAGACTTAGAGGAAATAGTAGTAAAATATAGTAAAATCATAGAACAAGCATGCGAAGATGCCATTCCTAAAACAAATAGAAAAATTAAAATTAATTGTCCGTGGTGGTCCGAGGAGCTCACTGTGAAGAAGAAGGAGTTTACCAGACTGAAGAACCGCATCCGCAATGCCGCGCCGGTCCGGCGAGCGATGGTCGTAGACGAGTACCTGAAGGCCAAAGAAGAGTACGAGATGCTAGCGAAGAGCGCCCAATTCGCAAGTTGGAAGGAGTTCTGCCGGAAACAGGATCGGGAAGGGGTCTGGGAGGGAATCTTTAGGGTGATTGGTAGGACCGCCAGAAGACAGGAGGAACTGACCCTTCGCAGCGATGGTGTATTTCTCAACCCAAGTGAATCGGCCGCTCTACTCGCAGATACGTTCTACCCCGAAGACAGAGTAGACCAGGACAACGCTGACCACAGGCGAATTAGAGAAGCAGCCAGTCGAGTAAATGAGTGGGCTCATGATGAATATCATGACCCACCATTTACCTCGCTGGAGCTGAAGACCGCCGTGGCAGGTTTCAATCCCAAAAAGGCACCAGGAGGGGATGGACTGACGTCTGATATCTGCAGTCGAGCGATCCACCAGGACCTGGAGGCGTTCCTTGCCCTTTACAATAAGTGCCTTGAATTGGCACACTTCCCAAACATCTGGAAGGAGGCCACAGTCGTGGTCCTCAGAAAGCTGGGCAAGGACGATTACCTAAACCCCAAGGCATACAGACCAATAGGTCTACTGCCGGTTTTGGGGAAGGTCCTGGAGAGGATGGTAGTAGCGCGTTTAAAATGGCAGCTTGTACCGCGGTTTAGTACTCGCCAGTTTGGATTTATGCCCCAGAGAAGCACTGAGGACGCCCTCTATACGCTAGTGAAGCACGTACAGGACAAGTTGAGGCTGAAGAAGCTAATTGTCCTGGTGTCACTGGATATAGAGGGGGCCTTTGATAGTGCTTGGTGGCCAGCCATCAAGGTCAGACTGGCTGAGGAAAAGTGCCCGGTGAACATAAGAAGGCTGCTAGACAGCTACCTCGACAGTAGGAAAGTCAAAGTTCGTTACGCTGGGGAGGAATGCACGCGAGTGACTAGCAAGGGCTGTGTTCAAGGGTCAATAGGTGGTCCCATCCTGTGGAATCTCATTCTAGACCCACTATTGCAGGAATTGGAGCGGCGCGGAATCTTCGCGCAGGCGTTCGCCGATGATATCGTCTTGGTTCTGGATGGGGACTCAGCCACCGAAGTTTCAACATCTGCCAATGCAGCCCTCGCCCATGTTCAGAGTTGGGGCGTCAGAAACAAGCTGAGGTTCGCACCACACAAAACCTGTGCGATGGTCGTAACCAACAAGCGCAAGTATGATACCCCAAGGTTGAGCATGGCCGGGGTCGACATTGATATGGTTAAGAAGATGAAGTTGTTGGGTCTAACCATAGACGAGAAGCTCACCTTCAACGAGCACACCGCGAACGTCTGCAGGAGGGCAGTTAACATTTATAAGCAACTGTCCCGCGCCGCTAAAGTGAGTTGGGGATTGGACGCACAGATCATACACACAATCTACACTGCTATGATTGAGCCCATAATAACGTACGCGGCCGCAGCCTGGGCTCCCGCTACGAAGAAGCTGGGAATACGGAAGAAGCTAGGCTCGGTCCAACGAGGATTCGTCCAGAAGATCTGTAAATCTTACCGTACTGTCTCCCTGAACTCGGCACTGGTACTGTCCGGAATACTACCTCTAGATCTGCGCATACAGGAGGCAGCCGCCCTGTATGAAGCGAGGAGAGGGCCATCCCGGTATGTGCCAGGAGATAGGGAGATTGAGGGTGCGGTAAGGTTTGCAGAGGCTCCTCATCCAGCTACGCAAATGCCCCTGGAGTTCATGTGCCTGGCAGACCAACATTTGCTAGACAGCAACAACGTGCAGGCGGTGCGAATTTTCACCGACGGTAGCAAGATTGAGGGGAAGGTCGGAGCCGCATTATCTATATGGGATAATGAAGGCGAAGTCCGGAAGCTCAAACTTAGCTTAGCCGCGTACTGCACTGTCTACCAGGCGGAACTCCTGGCCATCTGCAAAGCGACGGACGTGATCCTTACGCGGCAAGAGACGAGCTATGGTTTGTACAGCGACTCAATGTCAGCATTGCAGACGCTTGCAAGCCATGGCTCTCTCCATCCCCTGGTGGTTCGTGCGCGCGCAAATTTGGCTCAAGCCCTGGGCCAGAGCAAAGCTGTGTCTTTGTTCTGGATCAAGGCCCACGCGGGCCTGCCGGGGAATGAGCGAGCGGACGAGTTAGCGAAGGAGGCAGCATTGTCGTTACGGAGGAAGCCGGACTACGACCAGTGTCCGGTTTCATTTATCAAGCGACAGATCCGTTTGGAATCGCTTGATGAATGGAATCGAAGATATGTGTCGGGCGAGACGGCCTCTGTGACGAAAATGTTTCTTCCGGATGCAATAGCGGCTTTCCATATTATAAAACAGGTGCGGCCCACAGGCGTACTCACGCAAGTTTTGACGGGGCACGGCGGGTTCTCTGAATACTTGAATCGCTTCAAGTGTAAGGAGAGCCCATCGTGCGTCTGCGATCCAGGCGTGGCAGAGACTGTCCAGCACATACTTGTAGATTGCCCGTTATTTATCAGGGAACGCTACCAACTCGAATGTGAGCTGGACAGGAGACTGACGAAGGAGAGCCTGCATGGGCTCATGAGTAAGCAACACAGGGAAAAGTTCCTGGTGTACTGTGTTAATGTGGCCTCCACCGTCATTGCACGAAACCGAAGTTGAAGCAGCACTATGTTTCACTAGTATTATAAGAATATTTGTAAGAAGCATAGAATAGCATGCACAAAACTGCAATGACGAACCCTGCACTGGGGTAGTACCTAAGAAAACAGATTGTCTGTATGGTGAAAAGCACTGTTGTGCTTCTCATCTCTAAATGTAAGGCATTATTTATATTGTGATATTCCCTGTGATAAACAGCACTTCTGTACCTTACCTGTGATCTGCAGCACTTTTTGCATATTTTACTGTGATCAACAGCACTTTTTTGTATTCTTGTATATGTAGCACTTTTTCTTTTAACCTTACACTAAATAAATAAAGTTGCCTTTAAGAATTTAAACAAAGTGGGAGTCCCACCCACTGTATACAAGAAGACGTATGCAAGAAGAACCATGGTATGAAGAATGAAAGTACGAGAGGCATGAAAGAGGAATGGAATGACAGAATTTGCACAGAATAGGCGCCAACTTTGTTGAGCGGGATTAGTATTAAAAAAAAAAAAAAAAAAAAAAAAAATACCTACCCTACCTACCCTACCTACCCTACCTACCCTACCTACCCTACCTACCCTACCTACCCTACCTACCCTACCTACCCTACCTACCCTACCTACCCTACCTACCCTACCTACCCTACCTACCCTACCTACCCTACCTACCCTACCTACCCTACCTACCCTACCTACCCTACCTACCCTACCTACCCTACCTACCCTACCTACCCTACCTACCCTACCTACCCTACCTACCCTACCTACCCTACCTACCCTACCTACCCTACCTACCCTACCTACCCTACCTACCCTACCTACCCTACCTACCCTACCTACCCTACCTACCCTACCTACCCTACCTACCCTACCTACCCTACCTACCCTACCTACCCTACCTACCCTACCTACCCTACCTACCCTACCTACCCTACCTACCCTACCTACCCTACCTACCCTACCTACCCTACCTACCCTACCTACCCTACCTACCCTACCTACCCTACCTACCCTACCTACCCTACCTACCCTACCTACCCTACCTACCCTACCTACCCTACCTACCCTACCTACCCTACCTACCCTACCTACCCTACCTACCCTACCTACCCTACCTACCCTACCTACCCTACCTACCCTACCTACCCTACCTACCCTACCTACCCTACCTACCCTACCTACCCTACCTACCCTACCTACCCTACCTACCCTACCTACCCTACCTACCCTACCTACCCTACCTACCCTACCTACCCTACCTACCCTACCTACCCTACCTACCCTACCTACCCTACCTACCCTACCTACCCTACCTACCCTACCTACCCTACCTACCCTACCTACCCTACCTACCCTACCTACCCTACCTACCCTACCTACCCTACCTACCCTACCTACCCTACCTACCCTACCTACCCTACCTACCCTACCTACCCTACCTACCCTACCTACCCTACCTACCCTACCTACCCTACCTACCCTACCTACCCTACCTACCCTACCTACCCTACCTACCCTACCTACCCTACCTACCCTACCTACCCTACCTACCCTACCTACCCTACCTACCCTACCTACCCTACCTACCCTACCTACCCTACCTTCCCTACCTACCCTACCTGCCCTACCTGCCCTACCTACCCTACCTACCCTACCTACCCTACCTGCCCTACCTACCCTACCTACCCTACCTACCCTACCTACCCTACCTACCCTACCTACCCTACCCTACCCTACCTACCCTACCCTACCTACCCTACCTACCCTACCCTACCTACCCTTGCCCTACCTACCCTAGCCTACCCTACCTAGCCTACCCTACCTAGCCTACCCTACCTACCCTACCCTACCTACCCTACCCTACCTACCCTACCCTACCTAACCTACCTACCCTACCCTACCTACCCTACCTACCCTTTATTTTTTTTTCATAAGATCCTTCTAACAATAACAATCACAACAAAAAAAGAATGAGCGAAATTGGATCAAAATTGAAATAAGCATAAAATGAAATGCTATCATGGATGGTATTAAATGAAAATTATTTTGTATGAATCATATTGAAACAATCCAAACCATCCATTGGTTTTTCACCGCAGATTCGATTGTTGTAAAATGGTCGTAATAAGGTCTACATCTCTTTCGGGTATCTCTGAACTTGTGCTTTGGCTTTCTTTGTGCATGAACCCACGTCATCGTATTGATTATCAGTGCTGGGCTTGCTAATCATCTCTTTTATAATTTGTTCCCGAAATTCTAAAATACTTTCTTTTTTTTTTCCTTTCCAAATTTTTGGTGAATAACCCAAGCATTTACTAACATTGTGCCACAGACAATCTCAATGATAAGCTTGCGGTACCACTTTAGGGTTTTCTAAGGCTGGTATAGTACGACGCCGTCTGATCAGAAATATCTACCCCCTTTTTCGCATTATTATAATCCAAAACAAGAGAGAGAAAGCATAATTCCTGTCCGTGTCTACCGGTGACGCACCCCGTCCGGGCAAGACTTTTGGTTCATGGGGCGGTGATGTACCACCGGTGGCCAAATAAAGATTTGCGCCGTAGGATACCAAGTACCTGCTCATGAGGTGCCAGTCTGAACGTGTTCATAAGGCTCAAGGACAAACTCTGACGTATGCTGGTGTAGATTTGAGGGAGAATTGCTTTTGCCATGGACAGTTCTATGTAGCGTGTTCACGTGTTAGCTCATCAAATAGTCTGGTGATATTGGCGTGGACATGCAAAATGGTTTAAAATGTTGTTTATAAGGAAATACTTTAATTTAATTACTTACTTATGCGTATGATTACTTATTATTAGTCATGGATAAACACAGAAATAGTGAAGGGATAGGGACGGGACAAAGATAGAGCGTATTGATGATAAAGTAGGTAAGTATAAGTCTGTCCTAAGAAACACTTTCGCATTACATTATTTTTTACTTTTTCTCTACATAATGTTAAAATATGATAAGGAGAAGCATGTAGTCTACGCGTGCGAAGCCGCGGGCAACAGCTAGTAATATTATAAAGAGGTAAAGTTTGCGAATTTGTGAAGTTGTAGGGGGTAATCTCTGGATCTACCGAACCGATTTTGAAAATTCTTTCACCAGTAGAAAGCTACCCTGAGTGTCCATAGGCTATAATATATTTTCAAAAAAATTAGAGATCCTTATGAAAATTGCAATAATATAACCAAAAGTAGCAAAATTTTGCCTGTAAAATTCATTCTTTGGTGTGCGTTGAGAATACTATTGATGATACATAAAAAATATTAGGTAGGTAGGTAGGATAGGGTAGGCAGGGTAGGCAGAGAAGGCAGGGTAGGCTGGGTAAAGTGCGCCATGAGCAGTATAACAAGAAAACTTTAATATACCTATTGAAGTTTTCAAAAGAATCGTCTGAATGGGTCATGAGTCAATTAGTTTGCCTGTGCCTCTGTCTAACCCTTCGGGGAATCCAAGCGTGATTTAGTGTTATGTTTATTTAGTGTTATGTTTAATTAGTGTTATATTTATTCAAAAAATTATTTGCTTTAATATAAAAATAATCTGTGTACCTATGTTATTGATAATAAATTATCTAGATATAGACAACACCCACGAAACGATGATAAAATACCTGCATGTTGTAGGTGTGACAATTTAAAACAAGCTAGTCAGCGTGACAGTACATCTTTTTATAAATTGACGTTTTATCATTAATGTCAATTGAGGTTCCGTAATAGGCAATGGAAAGGGAGTTTAGGATACTTATAAGTATATTAAGTATTAAGTATGTGTATTAAGTATTTTCTGCTCTTGTTCTATGTTATGTTATTGTGTGGTCGGCGCAATATGTTTTCTTTTCAAAACCAAATCATTTATTTTTATAACGCTAGTTAAAAACGGTGATTACAGAATTGTATAGATACAGTTTAGTTTAACCTAATGGTGTGCAAAAGTATAAAACTTTAATCTCTCAAATTAAGTTTTCCAGTACAAGTACAATAAAAAAACTTCTTCCTGTCCTATCAATTATTACGCTATCACTGACTCCTTATTAGGGTTCCGTAATCGACAAGGAACCCTAGTCTCGCCATGTCCGTCTGTCCGTCCGCAGCTTAGCTCAGAGACCCTTAGTACTAGAAAGCTATAATTTGGCATGGATACTCATAATAATCACGCCGACAAAGTAAAAAAATGTTTTTATGGTATAGATCCCAAAAAAAAATTTAAAACATAAAAACATTTTATTCAATATTTTGTTTTTTAGGAGGTAGACCTCCTGTATACGTAAAATGGGGATGTTTTTTCTAGTCTCTTCCATTGTGTGGGGTATCGTTGGATAGGTCATTCATAAATAATACGGGTCTGTAAAAGCCATATTTCTATTCAGGGATCCGTTTGCGTAAAATTAAGCTTTAAATTGCAAATTTTTGTTAGAGTCAAATGTGCGAGAGTGCCTCTGCCAGCTAAATGGTTGCTTTTGGCACGGGGTCTCATTGCTAAGAAAGAAAATTTGGTTCAAATAAATCTCACTAGATGGCGCGATATGCACCTCCATCTGTTATTGAATGTGCGTAAAATTAACATTTTCTGGAATTGAACACAAAAATTGTATGTTCTTGTTTAATCAACTCTCCTAAGTACAGAATTATGGAATATTGGGCTCTTAATTCACATTTCAAAGATTATTAGACGGATCATTTAAAATTGATGCCAATAGATGGCGCATTTTTTCATTTCTGAGGCATTCCACTCGATTGTTAAAGTTTGCATTTTAACACATTTTGGTGCAAAAAAAAATGTAAAAACGTGCAAATAAATACTAGAAAACAAACATTCACTGTATTTAAAGAAAAAAACATTCACGAACCTAGTAAACCCTTTTAATTTCAAGTCGCTGCTAACACCATCTATCTATCACCGTGAAACAGAACCGAATGCGTTCGATGTACAAAAAATTGCCAGAATTATCAGTCGAAAAACACTAGCTACGTCGGCACAGTTTCTTTGTATGGGATGAGGTATCTGTATGCTAGTATTATATTATCTGTGCTTTTGGATATGCGAAAAAGTCACGGCAGTAGTATAACGAATATAAAAGGAAAACTATCACAGCTAAGTAGGCTTTACAAGTTTACGAGTAATAGTCGACCAACTTATAAAATATACTTGTACAAATTCCATTGAAAAATTACATAACGTTCAGTTGTGTTAAACAGGTAGTAAATATAAGTTTATGAACCATGAAATGTACACAAAAATAAAATCATAAGATCCTTAATTTTCTAGGTCGGTAGGTAGGGCAGTTTAGCTTATTACAAACGCTTGCCTCTACACGCAGTGGTACTCAAACAGATCATATTCACCACCATCACCATCGTCTTATGTGAGCCCGTTTTTAGAAGTTGTGAGCCGCCGTCTAAATGTTCATGAAACAACAAAAAGCCCTTAGCCTTCTTAGTCCGCATTATTGTGCAACTACGGCACCCTATTACTGCGCGTGGCCCGACACGCACTTGGCCGGTTTTTCTTATTCTTTCTAATTTAATTGTATTTAGACACTTAGGTAACTTAAATTGCGTTCTCATTAACTGTTGCCGTTACGGATATGCAAAATGTTTTGAAATGTTTAAAATATTTTATCTTCTGAATTTTAGTTTTTCCCCAGTTTTCGGTTAAAAAATTGACCTCAATTATATTTTAAATAAGAATCCTTACCTCAAACTTTATGTAGGTACAAATGCAGAGACTTTTTTAAAAAAGCCTCGTTTTGAGCATTTGAAATAAGTTTGATTTTCAAGCAGATAATTTTACGAGGTGCCCCGAATATAACTAACTATACCAATAATACCAATTTTTCTAAGCGAAATTGCAAGTATGTTCACATGGATAGAACGCGATGCAATTCAAACGATTTTCACTCGAAATTTTGTTAGAAAATACGTGTGCAATATCGCTTATCGAGCCAATTTAAATTAGGGACCTTTCCTTAATAGCACAACCATCCTCAGTGGATCTTTGACGCAACACTGTGCATCGCAGCCAGTTCATGGGAAAACAATATCAGCTCTTTGAATGCGGCAAGCAGCGTAGCTAGTTGCAGTTCAAAGGTTCTGGGAAGCCGGAGTTCCTAATTGGAGTGGTATGAAGGATATTTCAGCTTTGACTGAGATTGCTATGTTTAGAAAAAAAAAATTGAGATGACGACTAAAAGAGAAGTATGGAGTAGGGCATATTGCATCGATAGCATAGATTTAAATATAAAAGACACGGTCGTCCGAATATTTGTGTATACATGTTCACCATAAAAGAATCACCGCATCGCACACGATCGCTCTCAAACACAGCCGAACGCGTCACGAGTTCACTTCGGTCTACTATGGACTATGTAGGTATCATCATTGCGGCATCAGGAAAAGGCGCAGTTCATCTGGTCCTTGCTACATACATAAATCTATGATCGACTCCCAATAAATTAGGATAAGTGCAAGAGAATGATGATCAAAGTCATCATCATTCTCTTGCACTTGAGAGATAACACATTTTTTTCGAAATATGGAGATTAATGGACCGCTAGCCTTCTGTTGTTTTTTAAAAAGACGTGAAGATGTGCGGTCTATCCGACGTGATGAAAGCCGAACCCAAGTAACGGGAAGTGGCGAGGTAGGAGAAGAGAAGATAGAGACTACGTACAAATATAGATGCGTAGCCCATCCCACCAAATATGAGGGGGATTGGCCGTCCAATATCATCGAAAATTTAATTATTTTTTTGCGGATCACTATCAGAGATTATAAAGATAATTCGTTAATACTTTGTCAGTAATATTTTATTGTTTATTGAACCGTTTTATGGCTGTATTAGCTAACACGATGGCTAATATATCGACCAATGGTTCCCACGCATTGCACATGAGTTATCCACGCGTGGTGTGATATATTGTATTTTTGAGTAATGATGAATTGTTATTTTGAAACTGAGCAAAGGGTAGTGAAAGCTAAGACTCTGACCTAAAAAAAAGATTAAAAGAAAACAGATCAGCTGGTGCTGTAGCCATGAGATAGTGAGACGGGGTTGGCAGAAGGTGGCGGGGGGAGCTAGACAGATTTCTTTATAACTGGAAGGAGGAAGAGAGTGCTCTTGAAAAGTGAAAGGAGTGGAGAGACGCCTGTGACGCATTGTGGGCTAACGTGGTAGTCGAAATTTTAGACTATACACTACTGCTAACCCTTCATGGAATGTTATCGTCATCATCAATATAGCAGAAAGACGTTCGCTGTTGGCCTCGCGACCTTCAGAGAATATAGTTTCACCAGCCGCTTCACTCCTGCTGGAATCATCCCACAGAAACCGTGCATTTTTTTCGGGACGTATAATTTAGCTTATGGCACTCAGCGAGTGCTGCTTGCTATCAGTGAAATAATTTTCATAATCGATATAACTATCAGAGATCCACATATAAATATACTTCCTTAGAATATTAGTTTAGATTATCAAACGCGCGTATAAAAAGTGAGAGGGGCAGAAGGTATTGTGCATCAAAAAATTCGTCCGCATCGTTGTCAACAGTTCAAAGGAAAAGTGCCCAGAACGCTAGCAGAATTTTCACGTGGAATGTCAATGCTTATTCTTTATCCGAAAAAACCTGGGCCATCTACTTATAAAACTTATAAATTAGCCTTTTTACCCGACTGCGGGAGGATAATATTTTTTGAGCGATGTTGTATGTACCTACATGTCCATTTCTATGGCACGCTCTACAGCCCAAATGGCTAGACGGATTATGATATAATGAGGTGTCGTTGGATTCGTCTTAATTGCGGGAGTGACATAGGCTATAATTTATTTTTTTAATACGAGGACAAACAAATATTATAGAAAACCTACCAAAATTTCGTTTGTCACCGCTGGCAGCACATAATATCACACTAATATAATATTATAAAGGCGAAAGTTTGTGAGTGTGTGTGTGTTTGTATGTTTGTTACTTCTTCACGCTCAAACGGTTGGACCGATCTGGATGAAATTTGGCACAGAGATAGATTATAGTCAGGAATAGCACAAACGATACTTTTTATCCCGGGAATATGTTCACTCGGGATAATTTTGACTTTCTCGCGGGCGAAGCCGCTGGCAGAAACTTGTTTAATGTGTAAATTATACTTAGTAATTGTTTATCTCTTTTCAGTAAATTATTTTTTAGCAGCCGGGTTTGTTTGTATATTTAACTGTACTAATGGAGTTTCTTTTTTTGTGTTTCTTTTTTTGAGTTTAGTGGAGTTTCTTGTGCGTTCTTCTCCATAACAAGCTACTTTCCGAATGCACGGTAGAGTCAATTTTTATTACTTGTACATTTTTAATTTAGATTTAATGTTTGACGTTCAAAAGTGCCGCTTATTGGCCTAGTTGAAATAAATATATTTGACTTTGACTTTGACTTTAATGTTTTAACTGTCAGTATACTGATAAAATGAAATAGCCCTGCCATTAATATATTTCCTCCCACAAGACCTTTACACAAAAGACTATTTCCGTAGCAAACCCCACATGATTGTTAGCACAAATAGGTGTACAACATCTTAAAGCGATACGCTAAAGTATACTCTCACTCGTTTGTAATATTAAACGAGGATATCATAGCGACCATTCAGTTTGTCTTGCTGTCTGGCCAAGACAATCTTAGAAGGCACAATAAACCTTATTTATTTTTGCGTTCGATACGTGCTTCAGAAAATATCATTTCCGGCTGAACGAAGGAAGAATAGAAGTCCAAAATCTGCAATTTTCAATAGTTTGTCATTACGTCAACTACACGATGACGTTGACATTATTATTATTGATAGAGTCGCGTTTGACCACTATCTCACTCTTGACTTAAAGACCCCTAGGTCTACTACTCCATAGCTGTACGCACAATGAAAGTATTCCCAAAAAGTTTAGTGCTTATGGGTTGTATGTTCACCATGTACGGATGGCGCATCGCCGTATGTCTTGTAGTCCGATGATGCCATGGATGGGCCAGGAGGAATAAGATCATGCAAAGCCATCGCACTCTCCCCGAACAGACACCGATAAAAACTGACAAACCGGATAACTCGGCGTCGATGGTTGTCTTTGTTTCTGCTGCTAGGATGCAGGCCTTCTCTCTCCGAAGGTTCCTGACTCAAAATATTTACTTTACGTCGCATTGCAACGCATACCGTGTACAGAGTAGCTATAAACCATTTCTGAGAACCGTTTCGTCATTTAGAAATACATTCTTAGATCCTATTTTATACGCACACGACAAGTTTTCTAATACGAGTTATAGCTAGTTGTAAGCATAGACTAATATATATATATATAATATTGTAAGTTTTCAAGCATATAAACTTTAATTGCTTTTTCATTGTTACGAATACAATATTAAGAGAAACTACTAGACTCTATCAAATCTATACCAGCGGTTATTCTAGACCACTTCTCAAATAGATTACCACGTAAATATGAAGTCACCACAATTCATAGTCAAAAACTTCTTAAATATAGAAATACATATTTGTTAAAGAGCTTGAAATTAAACGCGAAACACGATCCATACCGCTACCATTGTAAAAACTATAAACTATTTCTGAAATTCCAGAAATATTGGTTTTGACATAGTTAAATCGAATTCCAAACAAAATCATTCAGTTCAATAAGTATCCACAGGATATTTTAAGAAGATTGTTGGAGGTTGGAGGCAGCATATACTGAGCGGGCCACACTGCATAACTCGCGTCTCCACGCGTCATATGGCGTCCGGCGGTCGCTGAAAACCAGCGCCGGCGCCGACGCGCAGTGGCTCTGTCTTGCACGCGAGTCGCAGCATTATCGTGAGCGATATGGCCACTTTGCGCGGATGTGACACATATTTTTCTATTTGTAATTAAGTTTATTTAGATAATTTTCATTTTTTAATGGTATGCGCCATGCCTGGCGCAAATAAATTTTTTTCTTTCTTATGTGGTTTTGTTTTTATAAAATAGTTGCCTACACTAGGAATTTCTACTGTATCGTGGGTCCGTTTACAAACATATAAAAACACAAACATCCAGAGCCGGAACAACTATCTGTAGGTCATACAAATATTTGTTTCGTGCGGGACTTGAACCCGCGACACGCAGCGCAGCAGTCAATCGCTCAATCACTTCGACCACAACGATGAAGAAGGGGCCATTGAAGCATATAAAGAAAATTAATAAAGATTGACGAACTTTATAAGGTGGCTGGGACCGACTAGATACGGTAGGCGGAGAACCGGGTGTTGTAACGCAGCTTCAAAGAGGTCTATAATCGTATATCAGGTAGTAGGTTGCTAGATCGAGGCAAGATAATCTTCTCTAAGTTCTCTACATGGCGTGTCCAGGAGTACCAGTAGCTTTTTATCATGTCCTTGGTTCACCTGCTTGACAAGTGTCTCCTAAATGTTAGACGAGCCTCCTGGCTTTTACACCATCATAAATAGCAATAAAACTCTAAATATAAATGATTCAATAAATGTAAATAAATCCATAGATAAGTAATCGAATTACATGGTCGTTGAATTTATCTTTACGGATTAAAATATCCGTAAAGATAAATTCAACGACCATTATTGAATTGAGGTATCATTTCTTATCTTTTATTATATCTCTTGAATGAAGCGTTACAAAATAATCAGTAAGAAGCAACTAATAAATATGACTAACCAAGTAACCACGCTGACAAAGATGTCATACGTTTTAAGAACGGCAGATGTGCGTTCAGGGGCTATTGCCATCATGATTTTGTTGTGAAAAACAGATATTGCTTTTCAGACTGTACAGCTCCGTCCCTCTTTTACAACGGAGCCATCATGGCATTGACACGTCACAATACAGCCTCTGGTCACTAATATGATAATTGATTATTGCGTAAAGCACTTGATACTTGTTGACAGGCTTACATTGACCCTCATACCTCATTATTTAAGCCGAGAGACTGCCATTGCTGGACATAGCCGCCCCCCAAGCGTCGTCACATATACGCCGGTCATGTGCTTCTCGCATCTAGCGGACTCACCGGGTCAGGTCATTCACCAGGTCATCAGTCCATCTTGTGGAAGGCCTTCCAACGCTGTGTCTGAAAACCATTGTGCCCTGCGTACTGCCACTTAAGTTTGGCAATTATTCGAGTTATGTCTGTTACCTTGGTGCCCCTGCACATTTTTCTCATTAATTTTCTGAATCTTTTGAATTAAATAATTTGAATTCAAGTCTTTTATTTACTGAATGATAGACCAAAAGTGTAGCTAAATACCTTTACATCTAATTCTAAACCACATTGTTTACAAAACTATACAGTATATATAATATACTAAATGTTTAATCCGTATATTAATTTAAACATTGATATAATACAATAGACATGTTCAATATAATAGCAATTATAATGTTAAACATCCTGCAAAAATAACTTTTGTTAATCTAGTAGGTACTACCGAAGTATTGTCATAGGCTTTAGTTTTTGTTAGTAGTTTAAGTATTATCACTCTAATAAGTGGCTGAGGAGAATGTTTTTTTTCTTCTGTTCTCAAAACAAAGAATTTCGTCAGAAGGAATTGATGTTCTAATAAACAATTTGTAATGCGATAAAAGTACTTAAATGTTTGTAGTGTCAGTGTGTTAGTAAAACTACATATTTGAAAGAATAGAATAGCATTGCATGTTGAAATCATAGGTCGAACCTATTGGTTTTTTACACATAAGCCGATGACGTAGCGGCCAACAAAGAGATTGCGGTGCCGTTTGACAACAAAGGTGACTTCGCACCTAAGGCGGGCCGCGTTGTCGTATGGGGCCTCCCATACCCATACGATATCGCGGCAAGAGAGGAGTGCCGGTATTGCGGTGCGCCGCTCTCCCTACCTTCCGCGGCCTGGAGGGAGTCGCCTCCATCTGATGGGGGACGCAGTGGGGCTGAAGGGGAGGAGAAGTGTCGGTATAGCGTTGGCCGATCTCCCTATCCCCTGCGACCGAAAATGGCAGGTGGCGGGGCCACTAACCTGACCCGTCACAGGGTGCCATACACGGGGTCGTCTGGCGCCCATGTGCTGATCACGACGTACAATGTGTTCTGGTGCGTTATGTGAGGTACTCCCCAGATGAGGATCCGGTGACGGACAACCGCAGCGGGTTCGCGGTGAGTGCTATCGCGTGCCCGTGTTCCCGCCATAAGCGGTACAAGAGAACACCGTGGAGTTTTAATGGGTTGGTATACTTATAGTATACACACTTTTCCCACAGTTAATATTAATAAGTGCCATGTAAAAGGGGCGTTTCATCTTATTTAACTGCATCGTTGGTCTCGTGGTTGCAGTTGCGACTGCAGAGCGTCCCGGGTCCATTTCTAGGTCGGGCAAAGTGCCATTCGGGTTTTTCCATTAAGAATTTCACAGTGGCAGCCGGGTGTTTGGCAGCCGGGTGTTTGGAAGTTGGCGGTGTGAAATCTCCGTAACTCGGAAAACTCGTTGGTCCTGCGCCTGATCTCTATCCGGACGTGTCGGATTGTCGTCCCATCGGACTGCGAGTGCCCTCACGCAACCACAGGAGCACACTGCTCCTGTGTTTGCGTACACACTTTTGCACTATAATACCTACCGCGCCGATGGCTAGTCTCCAATTCGATTGACTGCCGTAGCTGAAACTCGGTATGGAGGACATCTATTAATAGGGGCTAGCTTACTGCCATCAACCGGGAACAAAAGAAAACCCAATAACTGGAATAGGACCTCGAACTCTGAGAAATTACAGTTCTTAATTACTTTTCTATTACAAGTTTATCACTAATATTACTTTAATGACCTATTAGAAACCAGAACTGTTTGGAAACTGTTGACATTAAGATCTAATGTTGCTAACATTCTGCATTTGACAACAAACTTATAGGCTTCCTGTGTTAAAAATTTCAGATCAAGACTAGCTTGGAACAGTGCCAAATTAAACTTGCAACTTGCTACTTGTATTTACAATGCTTCTATAAATGCTACATATTTTTTTGCATTAATCGGCTAAACTATTCAAACCTCCTGGGGCCGCCCAACGAAGTGCCAACGCCATTATGATTCCGATGTGAAATAGGCAGGGGTAGGTAGGTTGGGTTTAAGACGTTATAGTAGGGCCACTGAACCTACAGTTATTCTTTATTGCACACACAAAAAACATGCAAATACAATAGGACAGATATTATGTACAAAGGCGATCTTAACCCATAATTAGGTTCTATTACAGCAAACCCCAGTGCCTTAGAGAGATTTGCAAATGAGGACAGTGTAGGTACCCAAGTGTACATCAAAAACTTAAAATTACTTACTACTAGTGACGACCATCAGAATAGCGTCAAATTTCACCGAACATTACCTCGAGAGTACACATTACTGGAATCTCAAAAAAGTTACCTTTACACTGGTTCCCTCTATCATAGCTCGCTCTACCGGCTCAACCGGCTCAGGGTCAGATATCATCAGTAACGTTACTCTCGCTGCAAGTACAGATGTTGTAATGTTTTATTTTATTGCAATTCCTTGTACTTTGAATCGGTGTAATTGTTGTCAATTTAGTGTCAGTTAGGACTAATGCAATAAATTTTAAACGATTTTGTTATGGGGGTGGTAACAATAAACAAATAACAATAAACAATATTATTATATTATAATATATAATAATATTGTTATTTTTATATATTATTATTTATTTTATTATATTTTTGTTTTCGTAGGGTTTTAAGTTATTGCTCAATTTAAACTGTTTTTTTACCTTATCTTAAATGGTATGTGATTAGGTTTGTTGCTTAATAAAGTCACTTGATTTTCCCTACAGGTTCGCTCTTGTGGCAAATTTCTCAGGATTCATGCATATTTTTGTTATTGTAAAGGTACCTATATATCACTCAGGCATATAGTATAACTCTATCAGTGAAGGCATTTGGAAACAAATATTCAAGTAATTTTACCGCATTTTGCTGGTTCCCTCTTACATAGTCGTGTCCGTCAATACAGCGTCAGATGTCTGATGTCCAGTAACGTTACCCTCGCTGCAAGTACAGATGTTGTAACGTTTTATGACGTCATCGGGATACAAGGATTTGTATAAGTGTTCGTTTGTAGGGTAACGGTAAGTGATTTTCAACGATTTTGTAAAAGAGATGTAATTTTGTGGAATTGCTCAATTTGAACTGGAGGAGCTCGTACCTAATGAATAACAGCCGCACAGGTCGATTTTCACGGTTAAGCAAAGCCTGCTGAGGTTAGTCCGTGGATGGATGACCATCTTATGTCTGGATGAATACCGAGATTTCTCCGTGCCTTAGAAAGCACGTGAAGGAGATTTTTGACAGTCGTTATGGATAGTCAGAAGCTAGGAAATCAGAAAACAGTCTTACCAAGGGGTATCGTGTTACCCAGTTACTGGAAGTATTCGCCCCATGTAAAATACTTGCTGGCTAGCTGGTTGAGCTGCATCCGGTGAGACTGGGAGCCGACACCAACACAGTTGGGTATAGGTAAGGCACATTGGTTGCTCAATTTAATCTGGGGATTGTTTTACATACCTAAATTTAGGTAAATAATCTCCTGTATTTATAGCACTGGGTAGGCAGAAACTACAAAACACTTCAAAAAATCTATCATACTCCTTTACCTTCGTTTACGTTCATACATTTAATCATACAAGCACGCCGCCGCCGCCGCCGCCGGGGTGAGTACTAGACACCTGACCTTTCTGAATTACCAATAAGGTGTGTGTATATCCTTCAAGTTCGTCCCCTTCGCACTCTTTATTTAAAAGGGTATGCTTGCCCATGTCCAGCAGTTAACAGTGACATTATGATGATGAAAGGCATTAAACTGTCATAGATTGGTGCAACGCCACAATGCGACAGCGTTTTCAAAGAAACTGTTTTAAAATTGCCTTAGAATTGATATTAAATACGAGAATTATTGTCGAACCATTCCTGCATTGTCAACTCACGCCTGTCTACAAGAGCCTCGAGTTATACGGGGTTGATTTTTTTTTATTTGGCGCAATAAATACTTTTTTCTTTTTAAGTAGGCACTTTTACAAGCCTGGACATAGCATGGCTGAGCATGATGCCCTCCTAGGTTCGAACCCTGGTCGACAAAGTGTTATTGGGTTTTTAGGTCTGAAATTTCTCCGCAGCAGCATGGAGTCTAGATTTGTGCCCGGATAGGCTCATCCCTTATTACATGGGACTTAACAGGGAAAATGTGAATGTACTAGAAATAAAGACAGAAGTAAATAAAAAGTATTTAATTGCTACAAAACGACATACAAACATAAGTAGATAACAAGAACAAGAACAGAAGTTGATGTCGCAGCTAAACCCTTTACGATAGTGTTAGTTGTTCTCAAATGTTATAATAATAATAATAATAATAATAATAATTTTATTTGCTTTAACAGTGAGAAATAAATACATTAGTGTTTGAAGTGTCCCTTTAGGCAAATGATTGTCTGTGTTAGGACACTTCGCTCTTCCGAAGTTTGTTTTTATATTAATTAGGTGGTACTCACAATTTCAATAATAGCAATTTAAAATGAATGAAAGTTATAGGGTTATCTATTATCAATTTTGAATATCTGTCTTAAAAGTAACGTAATGGTTGGTTGGAAGGTAATAGATTGTGTTTTGTGTATGCATCATGGTAGCTAAGTGTAGAATGTAAGTGTGCGAGTCCGTGAGGAGTGTATGCGTGCGAGTGCGTGTGGAGTGTATGTGTGCGAGGGCGTGTGAAGTGTATGTGTGCGACTGCGAGTGTAGGTGCCAAAATTACGATGTATGCTACAAGAGGGCTTCGATGTCCTCATAAGTTAATGGTTTAATCCAGTTTGTTATGATTGTTTTACACTCTTTATGTTTCTTATTATACACGTAAATCTCTTTGTTCAATCGATTGTATAGTTGAGCTGAACGATTTTTGTACTGTATCTGAGCGAACTTAGTTTTAGTTTTAAGAACCTCCGCTATGATGTCCTTTCTTCTTTTTAAGGTTAAGCTGGGAACATAAACGAGGGTTTTGTGTTTTTTTAGTACCGTTTTAACAATGTATAGTTTCCGCACCGAGAGTAAATGACTGATTTGGTAAAGACTTTGAGTAGGATATCTAAGGTTTTTGAAGTACATTATTTTTATCAGAGCTCGTTGAGCCCGCTCAAGGTCCATAAATTTTGTCTTAGCCGCACCCCCCCAAATAGGGATGCAGTACGCTAAGACAGACTGTACTAAGGCTACATAAATTTCGTTGAGTAGGTGTCTGCGAGAATTTCTGGTGGTGGGTACTTTTTTGGGCACAATATGCCTCAGTGTTTTAAATATCCAACTGAGCTTTCTAATTCTGATTGTGACCTGTTCAAGATGGGGGTACCACGATAGGTTTTGATCAACAATTATGCCAAGATATCTGGTTTGCGATACCTTATCTAGTGTTGGGCATGAGCAATTAAATTCATCATCACACGTATGTACTTTAATGCTAAAGTCCGAGCTCGGTTGTGAGCGATGTGATATACTGAAGCACATGTAATTAGTTTTAGCTGTGTTAAGTGTGAGCAGGTTATTTTTGAGCCATAAAGCTATTAATGCCATTCCAACTTCAGCACTTCTGGCAACGTCGTGCCAGGACTTTCCGGTAAAGACCACAGCGGTATCGTCTGCATAAGCAAAGATTTTAGCATTATTGATTTTTAGGTTGCAGAGGTCATTAATGTAAAGCAGGAAGAGTGTAGGGCCAAGCACGCTTCCCTGAGGGACACCGAAAGTTACATTTTCATCATGGCTAACGTGCTCACCCACTTTTACCCTTTGCTTCCTATTTGTGAGGTATTCTATAAAAAGTTTGAGTGGGATTCCTCTCACACCTGAGGCTTCCAATTTGTGTATCAGGATGGGAACAGAGACGGTGTCAAAAGCCTTTTTTAAGTCCAGAAACACGGTCAGACATTTGCTACCACTGTCCAGATTATCAGCCACCAGAGAGCTGAGGGCAGTGACTGCATCCTCAGTTGAGACTCCTTGCCTGAATCCAAATTGTAGGCTACTTAAGGTATTGGATTTGTTAAGGAATTTAGTGAGCCGGTTATTTAATAGCTTTTCAATAATTTTGGAAATAGCTGGTAAAATGGATATGGGTCTGTAATTGTTAACATCGTCTCTGTCCCCTCCCTTGTGAACAGGAATAATAATAGATTTCTTAAGTGGGGCAGGGAAGATACCCTTTGTGAAGCAAAGATTAGTTAAGTGGGCGAGGATAGGGACAATTTCTTGACCTATGTATTTCAAGAAGCTAGTGGAGACATTGTCCCAACCAGGCGCGCTGTCTGATTTTAGGCTCATCAAGATGCTGTTCACTTCATCGGGATCAGTGTCCAGAAGAACAAATGAATTAACTTGAGTCGAGGATATGTCCACTTCAAAAGTCCTCGAGTTATTTTCTGTAGGTTGGATCTTTTGGGCTAGCTCTCTGCCAATGTTTACGAAATAGTTATTGATGAAATTAACGGATTCAGATGGACTTGGCTTCAAATGAAGTAGTTCAGAATTTTGGTTTTTAGTATTATTTGTGTATGTTAGAGTTTTTATATTTTTCCATAACAGTTTATTATTTGTGACTGAATTAGCAAGTAGATCCCTTTCGTATTTTCTTTTTAGTTTTTTGATTAGGTTATTACAATAGTTTCGATATCGTCGGTAGGTTATTTTTAAGATGTCATTAAATGGATCATTGCGGGTGTTTTTTTGAAGTTTGTTGCGATTCTTAATGCATCTTAATATACCGGCTGTCATCCACGGCTTAACTGTACGCTTACTGTTAGGAATTTTCTTTATAACAGTGCTGTGGTTAATAGATTCAGTTAATTTATGTAATAACGTGTCAATTAATTGGTCCGGATCGCTACAGAATAGGAGATCTGAAATTTTATTTTCTTTAAGATGTTTTAAGGCCTGTTCAAAATCAACGGTTGAAGTAGTTTTATTTGCAGTTTGTTTGTGTTTCAATCTTGATAGTTTTAGAAAAGTAGTGTAATGGTCGGTGATTGATGTATGTAGTATAACGATAGACGCCGATACCCTTTTTTTGTTTATTTTTAACATAAAGTGGTCTAAACAGTTAGATTCGCGTGTAGGGAAAGTATGACCAGGTAGTATGCCGTATAGTGATAACATGTTTAGGTAGTTTACCCTATTTCTATGTTCCTGCGATGGCTCCGAATCTTTAGTTTTAATATTAATGTTAATGTCCCCCGCTATGATTATACTCTGATGACGAGTTAAAGTATTTAGGTAGGTACTGAGAGAATCTATGAAACAGTCTGTGTTTGTGTTGGATGGGGAGCGGTACATGCAAAGAACAATAGAATTTAGTATTTCCAACTGGATACATGTTGACTGTGCCAAACTTAGCTCTTTTACTTTGGGTTTTAGTGTTTTTTTTACGTACACTACTACACCATCATTTTGATTTAAATGCCTTGTTGTCGAAAATGAAAGATAATTAGTAAGCTGCGGTATAGGTTTATTTGGGCTGAGCCAACATTCGGTCAGAATTATGACGTCGGTTTCAAATCGGAACGTGGATAATAAAAGAGAAAAATCGTCATAATTGCGGAAAATGCTCCTAATATTTTGTGAAATTATGGTCAAATCGGTTCTAGCTATATTTATGTGTTTGTGGAGCTCTGAAGAGTTACTTATTTGTTTAGTGTCCGCAACTTCTATACTATCTATCTCACTAAGAGTTTGTAGGGTATCATCCATCTGTAATATTTAAAGGTTCAATAGACTAAAGGTAGAAAAGAATGTTATGTTCTTATGTTTAGTAAAGACAAGTTAAAAAAAGATAAAAAAAGTGAGTATGCATGTTGTGGTTGTGGCAAGAAGGCCACTCAGCATAATGCTGTGCCGTGGAGGAGCCGCAGCACGACGCTGATTTTCAGAGCTCGCCTACTATAGGTGCCCCTCTGCACAACTCTTCAGGCATTATAGGCGTGATGTTCTGTGAAGCCAAATCCTTCAATTGAAACCAAACAACATATTACCAATATGCGTCCACAATAAATCAGCGATCCCATAATAAAACGATATTCCTGTCTGATACCATGTTACTATCTGTAAGTTTATGGCCGCCATACCACTCGAGCTAACCACAAATAACTTCTAGTATTTATTGTTTAACCTTTAGCGAAAGCTAATATATCTTGTTGATAGATTGATTGATTTGTGATATTGACACGTCATTAGGGCTAAGTTGGTTTGGGTGTCCAGTGGGACCAGTACAATTGATTTGTTTAGACCATCTAAACAAATCAATTGTACTAGGAGGGATCAAAAAGTAGTGAAGCAAAAGAAAGCGAACGACGTACTCCTTGATAAGAAAAAAAAATACTGGCAGGCATAGCTCAAATACATATTTGTAATATTAATAAAGAAAAAAATCTTCGATTCTCTTTTGTTTTTTTCTGAATGTAGTCATTTGTTTGCTTCGTGTCGGCACGTGTTCTCGAAAATGGAGAAAAACGAAGTGCGAGCCGTTATTAAATACCTCTGTTTAAAAAAGTTAACGACGCAAGAGATCCATTGCGATTTGGAGAAAACATTAGGAGAGTCGTATTCCACTGTCGCAAGGTGGGCTTCTCAATTTCGAGTAGGGAGAACGAGCACGGAAGACGAACATCGTTGCGGCCGTCCATCGACGTCAGTCACCCAAGAAAATGTTGCGAAACTCGAGAAAATTGTATTGAGCGATCGAAGAGTTACCATACGATACTTAATTCAAGAAACGGGCATTTCATATGGAAGTATTCAATCCATATTGAAACAATCTTTGAATATGAGAAAAGTCTCCGCAAGTTGGGTGCCGAGAATGTTAACCGACAGTCAGAAACAAAATCGACTTGACATTTCGAAGATATTGTTGGACAAGTTTCAAGAAGATTCTGAAAACTTTTTGTCTCCTTTCGTAACAATGGACGAAACATGGGTCCATCATTTTGATCCCAAGACAAAACAACAATCTCCGCAATGGAAACGGCCATCATCACCGACCCCGAAGAAGTTTCGTGTCGTGGCATCGGCTGGCAAGGTTATGGGCTCAATATTTTGGGACTCAAATAGGATATTGTTGATTAATTACCTGGAGCGTGGAACCACTATTACAGGCCAATATTATGCAGCTTTAATTCCCAAGTTGAGGAATGCCATCAAAGAGAAAAGGAGAGGGAAACTTCGAAGGGGCGTGCTGTTTCATCACGACAACGCACCCGCGCACGTCTGTAGGTGTGTGGAGAGACTCGGAAACTATGTACTTTTGATCCCTCCTCGTAACTTGATGACATAAAATATCTAATAATAATATTATATGGTCAAATAAATTAGCTAGCGAGACTGCTCCGCAGGTGTGATATTTTAAAAATGCGTAAATGTATCAAGATGAAATTATTCTTATACTCAGGGCCGCAATCTTTTAGAGCTGTGCAACAATCTAACGGAATCCAAAGATATCGCCGTTTATGTCGCAAATTTGACGAATCGCAAGGGAATGAAAACCTATAGAGTACTTCCCGTTGACCTAGAATCATACAATTTGGGAAGAAGCAATGTCTTATAGCAAAGGAAAAATTCTATAATCCGTAAATTTGTTTTCAGCCTTGACCAGGTCACCGCTCCATCCAGAGGGAGGCCTTCCAACGCTGCGTCTGCCAGTACGCGGTCGCCACTCCAGACTTTTCGGGCCCAACGGCCATCCGTTCTGCGTGCAATGTGCCTAATCCTAAGTGACAGTAGGCAGTGGCAGAATTGCCAAACTTAAGTAAGTTTGGCAAATTGTCGGGCTATGTTGGTAACCTTGGTTCTCTTGCGGATGTCTTCATTTCTGATCACGCAAGGTATTATCTATCTCTGTGCCAAATTTCATCCAGATCCGTTCAGCCGTTCTGTCGTGATTGTGTCACAAACATACACATCCAAACTTTCGCATTCATAATATTGGTAAGATAAAACCCGAAATACCCCGTGGCATCCCTCCCGTGCCGTCTTTGCCGCAAGAACCGTGATTTTTGTCGGTATAATATATTAGCATGTATAGCAGTCAGCTTTCTACCAGTGATAGTATTTTCAAAATCAGATCATTACCTCCCAGGCATAACCTGCCATGAACAACCAATAAATTTTACGTCTTCGTAATATTAGTTTAGATTTCGAAAACTACATTTACGGAGTTCCTTTTATCTCAGGGCCACTTGAAACGATTTATTCCGGACGGATCCCCTGATCTGATCACCTGCTGCTTATTTTTTTTTTTCTGTCTGATCCACTATAAACTTGGTCATTCCGGTCTGATCCCCTTACTCAAAAATATTTGTTAATTATAACAAAAACATAAACAGAAGTTCCAGAGCCAAATAAAATCTGTGACCGTTAATATCTATTTAATTATTGTACAAAGAGCTAGATAAAAACTATTTCAAGAACAGGTGAATCGTCCCTCAAAATGCTACGGTTGGACGTTAAGTCCGATGAAATTGATTATCTTCGAAAATTACGTATCTTTTCCTAATCTATCGTGCTGAAAACAACTTTATACTTACCACCCAAAGTTAAAATTTCACTGCCCGAATTGAAATCTTCAGAGTAAAACTGCCATTGGGTTTTCCACTTTATTTGCCTGCAGAAAGAATTCAAAATGGTTTGACATATAGAATATTTCTTTGCAAATTTCCCTTTAATATACTGTAATTCGATTTATTTCATGCTGTTTAAGATTTCAGTCTTGATATTATATTACCTATTACACTGGTTATATTGATTTTAAAAAGTAGGGCACTTCACTTCAATTTTGCAAGTCAAGTGGTCTATGAATGCAATGAAAGAAACTAACATTTTATATTCTATATATTGAAAACTTCTGATACCGTTAGGTAAGTGAGTGTGTAAAAGATAATATTGCGCAATGTTGTTTGTAAAATAAGTACCATGCGGCGAAATTATAGGGATGCGAAACGCACAGGACCGATCAGTGTGGAGACTCTTAGGGGAGGCCTATGTCCAGCAGTGGACGTCTTTCGGCTGAAATGATGATGATGATGATGTAGCGAAACAAAAACTTATTTTGTACAAAAATTTATAAAAACTCTCTAAAAGGCATTTGTTTCGCATTAAATTTGTCCCTTTACCCAAATTCAAAATTAACATACTTTATTTCAAATATATCAATTAAAGGTACTTATGAATTGTCAAACAAAAGATGAATCTAGTTGCACATCCGCAAGCGTCAGTAGGTCTCTATGGTCAAGAAAGTGCAAGAAACTCCACGGACACGTATTTGGTTACATCATTATTGTTGCAAAATTACATAGGTATAATTATGTGAGAACGATATAAAAAACGTGCACGCAAAAGCGTCTAGAGTAAAACCAACAATTCAAAAATACAATAAGCACTTAAAAACAGAACTTGGCAGCTATGTTATGACCGATAACAACCGATGGCGCCCGGTCATGAACAAGACAAATGGATTTGCACCAGATAGCTCAACTATCATGAAGGGAACCGAATGATCCAACACATGGGCCACCATCAGAGAGAGTATGACACACTCTCAACTGCCAGGGCACACACAAGTCAACGAACGACACATAGGTACAGTAAATGGGAGATTTACAGTTGGTACATAGTAGTTACACATGTGCTGTGCAGTTATATAATACTAAAAGAAATTGAGTTTATACAGTACAAATATCAGCCGGTCAATAGTCGTCAGCAGGGTCAACAATACTTCAAAACAATACTTTAACCCAAACCCAGACTTTATATTTTGTAGTAGGCTGCCAATGTAACCGAATGCAGCTGAATTACATTTTATATGGAGCGCCTACCTAGCTGATACCTAAAAAACCCAATAACAGAGTTATCCCTTGGTAAGACTGATTGTCAAACCTTAGCGTAGCGTTTGTTTGACTATCGGTAACTACGAAACTAGCTAACTAATAGATACATATAAAGCATAATGAGAGCAGTGGTGGCCCAGTGGTAACGGTCCGGACTTTCGTGTCGTAGGTCGTGGGTTCGAACCCAGGCAGGCGCTTTACTTTGTGTAAATTATTTTATCACCACTGCTCTCAAAACGTTGAAGGAAAACATCGTAAGGAAACCGGCATGACCTAGGACCAAACATTCGAAGACATGTGACATCCACCAATCACCTGAGTCCGCGTGGTGGATTAAAGCCCTTTCTCTATAGTAGAGAGGAGGCCTGTGTCCCAGCAGTGGGAACATTAAAAGGCTGATGATGATGGTGAAAGCTTATTGAATTTCATATTAAAATAAAAAGTGCCTCGTTGGTGTGGTGCTGAACAGCTGGGAGGATTTTGTTTTTAACCCTCGACGGAAAAAGTGGGGTGTTATTATGTTTGACGTGTGTTGCTGTGTGTCTGTGTATTAGTGTGTCTGTCTGTGGCATCATAGCGTCCAAGCCGATGAACCGATTTTGATTTAGCTTTTTTTGTTTGAAAGTTGACTTTGTCGAGTGTCTTTAGCTATGTTTGAATAAAATGGGTTCAGCCGTTGTGAACTATAGGTACACAGGCACACATCTGCTTAATCCTGCCGAGAATACAGGCGTGATGATATTTATGTATCCAAGATTGGGCAGTTTTTGAATTATTTATTTATTTATTTATTTATATATACTTTATTGTACACCAAGATAAAAAACAATAATACATATGGAAACCTTAAAATTAAAACAAACATACAACAGGCGGCCTTATCGCGTTCTGCGATCTCTTCCAGGCAACCCAGAATGGAGAGAGATAGCCTGGACACGACATGGGGTTGCACTTGGTGCAAGTTTGAATAAAACAATAAGTAACAAACATAGTAACCACTAAATACAAAATACTTGTAAATTACTGTTGAATAAATAATTGTTGTGAATTACTTGTAACTAATGAATTAAAATTCGTAATAGGAATACAAATACGTATTTGGTATTTGTAATTACTTATTAACAATAAGGTGCTTCTTAAAAATGTAATTTGTAATTAGTATTTCAAATATCTGACGCTGAGATATTTCGTAGTTAGTATTTCAAATACTTATGGCTTCAAAATGCACTTGAACCTAAATACATTTAGGTGCGTTCTGCAGAAAATAGCGCTCGATAGCTTTCGTAAGCAAAATGGCGACCGCGTACGTCAAATTGTCAAGTATCTTGTCAATTGTCATTTGCATTTCAAATGGTTATTTTCATGAAACTTCTGTGTATTAATTAAGTTTATTAGTACGAATGTCATGATGGATGATCGACTGTATTTCGTCGTTTGTATTTTAAATAATAACAGTTAAAATACTGCATTACGTATTTCAAATACAACGAATTACAAATATTTTGTATTTTAAATAAATGTAAATTTGTACTATGGTTAAAGCAAAGCACGAAGTTTTGCCCAGCTCTGCCTACCACGATCAACAATGCCAGTTTAAAACCGTAAATTCATTACGCAAATCTTGAAGAGTGCGACGGACGACTACTGCTTACTACGTTACGCTTTAATGTTATCTACGGTGGCAATGCAATGGTGGCAAGTAATCAGTAAATAAATGTGGCAAACAAGGTCGGAGATCAACGGATGAATTTGCCTCATATTTCTAGAACACCAAACATTTCAAATGATGGTAGGTTTCGCGCACCGCCGCGCGCCGCTTACGTACTTTGTGATTTCATTGAGACTGAGACTAATAAGTTGTTCCATTCTTAATTGTATGTGTTTCATTAATTCCTTTGGGGCTACAAGCCTTTGTGGGGCTTGGCTTCCTCAACGATCTTATTCCATTTAGCTCTGTCACTGGCCTTCTGTCACCAAGATGTGATGATTCTTTCTATCGTCTTCAAATCCTCCTCGACACCATTTATCTAGCTTTTTCTGGGTCTTCACTGGGCCTTTTTTGAATCGGAGTCCACTTGGAAATGACTCTAACGGCTCTGGTATCGCCCATTCTCAGATCAAATTTTCTAATTCGTGATTCATTCTTACACTATAGGTGCCGTCGTGAGACTTAAAGACTTTCCTTTCAAACAGCTAACTTAAGTTTGCTAACTTAAGTTCGTCTTTTTGAGTCAGCGTCCAGGTCTCACAAGCATATGTCACGACTGGCCGAATTATTGCCTTGTAAATTGTAAGATTTTACTTCGGGGTTAAGAGTTTCCTAGTTAGCATGACAATGATTGTATCTGTTTACTCTTACAAAATCGGTCGGAGTGGAGGCGTCGTGTATAATGGCAACCTTTGAGGATAGAAGGAGGTTTGAAACCAAAAAAAAACGACGACCTCAAAGCTAGATCTCCAACAGCTACTATTTATCGCGCCGTCAGCGGTGTTCTGACGTGTCCGCTTCGTGCTCGGAGATTTTCATACAAAGTTGGATACGCATAAGAGCACATAACATACTTATTGGTGTAATATAAATAAATAAATAAACATAATCTCCTCCTTTTTGAAGTCGGTTAAAAACAGTAAATCTGAGCTTGAAGGCACATCGCGGCCGAAACCGGCTAGATAGCATCATCATAATCATTTATATATATATATATTTTATTGATATAGGCTCGCGCTTGACCACTATCTCACCTGATGGTAAGCGATGATGTGGTCGACGATGTAGCACGCTTACCTAGAAGAAACCTATTCACTCTTGACTTAGAAATTCCCAGGTTGTAGCTATCAGGAAATACAAACTCAGGCAGTATATAAACCTACTAAATCGTACCTAACGCAAATAAACCCTTTTTCTCTAAATTTCTTTCTTTCTAAATCCGCCACTCGTCCTTTAAAAAAAACTCGCGTCACACAGCACCAGTCTATCTGACATACAAAGAAATTACCTTTTTAGCGCAGACTCACCTAGTTTTCCGAGCCGCCATTAAGATTGAATCTAACTATAGCCTAGTTGATCTAGGGATCCTGGGTTGGGGTGCATGTTAAAAGCCTCTATGCGGCTTATCCTGGGCAACGTCAGTTCCAACTGCCCACCCACTAGGTGGCCATTTTAGGCTGGCGGCTATTTTCAACACACGGGGAAGGGCCATGGTTCTAATCACCGATTATCATCCTTCCTTGATGGTCTGTAGATGGAACCGAGCTAGAGACCGGACGACTAGTCCGTCGATGGGGTGGGCCTGGTGGGTGGTGGCCATCTAACGCAGATGCGGGCCGGCACCAGCCGGGGGTTGCGGAAGGATCGTACGTTCCCGCGTAGGTGTGAGATGGAACATCGGGATTGTTTTTAGTCAGTAGGAGTCTAGCAGACCCCGGGGACCCCTTGGATGTCCCCGCCCCACCAGGACGGAGGACATCCAAGGATATTCCATCACGGAAAGAGTAAAAAAAAGATCCCAGTTTCAATCATCAGGTTGGGCATTTTGTTAGGTTTTTCCTTTTTGAATTTTCGAGCAGCTAATTCTCTCTCTATCTATCCCATTGGAGAGTACAAATATTATTAAAACTAACCTAAAATATCTCCTAATATAATCTAAAAGAAACGGGTTCAAGCTTACTACTAACCTACCTTAATCTACCGAGCTTTATTAACCGGCAATATATCAAAATCATTATTAATTATTTACGCAAGAACCCGCCAAGGTAGCTAATAGGCTGCTTTTACACGGCTGACATGCGAGGTGGCTAACCGGTGCGAGGATGTGTAGCCGCTAGCGGCACTGTCTTCTACTTAGCGAGTCGATGGTAAATGTAGTTTATACATATTAAATATCATGTTTTGCCAAGAATTCAGCTACGGAAACACCATTCGTTGACGAAGTCGTGAGGTCCTCGCACATACAGATGACAGGCCACACGGCGCAACACGAAAGGTGGTTTTATTTTCTATACTCAATAATCTACAATCTACATCATTCAACCACAATCCCATTGGTAGATTTTTTCCTCGCACACTACTTAGCTACCTCCCTCATCTTTTGTGTGAAAGCACCCTTAATTTCTCAGATATTGGCGGTATTCCCAAGTTAATTAAAAACTCCAAGTTGAAAACCAACTCCGCAAAATAAAAAGTTATTTGCATAAAAATCCATTTTAGTTTTCTAGATTGAAAATAAATTTAATTTTAGCGTATTGGACGGTTTTAGATTCGAAAATGGGTCATGAATATTTTTGTGTTTTTTTTTATAGAGTCACGGTTGTTTAGTGTTTATAGGGAATGTTAGAATATTTAATTGGTAGTTTCATGACCTTTTTGTGTTTTCTATTTATTTAACACGGGCTCTATTTCGCTGTCATTAGGTAGGTATGTTATTTTTATGATTATGTCGTTTCGTGTCGTGTGTATGGTTACCTCTGCCGAAACTCGATAAACACTGAGATTTTTACTCAATGTTGTCATCTCATAGACAAAAAATCTTATCTTACTTCTAACTAATATTATAAATGCGAAAGTTTGGATGGATGGATGTATGTTTGTTACTCAATCACGCCAGAACGGCTGAATGGATCTGGATGAAATTTGGCACAGATATAGATTAGATAGGTCAGGCATAGTACATTTGATATTGCTACTTACTTTTTATCCCGGGAAGTTGTTGCCTCGGGATAATTTTCGATTTTCACGCGGGCGAAACCGCTGGCAGAAGCTAGTAATGTATAATTACAAGCGCTACGCACAGCACACGCACACATGGCGCCGCGCGCACGGTTGAGTTGAACTATGTATATCTACTTATTTCATGACAGCAAGCTATGCTATCGCTGTTTTTATCCAGAAACGCAGCGGCAAAAAGCTACTGCATTAACCATTTTTTGATGATAAACAGACAACAATACAATTTTCTTATTCGCTGTCACATAGGTCAAGATATCTTTATATTACATATTTTGTGCTTCGTTTGAAAAAAAGTGCTTGCAAAAACCCCTAGGCTTTTACAAGCAGTTTTTTTGCGATTGCAAGAAGTCTGCAACGGTATATAAAAGCAGAGATTGCCAAGAAAGGAAATCAAACAGAGACAAATAATCGAGAAATAAGCATCTTGTTAAATTTACGGCAAAATAAGACTCAAAAATAATTATTATTTAAAATGATAACCTCGCTATTTTGTTTTCACCAAGTAAACTTCAGAAATCTGAGATTATGTGAAAATATGTTACAGTTGATATAGGTACGTTTGAACACTATCCTACTTGGGTCTCTTTGTCACAGTGTGTCTACTTAATAATGTCCAAAGTCAAAACCATAACAAGGATGTTGTACCTATGTGGGTACCTACCTTTTTTAGGCACATTCACAGGAATATCGGAGGGTACTTCGTTAAAGACTGGTCTGGAGTAAAGATTAGAGAGGCCGCTGTGCAACTGGAAAACCTAGGCTAATACTTATAACTCCCCAAAGGGACTATAGACAGAGATCTAGACAGACGCAGATATGGTATACCCACACTTGACTAGACCCGCCCTTACAGGGGCAATATGTGTGTGTATGCTTCATGATGCTGGTTCCGATGAGACAGAGTTTCTTTACAAAGCAAATAAACTACCTCTAACCTCAACAAACAATTATTTCGCTAGCCCGGAACAGATTTGAAACCGGCAAGCGCACGCCACCGAAATTAGAACCACAAAAACTTACACATAGTGAGAATACCCGCGAAAATTGATTAGCAAACAAGACGGACTGAATTATAACGCTATGTACACAATTCGGTCCAGCAGACGACAAGGTCGCTGACCTCAGTTTTTGCTGATGAAGCAAGAGTCGGTTACAGGAGCTGATGATCGGCACACGAGTTTCGTTAGGTAGCCTTGAACGGGTAGACGGGCGGGCGAAACGCAGCGGTTGAAACGTCATAACAAACTTAGCAACGTCGTCCTCCTGCCTTTATCTCAATTTAGTTGGGATCGGCGCAATATGTCGTCTTCATGAACACATGTGATATGCAATAAGATTAGAATTTTTTAAATTCCTCCCATACACCTCTACAAGGTGCCACAGAAACACAAAGCAACTCCTGAAAATAAAGGTCATTGTACTCATCATAGTGATCAAAAAGATTTAGTATGGGATTAACACTGAAATCGCGAAAAATATCAGCTATTTTGAGCATTTGGTTTTTTTGTCGCGGTATTTGGGTCACTACTTTTTCTCCAAAAAGCCATAACAAACTATTTGTTTACGGATATATACAGGTACAAAAACGTATTCGTAGGCGCACACAAGACCTAGTGCTATATACCTAGTGCTAGAAGTAACTATGGAAAAAAATAAAAAATAATAGAGGGAGCAAAACTTTATAACTCACTACCAAAAGATATAAAAAAATACACAATCGTTATTACTATTTAAAAAACTATTAAAGTGCCACATCTTAAAAGGTCATAAATAAATAATTTAACTGATGTAATTCATTTGACTCTGGTGTGAACGAGTCCTTAGATTTCAAATATAATAAAAACAAAGATAACGAGTCACCGCACGTCGACCGCGTCAACGCGCCCCACGGCGTAAGACAATACAAAACTTGTATCAATTACCTTCATATATTTGTAATTTTAACACTATAAAGCTCTTGCTACTCCTTCCGGACAACAAAAATGTATAATTCAACAAAATTGTATTATTTATTAATGTACAAATGATTTGTAATCTTTAGAAATAAATTAATTCAAACCGTATATACTCAAATACATTTTTCCGCAAAAGGAATCCATGGTAATATTTCCATCAGCCTTAAAGCGCAATACAATACAATGATAGATCAGCACAATCCTTTTCACATAATAGCAATTCAACATTATTCAATCCATTCTTTATGTTTCCCAGCAAAAGAATTTTACAAACATAATAATGATACAATAGAGAATGAATCCCCTTTAAATGCATGGGACTTCATTATGCAAGTGGGGTAAAGGCAAAGCAAATTGCTACGTAATGTCAATCAGATTTCTAAAGATCTTAACTTATCACCATTAGTCCGCGCATAGTATTTTTTTCGTACATAGGTGTCATCTCAATATTTTACCAGACAAAGTGTCATTATATCAGCGAAGGCGAAAGTAGATAGTAGAAATGCCAAAATGTAAGGGATTGGTCATGTGACATTTAGATAGCGCTTGACATTCGCATGCCCATAAATTTTTTCAATCGCTATCGCAAGTTTTCGTTGATTGAATTTCACTTGTATATATTGTGTGTGTACTTGTATATGCTCAAAAACTGTCGGTCTATTCTGTTAAAATCTCAGTGTGAAAACTTCGGTGCAGTGAGCTTGGAGTGTCATTCCACCTTGATGACATGGATTGACAGCTCACTTCATGTTCGTTTTACGCTTTTTTTGGCTATGGTCAAAGTTTCCCTGAGGCAACTCTGACGACTTTAAAAATCCAGGAACAGTTATCGACGTCTGTTTGGAGGCTGAATTTGTGGCCGGTTGATGGTAATAAACTCGCCCCTTATTATATAGTTTTGCTGATAAAGCAAACCATTATACCACCATATGGGACTTTAACATAAGTGGTATATATAAATAGGAGTGTAGGTAGTATGTGTACACTTCTGCCTAACCCTTCTAGGAATACAACTTGACACATCATACACTACACTCAGTCATTACACTTACTTTTTAAAATATTGGACATGACATTATCATTCAACCAGCTTTTTTTGACTACGTAAGAAATAATAATTGTCAAAGGCCATTTTTTTAGAAAACCCGGGTAAATGCACCATTGCTATGGGATAGGCTACAAGACGCCGCCGCCGCGGGTAAAAGGTCATGAAGTAAGTGATATGGCAAATGATTGACATGTTTTAGATTTTGACGACCTCAAAACTATGGCAGGTTTGAAACCGCAGCGTTTAGAACGCTCGTCTGTTTAACATTGCACTGATAATTCAAGATTTCACGGCGGTGTCTCCGGTTTAGGCGACGTTGACAATAATATGGACACGACTGAAGCCATTCATACATATTATTATTGAATAATTAGTTAATTGGTTGTTGGCCTACATTAAGTCAGTGATAGTTTTATTTTTTTTAACAAGTCGTTTTATAGTCACGTCCTGTTCAGGTATTTGAGGTGTAATCGAAGCTTGTAAGTTAAATTTGACTCGCTACCCGGTGTTCGATTGAGCTATATTTTAGCACACACGTTTGTTTCTTTCTTCTTTGGTAGTAGCTAGATAAGAGTTGCCAAAAATCTAAGCAAATGGCGTGCAATTGGAGAGGCTTATGTCCAGCAGTGGACTGCTATAGGCTGATGATGATGTTTGTTTCCCGAACAAGTAATTTTTAACATAAAAGCTTGTCAAAAAAGCTTGTTTAGTATTTGCTTTAATCTTTCAACAGATAATTATTGAGCCTTGTTATTCAATAAATAGCCTGACAATATATCGATAAAATAATTGGAATTGCTATAAACCTTCTTACTCTTCATTCAATAGTTCAAAACCAGTAAAATACCAGCAGATCCATACAATTCTTCAGTGCCCATAGTTATGGCTAGCGAAGAGAATCGTTTTACAAACAATATAAATAATAGTAGTTTTAACAGACTCAAACAGTTGATCGCGCGAAGGCGCCGCACAATCACCTCGGTGCAGTGATACAATCGAGTTATGCTTCAATAGACACGTAAAAATGATAGCAACACAGCTAACACTAATTTCACTTATAATAAGTACCAACGCGCTTAGTATAGGAAATGTGAGTGATGAAAAACAAAATGTGACGAAACGTGAAACGAAATTAGGTGACCTGTTCCCGGATTGGGTGCCCTTTAAAAATAAACACGGTGAAGAATTAGGAGAGTTCGTGCAGGTGAAAAATAAACCTAAGAAGCGGTTAGCACCACCGATGAATTTTATTCTTAGAGGTGTCGCTGAGGGCGATGACTATTATGAAAAAGAAGGTGGTGGTGGAAGTGACAGTGAAGACTATTATGAAAAGAAAGAGTGGTCAGACACGAATAGACCAGTACTAACTGGTAAATCTCTTAAACCAAATCTCGTAAATCACACTGAAATATCTGAAATAGATGGCGTCGTTAACATAATAACAAAACAGCCAGTTAATCCTGTTGTAGAAGCTCTTAGAAAAGCAAAACAAAAAGCTGATAAGATTAGGCAAGAGACAGAAGAAAGCGAGGAGGATGAAGAAGACAACGAGAGGAAGACCCTACCTGAAAATAAAGAAATTGTTCCTGAGGCCACAAAACCAAGAGAGCAACAAAGAGTAGCTTCTAGCAGAAAAAAAGCTCGTAAGTATGAAGAAGAAGCTGAATATGAAGATGAATCAGGCACTCAAGAAAGACGGAGACCAGAACCATTAATGGATGAAGAGCAAGAGAAAATTGAAAGTGAAGCCAAAAAGGTAAGAATTCTGAACACCGTCGATGAACTGAAACAACGTCATGCCAAAGAACAAGTAGCAATATCAGAGAAAGCAAAAGAAGAGGAAATGTACCAAGAAGAACGTGAAAGAGAAAAGATTCAAGCGCAGTTATCTGTAGACTCTGACCACGATAAATATGACGATAAACCACGAAAAACAAAAAAGAAATATAATGAATATGACGAATATGATGATAAAGAAGATCTTAACGATAAATACAAGCCCAAAGCTAGTCCCGAGAGAACTAAACCAACCACAACTAAAACACCAAAACGAAAATCAAACAAAAGGAAGGAAACGAAAGAAAAAAAGATAGAATCTGGAAAACTGTCTGTTTTCAAAAACCCACAGCTCTACATGGTTTATGATTATGAGAATGATGAAACTACGACTACTAGTACCACTACTACCAAACCATCAGAATCACATGTAGAGGGACCATCTACGAAATTTTCAGCGAAATACTCCGTGCGAACAGGAAATGATGCCGAGAGAATATCACTACTGCCAGAAGATGAGGGCAAAGAAGGAGAGCCTGCTCTGTTCTTCCCTAAAAAGAGAAGGAACATGAAGCATAAAGCTAAATCGGATATTTTGATCAGGCCAAATCTATCTCAAGAAAACCTAACAACTGATACTACGGGTACTGATACGACAGGGTCTGATTCAATTAAGGTTGATACCACAATTCATACTGGACCATCGGGAAGTGATTTAGTTCCTACTCGCACTGAGCCAGTCACGGACGCTATCGCCTCATCGTCCCAGCATCACAAGGAACCTGATAAAAAAGCGGATAATTACCATCGAGAGAAGGGTAAGTCATATTTTTGTTCTAATAAAGCGTAAATTGTAACAGTGTCTATCAGAATTACCCACTAATAGGAAATCTTTTTACCCGACTGCCGAAGGAGGGTAATGTGTTTATCAGTCTATGTATGTATGTAAGTATGTATGTATGTATGTATGTAAGTATGTATGTATGTATGTAAGTATGTATGTATGTATGTATGTATGTTTGTTCCTATGTGGCGTTCCAGAGACCAAACGCGTTGGCCGATTTTGATGATTAATACGTCAATCGATTCGTCTTAACCCCGCGAGTGTCACTGGCTACATTAAAATTGGAAAATAGAAAAATGGCGGATTTTGGACGCCATATTGTGGGGGACAATATTTTTTTTTACTACCATACCCATCGTGTGGGGTATCAAAATAAAGGGTTTTAAGAGGTGATTTCAAAAATATAAAACACTTATATGTTTAAATGTACCGAAATCTAAAAAAAAAAAACTAAAATGTTATAAATAAAAAAAGTAAATTTAAAAATCAAAAGACCCGACTGCTTAAAAGGCGAACTAAAAAGACGTAAACAAGAAGAAAATCATGCTGTGCAGTCGGAGGATACATCTGGTTTTGGTCCGCCAGCTCGCGAATATGTATCCTCCGACTGCACAGCATGATTTTCTTCTTGTTTACGTCTTTTTAGTTCGCCTTTTAAGCAGTCGGGTCTTTTGATTTTTAAATTTACTTTTTTATAAGCCTTTTTTTTTACATCAGAAAAACCAGACGACTAGATTTATCTAAAATAACCATCTGTAGGCTGCATTTGGATTGGATCAATATTTTGATATGATTTCAGTGTATCGCATCGAATACTGTCCCACAATACTTCAAATTGAACAATATCGGAATATGAGTTTCCTTTCAATGTTTTTCTTCGTCTAAGCTTACATTAAAACACGACTCAGAATGTTCATTCATAATGTAGCTGTATTCTTTTATTGAAGCCTAGTACAGAATAAATTGATGCGCCATTGTTTTTATCACTTTGATGTGAGAAAATCCTGGAAAATCACGAATAATTACTACTATTAACTACTATATTTTTAAGGACTTTTGGATTTCTAATCTTGTCTCAATCTGTCAACCTCATCTCAGCGACAATTAATGTCTAAAAGTTGCAGAAGTGCCAACATTTTATATGTAAGGGATAAGATTATTGATTTATTGATCAGAAGCCCTAGAAGTGACTTTCTGTCATCGAAAGCGTGGCGATAGCGATTGACAAAATGTCAAAAATGAATGCAATGTCAAACGCTATCGAAAGAGCACGTCCTTAATCCTTTACATTTTGCTGCCTGATCCTCCTATAACTCAGAATCTAAAATGCCGTTATATGACATCAGGAGGTGACCATAAGCTCTTAGAGTTAGGTTATTTTGAATGTGTGTAAGGGACAGGTGAATATGACTTGTATACACCTCTCCCTTACGCAAACTCAAAATAAGGTTGTAGCGGCATCGACACCGCCACTTAGGACCTGATGACATGACGTCACACAAATCCTGCATCGCGCAAGCAAAGTTTTTGGCGCGATTTGAACACATATAACAGTCCGACAATAACCGTTGGGCAGTTGCCCGGACCAGATACAACACCCGTCTGGTCGGAGGATCCTCCCTTTTCTATGGAGGTTTGCGGGACTTTACACCCTGTTCCGTATATGCCTCCAAACTGGTGACCCTCGAATATGAACATCAGCGCAGCCTTCGTGCAGAGCTACTTCATCGTGACGTCATCATCACTTCCTCAAGCTTTCGAGCAGCGAGTCACACAGCCAGCCAGTACCCACGGCATCTACGGGGTATCATGACCACCAGCATGCAGCGGACGCGCATTCCTGGTCATCACCCTCAGCTTCTTTCATCACCGCTCCGACCGACTGGAGCCAGCAGCACTGTCACGACTCACTGGGACATCATCACCACTCCGAACTACTGGAGCCAGCAACACTATCCCGACTCACTGGGATATCATCACCCCGACTCACTGGGGCACAACCGCATACAGTTCCGACTCACCGTGAACTCTGCGTCTTCCGGTTCTGACTCACGGGAATCAACCTTCCACTGGCCAGGCACTGTCCTACACTGTCCCACTTGCCTCCAAAAGGTAAATAATAATATAAAAGTCTAAGAGCTTATGGCCATCCCTCTGGTCAATTTTTAACTGTTGATGCTATATTAATGAAAAAAAATATCTGTCGATCTGTATTTGCGAATTTCAAAAACTATTACAAAAATTCGCGTACACAGTTCGATAGATATGTTTTTTTTCATTAATATAGCATCAAAAGTTAAAAATCGACCAGATGTCGGATAACGGCATTTTAGTTATAACACGGCAGTTTGGAATCTTGACCACCGCCATCGCTGACATCGAATGACACTTGTCTTGCCTTACAATAAGAATGCGGCCGTTCCTAAATTTTGATGCACTAGGTATTCGATTTTCTACTTTCGGCATTCAGCTGAGTATTGAATATTCAACAGTGCACTTTCATTTAGGCATTTATTTACTTCGATAGTGATTGTAAAGTGGGTATTACTCACTTACGACACTTTACGAGATAACGCTAATCCTAGGAATCAAAGTCGCTAATGAAAGACGAAAAAAATAAAACAAAAACAAAAAAGCCAAAAAACAAGCCTCTTTTTACCCGACTGCCGAAGGAGGGTAATGTGTTTATCAGTCTATGTATGTATGTATGTATGTATGTATGTATGTATGTATGTTTGTTCCTATGTGGCGTTCCAGAGACCTAACGCGTTGGCAGATTTTGATGATTCATACGTCAATCGATTCGTCTTAACCTTGCGAGTGTCATAGGCTACATTAAAATTGGAAAATAGAAAAATGGCGGCTTTTGGGCGCCATATTGTGGTGGGCCAATTTTATTTTTTCTTCCAAACCCATCGTGTGGGGTATCAAAATAAAGGGTTTCAAGAGGTGATTTCAAAAATATATAACACTTATACGTTAAAATGTACCTAATTCTAAAAAAAGTTAACTAAAAAGTTATAAATAAAAATAGTTAATTAAAAAATTCAAAATACCCGACTGCTTAAAAAGTGAACTAAAAAGATGTAAACAAGAAGAAAATCATGCTGTGCAGTCGGAGGATACATCTGGTTTTGGTCAGCCAGCTCGCGAACATGTATCCTCCGACTGCACAGCATGATTTTCTTCTTGTTTACATCTTTTTAGTTCACTTTTTAAGCAGTCGGGTATTTTGAATTTTTTAATTAACTATTTTTTTGGCGTAGATTATATATATAATATATAATGCGTTTCATTCACTGGTGGACAAGTTACATATTGACACAATATTTTTTTACCCATGCGTCGTTTAAGCGTTTTTTGTTACATACATATTTACAGCAGCGAAAAATATTCATCCGATAAATATAACGCCATATCGCCGAAAAACTTAAATTAACCTATAAAATATTATGATATTGCAATTCGCATAGTGGTCAAATATAGCAAGCCGTTGGAAAAAGTTTTGCGTAAAAAGTTTACTTACACGTTTCAACCTTTCATCCAATTTACATCTACGAAAATATACCTACAGGAAAAATACAAAAATATTTCACCTTTACCAAAGTTGTGGTACATGGGAATGAACCACTCACATCCCTCACAAGATTATTTTTACGTCTGCGGATTTTTATCCGAAATTGAACTTTGAGTCGTCGGAATAAAGGCTACAATTATCGAAATAGACGGAAAATAAGAATAATAGTTATAAATACCCTAAATTCTTTGACAAGGTTTTCGTTTCAGAGATAGGAGGCTGGGAGATACAATGTTTTGATAGTTATCCGACTTTTATTGATAAAAATAAGTTACATTTTCGCAAATAATGAGGATTCTTTTCCCTTAAAGTAATGAATATTTGCCCCCACGTAATCTGATGGATGTTATTGATTAGGTATCAGTATATGAATGACTGAAATTCAATATTTTTTGTTGATTGTCAGTTTTTGGTAATTAGGTATTAGAAAAATACTTATAAAAACGCAAAATATATTTAACTTCTTTAGTTAGGTAAAATAAAATACATGGATCTTATTTCTCGCAATGCTTTTTGTAGACATTTTGTGACAAATGCTACTATAGGAAAAATAAATTGGGTTTATTTTAAAAAGGTTACCAATAAAGCTTTATGAAAACACAATTACTAACTAACTTCATTACTGTCTTTTACTGAATGTTTGTTGTTGTTGTGTTGTGTCTGTATCGAATAAATGTATTTCTATTCTATTATATTCAGATGCATTAAAGAGGTTAATTAACCTAAAAATAATTAATATAGATCTTCTAGGTTAAACAACGCTAACCGACGTGGCTCTGAGAATGTGTGACCAACCATTACATATCGAGATCTCTTCGTGTCTGGTCTGCTCCCAGTTTTCATTTGTAAATCTTTGACAGTTGTAATGGATAAATCAAAAGTCGTTGCAAAGACAACTAGTCTTACCAAAGGTGTGGTTTCACTCAGTGACTGGAAAGTGGAGATCAGATAGGCACACGCTCCATCTAAAATGCTGGTACTCAGCTGCATCCGAAAAGACTGGAAGCAAACTAACCAACCAACTAAGCTGGGAAAAGGCAGATGATGATACATTAAAAACCATCAATCTGATCAGTGCCTAAAATCAGGGTTTGCAGTTACCAACTACGAAAATCCAGAGACAAAAGACATTTCGTATATTCTTAAGAAACACTGCTCTTGTTTCTAATAGGCCAATGGGTGTTAAAAAGCCATTGGCGTTACATTGAAACATAAAACCCGGCTGTTGCGTAGACGTTTCACATAGTTCACAGATCAGTTTGCGGCAAGATAGTGTTCTTTCATAATTATTTTTTGAAATAAAATTAGACTTTCACACCGTATTATATTTATGTTTTTTTTTCTTCTATTGGCAATTCTATTACCAATATACTATGATTCTACCAGCTTTCAGAAGTGAAATGGAGAACTAACATGAAAATGTACTAAAGTTGGAGTTGTTGTTTTGCATGTATTGTGTTATTCATTATTTCAACAAGCTCAGTTTTGAGAAATATTGTTACGTTTATACGATAAACTAAATCTATACGAGATTACTTATAAATAGCATTCAGGCAATCCACTCGGGAAGATCATAACCCTCCCCACTAAGATATTTCCTCTTTTGTCCTAATTGATACCCGTATATTGGGTATAGAGATTTGCTGATGAGGACAGCAAACTAGCTCTTCACACGGTCATATGTATGGTCTATGGGAAACCGTATATGTAAACGTAATTGAAAGTAGCCTGTGGTACTTCGCTATAGTGTATCTTTCTAACAATGACAGAATTTTTGTGATCGGATATTTAACTCTTTATCCTTTTTAAATCGGAAAAAATGCACAAGTGCCAACTAAAATGGAAACATAAAAATAAAAAGCCATTTACTTAAACCATTATTCTATTAAACAGATTTATTTACAAGTCTTAACTCAAAGCAAGCAATGATTGATTATACTTTTTTTCTAAAAGTAAACTTTTATTTTGTCCGATCAGCGAAGCATTTGACGCACTGAGCAAGTAATATTCACTGCCCACTGGACCGTTTTATTGCATCTTCTGACAAAATAAACTGGTTCCTACCTGAAAAATTGTTACTCTCACACAGTGCTGTTTTAGTTTTGAGAATATTTTCACCACCCAATTTCAAAAATCGAATGTCAATTTTAGTTCTACAACAAAACCAGAATTGAAGTAATTTTTCAATTTGTTGTGTTTTTATTTGGGAGTCGGTTGTATTTTTTTTGTAAATAAGATTTTTATTTTCATTTTTAGTGGTACATATTGAACAAGTTCTATAGTAAGGTACCTATAATGGCCACAGTGATACTAGAATAGATAACATGAAAAACATGAACATAACCGGTGGAGTGGTAGTGTACCAGGGTGAGCTGTGCACCTCTGCGTACCCGTATAGAGCATACTGGCGTGATGGTATGTTATGAAATGATGTAAACAATGAACAGACATGCACCTCCCGTCATTTATTTATTAAAGAGTTCTGTTGTATATCTCTGAAGTTCTTCATCAGATCTATACCAAATTTCAATGGGACCATTTCGGCTTAAATCTTTTGATCAAAAAGATTTTGCCCATCATGAGTAATGCTCGAACATACATAAAAAATGTATCAACGTCCGAATTGGGAACCTCCTCCTTTTTGGGAAATCGGTTAAATACTTCCGTGATTGACGATAGTAGCAGCCCGGAGTCTGAACTCTGTCCGCAGGAAAAAATCTAGGTTTTACATTTAAAACACTTGACCAGTTATCTTTCTAATCTTTTTCTTCTAAAAATTAAGTGGCGTTGCTATCATGATGTGCCATATGGTCACTTATAAATATATATGGTCCAAATTCTTTACTGTAGAATTTTAAACAAAATTGAACGAACAATAAAAATGAAACCAAGTATTATTTTACTTATCTACCCAATTACAATTATCTCGAATTTATTTGCAAAATCTCCTATTCAGTAAGTTTAATTCAGTTACCTAGCAATAAACCGTAATCAGCTGAAAATATTTAGTTTCAAACAGAGCTATATTGCTCAAACAACAATAACTCAATCAAATAATACTCGTAACCGACCCAATAATATCATAATAAAAATATGCTGAATAAAATGCAATAATACCGAGTGTTACAAAAGAAATCAATATTGGACAACTGGTCACACTGAATTATATTATTATTGTGTTACAATTCCATGTTACAGCTATTAGATTGTCTACGCGTAATAATCGAAGCTCTAGGTCTTTTTTCAGGCTGACCTGAAAAGCGTACGGTTGAGGAAAAACATTTGTTGCACAGACACTGCGGCAGAGATTGGTGTGGGGACAGTACTTTCTTGAACCCTCTTTCACAAGGAGAGTGTGGTTCTATTCTGAAAGTTATTTATTTTTGACATTCGGCAAGAGTCAAAGGCAGTTTAGAGTTTATTCCCAATTATTTATATTTAAAATCTTTGTGTTTTTTTTTTGTTTTCCGGGATATACAGAATGTCTATGACACTCAACGATAATAATGCGGCTTTCTAAAAGTGGAAGAATTCTCGCTATCGAAACCGTACTCGTCGTCATCGTAATAAAGTCGCAGCAAAGCCGTAGCTTACTTACTAGTCGTAAGTAATATCATCTAAGTATTAATTATACTTAGCAGTGGTGGCCCAGTGGTAACGGCCGACTTACGGGTCGTAGGTCGTGAGTTTGAACCCAGGCAGGCGCTTTACTTTGTGTAAATTATTTCATCACCGCTGCTCTATAAACGGTGAAAGAAAACAGGCAACCTGCCTAGAATCAAAAAATCATAGACATGTGACATCCACCAACCCGCAATGGGCCCGCGTGGTGGTTGCGGCCCATTCCCTCTCACATAGTAGAAGCCTGTGTCCCAGCAGTGGGAACATTAATAGGTAATGATGATGATTAACTATACGTTTTTGTTAGGCGTAACTATAATTCGCTTTCATTATTAAGGGGGCTAGAGATTACCTGTACAAACAATAATTATTTAATATTCATAATTATTCGCTACCCAATTCATCAGTAGTACTCTATCACTGTATGCGGTCTACCCGCCCGTATCAATGACACAGTATCCTCACAAATGTACATGTCGATCTCACCACTGATATCTGATAACAGCAGATACTCGTAATGTTCGGATATCTGGATACATACTCTCTTACAAACATTGGTCATTAACCAATGTTTTGATAATGATCTTTAATGTAGGAAGGACACCGGTATTTACATACAAACTTCAACTTTTAGTTTTATCCACTCTATAGAATATTCTCTATCTGCCGGAGTCTGTATGAAATCCGATTTTTCCATACAAATTGCAATACCCCCGAAATCGTCTTTTTTGCGGTTGTTTCACAAGACTAATAATGATAACCTTTATTGTTTATTGAGGTTGGTATTTAAGTTAGGTTTCATGTTTATTAACCCAAAATATAAGATTCTTCAAAAAAAAAATAACATCCCCTAAATCATCCTTTGGGAATAGTTTTGAAAAACTAATAATGAAAACCAATATTGATTATTTAGATTGGTATTTATGTCGAGAATCATGTTTATTAACTGAAGTAGATTCTTCAATAAAACTTTAAAACCCCTAAATCGTCTTGTGGGGGTAGTTTCAAAAGTAATAATAACAACCTTTATTATTCATTTAAGGTAGTATTTGTGGCAAGTTTCAAGTTTATTGAACCAAGAAATCAGATTCCATACAAACTTCAACAACCCCTAAATCATCATTTGGGGATAGTTTCGAAAAACTAATAATGTCAATCTTTATCATTTACTTATATTACTATTTATGCTAAGTTTCAAGAATTTAGGAATAAAAGGAATTAGATTTTTTATACAAACTTTCAAACCCCTTTTTATCCTCTTAGGGGTGGAATTTCCAAAAATCCTTTCTTAGTGCTCACTTACGTCACTTAAGGAAACTTTCTGCCAAATTTCATGCTTCTAGGCTTAGCAGTTTTGGCTGTGTTGATCGATCATTCAGTGAGTCAGTCAGTCAGTCACCTTCTTTTCTTGTATATATGTAGACAATATATATATATTGATTACTTCGCTCAGCGACTAGAATCTCTTCCAAGTTCTTGCTATTCTTCTTTCAATTTATTTCTGCATGCTGTCTGTCGGTGATACTAATTGTCCTAAATAAATGTATTCGCTTACATATTCTAACTGCTGATTATTCATTGTAATAACAGTTTTTTGTGAGGAATTGCTCATTACTTTTGTCTTTGCTATATTCATTATGAGCCCTATGTGCGGGAATTTAAGGGATTTGCTGAATGAAAACTGCAGAAATACTCAGTGCAAGAAAAAAATACTATATTCGGTATTGGCTACACGGGTTAAATAGTATGCGTGAAGTGAAGTATGTGTAAAAAGAATACATTTGCGCATTGCAATTAGTGGTATGTAATTGCTCATTAGTGAGTGCCATGCTGTGATGATCAGGCACTCCAACACCCTGCATTTGCACTTTCGTCTGCTGTAGCATTTTTCCAAGGTCATCGGGCATTCGGAGAAAAGTATTAAATCATCAGCGAATCTCAAATGACTAAATTTGTCTCCTCTTGTCTCAATTTGACTCTTTGTTCACGTTAAGTCCGAAATTATCCCAACCCAGTATCCTAAAGATCAACTCCAACACAACTGAGAATATCTTCGGCGAAATAGGGTCACCTTGACGGACGCCTCTTTCTATCGGGAACTCTTCACCTGACCTTTCCAGTTTTATTTGTGCTGTGCTTTTCATGGACTCTTTGTTGTTCTAATGATTCCCATATGTAGTGGTGTTCCAGGGAATTAAACGCTTTGTTACGACACCCACACCCATTTTGTTGTATTCTCTATATTTCTGAAGTATCTGGCGAAGGACGTGTATTTGGTCAATGGTCGAGAAGTTCCTCCTAAATCCAGCTTGCTATTACAAAGATACAATTAACACAAATAAATAAAATAAACTTGATAACACAATGGAAGTGGTCATGGGCCCCAAACTAGGCACAGCCTGTATCTTGGTGGCCCACGATAGAAAACAGCATAGTGTTCTGTGTTACACAGCATAGTATTATTAATTGTACAGTATAAACATTGCAAATCTAAATAGATTATGTAAATTCCATGAAAAAACGAAAAATTTAAATAACTTAATACAATTATAATAGGATAATTAATACGACACAAAATAAAAATAAAAATCACATAGGTATACAATTAGAGTGTGTGGTTGAGTAATAGTAATAAATCATTGCCTGCGTGTGAGTTTCCAACAACTATGTATGTGCGAGGAACGCAAATTGCAAAATACCAATTTTTATTACCACAAAACCACTCATTATTTTATTCACTGCAATATTTCACAATGTATTCTTTGCAAAAGTATTACTTTTCCTTTTCACTTGATTTTGAATTGTGACAACCATACGAAATAGTTAATTTCACACCTTTTTCATCTACGATTATATCGTGACGATTGCTTTTTTTAGCTTTAATTCTAAAATCCACTTGTCTGTTGACCGTACAAATCGAATTAAATATTTGGAAACCTTAAATTTCACACAGATCTTGAAATACAATTGATACACACAAGGAAACAACATTACTCTGATTTTCGGCTAAATAATAACATGCACACAGGTCAGTCTTCAAGGTTAAGCAAAGCTTGCCGATAATATATTGGTTCTTATTCTTCGTATCGCTGGCACGTCAGTCGTTCAAATTTGTTCGGTCTAAAACGGCGACGTCGGTGGCAGCGCATAGATCACTTTGGTCCCAAATTTTGTGGCACAGGGGACAGGACAAGAAGTGGGGCATGGTATGCAACTCAGCACCACATGCATACCCTACCGCTATTCCTTTAAGAAAGCCCCATTTTACAAGATTAGCGTTACATCTCTCTACTTAAGTTCTGAGGCGGTTCAGGGTCTTCCAGATAGACCACGGAAGGTTAGACCCTGCTGGGAGATGTTCGCTTGGTGGTAAATACTGAGTGGGTGGGGAAAAGTGTCCTGCCACAGTTTGCAGCGGGCATCTTTAGGGTCTCCTGACAGGGGGACAACCGATTTCAGGAAGCTCTGTTTTCTTTTCCCACGGGAACATTATACCGGGAAGAAAAGTAGCCTATGTGCTATTCCAGACTATAATCTATCCCTGTGCCAAATTTCATCCAGATCCGTTCAGCCGTTTTAGCGTGATTGAGCAACAAACATACATACATCCATCCTTCCTTACAAACTTTCGCATTTATAATATTATATATATATATATATATATAATAAATAGGAATTAGTAGACAGTAGGAAGTAGGAAGTTGGATAGTAGGAAGTAGGATTAGTAAGATACTCTTCCACTGGGCAAATACCTCCCCGCAATGGTAAATCATATAGTTAAAAATTGTTTATAAATAAGACCGATATTGTCTATTGTAAGCCCCAAAATAACAGTAATTTGCTTCACTCTATATTCTGCAACTCCAATTTATCTTTAAATTAGTAAAGGATGTCGCCAACACATTGCAAACGGTTAACGTTTAAAACGAAACGTTTACGTTGCGAAACGATAACGTTGCGATATTTGCTGATTGATTTTTATGCTATCGATAATGAATGGCGTAGAACGAATTAGTTATTTATCTTGCCAATGTTTTCTGTTAGGAAAGATGACAGTTTCTAAATCGGTTTGTTAATTTTAAAAGTGCATGCAGGTGCACTGAGTTCTACTGGCATTAAAAGCAATTTTGATGAAGTAAGAGTTTGTCAAGATTGTTTTAAAAGGATGCAATTTATTGATTTACTGTAGTTAGATACCCCAGCTTCGCAAGAATGGCATGTCAAATATTGGGATTTCTGTGCTTAAAGTTGTTTATTTGTATTCGAAGACATGTGACATCCACCAACCCGCACTGGGCCCGCGTGGTTTCTCACAGAGAGGAGGCCTGTGTCCCAGCAGTCGGAACGTTAAAAAAAACGTGTCTATGAAAGGTCTGATGTTGATGATGAAGCTCTGGTCAGGTACGCCAATGGGATATTAAATCTGCTAACTCTCATCCCCAATTTAAACGTTTTACGGGAAGATTTCTTGAAAATCCTTCCTTGTGGCATTATTTTAGCGACAGTGGCTCAAGCAAAACACAAGTTTAGAACTTCAAGTGGTCATATACATTGGGACACGAATTGCGACTTTATTTTATGCTTTCGAATAGTGATTTTTACGTGATTTTCCAGGTTATTCCTATTATGAAAATTGTTAATTATGTTATGTCCTACGATGAAATCGTAAAAAAAAACAGAAATTACAATTACGCCTGAAAGAAAACGGCATTTGCACTATGGTCATTGAGTGACGAGGGACGTGAGTCGTAGGAATTGCTTGAATCACTGTTGAGTGTTGACAAAAACCCAAGCTTATTACAAACATTAATTAGCTTTGTTGGAGGAGCTTGCACAAATGCAAGTTATGACAAAAACACCAAAAACCTTTTAATTGTCTAACGTCCCCATGTAATGAAATTATCAATGCTCAACCCATCTTTCTCTGAGACATATTTTTCCTACGGGTTCGCTTCCTTGGCCTTGGCTTCGTCCACAGGAACCGTGATTCATTTTGCAATAAAATTTCTATGGTTTTTTTAGGGTTCCGTACCTAAATGGTAAAAATGTCTGTCCGTCTGTCACTAGGCTGTATCTCATGAACCGTTATAGCTAGATAGCTGAAATTTTCACAGATGATGTATTTCTATTGCTGCTATAACAACAAATACTAAAAACCGAATAAAATAAATATATAAGTGGGGCTCCAATACAACAAACGATAATGTTTGCCGTTTTTTGCGATAATGGTACGGTACCCTTCGTGCGCGAGTCTGACTCTCATTTGGCCAGTTTTTTTACTTTTCACTGTTTTCACTGTTTTTTGTAAACAGATCAGGAGCATGATCATAAATTCTTAGAGTAGGGTTATTTTGAGTGTGAGTAAGGGACAGATGTATATGACTTGTAATACATCTGTTCCTTACGCAGTATTTACAGAAATTATTCTTTATTAACATAAAACAATAAATTTTACAACTTTGTTAGATTTAGTTTTGAAGAGCAACAGACGTCCGATCAATAGTAAACCACTTCTGAGCTGATACTATTTACCTTGTTAAAATATGAGGTAGCTGCAGCCCGGAGCATTTCGTGTGAGTAATGTCTTTTATCGACCCTATAACGGAATAAAAAAAGAGAGAGGAGGCTTGTGGCCCGGTACGGAGCGGCTATCTAATGTAGATCGATTCATTAAATTTACAGTCTTTCAGTTTCGTAAAATATGAGGCACCGGAAATAAGAACAACAAAAAATATTTTATTGTTACACATTTATCTGTCTGGGTCTAACCCCTCAGCCTGCCAAACAAATCAGAACTATAACGTGCGATAAGGAACTCCGTTCCAAAAAGTATCATAATATATATCCCATATATCCCGGTCCCAGATTCCACCTATAGCTACAATATTATTTTAGAGTTGTATTTTGGGACCACAAATTAAATAAACAAAGTTTTGTTTTGGGAAAGTACGGTCAACCAAAAGGATATAAACTTTTTTTATAAAACGATAAAATATTTCTTTTATTTAAAAAATTGCAGTCTTCTGTTAGAATTAAACCTAAAAAAAATAGATTATGGTCTACTCGAGTGTCAAATTTTATATTGACAGTTTTATAATTTCACAAACATCTGAATGTTTGTGAATTTAAAAAAAATTGCACGTTTGACAATTGACATATTTATCCTCTTCATTATTCCAGTACACTCATTGTATCCTAATCAGCAAATTCTCCGAAATCAATTAAAGAAAAATACTTTTTACGTTTATTTTTTTTACGATCTTCTTAGAAGTTACAAATAATGTTTTTCGCCCGAATCCCTCTCGCTCTGCAAACATTTCTGCTTACTTAAGAGTTGTTTATTTTTACTTCTTTAAGGGCAGTTTTTTATACTTATTTTATAATGATAATTATTTACTGATTGATTTCACAGAAAGGTATTGATTGAGATGCACACATTTTCGTAATCTAGGTCATCGAAGATTTTCGTAGGCATTCTTTTGTTTGATCAAATTGAAAGTCATTTATTTGCATTAGGGTGAGGGCCAGCACTTTTTTTATCGTCAAAGTTCTACAAAAAGGCAGTCCACCAAAACGCTCACTTTGGTACAGAGTATAACTCTAAAATAACTGTGCACTTGGAGCTGCAGCTCTGGATGTTCGAGTCTCCCTATTGGCTACAGTGTAGTAGGTGTTCTATTAAGTTTTGGGTGCTAATTAAACAGGCTTCTTTTTAATATCATTATTCGCCCCCAAAAATGTATGTTGCCTTCTAAATTACTAAGTCAGCCACAATTAACGAGCATCTAAATAATACTATGTTAGCCACTAGTTATCTTCTATGTAAACCACTCTAAATACAACTCAGCATGATGGTTATTTTTTAGCATCAAAATTTTTAACATGCATTCTAACAGTAAATTTCTAAAATACTATTAAATGACATCAAAAAATATATTTATTTAGCTTCTAATTTTTTAACTCAGTACGTTTAAAATGTAACTTACGTGTAAAATTTTTAACATGCATTCTAACAGTAAATTTCTAAAATACTATTAAATGACATCAAAAAATATATTTATTTAGCTTCTAATTTTTTAACTCAGTACGTTTAAAATGTAACTCATCCCATATTAATTGATCGTAAAAAAATTGCAAAAACATTTCATCAAATAGTATATTGGCCACTAATATTACCAGAAGCTATTGAGGAGAGACAAAATAAAAGACTATATTTTTTGGTTTTAATATAGAATAGGTGCAAGTTGGATTAGTATTTATGCGACAGAGTCGACGGAGCCCCGCTGCGCGGGGCTCCTATTTCTGTATGCAGGGTTTAAAGTAACCTAACACGAAGAAGATGACGGGAGCTGAGTTCGCTCGCTTTGCTCGCTCACTTCAGCTCCCGTCATCTCCTTCGAACCTAACCTGTCCGTGTCGGGGTGCCCTAAGCTCCCGAGCTCGCTACGCTCGCTCTTAGACTTATTCATTGACCGTCATTTATTATTTTAAATATAATCAACTCGTCGAATCGAGATGTGATCAACTCAACTCGTCGTCACATGAATCGAATGGCGCTCTCTGATTGGTGCAAATGGCCGGTCGCTGTCGTCTCGCGTACTCGCGCCAAATCATGCAGTGGCTATTTTCACGATAAAAGAATATGATGTATTGTTTTACATGCTAAGTTATAATAAATTATGCTTTCTTTCTTTCTTCGATAGAAGCTTGAATTATATTTTTTTGAGGATATTGCGTTGAAGCTGTAAAACGTAAAATGGTGACAAGATATAAAATCCGTGGCCGAGTTAGTAAATTACGTGGCAATGTATAAATAAGAAGGACAAGTCACAATAATTGATGATCTTTACTTGACGCTTTCTGTAGAATATTTAGTTGGCGTTGCAAAAAAGACGAATTAGTTTATTAGAGGCTATGTCATTTTCCCGTTGCTTAGTTATAAAATTAGAAGTTTAATCACGTGTCCAATAAATAATTTTGTGGCTAGACTTATTATTTCCCTTAAGTTTTGAAGTCGAAAAAGCAGGATTTGCATGAAATATAAAGGTCAGTCCTAAAAATATACCCCTTATAATAATATTACCCTTTATTTTGTACTAGATGTAGGTGTATTTACGCTGCCATGCGATATATTTGTGTAAGGAAGGAGGTGACATTTGTTTTGAAAGCTCTCTCTTTTATGTATAGCTTAAGTGGGGATAAACAAATGGCGTCTAAACGAATATGGATGTTACGAAATAATGCCTTTTTTTTCGAGGTTTTAGAAGGTTGAGTAGATCTAGGTTTTTTATTTTGTTGTTAGGCGCAATTTAAAAACGCTATTTCAGCACTGTCTTACCTGATGGAAAGCGATGATGTATCTGACGATTGCTGTGATGTAACCGAGGTAGTATTTGTCAGGGAATTCCACTCGGGTTTGACATATAGTAGTCTATTGCTGGAGACAAACATCTCCAATCACACACCATTAAAGTTGCCCTTCGGCCACTCGTACCAGGCTACCTGACACCCTCAGAAAATCATTGTTACACATAGCTTGCGGTCGTCGCAATACTGTGAAGATCGTTCCTACTCTTACTCTGAGAGTACCTACCCTACCCTAGTAATACCAGCCACCTGCGATTGGTCAATTAAAGGACCTCATAAATTCTCTTCTTATAGAGAGAAGGCACAACCACAGCAACCAGCGGATTCCGCAACCTTCACCAGGTCATCAGTCCACCTAGTGGGAGGCCTTCCAACGCAACGTCTTCCGGTTTGCGGTCGCCACTTGGGGGAGGCCTATGTCCAACAGTGGACGTCTTTCGGCTGATATGATGATGATACCAACCCGAGCTAGGTTTGCTTAGTGAACGGCCCATTCCCTTTCACAGAGAGGAGGCATAGACTAGATATCCGATCCCACAGTTCGAAAATTACTGGTCGGTTATAAATAATTATTGCATTTTCAAATAAATTTACTTTTATATAATATATTCAAGAATTCTTTGTCAATTCCACACAATAACAACAATAAGCACCCACACCTATTGCGCAAGTCGTCACGGCCCGTGCGCGTGCGCAACCACAGCAGTTCCGTCTGGTTGATGACAAAACCAATTGGTTGCAGTACCGCAAATGAAAAGAAATGTAGGAAGAAATTATAATAGAATTGAAAATGGTGTTAAACCGCAATTAAATAAGTGGTGGGTTCGGAGTTCGATCCCGGATGCGGAAGTAATTATTGTTATAAGAATTATTCTTTGTGCTAAGTATTATATAAAATACTAGATTTCGCCCGCGCGCATGTCGAAAATTATCAGGCACGTACTACTGGGATAAAAAGTGTACCAATTATGTCTTAATCCTACCTTTGGTAATAAAGTTAGATTTGACACGTTCTTAATTCCAAATTCAGAAACTAGCCCTAAGTCTCTCAGAACTCAAGTAATTGGGTTGCGGCAATCAGTAGGCAGTCACTTTGTGTATTATATTGACATTTCGATTACACTTAAAGCATACATTTGTAAGGACATCTGGATTTAATGGTCTGAAAAATTGAAGTGAAGAAGTCGGAATATCATATAATAGTTACTGAGTAATGTTTTGTAGACCATTACAAGCCGACAATACCGAATATAATAAAGCAAACTGCCCACCTGATACCCTTAGATTCGGACCATGATTCAGACGCTACAAATGGCTATATATAGGCAGATCTTTGTTGATCTGGTTGTCATGACAACGTAACAAGGTCACGATTTACAAGAAGCACCGGTATCATGAAAATGGGTAGAAGATAGCTGTAAATAATCCTTCCATATAGTATACGAGCAGTTGCCCGCGGCTTCGCTCCCGTGGGCCACCCCACAGGACCCGTTTTCGGGATTAAAAAATAGCCTATGTTACTCAGGAATAACGTAGCTTTCTATTGGTGAAAGATTTTTTTAAATCGGTCCAGTAGTTTCGGAGCCTATTCGGTACAAACAAACAAACAAACAAACAAAAAAATCTTTCCTCTTTATAATATTAGTATAGATTATATCCTAAGTACCTACTGAAGTAAATCTATCTTGACTATTTCGATTTAAAGATGGTCGATTGAGTTTTCGAATACTTAATCTTGTTATCGTAATCATCTTGGACAGGCAGTTCATCTATTTATATTAGGGATGTTACATAGGAGCGATTCCAAAAAATCGGAACTTCCGATTGTTTTTAAACCTCCGATTTCGATTTCGGTTCAGAAACTTTTAAATCGGCCGTTATTCCGAGGTCGACGCGCAGCTGCACGCGGCCGCAGTAAAAACATACAAACTTTAGAATCATAGATTTTAGAAAACTCTTTTGTTTTTTTCAACGCCTAGTTAGGTGTATTGTATTTGAGCTGAAATTAAACAGGCAGATTAACAATGTATATATTATTTTATTAAACCTACTTTCTCTTAACACATCTTTCTTCAGCCTCCGCTCCGATTCCAATTTCGGTTCAGGTTCCGATTCCGATAAACCAAATTTAAGACCTCCGATTTCAACTTCGGTTCCGATATCATCACTTCCGCAACATCCCTAATTTATATCTTTAACTAGCTGTCTACACCGCGCGCCCGGTTCCATTAAGAAAATGAAAAATATTTTTATGTTTTTTCTTTCGCACAGACTTTGTCGTGACCATTATAAACACAACAAAAAAAGAATTGTCCAAATAGATGCAGACCACAGACATAAATCTAACTAGATAACGCACGTCCTTCCATCTGTATGAAAACCAAGCGTGCCACTTTTTCAAACACAATTTAAAAACGAAAATTACTTACCAATGAAAGAAAACATTTCCAATGCTTCGGTCAACTTTTTCTATGCATTATTTACAGCTCAATATGGCATAAAAAGGCATTTTTCTAGATTTCAATGGATTTCCGGTGCCGACAATGCTAAATGAAAAGCTCAGATTACGATAATTGGTCGTAACTTTACTCCGTTTTTGGCACGCGAAGTGCATACAATCGCGACATCTAGTTAGATTTATGTCTGTGCGCTAGACCGTACGTATAAAGAAAAAAAGTTAATTCAAAAAAACCCGACTGCTTAAGAAGCGAACTAAAAAGACGTAAACAAGAAGAAAATCATGCTGTGCAGTCGTAGGATACATATTGGCGGGCTGGCTGACCAAAACAAGTTGTATCCTCCGACTGCATAGCATAATTTTTTTCTTGTTTACGTCTTTTTAGTTCGCTTTTTATGCATTCGAGATTTTTAATTTACCTTTTTTATTTATAATTTTTGAAATCACCTCTTAAAACCCTTTATTTTGATACCACACACGACTGGACACGATAGCTATGGAAGAAAAACAATATTGGGCGCCCAAAAGCCACCATATTTCTATTTTTGTGACACTCGCAAAGTTCGATCGACAAAATCGATTGACGAATAAAAATAAAAAAATCAAATCGAATCATCAAAATCGGCCAACGCGTTTGGTCTCTAGAACGCCACATAGGAACAAATATACTTACATACATAGACTGATAAATACATCATCAACTCTTAAAGTAGAACAACGAGTTGTTATTCTACATTTTCTAAGAATATCTAGACCATTTTACGTGGAATATTTTCTTATCCTCCGAATTACCACTTAAAATATTCGATCTTATAAAACACACAAAGGGCATTTAGGCATAAAGGTTTCCTTTTATAAAGCTGTTATCCGATAACGTGTTTTGACTGGCAACGTTACCAAATTTGAAAGGCACCAACCTAAGAAGAGCCTAAGGCCGCTTGTACACGCTAAGAAAATTCACCGGGCCTACACAAGAATTTGGGGTTGACGTTAGTATCCATGATCCTGATTTTGGGGTTGATAAGAGTTGTTTTTTGTAGGGTTTGGTCAACCAACCATAACCCTAGCAATTTTTTGTATTTAATTAATTATTATTGTTGAATAATTATCCATTGTTTTTTTTTGTAATAATAAATTATCATTTTGGAAAATAAATCAAAATTAAAAAAAAAATTAGTAAGATGATGAAATGGCACGTTTGCCGAATTTTGTGGGTCAGTGATATGACATGTCATTCATTACGTTCCTCTTGTAGTTACATTTACTTTACTTATTACACTTCATGGTCAATATCGGTCGAATCTGTTGCAAAACCGAATCGGGGCATCCCGACCTCACGTAGTCCTACCCCTAGAGCGTATATAAAAACTGGTGGCGCTGATGGAGAGCAACCCCCACCCGCTGTGACAAAGCATACATATCACGTTATTATACATTATATATTGTTACGTCAGGGTGAAAGGGTTGCACTTACCGCAGCGCCAGAGACAATGCAGAAGTAACTTTTAAGAGTTTTAAATACTGTTTATTGCGTTGTTATTGTGTACATAATCTTAAATATTATAAAACTTAAATATTATGAAAACGATTTATTTACTAGGTTTAGGGGGCTGCCCCTCTCTTAAAACCCTCAAAATCGGTATCCTGGGTACCAAGTATATCCCAGAATCTTGTCTAGCGCAGACAAGATTTTAATTTTTTATTAGCACAATGGCAGTGTACACAGTTCTTCTAAAGAAACGACGCGAATTCTTGCGTAGACCCGATAACTTTTGTTAGCGTGTACAAGCAACCTAAGAAGTGTCGACCAATCTCTTCGAAATTCCATTTATCTCTTTATATCACTTAATTGAATAGTCTACTGAAAATTAAACATGGTTTTGGGAAATTAATATTCGTTTATAAATAGAATCATTTTAGACGTTTCTAAAATTGGGGGTAGATGTTTATTTCATTTCTATGGAATAAGGTAGGTATAGCTATTTGGAAATCCAGCTACCAAGCCACATAGGAGGAAATGCGGTCGCAGACACCCGACTGAATTTCCTAAGTGAAAAGTCATAATTCGAGTTTTGTCTTTCCCCCTCCCATTAGACAATATTTTCTTTATTTCGATACTGACCCGAGTTCAATGGTTCTCTGAAATAAATATAATACCATACTTTCTCATTCGTGGAATACAGATTCCGGGATTATAACCTACCCACACAATATTAATTGAATGACCGAAATTTTATCTTGTCACGTACCTATCCTAATTTCTATGTTTTATTAATGGCTTGGAATAAAGATACATTGTGACTTCTGGCAAGCATTCAGGGGATGAAAATTTATTAATTTGTACAACGAGATCAACGAAAATAAAATAAATATGAAGCGTTTTTTTCTTTTCTGTGATTTAAAAAGCTGTTTCACATAAATGTTTTATACGCATTCTTAATTCGACAAAATGCAGAGAAGTTCATAATGGTGAATAATTAAAAGCCGCCCTTTATAATAAAACGTAAAATAATTAAGTACAAAACCTGCATTGTTTAAACTAAACTTACTTACTAGAACTCGTAACATGACCACTTCTATCTCTGCTAAGAATAGATTTTGATCTCCTGAAATATTTCTGCTTTCTGTATTTATATCACTCGCGCTGTTAACCTAACAAATACCAACCACATTGTCAACTTAACCAAGATCTAAACTAATAATCAGGAAAACCATGGTTTACGACAATTGGGAAATGATGCGATGCATGCATACAAAACGTAATGATTGCTTCATCGCAAGCAAGCATCACAACTCGAGTCGGGTCGATCAGTGAGATTCCATATGAAAATTCTCAGTAACGGTCTGGAGACTGGATTTACACAGTAACATTACAGTTAAAGTTAGGCAGGCCAGTTATGTTTCAGCCCCATGTAATAAGAGACCTATTGCCATCAATTCAATTCAATTCATTTATTCAATAACGATTATTACATCATGTCTGAATTTCTATAACTAAATATAAATAAGAAACATCATGCATGCAATCCATACTTAAATCATAACAATTATCGAAATTAAATTAAAATCTGAATAATAATAAGAATAATACAAAAAAAAAAGAATTCCAACAATCCAACTACAAGGCTGCTTGTTATTTTCTGATGGAAAAAATTAATCATACTTCGCCCGACCTAACAATCGAACACAGAATACCAACATTTGCGACCAAAGCAGTCACAATTTTAAGTTTCCTGTGGCTCTAGACATAGCGATACTTATGCATTCGCTCGCTAAAGTTCAAAATGCTTATAATAGACCACGTGTAAAAATTTGTTAGCGCATGTTAATTCTATACAATATGAACTTTTTGACAATCATTATGGCTGATTAGCGATAGAAAGCATAAAAAAAGTTATTTCGGAGGAAACACTTTGACTAGTAGGACCACTGCCGCTCTGTGAAAATCTCACCGTGCAGAATTATTTGCATTCAATCAATTCGTTGCATCAAGTGGCATGACAAAGTTCTTCACCTATGTTTATACGGTGAGATATTCAAGAACTGATAAGGGTCTACGTCCCACAACGGATTTCCGCCACAACAAAAATCATAAGGAAAAATCACGTTTCAATACAAATCTTGTGAGAGCATCCCATTTTCCGGACATTAGTGGGGAATATCACAGACAGTTCCACTATAATATTGTATTGGATATCGTTCAGCGTACTGTTAAGAATTGTGGAAACGCTCCGATGGTTGATGGGTTGTCAGTAATTTTATTGTATAGTTGGATTGGTATTTACCGGTTTAAATTGCAGTGTTTTTATTAGGGTTCGTTTTTATTTATGTAGTTCGTGGCTATTAATAATAAGTGCACGGGTCGATCTTCAAGGTTAACCAACGTTTGCCGAGGTCATTCCGTGGATGGGTGCTCATCTTAAAATACCGAGATTCCTTCGTGCCTCGAAAAGCTGCTGTCATAATTATGAACATCTTTGACAGTCGTTACGGATAGTCAGAAGCCTGGCAATCTGACGCTAGTTTTTCCAAGAGATATCTTGTTACCCAGTTACTGGACTGTGGAAGTCAGATAGGCAATCCGCCCATGTAGTCCCACTCAGCTGCATCTGGTGAGACTGCAAGCCGACCCAACATGGTTGGGGAAAGGCTAGGCAGATTGATTGTCATCCCTATAAAGTTATACTGTATGTATAACTTTAAAGGAAGGAAATGAAGGCGTGTGCCCTCCTAGTGTAACGTTGCAAAGCAAGTGTAAGTTAATAGAGTGATAACTATACCTATCGAAAATTCCATCACGTGTTGGCGCTAAAATATATGCGTAGGTATTTAGTTTCTGTGACACACCCTCAACAATTTGTTTTTTATTTCTACACAAAATACATCGAAAGCTGAAGTTTTCAGAAAAAAGTCTTTTTAAAATAAAATTGGAGGTTAAAAAGCATTGCAGCTAACCAAACAATCCGTTGCGTATTTTCTGATGCTCTTCGAGTTCCTGATGTCTCAGGAGTCCGGCATTCTGGGGACCAGTCTTACCAAGGTGGAGCTATCGTGTTATCCAGTACATGGCTTGTTGAGGTTAAATAGGCAGATGTCCCATATAAAATACTTTTGGAACCACATCGGGAACCAGGTGGGGCTTAATGACACAGAAAGCCCCATCCGCTTATTTCACTTATTCATTATCAATTTATATTGTGTATGAATCTCAACAAAAAAAAAAAAAAAAACGATCTACTGGAAGTCAACGCTAAAAATATTAGTTTAAAAAAAAACTAAAAAACACGCATTTGTAGATAACCGAACTTAAAAGTAGAAAATAATTTTCAATATGTTTAATAAACGAATAGAATAAAATAAATACACATCATAGCAAATATTATTAAATAACTTGTTTAAGTGTTGTACAATGCCATTTTACAATTCAGTTCATCGTAAAAAATCGTTGGGTGCCTGATCTCAAAGGTAATATTTTTTTCAATACAGTTGTTAAACATGGCGTACTTTCAGAGGCTATAATTATGATTCGAAAATTAAATCTTACGCATAGGCATCTTTCTGTTACGCGGTCGTGACTTTTGTTTACGAGCTCGATCATTAGTTTTGCAGTTTAGTTTTAAATTTATAAGTCAATTTAAAAAGTTTAGTAGCATAGAGTTTTCATACATACAATAAAATGGGTCGATTTTCGAATAGGCTGTATAGACTGTTTTCGTTGTAAAAAATGTCCAGTTGCAAAAACGCGCCTTTAGTTATAAGTCAATTTAAAAAAGTTTAGTAGCAAGGAGTTTTCATACATAGAATAAAATGGAATAGATTTTATACGAGGAAAAATGAATGATTCCGTACGTTTTAGCATTTAATTCTCAAAAGTCTTTTAAATGGTTGTTTAATATATTTAATTACCAGTTTCAATTTAAATATTTTCACATCAACATTTGTCAAAAATCGAATAGGCTGTGTAGGCTGTTTTCGTTGTAAAAAAAATATGTCCAGTTGCAAAAACGTGCGAAAATTTTATTTTTTTGTGAATTAAAAAATCTAATTCTTTGATTTGTTTTTACTATTTCCCACAACTGTATTGAAAAATATCGTGTGATACACGGGCGTGTAGGTTATTGCAAACTCGTGTCATTAAAAACCCTCACCTTCGGCTCGGGCTTGTTAATGACAGCTCGTTTGCAATAACCTACTTTCCACCCTTGTATCACAATGTACTATTTCAATACAGTTGTTAAACATGGCGTACTTTCAGAGGCTACAATTATGATTCGAAAATTAAATCTTATGCATAGGCATCTTTCTGTTACGCAGTCGTGACTTTTGTTTACGAGCTCGATCATTAGTTTTGCAGTTTAGTTTTAAATGTATAAGTCAATTTAAAAAGTTTAGTAGCAAAGAGTTTTCATACATAGAATAAAATGGGATAGATTTTATACGAGGAAAAATGAATGATTCCGTACGTTTTAGCATTGAACTCTCAAAAGTCTTTTAAATGGTTGTTTAATGTATTTAATTACCAGTTTTAATTTAATTATTTTCACATCAATCTTTGTATAAAATCGAATAGGCTGTATATACTGTTTTCGTTGTAAAAAAGTTAATTAAAAAATCAAGAAACCCGACTGCATGAAAAGCGAACTAAAAAGACGTAAACAAGGAGAAAATCATGCTGTGCTGTCGGAGGATACATCTTCGCGAGCTGGCTGACCAAAACCAGACGTATCCTCCGACTGCACAGCATGATTTTCTCCTTGTTTACGTCTTTTTAGTTCGCTTTTCATGCAGTCGGGTTTCTTGATTTTTTAATTAACTTTTTTTATTTATAACTTTTTAGTATTTTTTTTTTCGAATTAGGTACATTTAAACATATAAGTGTTATATATTTTTGAAATCACCTCTTAAATGCCTTTATTTTGATACCCCACACGATAGGTTTGGAAGAAAAAGAAAAATTGGGCTCCCACAATATGGCACCCAAAAATCGCCATTTTCCTATTTTCCAATTTTCATGTAGCCAGTGACACTCGCGGGGTTAAGACGAATCGATTGACGTAAGAACCATCAAAATCGGCCCACGCGTTTGGTATCTAGAACGCCATATAGGAACAAACATACATACATACATACATACATACATACATACATACATACATACATACATACATACTTACATACATACATACATACATACATACATACATACATAGACTGATAAACACATTACCCTCCTTCGGCAGTCGGGTAAAAATGTCCAGTTGCAAAAACGCGCCTTTAGTTATAAGTCAATTTAAAAAAAATTTGTAGCAAGGAGTTTTCATACATAGAATAAAATGGAATAGATTTTATACGAGGAAAAATGAATGATTCCGTACGTTTTAGCATTTAATTCTCAAAAGTCTTTTAAATGGTTGTTTAATATATTTAATTACCAGTTTCAATTTAATTATTTTCACATCAACATTTGTCAAAAATCGAATAGGCTGTGTAGGCTGTTTTCGTTGTAAAAAAATATGTCCAGTTGCAAAAACGTGCGAATATTTTATTTTTTTGTGAATTAACAAATCTAATTCTTTGATTTGTTTTTACTATTTCCCACAACTGTATTGAAAAATATCGTGTGATACACGGGCGTGTACTTTCCACCCTTGTATCACAATGTAATATTTCAATACAGTTGTTAAACATGGCGTACTTTCAGAGGCTATAATTATGATTCGAAAATTAAATCTTATGCATAGGCATCTTTCTGTTACGCGGTCGTGACTTTTGTTTACGAGCTCGATCATTAGTTTTGCAGTTTAGTTTTAAATGTATAAGTCAATTTAAAAAGTTTAGTTGCAAAGAGTTTTCATACATAGAATAAAATGGGATAGATTTTATACGAGGAAAAATGAATGATTCCGTACGTTTTCGTCAAAAATCGAATAGGCTAATAACGCTGTTTTCGTTGTAAAATGTACTATTATTTGACAGAAATTTGTAAAAGTAAAATTCTATTATGGATATATTCTAAAAAGCACCCCACGCTTTCTTCTTCTCACTTTCTTTTTACTTTCGCAGTTCGCATGTAAGCTTCCCTACAAGAAGTACTTCGGCTACTTCGGTACTGAAATTTCACGGACACGGATCGGATGTAGTGCGTTACCACCCTTGGGCGAGGCAAATGAAATGTGTGTGCTCGACCAAACAAAACAATAAAAATATTTATAACTATTCAATAATACTTTTTGCAGTCTACCAATGCTTAACTCATCCCAACCGATCTTGTGCTCAACCTACCGTTACAATGAACTGTAAACAATCCCATTGGAAATCGAAAGTGTACCAAGAAAGTGAAATGATGGGAAATCAATTGGATTCTAGAGTGGTTAGCGAATTTGTTTATAGCAGTATACAGGATGATTCCGAACCATAATGTTATTTGTCCAAATCTCGTGGTAGAAAGCATTACCAAAGTCACACCAGAAGACCCCTTCCCGCGTAATAATCCCGTGAAATTACGATTGCAACCTGTTTCATTATTTTTTTATACCAACGAGTTACACAATATTAACTTATACAGACAACATAACAATTTGGTACTCTGATATTGTTATGCACACTTAATTATAGGTAGCTTTTCGAGTTTACATGCTCTATATAAGTAAGTAACAAGTAAATAAGTTCGTAACATTATACAATCATAATTATCAATACCGAGAAAACGTATAAAATTTTTATGCTTGATTGCAAAAAACTCCAAAACGGCATTTTGAAACGTCATGTAGTCATTCTCCACTTTGGACATTTCAACAGTCACCATCGCTGCTAGAATGTCAGTTTGACTACAGCCTTAGGTCAGACACAGTTACCCCTACATTCCTAGTAATGACCTCCAACTCGACTCCATCTCAAATCATCAGCAGTTTTTTTTAACATTGATTTCTATTAACATTTATCATTCATTGACTTGTATTATGCAATTCTTTATAATTGTTGTTTTACTGTCCAGGCTTATTTTATTTTATTATTGATGTTTAGCTGGCATGTTTTTTTTTTAAATTATATAACAAATGTCGAAAAAAACGCGTAATACCGATATTTGAAACCATTTGTTAAATTAACTACGGATAAAAAAACTGAGCCTCAGAGTTAAACTCTACCAGACCACGAACCTGAAAGTTTCACGCGCGACAAATTTGCAACCAGCCTGTATTCATTATAGGCGTATGGCTATGGTGTACGTGATATAACCATGGCGTTGAGATGTCATGGTGGCTATGACGTCACTATCATGGCGGGCAATCGACTTATCGATCTGCCATGAGATTGAAAAGTCAACAAGAAAGCAGGTGTATAAATTGATTTGTGTGTTGAAAAATCGATTCTCAATCTGGCTGTAAAGAATATTATGTATGGATGTTTTATGGTATTGTGTAACACGTCTCCTTTACTAGTCCGAGTTTAACCCGGCTTATAGAACGAAATTATTGACGCATCGCAAATTAAACCCAGGTTATCCAGGTCAAGAACTGTGATTGGTTGTTGAAATTTTATTAAATCAATCACAGGCAGCTAACGTGCATTTTTACCCGGCTGCAAGGAAAGGGTTATGTTTTTCGCGCGTATCTTGTATGTATGTAATATTCTTTATTACTTCGTATCTTTGAAACCACTTGACGGATTTTTATAATTAAGACGTCGTTAGATAGGTCTTGGCCGCCAAAGTGTTCTTAGATAATAAAATAAAATAAATAAAATAAGCCTTTATTACTGTTACTATTTACAATCTTATTCTTACATGTTACTCGTATACTAATTACTATTTACATTAATACTTGTTACACCTAATTTTGTTCTTTATAGTATATCGGTAATCGGTTTAGTTTTCTGTAGCAGCTTGTCTCTCGACAAAGGCCTCCTCCAAGGACTTCCATGCAGCTCGATCTCTAGCTATTCGGATCCACTTAGGGCCCGCCACTTGCCTGAAGTCGTCTTCCCAACGCTTACACTGTCTCCCTTTATTTCTTTTATCGCCCCTAGGGTACCAGTCAGTTATTATTTTGGTCCACTTTTCTTTCGTATCCCGTAACATATGTCCTGCCCATCGCCATTTTAACTTTCTACAAACGAAATGCGCATTTTTGAATTTTGTTTTGGTTTTTATTGTTTCCAAATTCACTCTGTCACTTCTTCTTACCCCTATTACACTTCGTTCGATGCTGTTCTGGCACACTTTTATTTTGTTCGATAACTGTTCTGTTAAAGCCCACGTTTGACATCCATAAGTTAAGCACGGGAGTATGCAAGTGTTATATACAGTTCTTTTCATTTTTATGGACATTTCATCATTTTTCATTATTTCACTAAGGCTCCAAAATCTTTTCCATGTGTTTGTTATTCTTCTGTTTATTTCCTTATGCATGTTATCAAGGGGTGATATTAATTGACCTAAATAAATGTATTCATTAACATACTCTATTTCTTCCTCGTTAACCATTATAGCATCTGAATCTGATTGTTGAGCGTTAGTCATTATTTTTGTTTTGCTTAAATTCATTGACAGCCCCGCTGTAGCACTTTCTTCAGCTAGTTGTTGCAGCATTAGTTCTAAGCTCCGTGAATCTTCAGAAAACAGTACCAAGTCATCGGCAAAGCGCAAATGGTTTAATTTTTGGCCATTGATCTTAAGACCCATATCTTCCCATTCAAGATTTCTGAAAATCATCTCTAGAACCGCCGTAAATAGTTTTGGTGAAATAGGATCTCCTTGACGAACTCCTCTTTGAACTGGGAATGATTCTCCTGTTGCCTCGAGCTTTACTTGGGCTGTGCCTCCTGAGTAAATAATGTTCAGGATTCTGATGTATTTCATTTGAACACCTTGGCATTTCAAGGCTTCCCATATGTATCCATGTTCCAGGGAATCAAATGCTTTATGAAAATCTACAAACCCTATGTAGTACGTTTTTTTGTATTTTCGATATTTTTGCAGAACCTGTTTAAGAACATGGATATGCTCAATTGTAGAGCAATTATTACGGAACCCAGCTTGCTCTTTTGGTTGGTTTTCGTCTAATACATTTGCAATACGGGACAGAACTATTTTGGAAAACACCTTGTAAATATTGGACATTAAACTTATCGGCCTGTAATTATTTATGTCCCCTTTATCTCCCTTCTTGTGAAGTAATATTATAGTTGATTTCATCCAATCAGCAGGTATATTCTCAGATATTATAATTTCATTGAACAGGTTTGTTAGTACTGGAGCTATGATAGGTGCTGTGGTTTTAAGTAGTTCATTTGTTATCTGATCCTTGATGATTTTTTTGATGGAAGAAACAATAAAAAGCTATAAACTAACAAAAAAAAAAAAAAAAAAAAAAAAAAAATGGATAAAGCTCCAGGGTTCTTAGATAAGCCGTTAAAAAAAGAAACATGGCGGATTTTGGGCGCCATATTGTAGAGGTTGAAATTTTTTTTTTTTCGAACCCCATCGAGAGGGGTGTCAAAATGAAGGGTTTTTAGAGGTGATTACAAAATATATACCACTTATATGTTTAAAGTCATTCGAATAAAAAAGTAAAAGTAAAAACTTGTAAATAAAAAAAGTTAATAAAATCAAAAAAGCCTGACTGACAGCAAGCTCGCGAATATGTATCGTCCGACTGCACAGCAAGATTTTCTTCTTGTGTACATCTTTTTAGTTCGCTTTTTAAGCAGTCGGGTTTTTTGATTTCATTAACTTTTTTATTACAAATGATTGCAATAATTTTCGTTACTGAAACTGAGCCTATATTTGTCTAAAATATAATGGGCTTCCAGTCTAAACTGCAATCCTCATTTCGTTATACTGGTACAAAGAAAAACCTGAAATGTTTGATTAGATTTCAGACACGTCCGTAATTTCACATAACAATTTGCCCGTAGTGTTTTGTGGACGATAATGTAACAAAAAAATTAATGTTTTCATGTCTAAACCGCTGAACCAATAATGATGAATTTTGCTATAGGGACATATCGAACCTTACAGAAGGACATAAGATATATTTTTTTTCTCGGTAAAACGTTTCCTTGAGATATGTTTCGACTTTCACGCGAGCGAAACCGCTGGCAGAGACTAGTTGAAAATAAACAAACATTTCGCAATTTTTTCTTCCCTGAAAAAGTCCAGGAAAAGGCAAGTTGATTTTAAACTAAATGCCAGTTTTCATTCACTATTTCAATTTAAGATAAAACTTGGCAATTCCTTAAATGCTACTCGTCTGAAATACAACGTAGTGAATAAACAGAAGGTCTTGTTTAATTTTATTTGTTGTGTTTAGAGTGTGAGATTTAACATAGGAATGTACAGTACAACTATTTTCTTAATGTCCCTCGGCAAACTTCGTGTTTCCTCAGTCTGATTTCTATCAGTTGCCCTTTGCACTTGGTGCAGACTGGACGCTCTTAATCAACTTGGAAGTATATAGACTTATTAATACTACTTTTAATTATAATGTAATTTATTTTAAAAATGGTAGGACAGCTGCAGTTTTACAGTATATAGTTCACACGGAAATCAAAACAAAACAACAATAAATTATTTAGTTCTGAATTCAAATTATTATACACAATAAATCTAATAATCGATGGACATGGAAATTAGCATTTATTTGTATTCGGAAATGCGATGATTGCCAAAGGACATTAAGAAAATAGTTGTACTGTACTAATATTTTAGGTAAGAAGTGCAGCAGAGCAGACGCTTGTTATTAACACAAGCTTTTTATTAAGTTCCTTGTATGTTTGTATGTATGTTCGGGTCAAATCTTGCAACTGAATTTTAAAGCAGTTATACTCAACCGATTAAGATGAAACTTTGCATCACGTTTGGTTTGGATGACAAAACGCACGGTAAGCTAAAAACCTTGTTTAAAAATATATTTTTATTGGAAAAAGATATTTATAGAAACAAGAATTAAGGCATTAACCGATATTTTTTCATTTTTCATAAAGTTTTAATAATTAAATACGATTTTTTTAGGTAGCCTCTCTATGTGGAAGGGAAATCTTTGCTCTGAAATGGGACGACACAGGTCTAAAATAATTATAATTATAGTATAGTTACGGGTATAAATATGCACCTGGCATCCGACCCTGACATAGTTGTTAGAAGGCTAGGCAGCGGACCAGGGTAGGGAAATTACATAGGAAAAAGTTGATTTGATTTAATGGGTAAAGAAACATATTTAGATTAACATAAGAAAAGAGAAGCCTTAGCCCAGCAGTGAGCGAAGTTAGGCTGCGGATGATGATGGAAGTAAATGGTCTAGTGCAGAGTACACCAATTACTTTTGTTTGGGGACCGTTGCGGTCCGTGAGGATTAAATAAATCTGCCCCCGCCCCCTCACCCCGGCCTTTACATCGTCACATGTATTTAATATATCACAAAACCAATGAAGATTTTTATAAGATGATTCACCAGTTGTCGAATCGACGGCAGTAAAGACAAAGCGCGGGATTTATTATTAAATTACTTACTCAAGTAACAGAAGAGGCATCACCTCTGTACCTATTTTTACCCGACTGCCGAAGGAGGGTAATGTGTTTATCAGTCTATGTATGTATGTATGTATGTATGTATGTATGTATGTATGTATGTATGTTTGTTCCTATGTGGCGTTCTAGAGACCAAACGCGTGGGCCGATTTTGATGGTTCTTACGTCAATAGATTCGTCTTAACCCCGCGAGTGTCACTGGCTACATGAAAATTGGAAAATAAGAAAATAGCGGTTCTTGGGCGCCATATTGTGGGGGCCCAATTTTTTTTTTCTTCCATGCCTATCGTGTGGGGTATCAAAATAAAGGATTTTAAGAGGTGTTTTCAAAAATATATAACACTTATATGTTTAAATGTACCTAACTCGAAAAAAAATAACTAAAAACTTATAAATAAAAAAAGTTAATTAAAAAAACCAAAAAACCCGACTGCTTGAAAAGCGAACTAAAAAGACGTAAACAAGGGGAAAATCATGCTGTGCAGTCGGAGGATACGTCTGGTTTTGGTTAGCCAGCTCGCGAAGATGTATCCTCCGACAGCACAGCATGATTTTCTCCTTGTTTACGTCTTTTTAGTTCGCTTTTCAAGCATTCGGGTTTTTTGTTTTTTTTAGATAAGTTTTTTTTTCTGTTCCTCTTCTTGTCCTTGTATTATGTGTGTGTACATAAATAGTTAAATATTTAAATAAAATAAGTAAACAATATTGTACTGTTTACTAAAGGACCACATAGAATAGGTCCGCGGTCCGCCATTTGGTTATCCCTGGTCTAGTGTTGCACGATGCATGCCTGACTTGGTTAAAATATTATTCAGTTGACCTTCTGCATTTTCCTATGCTATGGCAGGCGCCACAGTGCAATTGAATTGCGTCGCCGTGGCCCTGTCACAGTGGCGACTGTCCGTTGTGCATTTAATTTATATATCGCACGTCATAAAGTTACCAAGATTGAAATATACCCAGTTATCTGACTTATTCCATTTAGGAACAGATCTTTTGAGGCCTTTAGCGGGCTTTGAAATGTTCTTATTTTAGTGATTTGTATCTTTGCAGATCTAGAGTTTTCCTCACTGCTAATAATATAGGACATATTATTCTATACATGCAAACTTCTGAAATAACACTCGCAGTACATATATATGGCTCTAGACAAGTGACATCCGAAGTCAGCGATGGCGATGGTCGTAATGTCAAAATGTAAGGGCTTGCTCTCGTGACATTTTGATAGCGCTTCTGAATACCATACATTTTTAATTTGATCTTGCAATCGATATCTCGACGCGTTCGTATAGAATGTCACTTGTCTTGACATGCACCAATGAAATAAAATAAAGGCATTTTTAGTTATATTTATTACTAGCTGAGTGACAGATGTTGTCATATTAATGAAATCATATTACTAAAATTTCCAGAAAAACTATGCAGTTTTTCTTATTGGGATTATCACATAAATAATATTTAAAATTAGGGGTATTCCTCGGAGCACACCTAATGAAGCGCACCAAAAGTATTCCTCGAAACGCTCCAACGATGAAACATATAGAAGAGCATGAAGGATTCGCAATAAATGATATGATATCGATAGACGTTTTAAAATTCAAGTGTCCTAATTGTTGTCTATAACCCGTACAACTGAAATGCTCAGGAGTAGCGCTTGCGACCAAAATACCAACGAGATAGTACTTTGGTGAACTTTGGTGAGTATGCTCAACAACTCCACGACCTCATCCCACCGGCACCCTTCTACCATCGGACATCTAGACGCACTGCAAGTTACCATCCATACCTGGTTGCTATTCCACCAATTCGCACCAAGCGCTTCCAACATATTTCATAATGCGCTCAGCGAAAGAGTGGAACCCACTGCCTGCGTCTGTTTCCGAACGCATTCAACTCGAATCTCTTCATAGTTACAGTGAACTGGTTTCTCAATTCGACCGTATATTTATTATGTTTTCGCGGATAAGTTTGTCGCTTATGAACCGATTTTGATGATTCTTTTTTTATTGGAAAGAAGATATCCCAAGGGGGGTACCATGATAAGAAAACCAGGATCTGATGATAGGATCCTAGAAACATCGAGGGAACTCCTCAAATATTATAGGCATACATATAGCGATTTTGGTATTTTCATCAATATTGCAATCATTTGCTCTAAGAAAGTATCCTTTGGTGAAGTGAAACTGATGAAGAAGTTCACAATGGCCACTGGAACTCCGAAATAAAACAATGTATCCTAGTCGTGTTTGAGCTTATTGGAATCGTCATGAGATGTACTTTGGCTATTAATGATTTTCATGTTAATTGGAGGTTCCGAAGTCGGTGTCGAATAACGGAAAACAATGGGTACAAAATGGTACACCTACTTCGGAAAAGAAAGTTATTTTTCTCTTTATAGTGTTTTGTTTTGGAAATCGGTTTGATTTTTTGTTAAAAAGTTTTCTGGGTAAGCTCACTCCATCGTCGAGTTGTCTCTGTCACCTTTGACCTAGACTAGAGACAAGCGCAAAGCCATCTTAAATAAAAAATGTTATGTGGACAATGCTTCACAAATGTTATGTGGACAATGCTTTACAATTTTCTCTAGGGTTTACTTTTTGCTCTTTTCCATAGCTTTTACTGTTACATACATTGCCCACAGTATTATCCTCGTGTCTCGAGGCTCGTGGCTAAGTAATATAAGCCGCACGAGGCGATTCTTAAGGTTAGGAGCACTTGTCGAGGTCGGTTTGTGGATCAGTGACCATACATTACATATCAGCCCATGTCTCAGAAAGCACGTTAAGTCGTTGGTCTCGGCTTTGTTGATTTGGGATTTCTTGGTTAATGGCAGTATCTACGGGTAGTCTCAAGTCCGAAAGTGTAACAGCCAGCTTTACCAAGAGGTATTGTTATACCCAGTATCTAAACAGTATTGTGAAGGTGAGGTAGACAGCCGTTTTGTGTAAATACTGGCAGTCAGTTGCATCCAGTCAGAATGGAAGCCGACCGCAACATAGGTGGGAAACGGCAAAGCAGATAATGTACCTAATAATAATAATAAGAGAAAATAAAAAGAAAAATAATTAGAGCCGTATTATATTTGTTACTAGCTTCTACATACATTTTTTTTTGACATTTGTTTGATATTTTGACATTATTATAACTTATTTTTTAAATTTTTATAGTTGATAGTTTTTATTATTGTGTTTAAATATATTTTGTGTTTTCATTTTCAAACTGTTCATGATTAACTTTTGAAATATTTGCATGCCATATTAGCTGGCAAACATGTCCGAACTTTTTGTTTTCTTTTCAATGTTATCCTGCATGCACGTATTATTTATTTATGCACGTATACGCGTGTTTTAGCAAATAAACATATCTTTATCTCTTTATCTCTCAGCGGTTTCTTCCGCGTGAAACCCAAAACTTATCCCGAGGGAACATATCATCATCATCATATCAGCCAAAAGACGTCCACTGCTGGCCATTTAGGCCTCCCCCAAGCGTCGCCACATTGACGGGTCCCGTGCGTCCCGCATCCAGCGGATCCCCGCAACCTTCACCAGGACATCGGTCCACCTGGTGGGAGGCCTTCCAAAGCAACGTTGTTCGGATCTCTACATTTCTGATTCAATCACGCAAGGAAACTCCGAGCATAGCCCTCTCCATTGCCCTTTGGGTGACTTTCTGATGAAGCCCATTGTGAGCGACCACGTCTCAGAACCATATGTCCTAACTGGCAACACACGCTGGTAGGAGGGAACATGTGCCCGGGTTAAATAACCTATGCGCTATTCCTGGCTATAATCTATCACTGTGCCAAATTTCATCCAGTTCCGTTTTGCCGTTTGAACGTAAAGAAGTAACAGACATACACACTCACAAACTGTCTCCTTTATAATATTAGTGTGATTATTTTTTGTTTATATTCTATTGTATTCTACTCTAAAGTGCCGATTTTATTTTCTTCTTCTTCTTCGCTCTTGACAGAGCGGACACCAGTGACCGGTGTTTTTGTAACTCGCCTCAAGATCGCATTCATTAACAGGGCCTCAAACCACAGATTTAATCTTATCGGTCTTCATCGGTGACCTCCCGCGTGCATGTTACCGCCCACTCTGCCCTGCACCACCAGGCGCTATGAAGTCGTTATGCCGCCTCGAGACATGGCCAAATAGTCTCAATACTCGAAAGTGTAATAATGCTGATAGACGCTGCTTCCGCTGTTTGCTGATGCCGAGTTTTTGGCGTTGAAATAATGTTATTCAAAACTTAAGCTAGTAGATTAAATGGATTATAGATTTCGAGTATCGAGTATAGGGGTATTTATCCTGATAACTCATTTATAGTATACCAACATTTGTTACTAGATCATCATGAGAGTGCCTTTTCGAATGATATCGTCATATCTTTGCTATTTATAATCCAATCAATAGATTAGTTCCGAGTATTGTAATAGTTATTACAACTTATTGTTGCTTTAGCTAGCTATTGTATTTTATTTTATATATCATCTACATCTCGTACCTATGTATATGGGGTCCCAGCGCTATCAAAGAAAATGTGGTTCAAATAAATATCACTAGATGGCGCGATATGCATCGATTCAATAGAATTGTGTGTAAAATTAACATTTTCCAGTATTGATCATAAAAATATATGTTATTTTTTAATCAACTCTCCTAAGCACAAAATTATAGAATATTGGGCTCTTAATTCACATTTCAAAGACTATTTGAACGGATCATTTAAAATTGATTCCAATGGATAGCGCGGTTTCAAATTTCTCAAGCATGCCATTCCATGCCATTGTATTGTAACATCGCAACAATGGGTTACACTCCACATTTTGGTACAATGACATTGAAAAAAACATGCACAAGATACTATAAAACAAATCGTCACTGTATTTAAAGAAAAAAAAGTCATGACTCGAGTAATTAAGAGCCTTCTACTTGCAAGTCGCTGCTAACACCATCTATAGCCGTGGAACTGAACCGAATGCGATCGATGTAAATAGTCCGTATAGTCATGGTATAGTCCGTCGAAAAACGCTAGTTACGTCGGCAGACTTTCTTTGTATGCGATGTGGTCTGTGTGCTAGTATTATATAATCTGTGGTATTATGTAGGTACTAAAGTGTATCACTTATCAGTGTTTTAACAAAATAAAAAAATTCGCAGGTGGCGGCAGGGAGCATCATTCAGAACACGAAGAGGAGCACAGCGAGGAAGGAAAGAAAGCTTATGAGGTGAGGCAATCGATATTTTAAGAAACAGCTTTATGAGGTTTTTAGCTTGGAAAGTTACAATATCATTCATCATTGTGTTGGTTATTGCAAATGCACCATACATTTAAATAGCATAGGTACGGCCGTCCGATCGTTTGCATAAGCCACACAACACGACTTTTTAATGTCTTGCGCACACGATCGCTCACGAAGATAGCCGAACGTGTGGCGAGTTTCCTTCGGTTTAGTATGACCTAATTGTGCCGTCAGTAAAACATGCTGTCCGCCGTGTCCTTACTATATGCACTCACAATGGCAAAATAATTAAATATGCCATTGTACATTGTGCTTAAAAAAAAGATTATCTATGTTCGACCGAGCACTAAAATAGCAATATTTGCTTGCTGAAAAACATATTGTATCAGCTATTTTCTAGATGGCTCAATACGTTCGATATACGTTCGTACGATCAAACCGTCATTATTCTATTGATTTACTAAAACAAAAGACGTGTGACAATAGAGTTATTTTACTGTAAGATTTTAGGTTGGGTTCATAATGCAAGCCTAGCGCGGTTGCCACGCGGTTGTCTAGGTAAAAACCATTTGAAATAACATTAAAAATGTAACACATTTTATTTCATTATGTATGTGTTAAATACTTTACTGTACACCACAATATACAAACAGAACAACCGTTTACAAAAACAAGTATACAATTGGCGGTCGTTTTACAGCCCGTTCAACCGATTTTGTGTCCGGGAGATAAAGATGGCATAAAAATCATATTAAACCGCTATTTTTACGCAATTTATTGAACGGGCTGTAAAAAGGAATTGTTTTAGTTTATAATATTATTTCAAATGGATTATAACAATTTATCAAGTAAATGAAACAACTACAGAGCACTGAGACACCTAAGTGGACTGCTACAGACGGCATTGTTAGAACTTTCCATACAGACCAAGCCTGTCAAAGTGTGTCACTCATAGAAATTTACGACCCGTGAGAATTCTCACCATGTCTATCACAGCCGTATCTTGTGGTCAGCGCATGCACCAACACTGCCATCTTTATTCATCAAAATGTTACATAATGCCTGGTGCTAGGATCGCAATGTGGCCCCAGACTTATTCATCAACATTTAACATAAAATCTTGCACAGTCAGTTGTAAAAATATGTATACAAATTAAATGCCTATGTACCAAATCACAATTCGCTTATTATTTCTAAGAGTATACATCTTTTTACAGCTCAAAAAAACAAGGCTAAAAAAGATAGGTTCACCCAATTATGGCCACGATATTCATATATTTTTGAATTCGTACAAAGGGCGGATCGAGGTGGCCGAAGAAAAACTTGTACGCCCTTAAGAAGAACTTGATCAAAGCAAAACCCTGGTATTATCTTTATGTGGACGTAAGTCATGTGTTTAATGGTCGTGTTCTAACCATGTACACAATGGTATACAAGTATGTTAACACACATGTAGACCAATACAAACTGTTTTTTTTTATCACAACAATATTTTTTTCCAAGCTTTCGTATTAAAAAATAAAAATAAACAAGCTTTTATATTTTAAAATTGTATTGTCACAAGAAAAAAACGTGTGTGACAAATTTCAGCTCAATCGGACACTGGGAAGCTGGTCAAATTTTACTTGCAAGATTTGATTACAGACACCGGCAGGCTTACTATGTATCTTGCGAGAACAAATCGATAGCGATTTTTGCGCAATAATTGCTCTTCATAAAGAAGTTTTAGAGTTCTTGGCGGTTTTATTCGAGCGATAAGCAAACGATTGTGTAGGACCTACTATGCCTACACTGTAGGTAATTCCGACTGTAATGAAATAAAGCGTTTGGTCACGCGATAATTGCTGATTGCTCTTTCTTACGTAATAAGCCTATGGGACAGGTGACACTAAATAAAAGCTGGTAATAAAACATTTGCGGATCTAGATAAGTGACATTCTATCAAATAAAACATCGCAATAGCGATTTGAAAAATGATATAAATGTATGACAAACGCTATCGTCTACCGTCAAATCCGACTCGCCTGGGCGGCTTTCGGGAAGTCCAGCTTACCGCAGTGTCTCAAGACGATAGTCGATGACTTGTGTGTCATGCCAGTGATTATGAAACACAGAGTCATAAAAAATTGGACCTCTCGGATTCGTGCCACCATACGAAGCCGCGGCGGACATTTGAACGATGTCATATTCCATCCATAATGGCATAAATGGGCCTTTTAAATAAAAAATAAATTTCGTTAATATCTCACACACATCTTGTTTTATTCAATTTTAACATCGACCCGTCCTTGTTGAAAGACCCTTTAGAATGTTATAAAAATGTCAAAATATTAAAAATTAAAATTATATAATTCGTAAGTAAAATAATAATATAGCAAAAAAAAAAAACTATGGTAACTATTTTACATTTTTACCTGCCCCAAGCCCGGTATACGGGTGCATGCAAGGCCTGCCACTGCCGCGTGAAAGGCCCATCCAACCTGTTGGCAACAACGCTAAGAAGACTGTTTCCGCTGCCCCGCACTCTACTCGCTATTGAGGTCGCCCTCTTGCGCATGCTGGCATAAAAACAGTCAACACGGACGCTCGCGGACATTCCCGATGCGCTGCAAAAGCGAGGCAGCCGCAGCAGCGCCCTCAGCGCGTTATTATATTGAACGCGAAGAGCCACCGACTACTCGTATAAAAAGATGTCCAGTAGGCTCGAAACAAGGTGATCTTCACTTCCTTGGAGCTACGAGCAAACCTGAGATGCCCAGATATTATGTACACTCTCTAACTCCAACTCTCTTGCTCTTACTGGAGGAACCTCCGCTGTACACTTAGAACCCGCATTGAAAACCATAATCTGGTTTTTTTTGACATTATACTTAAGGCCATGCGTATGAGCGTACGTTTCGCAAATACTTATTAGCTCTCTGAGTCCCCCTATTAATGCGCTCAGCAGCACCATGTCATCGGCGTAGCTGATGTTGTTAGAACAAACATCATCAACATGGCATCCAACATGGCGGCTGCTGAGCCCGGCAACAAGTTCATCGATGCACAGATTGAAGAGCGTTGGTAAGCTCAATCCCCCCTGCCTCACCCCGCACTCCAACCTGTACGAGTTCGACAGAGCTCCCGACCATTTAACATTATTGACCTGTTTCCCGTACCAGTGCCAGGATATGTCATGTGATCAAAACGCTAACATTTAGGCATTTCGACTATCGCCTTCGTTATATTACGACACTTTGTCTTAAGAAACTGTTTGCTAAATTTAGTCAAGATAGGCGAACAAAATGTTCCAATACATTTTTTTCAACTTTTCATGCTGTTAGCAAGTTATATTTTGCTTAAATAATAAGTTAGATTGTTATCTAATGCTTGGAAAAATGTTGGTTGGTGATAAAATTTTCAGCAGTACTTGTATTTTATTTTGTTTTAACAGAATTGACACATGTTTCTTGTTTCGATGTTAGCTTGTTAATTAGAAAGTATTAAATTATAGTAGTATAAATATTCGATTACGTGTAAGCCTAAAAGTACACTTTACTTCATCTTTCTTTCTTTACGAGACATGAAATATAATCGTGAGTACTTAAGTGATCACACCTACTAGCTAGCCGGGATTCCCAAAGTTGTCGATATCGACCCCTTGCGGTCGAAATCGGTTTCCCATGGTTTGACATAAACAAAAACTAATTTTGGGGGTCGACGAAGACTAAAAATCAACCCTTATTAATTAACACAAGTTCTTATTTGAAACTTTCAAGATACTGTATAAGTTGTGTTACGTGTAACAACTTGTTAGAAGAATGATTAATATTTTTGTAGGAAGTATCATTGTTGTACTTTTAAAAAAGTCAACATGTCGATAAGAAGCGTGCACAAGTTCGTTCAAGAAGAAAAACTCGGCAAGTCAATAAGCGACTTTTAAAGTAATTTGGCTATGGGGGTCTGAAGTATCATTTCGTTTTGGAAAAGGGGTCTCTTGCCCAAAATAGTTGTGGAATCCCTGAGCTAGAGCATATACAAATCCCAAAAAATAAATCCGACAGCGAGGTTCTCCGATCGACTACAAAAACAAAAACTACAAAGTAAAATATAAATCTTTAGCATGAGAAGCGTTGCTACTATTCAGGGATGTTATGGATATGAAATTCCGGCTCTGGATGGGGATTCAGATATAGAAATAATATTATAACGGTTTCGGATACGGTAACGAATATGAAATTATTTCGTATTATTCGTTTTTTTCGGATAGTTTCGGCTACGGATATTATATTTTTATAATAAACAAACATGCATCGCGCAACCGCGGTCTTCAAGACCGCGGCTAGAGTATCGGTTAGGTAAAATTTTCGTAACGTGTTTCATTTAGACTCTGCCCCTATTCGACATTATCCGAAAATTTTAATATCAGGTTCGGTTATATGCATAGATTTTTATTTCGGATATCCGATTGTTTCGGTTACGGAGCTCCTTAACATCCCTGCTACTAATTGTATTCAACACGGTCAAAAATAATTATTAGTAGATATGTAACATATCCAGCCTCCGGTTGCTGAGAAACTCCAGATGAATGTAATTAGTTTTAGTTTATTAACATCTGATAAACTTGCATAACATTTAATTTAAAACTACTTACAAATAAATTGTAGCTTTGCGGATGGGTACCGACTGCTCATTTAGAACACAGGGACAGAAAAACATGTATAGGTACAAACCAAAAACATTATCCTCCTTTAGTGCAATATGCAGCCGGGAATAAAAAGGGAGGTGTTTTCCAAAAATATCTTGATGGACTAGAGAAAATATTTATAATTACGAAATTCTATAATATGACGCACGCTTTCTTGTCGCAGTCAGAGCCATTGTTTTCATTGAGCGGATACTAAATTGTTATTAGTAAATATCTATTGTCCTATTGGTCATGTTTTCATTCGATTCTAAAAATATTGTTTTCATAACAATACTAGTACGGACAATACCTAGCTAATTATACTGTTTTTATTTAATTTATTGTCCAGACCTTAGTGGCCTTTGGCTTACAGAAATAATATTGAAGAGATCATCTCAGGAATTAATAAACATGGTTCCCACTTACTAAAAAGGAGGAGGTTCTATGTTCGACTTCATGTATGGTATTTTTTTTTATTTATATTCACCGGTATCTCCGCCAATTGTGGACCGATTTTTAAAAAATTTTATCGTTTGCTAGAGTATGAGTATCCGAAATTGGTCCCATTTTAATTTGGTGAAGATCTGATGAAGGACTTCGGAGATATACAACAGAACTCTTCAATAAATAACGGCAAATCTCTCGGGATTATTGCAATTGCATGTCTGTTTATTGTTTATACCATATCATAACATAACAATACGCCAGTACGCTCATAAGGGGTACGTAGATCTCTCATTTCACCGGTTATGTTCAAGTTTCATGTTATTCGGATAATATATTCTGGTGTTATAGTTACTTAAAGATTTACTTACTGACAATTTGCTGTAGTTTGATGTAATAATAAAAAAAAACACTAGAAAAAAGCCTCATTAGTCTAGTGGTTTGCAACAACAACAACAACAACATGATGGAACATTGTGGTGGCAACATGATTTCCTGGGTTCGATTCCCGAGTTGGTCAAAGTGTTATTGGGTTTTTCCACCTGGATTTTCTCAGTAGCAGCTTGGAATCAGGGAAGGATGGCACTATGCCGATGCTCGTCGCCTATTACATGGGACTCAAACATAATTGGCGTCATGTGGGAGTATTAGAAGCTCACCTCTGCCCAGCCCCTCGGGGAATACAGTCGTGATGTTATGTTATGTAATAGTACCGGATTTCACATTAATTTGATATCATTTTGTTCATCAGTGTTAGTATAACAAATACACAAATAAAATCAGTAAAGCCTGAAAATATAAATTTATGTAATTATTTATATTTAGAAACATGTTTCATAAAACACATTTGGATATTTTAACTCTAATTTCACGAAAACGAAATAAGTATAATTCAATTCTTCTACAGTATAAATAACATTTCTCTGATAATACTAAAACTGGTTAGATTCAAAAACGCAACAGATTAGGTTTAACAAAAATTTAAAACGACTAAGTAATAAGGATAAGGATTAATGTCTAGGGACAGATATAATTTAGGCATTTATTACCTAAGTCTTTAATTTACTGCGCATTGTTGTCAATCTGAAAACAATATCTTAATCCCATAACAAAATAAATGTCACACGAACCGAACGCGAACGGATCAGACTAAAAGAAAACAAATGTTTGTTTTCTCGTCAACATACCTTGCAGTGGTAATACGTTTTGAGCTAGCTATTCCCATATTAGGCTACAAAATGGGTTAATTCGGTAAGGCCTCTTACGCACTACCGCCTGATATTGCGGTTGGAATAGCGGCAGACCGGCGGTCAACCGCGATGAAACCGCGTCAAACGGTTGGACCGCTTTTGTACGAACGCAGAGCGGGAGTCTCGACTCTAGGGCGTATGATATTAAATGAATGTATAATTGTGCTGCTTATAAAAGCTCAGAAACAGTTACAAGTTAGTTTATTTTACGACAAATAGAGTTTTTATTACTTAATTATGGTTTTTTATTTTACTAATTGTTGTTCTATAATTTCACAAATTATTATTTTACTCATCGTTGTTCTGTAGGCAATAAAATAATTGTGTTGTAAAATAATTACATAAGTTTCGTTCCTTTATTTTCGTAAACATAGGAGAACCCTGCTGGCGGTAGCTTTGCTTCAAGTGAGCCCCCGCGGTTTACCGCTAGTGCGTAAGGGGGCTAAGGCTTATTTGAAAAACTTAACTCCGAGTTAGTTGCTAACACGAGGTTATATTATTAACAATTGTGTAAGACAAACTGTCACTTAACCTTGTGTTAACAGCTAACTCTGAGTTAAGTTTATCGTGCAAGTGGGCCTTAGTAGGGTAACCTAACTTGGACACCACGTGACATTAGTACCTACAGTAGGTCACGTCAGTGTTGCGCTTTTTTACAATCGTCGAATAAGTAGATAGGTACAAGTTTTTTTTTAAAGAGAAATAACATGTCAGTTAATAAAAATTAAGAGTTCCATATCATTCCGAAGTTATCACAGTTTTCTTATTTAAAAAAAAAAAAAAAATTATATTTTGCCCCACACTAGGAATTTCTTCCTGTATCGTGGGTGCGTTTACAAACACCCAGAGCCGGAACAACTATCTGTAGGTCATACAAATTTTTGTTCCGTGCGGGAATCGACCCCGCGACACGCAGCGCAGCAGTCAATTGCTCAACCACTGCGCCAACCGTGCGCCCGAAGTTCAAAGTGGCCCGTTTAATATAACTTTAATTTCATTGGTGAAGACGTAAACACTCGATATTTTTATTACCTAAAGATTAAAGGGTAAATCAATTAATGGCAAAAATTGAAATTGTGCAGTTTCGTCGTTCTGTTATAAAATTGAGTGTTGTTTAAAACTGGCCAGTAGTCTAAAATTTAGTTGTCAATTAAAACTTTGATGGAATTTATATTAGAGAAAAATGTGCGTACTATTTCAGAAAGATTTAGTTACCTATCTATTTTAGGTTTTTGTAGGATTAAAGTAGGTGAATAGGTTTTACGAGCAAATACTTCGAGAAACGTTTGTACACTACTAACTACTCGTACACTAATCGTACACTACTGCCAGAATTCAGAAAATTTAGGGCCGTTTTCAAGTTGCCACGTATTAGGTTATTTTAAGACAAAAATACCCACTCTAGTGTGAAGTTATAGCAAGGCCAGATTATTCGTTTCAACGAGGTTTTTGTTCGGGGAAAAGTTATTACAAGTTCATAAGTTAAACACAGTAGGATTATTTTAAGTTATTCTTTTTAACTTTTTCCGGGTTTAAGTAAAGGGTTCAGTTTGTGTGTTTGGGCAGACCCGCCGGTTTTTTTTATTTGGCACTTTTTGACGTAGCCGAAACCCAAATCGCAGGAACTATGTAATAAGTTCATTTGTATTATGTACTCTTTTTTTATTTTTTTATTTATCGATTGGCTCGCGTTTGACTATCTCGCCTGATGGTAAAAAATAAAAAATGTTCAATAGATTTTTATAGACTAGACACTTGCATTATTGTTTTAAAGTTGTATTCTAATTTACTTTAACAAAATATTTTACAGAAAAGAATATATATATCTTAAAATTGTTTATAACATGTTAGAGGTACCTTAAATTAAAACTTTAATGACATTAAATTACACAAGTACATTTTTGTCATTCGAATGGCATTCTCAAGGGGTGCTATGTTTTGTGGCATTACTTCCGATTTTAACCACACGGCAAGAAATCCTTGTGTATTTGTATTAAATTACATTTTAAGGTAGGATAGGTAGGATTTAAAAATTTTAATCTGTTGTCAAAACTGAACTATTTCACTTTGTATCTATATTCTTAACTAGCTGTTACCTGCGACTTACACATTACTACATTAGTACTTAGAATAGCCTATTATTTTTATATCGCACTATAATATTGTAGTTGATTGGGTCGTCTTACTTGAGAAATTCACCATACAAACTTCCATCCCGTTAAGGATGATTGCCGGACTAAAATTATCCTATGTCCTTCTCAGAGACTCAAACTATCTCCATACTAAATTTCATCTAAATCAGTTCAGCGATTTAAGCGTGAAAAGTTTACCGACAGACAGACAGGCAGGCAGACAGACAGACATTCGCATTTATAATATTATATAGTATAGATCGATAGCAACTTAAATCAAGTCTGCTTTTTTTTCCTAGATTGATGTAAAAGACCTCACACCCACAACATTGTTCGAAAATAGTTGAAAGTTGCCTGTACACCAAATAGTTCGTTCGACAGTACTCTGAGATCACCCAACAGTAAAATAATTATCACTCACAACATAGTTTAAAAATAGTTGCAATTAGGCTGTACACCAAATAATTGTTTCGACTGTACTCTTATCACCGAACAAAAATATTGCTAAATTCTTCTTTCTTAACGATTAACTCAAAGAATACGATTAACTGAAACATTGCTAACAAATTCCTCTAACTCCAGGGCGTACACGAAGAAACCAAAACATCAAAGGGTCATCATGATAAAGAGAACCACTTGGGCAAGTACGACGACCACGGAGGAGTTGATGAGCATCATGAACAGGAGTCCGGCCACTACGGAGACCACCACCACGAAGAACACGGCAAGAAACATGCAAAAGTATGATGTGTTTTATTACTGTCACAATTATTGACCTCGTTACTGGGTTGTGGTGGACCAAAATATAAAGGCGTAGAATTATTTTTATATTAGGCATTTTTCAGTAGATGCCCAGAGCCTCCTTTGTCTAGTTTATGGAAATAGGCTAGCTCCTTATTACCTACGCGGGACCATACTTAAAAATAAATGGTATTATGCCTATTTCTATGGGAAAGGTAAAAAACACCCACTTTTTACAATTATAGGCGAGTTGTTATGTAGGTTTCATTCTAAGGGACCTCACTGATGGCGTGACACAGTTTCAATTGCGTCCATAGGCGATATCGGCCACGTATTTTCTAAGAAAATTTCAAGTGCAAATCAATCGAATTGCATTGCATTGCGTCCATGTGAATGTACTTGAAATTCCGCTAAGTAAAAATCGCGTATCGGTGTGATTTAAATCGAATCACATCGATCCAGCTGTTTAGTTAAAAATATGTATCTACACCAAAATTAACATACATTTTTTATAGTATGAGGAATCGGGCAAACATTCAAAAGGACATAGCACGAAAGGCAGCCACGACATCCACAAAAAGGAGGAATACGAGAAAAAGGTGGAATTTTTCGAAGAAGAGGGTGACTCCGGCGAGGAGGAGAAACATGGAGGCTTCAACGAAGAGAATGGCCATTCTAAGGTAAGTGTGTTCAGAAATATGCGGGCATTTTACCAACCAGGCCCGTACCTACTATAACGTGCCAATGCTATCATGATTCTGTTGTGAGGGAGAAACGGAGCCATGCAGGACGAATAGCGTCATCTCTTTTCAACAACAGAATCAGAATGGCATTGACACGAGGGATAGTGGCATTGACCAGACAGTGTACGGGGCAAAATAGTTTTCACACTGCACCCACATAACTGTACTATCTCCCTGTGGTAGTGTAGTATGCCTGAGCATTACTACAAGCAAAAAAAAAAAAGGTGATCGGTTCGAACCCAGAGAGGTGCTTTACTTTGTGTAAATTATTTCATCGCCAGTACTGTAAAAACGGTGAAGGAAAACATCGTGAGGGAACGCGGGTGTCCTGTAACCAAAATATCGAAGACGTGTGACATCCACTAACCCCCACTGGGTTGGCGTGGAAGATTATGGCCCATTTCCTCTCTCACAGACAAGGAGTAGAAGGACTGTGCCCCAGCAGTGGGAATATTAAAAGGCTGATTATGCAATGCTATAAGTTTGAGCTCCATTGGTGTAATTGCTGCAAGGCGTTCCAGTGCGACGATAAAAGTATAAACAAAATAAATAAATAAATTTGACATCCCTCTTGTGTAGCATTAAGAGCAGGTATACTCGTACCTTCTTGAAGAAATCAGCTGGACGACGGGACGCAACAAATTCTTCAAAGGCATTTTGTACTGCCTTTATGGTATTGAATTTATACCTTTTCTAACCTAATATTTATACCTTTTATATCACGTGGAAATTCTTATGGATGTCCTCCGCCCTATTGTTATGTTCTTCAGTGATGTTATGCAGCTACCTTTGACCGGGGTGATGAAGCTGCTTGCGCATTTCGTCACGCTCCTCCGGATAGTTATATTTATACCTGCAAACTAATATTTGTCGCCGACTGTACCAAAAGTTTTCATCAAAGCCGAGGAAATGTCAATTTCATCCCTTAATTAATGAATTAAGTGTTTAATAAGTTTTCCTTGTAACTTGCAAATTAGGATGTGCTAATAGTTTCATCTTTCCAAGGTTTCATTTTGTAATTTCAAGTAAATTTCGATTTTTGATTACATCAAATCCAATGTGTATATGCAGGGTGTGTTTTAATACATTTTGAAGGGGTGAAAGTACTCATGAAAATAGGACAATAATGGTTTTGTTTTTTTTGTCGGCGTTACTATAATTTAAATTTTTAAATTGTTTGAGCTTTATTTTTGTAATTTCCTTCTATTAAGTTTTATAACACAGTCGAAGTTTATCTTATGATTATATCTTAGTCAAAATTATCGAATACAACATGCATTATTTTTATAGAGCATCCTTTACTAACAAATTCGTAAATACTCTAAATTCCTTAATTTAAACAGTTTTTGCTCTCCCCTGTATCTAAAACTAGTTGTTGTATACTAAGCGACGCGCGACGCGACGTATGGGAACTAAACAGATAAGAGATGATGTTTGGGGGAATAAACCGAAGTGATTTGAGTAGAAGTAAAAGAGGTATATTCATGAGTACTTTCACCCCCAGAAATATTGTAAACGTGCAATTAATAAAAAATTTAGTTAGATAATTGTAATACTAGCATACAGATGCCTCACCCCATACAAAGAAACCGTGCTGACGTAACTAGCGGTTTCGTCTGATTATACTTATTATTTTTATGAGTATAACTTGCTAGTAAAAGATATAACTCGTTTCGTGACTATTTTTTTTCTTTAAATACAGTACGATTCATTTTATATATTTTTTTTTGCACCTTTGTACAATTTTATTCTACAAATATGTGTTAGAAACACATATTTGTAGAATAAAATTTAAAAAAAAACGAGTGCCATGCCTCAGACATTTTAATCCGCGCCATCTATTGGAATCAATTTAAAATGATCCGTTCAAATAATCTTTAAAATGTGAATTATAAGCCCAATATTCCATAATTTTGTACTTAGGAGAGTTGATTAAACAAGAACATACAATTTTTATGATCAAATCTCGAAAATGTTAATTTTACCCACAATTCAATTACAAATCGATGCATATCGCGCCATCTAGTTATATTTATTTGAAGCAAATTTTATTTCTTATCGCTGGGACCCCGTGCTGACTAGTTAGCTAGTTACGAAATTACTGGGACTTGCGAACTATGTCTTACTAACAACAAAACAAAGTTTTGCTCTTTGCTAATTAGATTTGTATTCTTTTATTAAAGTTTATTTTCTAATAACTAAAGTTTGCTTAAATGAATGTAACAAAACTTATTCGGTTATTTCTTACTTCAGAGTATTAAAAGCCGTCCTGTATATTTGTGTCGTAAAATAACAGGGGTCTTATGTAAATATATTGGCTTATGTAATTTAGCGTCGGAGTCCATGATTTGCTTATGTCTGTGGGTAGGTGATAAGTTAAGTAACTGTTTATGCAAAATATATGAGTCTTATATACACGCTACGTTTTGGTGTACTCGGTTTTTAGTACCGACATTGTTATGTTAACTTTGTCTTGAGCATCGCTCCCGTGGAGAACCCACAGAAACTGTGCGTGTATGGCACTCAGTGTATCCCTAACTCTCTAGTATAGATTTCTATACGAGTAAGTTAGAGATTTCTTATAATCTACATACTTTCGTTTAGAAATTTAGATATTCACATAGCTAACGTGCCTTATGGACGTTTGCATTGAGCGTAACGTGAACATTTATATGCTTACTAATCCTGGTAAGTTGCCCCAAGAGGGACAGACTTAATTCTTATCTTAAAAAATGTTATTGTTATGTGGTTTAATGGTTTCAAGCGCTGGGTTCGATACCCGGATAGGGAAAAAATGTTATTGGGTTTTTCAATCTGGAATTTATCAGTTGTGAGTATAAGTTTGTGCCTAGTAGATGAGGATAATGTAATAAATAGTATATTTTCCGGAAGCGGATGTTTGGTCACGATCCGGAAATACTATCTCTAAATATTTTTGATAGTGCCCGCGGCGGAAACAAACCTTCGAAGTAATGACAAAAATTCTAATAACGTTATTCTAAGCGTAGGAAGGAGTACACTGTACGCAGGGGCGTAACTATAAGATGCAAAGTGGTGCGGGACATTTGGCTCCCGAGGTTTACGGGGGCCCCCACAAATTGTTGGCAGTGTCGGTAAACGGTGCAAAGTTGCAATTCATGTCATCGGTCTTAGGAACAGTCCTAGCCACCGATAAAGGTTATTTTCTGATCATGATATGTTTTAATTCCCATAAGGTAATCTAAAATTCGAGTATTCGAGTCAACTCAAAGAATTTCGAAAATAGGAACACACTCAAGTCTTCACGGGGGCCCCAAATTCATCTTTATACCGGGCCCCGGAATACGCAAAAGATAAAAAGACACTGTTGTTTAAGATATACGCTTTAATAATACATCGCGATACGATGAAGAGTGACGGATAATCTACAACGTTTTACGGTTTATATCTTATTCATAGCAAAACAGATTTGAAAATATAGTTCTGCTTGACTACCACAGAATTCGACCAAAATATGAGATAGTGCACCACCATAACACATGTTTTGCAAAATGCATTTCAGATTATTATACATCCTAATATTAGTTTTGTTCCGCCAGTGTGTCTCAACGCTCACTTCAATATTTTTTTTGCATAAAAATTATATTGAAAGCTTGTCTTAATTTATAATTTACTTTCAATAATAAGTCATTCGTTTCGCTTCTTCGTATTTCAGTAAAAATCATTGGACCGTAACTGAAATTACGTGTTGGGTAATTTTCAAACTGGATTGGGTGAATCGTGATTGAATTTCAAAAGTGTCTAGAGTTCATTTTGGTCTGGATAGGCAACACTTAAGAACTTTTTTTGAAGTTTTTTTAGTTTTGTCGTGACAGTTCAATGACCCTACGTTTCAGAACATTTTTTTCTTATTTTTCAAGGCTGTCTCTTTTAGTCGGTTTTTCTGGTGGCCAACGCCCCAAGGTTTGATGTTCCGGTCAGGGAAAGTGACATTACCGATTATAATAATTTATTCATCGGTTTTTGTTAAGTATTGCAATGTTTGGCCTTTTAAAAGTAATTTGAATAGATGTCGTGAAAAATTAGCCGTCACGACTCGTTATTGGGGGTAATTTTCTCTTGCAAGAAATTCAAGGTAGTTAATACTGAGATAATTGAATATCCGCTATAGAGTTTCATCAATGGACTGACATGTTGGTTTCTTTATTTATTAAACTTCGTTGCGCTACTGATCGCGACGATAGGTCGTGGTGGAGCAAATTAAATGAGGGTGAACTGTATAACAAGATATGTATATTGAACAAGAAAAGGGAAATAAAATGACAAGGTCACTCCACTTGAGAGGAGCGGTATCAGCTACAGTTAAGCATCAGGTCTTGGGTTGTATGCCTGGATCAGGTGATGTATTATTGGGTGTTTCTATCTATGATGTCTCAGTAGGAGCCCGGAATCTGGACTTTAGTCCGATTGAAGGCAATAGGCTCGCCCCTAATAAACATAACTGGTGTGGGTTTGTTATAGGTTATTCCTACAAACACAGACCATCCATTTATTTACAAATAAATACTATAGCATGACAAATTCGTAAGTGACACTCCCGCGAATCTGAAGACTTTGCGTTGGAAGGCCTCCCACCAGGTGGAACGATGACCTAGTGAAGGTTGCTGGGATCCGCTGGATGCGGGACGCATACGGGCCAATGGCGAGTCAATGTGGCGACGCTTGGAGAAGACCTATGTCCAGCAATGGACGTCTTTCAGCTGATATGATGATGATGAGATGAAAATATTTAGAAAATGGTTCCGCGTAAGTGTAATGTCAATAAGCATGATCATCATTGACAGAGTCGTACAAACAAAGTTATTTGTTCGGTTTAGATTTAGACCTATATTCCAAATAACGAAATTTAGATCTCTGAAAAAAAAAGACTCGCTCTCAATACTTTTGGCACGATTAAAAATAGTAGCCGTATATTGCTATTGTATTTGTAAGTAGGCCAGTACACTACTCCAATCGGAATTCTGTATATACGAATTTGGAATAAAACCAATTCAGATCATATCTGATGCTGATTCTGGGTTTGAGTCAAATGCAAGAAAGAAAGAAACATAAAGTGTTCATGCATGCGAATGTTCTTATCTCATATAAAATGGAGTGGACACAACAGACGCGCACCATAAATAACCTGCTATAGTTCCCTATAATATAACTAAAGTAGTAAATTAAAGTTTATCTCAGTAAGACTACAGTTAGTAAGTAACTTGCCTTGCTTACCCGAAGCCGGCAACATGCAGTTAACTTAACGCCCCCAAGTAATTAAAACCCCTGTTTTGTACACATAATCACACTTTATGTTTAAAGTTAATTAAGTTTACATTAAGTTAACTTTGTGTTAATGGACTCGTTTTATGATTAAAGAAGGTTAGAGGTGAGCTAAAGAGTTACCGATTTAGAAATCAGGAATCAGGGACTTCACCATAAGTTAGGAAAGATGTAGGTACGCTAGTCACATACGTACATGTGCCCCTTATAATCTTATAACATATAACCTTGCTCTAAGAGTCCTTGTTGGTAGGCCCTTGGACTTCATTCTTTCTTCATTCAAAACGTTTCCAATAATTTAAAACGCAGTAAATTATTTATAGAAATACTAGCTTCTGCCAACGGCTTCGTCCGAAAAATCGAAAATGTTCAGCCGTTCTGGCGTGATTGAGTAACAAACATACACACAACTAATAAAAGAAAAAGCAAGATTGACCTGACACCTTATTTTATAGATCGCGGAATGAAGATTATTCGATCTGTCTTTTTGTACTGCCTCGTCGGCCTAGACGTGAAGTTCGAATCCCGGTTCGAGCAAATTGTTATTGGGTTTTCCATCTAGAATATCTCAGTTGCAAGATTCTGGATGTCTTTTTGTGTACGGTTAATGGTAATAGGCTCGCCTCTAATAAGATCCTCTCAGATTATCAATTAAAACCAGAAAAAACAAAGTTAATATTTCAATTCTCGTGTCAAGAAGTATTAAACTATATTCATACTCTACACATGGCTGGTTTTTTAGCATGAAACTACTATCAACTTATTTTAATATACATGCTCTAGAAATCTTAAGACACGGTTCAAGACAGATCTCAAACTACTTTGACTCAGACTCGTTCATACAAGTTTTTAACTAAGTAATAGAAAATAGAAACGTCATAACCAACTCAGTGTTTGTTATAACTTGAAATGTTCTCGTGGGTAATATAAGTAATTTTCTTATGAAAACTACTACTTCTTCTGTGTAGTCAAAAACAATTAAAGCTCAAGGAAAAATATGTGAAGATGTTTTATTTGAATTGTATGAAGCGAATTTTTTAATGATAGTTTATGATCTACTCTCATATCGTAATATTCGTATTATAAACTTCAAAACGAGTTTAAAAAATAAAATCTTATTATAACACTTTTTCTCTAACAAAATAATGCTATAATACAATTTTTTTTCTGTTACGATACAGGACAAATCCAAGAAGTTAATAACAAGGAGTTTTCATCAATTATTTTTTGTAATGCCATTTTTATAGTACCTATTTAAAAAGATTTGATTCCAATTTTTACTTGTCTATGACAATGCCCGCTTCAGGCTTAGCACGCACTGCGATTTTTATTCGCGCGAATTTTGTCTCTTTCTAGAATAGAATAGAATACTCTTTATTATGTACACCATATAAGTTACAGAACGTATAGACGAAGAAAACATTACACTGGGTGACATCTACATGTTCATAGAGCTCAAAATATTCGCGTGAATTAAATTCGCGCCGCGGTGCGGTGGATTCTGTGGCAAAACACGGATTTCTTGCGGTATTATTTCTGCACGATTTTTTACCGCAATGCGAGCAACTTCATACAATTCCATAGGTCGCAGAATAGGCGAAAAAAATTCGCAATGCGTGCTAAACCTTAGCGCATGCGCAATGCGTGATGTGCTGGGTTTTGGCGCCATTCATATTTTGCAGGTTTAGTTGTATTGAATTTCATGAGTATTTTGAATTCTTGCTTAAAAATGTCTGATATCAGTGAATGTGAAGAAAATTTGACTTCGCCCGATATTTTAGATGCCGCGAAGGAAATTACCCATAATTTATTACCAGAAAAGTCAAGAAAATTATATGTTAAATGCTATCACGACTTTATGGCATGGAAAATGCAAAAAAGGCATTTAGTAGGTTCAATCCCAATGTATGAGTGTAGATAAAGTAGTGTATGAAACTGCACATAACTAGGTATTAAAACATTCGTGTGAATACTATTAAAAACACACACTCATGTTTTAATACCCCTTATTATACAACAGTTTCATAAACTACTATAACAGTTTTATACCTTGAAGTTAGGAACTTAGTTAATCAGACTTAGGGCGGTTACGCACTATACGTGATCCGTGTCCGTTATTTGAGTTCCGAGTTCAAAATTATATTTACCTTAAGAATAAATATGACTCTTCGACAGCGTATTGTCATCTGTGTAACTCGTGCTAATACCCAGGATCACGGCTATACGATAAAAAGCCTTTGAAAATCTATAACGCACTTCGCCTTTTTCTTTTCCTTTCTGCCTTGTAGGTCTGGTGGTTGCATGCATAACTATTGTGCATGGGATCGACCGATGGGTGACCATGGGGTCGTCCAAAATGTTATTGGGTTTTTCCATCTGAAACCAGTAGTAGCAGTCTGATTTCTGCCCGGTAAATGGGGGCAAGAAAGTAACATAGGACTTAAAAAGATATAACAGGCGGAATATGGGTGTTTATTACAAGGACTCCTCTGCATATTCTTTCGTGGAATACAGCATGATGTAAAGCAAATAGATGCGAGGTAGATAACTGAAATGTTGATAAGGAAAATATTAAGTGCTAATGAAATGTTGCTGTTTAGTACGTCAGTGCGATTATCAAATAATAATGGACACGTATTTTTTGCTTTACCAAATCAATAAAAATTGACAAAGATAAAGCGCATCAAAGTTCAGAAGTGGGAGTTTGTGACGTCACTATGTCAGTATAATGTGTACTCTAACGGCGTGACGTCACACGATATTTTAACGGTTTATATTGTCGTCACTTTATGTTTACGTTTCAAAAGAAATATACGTGTCCAATATTTTTTATTAATCTACCTGACGGACAAAACTTAAATTTTCAGTTAACATCCGTATTGTTTGTGTATTGTTTGTATATTTACCAACTGTATGTACATTATGGATGCAATACATTTGAATTTGTTATAATTTTACGCGCGAATTTTTGACGTGTTATTTATCTGGGTATTGTGTGTCTAAAGACAGACATATCATCATAGCTCCCGAACAGATGATTCGATTATTTTTTTAAAATTTGAAGTAGTGTCTTTGTCGAACGTATTCTTAAAACATATTTTCTTTTCCTCAGGGAGGACATTTCAAGAACGGCAACCTCAAAGCGGGCCACGAGGAGCATGCCAAGGGTGAATCCGGCCATTTCGCCAAAGGCGGGCATTTGCACGTGCATAAGGTAATATGTAACTTAAATTTAGAACTGTAAGGTTTAAAATAGATTGGCCTTCAATCATAGATTTAAATAGTTAAGATAAGTACAAGCAATCGTTCTTTTTGCTTGTACGCTCACTCACACGACCGCTCCTGAAGATAGCCGACCACGTAGCGAGTTTGCGACGATCTAGTCGGACCTTAGTCGGGTCAAATAGTGGCGTAAGAAAAACAGCCCAGTCACTATATAAGTCGCTGCTTTCAGTCGATACTGTGGTGAAACGATAAACTATCAGTGATGTTTCAAAGTAGTGTGACAGTCTATCCAGAAAATGATAGAATGTATTGAAGACTCATTAAGATACCCTCTTTTTAATGTTATCACTTCTGCACTTTACCCATTCCAAGCCTTGTCAAGTCTTTCCAAGGTTTATCGTGTCACCCAGACTGGAAGGCGACCCCAACATGCTGGAACTAGGCAAGTTGATTGATCTATTACAGGCAGATTTGCTCTCAGATCTAACAAGGTCCTTATTTTTGTTACTCCAAGTTTTAAAGCCACTTTTCAAGCTACGGAAGGCATACACTTAACAACAGATGTCTAGATGGATGTAACAGACCTTACGGACCACTTGCAGAATTTATTGAATCTGGCAGACCCCCATAATTTGAATAGTAGATATAAAGAATAAAAACAAAACATTTCGAAAAGACAGTAAACTTATGATTTTATTTTTATAAAACTGAAGGTAAGTGAGATAGTAACTGCTACTTCAATTTGATTAGCACATTTAATTGAGTTTGACCGAACAAGGTGCACTGCACATTCATCATAATTTCACGTCTAATCTGTTACTTGTTGTTAATGGACACTAAAGCACGATCCTGATTCACAGAGACAAACGAAAAAAAACAGGCATTGCTCGTGTAAGAAGGAGAGGGTAAGCTTAACCTCACTCACAACCAGAAATCGCAAGCATCCTTTGCATAAAATTTTGCTCTCTGCAGACCACTAACTGTCATGGCCCACCTGGAAACTAACTACGAAGCCAGGTGGGCAGCTGCAGGCAACTTAGTCAAATGGGAGTATTCCAATGATCCACAAAACGATTACGAAGTTACGTCTCAAACAATGCCTCACATCTTGTACCCCATGTGTATCTTGTCACCTGCACCCTGAAATACCTTAACGAGGCAAATACTTACACTGTCGACGTTGCTGAATTCTGTTCAAAGCACATTTAATTTGGAATCATCTATACGACGAAGAAGACAAGCGATACTTCTTTGGATTATTATTATATTCATTCTTCATTTTCTTCCTTCCCTGGTTCCATTATTTGGGATCGGATCTCGTCACTTTCCTGTTCCAAGTTGTTCTCTGGTTCTGGCTTTTGGGGTTGCTTGAGATCTCTTTCTGTATTGAATGTCTATATTCGGATTTATAATTATACTCAATCAATAGTTTTGAATAAATTCTTATAATAATTTTCTTAACTGACATGGACCCCCAGTACTCATTCAACGGAGCCCTAGGGGGTCCATGAACCCTGGTCTAGATATAGCTTAAAGTGCCACATTGCCGAGTAAAATTCTCTTAGTGCAATCTATGTCTCCAAATATCTCCGCACCATATAGTTATCAGGGTTATTTAATTAGTTAAATTGCGAAATCCTCCTTCCGAAGATTGTGCCACACCTTAGCTATGGCAATAGGCCAATTTGGTTTAACACCCATTGATTGGCAAAGTTGAAATTCATAAATACACATTGCGCGATGTCTGCAAATGATTTTACACATGGTGGCCATCCTTCTTGTCGTCCAATCGGCATGACGCTGGAGGCTTGATCCAATCTGCAGTTCGTCTATATACACCACACACGATCAGTTTAAATTGTCCAATCGGCAGCAACGTTCAGTTGAAGCCATCGCGTCACCGGTGACAGATGAGGATGTTTTAGCCGTTTTGGGCATTTTACTCGTGAAAATAAAACTAAAAAAAGAAAAGATCGAGCAGAGTGGTGCAAACAGTGGTTAATGAAAACATACGTACCTGTTGTAATATACTTTGATTTTCACTTTCCATAAACGCGGTTCACTTCGATATATATCACCGAAAAAAATCTTGACCTGACTGAACTGACGACCGCCATACACGGCCCCATCGGCGTGATCAAGCCAAAAGAATCGAAATTCGATTGTGCCGTCAAGTATAACTGAAGTAGAACTGACCGTGAGCGGGAGTGGATTATCATGCAATCCACTCCGACACACGGTCAGTTCTAACTGATCCAATCGGTAGCGTCATGCCATATGCATAGGAAGGATGATGTATGGCCACCAATGGTATAGTTGGTTTGAACAGTTTCACTGAAATTGGTGATTTAGGACTCCTTTATGCCGCGAACCCATTGAGAGCTATAAAGTAGTAGTTTCGTAGTTCAAGAAAAACTAAACTGGAATTAGATCTACAAAGGTACACAGAAATGGCAATATAATAGTTCACTAGTTTGCAATTAGACTGCACACACTAGCTAACAGCTCTAAGTGGGACCGCGCTCTCGAAGTCCTATAAATAAAGACCCAAACACAGTCTTATATCTACAGTATTTTCATTGTGTTTTTATGTTATTTTGTTGCTTGATTTTATATGGTTTTATTTGTTTGACTTCATTAGTTTTATATGTGTTTGTCGCGTGTGTGTTTTATGCTTATGGGGTTAAAATTAACTGAATAAACGAATTTATTATTATTATAAATAAAACCTCATTTTTCTATTCCAGGGACACAAATCCGCCATGGGTCACGATGGCCATGGCAAACACGGCAACGCGTACCACCAAAAGGAGAGCAAGGACGGCGGGAAGAAGTGGATCTATCATCATGGGATCCCAGCAAAGACCTCTAACCTTGTCCTGATCGACCGAAGAGGTGATCAGTTGTACCATGGACCACAGTATTACGGATAAACTTGAGGGTTGATAGCTGCAAATTTTAGATAACTTCAGAGTTTGATAGGAGTTTTTAAGGTTCTAGACAGACGGAATGCATATCAACTGCTCTCTGATTGCAAATATGCAGTTTGATTGCAGGTAGTAAGACTGCAATAAAACTGCAAACCAATCGTGCAGTCCGATTGCAGTCGGTGAATTCCAACGAAAATTGCTCGCTAACTGCACACCGACTGCAATCGGACTGCACGGTTAGCTATTTTTTATATCGCGCGATAATATTATAGGTGTGTGGGCTGCCTTATTTGATAAATTATTAATTTATCATATAAACTTCCTCCTTCCTTTTTACCCCCTTAAGGATGTTTGCCGAGATGAAAACTATCCTTCCCAGGATCTCAAACTATCTCCATACCAAATGCCATCTCAATCGGTTCAGTGGTTAGAGCGTGATAAGGTAACAGATAGACAGAGTTACTTTCGAATTTATAATATTAGTATGGATATGGATTAATAATAATAGCTACTATGATATCACGTGGTTGAACCTTTTAATTTTGATTTACCAACAATCTTTATCGTTGATAGAATGTCTTAAATTATCTCTAAAAACGAGGTTTTAGGCATTTTGAAGTCTGTGTTACATAAAGACTATATAAAGGGGCTATGGGCATACACTTAACGGATTTTGCCCGCAGGCATTTCTGTGGGCAAAACTCCCTTTTTGACATGCAGCGACAACCCGTCAAATATATACAGATATATATTTAAATTTGCAAATATTCGCTAGTTAAGTACAGCCAGCGACAAAAGTCAAGTAATAGTGCTACTTTTACACATAGATTACCTATATGACATAATCTAAATTGCAAAACATTTTTTGTTAAACTGCTTGTTAGCATTTAGTATAACAGCTTAAATCTTACTTCTGTTCAGATTTGATTTTAATATTTTGCTCATTGATTAGGTAAAATCTAGATAACTGAAGTGTCATTCGATTTTTGTCGCTCTTTGTAGCTTTTTTTTTTATTATTGTTCAGGACAGAAATATATATGTTACAAAAAAGGGTTCTTTTTCTGAATTATAAAACAAATATTTGAAAAGTCACGTTGATTTCTGGTTGACGAGTAACAATATTTTGATGTCAATATTTTTTCTTAATTTTCAACTTCATTCTGTTATTATCTGAAATAAGCGAATAATCACTCATCCTCATCATGTTTTCGTTTGAAAGGGTAATGATTACCAATATATTTTATAGTCCTAGGTATTTTGGATAAATACGGGTTAATATTGTGAAAAAAAACCATGATTATAGGCAGCTTAAAGTGTTAAAATAACTTCGTTTCTCATTAGGCTGCTGTGCACTCATTTGCTTTGTTGAATACAAGAGTGCTATATGTTATAGTTTATTGTATGTACAAGGTATAAAGGGGTGGATTACGCAGAGATTGAAGTATGTGTGTATTGATGCTTTACGTTGCGACCGTACTTTTACCCCCTTAAACATTGCCAATGAATTAAAAAAATACCCTGTAGGTACTGTATCGCAGACCTATAGCGTTTATGTCTTTTATTTTTAATGTTTTTATTTATTTTATTGCATTGTTTTCATAGAGCTTCTAACACAGTCTTAAATCAGGCAGTTACTCCAATGGGTATTGTTATTAACATGGCTATTGACTATTGTTATGGGGAATTCAGAATTGATCATTCAAAAGTGTGAATTCGAATTTGTTCAAAAATTACAAATTGCCAAACTCTACTTTAGCATGAGAACTTGTCTATATTTTAGCATAAAAGTATAATTTGACAAGTTCTTAACTTATTCTCAATTCAGACGTATAAACAAAGGGGTCCTACCCTACCCTACCTACTCTAAAATTAAAAGTTATGTAAGAGTGAATGATATCGATTTTTCAAAAAAAGAGTAGGTTCTATGTTTATAATTGTATATGATTGGCCTGTTTTATTATTTAAATGATTTGACAGCGTGTACTATTACTAAATTTAAAAATAATAGGTATAAGTGTTTTTTATTTTTATACTTTTTATTATTTTATCTTAGAGAAAGTATAAATTGGGTATATTTATAGGTATCTACAATAATTTATAAATCAATAAATAATTGTCACACCCAATACCCATCTAGTTTATTTGTAATACATCTCTGTCAATGTGGCGACGCTTGGGGGAGGCCTATGTCCAGCAGTGGACGTCTTTCGGCTGATGTGATGATGATGATGACATCTCTGTCAAAATATTTAAAAATGTATAAGATATTTTATTGAACCACTTCAATAAGTTAACTTTAAATAGGCGTACAAAAAAATTTGAACTTTTTTTAATTGTTAAAATAGATTTACAGTGTTTCGTATGTTTATGAAACTGGGAAAAACTTTATTATTTTAATTTTACATCTTCTTGATTTTGCTATAACAGAACATTATGTATTTGCTGACATTTTGTCGTACTTTTATTTTAATACTGTTACCAATATTTTTAAAATTAACGTGTTTCTTAAGTTAGTATTAATGTTTTGTAATTAATATTATTGTAAATACTCTTGCTGTGATTTATGACGTGTTTTGTAAATATATTTGTTTTCTGAAATACATGTATTTTTTTAAACATTGTTTTTTTTCATGAGATTGTTGTTTTCAGATTAGCTCGTAGTATTCAAATTTATCCTAGCTCGAAAACATGCTGGCAGACTTCCTTAGCGCGAAGATCCTAGCTGTTCGCCTGGCGATTAGCGAATTGTGCCCAACTAGCTGAACTACGCACTTGGTGTCTAGCGGTAAACTTCCAGTCTAATCGGAAGTTGCTAAATAGCAGCATTTTACGTGGATCTGTCATGGACCACGTGATTAATCAAGGCGCTATGTATAATGCCCGGGAAATATGAATCAAGTAAAGTCAAATGGAAAAATGTAATGAATACTGATATAACTTTATAGTATTATCACATTGTCTGGTCATTATGAATATTGCTACGTTTCTGTTGGGCAATTCAATAATTATGGTACATTAGTGTGATTTTATTTCAAATATTTGGGCAGCAAGAAATATCTGCGAAAAACCTATTTTCACAGCAAATTTATATTATTTGGTCAGCAGGATTATAGAATCGGTATTTCTGTCCATTCCAGGTTGCCTGGAAGAGATCGCGGAATGCGATAAGGCCGCCCATTGTATATTATAGTATTAAGTTTCTTTTTTACCCGACTGCCGAAGGAGGGTAATGTGTTTATCAGTCTAGGTATGTATGTATGTATGTATGTATATATGTATGTATGTATTTATGTATGTATGTTTGTTCCTATGTGGCGTTCCAGAGACCAAACGCGTTGGCCGATTTTGATGGTTCTTACGTCAATCGATTCGTCTTAATCCTGCGAGTGTCACTGGCTACATTAAAATTAGAAAAAACAAAAATGGCGAATTTTGGGCGCCATTTTGTGGGGAAAAATTTTTTTTTTCTTCCAAACCCATCGTGTGGGGTATAAAAATAAAGGATTTTAAGAGGTGATTTCAAAAATATATAACACTTATATGTTTAAATGTACCTAATTCTAAAAAAAAATAACTAAAAAGTTGTAAATAAAAAAAGTTAATTAAAATAATCAAAAAACCCGACTGCTTAAAAAGCAAACTAAAAAGACGTAAACAAGAAGAAAATCATGCTGTGCAGTCGGAGGATACATCTGGTGTTGGTCCGCCAGCTCGCGAATATGTATCCTCCGACTGCACAGCATGATTTTCTTCTTGTTTACGTCTTTTTAGTTTGCTTTTTAAGCAGTCGGGTTTTTTGATTATTTTAATTAACTTTTTTTTTTCTTTTTTATTAAGGTGTACAATAAAGTGTATATAAATAAATAAATAAATCGGTTATAAACTAAAAAAATAATTTAATAAAACACATCTTTTTAATTATATCAATAGTTTTTAGCAAATTGCTTACTCATATTGGGCATTCTTCAAATTGTCTGAGCATTATGAATAATGCCGTATTTATCACTTGCCCGCAACAGATCGACTGCCTGCCCAGCAACTAGCTTGCGGAGGTCTGACCTACCCCTAAGGGGGAAAACGATATACCTAGGCAAGACGTTAGACGTGTCAGACCTTCGAGATTCTGACTACCCGTAACGTCTGCCAAAGATCCACTAATAAAATCAAACATCAAAGGCTTAACACGTTCACGGCGGGACCCCAAAACCCTTCTGGAATTCAAGTGCGTTACGAGATATAGTGCGCCCCGTAAAGTGCTACTTTATTGCGTTACGGGTATAAGAGAACCCCGTACACCCATATTGCTATGATTTTCTTTAATTATCTGAAAGTTAACTTTTCTTGTTTCATGTGATAGATTATGAAATGTGCTAGGTTTTAGTGTTAACACTAGTAGATTTGTCGAAAACTGATGATATTACAAAGAAAACAAAAGTACGGGGTTTTACTATCCCCGTAACGCACGAGAAATAATAAAATACAGGGCTGTACCCCGTAACGCACATGATTAATTTTTATCGATGATTATAGCGATGGGCAGTAAAGAAAACGAAAAGAACAATGGCGAAATTTTAGCTGAATTAAATTTGAGCGTTTGAAAGTGAGTTATATACGAAAGACATTCTATTAATTGTCTATGTTTTTTAAAGTATAATTAGGCCTGATCCAAAATAGATAAAAAAAACATAATAAATAAAAAGTTATTTGATTTTTTAGTTCATTTCTTTAGCATAGTGTTGCCATTATATATTTTATCTGCTAAGTGACAAGTAGTAACTATATTAAGTAATAATATCATTATTGTATTTATTCCAGTAAATGAGTTAACAATACAGTTTATGTCTAAGTGTAGATGTTCCTTGCAGGTAGGTAAGAATATTGTAGTGTAGTAGAAATAAATGAATTACTTTCAATTAATGATTGGCAAAAAGACTAGTACCCAAGTCTAAAAAAAATATAGCTTGGTTGTTGACGACAACCTTTTGATACACGTCAAAGTCACTTAGTTAAAATAAATATACTTACTTACTAATATACTTAATAAATATATAATATACATTTCATGCTAAAATAACTACGTAACGGAAATACTAATGCGATATTCCTCTTTTACTTCCACGAAATTGAATAATATTACCTATTAAACACATTATTAAAAGTTACCTAGACATAACCTACAAAAGTTTATGACTGAATATCTATTATTCTCTACATTCTCGAACAAAAATTCTTGCACAAACTAATTCAGAACATCACCCTGACTTAAACCAGATATTTTTCATTTAAAGACTTTCGAATTTTATCTCAGCTAAAACAATGTATGGGCACCTGCCATTGTTCTTTAAATAAAAATCTTTATTTCGGTGAAAAAGCAAATAATAATAAACTAGCTTATTTAGGAACTTTGGGCTCAGGTTATTCATAAAAACTATTACACAATAAAGAAATATAAAAAACAGAAACTATACAACTGTATTCGGTTTACTAGTTTATATTGTGATACCAAATTCTACTAATAATATACGTTAATTCAAACTGAATAAAGCTGTATAATTAGAAAACTGTAAGATAATAATGAAAACATTAAAAAAATAAAGGCTTGACCTAGGTGATAACTCAGCGACAATAATTCCAACATACGTCACGAACGCTTAATTATCGATAAATACGTCGCGTCATCCACTATTAACACTAATGCATGCATATTTGCACTAATGCAAGTGAGCTCACAACCCCGTACGGGCACACACTAATTTATGTGGGGCTTTTCATACCCCGTATCGCACTGAACGGTAATTTTTGATATCTGGTCGTAACAGGGTTCATAAGACCCCGTTTATTTTTCTATTTTTCACGGACAACACATAAATAGTTATCTCTGTCGTGCAGTTATAAATTCCAAAGATACAGCTCCGCACAGGCACTATTTTATTCGCTTACACTGTTTGACAGCAGTGTACGGGATCGATAGGACCCCTTAACGCAGTCAAAGTGTTAACGTGCTTTCCGAGGCGAAGGAGTCTCGTTAGATAATGGCTATACTGTACCTATATGCCTTTTGTTGACTTGTATGTGCCCTGACAGTTGAGTGTGTCATGCTCTCTAATGCCTCTCTGATGGTGGCACATGTGTTAGATCATTCGGCTCCCTTCAAGATGGTTGAGCTGAGTGGTGCCAATCCATGCGTCATATTCGCGAACGGTCGCCTTCAGTTGGGATTGGTCATAACTTGGCTGCTTCGGCCTATTTTTAATTTGGTATTTTTTGTATTTTTGAATTGTTTGTTTTACTCTAGACGCTTTTACGTGCACGCCTTTTTACATCGTTCTCACATACAAGTATTTCTCCAACAAGAATGATGTAACCAAATACTTGTAATTAAATAGGTAGAAAAGAGTGTCCGTGGTGTTTCTTGTACGTTCTTCTCTATAGAGACCTACTGACTCATCTTTTTTTTGGTTTGAAAATTCAAAAGTAAGGTGTGGTTGAAATAACGTATTTTGATTTGATTTGATTTGATTGACCTATCCAAGGACCAACCTAGGCAAGTGTCGCTTAACCTTGAAGATCGACCCGTGCGACAGTTATTTAGCCCTCGTGTAAGATACGAGGGATGGGCTGATGGACGACGCCGAAGTGCAATAATTTCTTCTAATTGGTTATAGATTATATTGTAATTAGTTTGTTTATCAGTAAATAAAGGCTATTTTAATTTTAATTTAAGATACGAGCCATTTCCTTTTTTTTTAATCCGTCGTTTCTCAAGAAATTTAGAAACGTAATATAATATGTTTAATTTCAGAATAAAAGTGATAAATTGTTAAGAAATTCGTATTGTTATAAAGTTTTTACAGCACCTGCGGAACAGACAATGACAGATGGACATTTTATTTCTTTTTGTACTTACAAGGTTAAGGACATAAATATACGAGTATTTTAAACGTTTACAGGATCAGCTGTAACTGAAAGGCTATGACTACCTGTTTTGAGGAAAAGGGAGGGAAAATCTTTTGGACATATTTGATATAAACATCTCAATGATTGTGTTGTGGTAGAATCATTTTTATGTACGTTCAAAAGTGCCGCTTGGTGGCCTAGTTGAAATAAAATATCTTTGTTGGTTAGATACAGTTTCAGATTTACGTAATAGAATAGAATATACTTTATTGCTATGGGTACAATGGCGGTCTTATCATCACCATCGTAGAGTGTTATCTACCAGACAAACTTTGTAATTTACTCTTTTATGTAAGTGTTTAAGGATGTAAAGTTATGTAATCTTTTTTTTGTGTCAAAATGAGATAATTATCAAAATCCACCAGCGCATAGGCGCTAGAGATAGTGCTTGGCTATAGAGCCAAGTTGACAATCTAAAATCGATAACGCTAGTAAAAAACGAATCAATGTATGGGAATGACAAATCTGAACGTTAAGTCACGTGGTCAGACCATACTAATAGAAGACGTTAACGATTTTAGAAAGAGATCCGAAACCAAACGTTTGTAACTTGGCTTGGGGGCAAGTCTGTGTAGTTTTTTCGCCCGTCAATTTAATTGGACTGGTGAATATTTTTTGAAAAAGTTATCCTGTAGGTACAGTCCCATTTAAATAAAATACCCTGTCAAATTTTGCTTTTTACATCATTAACCAATATATTTTAAATATAATATATGAATACCTACTTACTGAACCTGGCAGCCATAATAAAATTTTAAAATAGTTTTTAAATTGCATATATCAGCGAGTGCATTACACTTTGAAGCTCACAGGAATAAAGATCACTGAAACGATCAATATTCACTGATATATTCATGAATACATTACTGCATCATTTGTGCTCGCGGCAATGTGCACAGTCGAACAAAGAATGGATTTAATTTTGTGTTTAATGCGCATGTACTTAATATGATGTAAGTTGACTGTAAAGTTGCGGGCTAAAAATACATTCTCATAATAAGCCCATAAAGTTCCCACTGCTTGGACACAGCACAGGCCCCTTCTGAGAGGAGAAGTGGGCCGTAATTCACCACTTATATAAAGGAACTAGCTTTTGCCCGCGGCTTCGCACGCGTAGACTACATGTTTCTCCTTATCATATTTTAACCGTATGTAGAGAAAAGTAAAAAATAATGTAATGCGAAAGTGTTTCTTAGGACAGACTTATACTTACCTACTCCATCATCAATACGCTCTATCCTTGTCCCGTCCATATCCCTACACTATTACTGTGTTTATCCATGACTAATAATAAGTAATCATAAGCATAATTAAGTAATTAAATTAAACTATTTCCTTAGAAACAAAATTTTAAACCATTTTGGATGTTGACACCAATATTACCAGACTATTTGATGAGATAACACGTGAACACGCTACATAGAACTGTCCATGGAAAAAGCAATTCGCCCTCAAATCTACACCAGCATACTTCAGATTTTGTCCTTGAGCCTTATTAATTGTCATAGCGAAGCAGATTTTCCCGTCCCTATTTAATTCCTATATTTATGCGTTGAGCCATTTTATTGTTACCAACAGACTTTAAAATATTGAAAGTATTTTAAATAATTTTTCCTTTGTAAAAGAAGGACTTTTGTACACAACATTTCATCCCCCATAATCGGCTCTCCCCAAGGGCGGAATTCCCAAAAGACTTTAATTTGCATAGGATTTTAATCTTCAGCCCAAACCCAAAATTCGAAGATCCTAACTTCAAAACGCACCGACTTTCATAAAAACTTTCATCCCCTATTTCACTCCTTAGGGGTGGAATTCACAAAAATCCTTTCTTAGTGGATACTTGCACAGTATAAAGTATCTATGTGCAAAATTTCAAGTCTCTAGACGATTTAATTATTCCCATGACTTCATCCCCCTTTTCATCCTCATGGGGGTGGAATCTTCAAAATCGCTGAGACACGTGTAAGTTATTTTTTAATCTTCAGCCTAAACCCAAAATATGAAGATCCTGACTTTAAAACTGACGGATTTTCATACAAACTTTCATCCCCTATTTCACGTCCTTAGGGGTGGAATTTCCAAAAATCCTTTCTTAGTGCTCACCTACACTACTAAAGGAACCTACGTGCCAAGTTTCATGATTGAAGCTTCAGCCGTTTGGGCTGTGCGTTGATGGTCAGTGAGTGAGTCAGTCACTTTCTTCTTTTATATGTTTAGAAAAGAAAGATAGATAGAAGATTATAGTTACCAACAGACTTTAAAGATTCAGAGTATTTTTAATAATTTTTCCTTTGTAAAAGAGGGACTTTTGTACACAACATTTCATCCCCCATAATCGGCCCTCCCCAAGGACGGAATTCCCAAAAGACTTTAATTTGCATAGGATTTTAATCTTCAGCCCAAACCCAAAATTCGAAGATCCTAATTTCAAAACGCACCGACTTTCATAAAAACTTTCATCTCCTATTTCACGCCCTTAGGGGTGGAATTTCCAAAAATTCTTTCTTAGTGCTCACCTACACTATCAAAGGAACCTACGTGTCAAGTTTCATGATTGAAGCTTCAGCCGTTTGGCCTGTCAGTCAGTCAGTCAGTCACTTTCTTCTTTTATATGTTTAGAAAAGAAAGATAGATAGAAGATTATAGTTACCAACAGACTTTAAAGATTCAGAGTATTTTTAATAATTTTACCTTTGTAAAAGAAGGACTTTTGTACACAACATTTCATCCCCCATGATCCGCCCCTCCAAGGATGGAATTCCCAAAAAACCTTAATTTGCGTTAGATTTTAATCTTCAGCCCAAACCCAATATTCGAAGATCCTTACTTCAAAACTGGCCGACTTTCATACAAACTTTAATCCTCTATTTCACCCCCTTAGGGGTGGAATTCACAAAAATTCTTTCTTAGTGGATGCCTGCACAGTATAAAGTATCTATTTGCAAAATTTCAAGTCTCTAGACGATTTCACCTTCATGGGGGTGGAATCTTCAAAATCGCTGAGACACGTGTAAATTATTTTTTAATCTTCAGCCAAAACCCAAAATATGAAGATCCTGACTTTAAAACTGACGGATTTTCATACAAACTTTCATCCCCTATTTCACGCCCTTAGGGGTGGAATTTCCAAAAAATCTTTCTTAGTGCTCACCTACACTATCAAAGGAACCTACGTGTCAAGTTTCATGATTGACGCTTCAGCCGTTTGGCCTGTGCGTTGATGGTCAGTGAGTGAGTGAGTCAGTCAGTCAGTCACTTTCTTCTTTTATATAAAGGAATAACCGAACAACTTTAAAAAGCAAACTTTAGTTCTTAGAAAAAAAACTTCGATAAAAGAATACAAAACTAATTAGCAAATAGCAAGTCTCGTGTTTCGTTGCTCGTAAGGTATAGTTCGCAAGTCCCCGAATCTCTTAAACAGCAACTAAATCTTTGGTAACTGTTAACTAAACATTACTTTCGGCGATTGTGGGTTGGTGGATGTCACAAGTCTTCGATTTATTTTTAAGGACATGCCAGTTTAACGGTGGAGGTCTGCCCTGCTTAGGCGGAGCACCCGTGTCCTCGTGGAGGCAATCGGCGGTGGCGACCCCTCGCGTCCGGCCCTGGTTCAGGCCATGGTGTGCAGCAAGAGGGCATGGGAACCTGTCTCCTCCTTCTGCGAAGCAGTAATGCTCGCGAAGGAGGAGACGCAACGGAGACGCCCATACCCACCGCAGGAGACGCCCTAGGCGGGAGTCGCAAGCCGATTCCCGGCTACCGCAGGCGCCTTAAATCTACCATTGACTCCCTTTTCTTTCATGTCACTCCTCACACAGTCCATCCATCTTTTTTTGGCCTGCCCCTCCCTATCAATCCAACCATATTTACATTCATAACTCTTTTAGTAACATGCGTTTCATCCCTCCTAATCATATGACCATACCAGGACAAACGGTTTCCTTTTCACTTTTCTGTCACTGGCGCAATTTCAAACTTCCTCTAATATACTCATTTCACTTTATTCATTCTCGTCACTCTGCACCTCCATCTTAACATTCTCATATCTGCTACATGAAATCTCTTTCCATCCATCTTTTTCACAGCCCAATATTCTGATCCATAATAAAATATGCAAATTAGTGGGATAGGCCACGTGAACGAAGTCGCGGCCAAAATGCTAGTAATAAACAAATTCAAATTAATTTTTTTAACGTGCACAGTTATAACATGATGACAAAACACAGTGTGGTATGAAATTAAAACTAACAATGACCATAACAATTTAGCAACGGGTCCCAAACTAGGCAAAGCCTGTGTCTTGGTGACCCAAACAGAACGGATGCTGTATTTCTCGCCGACGCCTTTGAAAAGCTATTTAATATCAAATGACACTCCATTTCAAAACAAGAAATACTCGAGAAATAATGGCTGTATCACGTTACGGTAATAACAACTTGCCAAATAGGTGACATTACAGTCTATTTTTCATTTCTAGTTGCTTTTCTGTTGCGAAATGTTTTATTTAGCATCAGCAGGTTAGCATATTTTAAAAGGCGTTGCGTAGAGCGGGTGCCGGGGTGACCCCTAGTCTTTTCCGCCTGGCGCCTTTTAAAAGGTTTCCTCCCGAATACAAAAAAGGGTTAACAAATTTTGAAAGTCGCGCGACTTGGAGGCTTTTGTGGGGGAATGGCCAGTGAAGGCGAAACACCGGGCAGAATGGAAGGCCATAGGGAAACCGTTACCAAGCAGTGGACAACGTGGGTTCAAAAAAAGAATAACTTGGTAGGAAGAAGTTATAACTACGTACCTATGCTAGCATGTTCAACTATAGTTTAAATTTAACAAATCATTAATGTAAGACTGAAACCGGAGGTCGCAGCAAACCTAGGAGAAGTCGGCAGGACGCCATGCATGGCTTCCTCTAGAATAGGTGTGAAGAAGCCCAACACAGAGAGATAATTATGGTAGAAGTGGAGGGAGGTCTTTGCCCAAGAGTGGGACTATTCCAGCTGATGATCGAAAGCAATCGTTTCTGTGGAATCGGATTTTACAGAGTTGCAGCTCCGCATGTTTTAACAGAGTTGTAACGCAGTCTAAAATCGACTTCAAGTAAGCGACGATCTTTTAATGAGGTGTAGATATAACTTGCAGTTTCTAGTGTTTGATCCCACATTAGGTAACTACTGTCTCCAGGGACAAACTCTGTGAAAAATTCGGACTACCGAAACTAATAAAAATTTTGAAGTAACAAAAAATCACGCGAGAGTAACACAAGCATTGCTAAGCTAACTAATTAAGCAAAAGCTGAAACTTTATGAGTCGTCGGTTCGCCATAGTCTGACAAAAAGCGTACTAAAGAAAAAAGGTCAGAAATAGCGAGTGTATTGGAAAAAGTTAAAATACTAGCGCAGTCGAGCACCGATGTGCGTAGGATTCATAATAATGTTTGCAGCCACGGTCCATAATACGAGGTAGTGTCAGCAAATAAGTATAATTAACATAAAATAAACATACTTATAAGTGATATATATTTTTGTAACCACCTCTTAAAACCCTTCATTTTGATACCCTACTCGATAGGTTTGGGAAAAAAAATTGAGAACCCCCCACAATATGGCGCCCAAAATCCGCCATTTTTTTAACGTCCCTTATCTAACAATACTTGGGCGGTCAAGACGTGTATAACGATGTCTTAGTTCATAAATCCGTCTAGCGGTTTGCTAGATATGAGGTTCCTAATAAAGAATATTAATATACACACAAACATACCCTTTCCTTGCAGTCGGGTAAAAAGCTTGTAATTCATGTAGTTTTTATATGATGAAGTGACTTTCTGTTATCAATATAGATGATGATGACACGACAGATTTCGGTAGCGCCTGTCAATCCCGTACATTTTGTAGTTCACAGGAAAACAAGTGAAACTCCATCAACGAAACTATGGAAATGTCACGTGATCAATTGGCATTTTGACCATTGACATCACTGACATCGAATAACACTTGTCTAGAGCCTTTTGTCAGTCGTCATCGCTGACAGGATGGCACTTTGGTTAGAGCCCGAGGACTACTGTCGCGACACCTTAAAAGCGTCTATCTAATTGTTTTACTATTGGGTCTGCTAATTACGACAGATGAAGGATTACGTTACTCCGTCTCAATCTAACTCACTTGTCAGAAATTGAGATTAATAAGACATCATCATCATTTCAGCCGAAAGACGTCCACCGCTGGACATAGACCTCCCACAAGTGTCACCACATTGACCGGTCCCGTGCGTCTCGCATCCAGCGGTTCCTCGCAACCTTCACCAGGTCATCGATCCACCTAGTGGGAGCGGTCGCCACTCCAGAACTTTTGCTTAAGTTTGGCAATTCTTCGGGCTATGTCGGTAGCCTTCGTTCTCTTGCAGATGTTTTTCTACATTTCTGATTCAATCACGCAAGGAGACTTTGAGCATAGCCCTCTCCATTGCCCTTTGGGTGACTTTGAGATTAGAAAGTGCTTGTTATTAAATAATATTGTGCCTGTTTATACTAATAATGATCAGAAATTACAAACGTACAAATAGAATGCGCTGATCAAAGTCTATTAACAGATGTTTATTTTTAAAATATTAGGTTTCTGAACAGGGCTGGAGTGGGTACAGCTATACTAAGCTAAGCTACTTTTAACTACTAAGCTTGTTTTTACTTAAACATAATCTTCTTAATCTCATGATTTTAACGAATTGATGAACCCCATTGCAGGCACGGATGCTCGTAAAAAATCTACGTTTTCAAATTAAATTTGTCATTTACCAATTCAAATAGGATTTGACTCGCTAACTGGACAATCTAACTTCCTAACTATTTAAAAAGATTTTTTTGTTTGTCACGAAGATCTAACAAGTTATAAGAATTTTCTATTTAGGACTTTGCCAACTTACACAGCATAAAAAACGGTGTCACCTTCCATCCAGGATGAGAATACAATTACCGACTTTAAACTTTTAACGACTTCAAAGAATCAATACAAATTCTTATCAAACTGCAATTACGTACATTAATATGAAAGTCGGAAGAAACTTCGACTTATTTTGCATTCATAAGCATGAACTGAATAATCTCGGACTAAAATTAGCATACTTTTTTAGTTACTTTGCAAGTGATGTTGGTCCTTTCATCATTTGTAGCCATCTTGAATTTTATTGCTAGTTTTTTGGAGACCATGTTAGTGCCACAAGAATACTGAAAAACCGGCCAAGTGCGAGTCGGACTCGCACACGAAGGGTTCCGTACCAAACTCGCAAAATAATGGCAAAAAATCACTTTTATTTTTTAATTTAGTATTTGTTGTTATAGCGGCAACAGAAATACATCATCTGTAAAAATTTCAACAGTCTAGCAGACAGACAGACAGACAGACAGACAGACAGACAGACAGACAGACAGACAGACAGACAGACAGACAGACAGACAGACAGACAGACAGACAGACAGACAGACAGACAGACAGACAGACAGACAGACAGACAGACAGACAGACAGACAGACAGACAGACAGACAGACAGACAGACAGACAGACAGACAGACAGACAGACAGACAGACAGACAGACAGACAGACAGACAGACAGACAGACAGACAGACAGACAGACAGACAGACAGACAGACAGACAGACAGACAGACAGACAGACAGACAGACAGACAGACAGACAGACAGACAGACAGACAGACAGACAGACAGACAGACAGACAGACAGACAGACAGACAGACAGACAGACAGACAGACAGACAGACAGACAGACAGACAGACAGACAGACAGACAGACAGACAGACAGACAGACAGACAGACAGACAGACAGACAGACAGACAGACAGACAGACAGACAGACAGACAGACAGACAGACAGACAGACAGACAGACAGACAGACAGACAGACAGACAGACAGACAGACAGACAGACAGACAGACAGACAGACAGACAGACAGACAGACAGACAGACAGACAGACAGACAGACAGACAGACAGACAGACAGACAGACAGACAGACAGACAGACAGACAGACAGACAGACAGACAGACAGACAGACAGACAGACAGACAGACAGACAGACAGACAGACAGACAGACAGACAGACAGACAGACAGACAGACAGACAGACAGACAGACAGACAGACAGACAGACAGACAGACAGACAGACAGACAGACAGACAGACAGACAGACAGACAGACAGACAGACAGACAGACAGACAGACAGACAGACAGACAGACAGACAGACAGACAGACAGACAGACAGACAGACAGACAGACAGACAGACAGACAGACAGACAGACAGACAGACAGACAGACAGACAGACAGACAGACAGACAGACAGACAGACAGACAGACAGACAGACAGACAGACAGACAGACAGACAGACAGACAGACAGACAGACAGACAGACAGACAGACAGACAGACAGACAGACAGACAGACAGACAGACAGACAGACAGACAGACAGACAGACAGACAGACAGACAGACAGACAGACAGACAGACAGACAGACAGACAGACAGACAGACAGACAGACAGACAGACAGACAGACAGACAGACAGACAGACAGACAGACAGACAGACAGACAGACAGACAGACAGACAGACAGACAGACAGACAGACAGACAGACAGACAGACAGACAGACAGACAGACAGACAGACAGACAGACAGACAGACAGACAGACAGACAGACAGACAGACAGACAGACAGACAGACAGACAGACAGACAGACAGACAGACAGACAGACAGACAGACAGACAGACAGACAGACAGACAGACAGACAGACAGACAGACAGACAGACAGACAGACAGACAGACAGACAGACAGACAGACAGACAGACAGACAGACAGACAGACAGACAGACAGACAGACAGACAGACAGACAGACAGACAGACAGACAGACAGACAGACAGACAGACAGACAGACAGACAGACAGACAGACAGACAGACAGACAGACAGACAGACAGACAGACAGACAGACAGACAGACAGACAGACAGACAGACAGACAGACAGACAGACAGACAGACAGACAGACAGACAGACAGACAGACAGACAGACAGACAGACAGACAGACAGACAGACAGACAGACAGCAGGAAGAAATGAGCTGACTTCATTTTTTTTTTCATTTTATCACAACTTTTTATCACAGAACAAACCGACTGCCGAATTTTTTTATTTACTGGGTACTACCAAGAGTACCTCCAATTACCATGCAAATTTCACTTAACATTTATAGCCAAAGTACATCTCATGACGAACCCAAACACGACTAGGATACATTGTTTCATTTCGGAGTTCCAGTGCTAACATTCCGGCTTCATCATCAGACGTATTCGCGAGCTGGCTGCCCAAAACCAAACGTATCCTCCGACTGCACAGCATGATTTTCTCCTTGTTTACGTCTTTTTAGTTCGCTTTTCAAGCAGTCGGGTTTTTTGATGTTTTAATTAACTTTTTTTATTTATATCTTTTTAGTTATTTTTTTTTTCGAATTAGGTTCATTCAAACATATAAGTGTTATATATTTTTGAAATCTGCTCTAAAAAACCTTTATTTTGATACCCCACACGATAGGTTTAAAAGAAAAAAAAAATTTGGCCCCCCACAATATGGCGCCCAAGAACCGCCATTTTTCTATTTTCCAATTTTAATGTAGCCAGTGACACTCGCGGGGTTAAGACGAATCGATTGACGTAAGAACCATCATAATCGGCCCACGCGTTTGGTCTCTAGAACGCCACATAGGAACAAACATACATACATACATACATACATACATACTTACATACATACATACATACATACTTACATACATACATACATACATACATACTTACATACATACATACATAGACTGATAAACGCATTACCCTCCTTCGGCAGTCGGGTAAAAAGGGACAGATGTATACAAGTCATATACATATGTCCCTTACGCACACTCAAAACAACCTTGCTCTAAGAGCTTATGGTCACCCCCAATTCGATGGTACCATTTTCATCAGACCCATTTTCATCGGTACCATTTTCATAAGTACCATTTTATCAGTACCATTTTCATCAGTACCGTTTATTTATAAGTATTTGATTCATCATAGTTGGATTCAGGATATCTTATACCCGTAACATATTTAGCATTAGGGGTTCCAGTGGCCATCTTTGGTCTACTTCATCAGTTCCACTTCACCAAATGATACTTTCTGAGTGCAAATGATTGCATTGTTGATTCTTGAGTTCTCCGGATTTCTCCAAGATCCCAACCTGACCTGACGAGCATGTGTCCACCTGCAAAGTATACTCAATCAAAAAGAGAACCTCCTCCTTTTTTTAAGTTGGTTAAACAATGCACTCTTCCTGTGTGATAGATCACGGGAGCTAAGCCTCTGGAATAATCTATTTTAGCATAAACCTCAAAGTCAGTTATTTTGTGCACCTTCTCTGTTTTAGTAGAGGCTTTTGTCATAAAGTGGAATAGTGACTAGAGGGTATCATAAATATACATCACATCACATCACATCATCAGCCTATTAATGTTCCCACTGCTGGGACACGGGCCTCCTCTCTGTGAGAGGGAATGGGCCGTAATCCACCACGCGGAAATATAAATAAGTATACATATTTTAACAAAAATAATAAATTCAATTTAAAAAGGTAACTTATTTTGCCATCGCTACTCAGTGCAATACGCGGCACCAGCGTTGTCCAGTGTGTGCTAGCAGAAGTCTTGTATTGTTTCATGTTGGTGACATACGGACATCACGTATGACAAACTATAAGGACGGAATCTGCCCCACTTAGCTCTGTGTTTCATGTGCCATTATGTTACAGAATGGCTTCATCATCAGCCCATAATAGTCCATTGGTGGACATAGGCTTCTTTAATTACAAATGATATAATTAGGTGCTTTGCTCATGTAGTTGCTACCAGCCACCAAACGAAAATTGTCGCTCGACCTACCCTTTTTTTGCGTGGTGAAATGCTCATGCATACTGCGCTACCACAGAGAGGTGGCACTTATGTGGAACTCCAACCCACTAAAACTCCACGGTGTCCTGTGCCACTCAGGCGGGAACACGGGCACGCGTAAGCTCTCAACGGCAAACTCGCCGCGGCTGTCCGTCACCGGACCCTCCACAGGGGAGTACCCCCTTCACTGGTGCACCAGAACAAATTGTACGCCGGGATCAAACCAGCACATGGGCGCCAGACGACTCTATGTATGGCAATCTTGGTGCACCTGTGACGGGTCAGGGCAGTGGCCCCGCAGCCTACCTTTTTTCGGCCGCAGGGGTAGGGAGAGTGGCCAAAATTATGACATATGAGGTGTTGTATGATTCATCTCAATTGTGGCAGTGACATATTTTTGAAATATACCTCTTCTTCCCCAAAAAAGGGGTGATTCGATTTTTTTTCGTTTTCGTAACAATATGATTATCAAATGACGATAAGCGTTACTTTGATAGCAAAATAAATAATGGTTTGCCATATTACTTATTTGGAGAACTCGTTCATTAATAAAACTGACAAATCTGTATTAAACCAATTTATTATAAGGACAAAATACCCGACTGCTAAAAAGGTGCTGCAGGCGGGGAAAACAAAAATTATAGAAAATAATCCTACTATCTCACTTTATGGTAAGCGATGATGTGGTCGACGGTGAAGCACGCTTGCTTAGAAAAAACCTATTCACTCTTGTCTTAAAGTCCCCTAGATTGTAGCTATCGGGAAACACAGATTCCGACAGGGAATTCCACTCCTTAGCTGTACGCATAATAAAAGAGTCCCCAAAACATTTTGTGCGTATGGGTGTGATGTCCACCATGTACCGATGACGCATCGCCGTACGTCTGGTAGTTTGATGATGGAACGGGGTGGGCGGAATTAAATCATGCAATTCCATCACACACACCCCGAAAGGTAACTGATAAAAAACCGACAAGCTGGCCACTCGGCGACGATGTTCAAGGCTTTGGAGCTTTGACTTGACCAGTGCCTCATTGCCGATGAGTCTCTTGGCCCGCTTTTCGATCGACCCTAGTGCATCAAGCTGGTATTTGGCAGATCCGTCCCAGAGATGAGAACAGTACTCCATGCACGAAGTTGCGCTTGATACAAGTTGAAGCAGCTGTTCCGGCGTGAAGTACCTTCTCATCTTCGCAAGGATACCTAACATTTTGGCAGCCAGCTGAGCCTTTTCCTCAATGTATGGCTTGTTTTTATAATAATTTGTTTTTTTTAATAATTTTATAAAGAATGTTTGTTTTCTAGCTAATTTATACTAAAACTAAAGTACTGCCACAGTCGTGTCTCTAGTGCATTGTTGATACCATTCCTACCAGATGCAAGCAAACTTATAAAAATAATTAACAGTTTTAAATGTACAAACTTTTATGTTGAAACTTGTCTTAGCGATTTTGTGATTACACTCGTGGGAGCTTTATCAAGATTTTCAGAATCTGCTAAATGGATTAAATATAAAGAAACAGAATCATATTGGGACTTATTTAAAGGAATAGGTACAATGAAAACATTCAATCGAGTTGAAAACCTCATCCTTTTTTTCAAATCGGTAAAAAAACAATGACATAAATATAAGCTTAGATAATATTTATACTAATGTTATACCAGTCCACAAATAAATTATAAATTTACTGGATTCTGATCATTGCGGGCAGAGGATTACTATACCAAACCAAAATAACAAAGTGGCTAAAAAGGATATCCCCAAAACTGCAAGTCGCTTGGCAGCTTTTAGAGTTAAACTTATTAATAAATTACCAAGTTTGTCAATTCATGATAATCCTAATCATCTATATGATGTTTTTTTTAATATATATTGTTAACAATTTAATTCCACTTTTATGCCCAAGACTATCTCGGTTAATAGTTACGCTTCATTCGGTGATTGGGCTACCATTGGTATTCATAAAAGTAGAACACGGCTTTATGAGCTGTACAGTGAAAGGACTAATGTAAATACTGCTGAATTTAATTTATATGTTAGAAATTATTCAAAATTATTTAAAATAGTTTGTTGTTGGGCCAAGTCGCGTTATTTGAGTTCAAAGATTAAAAGCAGTAGTAATGTTATTAAAACGACTTGGAATATTATTAATAGTGGAACGGGAAGATCTGGTAACCGAAATATTGACTACAGCCTGTCTATAAATGACAACATCATAAAATCAGACTCACAAGTCGCAGTGGCTTTTGAAAATTTATTTTTAGATATTCCCATTTCAACTACTAAATCCCTAAACTCATCACCTTCTGTTACTGAGTTGACGTTAATGGAAAAAGATCTCCCGGATCTATAGTAGCAATGGGAATCCCGCAGGGCTCAATTCTTGGCCCTTTCTTGTTTCTTATTTATATTAATGACTTGTCTTACCTCATAAAGGATAACCATGATATAGTGTTGTTTGCGGATGATACTTCACTTTTGTTTAAACTTAAACGTCAGCAGCTGGTTACTGACGATGCAAATAGCGCAATCTCAAAAGTAGTTTACTGGTTTAATGTTAACAATTTACTTCTAAATTAAAAAAAAACCAAATGCATTAAGTTTACCCTACCTAACGTTAGGCATGTGAAAACTGATGTGATGATAAAGGGCGAAGAATTGAATCCTAAAAATAGCATAGTATTCTTAGTTTAACTTTGGATTCTAAGCTTCAGTGGGGCCCACATATAGATAAATTGTCAAAGAAGCTAAGCTCCGCAGCATATGCTGTTAGAAAAATTCGTAATTTAACTGACATAGAGACAGCCCGTTTAGTATACTTTAGCTATTTTCATAGTGTAATGTCGTATGGTATTCTGTTGTGGGGTAATGCCGCCGACATCCAGACTATCTTTTTTTTGCAGAAAAGAGCTGTTCGATCAATTTATAAATTAAGCCCGAGACACTCTCTCAGAGAGAAATTTAAGGAGATTAATGTAATGACTGTGCCTTCTCAGTATATTTATGAAAATCTTTTATATGCCCATAAATATATAAAATTGTTTAAAAAATACAGTGATATCCATAACATAAATACTAGGAACAAACACAAATTTGTAGTACCTACAACAAGGCCGTCAGGCAGTCAGGAAACGCCGACCTCATCTAGTTTAAAAAAATATGATCGACATGTAAAAGTGTTTGTACAAACCAACTTACAGAAATAAAATCATTAATCATTTTCATTAAGAAGACTGTGTTTCAATAATTACATAACGATTCTGCGGAGTTGTTTCATCAATTGGTAACTTATAAATGAATGCATTCATGTACAAGCGTGTGCGGGTTTACCAGCGTGAACCGGCCCAAAATGAAGCCATATACAATAGATGCGAGCTTGTCATTGCTTTTTGGCGCTGATTCATACAAAGAGTATGTAACTCGTAAAACCGGCACCAGCAACCAGTTTTCTACCAAAATATAGGCTTAAAATAGGCCATAAAACCGATTTGTATGGTCTTGAAATTGAGTTGAATGACCGCCTTAACGACAACAATATGCTTGAATTACAGTAATGATCATCACATACACTTCATCATTTCAGCAAAACGACGTCCACCGCTGAACATAGGCCACAGTGATGATCCATATGTGGTAATCCAACTAATCGTGTATCGCCAAAGCTCGAACATTTTACCAACATCTGTATTCCTTAATAGGAACACAGATGTTGGTTGATATACTAATCTTTAGACTGTGCTTTAGACCCTTCAATATGAACAGGCTCGCTCGCTCTTTCACAGATCCCGTCCATCGTTTACGGAATAATAAAATTGTACTGTATAAATTGTATTGTATTGTTATACCTTATTCGAATTGAAACAATTAAGTAATTCATGAAAACCTCTTAAACAAAATGAAGTCCAAGTTCAAAGAATACTCTTTGCTTAGCAAAAATAATTTGAATTTCCAAGTGAACATCTAACTGTGAATTTCCCAAAGGTCCTAATTCTTTGCTAGTAATTCTTGAAAGCGGTGTGTGACTTGCAAAGCCGAGCAGAGTGCCTCATTATTGTGCTTCCGTACACACAAAATGTTATGTAATGAATTCAGTCGAACGTCATAGTGATGTTTTAAACAAAAGAGGGAAACGTGACTTTAAAGCGTAAGGTATAATAGTTTCGAAAGTTTGGTGCTGAGGCTGAATGAGTGAATAACTAAGTACAGCAACATGGAGACGGACTTATATCGAAGAGATGATATTCTCCTTTGTTTATAAGGGTGTTAAATTAAATGGTTAAAGATTCTACCATTACCATCATTTTAGCCTTGAATCACTCATTGCGGGGTATAGGCCTGCCATACTTCCCGGTTCCGTGTGTTCCCGGTATTACCCGTGACTTTTATGAATTGTCCAAGTCAATCTTATAGCATATTCATCAGTAACTCATTAATCACACACTTTAGGTTAGGCTTTAACGTCTTTAAAGAAAACGTACAGTAAAAATTACGCGGACATCAAAAACGCCTACGGGCGGTTACGCACTAGATGGCCGAGTCCGTGGTCTGTGTCCCCGAAATTTTCGGAATTATGACAAACTAGTTTTTGCCCGCGGCTTCGCTCGCGTGGAATTTGGTCTGCCACATAAAGTTTCGTGACAAACCATTTTTTTTTTACTGTATGTTGTACTCGTATCCGAAATTTCAGATACCTTTTCTTTTTTTTTATTATTGATAGGCTTGCGCTTGACCACTTTCTCACCTGATGGTAAGTGATGATGTGGTCGACGATGTAGCACGCTTACCTAGAAGAAACCTACCTATCTAACTTCAAAACTGATGGATTCCATACAATCTTTGAACCCACCAACCCACCAATATAAGGGCGCAACCCTTGGAGGTGGAATTATCGAAATTCCTTTCTTAGTGCTCATTTAAGCTCATTGGTTTCGGTTGTGCGTCGACCGCTGGGTGTGTTAGTCAATCAAGTTACAGTTTTATTATAAACTTCGCTTGTGTGGTGTGTTGATAAAAAGTAGCCTATGTCCTTCCCCAGGCGTGACTTGGCTTGACAGACTTGACGAAATTTCATCACAAACAGATCAGCACAGCCAAGAAACATACAATGACACTGATTAACAAACGGGACCAACAAAGGTTACTTTCTTTTTCTGTTCGTGTCAGTCAAGGATTTGTATGTAATGTTATTGAATTTATTGAAATGAATTACTTCGTTCGGCAACAGCGAGCAAGCAGTGTCGCGGACTTTTATTTAGAACTATTTAAGACAAATAATTCTACCGTACATTATATTTGTGTATCTCCAATGCTTTAGGCAGCGCACGCGAAGATAGCGCTTTTTTTCCAAGTTACTTGATATATATCGTTATATTATGACCAAATTACCAAATTTGTAGCATTTTAATCCGTTTAGTAGTTTTTGCGTGAAAGAGTAACAAACATAAATCCATCCTCACAAACAATAATATTAATATTATTAATTAATTAATTAAAGTAGGATAGGAAGTAGGATTATGACGGATAGAGGTCGGATGTAGTGCGTAAGCTTCCCTACAAGAAGTACTACGGCTACTTTGTAACCGAAATTTCACGGACACGGATTTGATGTAGTGCCAGCAGTGCGTTACCGCCTTACGAATTCATATTTATTTTCTCAAATTATTACATTTCAGTACGTCATACAGGGTGGAAAGTTGAAACGGGCCCTGAGGCTAAAGTGTCTTTCTAGTAGCGATGGTAATTGTCGGAATACAAAAATGTAAGGGATAGATCACGTGATTTTTCGATATCGCTTGTCAATCTCATACAATTTTGCCTTTTTGACAATCGCTAACGCCACGCTTTCTATGATAGAATGTCACTTGGCTAGAGCCTCTGGACTGTAAATCGAATCTATTCAAATCGAATTTAGGAAACAATGGACTTTTAGTTACAATTTACCAATTTCCTCAGTAGATGTTTTTATTTATTAACATATATAGAATTGAATATTCTAAGAAAAACAAACCTATATACAAATACAAAAGGGAGACGGCAAAAAAGCTCATTGTGCATCAAAAAATTCGTCCACATCGATGTCAATGGGAAACGTGCCCAGAACGCTGGCGGCATTGCCACGTTGTATGGCAATGCTAATTCTCTGGCCGAAGAAAAGGCCAGCCCTCTGGTCACGTGAAGAGTCGACGAGCTTTGTGCTAATTTCTCGAAAAACTCGATGCGCACTCGGACCACATGGACCTAATGTTTCAACCCCAAACGGCTCAAACATATAACTTCCAATAAGGTTGTTATATTTGCGCCGTTTGAGGTTTTCTGCACCGGCAGCAGCCGCCCCAGCACAGCCCGCCGTGCTAAGAAGATGGGATGGCGCAAGGGTGTCGACACATGTTGCATCCCACACCAAAGGCCTACCCACCTTCCAAGGCATTATGGTCATCCCGTCTGGTCTCTTCCCATCGTCGCGTGCCAAGCCATTGGGTTCTAAAACAGCTGGCACCCCGGCGGTGACAAGAGCCCGACGTATGATGTCATTAATGCTGGCGTGCCGTGCTATCCGGCCAGCGCTCTTACTGCAGGATAGGCCATGGTGACCGAGGCGGTCGACTGCTTCACCACATTGACAACGATGTGGAGCTCCACTAGGAGCACCCAAACGCAGACAAGTAGCGATCCGGAAGGTGTTGTCACTCAACATAGTACCTATGTTGAGTGTTGTTACAATTACAATAACTACTTACATAAATATTAAGCGTACCTACCTGTTTTCCTGCAGGATCCTCTACAATTTTCTAATAAATATAGAGAAGAAAAAAAAACATTTACAATTTTTAAACATACTAGGTACATAAGTATAGTTCAGTTAGAAAATACAAGTCTATTTGATACTGAAGTGTTTGAAAACGATCAATATCCTCTAACTTAGTACTTCAGTACCACACATTCCCACAAATTGCAATAACGGTTCGATGTCAAGTACTCCTTATTGCGTTGTTATTGAATCCTATTCACAAGTGCAGTTGTCTTGACTTAATATTGCTTTATATCTGTTCCGATAGAGATTATTGTGGTTTGATGAACTTTTATTTTTGTATCTCAAGGATGTGTAGTAGATATGTTGTTGTTTCTTTAAAGAGGCAATAAGCCACGTCGGTCTTTTGATCTGTAAGGTTAAGCTGCTATTGATGCAGTAAGCGCGTGGATGGGTGACCAAAATCTATCTTTACAAATTAACCCCCGGTTTCGGCATGAATAATTAAATTGAGTTATTGTCAAACTTTACTTAAAATAAAAACCTGATACAGTCTTCTCCTAAATCACAATTTTGAAACACGGTTAACAGGTTGGAAAATGAAATGAAATTCCACGACAGTCGATACCACAGGTATAGTACTAGGTTTCGTTTTAGGATGACTACCTTTTCCCAAATATCTCTTCATAGAAACTCGAGCAATAAAGTATGTATCTTCTTTAGTAATAATGTTAGAAATTACGATAGATAGATAGATTTCAGGACGAATTTATGGCTTTATGTATCGAATTTGAAATTAACACAATGTCAATAAATGTAGGTCATGGGAACGTTATTGTTGCATAAAACTCGCCAACTGTAGTCAATATTCAAAAGTCTAGCAACTAATCCTACTAAGGGCTGTCGTGTTCTGGGGCATGGCGGCCTGTCCGATAGGCAGTCGTTCCATGTCTTTTGACTGGTATGCAACTGCCTCCGGTGATACTGGAAACAGACCGAAAAATTGTTGGGAAAAACATACATACAAACATACATACAAGATACGCGCGAAAAACAACCCTTTCCTTTCGGTCGGGTAAAAAGGCAAGGCAGATTGATTCATACTTAATATCCCGAAATTCTGACGTCACTCGACAACCCTAGTTTTTGGATTGTAGACGTCACAAGGCAGTTGTTCTATGTAAATTACTGTCCCATTTCGGAACTACATACCTACATACGATCGTATACCTCTACTCTCTTTCGATACGTTCTTTGCATGCGTCATCCTGAATAAAATTAATAATACCTTTCTGCCTAAAAAGCCCTACAACCCGAAGCCCATCAAGTATTTAAAATAATATGTTTTATTTCAATCCTTTCACACAGCCGCCTCGCACATTTGCCTAATAAGTTTACATTCAAAATAATGGATACTCAGGTAAACCAATTTGCCTTTGTTTTTCAACACAGGAAATCATTTTGTGCGTATGCGTATGTGTATTTTTTTCATAATATTTTTGTTGGATTTATCCAAAGTGGATTTGGAGTAAACGCGCACTGTTTTATTAATATTTGCATTTTTGCGCATAAATCTATTGCGGTCTAAGGCTGAACCCGTTTAATTATTATTTCTCTTTTTGCAAATAACAAGGATAAAAGAAAATGGGAATAGTACTCGTTTATTGTAGAAAAAAAAATGACCTGGTTGTACAAGAGGCAACAAGTATTTTAATTTATTGATTAAGAAATCTAGGAAAGCTTAAAATGGCTTGCATTTACTGTCTAAAACTTTTTCAACGAAGTTCGTTGACCTTTTTTGCATTAGCTTGTCAAGATTTTTTTGTTAGGTTTTAGTGTCACACGGCTGGGCAAATGCCTTCCCCATTTAGTGCCGTGCAGTTTCGAGACTAATTATAATCGGTTTATTGATTGCCAAGATTTTGAACCTTAATTGACTGAAATACCGCAACGCTCTCAGAGTTTAATCCTGTATTGTTCAAACTATTTTATGATTTCAGAAATGATCATCCTATCTTCGGTTCATCTCTGAGAGACGTGCAGTATGGATGCCGACGGGGATTAGCCGATAGACAGCCTAGCATTGCCGGTGATATGCTGATTAGACCACACATTCACTGGGAATAAATTTTATATTACCATTGATATACAAAGTATAACAGAAACAACGCATTTCCTGAAATCACGAAAAAAGTCTGGTGTTCTTTACATTTTGTCGAGTTATGCAAACATAAATAATGTGACTTCGTTTTCGAAAGTTTTTCATTTCCACAGTCAGTCAATCCATCGTTTCGTTAGCCTTCTCCAACTCTTATATTTACACTACATAAGGTATTATTGTTTAAACTCTCTTTTTAATTGTTTTTAGGCTAGCGTTTGACCACTATCTCGCCTAATGGTAAGAGATGATGTGGTCGACGGTGAAGCACGCTTGCCTAGAAGTAACTATTCACTCTTGACTTAAAGACATGTCGTCATGTTTGTTTTCGCGTAATAAACTAAAACTGCTTTGCATTGCTTAAGATCACGTGTTTCCGATCATCTTACAAAATAAGCCCACGAATAGTGCTACCGAAGCACGAACTTTGAAAGTTTTTTGTTGTGAGTTTCTAATATTATTGAAAACTTCAAAAGTGCAGGTTTATATTCAAAGGAGAACTATACTTCACTGATTGCTTAGTTCAACGGATTTGCGCATTGGCCCTGCTACCCAAATTTTTTTTCTATTTCGAAACTTACTTAGATATCTTGAAAATCGAAGAAAATGTTGCCACGTAAATTCTCGATAACGTTAAATTGCAACTCAGGTACCCGTACCTATAGCTTAATATTTTTTATCTACACTCACAACGTAATTTCCAAATACGAATTCAAAAAATATTGTATAAACACGTACTTTATATTCGTGGAAAGGTAAAATTTAAAAAGAAAAACTATTACTGTTTAACATTTTCCTTCGATTTTCAAACAACTGCATCATAAAATAACTTTTTAATTTTTATAGCACATTTTTACTTTTTAATTTTCTGGCGCGTATGGGCTGTACATGAAGTTATAGGTAAATATGGAGGCCACACTTAGAACAAAATCTTGAGTCAAATACCTACGTTTCTCTATCTCGCTTTCTGTGGGCCGACGTCTCTTTCTAGTGTGGACCATAGTATTGCTATCTTCATATTTAAATCTCCTAGAAAAATATTAGAAATAGTCACCACACTAGCCCAACCATAAGTTATTTAAGAAAGTAACACTGTCAAATAATGTACCTATAAATAAATACTTGAACTATGATTAGTTCAATTGAAATTCCCTAAATTGTAGGTCACGTAGTAATATATGTAATAGTAAATTAGAAACTAGTACACAAATGTATGATGTTGACATTAAAAACCTTCAAAGGGAATTATTGAGTAGGGAAAATACACTAAGGGAAATATTTTGTAAATATGAATGTAGTCAACAGATGTTGAGTGAGCGCATACAGGAGGCCTGTGAGTTGGTGGACCTGGTTAAGTATAATGCAGAGAGGTATGAGTCACTGACTAACAACCTCACCTGTAGTTGTGCTGCCGCTCCGCCACCTCTCATTTCACAGCATGTTGCTCCTACAACTTTACCCATTGATCTCACTACAAAAACTTTGAACCCTACCAAAAGTAATATCTTAGTATATTCTGATAAATTAGGAACAAGTTTTGGATCTTTGTTAGATAACCGTTCTAAACATACAATAATGAACCATTGTTTTCATGAACTACATTTTAATGAGCTTGTTCATAAAATTCAACAGACACAATTGAATGAGCAAACTACTGTAGTTCTTCTTTTTGGAAATAGCCTTAATGTAACAAAAAGGGACATAGTTAATGGTATCGACACCCTACTTAAGTTAAAATTAAGCAAATTAATATTATGTGCATTGCCGTATTCTGACAAGTTACTTGATCAGGAAAATTAATACATTTCTAGTTTAAATAACTTGATGCATATTTTATCTTGTCGTCATAGTGACCGTTTATTGTTTTTTGACACCAACAATTTTGTTAGTGATTTTGTTTTGATTGGGAACCACATGTTTCTTCCCAAAAATAGTCGTCATTTATTAGCTACATTGTTAGCTTTTAATATACACGCAGTTATTGATGATTTAACTGAGACTAGGTTTAGTGATTTAACAGTATTATCTAGTTTTTCTGATAATACTACTGTAGATTCTTTAAACTATTAGAGCCGACAAAAGAGAAGACGAATAGTATTATTTTACTATATCATCAAAATATAAATCGCTTCTCCGGCAAAATTTTAGACGTGGAATTGTTAGTAGATAAACCACACCACACCACCACACACACCACACCACCACACACACCACACCACCACACACACCACCACATGGATATCTTATGTTTTTGTGAAACCTGGTTAAAATCAGATATGATGTTGTTTAATGTAAATAATTTTTCAGTTGCCAGCGCGTACAACAGATCCACAGTGGGTGGTGGTACCCTGATACTTTGTAATAGTCATCTTAAATATAAGGAAAGAAAGGATATCACTGCTTACTCTGTTGATCGCTTATGTGAGGTAGCATGTGCAGAGGTCGAGGGGCATACTATCTTGTGTGTTTACAGACCACCAGCATCAAACTTGTCATTGTTTTTAATTACAATGGAAGAATTATTAAGTAAACTTTTCAGAGATAATAAATTAGTTTTTGTTTGTGGTGACTTAAATATAGATCTGTTAGTCAATTCACCTGAAAAATGTAAGCTCATTTCATTGTTTAAATCATTTAACTTAAAATATTTATTTAATGAACCGACAAGAATAACTGCAACTTCAGCTACGTGCATAGATAATGTATTCACTAATTGTAAAGTTAAAGATTCGTTTTTAATTAGTGGCGTTAGGTCAGACCATACTGGTCAACTAGTATCTTTTGAGTCAGATAAAAAAATTAACCTAGTTAAATCAATTCGGTTAAGACGTCTCACTAAAAATAAATTAAATACTTTTAATAATAATGTTTTTAGGGGTTATTCCCAGAGGTCCACGATTCTATTGTTCCTCTTTTCCCACCGGGTCCATGAAAAATTATAATAATGTTTTATATGTTCTTAAATGAATTCCCAACGGGTCCACAAGATATATCCAAAGTACAGCCAGTAAAAACAATTTATTGTAAGAAGGAGCAGCTTGTTGCAAACATAACAAAATAAAATGCCGTCTTTAATGGTGACGACACGTAAGCTACCTCTTTTGCTTTTTTAGTTAGCTGTTGAACATTATAAGCATTTATACCCAAACTACCAGGAAGCCAGAATCATGAAGAAGTCTTAATATTTGCTGGGCTGGACCCGCAAATATTAAGACTTCTTCTTCATGATTTTTACCGGTAAAGACTAATTTAAGTAAGTACCAGGAGATTATAATCACGAGGAAGTATTTCCGAGACTGGAACCATGAGATGTAAAAAGAGTACCGAGAGATTTTAGATTCTGACCTCCTGGTACTCCGTTAGTCTCTACCGCTTATGATTCTAGGCCCGCAAATACTTTTTCATGATTCTGTTCTCCTGGTAGTTTGTGCATAAATGTTCAACTCTAGCTGTTCCCCGCGGCTTCGCTCCCGTGGACCACGCCACAGGACCCTTTTCGGGATTCAAAAATAGCCTATGTCATTCAGGAATAATGTAGCTTTCTATTGAAAGAAAGAAAAATTCTTTCACCTTTCTATTCAAAGGCGAAAGAATTTTTTAAATCGGTCCAGTAGTTTCGGAGCCTATTCGGTACAAACAAACAAACAAAAAAATATTTCCTCTTTATAATATTGGTATAGATGTAACTAAAAAATTCCTGTTTTGACTGGATCGGGCGAAGCTCATCGACCGAAACGCCTACTAAGCTTGATTTTTTAATGGTCATGACCATTCATGGAATACAGTAAAAATGTAGTTTTTACTTATCTATACTCATTGTGATTTATTTCATAGAAATAGTAAACATTTATCCCTTAGCCAACCTTTTATTGCTGACTGTACCAAACATTCCCATGGACCCGTTGGGAAAGAAAATATTCCATATTTTAAAATGTCGTGGACCCGTTGGGAAGTAAAGTATGAAGTTAAATTTTTCGATAACAATAGAATTGTGGACCTCTGGGAATAACCCGTTTTTAGCAACCTTTGTAATGCCAGTTTTAATTCAAAAGACCCCAACATAAATTACGGCACGTTGTTTTCTACAGTTTGCCAAGAATTCAATAAAACGTGTCCTTTAAAAACAGTTAAAGTCAACAATTCCAAATCGAAATTTAGTGAATGGGCCACTGTGGGCATAAGAAAAAGCCGAGATATCTTATATAATTTATATTACGAAAAATCTTTGACTTCCGATCAAGTTTTTAATACTTATGTTAGAAACTATTCCAAAATATTCAAAAGAGTCTGCGCTCAAGCAAAATCTCAAATAATAATGAACAAAATTGGTGTTTCTAATAAAAAAATAAAAACAGTGTGGCAAATAATTAATACAGAAACTGGAAAGACACAACAAAGCGATCAGAATGAGTTGTCTTTGAAAATATCTAATCAAACCATTTCTGGTAAGCAAGAAGTCGCTGAGACATTAGAAAATTTCTTTACCAACATTCCGTTAGAGGTTACGAAGTCTCTTCCCTCCTCATCTAAATTAGCTGAAGCTCTTCTTAAAGAAAACTTTACTAAAGACATACCAACCTTTAAATTTAAATCAATATGTATTGATACAATTAAAAACGCGTTCATAAGTCTCAACGTAAAAAATACTGAAGACTTGTGGGGGATATCCGTTAGGGTTCTTGGAGATATTATTGACTCAATTGCTCCTGTCCTAACAGGCATATTCAATCCCTCTAATTATAGGCCTATATCCGTGCTTCCAGCATTGAGTAAAATCTATGAAAAAATCATGCTGGAACAGATGTTGTCTCACTTCAATTCAAATAAGATCCTGCATAGTCAACAGTTTGGTTTCACGAAAGGTAGGTCGACAACGGACGCGGGAGTAAAACTCATCAGCCACATCTTGGAATCTTGGGAGAAGTCCCAGGATGCCATTGGCATTTTCTGTGATCTCTCGAAAGCGTTCAACTGCGTCGACCACAACACACTGATCTGTAAATTACACCACTACGGAATTCGAGGAAAATCTGCTGATCTTGTGCTTTCCTATTTATCAAACAGACAGCAAAAAGTAAATGTTAATGGGGCAACGTCCTCCGGGTCTCTAGTCAAGATGGGCGTGCCCCAAGGTTCAATTCTCGGCCCTTTCCTTTTTCTTGTTTATATTAATGATCTCCCTTTTATGATGGCCAAATTATCGGATATAATTCTATTTGCTGATGATACTTCGCTAATTTTTAAAATAGATAGGAAAGATACGGATGTCTTACATGTCAACGAAAGTCTGATTGTTCTCTCTAAATGGTTCGCAGCTAACAATCTTTTACTGAATGCGAAAAAAACAAAATGTCTGAAGTTTTCCTTACCAAATGTACCACAACGTGACCTAAATTTAAATCTTGACTTGTATAGATTATTTTACTGATTGTTTTGTGAATGTGTGAACATTGTAGGCCTTCTAGATTTCTAGACGCTTGTTAACATTTGTTAACTCTCTCGTTTATACAATTTTTTTTTAGTTTCTTACGACTTATTGTCGGGCCTACGTTGTCCCCCCATATCTAAGCACTAATACTGTAACGTGGAAATATTGTAAAAAGAAACCAATTTTTTTAAAAGAGTAACCGTGGAGTTTCTTGCCGGTTCTTCTCCACAGGAAACGACTAACCCGAACCGTGCACCTTTTGTCGACGTTTTATAAGTGCCCATGTAGGCCTATGTGAAATAAAAATCATTTGATTTGATTTGATTTGACACGTATGCATATCTGGGTTGGCAAATCAACAAATTATAAACCCATTTCTTAAGGATTCGGTAATGTGGCAACATTGGCCGTATGTGTCAAAATAAATCGACCAATATGGCGGTTGTTTACTTTGCGGTTCACGGCTTCGTTTGAGATTTTTCGCGAAAATCATGGTTAAAATTCAAAAATGGTGCAAAATTATGTTGTGAGTGGTTGCGATAGTACGTGGTGTCCAAAAGGTGATATAAGATTTCAAGCGTAAGTGTTTAAATCGTGATTTCTGACATTGAATCATTGTAAACATATTTCTTTGTATTTTCACTTAATTTCCTCTTAAATCAATTAACCTGTGTTTTCAAAATAATTGTAAATGATAATTATATCAAGATCAAATACATCTACATTGAATTTCATTGATTTTGTGCGATTTATTTTGTTTTGTCGAATTGCAGTAGTGTGACCATAATGAGGATATATCCGGGACAAATTTTTTCAATGAGCCTTAGAACTTAGAGAAAATGACATAGAAAACAAATTAATTAATGTCGTATCATAATATTTTACTTCATTAATTTTAATGATTTGCATGAAACTAGATCGTTAAGCACACTTAAAGAGTCATAAAGAAAATATTTTGAGTGATTTATGTGGTAAGAGACAGAAACTACTCAGAGCAATAATATTTAGTCATGTATAATAAGTAGAAAAGTTATAATATATGATTTTAATTCGGAAAGTGTTTTTGTTTCCTTTTTGTTTTTTTTTTTAAATATATTACCGTTCCTAATATAGTCCCGTATAATATATATACGTAATATTAAAAAGAGCGCAACACCTTAACACCCTCTTTACCACTTCTGCTCCTTAACACTGACTAACCCAGAAATCTGAAAGAAACCAGCTGTTTATTATGTTTCATTATTCTTTAAATTTAATGAAATATCTGATTTCTTTTTCGCAATTTCTGGGTTGGTCTCTATGTACCAGTTGTTGTAAAATGATATCTCTTTCTCGCGCCCGCACATATCTTAGTCATTTATTGCCGCGGGAACTAAACCTTTGTCCTAGTCATCTATTTCCGCGAAAAATTCAGTCTAGTCCGACCCAGCACTTTCTGCGTGATTAGATAAATGACAAACAGCCAAATTTACAAACTCTGATATATCCAAACTTTCACACTTAAACAATCAGCTTTTTTCGTAATTTATTATACGCATGCTTTATTATCATGATTTATATGATCTTAAGGGGCTCGGTCTTAGTATTAATAGGATTTAGATATATAAATAAATAAAATATAAAATAATAATAAAATATAAATAAAATAAATATTATTGTAAACCACTAAATGGACTGCAACAACTGTAGTGATGTCCTGGGAAAAATAAAATGAAGGTTACCCTACTTAGACAGAGAGGGTCTGCCCACAGAGAGCGAGATAGAGATACATAGGTTTTGCTTCAAGTAGGTATTCGAAGTGTGGTCTCCATATTTATCTATACCTTCATGGGGCTGTAGAAAAGGTGTGTCATTGTCTGTGGACACGCGCGCTACGCAATGAGAATCTAAATTGCCCGCCATACCACATATTTTTTCCCTTTCCACTTTTGTTTTATTTCAACTGTATGAGTGAAGATAAAGTAGTGTATGCAACGGCATATAATTAGGTATTAAAACACTCGCGTAATATTATTATCACATTCGGCTTCGCCTCATGTGATAAACCTACGCTCGTGTTTTAAGAACCCCTATTATATGACCATTGCATAAACTACTATTTCGTGGGCAGTTAACGGCGTACTGTATAAATTAAAAAATCACGTAACCAATTGTGCGATTCTCTGATTATGTGCGCACTAGAAGGACGGATGGACATCGTTTTGTCATATTTGTGATGAACATCGTATCACGCATCTATTCCTCTAACTAAGGGGTAGTCAGAGGTGTGCCTGCCTATTAGTACACCAACATTAAGGCGAGGCTATTGCCGTCAATCAGGCATACTTCCAGACCCTGGGCTAAAAAGTTTCAGATTGAAGCCAGACTTTTCCCGTTCGGAAATCGACCCCAAACCTCATTCTCTGCAGTTTTGACGTCCACTTAGACAACAAGACGGTTAGGATAAAATATGTTCAAAACGTGATAACCTATTGCCTATAGAATTTCGCATTCACAACTCAGAGTCTGGATTTATGTTCTACTAGCTGTGCCCGCGATTTTGCTCCCGAAAACTGCCTTACCTACCTACCAACTTTTTTCTAGGGTGTTCTTCCGCGGCGAATCTTAACACCGCCATTCAGAAAATGACGTCAAATGCACAACGCCGTCTAACGAATATGGAGTTGTACTGTCCGTGTATCTGAATTGAGTGTGTTTTAATATTTCACTTCTGGAACACTTTCAATTCATGTAACTTTTGATAGAGTAAACCGATTGCGATGAATCAAAAACTAAGTAATACTTCAAGATACGCACAATTTTATTTATAAAAGTTATCTACATTGGTTTCGCACATTTTACGTGATGTGTGCACAACTAAACAGACAAACAGATAAATAGCCAAACATCCAAACAGACAAAAATCCAAAAATGCACTAAATGGGTTCTGTTGGTTAGTTCTGTTGGTTAACATCCTAGCATTTTTTTTGGAAATATTTTCGATTTACAAAAACGACTTTTCTACAAATTTATTATAATATGTTGATTGATATTATTGATTGATTGATGCCCTTGATGGCAATAAGCTCGCCCCTTAAAATATGGGCACAAACATAACTGGCGTAATGTTAGTGTACCTACTGTACATATTTGTCTTCCCCTACGGGAAATGCAGTCTTGATCTTCTGTTATATACCTCTTTACCTATATCTAGACAATAGCGTAATACAAACAACAACCCACGCTTATGTACCCACGATTACTTGGTCTCAAATGCTCACTTTTCAACTCACTTACTCCGTCCACGATTATTAGAAATTGTTAGTTAACTGTGGCCTTAGTGCGAATTTTCAATTCTTCCTATAGTGTGTCGGTGACAAACAGACTCTATATGTAAACGCCTAGCTTGGCCCAGAATTCACCCACGGCAACGAATTTAAATTATAATCTAATAAAACCCCTTTATCTATACCAATATTATAAAGAGAAAAGATTTTTTTGTTTGTTTATTTGTATGTTTGTTCGTACCGAATAGGCTCCGAAACTACTGTCCCGATTTAAAAAAATCTTTTACCCGCTATTTTTTAATCCCGAAAACGGGTCCTGTGGGATGCGCCACGGGTCCGAAGCCGCGCTAGTTTTTATCCAATTGACATTGAGATTGACTTTTTAAGATTGAGTTGACATTAGAAGAAATTACTTAGAATTTAAGGGTAAAGAACCAACTTTTTGAGCCCTTGGTAATGGATTAGAATCTGGCAAGGACTAATGTTATTTACGAACTCAGTACCACTTGCTTAGCAGTAGCGCTTAAGACAACTAGAACAATGGGGTTACAGACTACAGTTTTTATAAAAAACCTTAATGCAGACACTGCCATATCAAGTGCCAAGATAAAGTGGCCTATAGGTCAGCCTTCGAGCTATGTTGCGTAGGAGGCCTACCTACATACTGCAATTCTATTGGTGCTTTTACGTACGACGTTAGAGAGGGGCTGGACTTGCAAAAAATATTGGAAAAGGGCTTGATCCTACGCAATTGATTTTTGATAGAAAAACTTTTTAGATGATGCTTCAAATTTTTTTAATGCTTTTTGTTTAAGAGATTTTTAACCCCCGGCGGAAAAAGAAGGGTGTTATAAGTTTGACGTGTGTACCTGTATGTTTGTGTATATGTGTTTTCTGTGCCATCATAGCTCCTAAACAGATGAATAGAGTTTTTTTAATGTAGTAGTATTTTTTTATTTGAAAGGTGACTTTATCGAGAGTGTTCAGATAGGTTTATGTTTAGGTAGGTTAGATGAAAATAGGTTCAGCCGTTCAAAAGTCATGGGAGTTTTATTGTTTGAATCGGGGTATTTTCGCAAGATATTATGTCATAATTACGTGTTCGATAAATTGTCGATCAAAGCGTGTCTACTACTAAGTAAATTATTATGTACCATGAAATAAAAATTTGTCAGGGGCTTTTTATATTTTTAAATTTTACTTGTTATAAAACGTTGGCCCTCAGTATCGTTGGTGCTTTTACAAACATATAAACTAACTTACACAAACTGCCAGCCCTGGAATAACTATCTAAAAGGCCATAAAAATATTTGGTCCGTTCGGGAATCAAACTCGCTACATGTTTCGATCAACAATCTATTGAACACGTAATTATGACACGATATCTTTCGAACGGCTGAACCGATTTTCATCAAATATAGCTAGGAACACTCTCAAAGTCACCTTTCAAACAAAATGAAACGAAATCAAAATCCGTTTAGGAGCTATGATGGCACATTTAGATACACAAATACACAGGTATACGCGTCAAACTTATAACACCCCTCTTTTTCCGTCGGGGGTTTAAACACAAGATAATACACAGATTCTGCCCTGCTATTTCCTCCACATAGGTACCAATCCTATGGCACTCGGCGATCGAGTAGCTGTATGTAATATTTGTACCTATGTGTTAAATTACCAAATAAATTAGAATAGTAATGTTCGAAAGAGATGCATTGAAAAAAAAAGCATCTTAAGTTTTTCAGTCTAAAATCATTTAATTAACAATAAGTACTTTTCTGAGAACTCCTACAAAATAAAGCTGTGTCAGTGCAAGACCGTGACGTCATTGAACGTGACGTCATCCCGCCCCGACCCACGCGTCGCCCGCTATTGGCTGATGTTATCTGCCTCATTCCGAGACTTTGAACGGAAAATGTTATGTGTATACTCGAGTTTTCTGATGAGGTTCCGTATATTAAATCAAAAATACCTGCCTAAAATACATACTTATTATTCTAAATTGGTCAGGGAAGCAATAAGAAAATTAATTTTTTGACACTCAAGCCAGCTATTTTATTTCAGAAGATTCAATTCAAAATCATTCAGTCTGCCTATCTGTTTCCCAACTATGTTGGAGTCGGCTGTCAGAACAACCGGATGCAACTCACTACTAGTATTTAAGATGGAGCGATAGCTTATCTGACCTCCTCATCCCAGTAACTGAGTAACATGATACCCCTTAGCAAGACTGGTATCATCAGGCTTCTGACTATCGGCAACGACTGGCAGAGGTGAAATTACATTCAAAATACATACATACATAAATACACGCTTTTTTCCCATGGGGGTAGGCAGAAACTACAGAACGCCACCTGCTACGATCCTTACATACTTCTTTTGCTTCACTAACGCTCATACATCTAGTCATACACACACGCCGGTTATGAGTACTGCGCTCCTGGCCCTTCTGAAGAACATCACCAATAAGGCCTATGTATGTCTTACTAGGGCATTCTTCCCTAGCGTTTCCATACACGTCTTGTTCAAAATATTTTCCCATAAGCCTACAATGGTATTTCACGATAGCAATTGCTCGTTTCGAGTAGTTTTAAAAATCGGTAAAAATTCCACAGTTACTGCTTTATGTAAAACCAATCTTTTATTTTTAAACTAAAGGAAATCTATTTTTCTTTATCTTGAGTTGATCAACTAGGGCAGCCTCTATTTTCCATCAATCCCTTTCTCAGGCTGAGGACCTTTTGACCCCATTATTATAAAACCAAATGTTATTCATGGGAAGTGAGAGGCAACTCCATGGCTATTTTTTGAATTTGCTGCAAATAAGGTCGGGTCAGTAAAGTACGATTTCAGGTTTTGTAAACAAAGGACTACACATTTGAAACGAGGCATTCATTTGAGGAGAAAATGTTATCGCTTAAATCATTAAAAAAAAGTGTTTTAAATATGCATATAAAAATAGAGTCTACGAACATTTCCGACGCGCTACGCCAAGGTCTACAAAAAACTCTTCGGGTAACAAAGATTATTTGTATTTGGTTTGAAAACTAGGTACAATAGGAATGTGGATGGCTAATTATGGCGACAAGAGCAAAGGAACCATGAAGGAGTTTGTGAAAGGTATTTTTCTAGAAAAAGATTGACTATAGAGTTACTGAGATGACGACTAATAAAGAAGTATGGAAGAAGAATAAATGTTGCGCGCCGACTTCAAAAGAATTGGTATAACGACATGAGAATTATGTTTTTAGAGCCATTACGCGCGACCAAAACGTAGGCCACTAGAGCCAGGAGACCAAGCCGAGTGTAGTGTTTCTTGTACATTCGTACAGAATGGACGTCAAAGAAGCTATTATAGTAGCGTTACTAATTACAAAGAGAAAAACAAGGAAAGGAATGCAAGGGTTTTATTATTGGGTAGATCCTTTGTTGCAAGAACGGAGATTAAAAGTAATGTGTAATATATTTTATGAAAATTTCATTAAAATACGCGATTTACGCGGCGATTTTGGTGTGATTGTCGTGTTTTTGTCCGTGTTAGTTGTTGTAAGTTATGTCCAATAACAATACAAATTACACTATGTTATACGAATAAAACTCAAAATTTTTATAATTAAAATTATTAAGAAAATGGTCTTATGTAACATATATTTCACCCAAAAATTTTTTTCCTTTTACGGGGCTAAAGGGGTATCTGCGCCTTAAACTACAGAAAGTCACAGTTGCCGTCGACCAAGTCCCCGGCGCCCAGTCGACAGTGCTTAACGGCTCCAACTATATACACTATTGGGCAAACAATAAACGCTAAAACTACCATTGGGTTCATAACAACACCTACGGATCCACAAAATGCTGGCTTTAAGTATTTATACAAAGAAACGCTGATATCATTTGCTATAGTGTTCATTCGATGGGCTCTATTGCAATTTCATGTCAGTCTCAAGTGTTTCATAAATATTTGCCTATAAAAGTAGTTACTATCTAAACAAATCTGACACAGTTTTGTTAATTTTCACGAAATTTATGACAAAAATTAGTAGATAATGAGATAATCGTCAATTCATGAATCAGGGGATTATGGTTTTTTGAATTTGATTTTGTTGTAATCCAATTTGGATCGGTTCTGCTGACGTTAACTTTCATACAAGTAGGTGTAAAGTTATTGAGTAATTTTGTACTGGGTTTTTTGACAGACGAGGCTGTTTTAACGCTTCTCAAAATACTTTTTTTTTTAATTTATGAGTCAACTTTGAAAGAAACACAACGGATACGAAACGTATGCAACCGATATATAAATAATAACTCATTCTTTGGAAATTCATCGACATCTACACTACTATTTTAAAGAGGAAATATTGGATTGTTTGTAAGTTTGTTTGTCTATACTAATATTATAAAGAGCAAAGATTTTTTTTGTTTGTTTGTTTGTACCGAATAGGCTCCGAAACTATGGGACCGATTTAAAAAATTCTTTCACCAATAGAAAGCTACATTATTCCTGAGTGACATAGGCTATTTTTTTATCCCGATAACGGGTCCTGTGGGGTGGCCCACGGGAGCGAAGCCGCGGGGAACAGCTAGTAATGGATAAACTAAAAAAAATACTTAACCAATTTTGAAAATTCTTTCACCAGTAGAAAGCTACATTATTCCTGAGTGACATAGGCTATTTTTTTATCCCGATAACGGGTCCTGTGGGGTGGCCCACGGGAGCGAAGCCGCGGGGAACAGCTAGTAATGGATAAACTAAAAAAAATACTTAACCAATTTTGAAAATTCTTTCACCAGTAGAAAGCTACATTATTTCTGAGTGACATAGGTTATTTTTTATACCGGTAACGGATACTATCCCGGGAATGCGGCTTCGCTCCTGTGGGATGCGCCACGGGAGTGAAGCCGCGGGGAAAAGCTAGTCACTCATAATTTAAATGAAATAATTAATTAAAATGATAACAGATAGAAAGAAGGCCTTAAAACAGAAGTGGATTATTTTAAGCTGAACTGATAATACATTTATAAGCACAAATCATGAGTATGGCAAATCTAATGTAACACAGGTTCCTTCAAAGGAAGGGCAGAGTATTTTTTTTTATATTTATTAGCCCGTGTTTACTCACGAGCTTACATTGATGGTAAGCGATGGTCAATGGCGATGAAGCTGCCTGATAGTGATAGGGGGGCGATTCTTTTAAAAAATATCGATTCTTGAATCGATTCGAACCTAAATCAGAAAAATCGATCCACAAAATAATCAAATTACCGATTTGCTTTTCGCGTTTGTATTTTCAATACAAATATAAATCCAATTACCGAAAACAATAAGAAACCAATATAATAATCGAATTTAAATTTTTAAATATTTTTAACTAAATAAAGTATCAGGTGGAAAAAACACATTTATTTTGGGTACAGTAATAAGATTTCAATTAAAAAATATTTATATGTATATAATCTCGATTTTCTAGGGTGTAATATCGATTCACTGGATCGATTCAATATCGGGGTACAGATTGTTTCCCTTGCATTCATTGCCTCATATGCTCTAAAATCCGTCTACTCGACAGCGTAAAACACGCAATGAATATTGTCGCGTTACCAAAATGAAAGGGAAGGAGTGTGCTCCGTGCTGTAACACAGATACACCCATAACGCCAGTGATTTGATTGCATTTTACTTAGAAATACCTATACCAACTCCTCTTTGGACAAAATAAACAAGAAAATTGTTCGACGAAACCAACATTACAAAAAGCTTTGATGGGCAAGCCAATAGGGGCTTGATGCGTCTTAGTGCTCGATTTCCCATGGGCCCCATAACTTCTTAGGGAACTATTTCAACGAAATACGCTTAAAATTACTCTGAGATTTTTTCGAATGGCCCAATTATTGGTGCTAGAGTCGGCGGTGATTCTGAATGTAGGACATTTTGTTACAGTTACTGAAATAGGTTACATTGATTGATTTAAGAATGAGATTGTACTGTTTCGAATAAGCCTCTCAATTTAAGATCCATATTCAAAGTCAGTTTAAAGGATCGCCAATTGACTCGGTCAAATTAAATACCTACGTTTATTTTTTTGCTGGATTTTAAGTATTTTAAGTCGCCATGACAACTGAAAAATCCTCGATTATTGTCAATAAATCTCACATTCATACTAATATCATAAATGCGAAAGTAACTGTGGCTCTCTTTTTCATTCCCGATTTAGATGAAATTTGGTATGGAGATAGTTTGAGTCCATGGGAAGGACATAGGATAGTTTTTATCCCGGATATCATCCTCAAGGGGGTGGAAAGGGGAAGTTGGCTATTCGTAGTACTTATGCTACGCAGAAGAAGTCACGGGCAACAAGCTATAACTGTTGGAAAAATCAACCAGTCGGCAAACGCACCGCCGCGGCACCGCAGCAGTCCCGCACCAAACGTCTAAATTGAAAGAGGCCTTAAAATGCATATTCTATTAACCAGTAGAAAAAAAATTGGAAACAGAAGTTTATCAAAATCTTTTAAGAATCAATAGTAACTGTTATCAGAGATGATGTCGTAACTGTTACGACATTCCGAAAGAAAAAACTCAACTGGAAATAACCCAAAGAAAGATAAAAATATTCCACGCCTAGCGGGCTTGCCATATCACTTTACTTACGATGCTTTTGGCGAATATTTGCAATCATAATCTGTTATTACGTTACTATCAATGCTGATGGGATCGAAAAAGAGGGAAAAGATTTTGATATCAGCTTTAAATTATTTCTTCGGGTTTTCTTTGAACAAGAATAGGTACTGCCTCGTCTAGTTGGTATAGTGGTCGGCATGTTTATTATATCTATGGCTACTGCTGAGCAAGTGGTCCTAGGTTGTGGTTGTGGTGGTAAATGTGTCTAGGTTTTATCATCTGGGTTTTCTCAGTAGTAGCACGGAGCTTAGATTTGTGCCTAGCTGATGGCAACAGGCTCGCCCTCTTTTACTTGGGACTAAACTGGAGAAATTTCGGTGTACACTACGTCACTTAACTTTGTTCAATAGTCCTACTACGGTTTTAGAACCTCCCAAACCATTTAGCCCATAGCTCAAAGTGTTTTGTCTCCATATTTTGCAATACTTGCACCAGCCAGGGAATGCCCTTGTAGTATAGGATTTCGATATAGAACGACCTTTATCGAGATGTTTATTTGATGTAACGTATTTTATATTTAATTTACTATGTCAATAAATATATTGTTTAAGGTGAATTTTACTAATAATTGTTTCAACATGAAAAATATATAGAAGTTGTATTAGCTAAGATAACTTTAAAGATTCAATTATTAACTCACTGTATATTCAGCACAAAAATAATCAAATTCTCCGTTAAATTTTTATTCAAAACGGTCACTTTTTTATAACACGTGGTATGATAACCTACAAATTCAAGTGACGCACTGGGTAGCTCAACAACATTGTATTTAAAGTTTTTTCTTATATGAAAAGCTAATTTTAATACACAGTTTTTAAAAGTTTCATCATTAAAATCAATTACATCATCATCCGAATCACAAAAAAAACACGTCTTTTTTGCAATTTTTTTCAACAATAAATAGTAGTACGTTTTTTCAATTGTAACTATCGCGACAATCTACTCCAAAATGATTAGAGGTGGTCGTTGAATCAATAAACTGTTTTTTTAAAGACTTTTCATTCGTCAACGAGTTAACTGTTAATCATTAATGAAATAACAGGTTGAAATTATTAGCTGTTAATTTACGTCAACGCACAAAACGAATTATTTCAATACTCATTATTTTAAACAGTTCTAAAAAAGAACAGGTTGCAAAATTGAAACTGATAATTTACGTCAATGGCTCAGTGGATTATTTCTCTGTAATTTTATTAATTTCTGAGAATCAACTAGTTTGCGAAACTTCGTCGCGTCGTTGCATCGAACGTGGTGGACCTCACTGGTATCTCGTACGTATGAGTGAGACAAGAAAGGTTAATTTTGTTAATAACGTTAAGATTTTTTTATTTAGTGTAATGTAACAACAAAAAAAAACAATGTACATAAAATTAATGTAAATATTGAATGAATTGAATGTATATAAAATTAAATGATATTTTAAGTACGCCTGCATACTATATGTACCCAGCCACTGCTAAGCCTAAAAAGAGTACGAAGGAATATACTTTTATAATGTTTATAAAATCAATCAATTATTTGAAACAAAATTGACAATGATTGAAACGTTGACGTAAATTGACGCTACCGGTTGAACATTCAAAACCTGTTAATAATTTAACAGCTTTTTTAACCTGTTAACCATTGATGATTAATAGTTAAATTACATTAACCAAAAAACCGTCAATGACACATGCCTATAAAATGATGCACAGCATATACGAGTCTATCGCTATCCTATTCATTTTCAAGGACAAATAGCATGCGCACTCTCTTTCTTTAAATTGACGGACTTCAAACAGCTGCTATGCTGTGTCCTCTTCTATCGCATTGGATAGTTGGTTGGGACATTTCAGTCGCACATATTCACTCGCAGCAATATTTCACTTTTGAAATATTGCTGCGTGTATCACATTTGTAATATAACACCGTGTTCATAATGAAATAATCTTTATTTTCATTTAATTTTAATTCAATAATCAGACCGGTGCAAAATGCTAGTAACGATTTACCAGTTTATACCTGGCTACCCGAAAGTTGTGACCGGAAAAGAATGGGCAACCTAACGTTTGCATATTCTATGAGCTTCATACTTTCGATTGATATAGAATGTGTCTAATAATCAAACCGGTAAAATGTTTTATTTTTATTTATTAATTAATCATATACTGGACTGAAATTTGTGAGGAAACCCATATGCAATATATTTATTGACATATTAAATTAAATATAAAATACGTTTCATCAAATAAACATCTCGGTGAAAGTCGTTTTATATCGGATCTTAGACTATTGGGTGAACTTATGGACGATACAGGGGTAATCGTCGGTTGATGTCACATTTCTTGATATATATCTAACAATGCCTCTAGAGTTGGCTTTGGCCCCTGGTACGGTTTCGGGAGATCGTCAAATTTAATAATAAAACATATTTATATAGATATAATTTATTGTACACCAAAATAATTATTGCTGGACGACCAATCATCATTCATCATCAACATTATTTCAGCCAAAAAACATCCACTGCTGGACATAGGCCTCCCCCAAGCGCCGCATCCAGCGCATTCCTGCAACCTTAACCAGGTCATCGGTCCACCTGGTGGGAGGCCTTCCAACTCATCGTCTTCCGGTTCGCGGTCGCCTTTCCAGAAATTTGCGGCCCCATCAGCCATCCATTCTGCAAGCAATGTGCCCTGCCCACTGCCACTCCCCTCAATTCCCTGCCGGAGTCTGTGTTTCCCGATAGCTACAATCTAGGGGTCTTTAAATCAAGAGTGAATAGGTTACTTCTAGGCAAGCGTGATCCATCGTGGACCACATCATCGCTTACCATCAGGTGAGATAGTGGTCAAGCGCAAGCTTATAAACGATAAAAAAAAATAAAAAAAAAAAACTTTTGTCTTGAGACACTGCGGTAAATTGCACGAGAAGGTACCGCGCAAATTCCCGAACGCCGCCGCCGCCCAGCCGACTCGGATTCGACGGTTGACGTCTTTCTTGAAGTTAGACCTACCCAACTGGATCGTTTCTCCCGAGTAGACATAATCGTCTAGAACTTCGAGTATAGAGTCTACGATCTTGATAGGAGTGGGTGTTACATGGGCATTCACCATGACCTTGGTTTTGTCCATGTTCATTTTAAGACCCGTTCTTTCGGAAGCTCTACTGAAGTCATCGAGCATTGTACTGAGGCCCTCCATGGTCTCAGCCATGACCACTATGTCGTCCGTAAACTGAAGGTGAGGTGAGTGATGAACTCGCCATTAACATTGATGCATAGCCTTCTCCAGTCCAGAACCTTGAAGTCATCCTCCATCGATACAGTGAACAGTTTCGGAGAAATGAAGTCTCCCTGTCTCACACCGCGCTGGAGAAGGATAGGTTTCGAGGTCTGATTGAAGACAGACTGACATGGTGGCGTTTTTGTACAAACCCTTCAACACCTCAATGTACCGGTAGTCTATATGGCACTGTTGGAGAGACTGCCGTACAGCCTAAGTCTCGATCGAATCGAAGGCTTTCTCGTAATCCACAAACGCTAAGCAGAGAGGCAGGGTATACTATTCGGTATAGAGAGACGACCAATAGTGTTATTATTTAGTATTATTTATGATGTTACGACTAATGTAATAAACAGAAGGGGGTTGCTTGGATTTACATTCTAATATTAGTGTGAAAAACGGAAAGATTAGCTCAGTTTACGCTTCCTACGCTTAGAGTTTAAACCACAGAGCACAGAGACGCCATGCCGGTCACTGCTAGAGACAGGACTGTCAAAACTTTTCATACAACCCAAGCGAGTCAGTGAGTATCACCGTTAACTCATAGCAATTGCCGGCCCTAGATTAAAAAAAATATTTATTCGACACAAACACTACACAACAGCAATAATCATAAAGTAACAGAGAAGAATAGTAAAAAAGTATAAACAAGATTCAAGAATTGCGTCGGGCGTGCCCATACCGAAAACTACCATCTAAGCATTTGTGGGCGTCAGACACCCAGCGCTAATTTTCAGTTGGTACCCCATGACTAACTAAGCGCGCATTACGCGGGTACCTACCTAATAATAGGCTGCAAACAGGCGGGCTCCATTTAAAATGCATGCCGGCTGCAAAATTGCAGTTTGGATCCAGTTTTTGTGCAGTTGACGTAACAGAAATGAAACAGCTAATCGACTGCCGTTAGTGTGTCGTAAGAACTGTATACCAGTAGAACTGCACACCGGCAGTAAGCGAACGCAGAAGCAGTTTCAATGCAGTTATGTCGACTACATCCAAACTGCAATCCAGCTTGCATGCAGTTCAATTGCAGCTCGTCTATTCAGAGCCTTTGTAATGACAACTCCAATTGCTGCCGTAGCGTTGTAATGATTCCGAGCTCTGTAGTTTATAGCCAAGATTAAAATAGCGCAACAGTTTGTAATCTAGACGCAATGGTTATAAATATCACTTAAACTTACAGTTACCATTGCGGTAACGAAGTTCCAAATGCATATTAAAAGCTGCGAAACTAATGATAAATAACTTAAACTATGCATTGCTATGGAGAGCAGTGGTGGCCCAATGGTATCGGCCGCGACTTACAAGTTGTAGGTTCGAGCCCAGGCAGGCGCTTTACTTTGTGCAAATAATTTCATCACCACTGCTCTCAAAACGGTGAAGGAAAACATCGTGAGGAAACCGGCATGTCCTAGAACCAAAAATACGAAGACATGTGACATCCACCAACCCGCACTGGGCACGCGTGGTGGGTTACGGCCCATTCCCTCTCACAGAGAGGAGGCCTGTGTCCCAGCAGTGGGAACATTAATAGGCTGATGATGTGTGATGCATTGCTATCTCACACCCGATGATGAACTAAGAAAGAGAGATTTGAACTGTCGAATTAGTTAAAACAAAACACAAGCGACTGACAGAAACATGGGTACTTGGTCTAGAGAACCAGTTTTTGCTAGCGCTTTCGCCACATGGGCACTGGTAACCGCTCTGTGAGAGGGAGTAGGCCATAATGCGTCATGCGCCATCCACCAACCCGCACTGGGCCCATGGCGGGTTGATTGAAAGTCACTTGTATAAATTTTTTTGGTTCTAGGCCATGTCGATCGAGATGCAGACGTTGCTCAAAGATTAAATGTTGCCTGGCAAAAATGGCGAAGTATGACGGGAGTGTTATGCGAAACCTGAATGCCAATACGCACAAAAGCCGTAAAAAGTAAACAAAACGGCGGTTAGGCTGGCAATGATATGCCAAATGCTGGGCCGTGAATTAAAAGCCACGTCCAAAAACTGCACACCGTACGAATGAAAATGCTGATGTGGTCTGGAAGAGTAACGGGAATGGATAGGGTCCGCAACGAATACATCCGAGGTAGTTTAAAGGTGGCTCCAATACAGGATAAGTTGACGGAGAGTAGAATGAGATGGTACGGACATGTCATGAGAAGAACACGTCGTGAGGACATGGTGGACAAGTATGACGACGCTTCTCAAGAAGGTGAAATTGCCTGATCCGAAAACCCTCGACAGTAAAATAAAGTATTGGCGCCGTGAAATAAGGAGAGCCGACCCACCTAAAGTGGGGCAAGACTATGAAGAGGGAGGCTTCTAGGCCATGTCAGTTTCATCATGTTTTCCTTCTCGGTATTGAGATCTCTCTCACTTGGTCGTTCCTTCATGTCTGAAGATCATGGTCAGCATCAAGGTTGCACCTGGAGCGGATGATCTGCCTCCACCGGTATTGAGATCAGTCTTGATAAAATAAGTTAACTACTCATTGTGTACGAACCTAGGCAGGCACTTGTGTAGTACACAAGTGAAGTGCCTGCCTTGGTTTGAACCCACGGCCTACACTTAAGTTGCGGTCGTTACTACTGAGCCATCACTGCTCAACAGCTGACAAACTGATACCAAGAAAGAAGCCAAGTTGAAAATGATATTTTTTTCCAGATAACTTACTTATTTCTTATCGTCGCGCGTCGTTGAGCCTGCGGAGTGAGCACGAATTCAAGTGATCCCAGCAACTCTCACTTAGCACAAGTTACTGGGGTGTGACTTCAATGTGGAGAGCTTTTCGTGTCGGCGCGGGTCGGAAAAAATTGCTCATTTCATAGTAAAAAGATTAGGATGTAAACAATGCTGGTAACAGAGCTGACAGAGGCTTTAATCAAGTAACGTTTTACTAAGGAAAATGTCGTGGTGGCTCAGTGGCTAAGACCGATGCATCCGTGCGTGGTCGTGGGTGCAAATCCGGGCAAGTACCAATGTGACTTTTTCAAATTCATATGTGTCTACTTTCTAAGTTTATCTTGGACATCACAGGCAACGGTGAAGGAAAACATCGTGAGGAGACCTTGAGGCTCTAGACAAGTGGTATTCGATGTCAGCGAAGCTGATAGTCGAAATGTGAACATGTAAGGGATTGATCACGTGATTTTTCGATATCGCTTGTCAATTCCATCCAATTTTGCCTTTGTTACAATCGCTATCGCCACGCGTCCATTGATAGAATGTGACTTGTCAAGGGCCTCTGGACTTATGTAGTTAAAGTAAGTCTGAAATTGCCAAGTCAGAGGCCTGTGGGGTTCCCAGAGGCGGCTTAATTAACTCTGACACCAGAAGTGGCAACAGGCTCAAACTAAAAAAATTTAAGAAAACGTCGCGATAGCGATTGACAAGATGTCAAAAATGTATGGGATGGTCAAGCGCTAAAATCTAAAATCTAGAGCCTCAAGCTCTCTAGACGAAGGGACATTCTATTATAACGATGAGATTTGTCAATATGTTAGGTAGGTTGAAGGATATGAGTCATTTCATAAAATAAAATAATCTAATAAACTTGTCAATAATTTACCTAATTAATAATTATAATTAAATCAGTTATTAACTATTATAATTTTTTTAATGCAATGTTTTTAAATATTTTATAAATTATTAATCAAATGTTTTTCAATATTTTGTAAAAATTTTTTATCAAATGTTTTTCAATTATTAACTATTTTAAATTTATATCAATAAGTTTTATTAATTTTATTTATAATCCATATTTAAATAAGCTATAATATGTTTCTTATTAATTTATCAGTCTTAAATCAAATTTAATGTATTAACCGAAAATCTAATTTGTATATGTTGTGTTCGGCTTATAAGTTACATGTTAGCACAGAATGATGTTTTATGTATAATTATATGTAAGATTATTTTGTAAACGTGTAGCTGGTGTTCCTATCAATAAATACATCAATAGAATCTGATAGAATATCATTTTGTCTATAGTATCTGGACGGGCTCTAAAGATCCTACAGATAAGGGGATATATATCAATATTTTTGTCTTTTACCCTACTCGATTCGTCAGAATGGAACGAGACACCTAGTTGAGAAGTATCTCACCAAGGTAAAGAACTTAAACAGATACAAGATATCAAACAAAGAAGTGGCCTATTGTTGCTCTCAACAGATTGCCACGAGGCGGAAAGTGAAAAGAAAAAATAAAATAATTTTATCCTAGTGCAAAGAAGGTTTATGATTTTTAAACATAATGAAAATCATCAATCAGATTTTGAAGTCAATTGATTAACACGAGAAAGTTTTTTTTAATATATTTTTAAATATTTGTCAATATTATTTATGGTATAATATACCTTTTCCTTTATGTCTTCCTTAAGAATTGAAAGACGTGGCACAGAATTGTAAGAAATAGAAGAACTTTAGGGAATTTATTATTATTAATTAATTTATAACCATCTTCATTAATTTACTACTTATTAGCTAATCTTAACTTATTTCTATTACAAACAAATCGAGGACTTTCACGAAATCCCAAATAAATTCAGAATTTTTACGTCAATGTAGTCAAAAGAACCTCAAATTAAATGTAATTAATCCTGTATCCAATTTATCTTGAAAAGGATTTGAACCCACGATCTCATGCACAAGAGGCGAGGACTTAGCCACTGGACCACCGGCCAGCATCACTTTTATTGTCCGACTGCCGAAGGAGGGTAATGTGTTTATCAGTCTATGTATGTATGTATGTTTGTTCCTATGTGGCGTCCTAGAGACCACACGCGTTGGCCGATTTTGATGATCCTTACGTATTAAAGTAACTAAAACATGTTTATGGTGCTATTTTATACAGAGAGCCGTAAGTGTACCCCAAGACACAAAATATATCGGTAAGTTATGCTTTATGTCATTTGCCATTTTTGATTAGCGTAATATGTAATAAGGACATACTACAAAACACTGTAACTCTGCCATAACTTGCACTTGCGAAAATAATTGTATCGATAAATCATTATGCTGATTTCAAATTTGACAATGCGCCCTCATTAATTTTTATGTTTTAATTAAATGTAAATTAATAAAATAAGGACTTGTCCCGACTATGGCTGCTATAGTACATATTGGCTTCAGCCGTTATCTGCTAATGTGCTATCAAGGCAGAAAACAGCAGCCATCTTATTTTCACCAAAAACAAATTTAGGTTAATTATAATTATTATTTATTATAATTGATACTGAAAATCTAGAATAGATCTAATTAGCCCTTTAATTATTGATTGTAGTACATTTATATCACGCTTTAGTCTCGTAGCAATAACAAAAACTCACAAATGGAGCTATTTAGAATTTAAATTATTTAGCAACTGCACCAGGAGTCGCTATGGTGCTATTTAGTACTTTAGAAGAGTGTTCATTACTTTTACATAACTAGCCCCATAGCGATGTTGAAGGTGCTCTTAAGAAGCTTACAGGTTACGTAATGGTTTTGCAAGGTACTTTTATAGTGCAGATTGATCCTGTGATAGTATTTTCGATACTGCTACAATAGCACTTTAAAAGTTATTTTGACGTATTATTAGTGCAAAATAGATACATTTAAGTGTCAGTAAGATCATCTATAGTACTAAATAGTACCATAATGGCTTTTTTCATATCTATTACAGTGCAAGACTTTAAAGATTCTTTTGTATGGTCCTGTAAGCGTTTTAAGAGCTAACTTATAGAACTTAAATGCTCTTTAATCTTATAGAATCAAAACGCTCTGTTAAAGTCAGTAAATCTGATGAACTGTCAGTAAATCTGATGAACTGTCACTGTACTTAGACGAGTTAGACCGCAACAATAAACGTGTTGACGTTCTTTGTATCACTGAACATAACATGCTAAACGAGGACACCTATTCGCTTAAAATTCCCAATTACTCGTTAATTTCATCTTACGTTAGGCACAATAGAAATGGAGGAGCATGCATTTTGGTGCACAATAATCAAAAGGCAAAAATTTATGATATTAAGGAATATACTATGAGAAATATTGTAGAATGCAGTGCCATTGAACTTGTAGAACACAATTTAATTATTGTCAACATATACAGACCGCCTACCAATAAACTAGAAAAGGTTAACATATTTTTTTCTAAAATTAACGAAATACTGAACAAAACGTGTTTAAAAAATAAGAAGATAATCGTATGTGGCGATTTTAATATAAATAGGCTAAAAAGGGAAAAAATGGTAATAGAATTTGAGCAACTATTGGCTAGCTATAATCTTAAGCTAATGATTGATGAACCCACGCGTTTAAGTAGTAAAACATGTATTGATAACTTCATTTGTAATAAAAAAGGCTCCAGGTACGAAATATTAGAACTCGCACTGTCAGATCACACTGCTCAATTGCTGCAATACCCAGTGAAAGAAAGTTGTAATATCTCACATTTTTACAAATATAAACGAGACTATAGCTCATCTAATACGCATAAATTCTTTAAATGTATCCAAAATCTCACCTTTTCGGATGTTTACAATGCTGAAACAGCGGACGATGCATTCAACATATTTCATGATTTATTTAAATTATTCTATGACCTCTGTTTTCCTTTAATTAAAGTTAAAATCCCTATACACAAGCGACCAAAATGGATATCAAAAGGTATAAGAGTCTGTTCTAATCGTAAACGACAATTACTTTGGAAATATAGAAAATCACCAAATCCACAACATAAAGATTCTTACAAAGTATATAATAGAAGATTAAAAACAATAATTAAATTAACTCAAAAATCACAAAACGATTACTATATTAAAACATCAGTTAATAAAGCTAAAGCTACATGGAAGGTTATTAATAATTATAAAACAAATGTTCATGAGATTAAGAAAATTGACAAAATAAATGTAAAAGATGTACCAATCACAGATCCAACTTCTATAGCTAACGAGTTTAACCATTTTTTCACGACTCAAATATCAAATAACCAATATATTAATAATAATCAGCATTATAGAATTAAATATAATAATTCAAATTCTTTCTTTATGAGCCCGTGTACTCCTAAAAATATCGCCCAAATAATAAAATCCCTTAAAAACACTAATAGCACAGGATATGATGGCATTACTACTAAAATACTTAAGGTAGTGGCAGAATTAATAGCACCAGCACTCTCTCATATACTTAATAGATGTATCGAAGAAGGGGTCTTTCCATCAAAATTAAAATTGTCCCTAGTCATTCCAATATTTAAAAAAGAGGATAGAGAGAATATGAATTGTTATAGACCTATATCGCTGATACCTGTCTTATCGAAGGTTTTTGAAAAAATAATTTATAGCAATCTATATAATTACTTCGAAAAACACAACATTCTGTCGGAAGAACAAATGGGTTTCAGGAAAAATAAGTCGATTAACAATGCATTATACACTTTTCTTAAAATAGTACTAAAAGGTATTGATAATAAAAAAGAAGTCACGGCACTCTATATGGATATGACAAAAGCCTTCGACTGCGTCAATCATGATGTGTTGTTGAATAAATTGGAAACGTATGGAATACGAGGCAATGCTAGAGATCTCATAAAATCATACTTAAGTGACAGAGAACAACAAACTGAAATTTCTAGCATTTCGCATATCTCAAAAATAGAAAAGAAACATTTGTCAACACCAATAAGAGTCTGTAAAGGCGTACCACAAGGGAGCATTCTGGGCCCCTTGCTATTTATTATATACATTAACGATCTCCCTAAATCAATCAAATCCCCCATGGTTCTGTATGCTGATGATAGTACTGCTATATTTGTATCTAAAGACCCTAAGACACATGAACATGAAATAAACTGTACGCTATCATCTATTGTTAACTGGTTAAATCTAAATGATCTCAAAATAAATTTAACTAAAACATATATAATGACATTTAAAAATAGAAATTCAAAGCATAGCACTTTAAATATAAATTACGAACAAACAAAAATACATAATATCAACACTACAAAATTTCTAGGACTACACATAGACTCAGACATGAAATGGAGGACACATATTGAACAAGTATGCACAAAACTCAGTCGTTATTCATATGCCATTTATATGCTTCGAAAAGTTGTGCATCAAAGTGCTCTTCTGTCCGCTTATCATGCATATGTTGGTTCGACACTCGGGTATGGTATAATGTTCTGGGGAAATGCCACTGAGAGAGAAACCATCTTTAAAGCTCAAAAGAAATGTATCCGAGCGATGTGTGCATTAAAATCGACTGAAACATGTAAACCGCACTTTATTAATTTAAAAATATTAACTTTCCCATCAATGTACATTTATGAACTAGCATTGGACATAAGAACAAACCTAAGTAATTATGAAACCTTAAAAAGTGCAAGACTTGCCAGTACACTCAGTGGAATAAGTCATAGAACGGCTATGTTTGATAAGAGTGCATTTTGTATGGGCCCTAGAATATATAATAAACTACCTAAGCACATAAAAGAATCTAATAATTTCATTTATTTAAAAACCAATTGAAAAAGTACTTAATTCAAAAGGCTTATTATTCTGTGAATGATAATTTAAACGAGAAAATAATGTAATAATTAAGTTGATTAATTGTTTCAATAATATGATTATATAATGTATAGATTGATGATGAAATTGTTAATTGATATTGTAATTTTTATTAATTTTATTATAATATTTTGCACACCTGTCATGGTAGGATATGGTCTAAAGAACTTATATAAAAATGTCACCCTGAAAACTACCCATATTTCGCAAATAAATGATTTGATTTGATTTGATTAAAAACCTTTATAGTAAAAAGCAGTTACAATGGTTACCATTATAGGGTTATTATATTACTGTTTGGTAATAAAACGCCTTGGTTATAGAAGCTTTTGCTACTTGAGGGGTGTTCAAGTTTGTTTTGAGGAATCTCACTGCGCAATCTGAATAACATAAACGATAAATAAAAAAGAGAAGAAGGGAGTGAATAGCATATTAGGTTGTTTAAAACTCGACCCTCACCGGGGCAAAAAGGGGTTGATAAGTTTTTAGGGGAGGATTTTACTTTGTGGCGGTAACCTAAAATTTATTATTCTTTAAGTCAAATAACGAATCGTCCCAATCCAATAAACCCTGTATATCTACGATACCCAGTTTATTATTGTTTTAATAATAGCTTATTATTGGTCGCCTTCACTAACTGCGTATAAGAAAATCATTTATAGGATAAAGAAATCACGCGAACGAAGTCACGGGCGGAGTGCTAGTAAAAATATAAAAATTCTTGTGTGAAAACTTCCACACAAGAATTTAACTTTAATTTTCAATTTCCCTAGCCACCGTTTGAGACACCCGCGATAAGGGAAATCTGTTATGTTAATAAAATATAATATGAGAACAGCAGTCAAATTCGTAGGCGTTATGGTTCCACCTACTGGACTTGAAAACAGATTCAAGATATAGTCCTCGCCAAACTTCTCGGCCGCGCTGAAGTTAGCTACAATGGCTGCGCAGTAGTAAATCTCATACAAAAAAAAAGTTAATTAAAAAAATCAAAAACCCGACTGCTTGTACTAAAAAGACGTAATCTTTTTAGTTCGCTTTTCAAGCAGTCGGGAGATTCTTGGCATCCCTTGCCATGCCGTAACCTCGACCGCTACCGTAGTCGAGGGTAGGCAGGCTGCCGGGTACTAGGGGCCATTTTTTATTTGTGCTATTCATGGGGGGGTTTTGCCATAATCGCCACGCTTGGCAGGCGGGTTGGCGATCGCAGTATGGTTGTTATAGAAGCACAGAGAACGCTGCTGCCCATTCTCTGGTTTGTCCCTTAGTCGCCTCTTACGACACCCACGGGAAGACATGGGATAAATAATATAGAACACGTATACAGAACACGTACAGTATAAATAAAAATAGTTTATTAAAAAAATCAAAACACCCGACTGCTTAAAAAGCAAACTAAAAAGACGTAAACACAAAACACACAAAAACATCTTCGCGAGCTGGCTGACCAAAACCAGACGTATTCTCCGACTACACAGCATTACTTTCTCCTTGTTAACGTCTTTTTAGTTCGCTTATCAAGCAGTCGGGTTTTTGATTTTTTTTATTAACTTTTTTTATTTATAACTTTTTAGTTATTTTTTTTTTCGAATTAGGTACATTTAAACATATAAGAATAATATATTTTTGAAATCACCTCTTAAAATCCTTTATTTTGATACCCCACACGATAGGTTTGAAAGAACAAAAAAATTTGGGCCCCCTCAATATGGCGCCCAAGAACCGCCATTTTCCTATTTTCCAAGTTTCATGTAGCCAGTGACACTCGCGGGGTTAAGACGAATCGATTGACGTAAGAGCCATCAAAATCGGCCCACGCGTTTGGTCTCTAGAACGCCACATAGGAACAAACATACATACATACATACTTACATACATACATACATACATACATACATACTTACATACATACATACATAGACTGATAAACACATTACCCTCCTTCGGCAGTCGGGTAAAAACAGCACAGTTTCGTGCCTCGCGCATCCGGTAAACCAACTTCAGGGCGTCCAAGAAGTTTGGCGAGGACTATATCTTGAATCTGTTTTCAAGTCCAGTAGGTGGAACCATAACGCCTACGAATTTGACTGCTGTTCTCAACTTTCTATGTTATGATGCAACTTGCAAACAGATTTTTGTTTTTCAGGAATCATTTATCTTTATTTTGTTTTGTTTAGGAAGGAGTTTTAGTAATTTAAATTATTGAAGTATCCTTTTCATAAAATTTAAGCCAGCAAAATAATTTTATTTTATTGAATTCGTGGTGGTCCAGTGGCTAAGACCTCGCCTCGCGTGGTTGAGGTCGCGGGTTCAAATCAGGTCAGAAAATGTGTCTTTTCAAATTCATATTTACTTTCTAAGTTTATCTTTGACATCCCTGACAACCGTGAAGGAAAACATCTTGAGAAAACCTGAACTTATAGTTAATATAAGTTTGAAATCGGCCCGTCTTGAGCAAGCTTGGTGATCAATGCTCGTGTTTTCTCTATATGAGAAGAGGCCATTGCCCAGCAGTGGGACTGTTACAGGCTGGTATTACTATTACTTTGAAAAGGAACAACAAACAGCATATTGTATTACATAAACACACAGAAGAACAAATAAAACTGAAATAATGCAGCCTACAGCGCTGTTCACAGTTTACCATTAATGATAAATTAGAATTTTAAACTTTTTTAATGTACCCATTAATGTTTTATTATTGGAAAACAAAAGGTTTAAAACAAATGTGCGAATGTTTAAATAATACACGATACTTTGAATAAAGATAAATACAACATATTATTGTTTTCTATTGCCTTGTACGTTCGTTAGGTTCGTTATAATTTTGAGCAGAAATTAATGCACTTAGTTGCTTTCTGCAACAGCTTGCTGTTAGCTGTAGCATTTTTTACGAACAAGCATTTTCATGATTCATAGAAATATCACAAAAATATAAATATTTTAAAATAAAGCTATTATAGAAAGACACAGAAATGGTAACAAATGGGCTTTTTAATCTAACACAGTCTACAAGTAAGTATGAAATATTCAAATATTTCCTCAAACATTGAGTTAAAAACCAAAAAAATTTTTTCTCTTAAATCGTCGTCATCATCATTTCAGCCAAAAGACGTCTTCTGCTAGACATAGGCCTCCGCCAAGCGTCGCCACACTGATCGGTCCTGTGCGTCTCGCGGACTCCCGCAGCCGACTTTCTATACTTATATCAATAATAATTAATTTATAACATGTCCAAAATATCAAATGCCTAATAAACTTTCCGTTAACCAAACAGCCAACTTCCCCCATAAAATGTCACTACTCTATGCGAAAAATTAGTTTTACTTATATCAATACTAATTGATTTATAACCAATCCAAAACATATAAATGCTTACCGTTAACTAAACAGCCAACTTCCCCCATAAAATGTCACTTTACTTGACCACTACCTTCGTATAGATATAATCCCGCCCGCGTCTGCTCATTGGTTCCCCAACGCTTATAAAAGAGGGCCACATAAGTTTCGCTCACAGTTTCAGGCGAGCGCGCTGCTAGCACGCCGCATTCGAACGCGTGTGCGATAACCCTTACGAGACTCTTCGAGATTTTCAGGTAAGTTTTAAACTTGTTTTTTTTTCAGGTTTTTATTATGTCGGTTTGGGCTAGGATCTGTGTATTTGTTTTTCAGTTATAGATAATAGAAAAGAACGTGAATTTGATTTTATGTGTAGAAAAACATATACCATGTAGAAAAAAATCCTATATAAAAGAAAAAATCAAGAAAATTAGGAATGCAGGTTTATATATCTGTAAGTTATTTTGGATAGGATTTACGTACAGGTTTAAATGAAGAAATGTTAGTTAAAATTAGAGAAATTTTACTTGTAATGTTGTCTTAATAATATATTTAATAGGGGATTGATATTTCCTAAAGATTTATTCCCAAAAAAATCTATGGTTTTAATAGGATTGGGATTTATTTGTTTAACTTTTTATTAAGTTGAAGAAAAGTTTGTTTAGAATAATCGTATTGGAACATAGTAATTTTGGATAGGCGTCCAGTACCTACATATCTCAGAAAGTGTTACGTATATTAAATATGCAAAAACGTGGCCAATTTATTCGATAAGAAAAAAGGGGCTACCCGTTTTTTATCTGTTATTGTTTTCCGTCTGAAATGTAACTTAAATAAAAAATACCTATCGACGTGGCTTCTATTCCTATATTATCATTGACGATAAACACAAATACTAATTATTTTTGTAAAATCGAAACATAAAAAGGCATATTTTTTTGAAACCATCTCTAAGTTTTTACTAAATTGAAGTTTTATTTCTGTTAAAACTTAAAATCTTGAAAGAAACCTTTAATTTAAAATTATGTAATTTCAATTTTGCACTCAAAAAATCCAAGTACATAAACACATAGGGGAGAGGGGGGTATAGTGGGGTAGTGGGGCATAGCGGGGAATGCCTCTGACAGCTCGAACGAAACGCCGTACAAAGTTTCAAATGCCTCGTTTTGATTGGTCGTCAGTCGGCACGTGACCTTCATTTACGATTCACGCCATTTTGACAGCCGTTTATGCTCCGCAAACAAAAACTTTAAAAGCAGTGTTTTCGTTAAAAAAAACACGTGAAATTAAACAGCAATTGTTTCTCGAACCTAAGTGTTATTGTGGTGGTTGATATTTAAAAAAATAAAAATAATATACGCAAATAAATATATATATATATATATATATATATATATATATATAATATAAATAATATACAATATATATATATCCTACGCAAATAATATACTTACTACCAAAGAAAACTAACAAGCTTAACTCTGAATAATATTAAAACGAGATACATACCTAACAGAGGATGATATCTTAACACAAGACATATCACCTGACCCATTTCTTAATACAAAAATCAGTTAAAAAATTAACTATATGTTGAAATTCTAATTCAGGTTGAAAATCCTTAAATGTTTACCATTATATTAGAGTTTCACATGTTTTAAGTTAATGTTCTCATTTTAGAAACCAGTAGATAGTAGAACAACTAGAATTAATGAATAGTTCTTTTTTATTTGGGTATTCAAAACGGTATATAAGAATCGCAGCAGGCGATAATGTAGGTTTTACCTTACATGGAAAAAACCAGTGGGTTTATGCATTTAAAAAGCGACGCAATGTATATTAAAACTTTAGTACAAAAACTATTCTAGACTAAAGAAAAAGAAATAAAAAACCGGCCAAGTGCGAGTCGGACTCGCACACGAAGGGTTCCGTACCATTATCGCAAAACACTGCAAAAAAATCACGTTTGTTGTATGGGAGCCCCCCTTAATTTATTTTATTTTAATTTAATAATAATTATTTTTTGAAGAGAATATACAACTAAACCTTCTGCCGTTATTAATATCGAGCAAAAAACGGCAAAAATATCACGTTTGTTGTATGGGAGCCCCCCTTAAATATTAATTTTATACTGTTTTTAGTATTTGTTGTTATAGCGGCAACAGGAATACATCATCTGTAAAAATTTCAACTGTCTAACTATCACGGTTCATGAGATACAGCCTGGTGACAGACAGACAGACAGACAGACAGACAGACAGACAGACAGACAGACAGACAGACAGCGAAGTCTCAGTAATAGGGTCCCGTTTTTACCCTTTGGGTACGGAACCCTAAAAAAGAGCTGACAATCTAATAACCATAGTCTGCCAAAAAGTTAGGATTACAGTAGGCACATTTGTCAGGATTGAATCCATTGTAACTCAAAGTGAAATTTAAATAGGTAGGCACTTACTTAGTAATTGCTATCTGAGATAACTGATAAAGCCGCTTTGTTATAATGGAAATTATAATCTTTATACGTGATTAGGATCTAATTAACAAAATAAACAAGACAACTTAAACAAATATTGGATATTTAAAAAGTATACCGACAAAAACTTTGCAAATGTTACGTGAAAGGACATCAATTTTACAAACTATCACAAAAACATGGAATTTCTGTAGACAAATTTCTTCAGGATTGAATTTAGTCTAACTCCAATTCAAATTGACACAGGTATTTAATAAAAATATGTATAGTCAATACTTTATATTACCAAAAAGCCGTAAAGCCGAATTTTACAAAGTCCAATTAGCTTAAAACATAGAAGGACTTAATAACGGAGGACATTCATAAATACTCCGACACCTAAACTGACTGTATGTTCCTGTAATTTGTAATTGCACATTCTTAAAAATACCTACTTCAGGCAACCAGTGGTACCGCTTCATTTCTTTCGTGAAACGTTACTATAATATTATTTATTAGTCATAATAAATATTACGTCATATTTTCAAAATGAAAAATCTATAATACTTTAACAAATAATAGATAGTTAAGTACAACGATTATTTTTCAACGTTACTTCATAGAAGACAAAACTTTGTCTACACCTACTCCTTTTATTTTAAACAGCGAAAGAGGAATAATTCGTAATACTAACACAGGCTGAGTACTAAAGTTTTTGTGGTATTCAAAAAGCTGTGTTTTAAGTAGTCGGCAAATATTAGGACAGCCAATTTTCAAACTATCGCGTCCTCACAAGCGGTATCATAGGAAAACATTTGAATATCGTAATTTTTAAGACAACCTTTTAAAAACTGTAAAATTTATAATGTTTAAAATAAGTGAATTTAGACTTGAAAATGTTTGTACGGGTTCATAATTTAATTTGAGTAAGGGCCGATTTTTTGTAATATTCAGATAACTATAATATTACATATGGAATAAGAATGGTGGTTTGACAGCTTTTGTTCAAAATATATGTCAAAATCTTTATATATTCTTCTGTTAAAATATATCTAACTATGCTATATATGCTAATAGAGCGTATATAACGCTACGCTATATACGCTCTAAATCTAAAACAAATTCAAAAGTAATTATTTGCTGATAAATTTCGTTGCGCGATCCAAGACAGATGTATCGTTTCGCCGGAACTCATCGTGCTTCATTGCCTCGGTGGTTTCCTGGTTGTCGCACTATTGATTTTAGCTCGCAGGAATTGCAGTGGTTGGGGTTAGAAGGTCCCTAAAAATCCCTCAAGAGCAGTGACGGCTCAGTGGGAAGGGCCTCAACTTACGATTGTCATAGTCCTGGTTTTAACAGCCACGAATGCAACTTTGTATGATTACAATTTGTTACTAAACATTGTGAGGAGATCAGCATGTCCAAGAACCAAACATTCAAAGACATGTATCATCCACATATTATACTGAGTGTGATGGATAACGACTTACACTCACGGAAAGAAGGCTACCATTATAGGCTGGTTATTTCAGGTTATTTTTTTGTATTAAGATCATCTCCTACTTTAAAGATGCATACCCAACATCAAAATTGTTGTTGTATACTACGAGCACCCTTAAATACAATTTGAAGAAAGTATAATTGTTTTCGTATACTCTGTTGAGTCACGGCCATGGTTTTCAAACTTGTACGTTTTTAATAAAAAGTAATAAAACTTTGTGATTAGTTACATTTGTGAAATCATTTCAGAGAACAAAGAAATGAGAACGAATCTGTTTTTGAATTACACATTATAAAGCGTCCTTATTTTTATACATGGTTTAGCCAGTGGCTTCACACGCGTGAAGTCGTAAGTAGTAGAAAAATCACACGGAAACGCACTACCGAGTTAGATTAACCCAAAATAATACACACAATGCAGTCGGAGGGCGGTTATTTCAAGTCATGGAAACTTCACATTCGTAGGAAGTAGGAAAGCTTTCAAAATTCTAGTTAACTCGCTTCTCCGCGCTTGTCCACGTCTTCGCCCGCGTAACATGTGTTTTATCGTCCCAAGCGAAACAATACCGGGATAAAAACTGTCCTATGTCCTTCCCAGGGTTTCAAACTATCTTTACTCGTTAAAAGGTAACATACTGAAAGTATCCCATGTACTATGCCAGACTATAATCTATCTCTGTGCCAAATTTTATCCAGATCCGTCCGGCCATTTGAGCGTAAAGAAGTAACAAACATACACACACACTCACAAACTGTCCCCTTTATAATATTATATATAAGTGTGATCTCTGTGCTAAATTTCATCCGGATCTATTCAGCCGTTCTGGAGTGATTGAGTAACAAATAAATAAAGTGACATTCGCAATTATAATATTAGTAACGATAGGTTGACTAGGTTTAAAAGCTTTCTGAAGAAAAAACTATCCCATTTAATTAAATACCGAGGTATGTCTTTATAGGGCTCATCTTTATCATCAGCCTTTGCATGTTCCCACTGCTGGGACACAGGCCTCCTCTCTGAGATAGAGGGAATGGGCCTTAATCCACCACGCGGGCCCAGTGCGAGATGTCAAATGTCTTTGAATTTTTGGTTCTATGGACATACCGGTTTCCTCACAATGTTTTCCTTCACCGTTTTGAGAGCAGTGGTGATGAAATAATTTACACAAATTAAAGCGCCTGCCTGGGTTCGAACCCACGACTAACGACACGTAAGTCGTGGCCGTAACCAATGGGCCACCACTGCTGCTCTTAATAGAGTTCACTTTTTAAAAACTTTTCATAGTCTCATTCGTCAATTAATATTGTAGGCACAAAAACTCTTTGAAAAGGAAAATCTAGTTTTATTAGGGCACTGAAGAAATAGATAGAAACATGTCCACCGTTACAACACGATTGCTTGATTTTTCCGCCCCTAGTTAAAACTTTTATATTTTTACGTTATTATTTTCGTACTGAAAATTTAAGAAACCATTTCTTATCCGTTTATAATTCGTAAAAGAAGTTGAATAATTTTTCAAAGTTTAAAGACAGGGTTTTTCATTATTTTGAAAGTAAATTAAAATAGATACTTGTATGTTAGAAACATGGATGTTTAACTATTAATCACCCCATAACGGCTGAACGGATTTAGATAAAACTACTACTTGGCACACAAATATGACCCCGAATTATGAATTAACCCGTTAGTAAGTACCCTTAGGATAACCAAAAGTTTTACACGTGGGCGAAGTCGCGATCAAAAGCTAGTTCACAGTTAATTGGCTTAACATTTACAGACTATTTCAAAACGATATTAAAATAGATTTAGAAAATACGGAGAAGGAAAATGTGAAACTCGAGAGTAACAAAAAAGCCCAAACATTTCCTCTAAATCAATTAAGCCAATAAAATAATCTGAAGCCTTACTTTTAACATTTAAGTTCAGAGGGATTAATATTTCGAAATGCTGAATTAAGTGTTATTTTCTCAAATCAAATAATTTGAGAGCACAATGAAGCCTTCACTATCAGATAACTGTTTCTAGCAAAATTATCTAAAATAATTGGTGACCTCTTTGTGTTGTCGTAGCACACGCTACTACTGAGCATGAAGTGCTGGCTTCGATTCTCCGGTCGGGCAAAGCGTTCTTATCTGATATTTGTCAGTAGCGGCCCGGAGTCCGGACTCCTGACTGGTTCATGGCAATCGTCTCGCCCCCTACTTACGAGTACCTAACGTGCCGCTTAAGAAGCGATCTAAAAAATAAAACAAGAAGAAAATCATGATGTGCTGTTGGAGGACACACATGGTTATGGTCAGTCAGCTCCCGATTATGTATCCTCGTAATAAACGTATTTTTGTAATCACCTCTTAAAATCCTTCATTTTGATACCCCACATGACGGGTCTGGAATACAAATAAAAATTGGGACTACAATGTAGCCAGTGACACTCGCAAGGTAAAGGCGAATCGATAGGCGACACAAAATCGACCGACGCGGACTCTAGAAGGAACAAGCATACTAGTCTAGCTAAATAGACTGATAAACACATTACCCTCCTTCGGCAGTCGGGTAAAAAGAATGAAAACACTGAAGGTTCACTTTTCATTGCCATTTGTTTTCGTTGTAAATAAACTAGAAGTGAAATCACATGAAAATTCGAAGATGATTTAAAAATTCAGAAACTTGAGACACATTTAATATTATCCGAGAATTACATCCTGTCTTATCTTTTTCCTACATTTGTGTCATGAAATTAAAAGTTTAAGCATGTCTACACAAGGCATACACTCTTAATCAGATGTCACATTAAAGCTTATAGCTACGTACACATTATGGACCCCGTTAGCAACAAATCATTTTCAAACATGTCTAATTAAGTATGCTCTTCAAAGTAAGCTTACTAATTTCCGACTATGTTTTGTTGGTATTACAAATGGGAATATCAGTTCAAAAAGGGACTATTATTTGGAAAATTGTTTAACATTGTTTATCCTTTCTAAATATGTATAGTATCTACCAGACAACTGATACCATTGCCTTCCATGTTTTAGATATAAATAATAATATAGAATTTCAATACCAGTACTTTGTAAGTTTAGGCAAATGATAAATCTATATAATCATAGCCACAAATTGGTGTCGGTTCCACACCAAATTATAATTACGAGAAACTTAATCTGATATGAATCTAATTACTAGTTTTGTGTTTTGTTATGTAAGGTAACTTTACGAAACACGACGCAATTCATATCGCGCACGTATTTTGTAAGAAAATTTCAAGTGGAGATCGGTCGAATGAGGGCTACCGCGTTTAAATTTTCCACTGGGGGCGCTGGTAGCTGGTAGAATGAGGTCTTCAAAATGTCAAATTTCAAAGTGTTTTTGGCTTTTAGCGCGAGTTTTTTTATTTTTTTTTATTGTTGTGAATATTTTTCAAATAGTGCAGATTAAGATAGGTACGAGGCTGCGGCAAACTGCGCTATACGGTACTCGATTTTATATTTAATCGCACTTCTACGGCATTAGAAATGATTTTAATTCAAACTTTGCCTCCAAGCGCGTAATAACAACGTTTTAAGAACCATACTCAGCAGTGGCGCCAACTGCTCAGCAATAAAACGGTAGCCCTCAATGCATCGCATTGCGTCCATGTGAAAGTACTTGCGCTCCTTATCAGTGTGATATTAAATCGTATCGCGTGGAGTCATCTGGAAAATCGGTGTTTGTTAAACGCATATTTATTCAGTAAAGCACAGCACACGGAAGATTTTATAACAACTCTATTGTATACTAACAAAGCTTCAGTTTCAAAGCAAACATGGTTTCATTGAAAGGATCTTTATAAAAATACAAACATTTTTAATTATATTTTCCTGGTAAAGATAGATAAACAATGTTTAATTAGAAATGTTTTTCTTTGTTTATTATGACGAGAATGAAGGCTAATAAATACCTTATTATATTAGTTGCATCTACTCTTGCTCCAGATTTCTGAAGGAAGTATTTGAAGTTGAGTATTTGTCAAAATCTACTTTAGTCTGAAAACCTGTCAAATTTTAGCATTAAAGTAGGTTTGAGACGTTCTTAACTCAAAATACTGTGTGTGATGTTCCAGGGGTATAGTCACCCCGATTATAATTACTCTAGTTTCACGAATGAACCGCATACTATCTTATTAATCTATTGAACGATTCTCCAACTACCACTAAGTTGACCGTATCTCATGTTTCTGTGCGATTGCATGGGAAGGCAAAATACGATCAAAGTTTTTGCGGGCAAGATCTCCTGTTTCTCGGTATCCTAAACGTAATTTACACGGATTAGGCAACTTATGAATATAAACCGATGTCTACTAATAAGCTATAAGTTTTATAGGTTAGGAGTGAATAGGTTTCTTCTAGGTAAGCGTGTTTCACCGTATACCGCATCATCGCTTAACATCAGGTGAGATAGTGGTCTAAGGCGAGCCTACAGATTATAAAAAAAAAAAAAAAAAATCTTAACAAACTCAAGCCAAAAAATTTCAGAAACATAAAGTCAATGTTTTCAATGACATAAACAGCAAAAAAAATCTCAAGCCATGTCTCCGTTCCCTGCATGCCATTGGTATCTGTTATTATTCCCACGACAAAGAAAATGTTGACTGAGATCGGTATTTGATACCGTATGTGGTAACACATACCCGGTATCAAAGGGCTGTTTTGCATAACATCACGCTTGTTTCCCCAAAACGGATTGGCAGAGGTGTTTATCAGATCCACGTTTCGCGAGTTATGTTATCTGTCTCGTGTATGTGCAGCCTACTGTCATAATCAACCAACTAGCCTTGTTTTTTTATTTGTGATGGGTTTGCTCTTGACTCTAGTCTAGGTCAGAGGTGACAGAGATAAAGTCGACGAAGTAGTAAACTATATTTTTTTTAATCCCAGTTTTTCTTGTTTTTATAGTTTGCTGCAGGGTTGTCTGGAAATATCTATCTACTACTTAAAAACAAAATAATAAGTTTACTACTTAATATTTATTGTACTACTAACTGAAAGCTAGCTTCTAAAAGAAACACACTCGGTTTTCCCACATACTAACAATAGTGTTGTAATTCTTATCGGTAACTCCACTACAACCTAATAAATAGTATGTTTATCTAATCGTTTTTCCGATACAGCACACATATGATTGATGAATCTGATCAACTCATTATGAGTACGTAACATATTTTTGATGGGTCAAACAAATCTGGGTGACGGGTAAATGTGAGGCTCAAGACAGTGCGACCTTCTACCGACGATAATGATTGTCGGATAGTCAACATGTGAGGAATGGACAATTCAGTAAAGTACAGCTCACAATGTTAGGACCCATTAATCTTACTAATATTGTAAAAGTGAAAGTTTGGATGTGTGGATGTATGTTTGTTATTCAATCACGCTAGAACGGTTGAACGGATCTGCATGAAATTTGGCACAGATATACATTATAGCCTGGAATAGCACATAGGCTACTTTTCATACCGGTATAATGTTTCCTTGGGATCAGAAAACACTTTACACGTGGGCGAAACCGCTGGCAGAAGCTAATATTAAATATATTTTCTATCCCTGGTGCTAGGCAACTGGGCTCATCTCAGTTGTAAACGACCCTTTGTGCCTATAGACTTGTTTGTTCTGTCTCCTGCTTGATATTCCAGTCGATAGCCATATCATTATTATTTAAGTCAGTCATCATCTTAGTTTGGTTAATTTATGTGTAACTAGTCTCGATCGAGTGATTGAATTAATAGTTAGAATTGGTACAGAAATGTCAGGATTAATCTAAGTATTCATCGTTTTAAAATTCGCAAATCGAGTAATAACATTTCTTAGTCAACAAATCTGTCAATTTCTTTTTAAAGACTGGAATAGCCTGTGTTTTTATGTTATCAGGTATTTTATTAAATATGATCGGGCCCAAACATAAAACACTTTTCTTTAATAAGGCGGTGTCATAACTACCAACATGTAGAATGTTTCTATATTGTTTCCTTATTGGCCTGTTTCTATTATGGGATACTTTATTAACAAGTAAAATTTCAAAATTTAAAAACCTCGGCTAATTTTTATGTCGTGCTACATAATTTATCTAGTACATATCAGATACGGTTCGATCGGCAATCTATTGAACACGCAATTATGACACGATATATTGCGAAAACACCCTGATTCAAACATTAAAACGCCATAACTTTTGAACGGCTGAACCGATTTTATTCAAACTATCGACAAAATCACCTTTCAAACAAAAAAAAAACAATTAAAATCGGTTCGTCCGTTTGGACGCTATAATGCCACAGACAGACACACAGATACACATATAAACAGATACACAGCAACACACGTGAAACTTATAACACCCCTCTTTTTCCGTCGGGGGTTAAAAAGATACATATTTGATTTAACAAATCATTGTAAACATTCTCCGGGACTTCGGCGATCTTCCGGCGATCCTCGGCGTTTTTTGGTGGTCGCCACTGTTGATTCTGGCTTTCAGGAGATGCAGTGGTTTGGAAATAGTGCGGTGGGATTGTCTCAATAAAATTCAGTATTGTATATCAATATATTTTGGCATTTTTGACAATCGCCGTCGCTGGTAAATATCAGTTTGTCTACCCCACCCTAGTTTCTCGGACATAAATGATCGCAGAATTAATTAATTAAATATGTATTCTACAAACAAAACTTTTGATTCGGCAATAGATTTTTGTAGTACTTACACTCGTAAACATGAAAATTACATACCTTGCAATGTTGTGATTGGTTGAATGAATTTGTCAACAGCCGCTTTAAAACAAATTTTAAGGCGATGATAGCTCAGTGGTAGTGACGTCGGATACCGAGACGAAGGTCGCGGGTTCGAATCCTACAATGAGCTTGAGCTTTCGGTGAAGGAAAACATCGTGAGGAAACCATAGCACGGTGGTAGGGTACTTTGTAGTACCCGCCTGGCTGGCAACCACCCTCAAGTTGAAAATCTGTCGCCAAGCACCTTCCGGTGTGTTCCGACAACAGCACTTGAGAGCCAGTTCCCTTCTAGGCTTTGTGTGCTTACCACCATCGGCCACATCATCACTGGCCACGGTGAGATTGTGGTCAAACACAGGCCTATACATAGTAAAAAAAAAAAATAAAAAAAATATCAAATTATTTTTTGAATTGTTTTCATTTCAGAAATTTGATGTTAGCCTTTTAATTTTTGTATGAACTTCAGTCTATGCTTATAAACGAATAAATCAACTCCCACGGTATAACTGTCCACCCATAGGTACGTCAAGTACTTTGTCATTTGTTATTTTACTTTAATGATATTATAATTTGCTAGAATGTTTTTCTTGTGTTTGACAATGTGTTTTATCCAAATGTTAAACGATATGTTTAACATTAAAACATAATATCACGCCTGATTCACCCAAGGGTTGAGCTTGGGTACGCTTATAGTACACCCACGTTTTGCTTGATATGTTTTGTAGTAGTAAAATTACCACCTGTACCTGCTTCCTTTTTACTTCCTTGTGAAATAAATTCATCACATTCGAATCAATATTTTGAATGTATATTCCAATCTCTTTATATAAAAACAACAATGAATACCGCGTGATATTCTCAGTAGTGACAAGGTATAAGGATATGTCTAGAAAGGCGTTGACTACGAATATGATGATTAGTAGATAATTGAATTAAGATCATATGACCCCTAGCTGGGGCAGAGGGCTTCCACAGTAGTTCTCCATCAAGACCGGTCTTGAGCTTCGTGCTTCACCTCGCTCCACGTCTTTCCGACACTCGCCGCTTCAGTCAATACGGTGCGTCACCAGGTTTGATACATCCCTTTTCCTTGAGGATTCCAATCCAAGGCCTCTTTAGGAATGTGATCGGAATCCTGCCAGAGCGTGTGACCAATCCATCTAGATCTATTTACGACGCTTGATCTGGCGGTCGATCGGGGTCTCGTGGCATCTCTCCAACAGCTCTACATTAGAGATGGTCTCGGCCCAATAAATTCCGAGGATGCGACGAAGACATCGGTTGATGAAAACCAGGATTTGGCGTGACATGTCCTTTGTTACCTTCCATGTTTCGCGTTTTACGTTTCACGTTCCTGTAGAGCAGCACGGACTTGACTTTGACCCGAAGATTTTGAGTTTAACTCTTCGGCCACCACTGCTGCTCTTAATAGAGTTCACTTTTTAAAAACTTTTCATAGTCTCATTCGTCAATTAATATTGTAGGCACAAAAACTCTTTGAAAAGGAAAATCTAGTTTTATTAGGGCACTGAAGAAATAGATAGAAACATGTCCACCGTTACAACACGATTGCTTGATTTTTCCGCCCCTAGTTAAAACTTTTATATTTTTACGTTATTATTTTCGTACTGAAAATTTAAGAAACCATTTCTTATCCGTTTATAATTCGTAAAAGAAGTTGAATAATTTTTCAAAGTTTAAAGACAGGGTTTTTCATTATTTTGAAAGTAAATTAAAATAGATACTTGTATGTTAGAAACATGGATGTTTAACTATTAATCACCCCATAACGGCTGAACGGATTTAGATAAAACTACTACTTGGCACACAAATATGACCCCGAATTATGAATTAACCCGTTAGTAAGTACCCTTAGGATAACCAAAAGTTTTACACGTGGGCGAAGTCGCGATCAAAAGCTAGTTCACAGTTAATTGGCTTAACATTTACAGACTATTTCAAAACGATATTAAAATAGATTTAGAAAATACGGAGAAGGAAAATGTGAAACTCGAGAGTAACAAAAAAGCCCAAACATTTCCTCTAAATCAATTAAGCCAATAAAATAATCTGAAGCCTTACTTTTAACATTTAAGTTCAGAGGGATTAATATTTCGAAATGCTGAATTAAGTGTTATTTTCTCAAATCAAATAATTTGAGAGCACAATGAAGCCTTCACTATCAGATAACTGTTTCTAGCAAAATTATCTAAAATAATTGGTGACCTCTTTGTGTTGTCGTAGCACACGCTACTACTGAGCATGAAGTGCTGGCTTCGATTCTCCGGTCGGGCAAAGCGTTCTTATCTGATATTTGTCAGTAGCGGCCCGGAGTCCGGACTCCTGACTGGTTCATGGCAATCGTCTCGCCCCCTACTTACGAGTACCTAACGTGCCGCTTAAGAAGCGATCTAAAAAATAAAACAAGAAGAAAATCATGATGTGCTGTTGGAGGACACACATGGTTATGGTCAGTCAGCTCCCGATTATGTATCCTCGTAATAAACGTATTTTTGTAATCACCTCTTAAAATCCTTCATTTTGATACCCCACATGACGGGTCTGGAATACAAATAAAAATTGGGACTACAATGTAGCCAGTGACACTCGCAAGGTAAAGGCGAATCGATAGGCGACACAAAATCGACCGACGCGGACTCTAGAAGGAACAAGCATACTAGTCTAGCTAAATAGACTGATAAACACATTACCCTCCTTCGGCAGTCGGGTAAAAAGAATGAAAACACTGAAGGTTCACTTTTCATTGCCATTTGTTTTCGTTGTAAATAAACTAGAAGTGAAATCACATGAAAATTCGAAGATGATTTAAAAATTCAGAAACTTGAGACACATTTAATATTATCCGAGAATTACATCCTGTCTTATCTTTTTCCTACATTTGTGTCATGAAATTAAAAGTTTAAGCATGTCTACACAAGGCATACACTCTTAATCAGATGTCACATTAAAGCTTATAGCTACGTACACATTATGGACCCCGTTAGCAACAAATCATTTTCAAACATGTCTAATTAAGTATGCTCTTCAAAGTAAGCTTACTAATTTCCGACTATGTTTTGTTGGTATTACAAATGGGAATATCAGTTCAAAAAGGGACTATTATTTGGAAAATTGTTTAACATTGTTTATCCTTTCTAAATATGTATAGTATCTACCAGACAACTGATACCATTGCCTTCCATGTTTTAGATATAAATAATAATATAGAATTTCAATACCAGTACTTTGTAAGTTTAGGCAAATGATAAATCTATATAATCATAGCCACAAATTGGTGTCGGTTCCACACCAAATTATAATTACGAGAAACTTAATCTGATATGAATCTAATTACTAGTTTTGTGTTTTGTTATGTAAGGTAACTTTACGAAACACGACGCAATTCATATCGCGCACGTATTTTGTAAGAAAATTTCAAGTGGAGATCGGTCGAATGAGGGCTACCGCGTTTAAATTTTCCACTGGGGGCGCTGGTAGCTGGTAGAATGAGGTCTTCAAAATGTCAAATTTCAAAGTGTTTTTGGCTTTTAGCGCGAGTTTTTTTATTTTTTTTTATTGTTGTGAATATTTTTCAAATAGTGCAGATTAAGATAGGTACGAGGCTGCGGCAAACTGCGCTATACGGTACTCGATTTTATATTTAATCGCACTTCTACGGCATTAGAAATGATTTTAATTCAAACTTTGCCTCCAAGCGCGTAATAACAACGTTTTAAGAACCATACTCAGCAGTGGCGCCAACTGCTCAGCAATAAAACGGTAGCCCTCAATGCATCGCATTGCGTCCATGTGAAAGTACTTGCGCTCCTTATCAGTGTGATATTAAATCGTATCGCGTGGAGTCATCTGGAAAATCGGTGTTTGTTAAACGCATATTTATTCAGTAAAGCACAGCACACGGAAGATTTTATAACAACTCTATTGTATACTAACAAAGCTTCAGTTTCAAAGCAAACATGGTTTCATTGAAAGGATCTTTATAAAAATACAAACATTTTTAATTATATTTTCCTGGTAAAGATAGATAAACAATGTTTAATTAGAAATGTTTTTCTTTGTTTATTATGACGAGAATGAAGGCTAATAAATACCTTATTATATTAGTTGCATCTACTCTTGCTCCAGATTTCTGAAGGAAGTATTTGAAGTTGAGTATTTGTCAAAATCTACTTTAGTCTGAAAACCTGTCAAATTTTAGCATTAAAGTAGGTTTGAGACGTTCTTAACTCAAAATACTGTGTGTGATGTTCCAGGGGTATAGTCACCCCGATTATAATTACTCTAGTTTCACGAATGAACCGCATACTATCTTATTAATCTATTGAACGATTCTCCAACTACCACTAAGTTGACCGTATCTCATGTTTCTGTGCGATTGCATGGGAAGGCAAAATACGATCAAAGTTTTTGCGGGCAAGATCTCCTGTTTCTCGGTATCCTAAACGTAATTTACACGGATTAGGCAACTTATGAATATAAACCGATGTCTACTAATAAGCTATAAGTTTTATAGGTTAGGAGTGAATAGGTTTCTTCTAGGTAAGCGTGTTTCACCGTATACCGCATCATCGCTTAACATCAGGTGAGATAGTGGTCTAAGGCGAGCCTACAGATTATAAAAAAAAAAAAAAAAAATCTTAACAAACTCAAGCCAAAAAATTTCAGAAACATAAAGTCAATGTTTTCAATGACATAAACAGCAAAAAAAATCTCAAGCCATGTCTCCGTTCCCTGCATGCCATTGGTATCTGTTATTATTCCCACGACAAAGAAAATGTTGACTGAGATCGGTATTTGATACCGTATGTGGTAACACATACCCGGTATCAAAGGGCTGTTTTGCATAACATCACGCTTGTTTCCCCAAAACGGATTGGCAGAGGTGTTTATCAGATCCACGTTTCGCGAGTTATGTTATCTGTCTCGTGTATGTGCAGCCTACTGTCATAATCAACCAACTAGCCTTGTTTTTTTATTTGTGATGGGTTTGCTCTTGACTCTAGTCTAGGTCAGAGGTGACAGAGATAAAGTCGACGAAGTAGTAAACTATATTTTTTTTAATCCCAGTTTTTCTTGTTTTTATAGTTTGCTGCAGGGTTGTCTGGAAATATCTATCTACTACTTAAAAACAAAATAATAAGTTTACTACTTAATATTTATTGTACTACTAACTGAAAGCTAGCTTCTAAAAGAAACACACTCGGTTTTCCCACATACTAACAATAGTGTTGTAATTCTTATCGGTAACTCCACTACAACCTAATAAATAGTATGTTTATCTAATCGTTTTTCCGATACAGCACACATATGATTGATGAATCTGATCAACTCATTATGAGTACGTAACATATTTTTGATGGGTCAAACAAATCTGGGTGACGGGTAAATGTGAGGCTCAAGACAGTGCGACCTTCTACCGACGATAATGATTGTCGGATAGTCAACATGTGAGGAATGGACAATTCAGTAAAGTACAGCTCACAATGTTAGGACCCATTAATCTTACTAATATTGTAAAAGTGAAAGTTTGGATGTGTGGATGTATGTTTGTTATTCAATCACGCTAGAACGGTTGAACGGATCTGCATGAAATTTGGCACAGATATACATTATAGCCTGGAATAGCACATAGGCTACTTTTCATACCGGTATAATGTTTCCTTGGGATCAGAAAACACTTTACACGTGGGCGAAACCGCTGGCAGAAGCTAATATTAAATATATTTTCTATCCCTGGTGCTAGGCAACTGGGCTCATCTCAGTTGTAAACGACCCTTTGTGCCTATAGACTTGTTTGTTCTGTCTCCTGCTTGATATTCCAGTCGATAGCCATATCATTATTATTTAAGTCAGTCATCATCTTAGTTTGGTTAATTTATGTGTAACTAGTCTCGATCGAGTGATTGAATTAATAGTTAGAATTGGTACAGAAATGTCAGGATTAATCTAAGTATTCATCGTTTTAAAATTCGCAAATCGAGTAATAACATTTCTTAGTCAACAAATCTGTCAATTTCTTTTTAAAGACTGGAATAGCCTGTGTTTTTATGTTATCAGGTATTTTATTAAATATGATCGGGCCCAAACATAAAACACTTTTCTTTAATAAGGCGGTGTCATAACTACCAACATGTAGAATGTTTCTATATTGTTTCCTTATTGGCCTGTTTCTATTATGGGATACTTTATTAACAAGTAAAATTTCAAAATTTAAAAACCTCGGCTAATTTTTATGTCGTGCTACATAATTTATCTAGTACATATCAGATACGGTTCGATCGGCAATCTATTGAACACGCAATTATGACACGATATATTGCGAAAACACCCTGATTCAAACATTAAAACGCCATAACTTTTGAACGGCTGAACCGATTTTATTCAAACTATCGACAAAATCACCTTTCAAACAAAAAAAAAACAATTAAAATCGGTTCGTCCGTTTGGACGCTATAATGCCACAGACAGACACACAGATACACATATAAACAGATACACAGCAACACACGTGAAACTTATAACACCCCTCTTTTTCCGTCGGGGGTTAAAAAGATACATATTTGATTTAACAAATCATTGTAAACATTCTCCGGGACTTCGGCGATCTTCCGGCGATCCTCGGCGTTTTTTGGTGGTCGCCACTGTTGATTCTGGCTTTCAGGAGATGCAGTGGTTTGGAAATAGTGCGGTGGGATTGTCTCAATAAAATTCAGTATTGTATATCAATATATTTTGGCATTTTTGACAATCGCCGTCGCTGGTAAATATCAGTTTGTCTACCCCACCCTAGTTTCTCGGACATAAATGATCGCAGAATTAATTAATTAAATATGTATTCTACAAACAAAACTTTTGATTCGGCAATAGATTTTTGTAGTACTTACACTCGTAAACATGAAAATTACATACCTTGCAATGTTGTGATTGGTTGAATGAATTTGTCAACAGCCGCTTTAAAACAAATTTTAAGGCGATGATAGCTCAGTGGTAGTGACGTCGGATACCGAGACGAAGGTCGCGGGTTCGAATCCTACAATGAGCTTGAGCTTTCGGTGAAGGAAAACATCGTGAGGAAACCATAGCACGGTGGTAGGGTACTTTGTAGTACCCGCCTGGCTGGCAACCACCCTCAAGTTGAAAATCTGTCGCCAAGCACCTTCCGGTGTGTTCCGACAACAGCACTTGAGAGCCAGTTCCCTTCTAGGCTTTGTGTGCTTACCACCATCGGCCACATCATCACTGGCCACGGTGAGATTGTGGTCAAACACAGGCCTATACATAGTAAAAAAAAAAAATAAAAAAAATATCAAATTATTTTTTGAATTGTTTTCATTTCAGAAATTTGATGTTAGCCTTTTAATTTTTGTATGAACTTCAGTCTATGCTTATAAACGAATAAATCAACTCCCACGGTATAACTGTCCACCCATAGGTACGTCAAGTACTTTGTCATTTGTTATTTTACTTTAATGATATTATAATTTGCTAGAATGTTTTTCTTGTGTTTGACAATGTGTTTTATCCAAATGTTAAACGATATGTTTAACATTAAAACATAATATCACGCCTGATTCACCCAAGGGTTGAGCTTGGGTACGCTTATAGTACACCCACGTTTTGCTTGATATGTTTTGTAGTAGTAAAATTACCACCTGTACCTGCTTCCTTTTTACTTCCTTGTGAAATAAATTCATCACATTCGAATCAATATTTTGAATGTATATTCCAATCTCTTTATATAAAAACAACAATGAATACCGCGTGATATTCTCAGTAGTGACAAGGTATAAGGATATGTCTAGAAAGGCGTTGACTACGAATATGATGATTAGTAGATAATTGAATTAAGATCATATGACCCCTAGCTGGGGCAGAGGGCTTCCACAGTAGTTCTCCATCAAGACCGGTCTTGAGCTTCGTGCTTCACCTCGCTCCACGTCTTTCCGACACTCGCCGCTTCAGTCAATACGGTGCGTCACCAGGTTTGATACATCCCTTTTCCTTGAGGATTCCAATCCAAGGCCTCTTTAGGAATGTGATCGGAATCCTGCCAGAGCGTGTGACCAATCCATCTAGATCTATTTACGACGCTTGATCTGGCGGTCGATCGGGGTCTCGTGGCATCTCTCCAACAGCTCTACATTAGAGATGGTCTCGGCCCAATAAATTCCGAGGATGCGACGAAGACATCGGTTGATGAAAACCAGGATTTGGCGTGACATGTCCTTTGTTACCTTCCATGTTTCGCGTTTTACGTTTCACGTTCCTGTAGAGCAGCACGGACTTGACTTTGACCCGAAGATTTTGAGTTTAACTCTTCGGATCAGTTTCCGCGATTGCCACACAGGTTTCAGTTAAAAGTCCTGTATTTAAAAACCGGAAGCGCGAAGGGAGAGTAACCAACGCCCGCGGAAACAAAGCATAGGCACCCGTGCGAGCCGTGCGTCACCGCGACCAGCACGCGGAAGCTGCGGAGGTGAGCATGGGTGCCTATCCATTGTTACGTGCGAGCCATAGCGTCACCGCGACCAGCACGCCGAAGCTGCGGAGGTGAGCATGGGTGCCTATCCATTGTTACGTGCGAGCCATAGCGTCACCGCGACCAGCACGCCGAAGCTGCGGAGGTGAGCATGGGTGCCTATCCATTGTTACGTGCGAGCCATAGCGTCATCGCGACCAGCACGCCGAAGCTGCGGAGGTGAGCATGGGTGCCTATCCATTGTTACGTGCGAGCCATAGCGTCACCGCGACCAGCACGCCGAAGCTGCGGAGGTGAGCATGGGTGCCTATCCATTGTTACGTGCGAGCCATAGCGTCACCGCGACCAGCACGCCGAAGCTGCGGAGGTGAGCATGGGTGCCTATCCATTGTTACGTGCGAGCCATAGCGTCACCGCGACCAGCACGCCGAAGCTGCGGAGGTGAGCATGGGTGCCTATCCATTGTTACGTGCGAGCCATAGCGTCACCGCGACCAGCACGCCGAAGCTGCGGAGGTGAGCATGGGTGCCTATCCATTGTTACGTGCGAGCCATAGCGTCATCGCGACCAGCACGCCGAAGCTGCGGAGGTGAGCATGGGTGCCTATCCATTGTTACGTGCGAGCCATAGCGTCATCGCGACCAGCACGCCGAAGCTGCGGAGGTGAGCATGGGTGCCTATCCATTGTTACGTGCGAGCCATAGCGTCACCGCGACCAGCACGCCGAAGCTGCGGAGGTGAGCATGGGTGCCTATCCATTGTTACGTGCGAGCCATAGCGTCATCGCGACCAGCACGCCGAAGCTGCGGAGGTGAGCATGGGTGCCTATCCATTGTTACGTGCGAGCCATAGCGTCATCGCGACCAGCACGCCGAAGCTGCGGAGGTGAGCATGGGTGCCTATCCATTGTTACGTGCGAGCCATAGCGTCATCGCGACCAGCACGCCGAAGCTGCGGAGGTGAGCATGGGTGCCTCATCCATCCAACCTATCCATTGTTACGTAGGGGGAAGAGGTCGCACTTCTCGCAAAGTCAGAGACGATGCAGTTGCAACTTTAAAGTTCAATAAAATTATGCAAAACAATACCGTTATTGATCACTTTGTGACTGGTTTCGAAAATGTATTATAAACAAAGACAAAGACAAAGATATTTTATTTCAACTAGGCCACCAAGCGGCACTTTTGAACGTACATTAAAATGATTCTACCGTGCATTCGGAAAGTAGCTTGTTATGGAGAAGAATGCACAAGAAACTCCAATATCATATTTAGTATAAACGTGATTTTTTTAAAAGAATCTAAATATTAAATGAATATTGTATAAATTATTAAAGGGTGCTAATTAAACAGGCTTTTTTTTAATATCATTATTCGCCCCCAAAAATGTATGTTGCCTTCTAAATTACTAAGTCAGCCACAATTAACGAGCATCTAAATAATACTATGTTAGCCACTAGTTATCTTCTATGTATTTCGGTCACACAATGCGCAGAGGCGACGAGAATTTGGAAAAGCTGATTGTAGTTGGGAACACCGAAGGCAAAAGATCGCGCGGTCGTTCACCAACAAGATGGACCGATAAAGTGAAAGACTCGTCGGCCTCCAAATTCTACACGGTCGTAAGGGACGCGCTGGACAGAAACCGGTGGAGGCAGATCATCCGGTCCAGATGCAACCTTGATGCTGACCACGATCCTCAGACATGAGGGACCGACCAAGAGAGAGAGATCTTCTATGTAAACCACTCTAAATACAACTCAGCATGATGGTTATTTTTAGCATCTAAATTTTTAACATGCATTCTAACAGAAAATTTCTAAAATACTATTAAATGACATCAAAAAATATATTTATTTAGCTTCTAATTTTTTAACTCAGTACCTTTAAAATGTAACTCATCCCATATTAATTGATCGTAAAAAATTTGCTAAAAATTTCATCAAATAGTATATTGGCCACTAATATTACCAGAAGCTATTGAGGAGAGACAAAATAAAAGACTTTATTTTTGAAAAATCAATTTGTTTATTGAATCACCATCAGTTTACTTATAGTAAATAATAGAAACATAAAAAAAATGTAGGTGTAATGTAGGTAAATGTTATTTTAATAATTCAATTTAATAAATATACACAAATCATTTTTTTTATTTATTGGTTTTAATATACCTAGCAAGTTGGATTAGTATTTATGCGACAGAGTCGACGGAGCCCCGCTGCGCGGGGCTCCTACTTCTGTATGCAGGGTTTAAAGTAACCTTACACGAACCTAACCTGTCCGTGTCGGGGTGCCCTAAGCTCCCGAGCTCGCTACGCTCGCTCTTGGACTTATTCATTGACCGTCATTTATTATTTTAATGTTTACATTGGTTTTAATATAGAATAGGTGCAAGTTGAATTAGTATTTGTGCGACAGAGTCGACGGAGACGGAGTCTCCTATTTCTGTATGCAGGGTCTAAAGTAACCTAACACGAAGGAGATGACGGATGACTTCGAACCTAACCTGTCCGTGTCGGGGTGGAATTATTATCCTTTAGTTGGTTTTGAAATCAGCCTTACATTCATTTGTAGATACTGTCAAGCAAATGGGGTGAAATTGACCTTCTTCTTGCGATTCCTCGTCAGAACAGTACAGTGGTACTTCATTTTCACTTTTAGACGTCATAACTAATTATTACTCATCGAAAACTTTAATTTAATTACAGCGAAAACAATTGCAATACGAACGCACGAACGACAATAAACAATTACATGTGATCAACTCGACTCGTCGTCACATGAATCGAATGGCGCTCTCTGATTGGTGCAAATGGCCGATCGCTGTCGTCTCGCGTACTCGCGCCAAATCATGCAGTGGCTATTTTCACGATAAAAGAATATGATGTATTGTTTTACATGCTAAGTTATAATAAATGATGCTTTCTGTAGAAGCTTGAATTATATTTTTTGAGGATATTGCGTTGAAGCTGTAAAACGTAAAATGGTGACAAGATGATCCGTGACCAAGTTAGTAAATTACGTGGCAATGTATAAATAAGAAGGACAAGTCACAATAATTGATGATCTTTACTTGACGCTTTCTGTAGAATATTTAGTTGGCGTTGCAAAAAAGACGAATTAGTTTATTAGAGGCTATGTCATTTTCCCGTTGCTTAGTTATAAAATTAGAAGTTTAATCACGTGTCCAATAAATAATTTTGTGGCTAGACTTATAATTTCCCATTATTAAACACTATGTTCCCCGCGGCTTCGCTCCCGTGGGCCACCCCACAGGACCCGTTTACGGGATAAAAAAAATAGCCTATGTCGCTCAGGAATAATGTAACTTTCTATTGGTGAAAGAATTTTTTAAATCGGTCCAGTTGTTTCGGAACCTATTCGGTACAAACACAAACAAACAAACAAATCTTTCCTCTTTATAATATTAGTATAGATTAAATATTAATATAAAACATAATCCGAAACAAATGTTTGTAAAGCGAGTGTTTATAAAATAAAATATTTGCGGAATAAGTTGTTTGCGAAATAAATAGTTTTAAATAAAATTTGTCAATGGTGCTTTGGTAAAACATTAGTGAACCACCAAAAAGGTACATGTCGTTTCAAACTCAAAGTCAGCTGTGAATTTCTCTTTTTTTTTACCAAGTTAAGACCGCTTTTGTACTTGTGCATAAAGTTTTAATAAAACAAAAACAGAAACGGGGTTGCTTTAAACTCAAAAATTCAAAGACGTACTGTGCCGGCGTTGTGGATGCCCACTTCTTCTCACAGATGGCGTGGCAAATCCAAATTATCGCTCACCTTGCTACCGCATCGTTCGAACTTACTTACTTTTACAGAAATAGCTTTAAGATTTTCAATTCGGTTCTTTCTATTGTTAATTTCACAATGAGGAGTATTTTTAAACACATTTCTGTTCCGGGATTGACAACAAATGGTAGAAAGAAATACGTAGAAGAAAAGATTTCTTAAATTTTGGTGAGTGATTGGACATGTTGATAGAGATTTTGCTATGAGAATATGCCGAGATTATGCTCTCGTAGCAAGAACCGAGCATTTTCTGGGAAATAAAGAATCAGCGGTAGTAGATTTATAGTGAAAGAATGTTCGTAGTATCAGTACTTCTAGATTTGTCCTCCTATGAAGAACCATCGAACAAATAATGTTTATTTTGTAGTTTCTACCAGCGACTTCACTCGCGTGTAAATCATAAATTATCCGTAGTGCATAAGCTTCTGGGATAGACAATATCCTATGTCTTTCTCTAAGGTCTAATCTATGTATATACTAAACATCATCGAAATTGATTCAGCGATTTGAGTGAAAACATAACAAACAAACAGATCAGTCAGAGTTTCCTTCGCATTTATAATATCAGTATTGTATTATGGGTTTACATCTGAATTATAATAATACCAGCCTATAACTGTCCCACTGCAGGGCAAATACCTCTTCTCATACAGAGAAGGCACGAGCACTGATCTCCACGTGCGCTCAATGCGGGCGAGTGCAGACTTACATTAACTTAACTTATTTTTGTACTTACTTACCTCTTTATAATATTAGTTTACATAACAACACTTCACCAGTTAGGGTACCTTCACACAGAACATCCGTATTTTCAGGATCGTTTTTAATGGATCCGTCACTACTGGAGGTGATGTTCTCACCACAGTCAGTGTACCACCAACTTCCATACCAAACGGATCAGTATTTTAATACTGTTGTGTGTGTGAACTCGCTCATACAACTACCTACGCCATTGCCAAATAAAAACGTATACGATAAAGCGGACCTGTAGGACGGACCTCTGTGTGAACGAGTACTTATGCTTAAGTAGCATGCAGTAGGGGGCGCGCCTACTGCCATCAACTGTGCACAAATCTAAACTAAAAATTCAATAACACTATGCCCGACCCAGGAATCGAACCGAGGCCTTCATGCTCAGCAGTAGCGCTTGCAACTAATGTACCAACACGGCAGTTTATGCAATACGTCTATTGTAAGTCTAATTTAACTGGAATCTTTCACTCACGGTCTTATAATAAACGCGTTGCCTGGAGACACTGACAACTTCAGGCCCCTTTGATCCGTAAAGGGTCTGTCACCTTTCAATCCGATTTTAATTATAGGATGAAGTTCGTTAGTATGTTAATATAAAGTTATTTAGCCCTTAATTACATCTTACCTTTTCTACAGAAAACAGTGATTTCATTCTATAGAAAACAGTGATTTGTCAACTTTAATTTACAAAGGATTAGTTAATTTAATCTATTCGTTAACAGAGATTAGCTTTCGGTTTTAGGAAGTCGGCGTTGGTAGTTTTAAGGAAATAAAATTGTGCTAACTTTAGCCAGTGTGAAATTAGATAATTTTTACCTAGAGAATTTACGCCTGGGATAAAAAGTATCCTATATAGGTCACGGTCTAAATATTACCTTAAATTCATCTAAATTCGTTCCACTGTTTGGAAGTGATTACAAAAAGAACATTTAAATATCCAAATCAAACACATTTATGTTTGATTTTAAAGTTTATAAACTTTAACATTTAAAATGTTAGTTTAAGATCTAGGAAGTAACGTAAGGAAATTATTTTATAAGACCTGGTTGCTACGACTCTACGTGCCTTATTACAAAATGCGGTTTAACCAAAACCCAGGTTTAAACCTTGGTTTTACCATACATTATAGAGGTTTAAACCTGGGTTTTGGTTAAACCGCATTTTGTAATAAGGCACTACGAGTTGCCTAGTAAAATTGCATACAAACGATGTAGCAGTGCTACGGCGTAGCCTGTAGCAGTGCTACGGCGTAGCCCGTAGCAGTCTGCTACGCACAATTTATAGTACATCGTATGAACTTTAAAATTTCTGTATTCATTCTGTACATATTTTTACAAATAAATTTTTGGACAGATTATGTAAATTGTTCACCCACGTTCCAATGTAGATAATTAATTCCTATTGTAAACAATCAATTTCGGTTTGAATATAAACGGGTAGTCAGTTAATAGACCACGCATAATTAAATGCATATTAATTTACATCCATTAAATCTGGATTTAATAATTTAGGTAATTAAGTTTCACACAACACTTAAAATCAGTTTCAGTTTCACTTAACCACAATAGTTAAAATCTATGTTAATTGACTGCTTCGTTAATAGTACCTAGACCTACTTACTAGCAGTAGTTGCGACTGCCTACTGAACCTTGGTTCGCGGGTTCGAACGGCAAGTTGTGCATAGAGTTATCGGGTTCACTAGAGATTTCCCAGAAGCAGCCCAGATTCGATAGACATTTTCCTGATAGCGCGACACAATTTTAATATCGTTGATTGGCGATACCACATATGTATTATCTAAGAACCTGGAGCTTATAAACGTGTAACTAATCGAAAGAAGGTGTAAACACTGAAATTACAGCTGAAGAAGTCGGCCCCAAGATTTCCGCCTCAGATATGGTCCGTATTAGATTGTGTGAACGCTGATATCCCAACTACCCAAAACAATATTGAAAATTGGCATAATCATTGGAATAACTTACTGAACAGGAAAAAATCAATATCTAATCGATGAAAGAATTGCAAAAAGAACAAAAAAATACAATTTTGGAGATTAAAAGAATTAATGCTAATATAAGGAAACGTAAATACAAAAAATCATGCCATATCCTAAAAATCAGAGAACAGTTATTAAAGAAGGATAACGTAGATTTAAAAGAATACATAAGTGGTCTTGCGTACATAGCGTATATGAAGATTTAATTTTATATACAAAACTGAAATAAATTAAATTACTGTTACTATACATAAATAAATGATTATGATTATTATAATACATATTTAATCTAAATACTGTTTTTAATAACATTATGTTATGTAATGCTCCAAGCGCTTTTTTTTTTTTTTTTTCTTTTTAATAATTTAAAGATAAATCTGTTTATGAATGTGTTTTGTTTATTACAATTGTTCCAATAGCGATAGTGTCGATATCGAACTTAGAAAGCATACGAGTGCGAATAGTCCTATTGCGCTCGTATGCATTCTAACTAACAGTACGGAGGCATTTCATACTTCGCTGCAGTGAACTTTCGAACTGGCGTATGAACGCCATTACGTATGACGATATCCTGTACTTTAGAACTAACATACGTCGACATTCCAAACTTCGACATTCAGTAGCGGAGTCGTTGTGAACATAGTTGCAGTTTCGTTTCATAAATATCGCTTATTGGTATGTTGTAAATCGAATCGCGTCGAGCTGTGAGGCTCTACCGCTCTAGGCAAGTGGCATGCGATGTCCGCGAAGGCGATAGTCGAAATGTAAAGGATAGATCACGTGGTTTTTCGATATCGCTTAATTGCCAATCCCTTATTATTTTGCTTTATTGACCATCGCTATCGCCACGCTTTCGATGATAGCATGTCACTTGTCTAGGGTCTTAGGAAGGTCACTTAAATGTGACATTACCATAACTAACCAGACCATAATATTACCTGTAAATACATTTAGGGGGATCTTTATACCCATATCGTTTTGTTAAATAATATGAACTTTATTGCTCCTAAGCACGAATTTAACCAGTAGGTAAATTGTAAATGTCTATGTACTCCTAGCTTTCAGCATAATAGACGAACAGATAAAAAAGAGTGTTTTGTTATGTCTCACTTGAATTGATAACATTCATACAAGTATGTAATTATGTCAATTGTTACTATGTTTATACATTTATTTGTTTAATAGCTCATACTGATATGTTTTATTTTTGGGATAGAAAGGATCAATGACCTTGGTTAATCATTGATCAATTACGCGTCGGTCAAGTTTATTTGTGCAACTTAGGATTATGACTTGAAGGTAATTGTCTTAAAATTATCGTATTCATTCATAATTTGCTGAATGCTTGCTCTGGCTGGACACGTCCCAAATCAAATCTAGTCAATCAGGGTCTGACTCAAATCTGTGTGGTACTTTCTTCAAAAGATCATCTCAGAAATGACTTTGAAAATTTAAACATCATGTAAAAGTTTGGAATTATTTTCTATGAGTATTTAAGACATTACGTACAAGCCTTGCTCATTGCATGAGAGGAATGTCCTCATTTACAGAAAGCTTTAGAATAATAAACTACGAGTAGATATAATGATCTTCATAACAGTCATAGTTCTACATACTAGGTTTCAATCCCGTGGCTTTATTAAACCAAAATAATAGAAGTGCATATAAAGCATAATATTATAGTTGTAATAAAACAAGTAAACAATAACATCTTTCTCAGCGCAGACATACATCTAACAAGATGACGCGAATGTATGTAACTACTACGCGTGTGAAAAAAGGGAGTAAAAGTGAGAGAAACGCTCTTACTTTGAGCAGGCTCACAAGAGACGTTCTATCATCGAAAGCTTAGATCGAAAGCGTCGCCTTAGCGAGTGCCAAAAAGTCAAAAATTTATGAGCTTGACAAGTGACATCAAAAGGTCACGTGATCTATTCCTTACATTTTGGCATTTCGATCATCGCCTTCGCTGACATTGAATTATGCCGTATTAAGCTGTAAAAACTTTACAAATTTAAATATTTTCTTTCAAATAAGATTACGATTTTTTTCCTTAAAATGTGTGTGAAATAGTGGCACGCTTGGTTCCATACAGATGCAAGTACTTGTAGTATCTAGTTAGATCTATGTCTGTGTTCCTCCCCATCTTTCAATTGACGATCACGAATTCCGTATTCATACCCAGTTCGTATGAATACGGTTCCGTATTCGTACCCTCAGATTACATCAACATTATTGAGTGGTACCATCTCAGCTTAAGCCATACAAATTTTCATAAAAAAGTACTCTTGAACAAGTTCCGCATCAGTACTCTGAGGACGTAGCTGCGGGAGCCCAAATGTTAAGCAAATAAAACTTTGAACTTGTATTACTTTTTTTAATTTATTATCTATATAGCATATAATATTATATAGGCTTGCGGCTTGACCACTATCTCACCTGATGGTAAGCAATGATGAGGTCGACGGTGAAGTACGCTTGCCTAGAAGAACCCCATTCACTCTTGACTTAAAGACCCCTAGATTGTAGCTATCGGAAAACACAGACTCCGGCAGGGAATTCCACTCCTTAGCTGTACGCATAATAAAAGTGTCCCCAAAACGTTTTGTGCGTACTTCAGAAGTGACATGCGAAACGATACAAAAAAAATCCTAGCATTCCAAATATGATTACACTTCCAAAACATGCTTTAAAAGGCAACGAGGTCGTCCTCCTTACAGTACCGCAATATTTGAAATATGAAGAAAGTAAAGTAAACTTCCAAGTCTGCATTGGAGGTCTAGTGGTTACATGCGCTACTGCTGAGTATGAAGTCTTGGGTTCTGGTCGGGTTTTATTTTATTAGGTTTCTCCTTCAAGAATTTCTCAGTAGCAGGCCAGACTCTGGATTTGTGCCATGCAGAAGGCGAAGGGCGAACCCTTTATTGCATAGGAGTTGAACTACTTATTGGTGACATGTGGAGTTTACCTCTGTACTCCCCGTACAGGCGTGATATTTTGTTATGAAGAAATCCTTGTCAATTTGTGAAGTTACCTTGTGTACCTCAATCTTATCTCCAAACGTTCGTGATTTTCCGGAGATTAGAGGCCCTGGTTTCCAAGTAAATAACCAATAACCGGTGTCTTTTGACATCTGACATCTGTCTTGGGCAATAAAAATATAATTGACTTGCCTTTTCCTGCGGAGTCACTCCCGTCAATCCCACAGGAAGCGTGCATTTTTTCGGGACGAAAAATAGTACTTAACGAATGATGCTCAAGGGAGCAGGGGTTTAATTTATTTTTTTGTTATTTTTCTTATTCGAGGCAATACTTCCAGATATTATCTTTAACAAACATTCAAACAAACAATTTTTATAATATTGAGTAAGTATAGTTTAATTGGAGGTTTCCCTCGAGACTCTTTTTCTATTTTGGCGAATATCTTCGTTCTTCATGTGTCCCATTAAAGTATCTTATGTGTTTTATAAGTATACTACATTGCAATGCATGCGGAATGCGCTGGCACTCAAATTGGCTATTTCCTGGATTGAAATATCCATATGTACGCCAAATTCGTTCAGCTGTTTAGCTGATTCATAAATATAGTTTAAGTCCGATGAAGTTTCAGTTTCGAAAAAAAAAACTGCCGCAGTTTCGGTTTCGGCCAAATTTGTCCAAATATTCGACTGGAGTGAAAGTAGCGTTCTTGATCTGACAGTTTTTTTTATTGTCTATAGGCTTGCACTGTATCACTACCTCACCTGATGGTAAGCGATGATGTGTTCGACGGTGAAGCACGCTTGCCTAAAGGAAACTTATTCACTAATTATAGATACCTAAAAATGGGTGCCTCGTTCGTCTATGAGTACAAGGATCAGTGGGTTCGATCCCCAGGTCGGGCAAGCTCAAACTCAAAGCATTTATATCAATTTATTAAACCATTTACAGACACTCTTGAATTGTCAAGGAAGCCAGTCAGAACCTGTTATTAGGAATGCTTTGATAGAAATCTATTAATTATAAATATACCAGGAATCTTATAATGAACAATTCTGCGTAAGACGGACTCGACTTGAACATTTTCTTTCAATTAAAAGTAATTTCATGTTTTTATATGAAATTGGCACTTGACTTCAGAGCTCCTCGTAAAAGATGAAAGAGATGGCGTTTTTGCATTTAAATTTCCAATCCTAATGGGGAACAGGCGACACGTTGGTTCTATGAAGTTTATGTTATTATAAACATTACTTTTCTAAAATATTATATTTTTTATATAATTTTGCCTAAATAATCCAGCTTCACGGATTGATCTTCAAGTTTAAGCAACTCTTGCCGAGGTATTTCCGTGTATGACCAATCATATATACCGATACTGCACCGTGCCAAGGATCACACTCATATTATAAAGGCGAACGTTTGTGTGTGTGTGTGTTTGTATGTTTCAAGTTACTTCTTCACGCTCAAACGGCTACGGATCTGGATGAAATTTGGCACAGATATAGATTATAGTCTGGATTAGCACATAGGATAGCCGGAAATATGTTCCCTTGGGATAATTTTGGACATTCACGCGGGTGAAGCACGATAATAGCTAGTAGCACAATAAGCCGTCGATCCTGGTTGTGCGTTGCAGTTAGAAACCAGAAACTCTATCACCAGTCTGGCCAAGGGGTATCGTGTTACCCATTTACTGAGTTGTGGTGTAAAGGTAGTCGCTCCATTTAAAACGCGGTGGTGTTCTACTTCATCCGTTTAGAGCAGAGGTCAGCTCCAACATATGTTGGATATAATTAACAACAAAATTTATTTCTTTGTGACTTAGCTTATTATTTGTGTAAAACTTAATCCGTCAGACTTACACGGGTGGTCTTATTACGCGTAACTTGTAAAGGGTCGTTCACACTAGTGTGTTTGACACACTGCGACTAAGTTGGAGGTTCCATAGTGTACAGTATATACTACTTATATGAAACTACTTCTTTTCCCCGCCACCATGATAAGTTTGAAACTCGTGCATTATGTTATTTTATAACTATGTCGAGTTCTTAAATTGTCTTAAATACTTAATGAGATTCACATACGAGTATATTATACTGTAGATAAAGATACACTGTTAAAGTATTAAAATGCAAGCATCGTTATAACTGTATATTGTATGTACGCACAGTGCTATTATTCAACATCCATCCAGCCAAACATTTTTATTGTTGTAATAGATGGATACGTAATTATAGACACAAGTTTCACATACAGAAAGGATAAATTGGGGGTATAAAAAAATGGCGCGGATATTTTAGGATAAAATTTAAATGCACCGTAAATGGGGCAATGGGGTAATTTAGGTTAACAGGAACAATAAATCTCCTGAGTGTGTTTTGAAAGACCATATTAACTTAATTGTGTATTAGCTCGACCCCAATTACATGGAATTTTAACATAACTGATGAAAGGAAAATGGCAGGTGCCCATACATTGTTTTAGTTGAGATTAAATTTTTACGTCTATAAATGAAAATTTTCTGGTTTAGCTCAGGGTCATGTTCTGAATTAGTTTGTGCAAGTTTTTTTTCGAGAATGTCAAGTTTAATAGATATTCAGTCATGAACTTTTGTAGTTTATGTCTGGGTAATTTTTAATAATGTGTTTAATAGATAATATTATTCAATTTCGTGGAAGTAAAAGGGCAATATCGCATTAGTATTTCCCTTAGCTAGTTAATTCAGCATGAAATGTAAAATATACTAAGCGACTTTGACGTGTATCAAACGTCGAACAATCAAGCTATATTTTTTTAGACTTGGATAACTAGTCTTTTTGCCTATTATTAATTGAAAGTAAGTAATTTAATTTGTTCTACTACACTACAGTATTTTACCTACTTGCAAGGAACACATACACTTGGACATAACCTATATAGTTAATTAAATTACTTTGTTTTATTATAATAACAAATACAATAATGATATACTTAGTACAGTCACTCACTATTACTTGTCACTTGGCAGAATAAGTGTAAAATGGCAACACTAATCTAATAAAAGTTAACGAAAAAATGAAATAACTTTCATTTAAAATGTTTGTTTTGATGCATTCGATGTTATACTTTGAAAAAACGTAGAGAATTAATGGAATTTCTTTTGTCTCAAGTCAGTCTTAAGTCAGCCACAGATAATATAATACTAGCATACAGATGCCTCATCCCATACAAAGAAACCGTGCCGACGTAAATAGCATTTTTCATCTGTTTACACCGATTGTTTTTTGTAAATCGATCGCGTTCGGTTCCGTTCCACGGTGATAGATAGATCACCATCTATATCCGTGGAACGGAACGGAATGGAACCGAACGCGATCGATGTACAAAAAATAATCAGAATAATCAGTATAGAACGTCGGCACGGTGTTTTGACGTATGACGATTGACGATTGTATGAGATGAGACATCACAAGATTTCGCCATTTTTCTTTGGGTGTACTTTATATGCACCTCTGCCCAACAACAGAAAACAGGCGTGTTTTTATGTTTTTGTGTGTTAGCTATAAAACCCGTTGAACAAAACGTAGCGTTTCCTAACCGCTGGTGTGAGATGACTTAATATTTTCATCAGCACAATATGAGTGAAGTTAATATACGCTGCTCTTTGAGCGAAGTAGAGTTACATCATGAGTTGGTACTAGTTTATTTATATTAACTTGGCTACCAGATATTGTTATGTTCCCTGTGACCTTATTGAGTTTCTGGGTTTCGCTTGGTGATAGGTGCGTTTTCAAGGCGATGGTTAAGGCCTCATATTTCATACTTGCATGGTCGTGGTTTCAAATCAAGAAAGTACCATTATGACTTTTCCAATTCATTTGTTCTTTTTCTTCTTTTTTTTTCTTAGGTATCTGTAGGTGCACCTACTGTCTAACTCTTCGACGATACGAGCGTGAAGTTATGTTGTACTTTCTAAATTTATCTTGTAAATCACTGACACCAGTGAAGGAAAACATCGTAAGGAAACCAGGACTATTAATTATTTTAAATCTGAAATCGCCAACCCTTGAGCAAGCAAGACAAAACGTAAGATTAGCTCACAAAGATTAGAGCGAGCCGCGAGCCTACCGATAATAAAAAATAAAAAACGAGTTGATTTAGCTCACAAGATTATTTTAGCTCAAAACAATAGGTTAGCTCACAAGAAAAAAGATAAAGATAGAGATAGACTCATACAGAGAACACCTTCTCTGCTCGTGCCTTCTCTGTATGAGTAGACTCCTTTGCTCTGCAGTGGGACAGTCTAGTATTATTGCTATTTTTTAAGACAAAAACACATTCCGTTGTAACCGCAGTTTAGGCCTAAATGAGAAATAGCAATCTAGAAATATATTTACTAAAACACAACATTTTAATAAAAGGTGTTTTAATATGTGGAATGTGGAAAGGAGAGTGAATGCAGGGAATAAAGTGAATGGTGCTATACATGCGGTTGTGACCAGCAAATCTATGTCTCCGGAAGCTTGACTCGCCGTTCACAACAGCGTGCTAGTGCCAACACTTATGTATGGAAGTGAAGGTTGGGTATGGCAAAAAAGACATGAAAGTAGGTTTAATGCAGTAGAAATGCGTTCCTTGCGAAGTATGTGTGGTGTAACTTTAAATGATAGATTGAAGAATGAGGTAATATGACAACGTTGTGGTTTAAAAGAAGATGTAGTGACTAAAATTGATAAGAGTATGTTAAGATGGTTTGTTCATGTTGAGAGAATGAATGAAAGGCGACTAACGAAAGGTATTTACATGGCAGACGTGAATGGAAACGCCGGGAGGGGACGCCCTAGAAAGACATACATAGACCTTATAGGTGATGTTCTTCAGAAAAGCCAGGTGCGCAGTACTCATAACCGGCGTGTGTGTATGACTAGATGTATGAATGTAAGTGAAGCAAAAGAAGTATGTAAGGATCGTAGCAGGTGGCGTTCGGTAGTTTCTGCCTACCCCCTTGGGGAAAAGGCTTGAGTTTATATATGTAAGTTTTAAAATATTGCCAGGGGTATATTGAAAACTGAATAATTCATTAAACCCTTTATCATTAAATATATCACATACTCACTTAATAAAATCATAATAAGCATATATCACAACCCGCGGTGTGAATAATGAAAATTCATAGGTGGGCCGGCTGCAAATATTAAGAACATTTTAAGGAAACATTAAACTACGTAGTTTTAAGCCATAGAGCACGGACCCGCCTCGGTGGACACCGCACACTGCCAGGTGGATAGGTAAATCATTTATTAGGTAGAACAACAAAATTAAACACAAAGGCACAGTTCTTAAATCATAAAAACAAAATAAATAAATGGGAGTACGGCGATATTACAGAAAACGTAAAATAGTGAAAAATAAATATTTAATAACATGTCTTTATCATAATGTTTATTGGAAATCAAACTGCCAAATCAAACGTTATTATCACAGTTCAAAGGCTGGTTTCATAAAAACGCCAATTTCATATGTAAGGACATAATACTAATTAGTGTAAAGTTTTATCAAAATCCATTCAGTAGTATTTCGTGAAAGAATAACAAACATCCTTACTCTTAAACTTTCACATTTATAACATTAAGTAGAATAGTAGCATTAATTTGTACGGTATCCGGATAAATGGAGTCTAGTAGCTGCCGGCGCGGGCGGCGCGGGCGGCGCGCGGCGCGCGGCGGCGGTCTCTAGGCGCTTTCGTGCTCTGCGTTTTAAGCTCATAATGTGTTTAGTCTAAAAGCCTTCTGATTAACTCATTGGCCTCTGTTAGGTTAATTGACATTTACCTGGGAGCTGTCAATTAAGGATTATCAGCCCTAATTATACTAGTGAGGGGTAAATAACCCCTCTTAATACTCAATACATCACCATGCTTGCACTTTGGGTAATGACTATTTTTACCGACTTAAAAAAAAGGTGGTTATCAATACGATACGTATGTATGTAATATTGTTTAAATTTCACAATATTCACATATGGGTTTTTTTATTTGATTATTTATCTCTCAACTTAGGGAATAGTGCAAGTTTCATCAAAATCGGTTGAGCAGTTTTTAAGATATGGAACATAGAACTCCTTAGCACGGTATTTTGTCAATCCTTTAGGTGCCATATAGAACTTGCTCATTTTTTTGTGATGTACCAAAACTAAACAGAAATGTTTATTTTTAATTCGACTTCAAACACAAAACACAAAAAAAATACTAAATTGTGAAGACGGTTCATTTGTTTGTGGAAAAGTTTTTTTATTTATATTTGATAGTTTTGGTTCTTGGTCGTTACACATAACGCTGCGGTATGCGGAGATGGACACAATCATATCAAAATGTCTACGATAGTATTTTGTTCCGTGACCGCATGTAGCAGCGTTACGCGTCCTGATCTAGAGACCAAAGCTTAACCTAGGTTTTGGAGAGAGATTTTATAATCTTGTCCCTAAATTCCACCCATAAAACATGGGATATTCTAAATCATTTTGTTCACTCGGTTCTCCCTCCCTTAATTAAAATGTCAGTTTTAGCTTGTTGATTATTATTTATTCATTATCAACTTTATTGTACACCACAAGTTACATTTATAAAGGAAACTAAAAACAATATACCTAGTCAAGATTACTGGATCGGCGGCAGAGGCGAGAGTTTTTTTTACAAAAGAGCCTAAAACATTTATTAATTTTATTTATTTATTTAAAATTACGTAAATAACACCTAAACAGCTGTAACGCCAATGCACTGCATTGGCGTTACAGCTGTTATTACTACCACAAAAATACACATACTTGTAACTTACATTGACTACCAAAAATACAATTAAAATACCATTAAAATGTTAACAATAAAAATTATAATTTAAAATAATAAACAAAAATTTGAAATAAAAAAATACAATTTAAATCACTTCTCAACATTTTCAATGCACTTCAGTGCATCTCCTGGGAACTTCATCAGACTGCAGTGAAATATACCTCATTTGAACATAAGTGTTACTGTAGGGGCGTGTGCGATCGCCTGTCTACCGACCTTCGACTTTTTACTGCTGTTGAGGAACTCTTCAATAAAAATACGTCCGTTGCAAGTGAATTCAAAGATGATTATATTCAACAAGAAAAAACGACTTTTTACAAAATTCGAGGAAGCGGGTGATGGGAACATTACTTGTCACTGTTGACGTTACCACGCGCGATTGTGATTGGCCCACGATGATGACAGATGACACAGCTAATATAGAATGATAGTTAGAGATCACAGATAATTAATATCAGTCTTCAACATGCCGCCGGCCTTGAAAGCACTAGCTTTCTATGTCTTCCTGAACTGCGTGGCTTCCTGACGTTATTCGGTCTTGCTCGACGAGGGGACAGATTTTCGCAAAAGCTCGTCTCACTATGCCAGATGAAGTGCGTATATCTGCCACTCTGGAAACACCATCTTTGCCAGGAATCGTTTTGATTATGCGCCCCAATTGCCATTTAAGTGGTGGCAGGTTGTTGTCTTTAATGATGACCATCGTGTTAGGTTCGAGTTCAGTGGTATGATTGTGCCATTTTGTTCTGACCTGTAACTCGGAGACGTACTCCTTCGCCCAGCGGGACCAGAAATGCTGCCGAATCTGTTCTATCCTCTGGTAGCGTGAGAGGCGATGCGTCGGCGTTTCCGTCACGTCAGTGCCGGCAGGCGCTGTAAGCGGACGACCAACCAGGAAGTGACCTGGGCTAAGGGGAAGAAAGTCATCCGGATCTGCGGACAGAGGGGTTATAGGACGGGAATTTAGGACAGCCTCTATTTGTGTTAATACCGTGCTAAATTCCTCAAATGTAAGATGCGCGTTTCCCACTACTCGGCGTAAGTGGTACTTACAAGATTTTACCCCCGCTTCCCACAGGCCACCAAAATGCGGAGCGTAAGGTGGAATGAAGTGGAACTTGATTTGCTGACTAGATGCGTATTCCTTTATATCTGGACTACATTTAGCTAAGAACTGAGCAAACTCGTTCATTAGACCCACAAAGTTTCTGCCATTATCAGAAAAGATTTCATCAGGTTTACCACGTCGAGAGATAAAACGTTTTATTGCAAGTAAATATGCATCAGTGGTAAGGTCACTGACAAGCTCCAAGTGTACCGCTCGTGTGACAAAACAAATAAATAAACAGATGTATGCCTTTGTTGTTTTGGCACCCCTACCTTTTCTGTTCAAGATGAGCACTGGCCCAGCGTAGTCCACCCCACACCGTAGGAACGGATGACTTTGAGTAATTCGTTCTTTGGGTAAATTGCCCATCATGGGTGACAATGTTTTCCCGCGAATGCGCTTACATGTGGTACATTCATGGACTATCTTACGGGCTAATTCTCTGCCACCGACTGGCCACCACGATTCACGTAAGTGAAATAACAAAGCCTGTGGAGCTGCATGCAACATCTGCTTGTGCTCATGGCGAAACAACAGAACTGAAAAATAATGTTTACTCGATAATACACTGAGAAAAATTTCCTTTGCCGCGCTACGTAAAATAAGGACAAAAATCGACCACAATGACGTGTGTAACCCGGTCCATTACGCGTAAGTAGTCAGTCATACGTAGTCGGCATACTGACGCTCATCATGGAGCGGGTTACGTAATTTACTCGTGGTCGATTTTTGTACGTACGTACGTAGCCCGACGTCCGGTTACGTAATACGTAGTGCGCAAGTCGCACTGAATACTCCTGAAACTACGACTGCAACACCCGTATACTATTGTTGCGAGCACAGTAGAACACGGTGAACCTTACGTGTGTACCATGGCGGCTTACGTACGATACTGTAGCGGGCTAAGTAAATAATGATGAGCCATATGTGTGCACCGCGATGGCATACGTACAATACTGTGGCGGACACAGTAAATCACGATGAGCCGTACGTGTGTACCACGGCGGCATACGTACGACACTGTAGTGGGCACAGTAAATAATGGTGAGCCATATGTGTGCACCGCGGTGGCATACGTACAATACTGTGGCGGACACAGTAAATCACGATGAGCCATACGTGTGTACCACGGCGGCATACGTACGACACTGTAGTGGGCACAGTAAATAATGGTGAGCCATATGTGTGCACCGCGGTGGCATACGTACAATACTGTGGCGGACACAGTAAATCACGATAAGCCGTACGTGTGTACCACGGCGGCATAGGTACGATACTGTGGCGGACACAGTAAATCACGATGAGCCGTACGTGTGTACTACGGCGGCATACGTAAGATACTGTAGCGGGCATAGTAAATAATGATGAGCCATATGTGTGCACCGCGGTGGCATACGTACAATACTGTGGCGGACACAGTTAATCACGATGAGCCGTACGTGTGTACCACGGCGGCATACGTACGATACTGTAGCGGGCATAGTAAATAATGATGAGCCATATGTGTGCACCGCGGTGGCATACGTACAATACTGTGGCGGACACAGTTAATCACGATGAGCTGTACGTGTGTACCACGGCGGCATACGTACGATACTGTAGCGAGCATAGTAAATAATGATGAGCCATATGTGTGTACCGCGGTGGCATACTTACGATACTATGGCGGACACGGTGAATCATGGTGAGACACACGTGTACACCACGGCGGCATACTTACGATACTATGGCGGACACGGTGAATCATGGTGCGTCATACGTGTGCAGCATGGCGGCATACGTAGGATACTGTGGCAGACACAGTAAAGCATGATGTACCAGACGTATTAACTGTCGTAGTAGAGGTAAGGTACCGTTGCCGGTACAGTAAGGCATGATGAACCGTGCGTATGTACCACGGCAGTGGACGTACGATACTGGTGCGGGACCAGTAAAGCACGGTGAACCATACTTATGTACCACGCTAGCGTACGTACGATACTGCTGCGGGTATAGTAAGGCATACCTTACTATACCCGCAGCAGTATCGTACGTACGCTAGCATGGTACATAAGTATGGTTCGAAGGAACTCCTCAAATATTATAGGCAAACGGCTCGCGTGCTACATCGCCCGGTTATTGAGCAGGCGGTCGAGCGATGCGGGGCAGAGGGGATGGGACGGGGCAAGGAAAGAACGCTTGCTGACTTGCCAAGCTTTAAATTCGCTGCTAATTACTTTTAACGACGATATCTCAAAAACTATTCATCTGATTGATATAGTGTAAAAGGCAATTTTAAGTGAATAGACCATAAAAGATTCATATTATTTATTTTCAATCGTAAAATTGAGACATACAAAAAAAACACAAGCTTAATTATTGTCAGTCACATAATTAATTATCAGTCTCAATGCTGTTTAGCAATTCAGGGGAGGAACGAGACAACCCCAACACAAGTGTTATTGACTACTTACTGGAGCTTTTTCAATCACATTTGTTATGTAAATCTAATGCCGGCCATACACGGTACAAGTATACTTGCGCAAATCAAGACTTGCGCAAGTATACTGTAACGTGTGTGGCTCAATAAACAATTTATTATTAATTAATCATACTATTCTAGAATTACATGGTAGTATAAACAATATCTTAGATCTCAGGTATTTGTTGTAAGAGCAACCTAGGATTTCCGACCAAAGAATCACTAGTAAGAGCCAGTCCACACGGCGCGTTGCGTCTCCGTTGCGTCGACACAGCGCTGCCGTTGCGTCATTTTACATACTAATAATCATAATGTACACACGGTGCGCTGCGTCGACGCAACGCACACACGACGGAACGGCAGCGCTCAGTTGCACAGTCTACAGCCGTTACTAATTTGTTGAAACTATACAATGTGTCATTTATTACCACATATGCTACTTTTACCTCAGTAACGTAGTAGGGCCAACAAAAATTACGTAGGGTTGAACTGTGCGGCCTAGCCTCTGCAGGTTCTCCTTTTTTTGAATGATCTTGTTGGTAACGTCGGCTTCAGAAGCAGCTTGCGATATATAGCCGTCGCATACCTCTGCTCTGGATGGCTTCCACGCTGGCTTTCCTTTCATTTTCCGTGCAGGTGAAATGTTGATGACATAAGCCAGTAACATCAAAGCAACATTGCTAGATGTCTCTGGTTCATCTTCTGTATTCAAAGAAAAAAAAGATTCGGTTATTTTTGAGACTTAATTTTATGAAGGTTTAACCTTCAACTAAAATAAAAAAAAAAAACACTATGGACGTCATTTTTCAATACACTAACTGAGCGGCTCAGTGCTGAGGGGAAGGAGGAAGTCACAAATCTGTGCGATTTCTAGAATGGGCGGGGACTGAGACTTCACTCCATAGTTAAAGGTTAATAATAAGAAACTTCTTACCGTCAATCAGTGCAACTATATTTGCTATTTTTGTTCTCGTGTCTTGGTCTCTAATTTTTCGTAATTTTAATGAAGCATATTTTATAATTTCTTCTTTTTTGAGGGTGATGGAGGAAAATAATTTGTTTTCCTTTCCCGGATACAGACGACTGAAATCGTTCATTAGCTGAAAAAAAGAATACAATAAATGTACAGTATGTTATTTCCACTGGTGAGAAAGGTCCGGATCGCTACCACAGAGACCAGAGAGATAGATATTGGGTTGTTGAGCGAGAACTAGAATAGCTTGTCTCTTTTAGTGCCTGCACAATATCTCGTTCTGCTATGTCGGCAGCGCGCGAGTGTTGCAAGTGACTTAGAGTCTGTGCGAAAAGAGAAGAATCGTGGCAGATACGGGAACTAACATTATGAATTTTACATGGCAATCGAAATTCAGACAATTGTCTTATAAGCCCTTGTTTTCACCAAGATATAATACATATATTTTACAAATTGAATGCAATGTTTTCGTTTTGGCATGTATTAAATATGTTGTATACAAAACATGTTATGGAACTATATTTCATATATAAAACTTGTTGTAAGTCTACAAAACTTGTATGAAACTTGTTGGTTGAAAACTTCTAGTCGCCTACATGTTTATGATCTTATGTACAGAAATTGCAATAAAATAAACAATAATTGTCTAAACCACGTTTGTATTTTGTAGGTGAGAACGCTGTCAATGTATCAGACGAGTTAATACATGTCACAGACTTCAGTGTAAACGCAAATGTGTTTTATACTTGTAAAAATACTTGTTGGCTACACTGTTGAACGAAGTAATGTTTGAGACAGTTTTGACAAGTATTCTACAAGTCTTTTTTTTTACATAATCCTTGTGGTTTTTTATAGAAAAACCACAAGGATTATGTAAAAAATAAGCGGCTGCGGTATATGCTTACCAAGGTATAGCCTTGCGATTGTTTTAAGGCTGGGAAATCCTTGAAGTAATCCGCTATATCACCTTTTCTACATTGGATGCGATTTAGGCGGTAATCTGCAGTTTCTGCCCACTTTTCTTCAACAGATTTCCATGGATCAACATTGTTTTTCAGCCATAGTAATGTTTCTTCATAGACAACACCTGTAATTTATATGTGTATGGTGGGTTGAGTCAACAAGAGGAAGGGCACCATAGTACAGTCGCCCGTGGTACATTTAAATCACGAAAAAGGTGACTAGCGATTATTTGCTTACCACTTTCCAGAAATTCCAGGCTATAAATGTCATCATCTGTGATAGTTGGCGTGGATCTGAGCGATGATCTGGACGACTTCGAGGATGAACGGCTAGTTCCCGGCAACTGTCCACTTTCTCGCAACTTTCTTCTTCGAGCTATATAGCTCTCGTAGAGCTTTCCGCTAGCATTTTTTTTAGCTACTTTATTTGTAGCTGATAAATATGCAGAATAATACACCACAACGCGTTCCTTGTGGAATACTTCCACAATTTCGGTAGCTAGTTTATAAAATTCTTCACTGGAAATTTTCTTTGCACAATTGTTTTCAAGTTGGTGGTGTATTAGCAGCTGGCTCAATTTCCTTCGGGAACCCTCCGTGAGTAAGCCTCCTTTTCCCTCTTTGAGTATTGCTCTGCCGTCTAAAAACTTTCCTGTATGTAAAACACAAACACAATAAGTTGTTGAACAAATTGATAAATGAATGAGTAAATGGTCCAGTTGGAGTATAGCCTTCGGGGCTCTTGGGAGTTGTAATAATACGGGTTTTAATAACATTTTTGCTGGTTAAACAATATACCTAAACTACGTATCTACTAGCACACTAACTTTGACTAGTGCCTTCTAAATACTCATAAATTCTACTAAAGAAAATAACATTACATTTAAAAGTTTCAATACCTGAAACAAAAAAAACGTAATCTTAGAATTATTACACCCGGTCATATCTTAATCATATCTTAAGCAAGGTTTACACTGGTCGCGGGACTTATCACCGTGACCTCGGAACGTAAAGGGCCATCGAAGGACACCGTGGATTTTAGTAAGTACCAGTCTGACAATCCTTCCCGCCCTGCCCTGGGTGGGAGGACTCATTCGATGATTTTACCACGAAAAAAAAAGCAAGGTTTACATAAGGCCATCGCTGGCTGCCAGTCACAGCGATGGCTTGGTATTGGCCTTGTCTAAACAGTTTTTATGGTACCGTACCTCAAAAGGAAAAACGGAAACCCTTATAGGATCACTCGAGTGTCAGTCTGTCTGTCCGTCTGTCACAGCCATTTACTCTGAAACTACTGGACCGATCGAGTTGAAATTGATCATACTGTACAAGGCCTAAACTTTTCAAAAAAATTGAATAAATAGTTCTTTGCCTAATAGATTACAGGAAAACCTATAAGAAAGCCATAACAACAACCAATAAATTAAAAAAAAAAAGGATCGCCTACTACGATTGTCTACGATGGTGCGGAACCCTTCATGCACGAGTCCGACTCGCACTTGGCCGGTTTTTCAAGCCAAGCCACAACGCTGGCGAGAATAGAGCGCCCGTCTATTTTTCAAGCCAGTGAGACTGGCAGCCAGCGATGGCCTTGTGTAAACAATGCTTTTGGTCCATATCACAAACATAAAGTACCTACCAAATTAAGCTACAAAATGAAAAATTAAGTGAGCACCAAAAAAGGGTAGGGCCGCCTGTCAGTATTGTATTACAATTACTGTAAACTATGCAAAAATGGACTTAGCAGGTTAACGAATTAATGTTAGTATAATGAGTAACTCACAGTGTTATTATCTGCAATAGTACAATCTGTAGAGATTTTTGCATTATCACTGACATCAGTGTCCCGTATAGCGTTTTGAGTTGAGTCGTTTAGCTCAGCATTCTTAATTTCAAGATTCTAGAAAAATAATTTAAAAGCTTTATTACAATGCATTACAAAAGTATGCGGCATGGCATCGGTCCAAGAGAAAAAAACAAAGAAAACATTTTTATTTGCTAAAATACAAGTAAACAGTTTAGGTACGTACATTGACACCGGTCGTTTTTTGATGTTGAAGCCAATTTTTAAATTTTATTCTGGGGCCAATCTTTGGAATCAGTTCTTTCAAATCTCCATCGTTTAACAGAATGGCAGTTTCAAGGGTTGTTATATGATTGTCTGAAAAATACAAATACAAACATGTACAAAACTTGTTATGTAGATAGGTACTACTTGTAATTGCATACATGTTCAGTCAGGTTCGGGGCGGTCTCCTGGTTTTCAACAAAAAAAAAACCTTTTTAACAAAAAATTGAACCGACGAAAAAGTAACAAAAACGCAAAAAATAAAATCTAATGATGGAGACGCCATTATCAGATCCGTGAGTTGTGGTGTCATCATACATCATGTTTGGTTAATTTCAACAGAATCGGTTCACATTTGAAAATTTAGTAGGAGAATTATCAATAATCAATAAAAACAAAACTTATTAAAACTAAAACAATAGAAGTACCTACCTACTTTTCAAAAATACGTCTGTCTGTTGTTTGTGGGTGAAAAAGCTATCAAACAAGTTCAAACATGCCACACCAGAGAAAAAGAAATCTTGACTAAATAAAATCGAGAAACTGGCTTACATACCTTCAAGGAATGGTATTATTTCATCTAAACCGGCGTTTAATATCTCTTCCATAAATTCCATGATGGCTACGCTCCAACGCGTTTTAGCACAAAAACACTCCAACTTCAGAAGACTGCAGGATCAGACTAACGACTGACTTACGTACGCGGTAACGCGGGCGAATTAACCCAAGCCGCGCCCGCGGGGCGGGCGGGGCTGATGCAACACATTACCATATTTGGTCACGTTTCGTGAGCTTCGCGATGCTTCTTTTTTTTTTCTTACCCTTGCGGGAAGGCAAAGGGATTTAGCCCATGCAGCCTGATCTTATATTATTGATTAAAATATTTTGTAATCAAAGGCGAAATGAAAAGTCTTTTTTTTACATAAACATTCGTCTCAGAAACGAACTTTTAAAGATATCGTTATTTATGATTTTGTCAATAAAAGAAAAATAATAAATTATTTTATTGTTTAACTTCGAGCTATTTAAAACTCATGAGATAAAACAAAAAAATATTCATTCTGATCATTCCAGACACATCAGGCCACGGTGGTCCATACCACGGGCGTAGCCAGGTTTTAGATTCGGGGGGGAAGGGGGGGGGGGGTTGTTCAGGAAAATAAAACGACTAAAAGTGCCTGCAGTGCCGTAAATAGCCTTTTCTGCGCCCTGTGCTAGTTGGTTGAACAATTAATTATCTAATATTTTGGAAGAAAAGTAGAACTGATGTGAGCCATACACAGGGGCGGTCCCAGCCTACGATTTGAGGGGGAGGGGTCACAAAGAGCCGAACTTATGAAAACCAAAAGTTTACTCGTTAGAATGCTAATAAAAGATGATGCTTCTTCCATTAATTTTATTTTCAACTAGCTGAGCTCGCGGCTGCGCTCCCGTCTTATGGCTACCAACCCAACCTTTTTTTTTTTTATTTCGCTGGGAAAAATGCGTTACGCATGGCCCTCCCTCGGGCGAGGGAGGGGTATGTGGGACTCCCTGGTCAGAGCCGGTATACCCACTAAACAACCCAGCGGCGCTCCCGCATCGTCTGAGTGGCGAAGGACTGGGCAGCCAGCAGAGCCTTTACTTACGTTCAATCCTCCGCCGACGATCTTGCTATTCATTTTTATATTATAATTGATTGTTTGTTTACAAATCATTTTACAGTCCGTTCAACCGGTTTTGAGTTCCATCACGTAAACATAAGGATGACAAAAAAAGCATAAAAATGTCACCAAAACCTACTTTTTACTACAGCTACCATTTGTCGTATCACCAAGGCAATAGAAGTCAAATTCGGTTAAACGGGCTGCAAAATGGCCTTATTTAAATGTCTAATGTTATCGCAAATGGAGTTTAGGTTCATTTAATTTTTGCAAGGCACGCTCAAGAGGCATCTGGTCTATCTGTAATGGGTACATGGAAAGCATTTATCATGGCCCCTGCTATTCGAAAATCAGTTATTAGATGGGTAGCGGCATTGTTGCTGAAATCATTTCTTATTAGTTTATAACCTCTCTTAAATACAATACAATTTACAACCTCCACTACCCAACTACACATTGTTACACGTCTCGACTTATTTGCTCTTAATGTAGGCAACTGTGTCTCACCAGATTGCAGGGATTCAGGTTTACAAACATTATAATTTAGAGATGTTAACAATGGAATAATTGTAACATTATATCAGAATCTGACACAGTTGCCGCATAGGAGCCATAAATATCAAGTATGTGACCGTCTGTTGTTACCATTAAGAAAGGCTTAACCAAGTTTCTGAATTTATGTAAACTCTAAGATTGTTTTTTAATAAATCATTCGATGTTTTTTTATATTATTTTGTTTACGTTATGTCAAAATAACATGATTAAATTATTGGCCCTGGAGCACTGTCTTTTAGCTACTTGATAACCAAACGCAAAAAATAATCTGAAATGTGAAATAAATGATTTTTTATGTTGGATTGAACCAAACATGTCTTGCTGCGGCATTACTTAATGAGACGGATTCAGTACAATGATTTGGCAACCAGTTACTGTTTTAAAGAGCCTGGATACTGAAATAAGGCGGCTGTATAACGTCGTACGTATAGCGCATACATATTTCATGCTACGGGTTAAGTAAATTACGTATGCTGCTCTGTGCGGAATCAATGAACCGCGTACGTAAATGTTAAGAGTGCGCCACAGTAATTTCATGATGCGGCTGACGTCATAAAGATTATACGCACCGAACACAGTCAGTAAGTAAACCGAGTTCGTAAAATGAGCCAGGATACGTAATAACTGATGATGTAGGCGGAGACATTATTAATTATCCAGTGTGCGTAAAATGTATCGGCATATCCCCTACTCTGCTTGTACATTATGAGTACGTAACCGGGACCATTACCTATGAGACGGATTCAGTACAATGATTTGGCAACCAGTTACTGTTTTAAAGAGCCTGGATACTGAAATAAGGCGGCTGTATAACGTCGTACGTATAGCGCATACATATTTTATGTTACGGGTTAAGTAAATTACGTATGCTGCTCTGTGCGGAATCAATGAACCGCATACGTAAATGTTAAGAGTGCGCCACAGTAATTTCATGATGCGGCTGACGTCATAAAGATTATACGCACCGAACACAGTCAGTAAGTAAACGGAGTTCGTAAAATGATCCAGGATACGTTAATGATTATGTAGGTGGAGACATTATTAATTATCCAGTGTGCGTAAAATGTATCGGCATATCCCCTACTCTGCTTGTACATTATGAGTACGTAACCGGGACCATTACCTAGTGAGACGGATTCAGTACAATGATTTGGCAAGCAGTTACTGTTTTAAAGAGCCTGGATACTGAAATAAGGCGGCTGTATAACGTCGTACGTATAGCGCATACATATTTTATGTTACGGGTTAAGTAAATTACGTATGCTGCTCTGTGCGGAATCATTAAACCGCATACGTAAGTGTTAAGAGTGCGGCACAGTAATTTCATGATGCGGCTGACGTCGTAAAGATTATACGCACCGAACACAGTCAGTAAGTAAACGGAGTTCGTAAAATGAGCCAGGATACGTAAATGATTATGTAGGCGGAGACATTATTAATTATCCAGTGTGCGTAAAATGTATCGGCATATCCCCGACGCATGCTCGTACATTATGTACGTAACCGGGACCATTACTTAATGAGTCGAAGTCAGTACAATGATTTGGCAACCAGTTACTGTTGTAAAGAGCCTGGATACTGAAATAATGCGGCTGTATAACTTCGTTCGTATAGCGCATACATTTTTCCTGGTTCCGGGTAAGTAAATTACGTATGCTGCTCTATTAATACATATGCGGCATCATTAAACCGCATACGTAAACGTTAATAATGCGGGCACAGTAATTTCATGATGCGGCCTCATTACAAGTAACTTGTTTACATTGTCTTTACAGAGCATTATGCCGCATACTTACTTAACATGGTGTCGTTTCATTATAAGTATGGCTCTTATAATTTTCATGTGAAAAGCACATTATACGTATCTGGCAGCCGGTACATTACAAATTTGCCAATTTTAAGTAGCCCGTTTTTCTCAGTGTAAAATTGGATGTTTCTTATTATAGTCAAATTCTGACGCATTCTGAATACGACCACCTACACGCAAAATTCCTGAGTTATCCATGAATAAATTTAATTTAGATAAATTATGCCTGTTTTTTAAATTAATTCCTTTAGCTATTAATTGATATTCCTCAGAAAATGCTTCTAATTGACACAACCTAACTAATGTGTTGTTAGCCTCATTTAATTCACTAACACTTAAGGCACCCGTTCGCAAATTATTTTTATTACGCGTATTATGAATGAAACGCAGCACATATGCCATAGCACGACGCATGCGGCTAAACTGAGAAAAACGAGCAAATGGAAACAAAAATGATTGGGATGAATTGTCGCCGGCTATCAGAGAAATAACACTCGATTTTACTTCTGGTAACGGCTCAACGGTATGATCAGTAAGTGTACCAATAGGGACTTGTTCACAATTAAAATTAATATCATGAAGAAACTCCGGTCCATTCCACCACAGTGATGAGGAAGACAGATCCTGTAGGCAGACGCCGCGTGATACTAAGTCAGCTGGATTTATTTTACCACTGACATGACGCCACGGAAGTTCCTTTGTTAATTCATGTATTTCTGATGTTCTATTTTGAACGAACGTTTTTAACTGGTTTGGTGCCATACGTAGCCAACCTAAAACGATAGTGGAGTCCGTCCAAAACATAACATTTCTAAACTCACACTGTAATGAGGATTTAACCCTTTCATATAATCTTGCGCCCACTAGAGCACCACACAGCTCTAATCTAGGCACACTGACTGGCTTTATAGGCGCCACCTTTCCTTTAGAACACAATAATTGCACTGATACCGTAAAGTTATTATAATTAACTGAACGCAAATAGATGCAAGCGCCGTACGCAGACTGTGAGGCATCGGTAAATATATGCATCTCTATACAAGTACAGTTGTTGTCTAATACATAACGAGGTATTCTAATTGTATGGAGAATAGAAAGAGATGCAACAAACCGGTTCCACAGCCGCGTGACGTCACCGCTAGGCAGCGCGTCATCCCAACCAACTTTTAACAACCATATTTGTTGTAGTAATATTTTAACACGCATAATTGCCGGACTAAGTAGGCCTAATGGATCAAAAATTTGTGAAATATTTGATAATATCGATCGCTTTGTTATCGGCTTATTATCAGTTTCGCATTTTGTATTGAAATAAAATTGATCCGACAAATTATACCAACCTAAACCTAAAGTTTTAGAATTATCATTTTCAATTATTTTGTATTCCTCTGAAACGTGAGGTGAGTGAACGTCTACGTCCACATCGGGGTAAAAGTTATATTTCCACTTGCGTAGTGGAAAGCATCCCAATTTTAATGTGTTGGAAACCTTTTCACACAGTTCCAATAGTCTGTTTTTATCATCAGAACCTGTAATCAGATCGTCGACATAGAAGTCCTGGCTGATAACTCTCTGAACATCGGAATCCGTACTTTCTAACCCTAACTGCTTCAAACATCTCACACTTAGAAATGGAGCGGACGCGGTTCCGTATGTGACAGTATTGAGTCTAAAAATACGTAATGGCTGTGACGGTTCATCGCGCCATAGAATTAACTGCATGTCGCGTTGATCGTCTGCTACTAAGCATTGACGGTACATTTTTTCTATGTCCGCGCAAGCTACATATTTATGTTGCCTAAAGCGTAAAAGAATGGCAAATAAATCACCTTGTATAGGTGGGCCTACTAACTGAATGTCGTTAAATGATACATCAGAACTCGAGGCGGCACTCGCGTCGAACACAACACGCAGCTTGGTCGTGGTGCTGTGTTCACGAAAGACGCCGTGATGCGGCATAAAATAGTGTGGGGATCCGTAAGTTTCAACACAACTCATGTGCCCTAATTCCTCATATTCGTGTATGAAATCACTGTATAATTTTTTATACGTTTGTGAGCGCTGCAAGCGCTTTTCTAACGCTAAAAAACGACGTTCAGCTTGAGGAAATGTTTCTCCTATTGTGTCGGATGGGAGTTTATAAGGAATACGTACACAGAATCTCCCTTCACTATTTCGCGTCATATTGTGAACGAAGTGTTCCTCGCATGCACGTTCCTCATCCGTGCGCTTATCCCAGACTTTAGAAACTTCCTCAAGTTCCCAAAACATTCTAAGTTGTGTATCAATTGACTGTGTAAAATTACACTTAATTTGCTTGGCACTGCGTGTGTTTAAATTAAGTGGACCTGACATAATCCATCCTAATTTAGTGCTATGTAAAATTGGTCCAATATCTAACCTTATTTTATTATTGTTTAATAAATTCCAAAATTGATCTGCGCCTAATAAAATATCAATATTTTTGGAACCTAAAAAATACGGATCTGCCAACTGTATGTTGTCTGGAATGCAGAACTGTTGTGCGCTTAATTCACACACAGGTGGCAGGGACGTTATATGCGGTAAAACAAAACATTGTATACTGAAGGTGTATGTGTTTATGCGCGATTTAATTTCTATGACACAAGTTTGCGTACACTGAGTCACAGTATCACCTACACCATGAATTTCGTGAGTGGACTGTATTAATTTAACGCCTAATAATTCGCAAAGTGGCTTAGTGATAAAACATCTTTGACTTCCACTGTCGAGGAGCGCGCGCGCCGTATGGTACTTGCCATGTTTATCGGCTATCTCAATAAGCGCAGTGGATAGTAGTACAGGTTGCACACAAGCAGGCTGCGCGTTATATGTCTGCATGGTATTGTGTGCTTTGTTTTCTTGTATTGGGACAATATTATTAGATGATGGAACGCAAGTGGGGGAACGGGGCGTGTCGGAACCTATGGAATTAATCAATGGATTCTTATTTTCGCATAATGAATGCAACATTATCGACTGGCTAGCAACTTCATCCTTGTGTATTAAAGAATTGTGTTTCTGGTTACACTTTCTGCACGGGCCAAATCTACAAGTGTCAACAGTATGCCCCGAACGTAGACAATTGTCACATAACTTGTGTTCATTTATAAGTTTAAGCTTAGACTCTAAATCTACACCAAGGAACCTTTGACACGAGTACAGAGGATGATTCCCATTACACATTACACATAATCTCTTGACATTAGTGAAACGACTCTGTGACTTATTGGTGGAAACATTGCATTGCGAGTACGATTTTGTTGTGTTTGGTTTTTTACTATCTTGTACATCTTTGTTGTGTGACAAGTGTAATGTTTCCAACATGTCAGCCCTATCCTCAAGAAATTTAATTATATCTCCTACCTTTAAAGATATGCTACAATCATTTTTTGACAACAAAGTGCCCTTGTGTTGTTCCCACTCACGTTCTGTAATTTTGTCTAATCTAGACACAATTGTGTAAATAATAATAGTATCCCAATACTCTGTAGGTTCACCTAAGATTTTCAATGCCCTTAAATTCTTTAGAACAGTGTCAATTAGTTTTCTTAAGGAAATAGGTGACTCTTTAGTTAGCGGTTGTAAAGTAAATAAAGTTTTGACATGGTTTTGCACTAACAGTCTATTGTTATTGTACCTATTCAACAATAATTCCCATGCAACAATATAATTGTCTGAAGAAAACTCTAATGCATCTATGACAGATTCAGCGCTTCCCTTTAATGAAGATTTCAAATAGTGAAACTTCTCAATATTGCTGATTTCTGTGGAATTGTGTACTAATGACAAAAAGGTGTCCCTAAACTCCAACCAATGTTCAAATGAGCCATTGAAGGTGGGCATTGTTATTGTAGGTAGTTTGACAGACTTTAATTTACTTGAATTATGATTGCAGGAATTACCGGAGCTGTCACTGACCCTATCACTGGTTAACAATAATTCTGCCTGGGACATCGTACCATAATAGCAATCCTCAAACAATTCCCGTTCATTTAATTGATCTTCTAGGTCACAATCACGGACATTTTCTTCGAGTTTTGTTTGAAGATCGTTAAATTCGTTGAACAAACTATTAGCACCTGTCACACGCAACTTTAAATCAATGCTATTTTGCGGCGATAAAATCTTTTCTTTGGCTAACGTGTTAAGATAATTTGAAAACTTTGTGAGTCTACCCTTAATTATGCCGCGTTTCCGCACAAGGCCACGGACAATTTGATCACAATTATCATCAAATCGACTAGGGGATTTGGCTCTGGACTTATCCACATTAGCATCTAGCGGCATCCTGGTGACTAGTGAAAAGGGGAGGTACTTACAATTGTAATTCACCGCACAGCTGGTTCTAGCTGCAGCACCGAAGCTGTTTGATGAGGATGACTAAGCAAACACGCAGTTCACTGTCGTGATAAATACGAGTGTGCGCTATGCTCGTATTGACGATCCCGTTGTATTTCAACTCCTCCTTTTGCCAAGTTTCTTCTGGTTTTCTCTAAGATATCGCTGGGAATATCGCCGTAGGTAGATGCGCCAACGAGAATTTTACCGGCTTCCAACGGTTCCTCGAACAATGGATCTTGAAATAATTTCGCCTCGTAGGTATCCAATGGTCGCTAATTTCTTTATAATTGTTTTATTCTTCGTCCGGTTAGAAGGATCAGCATGTAGGGGCGTGTGCGATCGCCTGTCTACCGACCTTCGACTTTTTACTGCTGTTGAGGAACTCTTCAATAAAAATACGTCCGTTGCAAGTGAATTCAAAGATGATTATATTCAACAAGAAAAAACGACTTTTTACAAAATTCGAGGAAGCGGGTGATGGGAACATTACTTGTCACTGTTGACGTTACCACGCGCGATTGTGATTGGCCCACGATGATGACAGATGACACAGCTAATATAGAATGATAGTTAGAGATCACAGATAATTAATATCAGTCTTCAACAGTTACTATGCCTTCACCTGTATTCAACCACCCTTACAGTTTCGTAGTTTCCCCTAAATCTTATTCACAGGAAATAATTACGCCAAGTTTATGTCATACACGTCAAAACTACTTAATTGTATGTACATAATTGTGTGAAATAATTAGCACTCCGCCAACTGTATTTAATTACACCTCGGGTGTCCCTAATGTGCGTGTATCCCTTTACGTAAACAGTAGTTACATCATTATGATATACCTAAGGATGTATGTATCATATTATCGGTATATGGTCATGTATCGGTTTATGTTTCATCTATATCTTCTATTCATGTACAAATAATACATGGTAACAATTAAAATTAAAGTGTCTGTTTGTAATGTCAAAATAACAGATTTTTATATATATATTATACGATATTTTACAGATATATACGGTACGTATTATTTTTTTTTTTTGTTTTGTCTGGTTGTCTATCTGTTTGTTCCGGTTAATTTCCGAAACGGCTGGACGGATTTTGACAAGTATTTTTTGTTTTTAAGAAGTATCATGGGCTACTTTTACTTTCGAAAAAGGTTTAGGGTTCCGCACAAAAAATGGAAATCATGCTTTTTACCCGACTGCCGAAAGAGGGTAATGTGTTTATCAGTCTATGTATGTATGTATGTAAGTATGTACGTATGTATGTATGTATGTATATATGTAAGTATGTATGTATGTATGTACGAGTATGTATGTTTGTTCCTATGTGGCGTTCTAGAGACGAAACGCGTTGGCCGATTTTGATGATTCTTACGTCAATCGATTCGTCTTAACCCTGCGAGTGTCACTGGCAACATTAAAATTGGACAATATAAAAATAGTGGCTTTTGGGCGCCATATTGTGGGGTCCCAATTTTTTTTTTCTTTCAAACCTATCGTGTGGGTTATCAAAATAAAGGATTTTAAGAGGTGATTACAAAAATATAAAACACTTATATGTTTAAATGTGCCGAATTCTAGAAAAAGAAAAATAACTAATACGTTGAAAAAAAAACCCGACTGTTAAAAAGCGAACTACAAAAACGTAAACGAGAAGAAAATTATGCTGTGAAGTCGGAGGATACATCTGGTTTGGTCAGCCAGCTCGCGCATATTATGACTTTTTTTCTTATTATTTTTATATCTTATGTTATCTAGGGATTTCCAGAATTCCCCATATATTGTAAGTAACTAATTTCAGCTTTTTTTGTTGATATAATCGTTTTTCGTTGTCGTGGCTACTAAGCCGATTGGAGAAGAGCAAATTTTCTTCAAAATGACATGGAATATAGGCCTGACTTTGAGTCACAAAAAATCAAATATCCCCGAAAATAATCACGGATCAACGGTGGATTAAAGCCCATTCCCTCTCAAAGAGTGAAGGCCTTTGTCCCACCAGTGGGAACGTTAAAAGGCTGATGATGATTACGTAAATACTAACTTTTCTGCGCGGCTTCACCCGCGTCGAAGTCGGAAATTATCTAAATTGGAACGTACTGTCAAGATAATAACAAATAAAATTTAAAAACACCCTCGATATAATTTTATTTCATGTTTTTTAAACTACATAATTTATCTAGTAGTAGACACGCTTCGATCGACAATCTATCGAACACGTAATTATGACACGATATCTTGCGAAAACACCCCGATTCAAAAAGTAAAACGCCCATAACTTTTGAAGGGCTGACCCGATTTTTATCAAACATAGCTAAGAACACTCTCGATGAAATCACCTTACAAACAAAAACAAACTAAATGAAAATCGATTCATCCGTTTAGGAGCTACGATACCACAGACAGTTACACAAAAACACAGAAACACACGTCAAACTTATAACACCTCTCTATTTCCGTCGGGGGTTAAAAGGTATCCTATTTCGTTTCCCAAGGTCAAACTATCTCTACACCAAATCATCATGCTTAGTGGACTGTTTAGACCCGAAAATGCAACAGACAGACAGTGTTACTTGTGCTGTTATAATGTGAGTATGGCTTAGTATGGATAAAGCGTGTACAATAAACTTAGTCCTGTGTCTGAAATCAGGATAAATGTAGAGCGCCTGTAAATAATACTGCGATAAGGAAGAATTATGATCAACACTGAGAATGCTTTTTGTTTTTATGTATGGTGAAAGGTGTAATGCTGGAACAGGGAAAAGAATTTCTAGGGCTGAAAGAGCTGATCTTAAGGGTTTGTTGCGAGCGGCAAACAAGCTGCGTGTTTTGAACAGGAACAGGTTTAAAATAGATAGATAAAATTATTTAATGAAGACAAAAAAAAGTTTATAAGTATAAATATACACACAACTTAGAGGTCATCGTAATTATTCTCAGTATCAGGCAAACAGGTTTAAAAAACAATTTTAAAGTGTAGGTAAAGACCGTATCGCACAAGGCAATCTTTTCTAAACAACCCTTAATTGGCCAGACCAAATTAGTCGATAACAATACCTTCTGTAATCAATTGGGACTAAGGTACAAGGATGGATGGATCCTATTTGTCCCCATGGTGTTAGTAGTAAAAGTCAACTTGTTGGGTTCACCTTTTTGCCAAAATAGTTACCGTCCTTAGAATCGACATATTCACATTTATCTGACGTCACAACATACCCCTCAATGCACGCAATGCGTGATCATTTGCATACACACATTAGTTTTACTAAAACTACACAATAGATACAAATTGGAACTGTGTTTGTATGCAGATTCCATCCAAAAATATTGCTTGATTCTGACTTTTTGTATGCTATTGTGATTTTAATTATCACTCCGTGTAGGCACTATGAGTCAATGCTGAATTCACGACTTTTCAACACTGGTAAAACGTAAACGTCATTAAAACAGATTCTAAAATTAACTAAACTGATATGTGAACAGTGGTAGGCCATTAGTGACTGTAAAATCGGACCCAGCCAGGCACTTTACTTAATGTAATTTATTGTATCACACTGCTCTCAAAACTTGAACCACAACCGAAAATTCGAAGACATATGCCATCTAGCAATCCGCATGGGGCCGCTGCGTGCCGTTTCGGCCCATTCTCTCTCACAGAACGGCCTCTACCCCAGCAATGGGTACGCCATAAGCTGATTTATGCACTGTGAAAACATGCGCTGAAAATATCTTAGTCTTTCTAAACTTGAATATTTTAACAAATTTTATTTACCTATTTAATACGAGTAAAAACTCTCTATGAAAAGGTGATTATTTTCGACTCACATAAAACACTACAAATGAACACTTGAGCCACTTAAAGAGACACGTGCCTACATCAACATCCCACGCTCTTCATATCAATTCAATCCACGAAAAAAATACCTTTAAAAATACCTCCGTACCACGAAAAGGGAATCACGTCTTCAACTTGTAAAAACGTTATCAAAGCCTTTACGTTTGTGTTCACTAAAAGCCTTATTTGTAACCGTAATATCTCGAAACACGTATCACGTAAAACTAACGTTAACGTGAAGTACGGAATAAGTGGTGTTCACATCAAAGACGTTATTATATAAGCTTTTATTGAAGTTTCGAAATTAGTTAAGTTTAAGTGTAGATCTCCTATGAATTTTTTGAATGTTGAAGTCGAAAGTCGCGTGTACCTACTTCAGAAGAATACCATTTTTTTATGTACTGGCCAAACTTTTTATTTTATTCACAATGATTCGATATCTTAGACAATATTATGCATATTCTATTTTTTTAAGCTATTGCATAACTTTTATCGCGGGCTTTGAGCGCGGCGTCCGATTGAGCGCGGCGACCGAATATAGAAATTCCGTAACGAAATAATTCCGTAACGAAAATAATTCTGACACCCCGAGCTGCTCCGAAATCTACCTTATGTCCCTAAGAATACGGGTTACATTTGCGTGGCAATTAAAAGTGGCCTTATGCCAGTGGTAATAAATAACACTGGGGTCACTCAGAATTTAGTAAACCTGACACCCCGAGCTGCTCCGAAAACGGACGATGGATATCGAGTGTGTGAGCGGGTGAGGGGTGAGGGGGGAGGGGCAGTAGGGGTTTGTTGCGCGATTTTATAGAAGTTTCATTTTGATATTTTTAGACTGAAGCAAAATATTTTTTGCGGGTGGAAGGTAAAGAGTTAACAAGGGGGGGAGGGGTTATCCTATCTTGTTCTCCGGCCTGAAGTGACGGCGGGCAAGGAGGCAAATTTTTTCTTAGAATTGAGCTAGCTCTAGCCGTTTCCAAGATATGGGACTTTTTAGTTTTTATAATTTGGTCGCCGGTTCGTTCTTGGTTCGTTCGGCTCGGGTCGTCCTGTGATGGAGGATTTTGTACGTCTGGCGTTTAATAATATTAGTATTCAAAGAAAACGACCTTATGCCCCTAAGAATACGGGTCACTTTTGCGTGCCAATTAAAAGTAGCCTTATGCCAGTGGTAATAAGAGTCACTCAGAATTTGGTGCCGCGTTTTCCAGTTCGGAGGTTCGGTTCCGCTTGACAAAAAAGTTTTTTATTCTTGCTAAAGAAGTTTTTACAACTGATGGATGAACATTTTTTAATTGACATTTAGCATAAATAAATAATTATAATTGCATAAGTTGATAAAAAATGCTATGCAATAGCTTTACCGCGGCAGTCCCCGAGTGCCACACATCTTTTTTTAGGGTTCCGTACCCAAAGGGTAAAAACGGGACCCTATTACTAAGACTTCGCGATCCGTCTGTCCGTCTGTCTCCAGGCTGTATCTCATGAACCGTGATAGCTAGACAGTTGAAATTTTCACAGATGATGTATTTCTGTTGCCGCTATAACAACAAATACTAAAAACATTATAAAGTAAATATTAAAGGGGGCTCCCATACAACAAACGTGATATTTTTGCCGTTTTTTGCTCGATATTAATAACGGCAACAGGTAGACGCTTGAAATATTCACAGAATGTTTAGTTGTATATTTACTTCAAAAAAGAATAATTAATAAATTAAAATAAAATAAATTAAGGAGCCCCCCGCTCCCATACAACAAAAGTGATTTTTATGCAGTGTTTTGCGATAATGGCACGGAACCCTTCGTGTGCGAGTCCGACTCGCACTTGGCCGGTTTTTTATTATTATCTTACATACTTTTCAGATACGTGGTATCTGAAAGCATGGGGATCGATGTTTGTTTCAATCGCATTCATATCAAAGCACGTGTCGATACCTAATATTCTTATTGTATTAAACAATGTTTTTTTTAGAAACTTTCAAGCGAAGACACCTCTAACCTACGGTAAAGAAAACCAACATAGGAAAACGTTAAAAAGATCAACCGTCAACATCCCGTAAATAATACAATAGAACAATCTTTGAATTTGATCTCTTAATTCGCCTCCCACCATAACATCATAAATAAAATTTGCATCTTTTCAAACAAAATAGAAATAACTTTTGACATTTCCATTTGTCCCTATTGAAATAAAGTTAAAAATAATATGCCATATTGAACACTTCTTGAAACTTGAGATATTTCTGTAATATCTTAGAACAATGAGTATTGGAAAACGCGAACTATTTTGGAAAGTTCAAAGTGCCGAGTAGCTATTTAGACTGGGTTTGTCTTCGAGGGTTTAAAACTATGCTCAGCTTTGAAATGTTATAATTGAAAGGTATATCTGTAGATGTTCATTAACAACGATATTCCGTTTCATGTTTTGTTACCTTTTGTTGTCCATTTCTTAGATTTGGTAAAGAGATCGTCATGCATTTTAATTTATGCGACACTACAAATGTATATTTTTGCTCATTTGTTAATCATGTCCAACAATATAATATTTCCACTATCACCAGTATCAGCAACCCTCCGAAATGACCTAAATTGTAATAGCGTGTTATGGAAACTACAATCGTCACAGTAAAGAACTTTCGCGACAACGTACGTCGCAATGGTAAACTTTCGCAGTAACGTACATCGCAGTTAAGAACTTTCGTGACAACGTACTTCGCATTGGTAAAGTTACGCAGTAACGTACATCGCAGTTAAGAACTTTCGTGACAACGTACTTCGCAATGTAAACTTTCGCAGTAACGTACATCGCAGTTAAGAACTTTCGTGACAACGTACTTCGCGATGGTAAATTTTTGCAGTAACGTATAGCCCTCGCCAAACTTCTTGGCCGCCCTGAAGTTGGTTTACCGGATGCGCGAGGCACGAAACGGTACTGTTTTTGTATGAGATTTACTACTGCGCAGCCATTGTAGCCAACTTCAGGGCGGCCAATAAGTTTGGCGAGAACTAAAGAACATCGCAGTAAAGAACTTTCGCGACAACGTACGTCGTGATAATAAACTTTCACAGTAACGTACATCGCGGTAATGAACTTCGCAACAATGGGGTACACTCGTATATTTCATCATAAGTCGAAAGACGTGCAGTGCTGTATATAGGCCTCCCTACATCAACCGGACGTGTACTTCTCGTATCTATGCGTAGCGAACTAGAGACGCCACTGATAAAAAATAAACGGTGAAAATTCTAAATGCTAATGTATACTGCCTGTAGTTTTGACCTAATATGTTTTAGACATTTTTGTTAGCCTTGTTAGTTAGTACTTATAATCGTGACAATCTATGAAGTCCGAAGATGTTTCTCACTTTACATGCCGCGATAAATTTGTATGAACTTCTACGATAAATCAAATTCATAATACTAATCAATTACTATGTTACCCATATAATAACAACGAGTATTCGTAAGCATCAATTTAAACTTATATAACGTATTATAGCTGTCAAATCCGACTTCTTAGATTGTTACGACTTTAGATATGAGTTAAATCTTGAAACTGAATTTATAACCATTACCTATTACCGCAATCGATTGAGTCGAAATTTTGTAAACCCGTTTGGTTTGAATAACAAAGCACGGTTAGATAAGTGACATCAGGCGGATTTCCAAGTATGGCGGAGTAAATATTTTTTTGCTGATATGGGTATCTAATGAAAGGGAGAATAGAGAAAAATCCTTGTTTTAATAATAATATCAAAAGTAAACAGGCTTACTTCTCTATGCGATCTGAATCCAAAAAATACGGTCCTTAGCCATCCTGCTACGCACAATGTCATTTGTAAAATTTAATAATTAATTTAAGTTTTCCCAATTATGAATTGTTTACCCCATTAGATAGGATGGTAGGAAGTGGGATATAATAAAATAATAAATAAAAATAAAAATATTTATTTCTCTTCCACAAAGGTTTCTTATAAACTATTACATAATGGTGCAATATCAATTGGTAAATCCTTTGTGGGAGACTGGCATCTGTACTAGGATATCCTGTAACACAGATTACCAGGCCCCCCAACAGAACAGTGATTATTAGTCGAAATGATTACAATTATTGATACCTTTGGTAAAGTATCTACACGGAAAACAATGGAATACATATTATTTTTAAATTATTATTACTATATTATTTATTATTATTAATTATTATTACAATATTTATTATTTATATTAAAGTATTATTAAATTCATAGATTTTTATTAATTATTATTATATTATTACAATTTTAATATTAAATTATTATTAGATTATTATGATATTATTACAAAATGTTTAAATACATACAATAATTAAATTAAATTAAGTAATTAAACTGAATTGTTATGAGTTGTGAAGTAATGGTGTGGTGTGGAGGTCGTTATTTTGTTGTGTGGGAATCGTAATGATGTGGTTTGGAGGTAAAACTAAGATGGAACAACAAGAAGTTTTTCGGTTTCATCGTATCCTAGGGTTAGTAACCAGGCTATAGCTGCTTTTTTGCACTGATTTGAGTTGAGACTGTAAATGGACAATATATTATTAACTTTGTTATAAATAAAGGGTCCTAGGAAACAGTAAAACCTTTGGATAAATGATGAATGGCACCTTTTTGTAGACTCACATATCCTACCCTTCCATACCATTATTATTACCATATATGTTGTAACACTGTGTATCTGCTGATATATTCTCTCGTGCAATCGCCTGCCAAGGTTACAAACAGGGTGCAAGCTCGCGTCGCTTCCTGGTAGACAGTTCCTATCGAGGCATTCCGATATCCGCCGAGAATTCACTACCGATTCAATTGCCGTTTTATTTTAGTTTAAAGTCGGTAGTTTTGTTTGATAAAATTCTTAATTTTGATATTGCTACATACAAACAACTTCGCAATTTAGGGCACGCACTACACGTACGTGTCCGTGATTTGAGTTCCGAGTTCAAAATGTTCTGAATTATTGACTCTCGCAGTTACGTTACGGACCCCACTTATGTAGTGCGTAAGCTTCCCTACAAGTAGGATTACGGCTACTTCGGAACCGAAATTTCACGGACACAAAAAAATAATTAAAGCAAACTTTTTTCGTGTTCTCTCAGCAAACCCTTGCATTTGATATCATGGCAGTGCAAAAAAAATAACTAGTCCGCCATCTTGGGCTGTCCGCCATATTGGATTTAGAATGACGTCACTTTACTAACCATGCATAGTCATTCAAACTAAACGTGTATGCAAAATTTATCGTTAATCGGTTGAGGATAACTGCTTTAAAATTCAGTTGCAAGATTTGACCCGAACATACTTACATACATTGCAAATTAAAAAAAAAAAAAAAAAAACATACGTAATGTCGAACATCAACAGAACCTCCTCCTTTTTTGGTAGTCGGTTAATAAAAGCTTGTAAAAAGACACCAAAGAAGAATAGCTGTTGTGTACATTCTACTCGCATATCACAAGAAAATGAAGAGAAAAGAAATCTTTCCTCTTATGGCTTGATTTTTGCATGAACTTCGGATGATGTTATAAAAATCCGGCAGTATTTACTTTGGATTTGCAAGACGTACTACTCTTTATATGAAGACATATGCGGTCATGCCCAAGTGACGCAGGTATGACTGTCCCATTTGGCTTTTCCTGCCTCAGACAGCACGATAAACCGAGTTTCCGTTGCTGTGACAGCCGAGTCTGAACTGGGGAGACAAAGACAAAGACAAAGACAAAGACAAAGATATTTTATTTCAACTAGGCCACCAAGCGGCACTTTTGAACGTTACATTAAAATGATTCTACCGTGCATTCGGAAAGTAGCTTGTTATGGAGAAGAATGCACAAGAAACTCCATACTTACTCTTTTAAAAAAAATTGTTTTTTTTTGAGAGCCACTTTATTATAGATAGTTCAACTCATCTTTGCACGTAGCGTTATTTGTGGGTGGTTGTTTGCTCGGATGATAGATAGATAGATAGATAAACGGATCTGGATGAAATTTGGTATAGCGATAGATTATAATCAGGAATATCACATAGAATACTTGGGATAATTTTCGACTTTCACGCGGGCGAAGCCGCTGGCAAAAGCTAGTAATGTATAATTACAAGCGCACGCACAGCGCACGCACACATGGCGCCGCGCGCACGTATGAGTTGAACTATCTATACAAGCTTTTGTTTAGTTTCACCTGTCGGGGGTCTGTAATCAAATCTTCCAAGTTAAATTTGACCCACTTCCCGGTCATGGATTAAGCGGAAATTTTACACACGCCTTTGTTTCTAGTGACAATGCATTTTTAAAATAAAACTTTTTTTAACTATTAATTATATTTTCTTAGGGTTCCGTACCTCAAAAGGACAAAACGGAACCCTTATAGGTTCACTTTGTTGTCCGTCTGACTGTCTGTAATCTAGGGAACGCGTGGAGGTATCGAGTTGAAATTAATATCGTATACTCAAGTTTGCAACCTCTTGCAGCTGTGAAAAATCAAACTTCTAGAAAATATTTTACACTCGCAAGGCAATCAAAATCTACAGGGTACTTCCCGTTGACCTAAAATAATGAAATTTGGCAAGAAGCAATGTCTTAATAGCACAAATAAAGGAAACAATCCGAAAGCCGTAAATTTGTACCTACATAAAAAAAAGATTATTAACATATTTGCAGTTGGTAAACTGACCGTGATTTATGTCAATCAAATTAAATCAAATGTTTTTTATTTCACATAGGCCTACATGGGCACTTATAAAACGTCGACAAAAGGTGCACGGTTCGGGTTGGTCGTTTCCTATGGAGAAGAACCGGCAAAAAACTCCACGATGACTTTGTTAAAAAAAAATTGGTTTGTTTTTACATTATTTCCATGTTACAGCATTAGTGCTAAGATATGGGGGGACAACGTAGGCCCGACAATAAGTCGTAAGAAAATAAAAAAATAAGTTTGTATAAACGAGATAAAGAGTTAACAAATGTTAACAAGCATTTAGAAATCTAGAAGGCCTACAATGTTCACACATTCACAAAACAATCGGTAAAAGAATCTATACAAAGATGAAAATATAACAAGACTAAATTTAACATGTGGCATAAATGCTGTTATCAGTGATGTGACTATTCTTAGCAAAGGGCTATAAAGATTATTGAAATCATTGTAAAAAGTCTAATTAAAAGAAGGAAAAAAAAAAGTACCGGAATCCATTTCCATTGAATCGATAGTAAGCTCTAAGAATACAGTTTCCGTTATAACTTCAAGATTTTTGCCGTCAAGATTTAAATTTAGGTCACTTTGTGGTACATTTGGTAAAGAGAGCTATAGACATTTTGTTTTTATCGCATTCAGTAAAAGATTGTTAGCTGCGAACCATTTTGAGAGAACAATTTGACTTTTGTTGACATGTAAGACATCCGTATCTTTCCTATCTATTTAAAAAATTAGCGAAGTATCATCAGCAAATTGAATTATATCCGATAATTTGGCCATCATAAAAGGGAGATCATTAATGTAAACAAGAAAAGGAAAGGGCCGAGAATTGAACCTTGGGGCACGCCAATCTTGACTAGAGTCCCGGAGGACGTCGCCCCATTAACATTTACTTTTTGCTGTCTGTTTGATAAATAGGAAAGCACAAGATCAGCAGATTTTCCTCGAATACCGTAGTGATGTAATTTACAGATCAGTGTGTTGTGGTCGACGCAGTCGAACGCTTTTGAGAGATCACAGAAAATGCCAATGGCATCCTGGGGCTTCTCCCAAGATTCCAAGATGTGGCTGATGAGTTTTACTTCTGCGTCCGTTGTCGACCGACCTTTCGTGAAACCAAAGTGTTGACTATGCAGTATCGCATTTAAATTCAAGTGTCTACATCTGTACCAGCATGATTTTTTCATAGATTTTACTCAATGCTGGAAGCACTGATATAGGTGTATAATTAGAGGGATCAATCTTACAGCCTGATTTGAAAACTGGTACTACTTTACTGTTTTTCATTAAGTCAGGAAAAGTGCCGCTGTCGAAACATTGATTGAATATGCCTGTTAGAACAGGAGCAATTGAGTCAATAATATTTCCAAGAACCTTAACGGATATCCCCCACAAGTTTTCAGTATTTTTTATATTGAGACTTTTGAACGTCTTTTTAATTGTATCAATATATATTGATTTAAATTTTTAAATTTACATACACAAACACCTAAAGGTTGGTATGTCTTTAGTAACTAACTAATTAAAACCTTGAAATTAAAATACAAACAAAATAGAACCCATAAACTCCTAACATTAAGTAATTTAAGATTTTTTTGTAATGAATAAATAATTAAGCATTTATTATTATTATATAATTACTAATAAAACTAAAATAAGAATACTAATATTAGAAGTAAGAAACTGTTTTATATAAAGGGTACTGAAACAAGATAGATTATAACATAAAGTAATTAGATATAATAGAATATATTTAACTTGGAATATGTTTATAGATAGATACTATATTTTCTACAAGAAATAAAGGTTTTTTAATTTTAATTAATGTCTTTAGTAAAGTTTTCTTTAAGAAGAGCTTCAGCTAATTTAGATGAGGAGGGAAGAGACTTCGTAACCTCTAACGGAATGTTGGTAAAGAAATTTTCTAATGTCTCAGCGACTTCTTGCTTATCAGAAATGGTTTGATTAGTTATTTTCAAAGACAACTCATTCTGATCGCGTTGTTGTGTCTTTCCAGTTTCTTTATTAATTACTTGCCACACATTTTTTATTTTATTATTAGAAACACCACTTTTTTTAATTACTATTTGAGATTTTGCTTGAGCGCAGACTCTTTTGAATATTTTGGAATAGTTGTTTTTCACATAAGTGTGAAAAACTTGATCGGAAGTCAAAGATTTTTCGTAATATAAATTATATAAGATATCTCGGCTTTTTCTTATGCCCACAGTGGCCCATTTACTAAATTTCGACTTGGAATTGTTGACTTTAACTGTTTTTATAGGACACGTTTTATTGAATTCTTGGCAAACTGTAGAAAACAACGTGCCGTAATTTATATTGGGGTCTTTTGAATCAAAACTGGCGTTACAAAGGTTGCTTAAAACATTATTATTAAAATAATTTAATTTATTTTTAGTTAGACGTCTTAATTGAATTGATTTAGCTAGGTTAATTTTTTTATCTGATTCAAAAGGTCTACTAGTTGACCAGTATGGTCTGACCTAACGCCATTAATTAAAAACTAATCTTTTACTTAACAATTAGTGAGTACATTATCTATGCACGAAGCTAAAGTTGTTGTTAATCTTGTCGGTTCATTAAATAAATATTATAAGTTAAATGATTTGAACAATGAAATGAGCTTACATTTTTCAAGTGAATTATATAACAGATCTATATTTAAGTCACCATAAACAAAAACTAATTTATTATCTCTGAAAAGTTTACTTAATAATTCTTCCATTGTAATTAAAAACAATGACAAGTTTGATGCTGGTGGTCTATAAACACACAAGATAGTATGCCCCTCGACCTTTGCACATGCTACCTCACATAAGCGATCAACAGAGTGAGCAGTGGGGTTTTCTTTCTTTCTTTCTTTCTTTGATATCCTTCTTTTCCTTATATTTGAGACGACTATTACAAAGTATCAGGGTACCACCTCCCAATGTGGATCTATTGTACGCACTAGCAACTGAGAAATTATTTACATTAAACAACATCCTATCTGGTTTTAACCAAGTTTCACAAAAACATAGGATATCCATGTGGTATTTATCTACTAACAATTCCACGTCTAAAATTTTGCCGGAGAAGCGATTTATATTTTGATGATATTGTAAAATATTACTATTCGTCTTCTCTTTTGTTGGCTCTAATAGTTTAAAGAATCTATAGTAGTATTATCAGAAAAACTGGTTAATACTGTTAAATCACTAAACCTAGTCTCAGTTAAATCATCAATAACTGCGTGTATATTAAAAGCTAACAATGTAGCTAATAAATGTCGACTATTTTTGGGAAGAAACATATAGTTCCCAATCAAAACAAAATCACTAACAAAATTATTGGTGCCAAAAAACAATAAACGGTCACTATGACGGCAAGATAAAATATGCATCAAGTTATTTAAACTAGAAATGTATTCATTTTCCTGAACAAGTAACTTGTCAGAATAGGGCAATGCACATAATATTAGCGTTTATTGCCCATGGTCCACCCGCCTACGTCTGCCTAATTTTAACTTAAATAGGGTATCATTATCATTAATTATGTCTCTTTTTGTTAAACTAAGGCTATTTCCAATAAGAAGTACTACGGTAGTTTGCTCATTCAATTGTGTCTGTTGAATATTATGAATAAGCTCATTAAAATACAGTTTATGGTAACAATGGTTCACTATTGTATGTTTAGAAATGTATGGGGACTACAATTTTCGAAAGGCAAAGTTAATTTTGTTCCTCAATTCTGTTTATCTAATCGTTAGAGCAATGTTCGGTGCCCTCATAGTAATAGTTGAACTACAGTAATGTCATTTAATTATTTTAGTGAATGTAGCTGTTTGTACGCAACCCTCAGTGCGCGAGTCCGACTCGCAGTTGGCCCGTTTTTTTATAGTAGATATGCTCGCGCTTGACCACTATCTCACTTGATGGTAAGCGGCAACGTGGTCGGCGGTGTAGCACGCTAGCCTGGAAGTAACCTATTCACTCTTGATTCAGCTATCAGGAAAGACAGACTCCGATCTAGTTACTCTGGAAGCCGAACTTGAATATCAGTGACAAATAACACCAGACAAAAAATGAACGAATCAATCTGCCTAGCCTTTTCCCAACCTTGATCGGAGTGGGAGTCTAATCTAACCAGAAGCAGCTGAGTACCAGTATTTCACATGGGGTGAACACCTGTCTGACCTCCACAACCCAGTAACTGGTTAATACAATACCCCTATTATAAGAGTGGAGTCAGATATCCTGGCTTCTAACTACCTGTAACTACTGTTAAAGATGTTCAAATGACAGCCGGGACCAACGACTTAACGTGCTTTCTGAGGCATGGAGGAATCTCGCTACGTAAAGACGGTCACCCATCCACGACCGACCTTGGCAAGCAATGCTTAAACTTGACCGCCTGTCCACCGCTTGCCGTCACCATCATCAGCCTATAGCAGTTCACTGCTGGACGTAGACCTCTCCAATTGCACGTCATTTGATTCGATTTTCGGCAACTCACATCTAGCTGCTACCCACCACCGTCTTGCTTAGCCGTGCAGCTGATATTATTAAGCAACGAATCCTCCGAACATAAATTGCCAGAAACATTAAAAATTGTTTTCTTGTAACTCAAAACGCTAGTTACGTCACAACTCTTGCGAAGTTACCTCGTGAGAGGCAGCTAAGAAGTAAAAGGACGTATGTTGATTGCCGCCCCTGTGACGAGAGGCCTATTACGTACTCAACCTCTTTCAACCCTTGCTTTTACAATGTCCTCTGTTGTCCACCCACTCACCCTTAAGACTTGTATTTACCTTTAACCGATTTCCACTAATTTGGTATTGAAATGTGTGTAAGGTTGTTAAGGTCAAGATCGGTTTTTTTGATTGGCTACTTCAGGAGAGCCGTTTGATAATAATATACAGATATTTTCAAAACAATTTTTGTTGCTGGCAGTATTTACTTATTATATTGTTTTAAAGCCTATTCTAAATTAGTTTGAAGAACCTCCGCAATGAACATCAATAAATAATAAGTTATAGGTACTATCAATTTGATGATTTGAGGTACTCGTAGATTCGAGTTGCAGAATATAACTTGAAATATGGTCCTACCAGTTACTTTGATTTGATTGTACTTATCTATTCTTACCACAGAGCAATTAATTGGTTGTGACCGGAAGCTTTGGGTAAAAAATTAAATACGCTGTGATTTTTACCTACCAATTAAAAATATTAAATGAATCACTTAGTGACAATCTCAAACAAGACGAATATAGAAAAAGACAAAGACAGAAGAGTTCAAAGGTTATAATTTAGGATACTTGTTATTTTCATCTTTTAGAAGGTGAAGATGGAACTGGCAATTAAAAATCTTCGGGTTTAAAAATAGAAGGGTCATCATCTTTTTGCCAATATCATAAACTACTTGGAGCTTGCATACATGTGTATGACGTTATCCCAGAGTTCTTTCTTCTTAATAAGCACAAAGTTCATAAAATAGGGTAGTTGACAAAATATATATATTTAGTCCGTCAGTTAACCGAAAAATATTGGACACGTATTTTTCTTTTGACACGTAAACATAAAGTGACTGCGATACAATGCGTTGAAATATAGTGTGACCTCACGGTGTGCTAAACTTTATACTGACAAAGTGACGTCACAAGCCCCCACTCCTGAACTTTGATGCGCTTTATCATTGCCAATTTTTATTTATTTGATAAAGAAAAAAATACGGGTCCAATATTACTTGATAATCTCACTGACGGACTAAATAGAATTATCATTTTTCTTCCCAGGAAACGTCCCTACTGTTCTTTTGTACCTTTTCTTTGGTCTAAAGTTCTTCCGATCAGTGTGGCGACGCTTGGGGGAGGCCTTTGTCCAGCAGTGGACGCCTTCCGTTGAAATGATGATGATACTTCGGGTCCAAGACTTTTTCTGACTTCATTACTACTCAACACTTGCCTTGCCTATCTGCCGTTCTCCATTCCTCCATATCATATCACAGTTTCCATTCCACAACAGCAACTTACTTCGGATTGATGTCAATGGCGTTACTTTCAAACAGTCTTGTTTACTTATACTTATACCCCATCGTATCTATTCGCCTCTCATCACACCGCACACATATCTCTTACATTCTGATCTCAGCTGCTCGCAGTTGCCTTTCATTCATCTCTTTTGTGGCCGACATTCCGATCAAGACAAAAACCCGTGGGGTATTTACCTGAAATTATCTTAAGGCAACTTTTAATCTGGCCTCCTACGGAGAACTTGAGAGGTATTTTACATTATAAGTACCTGTGTTGTTTTAGGTGATCAAGACTTGGAATTTTTCTCTTCTTCCAAAGCATTTTTTTTAAATATTGGTACCGTCTTCAAAAAAGAGGAGGTTCTATTTTCTCCTTGATTAACGGCCTATAAAAAATAAAATAATAATAATGTATATTTTTATACTTTTAAGAAATATTTAAAAATGTAAAAAATAAGAAAAAATAAAGGAAACAATAATAATTTTTATGTTTTTCTATGTTACTTACCTTCTATAGATGTTTGCGTCCGAAATAAAGATATTTTATTTATTTTATAAAAATCTAGCTGTTCCGCGCGGCTTCGCTCACGTGGACCACTTCACAGGACCCGTTTTCGGATAATAAAAATAGCCTATGTCACACAGGAATAAAGTAGCTTTCTATTGGTGAAATAATTTTTTAAATCGGTCGAGTAGTTTCGGAGCCTATTCTGTACAAACAAAAAAATCTGTCCTCTTTATAATATTATATTATTATATATATATATATTTATTAAGTATAGATATAGATAGTATGGATAATTGTAAAACTTGGTTTCAATAATAGTATTTATGAACTTCTATGTTGATAACATTGTAATAAAAAGTGTTGATTCTAATTAGTAGATGTAGTGATAAATGAAGTCTGTGGTATTTATTTCACCTAAAAAGTGGAAAATAGAAACAATACAACCATAGATATAATAAACATTATATTTCTATGAATACAACCAACGGGTAGATTTTTTTTGTGGTGATTTTGAAGAGAAACTTTATTTAGTCACGTTGTGCGATTTTTGGTTGGGGCAGAACATGATGTAACATCATGTCAGTAACATGCTCATGTGACAGCGTAATCGACATGCTAATGTGACTTGTGACGGAATAACTAAAAAACACAGTTATTACAAAGTTTTAAGTTTAAACTTCTGTCGGCAGTCCCCATGACTGCCTATTTACAGTCATCAGAGGAACTAATAATTAAGTAAAATTGATGTATAGATTGTTCGGAAGACGATATGTCTATTGTCTAGAAAGGGTGTGGCTTCTCAGATGACGGCTAAGAGAGATGTATTGACGAAGATGACATGCTGCGCCGACCCTAAATTAATTGGGATAAGGTCGAGGATGATATTACGTAAATTAAAACATATCGATGGCAGGATATTAGATACGGTACTAGCTGTCGCCCGCGTGATATTACTACCTCTCACAATATCTTTATAAATTATAGCATATGTGTTATTCTGATGTATGACGTATATGAACTGAGGTTGGTAGGTGCTCGAAATGCCAAAATGTAAGAGATTGATCACGTGGCACTTCGATAGCATTTGATATTCTCCTACATTTAAGTGATTTTTCTAATCGCTGTCATGTCACGTTTTCGATGATAGAATGTCTATTGTCTAGAGCCTCTGTGGCTTTGGAAAGTACAAAATGAATGCGAATAAAAATGCTTTTTCGATACCCTCGACTGAACATATGAAATTTCGGTAGTGCAAGCATCTTATACCTTTTTAATTTTTGTCAATCGTTATCGCTGATAGGCCGACACTTTTTCTAGGCACTAAGGCTGAGGCCTCGTTAGTGCGTTGCGTTGGGTCGTCGCAACGGATCAACGCATTATGGCATATGCCACACCTATCGACGTCGAACGTCGTCGCAACGCAATAGGGCGACGCACGTCGTCGCAGCGCAGCGTCTCAGTGTGGATTTCAAATTTGACAATGGATAGGAATATTAGGAATCACCGGCGCTCCTTCCGATTCATCTCGCGGGCGATGACGCAACGCATAAGTGGCATGCCACAAAAAATATACATATGTAAAACGACGCAGCGTTAACGCAAGCGCAACGCAACGCACTAAAGAGGCCTCACTCTAAGATATATTTTCTTGACAATTACGCGTAACAATTTGATAATTGACATACGCTACTGACCTTTTCATAAGTGAAATATTATTCAAAAGTATAATCAGGGTTAAAACTGGTATCGATTTCCCACATATTAAAAGAAAACAATCCTTCATAATTAAAATTGAATCATACGATACGATGTTTCAATCGAATCAGTTGGAAATGTTGTTTTAATGCGATTGTTACTTCAATTATAATTACAGGTTGTACTTAATGAGTGCTGCTTTAATTGATCAAAGATGTTTGTTTTTGTAAATGGTTAACTATCATGTTTGTTTGAAAAAGGTTATCCTGGTTGTTCTGTTCCAATTAAAAAACTTTTCACTGATATAACGTTCTCTATCGCTTCGTGTTTTAGCCTTACTTTGTATCTCGGAAAAAATATACGGATCGTGTGGAATGTAACACGGGAAAGCAAAAAACGGAAAGAATTGTGAAAGTGTGTATAATTTGCTATGCTATATTATAATCAATCACGCTTCATAGGTTGAACTGATTCGGACGAATTGCATACGAGTGACAATAAAGAGAAAGTAGCCTGGATTAGGACACGAGCTATCTTTTATGCAAGTAGTACGTCTCCACGAAATAATTTTAGACATTTATGTGGAAAATGTCGCTGAAAAACCTAGCGGGATATAAAGTAATTTCTTTAACAAATTATACATCGTTGATGTTTGTAAAAAGATAACTTTTTATACAAATATCTGATTTTCGAAAACGGCTAACAAATTCAATAGCATCTATTTTGAACATAAACAAAGTAGTAAAAAGCTAATATCGGAGAAAGCGTGTTAAAAATCAGAACGACGTATTGTCATTAACCTATTCAGAAAGAACGGGCTCTTTCAGACATGATCTTTAGGCTCCTTGCAAGCTGAAAAACAACTTTCAGTGACATTCAATAACAAGTTACTGTTAACTTTTTAACGTGTAAAACCGTACAAACATCTATGAAGACACTGAAAAGAACACGGAACCTGAAGCGGGAGCACGGGGCTTTTTGGTGACATTGAATAATAAACTTTATTTTTCACGACTTAAAGATCCATGTCGTACAAACATCGATGAAAACATCAAACAGTTCCTCAGGCTACTTCAGGTACGCTCACAAAAATTTTTTTGCACTTTATGACGCAGAAAATAAGGTTTATCATTTAATATCATGTAATGTTCGTCTTATGTCTCCGATGACCCTTACAGTGGCTTTTTCTACTAACACACCCTCGTTTTTTCATCACCATCAGCATCATTGAGTATTTATTTGATTGACAACACCTTTCAAATTGAATAGGTCGTATGTGTGTAAAAGGATAACAAACTAAATAGATATTAATTTTGGAGCCAATAAGAGTTTTATTCAATAGGAGCAAAGTTATCATATTAATGTGACTTTTTGATGTTTTTCAAATATGATAGGTAAGTCACAGTGATCACGTGCTGCCGTGCACAGCGAGGCTCAGGGGACACGCTTTATCAGTCTCCCCGGGGTGTACCCCAACAGGCGATGCACAGAGATCCCGGGTGGTCTCTTAAGAGGTCACGGGGCTCCTTCCATGTGCACCAACCACCCGGAGATTACCATCAGTAATCTCCGGGTGGTTTTAGTGGTCAAAATCCCATACTCCCTGGTTCCCAAAAGACCAGGCACCATTTTTACCCGACTACGCCGAAGCAAAAAGAAGAAACAACTTACATGTAATAAATATTTTATTGTATTTCATACATATGCACAGTGGTGTTCAGAGTGGTCGTGCAGAAAGTATTGTTTTGTTACGGTAGGTGGCATACGACCGCGGTTATCCCCTGAACTCCACTATGAATATGTATGAAATACAATACAATATTTATTACATGTAAGTTGTTTATTTAACACCCGATACATATCGAATAGTTTGTACATAGCAATTTCAGATGAGAATATTTTCTTGTTTCATAATTTTTAGAGCGTGATTTTTCAGTAGTCGAGTTTTAGTTTTTGAACTTATTTTCTACACGATCAATAGATTTTTCTTGTGGCTTTGGTCACTTGGCGCATCTCACAGGGAACGCGCATTATTGAGGTAAAATTATACCTGCGTTACCACTCAGTGACAGAGTATCTTACTATCGGTGAATGAATGTTTGCAATCGGATTAGTACTTCAAGAGAAATAAGTCTTACAAACAAACATTCAACTTTGGCTCTTGATTATCAGGGTTAAAATTAACATTATAATCTTGCCTTCCACTCTTGGAAAAGCAATCTTAGAAGGCAACCGAATAATAATTTTGAATGAATTGTTAAACTTTCTAACAATATAATAATTAATTAATGCTCTCTAACTGGAAAACTCGAAACAAATAAACAATTCTTGATGAGTTGTTGTTTCATACCATAACTTTGAAGTCACTGCTAAGGTCACTGGGTAACACAATCTAAATCAAAATCAAATCAAATTTAAAAAAAAGTCCGGCAAGCACGTTGCACGTAGGAGCGAAATTCGCTCTATTTATTTGCTAAGTTATGAATTAAAATAGTAAAGAAACGACACACAACAAACAAAAGCATGTCGCGGATCTTCGCACTGTTAAGTGATTCCGACCTAGTAAATAGACAGATCTACATTCGCATTAACATGTCGTGTAGCACGGCAGCCACAAGAAAACTTTGGCATCGTCGAGCCGAGGCCTTACGTTCTTATGTCAGCTGGCAGTGACAGCTTAACGTGATTGTTTTCCATACAACAACATGAAAAACTGTCGCCAAGATCAATGACCTTTGTTAATAAAACCAACAGAAAAATCAAAACTAAAAATAACCCCACCGTGCACCTGAAGGCTTTATTATTATTTACAAGGGGTTGTAACTAATCACAATGGCGAGAGCTCATTTAAATTCCCAGTTATAAACGAAATATCACCTTTTGTATTGTTCGCGATGCGAACAATTGGAGGTGAGCAGCGCATAGACTGAAGTATTTGTGATGACCATAGAACAGAGACATAGGAACGAGTAGACATGCCATTACTAAATAATGATAAAATAATAATATATATAATAGTTGTGTCAGATCTGGGTATCTTGTGTGTGATGAGTTTAAATGTTTGTAAACGAACCCACGATACAGGAAGACATTCCTAGTGAGAGAAACATTAAAAAAAGAAACTGCTTTCAAGGTTAACCCTGACACACCAGCACCTGTAGCCAAGTTGATCATCTACAATCGATAACGCTAGTAGAAAACGAACCAATGTATGAGAATGACACAATGACATCTGAACGTTAAGTCACGTGGTCAGACCAAACGAATAGAAAGCGTTAACGATTGTAGAAAGAGATTCCGTACGAAACGTTTGTAAGTTTGCGGCCCTAGAGACTCCTCGGAAAACCCGCTAAACCGTAGGTCCCGTCTGGCAAGCATTACGGGTAGTCAATCAGAAAATCTGACATTAGTCTTGCCAAAAGGTACGATGTCACCCAGTAGCTTGGTTGTGGAGGTCAGATAGGCAGCCGCTCCCTGTAAAGCTGCATGCGGTTAGACGGGAATTTGGCTGCCCGACTTTGCCCAACATAGTTGTATGCGCAGGTTGATTGATTAATTCGTGTCCGTGTTATCACTACATATTATATAAAAACTTTTTAACAAAAAAATCAAACCGACTTCCAAAACAAAACACTACAATACGAAAAATAACTTTATTTTCCGAAGTCAGTGTCGAAAACGGAAAATAAAAATAGGTACCAACCTATTGTTTTCCGTTTTGAGGAGTTCCCTCGATTTCACCAGGATCCCATCATCAGATCTTAACCTGATAACCATGGGACCACCTGGACAGTATACCCTTTCAAACAAAAGAAGAATTTTCCAAATTGGTCCAGGCGTCTTTGAGTAATCGGGTAACATACATAAAAAACTGGCCAAGTGCGAGTCAGACTCGCACACGAAGGGTTCCGTACCATTATCGCAAAATACTGCAAAAAAATCAGGTTTGTTGTATGGGAGCCCCCCTTAATTTATTTTATATTATTTTAATAATTATTATTTTTTGAAATGAATATACAACTAAACATTCTGTGAATATTTCAAGCGTCTACCAGTTGCCGTTATTAATATCGAGCAAAAATATCACGTTTGTTGTATGGGAGCCCCCCTTAAATATTTATTTCATACTGTTTTTAGTATTTGTTGTTATAGCGGCAACAGAAATACATCATCTGTGAAAATTTCAACTGTCTAGCTATCACGGTTCATGAGATACAGCCTGGAGACAGATGGACAGACAGACAGACAGACAGACGGATCGCGAAGTCTTAGTAATAGGGTCCCGTTTTTACCCTTTGGGTACGGAACCCTAAAAAAGGATGCCACCGAATTAAGAATCTCCTCCTTTTTTTGAAATAAAATATTAAGTCCCCCGCCGCGTTTGTACGCAATACATTCAAAAACTATTCAACGGATTTTCATGCGGGTTTCACCAATAGAAAGCGGAGAATCGTTCTCATGATGGTGTTTGTGTTTAACTTGTCACGGGCGAAGCCGGGGCGGGTCGCTAGTCTGCAATAGAAAGCGGAGAATCGTTCTCATGATGGTGTTTGTGTTTAACTTGTCACGGGCGAAGCCGGGGCGGGTCGCTAGTCTGCAATAGAAAGCGGAGAATCGTTCTCATGATGGTGTTTGTGTTTAACTTGTCACGGGCGAAGCCGGGGCGGGTCGCTAGTCTGCAATAGAAAGCGGAGAATCGTTCTCATGATGGTGTTTGTGTTTAACTTGTCACGGGCGAAGCCGGGGCGGGTCGCTAGTCTGCAATAGAAAGCGGAGAATCGTTCTCATGATGGTGTTTGTGTTTAACTTGTCACGGGCGAAGCCGGGGCGGGTCGCTAGTCTGCAATAGAAAGCGGAGAATCGTTCTCATGATGGTGTTTGTGTTTAACTTGTCACGGGCGAAGCCGGGGCGGGTCGCTAGTCTGCAATAGAAAGCGGAGAATCGTTCTCATGATGGTGTTTGTGTTTAACTTGTCACGGGCGAAGCCGGGGCGGGTCGCTAGTCTGCAATAGAAAGCGGAGAATCGTTCTCATGATGGTGTTTGTGTTTAACTTGTCACGGGCGAAGCCGGGGCGGGTCGCTAGTCTGCAATAGAAAGCGGAGAATCGTTCTCATGATGGTGTTTGTGTTTAACTTGTCACGGGCGAAGCCGGGGCGGGTCGCTAGTCTGCAATAGAAAGCGGAGAATCGTTCTCATGATGGTGTTTGTGTTTAACTTGTCACGGGCGAAGCCGGGGCGGGTCGCTAGTCTGCAATAGAAAGCGGAGAATCGTTCTCATGATGGTGTTTGTGTTTAACTTGTCACGGGCGAAGCCGGGGCGGGTCGCTAGTCTGCAATAGAAAGCGGAGAATCGTTCTCATGATGGTGTTTGTGTTTAACTTGTCACGGGCGAAGCCGGGGCGGGTCGCTAGTCTGCAATAGAAAGCGGAGAATCGTTCTCATGATGGTGTTTGTGTTTAACTTGTCACGGGCGAAGCCGGGGCGGGTCGCTAGTCTGCAATAGAAAGCGGAGAATCGTTCTCATGATGGTGTTTGTGTTTAACTTGTCACGGGCGAAGCCGGGGCGGGTCGCTAGTCTGCAATAGAAAGCGGAGAATCGTTCTCATGATGGTGTTTGTGTTTAACTTGTCACGGGCGAAGCCGGGGCGGGTCGCTAGTCTGCAATAGAAAGCGGAGAATCGTTCTCATGATGGTGTTTGTGTTTAACTTGTCACGGGCGAAGCCGGGGCGGGTCGCTAGTCTGCAATAGAAAGCGGAGAATCGTTCTCATGATGGTGTTTGTGTTTAACTTGTCACGGGCGAAGCCGGGGCGGGTCGCTAGTCTGCAATAGAAAGCGGAGAATCGTTCTCATGATGGTGTTTGTGTTTAACTTGTCACGGGCGAAGCCGGGGCGGGTCGCTAGTCTGCAATAGAAAGCGGAGAATCGTTCTCATGATGGTGTTTGTGTTTAACTTGTCACGGGCGAAGCCGGGGCGGGTCGCTAGTCTGCAATAGAAAGCGGAGAATCGTTCTCATGATGGTGTTTGTGTTTAACTTGTCACGGGCGAAGCCGGGGCGGGTCGCTAGTCTGCAATAGAAAGCGGAGAATCGTTCTCATGATGGTGTTTGTGTTTAACTTGTCACGGGCGAAGCCGGGGCGGGTCGCTAGTCTGCAATAGAAAGCGGAGAATCGTTCTCATGATGGTGTTTGTGTTTAACTTGTCACGGGCGAAGCCGGGGCGGGTCGCTAGTCTGCAATAGAAAGCGGAGAATCGTTCTCATGATGGTGTTTGTGTTTAACTTGTCACGGGCGAAGCCGGGGCGGGTCGCTAGTCTGCAATAGAAAGCGGAGAATCGTTCTCATGATGGTGTTTGTGTTTAACTTGTCACGGGCGAAGCCGGGGCGGGTCGCTAGTCTGCAATAGAAAGCGGAGAATCGTTCTCATGATGGTGTTTGTGTTTAACTTGTCACGGGCGAAGCCGGGGCGGGTCGCTAGTCTGCAATAAGCAGAAGGTTCAGCCGGCATATCCATAGTCAAAATTGACACGAGCCGTCAACACCTACGAGTAAACGGTGACTTTAATTGACACGCTATGTTTGTATGGAAAGTTTTGACAATGCCGTCTCTAGTCGTAAAGTCTGTGGTATCTTGGTCCTTCAAATATAAAGAGGTAAGGTCGTTAATTATGAAAAATGTTGGCTTTATGTAGACAAAGGTTTTAATGAAGGCGGTCGATGCTATTTTTAACAAAGAAAGAGGAACAATAATTCAAAGCAAAGATATTTATTATATCTTTGATTGAAGATTCTTACCCCTATTGTCTTTTACTTCATCTGGACTCAATCAAATAGACCATTATAGCTTGTTAATAAGGGTGAGGACAAATTAACTTAATAACGTTTTTGAGCTGTTAGTCGCGTAAAATGAGTCGCGGCATTTACGCTTTCTAAGAACAGACCGATATAATATATTAATATAATATAATATATGAATTCTATACCAATATTATAAAGAGGAAAGATTTGTTTGTTTGTTCCGAAACTACTGGACCGATTAAAAAAAAATCTTTCACCAATAGAAAGCTACATTATTCCTGAGTGACATAGACTATTTTTTAATCCCGATAACAGGTCCTGTGGGGTGGGCCACGGGATCGAAGCCATAGGGAACAGCTAGTAATAATATTCTAAAGGGGAAAGGATTTTTGTGTTTTGTTTGTTTGTACCGGATAGGCTCTGAAACTACTGGATCAATTTTAGCCGTATTTCACCAATATAAAGCTTAATTATCAAGAAGTAACATAAGCTATAAATTATTTTCAAAAGAATTACATATCCTTAAGAAAATTGCAATAATGTAACCCGAAGTACCAAATACTTGCTTATGAAATTTACTATTTGGTGTGCGCTGAGAAAACTATTGATGATACATGTGTGTATGTGTGTGTGTGTGTATGTACTCATTATTATCTACAAATAAATCCGCGGGTGTACGAATCTAACTATAATAGTTAAGTCACAATAGCGGCTTATATGTTCTAAAATTTAATTAGATCGCCGCCGCCGGTAGAAACAAAAATGGCAAAATAAAAATATATGTCCAATATTTTTAGATTCTCTAACTGACGGACTCAATAGATATTTTTTGTTAACTACCCTATTACGTTACGTACTCAAGCAACACAAGTAAATTATATTATACTGGTTACTAATAGGTCGGCGCGGCGGTGGCGGTGGTTCGTCATTTGGTGACCCCTGGCGTAGAGTATGGTTTTGAGGTTCAACTGGTCGAGAATGAACTTATTACCCACCACAGGCGTATGTTACATTTTATTTACAAAACCATCTACTATTATTTTGTTTACAAGCCATTATGTGATTAACAAACGAAGCAATACATATTTATTAAATCCATACCATTCTGTGCCGGATGATTGGAGTTTACGAGTCTCTTTATGGCCCCAGTGACGGCAAGACGGCGGCATACAAAATGTACTATTAATACAGAACACTGTATGTATTATAGCCTAGGTGTCTTCATGTCACTGACTGAGCAAGTTACTTCTAGGCAAACTTACAAAGTGCAAGCTGTTTTCTAAGGTCCATATTCCAAGTTTTGTTATCAAATTACTTTGTCAATTCATCGTGGACCCATACGCACAAAACATATTGAGAATCGAGTGCAGGTCCTCCAAATTGACTTGAGATAAGGGCTTACGTTTTTTTAAAAACCAATTTCACCTCCAATTGGCTCAGTTTATTTTGTATATCCGTAAAAAAACTTTTTACATCAATCTTGACAATATAAACTAGATGAGTCAGTATTTCGTAGCTGCATATTTTGAATAGAAACACTGAAACATACTCAGATGTCAAAATCCCATCTAAAGTTCATAACCAACACACAATTTAATATGCTGTTTGAAATTTAACAAATTACCCGAAATCAAATTTTCCCGTCAAACATGCAAATCCGTCGAAACAAGTAGACCGCGACATAATCAACGAAATTATAGAAACTGGCAACATGCTGGCCACCCAAATTTAAACGTACTTGAATTTGCCCACCGCGCACTGCGCAGCAATGCGTTTGACAGCTTTGTCTAACAATGTGTTATTTGGTACACTGTGCATTGTGTTGCAAACGTTGGCCCTACATAGACATTATTTAATAGTTTAGTGTGTTACCCAACGTGGCAGCTTTTTGTACACGTTACTACATATATAAGTTATTTTGGTGCGTACTTTTTACATTGCAGATTTATTTTGATTTCTCTCGTCCGTTTTTATGAAGTGTACAATTTGTTATATGCAGACAGAATTTATAAACATAGTAATATCAAGTGAATTTTCTCTTTCAAAACAGATCCAGGATAGACTTTTACCACAACATCATTTCAGCCGAAAATCGTCCACTGCTGAACATAGCTCTCCCCCAGTCTACTCTTCAGAAACTTTGACTTTTTTGATCATGACATGATTATCCAATAATGAGACCATAACCAGAAAACTTTAATAAAGCTACTGTAACTATAAAAAATAATTACAGTATAAGATTACGGTACTAGAACAGAGAACTGCATACGACGCGGCGACGCGCGACGTAGACATGGCTACGAGCTGTAGTAGACATAAAGTGCTACGCGGCGCGTAGTGCAGCTATTATTCGTAGACTGCAATGCACCGGACAAGCAATATTATTATTTAATTTTATCTTAGACTACTATCTACCTTAGCAGACTGCTGTTCCAAGCAGTTCTAGAATAGCTATGCCCTGTACGTCTCGCATCTAACGGATTCCCGCTGTCTTAACCAGATTACCGTTCCATCTAGAGGGAGATATGGTTCTTGAACTAGTAAAACATACTAACTGTTCCAAACTATGAATGCCCAATGAATACAAACATCAGTAACAACTCTTTTTCTCCCTTCACTAATTCGACTTCCATAGACAAAGTTATGAACATGAATTTATTTCTTTACTTGCACCTTATTACAAAGATACGAGTAGTTTTGCACCAACAAATTCAATCTGCGCTCAACTGAGAGCATTTTTCTAAAGACACACTACATTATACTTTCAAACTAGTCTCTAGATTGAAGATAGAAAGTTTACACATAAAACTTTGTGATACGGGGACAAACGACGCCATGTTTACTAGTTGTGAGCTAGAGAAAGATGCTAATGTGACTTAAAATATTGTAAACTTGTACAGGCTATACTTATATAGCCTGCCGCAAGCTGCGTGAAGGAACTTTATTCCAAAAAACAACTTATTGTTTTTTGGAATGAAGTTCCTTCACGCAGCTTGCGGCAGGTGTCATTTGGAAGAAAATGTAACGTCACGTAAAATTTTTTCGTTATACCCCCTCCATACACCATTCTGTTTCAATCAGTGTATCTTCCTATAGGGCTTATTACACTACACGGTATTCAGGGCCCTTTATACCGGGTCCCTAAATTATTCCGAAGCAATAAGATCGATATTATGAGAACCCTAACTCCCTAAAAGCTATTACACTACCCTAAATTAGAATTTAGGGCCCTGAATACCGTGTAGTGTAATAAGCCCTTATGGCCAGGCATATATACGCGCACCGCGCTTTCTCTCTCTCTTTCTCTTTCAAATATTGTGAGGATTCATCCTGACGGGGAGTTTTTAAGCTAATGTTCTAGAGTATTTATTTAGAAAATATTCATGTAATTTTGGAATCAACGAAATATGTATAAACAATGTAATGTAGAGACAACAATAAAACTACATATTTTAATACATACATAAACTCACGCCTTTTTCCCATGGGGGTAGGCAGAAACTACAGAACGCCACCTGCTACGATCCTTACATACTTCTTTTGCTTCACTCACATTCATACATCTAGTCATACACACACGCCGGTTATGAGAACTGCGCACCTGGCCTTTCTGAAGAATATCACCTATAAGGTCTATATATATATAGGTCTATATACATATTTTAATACTCTCTGCAATACAGAAAAGAAGAAAGAAAAAATATTTATTTGTGACCCGCACAGGAGACACGAGAAATATGCATAAAAATTACACAATAGTAAAAATAAAAAACCCCGACAGAATTCAAATAAACCACTTGAGAACAAAAATTAATTAAAGTCATTTAATTTTTCAAAGCAATTTGACCAAATGGTGTAAATACGTAAATTCGTCGGAGACGATCTCATAAAATTTCATGATTTCATCTCGTTACGAATATCAGTTATGGTTGTTTATGAAGAACAAGCTGTTGAGGCGGTGTCTCTAGCGTACAAGTACGTCGACATGTCTTACTTTCGGTTTCTCGAGATAAATTATCGAGGCGTCACAAATTAAACTCACGTCAAGAGATGCGATGCACTGTTGAATATTCATTCATCCATACTATAATATTATGAATGCGAAAGTAACTATGTCTGTCTGCCTGTTATCTTTTCACACCTAAATCACTAAACCAATTTAGATGAAATTTGGTATGGAGCTAGTTTGAAACCCCGGGAAAGACATAGGAGGTGTTTATCCCGGAAATCATCCATCAGAACGTAGAAAGGGTGGTTGAAAATTTTAACCACCCTTTCAACGGTTCTTAAAAAAGATTAAAATATTTTTTTGACGATTTGTATGGCTTTGGGTCGACAAGATACATAAACTGTGAACATTTTAAGACTATAGCTCCAACTGTTTGGCTGTAAAATCTGTGTATCAGACGACAGAGAGACAGACAGGAGGACAGACAGACAGACAGACACGTGAGTAACAGCAATAGGGCTTCGTTTGGGCCCTTCGGGTACGGAACCCTAAAAAGAAGTATAGTAAAATATAAGTGCAAATAAGCTGTAATGATTCTCGTGGATCAAGCACCTTAAATTAAACGACGCGGACGTAGCTATAAAAGGCACATAGCTTTAATCAAACTTGATTGGTCTGAGGTTAAACCTCTGATCAGATCAATTTCTGCCTCGGAAAACACAAATTTGGAAATCCGACTACGGTTCTAATTTCAGATACCGGTTTCGCCCAACTATTGACTTGCAGAGGTCAAATGACCTTTTAAAATACTGATTTTCGGGTTGACTGAAAAGCAAAACAAGTCGTGTGAAACAGGTTTTAAAATAGCATCAGGTCTGTATTCCTCAAAGGGAGGCAGAGTTACTTCTATAGCGCACACACATTTCATTAGTTATTTTTAAGTCCCATGTGATAGCGGGCGAGCTTATCATGCGGCCACTCTAGAAATAACACTTGCCTGGCCCGGGCATCAAACCAAGAAACTCATGTTCGCTTACGACTTTTAGACCAAGCAGACATTGAAGCTGCAATAAAGAAGTCATCAGACTTTACTGGCTGTTTGTGGCGTTAACTTCATCTAAAGACTACCGGGTATAGGTTTAAGTACTTCATTCTTAAACGTTAATTCTTCGTGCCCCACGTCGCACCCCCAGCCGCTATGATGGCTCCTTCTCTGTTACTGCATTGTGTCTCTGGAACTCTCTACCACATTCCCTACGCGACAGCCCTTCTCTGAATGTCTTCAAGAGGAAAATCAATCAATCAATCATTTTCTTTTGGAATGATATAATATTAGTATATATATATATTGTATTTATGTATGTATATTTATGATTAATTTTATATTATTCTAAAATTGTACACTAGACTACTTCTCTTCTTCCTCTTGTAAACTCTCTCTACGAGTATCGCTCTAAGGTTTGCTGGTAGAAAACACTTCCTTGAGTTATAAGGCTCGCCTTTGTACATCAACTTTATAATCACTCTATGTTGTATGTGTCATTTTTGTGTACTATAGAGAATTAAGATTAATTTATAAATAGTTTGAAACAAAGGAACGCGAGTCATTAAAATCCAAATAAATACCTTATTACCTACTGTAATGTACATAAAAATATGTACGAAAGACTGTGTAATTGTCTGGAAAAGCCATATTGCATGGCTCCTTTTCGGGCGAGGAGAACACAAATGAACGACTTTCCCTGTATATAGGGTTACAAAGTAACTAATCACGTTAAGTATAATTGTAGAATAAAGCAAACGGCATTCCACAGGGCACGTAGTTTGATCTACACGAACCGGTAACTATCACTGTATCTCTCTTCAAGTTTTATCACCAATCAACCACTGACTGACTGGTTTGATCTTCTGTTTGATCTCCTGTTTGATCTCCTGTTCGATCTTCACTTGTTCACGCAAAAAACTAATGCCTGGAGTTAATATGTCAAGTTGACATCTGTTAGAAACCGAAACCACATTTTTTAAAACAAGCTGTTTTCGTATTCTTCTCAGCAAACCTTTTCATATGATATCCATATCATGGAAGTGCATAAAAAATAACTAGTCCGCCATCTTAGGCCATCCGCCATATTGGATTTAGAATGACGTCACTTAACTAACCATGCATTATTATCCAAACTAAACGTGTACCTATGCAAAAGTTCATCTTAATCGGTGGAGGATAACTGCTTTAAACTTCAGTTGCAAGATTTGAGCCGAACACACTTACATACATACATACACTGTCATGTTCCTTGTTCTTAGTTTTCTGGCGAACACTTCACTGAATACTACACCACACACAGTAATATTCAGACCACTCTGTTTTATCGAATCCTAACAATATTTTCACTTTGTTTATTTACAGAAATTTCTTACATAATTCACCATTATGGATCTTTTTTTTTTTCATTTTGACGGCCGACGCCGACCATAGATTGGCGCGCTGATTGAGTCGTCGGGTTTTTGGTCGTATATTTATTGTGTTTTATTTATATATTTGTTTTATACGTTATACATAAACATACTGTGACTTACACCAACATTCTGTGTTTATACTATTTTGTTATTATTTGTTTTATTCTGTTTTATTCCTTATATATTGTATGTTCCGTTTCCGTGAATGTGTCGTGGCATCAACAGTGGGCCCTATCAGAAAATCAGCACAGCAATATTTTCTTTTTAATATCGTTGCACTTGCTGAGAGGAGCCTTTTTGGTCTCGCACGGAATAATTTATTTATATTTTTTATTATTGTTTGTATTTTGCTTATCTCGTAGCTCCTGTGCGGGTTACAAATAAATATTTTTTCTTTCTACTTTTCTTCTGTTTCATATTTTAGAAGTTAAATAAAAGCTTGTAAAAAGAAGCACTTCATGCCAACAAACTTATGATTTAGACTCAATTTTTGCAGTAGCCACATATAACACTATTTGTTATTATTCGTACCATGCTGCAACAAACTTTAACTACGAAAGGTCCTTTTCTTTGCCCATTCTTAAAAAAAAATATAATACAATGAATACATTTTATTCTGTTTGCGGTCCAGCCTCCGCAAATGTACTAATAAAAATTCGATATCAGAAACCACTTACTAACTGGAATCTGCTTACTGGCCCCACTTTATTTTCATCCGGGGTGAATATAGACTCAAGGGCTTAGCGATGGGACGAGTTTCAACCTTATTGAATAAAATTACAGTGGTCAAGCGGTAGTTTTAAAATGTATTATGCTGAGTTGTACTGATTTTACATTATTCCGATTGCTGAAGTCATAATCACCATCGTTGGGCAACTGATGATCCTTCATAGGTAGGCTAATTATACAATACAAATACAGCCGCACGGATCGATCTTCTAAGTTAAGTAACGCTTGCCGAGTTCGGTCCGTGGATGGGTGGCCATCCATTCCATCAAGACTCCTCAGAGCCTCGGTAAAGCCATTGGTCCCGCCTGTAATTTTAGAACCTGGACAGTCGTTATGGGTAGTCATAAACCTGACTTCCAGTCTTGCCAATGGGTTTAATGTTAATAATAAGCTTTAGTTAATCAGCTCTAGTTGTTAAGTTGTCGAGGATAGATAGCTAGGGAAAAGTCTTCGCAAACTGATATGGTCAGGACAGCACTAAAGTTTTTATCATTGTCGAAAAAGTAATAATAATGGGATAAAAATACATTGACATCTACAAAACTTGTCCTGTAGATTCTTATCACTCTTACTTTTTATAAGGATACAAATAGCAACTTGTAATCGATTTTTATCACTACCTCGCCTGATTTGAAGTAATATTTTAAACCTTCAGAAGCACCGACGTTAACCCAAAACTCCTAAATTAGGTCTAGGTTGTTGATTCTTCCCCCATAACTAACGATAGCTGTTTGTGTTAACAAGTATTATTATAAAAGGGGATATATGTCACTATGCATTATTATGTTCGTAGCACGAATAAATGATAATCTCTTTAATTTATGATTTAACTTGTGGTCCGCCCGGCTTTGTTCGGGTTATTAAACATAATATAACTACTAAATGATAAATGATTTATTTTCTGTAAGTTGGTTTGTACAAACACTTTCACATGTCGATCATATTTTTTAAAACTAGATGAGGTCGGCGTTTCCTGTCTGACTACTCTGAGAAGAAAGGCCGAAACAAACTCAGAGGTCACAGTCTCTTTTAAAGTCCAGACAAAAACTTGGTTAGATCATGTGAAGACCATGTAGACTGATGTCTGAAATGGTCTTTTGAGAAAAGAACCAGCCAGATTGAGTGGACCTGTCCAGTCAGTGCACGCATTTGTCAATAACCGTGCAGCTCAACTTTGAATTTAAGGAGCTCAACGAATTGACGAACAATACCAAAGAAAGGACATTCGGGTAGGCCGCATAAATACTCAAACTGCCAGACCATGATTAAAAACTAACTAAGATAAATTAAAATTAAAAAAAAAGAATAATCCACATAGTCTTCACATACACAATAATTAAAATAAAATAATATAATACTTTAAAAAGTAAATATTCTTGTCATTGCAAGAAAAATTAAAAAAATAAAAATATAATTAAAAACTAAATCCACGAAGCAAAATAAAAAAAAAAAAATACGAAATTAATTGGAGCAGCTCAATCCCAAGCCTTTTTGTCCTCAACGTAATCTTTAATGTTATAAAACGCTTTCTGGCACAACTTACGTTTAATGAATTATTTGAATTTATTAACACTTAAACCCTTGTACGTCGCTTGGAAGCTTATTATAAAAGCGTACACATTGACATCTAAACGAGCCACCTATTTTCTTGAGCCTTGTTGTAGGTACTACAAATTTGTGTTTGTTCCTAGTATTTATGTTATGGATATCACTGTATTTTTTAAACAATTTTATATTTTTATGGGCATATAAAAGATTTTCATAACTATACTGAGAAGGCACAGTCATTACATTAATCTCCTTAAATTTCTCTCTGAGAGAGTGTCTCGGGCTTAATTTATAAATTGATCGAACAGCTCTTTTCTGCAAAACAAAGATAGTCTGGATGTCGGCGGCATTACCCCACAACAGAATACCATACGACATTACACTATGAAAATAGCTAAAGTATAGCCCGTTTAGGGCTGTCTCTATGTCAGTTAAATTACGAATCTTTCTAACAGCATATGCTGCGGAGCTTAGCTTCTTTGACAATTTATCTATATGTGGGCCCCACTGAAGCTTAGCATCCAAAGTTAGGCCTAAGAATACTGTGCTATTTTCAGGATTCAATTCTTCGCCCTTTAACATCACATCAGTTTTCACCTGCCTAACGTGAGGTAGGGTAAACTTAATGCATTTGGTTTTTTTTCCATTTAAAAGTAAATTGTTAACATTGAACCAGTGAACTACTTTTGAGATCGCGCTATTTACATCGTCAGTAACCAGCTGCTGACGTTTAAGTTTAAACAAAAGTGAAGTATCATCCGCAAACAACACTATATCATGGTTATCCTTTATGAGGTAAGGCAAGTCATTAATATAAATAAGAAACAAGAAAGGGCCAAGAATTGAACCCTGCGGGACTCCCATTGTTACTATAGATCCGGGAGATCTTTTTCCATTAACGTCAACGCTCTGAATCCTATTACTCAAGTATGAAGTAAGAAGAGCCAGAGCGCCGTTCCGGATCCCGTAGTGGCGGAGTTTCCTGATTAGCGTTTCATGAAGAACACAATCAAATGCCTTGGACAAATCACAAAATATTCCCAAGGCATCGCACTTATCTTCCCATGCATTATAAATATGTCCTAAAAGCTCAACACCGGCATCAGTAGTTGAACGACCCCTTGTAAAACCGAACTGTTTGCTATGTAATAATTTATGTTTATTAAAAAATCTTTGCAATTGCTCTAAAATTAATTTCTCAAATATTTTACTAAACGTAGGTAGTACTGAAATAGGTCTATAATTTGTAGGGTCTGAAGTACTACCTGATTTAAACAAAGGTATTATTTTACTATTTTTCATTAGGTCAGGAAACTCCCCACTGTCGATACCATCATTAAAGATAATAGCTAAACTAGGTGCGACAATGTCAATAATGGACTTAGCAACTTCTACAGAATGTCCCCACAGATCTGCAGTCTTTTTAACATTTAAAGTGTGAAAGGTTTTAATTATGTCTCTACAAGTAATATGTTCAAAAATAAATTCCGAATCACAAACATTAACATTTTCTTTTAGTATAGACTCAGCAACAGAAGGTGATGAGTTTAGGGATTTAGTAGTTGAAATGGGAATATCTGAAAAGAAATTTTCAAAAGCCACTGCGACTTGTGAGTCTGATTTTATGATGTTGTCATTAATAGATAGGCTGTAGTCAATATTCCGGTTACCAGATCTTCCCGTTTCACTATTAATAATATTCCAAGTCGTTTTAATAACATTACTACTACTTTTAATCTTCGAACTCAAATAACGCGACTTGGCCAAACAACAAACTTTTTTAAATAATTTTGAATAATTTCTAACATATAAATTAAATTCAGCAGTGTTTACATAAGTCCTTTCACTGTACAGCTCATAAAGCCGTGTTCTGCTTTTATGAATACCAATGGTAGCCCAATCACCGAATGAAGCATTACTATTAACCGAGATAGTTTTGGGAATAAAAGTGGAATTAAATTGTCTACAGTATATATTAAAAAAATCATCATATAGATGATTAGGTTTAGAATGAATTGCCAATATTGGTAATTCATTAATAAGTTTAACTTTAAAAGCTGCCAAGCGACTTGCAGTTTTGGGGTTAACAGTGATATCCTTTTTAGCCACTTTGTTATTTTGGTTTGGTATAGTAATCCTCTGCCCGCAATGATCAGAATCTAGTAAATTTATAATTTCTTTGTGGACTGGTATAACATTAGTATAAATATTATCTAAGCATGTGGCACTAGTAGGGGTTATTCTTGTGGGCTCCAAAAATAGGTTTACAAGATTGTAGGACTGAAACAGACTTTTTATTTTACTACAAGAACCTGAGTTTTCTAATAAATTAACATTAAAATCACCACAAGTGATAATGGATTTATTCGAGTTACAAATCTTGTGTAACACTTCTTCTGGCACTTTCTACTAGCTTCTGGCAGCAGCTTCGCCCGCGTGACAAGTGTTATATCATCCAAAGGGAACATTATACCGAGATAAAAAGCTAGCAGATAAATAGCTTATGTACTATTTCAGACTATAATCTATCTCTGTGCCAAATTTCATACAGATCCGTTCAGCCGTGCTTGTGTGATTGAGTAACAAACATACACACGTCCATCCAAACTTTTACATTCATAATGTTATTAATATAAGATAAAATATATTATGACTTGCTCATTGGTCTACTGGTCGCAAACACTACTGCGGAGCGCGAGGTCCAGGGTTCAATTCACGGGACGGGAAAAGTATTACTGGATGTATTGTATGTAGAACGTGTCAGTAGTCGTCCAGCGTCTGAACTAGTGCCCGGCTGATGGCAATAGGCTCGCCCTCTATTACATGGGATCCGTTTTAATGGGTCCGTCGCTACCGGGGGTAATGTTCACACCAGGAAAACACATTTAGTCAGTGTACCATCAAATTTCAAACCAAACGGATCAGTATTTTAATACTGTTGTGTGTGTGAACTCGCTCATACAACTACCTACGCCATTCCCGAATAAAAAGGTAAACGATAAACCGGACCTGTAAAACGGACTGCTGCATATTTTGTCGGATCGGTATTTTTACTGGATCTGCAATACTGTCAAGTGTGAGAACTCGCTCATACATCTACAAACTAGCAAAATATGAGTGTACTATAGGACACCACCGAACCATTCAAGGAAAGGCGTGTGTGGCGTGTTGTTATGTCAGACGCCACATACACGTTAGTTTTTCATATGAAACCTTTGACATGGTGGCAGTGGTTCCAGAGATTACCCTACACATATACACAAAATCACAAAGTTCGCAGCGGTCATAGTAATTGATAGCAATATTTATTGTAGGGTTAAGAAGAGATATAAACATTTACAATACCAATAAAATGTATTATTGTTAGTGGCACTCCACATGTTTTTTTATTAAAACAGTATTTCAAACACAGAGCTTTCTGGTTTGATATTAACCATTTAATAAAAAAGTTAAATTGTACAAACGGTCAATCTAACTTTGTATATATTTTATTGTTTTAATTTGTTAGATTTTTATGGATTATTCAAAACCATTTTAAACAATAGATATTTCGCCGCTCTTTAACTGGAAATTCTCGAACGAGCAGAGAGTATTTTTAATAAGGCAACGTAAAAAAATATAATGATAGCCCAATTATTAACTTTTGCGTCTCCTTTCCTTATTTTCACCCGCTTTTTATCTTATATTTTTCTGGTTTCAACCCCGGTAACGGGTTACAAACATTTTAAAATAACTGGTAACATGATCCTAACTTTTAGCTAGTCATGATATTAAATAACTCCTTCGTTACGGCCGCATCTTATTTCCATATTGTTTTATCGTAAAGGAGGTAAAAGTTTATATTTTTTCGACCTTTAAAGTGAAAATGAGATGCTCTGGGGAACCTTAAGGAATTGGTTACAAATTTATACCGACCCATTTATTTTAAATCCGCACTGAAAAAAGACACAACCAAACAACTTTTTAGGGATCCGTAGTCAACAAGGAACCCTTATAGTTTCGCCATGTCCGTCTGTCCTTCCGTCGGTCCGTCCATCCGCAGCTTAGCTTAGAGACTCATAGTACTAGAAAGCTATAATTTGGCATGGATATACATATTAATCACGCTGACAAAGTGGTAAAATAATATCATGAAAACTAGTTTTTTAGATTACCTCCAGTGCACGTAAAGTGGAGATTTTTTTTTCTCTTCTATCCCATGGTGGGGGTATCGTTGGACAGGCCATTCAAAAATATTACGGCTCTCATCATCATCATCATATCAGCCGAAAGACGTCCACTGCTGGACATAGGCCTCCCCCAGGCGTCGCCACATTGACCGATCCCGTGCGTCTCGCATCCAGCGCCTTCCCGCAACCTTAACCAGGTCATCGGTCCACCTAGTGGGAGGCCTTCCAACATATCGTCTTCCGGTTCGCGGTCGCCATTCCAGACCTTTTCGGCCCCAACGGCCATCCATTCTGGTTCTTACGGCTCTATGAAAACTATTTTTCGATTCAGGGATACGATTGCATAAAATTAAGCTTTAAACTGCAAATTTTTTAACGGCCTATCCAACGATACAAATCCAAAAGCAAGATGGCAGGGGTATGGACCCCTGCCATCTTGCTTTTGGATTTGTGAAAAAAATCACGGCAGTAGTATATATTACCAAAACTAAAAGAAAATCTTTTACAGCTAAGTACTAAGTAGGCTTTACAAGTTTAAGAGTAATAGTCAAGCAACTTATAAAATGTACTTGGTTTTTTTTTTTTATTGATGTTTGGGGCAACAGTTTTCGAATAGCAAAGTGAATGTTTTCCCTTCGTTAGATCAATGTACGGCGCTTTCAATACCCGCGTGCAAGTCGTAGATTATCCCACGGGAACATACTTTAGTTAACGGTACTTGCTTTGCTTGACTTTAGCAATGCATTCAACATGGTTGACTTTGACATTTTGCTGGGCGTTCTATGCTCTTTTAACATATCGCCTTCGGTAATTGACTGGTTTCATAGGGTAACTATGTTTGGCCGCCGGCAGCGTATTTGCATTGAGGAATCTTTCTCTTCTTGGTGCCACACCTCTGCCGGTGTGCCGCAGGGCGGCGTTTTATCTTCTCTACTTTTCGCTCTATTTATAAATGCTATCACTCAACGAATATCTTCTTTGTACCACCTGTATGCTGATGATCTCCAAATTTATACCCTAGCTCCTCTCGGAGAGTTATCTGATGCTATTGAGACTATTAATATGGACTTGGCTCGAATAGGTGACTGGAGCACTGAGTTTGGGTTGAAGATCAATCCGACTAGGATTCAAGTGGCTGTTGTAGGTAGTTCCCGAACTGTCTCTAGGATTGACTGAGCGTCACTTCCCCAGGTTTCTTTCAACAATACCATTGTTCCTAAAACTCACACTGTGAAGAACCTGGGGATTTATATCGACGGCAGTCTTGCCTGGACAAAACAGCTGCAGGAGGTTAGTCGTAAACTTTTTACTTCTGCTGGTTCCCTGAGACGCCATCGTAATTTTCTTCCCATGACCACTAAAATTGCGATAGCACAATCTCTACTTCTCCTTATCCTGGACTATGCTGATGCCAGCTATCTTGATCTCACCCAAGACCAATTGGACAAGCTTGAGCGACTTCAAAATCTCTGTGTCAGGTTCATATTTGACTTGCGCAAGTAAGTTCATCCTGGTACACTCTAACTTCACCGGTTGTGTTGAAGTTTCATGTTATTCGGGTAATCTATTCTGGAATAACTGTGGGCTTTATAGATACGAGTATGTACCACAAATGAAAAGTGAAAAATAAAAACCTTTTACAAAAATATACAACCAACTTCCATATAAAACACTAAAAAGTGAAAAATAACTTAAATTTCGAAAGTTGGTGCTAAAAAACAAAGAAACAAGAACACTGACTACCGAAATTTAAGTTATTTTCCACTAAGTGTTTTTTGAAGTTGGTTGTATTTTTTTGTAAAAAGTTTAAGTATTATGTCGTGGTGGCCCAGTGCTTAAGACCTCGCTTCTCTTGCTTGAGGTCGTGAGTTCAAATCCGGCCAAGTACCAATGACCCATTCAATTCATTTAGGTAAGTATGTATTTTCTAAGGTTTATCTGGCAACGGTGAAGATCGTGAAGAAACTTTGACTTATAGTTAATATAAGTCTGCAATCGCCCCGCATTGAGTAAGCGGGGTGATTAGTGCTCGTGCCTTCTCTGTATGAGAAGAGGCCTTTACCCTGCAGTGGGCAGTAACAGGCTGTATTATTATATTATAGCCTACAAGGTCGTTAGTCTGTTGAATATTATAAGTACCGTATAACTCAATTCTCAAACTAAATTACCAAGTGAATAGCATACGTTTTTGCTTCATTAATATTCGGCACTTTTGCTAATTAAGACTTTTGCACATTAATCAAAGCGCGAACGGGTTACGACCCTCTTGGGCTGGTAGGGTTGGTGTTTTAGCCGCGAAAACTTGGCTCTTGGCTGTTCACCTGTTGCATACCTAATGGCATTCGCTTACACGGGCTTTTTCAGTAACTATTACCCCTTTTTTTCTTAAATCCTCATGGATACCCTTCGTAAATATGTCGGACTTCAACCGACTGAAGGCCCACAGTTCCTCCTCAAAGCTCCTACCGCTAATATGACTCGAGGGCCCGGGATGCATCCCTGTTTCCTGGGTAGAAAAATGATAATTATATTTAGACCGTCAGTGGGATTATCAAATGATATTGGACACGTATATTTTGCTACATCAAATACATAAAAATTGGCAAAGATAAAGCGCATCAAGATCGCGATCAGGAGTGGGGGCTTGTGACCTCACTTGTCAGTATAAGGTGTCGCACGGCGTGACGTCACGCCGTGCGATTTGATGACAACGTTACAGTGCGCTGTATCGTTGTAATTTTTTGTTTACGTGGAAAAAGAAAAATACGTAACCAATATTTTTAGGTAATCTAACTTTTTTGTCATTATCCCTATTAAATTCACGCCCACCCTCGACTGGTGTCGGCCCATCATTGCTAGTGAGACCCTGCAAAAGCATGTCAAATTGCTTCGGAAATATTTCTTCTCAAATTAGCCCATATATGCAGAAACGGTCCATTAAGCCACGTATCAAATGTTGTCTAGTGTATGTGATGTAAGTGATCTGTACATTCTGGCACTGTTGGTAAGGATGTAGTTTATGGAAGTCAGCGATACACAGCTGCTTAATATCAATTAATGAATTTTCGTAATGGCTTCCAGAGAGTATTCAAAATTCAAAATTCATTTATTGGTGTGATTTTTGGTACATTTTACATGAGATCTTAATAATAAATAATTAGTTCCTCAAAAATCTACCTTAAAGGTGTACACTCCTACGCATAATTAGTAATTATTATAAAACAGAATAATCAACACAAGTATGTCACTTGTTATCAGTGATTAGCGAGTAGTGCTAGACACTAAAACGAGTTGGCGAGCAGCGAGTGTGTAGTTCCGATAGATTTGTCGATCGGCTATTAGCGAGTGTTCTTGTGCGACGGGCGATTACTCGCACCACTCTCTCGGGGCGGCCGCGCTGTAGGTAGAAATGACCGCTGGTTGGTCATTGACGCTGAGCGAGTATAGCTTTGTGTCGCTGCGACAAACTTTTGAACTCGCCGGTAGTGTGAACAGCCAGCGATCAAGTATTACTATCATCATCAGCCTATTGATGTTCCCACTGCTGGGACACAGGCCTCCTCTCTGTGAGAGGGGATGGGCCGTAATCCACCACGCGGGCCCAGTGCGGGTTGGTGGATGTCACATGTCATCGAATTTTTGGTTCTAGGACATGCCGGTTTCCTCACGATGTTTTCCTTCACCGTTTTGAGAGCAGTGGTGATGAAATAATTTACACAAAGTAAAGCGTCTGTCTGGGCTCGAACCTACGACCTACAATTTGTAAGTCGCGGCTGATACCACTGGGCCACCACTGCTCCAAGTATTACTATAATGTGTCCCTTTTATTGACACGGGATCTTATATCTTTTGTAAGTTTCTTCAGCGGGAAAATAGTCGATAGCTAATCGCTTACTCGTCGGCGGTGGGACAAGTGCAAGTATATCAATAATTTTACCTTTAACTGATACATCTATAAGTTTATATTTTTAGTTTTAAAAGACTAATTTCTTCAGTGTCTCCATGCTGTCAACTGTTTCATGTTGTGATGTAATGTCGTCCAGCATGTCTATTGTCAATGTACCAACCACACCGTAAGTACCAAAACAGTTCTAGTAAAACTGGCAAATAGAATTGCTGACATCTCAGTGCTCTACATACTTACGAATTGGTGTTCAGATGCTTATTAAACGATTTTTGAGTATTCAACAACCCTACTGTCTGGTTCTATTATTTAACACAAACTTAGACAAATTCTAAGTCATAGTTTCTTTTTAATTTATAACGTCTCATGAGAAATCTTACTAAGTGACGTCACAAACTTACTACGAGTATACCATGTACACGTAGTCTATCCTAAAGTTTATTCTGTCTCTGGTCAAATTATCTAAATTTTTAAGCAGGGTACTAGGAAAATACGAGCTGTGACCTCTCAATATGAGAAGCAGACTTATTTATCTACAAAATATTATTATGGTGACAGATATATTTGATCTTCGAATTTGTGTCTCTGTATATATTTTTATTCCTGCTCTTTGCCTTTGAAGGGGAAATTGAAAAAAAGTTTATGCATTGATTTCACAGATAGGGAGAGGATTTGACAACGCAATGTTGTAGTGTATTGGTTGAGCCAAGTGAAGTATGAAAGAAAGGACAAAAGTCAGGCTTTTCTGCAACTCCGACTGTAATTTTATTATATGAATATTTTTATTTTTAGTTATTGAACAATTTTATTTAAGGGGAGTCCTGACCTCTGCCCATCAAACAAAACTCACAATTAACTAACACATGATGTAAACAAGTATGGCGGCCAGCGCTTGACGATAATATCCCAACTACGCCAGATGGAACTCTTTGTCGTTAGGTGACAACTTCTACCATGCAACTCCTATCGCAAGCCGCGTTGAGGAACTTCGTCTCAAAAACTTTCTTTATGGGCCTTCCGCCTCTTTAGTGCCGTAAAACGGTAACTTTCTAAAGCATACTCCTCAATAACAGCTAGAGGTTAAAAGGTTTGAAAAAATATATATTTATTTTTGATTCATGTACATTATTTATGAAACAAATATTTTTCGTGTTACTAATAGTTGTGTTTTAATAAAAAAGTTAACAACACGATATTTTTTGGCAACTTTTGGATACTCCTCCAAAACGACTTGGATGTTTAAAAATATTATTAATACAGAAAAAAATATGGCTAGAATTTCTACATAATTGAAATAGCATATGTAAATCAAAGAATATTTGCAAACAAAACTGTCCAAAAGGAGGTTCATTATTGATATTCTAGCTCCGAGCGCGAGCGGGCGCACGCCCAGTACTGCGTTAATATTGGGGAATATATACGCCTTAACCCGCGCTAGATAACGCTGTCATTAACTCCCTCTCTATTATTTTAAACGATGCGTGAACAAAACCTACTCACACTGTATTAACGCAAACACATCGGTAAAACATCCCAAAATAAAACGTGACCAAACTTCAGTCACAAAACATTTACGATTAACTGAAAGTTAATTTCAACTAATTTACCATCCATTAGCATATTACTGAAAAGTTAATAAACTTAGTTAGAAAAGTGCATCAACTTTCACATATCAACTATTTTTGACAACAAAAAAAATGGCTAAGTACTCAGACAAATTAACTTTTTCTATATTTATGGTTTGCTAGCCTGTGCCCGCGACTTCACTTCTCTAGCTTATTCTACAGAAAATGTATTTTCTAGGATCAATTGTTGCCACAAAAATATTCGGCTCAGAACTGCCTGAGATTAGGTACCTCATACAAACATAATAAACTCACACACGATTGCGTCTCTTTATTATATTAGTTTAGAGTTTTAGACTATCTTAAGACCGCGACTATGTCCGCGTGAATTCAGAAAGAAGAAAGAATGAAAATTGTTTCAGAAATTCCCGTACAAACTTGTAAGTCAACACTTCATTTTGCCCCTTAAGGCGATATTCCTCAAAGCTAACGCGGTACTGGCCCGATGCCCGCTCAGATCAAGGATATCAACGTTGGAAATACTTATGGACAGTTTTGTTTGCAAAATATTCTTTCATTTATATAATATGCTATTTCAGTTATGAAGAAGTTCTAACCATCAATATTTTCGTGTAAAAATATTTTAAACATCCAAGTCGTTTTGGAAGAGTAGTCAAAGTAGCAAAAAAAAATTGTGTTGTTGATTATTTTTTTAAAGCAAAAGTATTAGTAATACAAAAAAACATGTATACAAAATTATGTACATGAATCATTTTCAAACCTTTAAACCAAACCGTTAATGAGGAGTAGCCTTTAAAAAGTAACCATTTTACGACACTAATCGGGCGTTCCCCTTTAAAGAATTGCATAAAAAGTGTGCTTGTCAATGTCACTATTACTATAAAATCTAATAAAAATTGGTGCAGCAGTAAATAAAAAATAAATATTTTTTCTTTCTATGGTTTGAAACTTTTTGGTGATATAAACTAGATGAGACCTGTGTTGCGTAGCTCTGATGAGACACATCAAAACAAATACAGAGGTCAAAGTCCCTTTTAATTTCTCTGTCCAGACGATTAATGTAATGGTCAAATCATATGGGAACAATAATATATAAACAAATAAAGGTTATGTTTTGTGAAACGTAACAATCACCAGACAGACAGCGATATTTTTGTAGTTTTTATTTGGAACGATTAATTTATTAAAAGGGTCGTGTTTACAAAATTTATAGGCCTGTTTAAAGTCCCTCAAGGGGTGTAACGGATACATACAGTGAAATGGATACAATACGTTTATTATTATGAATTCATTATCTTTTAAGTACTTAAATTGTTTTACAGGTGATTATGACAATGCCCCTTTTCGCCGTTCATTTTAGTTAAGCCTATGCCTGTAAACACGCCGGGTGTTTATCATAATAATATTTAATCCAAACATGCTTTCTTAGAGAACATTTTGTCATATTTATAACTAGCTTCTGCCAGCGGCTCCGCCCGCGTATAAGTCGAAAACTGTCCCAAAGGTAACCCCGACTTAAAAAGTATCACGTCCTCATCCAGGAATAGTTTACCTGTGTGCAAGTTTCAGCCAAATCGCTTCAGTAACGGCTGAATGAATTTGCCTATGAACACGTGAAAATGTTACAAACAAACAGACGGAGTTACCTTAACATTTCTTATATTGGTATGGATGTATTTTATCGGTTAAAAATCCGACATCGTAAATATAAATACGTATATATAATCGATTAGTCAGATGTTAGCTCTAACTCTAAAACATTAAAACCAGACATATGTTTCGTAGCCGAATGACTATAATTTTGTCTAAGTAAACTCCTTTTTTGTCATTTTTATAGCTTTAACTAGCTTCTGTCAGCGGCTTCGCCCACGTGAAAGTCGAAAATTATCCCGAATATTTTCCCTGAATAAAAGTATCCTATGTGCTATTCCTGACTATAATCTATCTCTGTGCCAAATTACATCCAGATCCGTCTCGCCGTTTGAGCTTGAAGAAGTAACAAACATACAAACACACATACACTCACAAACTTTCCCCTTTATAATATTAGTGTGATGATTTTTATGACAAGAATGTTACTGCCTGTTTGTCTAAAAGTTGCGGCAATTAGGAATGTTATCAGGGTTTTCCATCTGGAATTTTAGTGGCAGACCGGAGTTTTGATCTGTGCCTTATTTATTGATGACAATAGGCTAGCTTCCTTTTAAATGGGCCTTTAAAATACTGTCGAAACGCGGTTGTAGTATAACAACTCACAATTAGCTCCCTCTGCTGATTCTATTTATTTATATATACTTTATTGTACACCGAATTAAACAAGAATAAAAAACGTTTTAACAAAAAAACAAACCGACTTCCAAAGAAACACTGCAAAACGAAAAATAACTTTATTTTCCGAAGTCGGTGTTGAAACACGGAAAACAATAGGTACCAAAGACACCGACTTCGGAAAATAAAGTTATTTTTCGTTTTGCAGTGTTTCTTTGGAAGTTGGTTTGTTTTTTTGTTAAAAAGATTTTTACTGTAAAAAAGTTTTTAATTTTTCACTTTTTAGTTGTACCTACCTAATAGGGAAGTAGTTAAGTAATTACCTAAAACGACAGAATAGATTACCCGAATAACATGAAACATATAACCGGTGAAATGAGAGATCTGCATACCCCTTTCGAGCGTACTGGCGTGATGTTATGTTATGAAATGGTATAAACAATAAACAGAGTTGCGATTGCAGCAATCCTGAGAGATTTGCCGTTATTTATTGAAGAGTTCTGTTGTATATCTCCGAAGCTCTTCATCAGATCTTCACCAAATTCAAATGGGACCAATCACATAAAAAGAATTTTCAAAATCGGTCCACAATTGACGGAGATATCGGTGAAAATACATTAAAAAAAAAATTACATAGTGTCGAACATAGAACCTCCTCCTTTTTTGGTAAGTCGGTTAAAAAAGAAACTGAAAACTAAAACACATAGGTACAACGAGGTGCCTTATTGTATTCCGCGATCTCTTCCAGGCAGACTTCTTTGTTAACCGACTTACCAAACAGGAGGAGGTTCTATGTTCGACAATGTTTTTTTTTTTATGCTCACGCATATCTCCGTAAATTTTCTACCGATTTTGATAATTCTTTTTTTGTTTGAAAAAGTATGTTTCGAAATTGGTCCTATTTTAGTTTGGTGAAGATCTGATGCAGAACTTCGAAGATATACAACAGAACTCTTCAATAAATTACGGCAAATCTCTAGGGATTGCTGCAATCGCATGTCTGTTTATTGTTTATACCATTTCATAACATAACATCACGCCAGTATGCTCTTAAGGGGTACGCAGATCTCACATTACACCAGCAGGCTTATTACGTATCTTTTGCAAGAGCAAAACGATAGCGATTTTTGCGCAATAATTGATCTTCCATAAAGAAGTTTTAGAGTTGATAGCGGTTTTTTTTTTCAAATAAGTGCATTTGACAAACAGCGAGCGATTAGCAAATGATTGTGTAGTACCTACCATACCTACACTACAGGTAATTCCAATTTTTATGACATAAAGCGTTTGATCGCTATCGTTTTGCTCTTGCAAAAGATACGTAATCAGCCTGCGGTTATGTTCAAGTTTCATGATATTCGGGTAATCTATTCTGGCGTAGGTACCTTACTAAACAACGGATAACCTGCGACTTAAAATGCCAATGCATTCCACTACTTTCTTAGATAAAGCTTTTACTGTCCAAGCTGCTCGTCTGTGGAATGCATTGCCAGACCCAATAAAACGCGCCCAGTCATTGCCTGTATTTAAAAGACTCGTAAAAGAACATTACCTGACACTGTGATTGTCGTTGGTCAACAATTTCTTTCATTGCCTATATATATTAAGTATGTATATATTTATGTATCTATTATATAACATATGTATGTATTCGTGTATCTATAATAATATTATTGTATATTTAAAGCAAATATTCGGTAATGTTATGTGTTACACCAATGTCAACCCCATTTCATGTCCAGTCTATCACTGTCCATTCCAGGTTGCCTGGTAGAGATCGCGGTATGCGATAAGGCCGCCCATTGTATGTATTTTAGTTTTAAGTTTCCTTTTCTGTGTTTTAACTTGGTGTACCTACAATAAAGCATATATAAATAAATAAATAAATAAATAAATAAATAAACAACTTGCCTATTATGTAGGTACAACTAAAAAGTTAAAAATAAAAAGCTTTTCTTACAAAAAAATACTACCGACTTCCAAATAAAAAAACTACAAAGTGAAAAATAACTTTATTTTTGGAAGTCGATGCCCATAATGCAAAAAAATAGTACCTACATAAAAAAGACACTGACGTCCAAAAATAAAGTTATTTTTTACATTGTAGTCTTTTTATTTGGAAGTCGGTAGTATTTTTTTGTAAAAAAGCTTTTTATTATTTAAATAAAAATAAACTCTTCTACACGGGTACGTCTTATCACACCATACAAACAATATGTATGTGTATACTCTTAACTTTAATCTCCTAAACATATCGCCATAGACAACTGATTGGTCTGAGACAACATCATTTGCATGGTAATCGCCAAGCGATGACGTCACGGCGGGTGAGAAGGGTAAAAATGGACCACATATAAAATGAATAGGTACCGATACTTTACGCGATGATTGGGTTTTTTATTATGTCGAAATAATAACATAGCATAACGCTTGTTTCCCTTGAAGGGTTAGGCACAGTTGCATGAAACACCCCCATTTCGCCAGTTATAACAGGAGGCGAAATAAAAAACTGGCCAAGTGAGAGTCGGAATACGGTAAAAAAAACACGTTTGTTAACACGGTTGTAACTGTCTAGCAATCACAGTTCATGAGATACAGCCTGGTGACAGACAGACAGACGGATCGTGGAGTTTTAGTAATAGGGTACCGTTTTTACCCTTTGGGTACGGAACCCTAAAAAATACCTCTTTTTATTTTGAAGTCAGTTGTAAATGTTTTTCTTTTACTTGCAACATTTTCAGATATTTAAAATAATCTAAATTATCTATTGAGTTAGTTTTAACTGCCATAAAACAAAGCAAATACGCCGCAAAAAATATAAATTTTAAACTGACCTCGTAATTATAAATTATACCCCACAAAACACCGTACAGCGAGATCTAGTAATTATTAGTACATTCCTAGTTAATTCGTTAAGCACACAGTTGCTCTGAGATCCTGCAGCGACACGAGATAAGACACGACACGTAATTACTGAGACATGCGCGAGATGAGACTGAATCAAGTCTGTTTTATCTTAAACCTCTTAATAGGAATTATCTCCTTGTGTTTTTATCGAATCATGCTTCCCATCTTAACTAATATTGTAATCAGTCTGCCTCGCCTTTCCCTCGCATGCATCTGATTACCAATATCTGAAAGTGACTGTCTACGAGTACCTCTACCTGATCTACACAACCCAGGAACTCTTTCACTTTTAGTTATTTATCTATATTACTATTGCTTTAACAAAGTCGTTTTCAATTTCAACAAACGACATCGTTTCAATATTTTGTTTTGTAAGACACATCGTCTTTTAAAATTTTGAATCTTTCTTTGACAAACCTACTACATCAGCAGATATAGTTACCTACAAAAATCCCTCCCTTCTTCTGCTTATAATTAATCGAGATTCTAAATTATTTTTCCTTTTGAAGTGTAGTACTGAGAATTGTTGCTCCTTCAAAAAGAAAATTGTTAAAATGCTTAAAACAGGAATTTAGGCAGAATGGTTATAGCGATATTGTGATATGTCAGAAACAAGGGGAAATCTCAAAAAAAGACCTCATTTTTTTAATTATTTCTATATTACCTCCCAAAAATGAGGAGTTTCTCAATTCGGATGTTTTGTTTTTATGTATATTTGGGTATAACTGCTTCATATATAAACGGAATTTCAAAATTATTTTTTTGTTATAAAGAAGTTTATTCCGAAATGGTCCCATTTAAATTTGGTAAAGATCTGATAAAGAACTTCGGAGATATACAACAGAATTCTTTATTAAATGCCGGCAAATCTCTCGGGATTGCTGCAATCGCATGTCTGTGTATTGTTTACACCATTTCATAACATACCATCACGCCAGTATGCTCTAAACGGGTAGGCAGATGTGTACAGTTCACCCTGGTACACTCTCATTCCACTGCTTATGTTCAAGTTCTTACTTGAACTAACTCAAAAAAATAGCAATGAATTTTGATAAAGCAACACTCACACAAAACTCCTAAAAGTCTAGTTTACAATGCCAGCAAATTTTCTGATTATATGAAAATGAAACTATATTCCATTTTGTCTGACGCAGGATCACCATTTTCCAATACACAAGCAATTCACCTGTTCTCGCATGAGATCGCAGATACAGCATGTTTCAAGTAGATTCTAGCGATAGAAGCGATATTGTGGACATAACTTGTTATAATACTGATGTTCTAAACATTTTAAGGCTATTTAAATGGTTTAATTTTTTAAGTAAATTTAAATTTTGTTTCGATGATTTATCGAATTTTTGTAAACTGAAATAAGATAAGCTAAATAGCAACTTAGTGCCTTTAAATTAATCTGAACTATTAGTATCAGTAATAAATACTTACATCAAAAATTGGAATGAAAACTATTATGAAAGCTATAAACTAATATGACATAGAAACAAACTTTGAAATTACTATAACTCTTTTAAATTATCACCATGTAAAAGGTACTTATGTAAAAATGTTAATGATATTATGCATAAAATAAAAGGCTTTTTATTTTATTTATTTTATTATTAGTATCAGTGTTGCCGATGTCCAGGGTCTGGATTACCCAAAAATCCCCAATTTTGGGGAAAATAAAATCAATATTCCCCACATCTGCCCCACAATTTTTTATATTATATCAAATATAAAAAAGTAATGAAAAATATATATCAATTCACATGATCTAACCAAGATTTTTGTCTGGACTTTAAAAGAGACTGTGACCCCTGAGTTTGTTTCGGCCTTTCTTCTCAGAGTAGTCAGACAGGAAACGCCGACCTCATCTCTCCTCATCATGAAAATCCCCACTTTTTGGGGAATTCCCCACAGATTGGGACCGCTGCTGATTAGTATGCAGAGGTAAAACTGTTGGTCTAGTCGTCGCAAGTCTTACTGCGGAACATGAGGTTCTGGGTTCGCTTCTCAGGTCGGGTTCAAAATGTTATTGGGTTTTTCCATCAGACATTTCTCAGTAATAGTTTGGAGTCTGGAGTTTGTGCCCAGCTGATGTCATCATATCTCACTGGCGACATGTGTGCAGGTACACTGCTCAGAGCAAAAGGCGCAGAGATATTGTGGCCTATTCTACTGGGGTTCGATCAACTTTTGCTCAACGTCAATATATGTTACACAATCTACCTACATCTATAATAAACGAAATTTTAAGTGTCAAATATATCCCATGCTAATAAAAAAATGAAAAAACAATAGGGGATTGGTTAAGATCTATAACATATGAACAAACAGAAAACATTCTGGTCAGGGTAAGGTAACATGCTAGATACCCACACACATACACACACGCACATGCAAACACATACGCACGCACAAAACACACACCTACGCACTACAAAGGGGCACTGCTCACACATGGAGAGCTACTTAATTATTATCAATTGTTTTTTCCTTATTTGTTTCTATTCAATATCAGTTTTAAGATACAACTGAAGGGAATAGTGAGACAGCTCCGACAAAAGTACTATTGTAACTTAGTTTATGTATGACACAATGTTTGAGATAAAAATAATTATCTTTGTATTTGTATTAGCTCTTCGTGAAATACATGATATAAGCGTTTTATTTAATCTCTGAAAGTACTATCCGTTTGAGCGTGAAGCAGTAACAAACACACACACACACACACGCACACACTCGCAAACTTTCGCCTTTATAATATTCTCTTTTATTATATTAAATAAATAGTGTGACCACTGCTCTCAAAACGATGAAGGAAAACATCGTGAGGCAACCGGCATGTTCTAGAACCAAAAATTCGAAGACATGTGACATCCACCAACCCGCACTGGGCCCGCGTGGTGTTTACGGCCCATTCTCTCTCACAGATAGGCCTGTGTCCCAGTAGTGGGAACATTAAAAAGGCTGATCATGATGATGATGGGTATATTTTCGGCCTAGTAGGTACGTCCATTGCAGTATCAGTGGTATTCATTAGATCCTCTAAGTGCGGGTGTATGGGGCACTTGGGACACAAATTCTTTGGCTGATTTATAGATACACGCTAAATGTTAGCCTACTTTTTGTCAAAGCAAAATGCTCGGTACCTGCGGGTTAGGTAATAGGCACCTAAGCTGTACTCAAGTTTACTGTCTATAATCGATAACGCTATTAGAAAACTAATCAATGTATGGCAATGACATCATCTGAACGTTAAGTCACGTGGTCAGACAAACGAATAGAAGGCGTTAACGATTGTAGAAAGAGATTCGATACGAAACGTTTGTAACTTGGCTAAGGATCAAGTGATAAATAGTAAAGCTTCGGACTTAATAGTAATAAATAAATAAAAGTTCATAAAAAAGTCAAACGTGCCATTCATCTAACAAATAGTAAATAAAACTACCTCATAAACTTCATGTACTACAAAAAAAACATACAAAAAAGCGGCAACATTTCATTATAAAACATAATATGCGAAGCGGGACGTTCCCCATTGTATGTTCTGCATTAATTTAAATTTTACATTGTTGCCACAACAAAACCTTAGCAAACCAGCGCTATTTTAAGTTTTAAAAGTATTTTTAACTTATGAGATACTAGCTTTTACCTGCGACTTCGTCCACGTAAAGTGAAAGTCGGGAATTATGTCACTATTACCGGGACATATGATATTTATTTTGAAATTTAAAAAAAAAGATGATTTGCAAGACAATTTTTTACATTGCCCAGAGAACAAATACTTGAACAAATTCAATTCATTTCAAATATAAAGTTTTTACAATTACAATGTTATGAACTGATCATAAATATGGGTTAGTGTCAGAAGCAATGAGATGTTACCAATGCAGACGTCATACTCATTATAAAGAAATAAAAACATGGCGATATTTTACTTTAACTACCTACATAGGACCATACCTATATGGAACTTGGATCTTTATTTCTATCACTGAGTAATTTAAAAGATCACAGAGATATAAATAGGATCCCGTTGTTAGAAAGAGATAAACATACTGTTCAAACGTACGTTCGTGTCGCGGCCAGACGCAGGACGGACTCGGAGTTCACTCAAGCTGGTCAGCTTGTGTTTGAGTTGCCGCGCAGACGTCGGTAAAACGTATCTACCTCTGTATATATATAACATTATTGGTCTGAAGTGATCTTTTAAGAATGCACCACACTGATTTGAAGATAAAATATATTTTAGTTCCAAATCCAGGCCATTTTCTACTCGTTTGCCAAGTTTCATACAAATTCGTTCAACTTTCATATTTACAATTTTAGAAGAATGTTTCCACAATACAAATTTACTTTAAAAAATGATCATTTGTACTTTTTAGTAAGAAACCAAAAAATATATTGTGATTATTTCCTCAGTTTTACAGAACATTATTGTACCCTTTTTATGACGACGGGCTTTTTAATAATATTTTTTTATGACACCAGAGACTAAAAAAAAAAATATTTTACATCTCGCATAAGCCTAGCCTGCTAAAACATTTTCCATTTTAATTAAAAACAAACTCGTGTACAAAAGGCAATATTTTTATAGTTATCTAGATAAAAATAACCGGCCAAGCGCGAGTTGAACCAATGTACTAAGAGTTCCGTGAAGAAATAAAATGTAGATAAAAAGATTTTATAAAAAAATATTAGTAATTGCCAAGATAGAGGAATGGTGTAGCTTAAGTAGTCCAGTGTCGGTATCGGTTTTGATTTACGAGTTTAGGTCGTTGGTTCGAACCCCAAGCAGACAGTTTACTTTGTTGTAATTACTTTCATCACCAATGCTTTCAAAACGGTGAAAGAAATAAAGAAAACCGACATGTCCTAGAACCAACGTTCGAAGACATGTGACATACATCTGCCAACCCTTTATACTTAGGGTGATAATGTAATAGATCACAATAGCAAAAAATATACTGTGAAAAAATATATATAGCTCTGTGACAAGCAGATAGACAGATGGCGTAGGCTTGGAAATAGGGTCCCGATGCCATCCTTTTGGTACGGATCCCTAAAAAAGACAATTATGGTCTGACGTTCGCCATGACACTTAATATTCTATTAGCAGTTAACCTATAACAGGCTGTTAAAGTACAGTTAATGGAGATTAAATTACTTTTGAAAGCTGTGATGTCCGCTTTAAGCGATTTAAAGCGATTGATGCTGAGTTTTGTTACGACCGCGATATGAAGAAATGACGTCAAGACATTTGATTCTTGTTTGTATAAGGTTAGGGTCAGACCTTCATGTATATTAGAGTAGCAATACCTTCATGGCTAGTGAGACCTTCAGATCTGCCCCCTCACCTCTTAAAATAATGTTTCGTTGTGTATATACGCATCGAACATAACATAACATATAGGTTGCTGGCTGAAGACACAGACCTCCTGACTCTCTGTAAGCCTAGATGAATGTTCAAGCCTCCATTTAAGCCAAACTGACGGTTTCTTCATTCCCATTAGCCCCAAAGACAAAATTTATAAACATTTATTTGTTAGTTCACTGCCCACCCAAACATACGCAAAAATTCAGGCAGAAACACGTTCACTGTGCCTACGGAAAATAGTGAATCTTCTTACCAGAGATTGTATCTCCTAATACCTATAACTTAGGTGTCTTTAAGTCTCGAGGGTATAGGTGACTTCTAGGCAAGCTTACACCAGCTTTGACCGCATTCATTTATTTATTTATTTTAACTTAAGCATTAATTTAATTTAAACCATTTGTATCAAGGGGTCAGTCAACCAGAAAGATAAAGCTAATTGCCCGTTCCAAAGCCTAGACACAGAATATATAAAAAAGTTAATTAAAAAATCAAAAACCCGACTGCTTGAAAAGCGAACTAAAAAGACTTAAACAAGGAGAAAATCATGCTGTGCAGTCGGTGGATACGTCTGGTTTTGGTCAGCCAGCTCGCGAAGATGTATCTTCCGGCTCCTCCGGCTTACGCGTTTGTCCTCTAGAACGCCACATAGGAACAAACATACATACATACATAGGCTGATAAACACATTACCCTCCTTCGGCAGTCGGGTAAAAATAGTACTGACGACGTAGATTTCTATGAAGAATGAAGAACTAACAAGAAAATCCATGCTTTTAAATAATTAAATTGCAATAAAGTATTATAGTTAAATTATTTATGTTTAAACTAGCTTCTGCGAGCGGCTTTCCCGCGTGAAAATTGTTTTCTTATCCCAAGGGTGTATAATGCTATAGACGCTGAATGCTATTGCAGAGTATTATATCTATCTCTGTACTAAATTTCATACAGGTCCGTTCAGCCGTTCGGATGTCACTGAGTAACAAATATCCACCCATAAATATTTTCGCATTTACAATATTAGTAGGATGACACGGGCGTATCGTATGACGACGATGTAGGAAGTCGTGCACGTAAAAAGCGACAACAATATATAAAACAATTGAAAATACACAAAAAAAACAGTCCCAATGGCAACAGCTCAATCATTTTGAAGGAACTCAATGATCCATCATTGATCGCTTACCATATGTGCATAGTAGTCAAAGGCAAGTTGTACAGTGAGCAAAATAATCACTTACTCTAGGAACCCAACATATCTTGATGTATTACAAACATAATGTACCTACATACAATAATTATTTAATAATGTATTCTATTTGACTGTATTGTTTTTATTTTGACATTATTTGTTTTACTTTTTACTATGATTTTATAAATTGTATTTTGACTGTTTTAACCCAATTTGGCAAATTTACTGCTTTTTATTTTTTTGAAATTTTAACTGAATCTGACTTTATCTTAAAAAAAACCTAATATTTGTATATTAGGTTTTTTTTATTTATTTCATTTTTGCATACCAATTTTTGGGCAGAATGTGTGGATCAATTGTTCACACAACCCAACATCATATTTTGTATACCTTTATTCTGGCAAATACTTGATTTGATTTGATTTTTAAAACCAACGCCTTTTTTACATGGAGTTAGGTAAGCACTACAGAACTTCACCTGCTACGATCCCACACTTCTTTTGCTTCGTTTACGTAGTCATACACGCACGGTGTTTCCTCTTTATGTATTCTTTTACTTAGGATCTGTTTTGGGCCAGCTACATAACTTATTTACTAAACTCATTGACAGGGCAAGAGGTCCAAATGTTCATAACGAATTCATTGCGTTGCGTCTTGTATGTAGCGCTTAAGAGTGGTTTGTAGCCTTTAGCAGCACTACTTGTGTAGATATTCAGGTATTTTTAGGAAACCGTCGAATTTTGGTCTAAAAATATGTTGCCGAGCATGTACTTGTATGTGTAAGTTTCAAATGTTATTCATGCGGAACAAAAAATAACTAAATGAGTGGGTACATAGAAGTAGTTTGATAGTGGCACCAGTGACAGACCGATAAGACAAACGACTCCCTGAAAGGAAGCGCTGTGATGAGGGATAAAGCGCATGTGATTAAAAGAGTCATGAATATGAATGTGGATGGATGGATGGACTCTGTGAGGAATAATAAAAGGAAGTCAGTGGTTGGTGACGGTTGACAAGACATAATTGATACTGACAAACTATTGCGCCAACCCCAAGTAACACACGAGTCAAGCGCAGGAAGACGGTGATAATTTATGATAAGGCCCAAAAAAGGTTCTCCAATACAAATGTGTTACTCTAGGCAAGGTTAACTCTGTTAAAATAACCTATCCGATAGATATGAATAGCCAAAGTTGTCGTAAGAACACGTCACAAACGGAGTCGAAAAAAAAAAATATGCTACAAATCATTCACATTTAGTTTTTTTTATAAATTTTCTTAACCTTTACGTCGAATAAGGTTTCGTTATAAATACGATCACACGAAATGATATCCATTTCAATACAATATTATTGAACCAATACGTATAGTATAGTTTTCCCGCTGTTGGGAAAACTACACTACTATTGTTGTTGTTGTTGGGATTGTGACTCACACGAAAATAATTATTACAGTAGGTAACGCAGTACCTTTGATAGGTAACGTAGTACCTTTGTTGTTATTACGTTAGCGACACATTATTTCTTACATATCTCACCTTTACTCCCCGTAGCCAATTTTTTTTCAGTTATCTCAGACAGTACTTGTAGTAGAGGCCTATTGCCATTGATCAAGCACAAATCTAGACTAGGAGGAGGTTCTTAATTGAATTTAATGAAACTGACTCCAGGAGATCGAACGCAAGGACTGTAGTATTTTTTGGTGTCTGCTAATCTGATTTGAGCAAGCGTAGACTGCTCCTGCCTTCTCTGTATGAGAAGAGCCCTTTGCCCTGCATTAATGTTGTGTCGGGCATTTTTTGTAACGCGATTACTTTACAAGAGATTTTCGACAAGCGGATTTTATCCAGCCATCATAGACATTCATAATTCAGAAATATTTTTGACTTCTCATCCCAGGTGTAAAAGCTATTATATATACCTTAACAAAACTACGTCTATCTCGATCCCTCTTCAATGGTCTTGCACTAACACTGTGTAACGTAACAGTGTGAAACAAACAAACTGCCTACAATACCTCACTGCGCATTGTTTCTACCGACAAACTTATCTTCTATGAAGGAATGTTCGCACTGAAGTGGAACGAACTAGACTTGATGTTTTAACGCCTTTACTTTTGTTCTAGGCTTTTGCTTATGCTTTATATTGGATTTCTATATTCTGTAGCGTTACGTATTGATTAGATGAGCTATACGTAAGCCACATTAATAAAATTAAAAGTAATTTTAAATTAAAAACTAAGAAAAAGGATATATATAACAAATTAAGGTCCGGCTTCGCACGACGTGGGCAGCTATCTCACATAACAAATTAAGGTCCGGCTTCGCACGACGTGGACAGCTATCTCACAGCAGATCGGGCAGGCAGTCGTGGAATGCCCGAGGTAGTCAGGCGAGCAGTCTCCACAACGGTGAACCAGGCAAATGAGCTAGGCTGTAGATTAGGCAGCAGGACGGATAGGCAGGCACACAACTGGATGGTCAAGGCTGCTGAACTAATAGTCAGTTAGGCAGTACAGTAGGCTGGCACTGGCAGATAGGAGTGTTGAGGTCGGGCTGTGGCTTATTATGCCGATTAATCAAGCCCTTTAATATGAAGCGGTGACCGAGGAAGTTTATGAACCAGTAAAATGCACACATTTAAGTTCACACTCAATAAATTATATTTATTGCACTTCTAAGATTTTGTTACATTCACAGGCTGTATATAATATAGTTTTCAAGAGTTTTTAGATTCAATAGTACACCTGGTAGTACTCAACGGAAAACGGAATTTCCGCATTCCGTCCAGATTAAAGACTAAAAAAGTGACGCCCGTTTTTCTTCGTTCCGACATGTCTTCTAAATTTTAAATTCAAATATCAATTAAGAAATCATGAACGAATAAAAACGGTTTACAGAGGCGCAGTCTGCCGCTGCCCTTATAATGAAAATTAGAATTAGAGCTTAAAGAAGGTTGTCCATGGTATCTTATGTCTATGGTTTAAGAAAATAAAATAGACATGTGTTATGTCAATAAAAATGACAGAGTTTAAAATATTCTATGATTTTTACAAATTAGTAGTAAAAATAAGTTTCTGAATTCTTTTCAGGTGTTTACTAATGTAAAGAATACATAAAAATAGGAAACATGAGATGATACAATTTCAAAAGTTATAAAGATGAAATTTATAAAATATATTATAAAACGTAAGTAAACTAAGACATGTGGAATGAACACTACAATTCATACATGTAGTATCGGGATGTTAAGATACAGGAAATAAGTCACAGGGCTAGGAATTAAAATAAATGTATAAGATCTTTGTTGATGAACAGAGGTCTGTCTTACATCAATCTCATTTAGGACTACTCTTTAAACATCGTACAAGGGGACATCTTGTCTTTACCAGTGGCCCTCAACCTAGCTTAATTACTCATTGGCATAATACTAACTCTTTCTTACAAAGTATAGCAATTTTACAACTAGAATTCCTACACATTTTTTCATCATCTTTTTTTCACATAGGCCTACATGGGCACTTATAAAACGTCGACAAAAGGTGCACGGTTCGGGTTGGTCGTTTCCTGTGGAGATCCATCATTCATTACCTTCAGAAAAAATAATTAAACTTACAAATGTTTATAAACGTCTGATCGCAAGATGTTTAGAAACTGTCCGCAACTGTTTTTTTACAATTTCTTAAGCCCTGCCATAAATTACATTCTAATACAAAAAGTACATAAATGAGCCTTCAAACTATTTTTACAATTCCACATAAACTCACACCTTCTTCTCTTGGTAAGCAGATACTACAGAACACCACCTGCTATGATCCTTACATATTACCTTTGCTTCGTTTACGTCCTTACATCTAGTGATACACGCACGCCGCGTCGTTTGCGAGTAATACACACCTGCCTGTTGATCTTCTAGATTGTCTTATACCACAAAGTGTGTAAGCGGCGGCGCTCATTCTTTCTATTTTGTGCTTGTACGTTTTGCCTCTTATCGAAATAAGATTGTCAAGTACCTATAGCTCTTTGTCGCGGCTTTTCTTGATATCCCATGACCATTGACTTTGCCTGAAAAACTTACAGGTTTTGGCGATAGTTTCACTTTATAATTATCGTAATCGGGTTAATACTTTTAGGGCCACTTGCGCGTTGCTGGGTTATCCTAAATAATCCGGTGTTAATAGCTAGCACAGTTTTTATCAGATAAATCATCTTGCGCCACCAAGATTTAGAGGTAAATCTAGAGATAACTTATAAATTTACTTAAATATTTAACCCGCTGATGTGGGAGAGTTAAGTGGCTAGGTCCTGGGTTAGTGTAAGAATTTTCAAATAAATTACGTGACTTGAATTCATGATTTTCTGTTTTTGGAGATATTTTATGAATTGTGGTTTCAAGTGAAAGGTCGAAGACGTAGAGTAGAACCATTTTATTCGTTTATCGTGTAAATCGGTCCACGCGTTTACGAGCTAATCAGTGTAAGGGAAATGTTGCTTTCTAATAATGATGAAGAGAATTGTCTATGACATGTCTATATTTTGTGACTATATCACATAGAAGTAAAATATCACCAGATGTGAAATTAGGGACGCGAAAACGCAATTCATTTCCTATTTTGAACACAAAAACTTAAATTCAACGCAAAGAAATCCTGGTAGCTAAGGCTTAGCACGTAGTTTTTATTCACTCGATTTTTGCCGCCTATTCTGCGACATAAATGGAATTGTATGAAGCTTCGCGCACTTGCGGTAAAAAAATCGCGCGGAAAAATATCGCACGTATAAAAATCGCAGTGCGGCGGTGAAGTTAAGTGAAAGAATAATGCAAATACAATACGATTAAAACATACAAATACTTATTAAATTTGAGAAACGTGTTTAGAATCACATACAGAGTAACATATGTGAATATTGTGCAATTCCAACAATATTTCATACACACATGTCGAATTGATCACCTCCTTTTTTTGAAGTCGGTAAAAATGAAATGACATGTTAGAAATTCAAAGACAAGAAAATGTTACGAAATGTAGTGTAAAGGGGACACGCATACAAGTTCCAATCATAGTTCAATCATTTATTTTTGGTCGGATTACATTTCAGACTTTGACAAATGTCAGGTTAAATACCGGGTTAGTAAACACGCCATTACTTGTTAATGGTGCAACGCGTATCATGAATTCATGGGATAAACTATTTACGACTTAATGCCGAGTTTACAAACTCTACATTTATTTATTTAACCCAAATAAACCTACAAGTGAGTCTTACAGTCACAACAATTATCATAAATCCAATTTGACGGTAGTTTGAGTAAAACTTTAACGTCCCTATTCAATAAAACTTGACATCAATAACGCTCGATAAATTTCAGTTTTCATTTCCATAAAACTGAACGGTAATATAACTTAAGAACTTTTTTCATCGGTTTATGAACATAACATAACATTACGCCTGTTCATCGAAGGGTAAGGCAGAGATGTGTCAGCACACGGACGGTTTATGAACTTAACAGTATAATTTTATTAGTAGAAGTTGTACAACCAGCATTACTGTCGTGTTACCCAGTAACTGGATTATAGACAGCCGCTCAATACTGGCACCTAATTCAGCTCTGAGGACTTACTGGGATGTATCAAAACTATCAAGATTCCACTTTTTTTTTTTTTTTTTTTTTTCGTATGATGAGATTAAGATTCCACTGTGAGAGAGAGACGGAGCTATACAAGACAAAGAGCACTATCCCCTCTGGTAAGTGGTAAGACATGAGGTGATAATGGTACTATATGATTATTTATTCTTATTCCTTGTATGGCACAAGATTAGTTTAAAAATATGTAAAACAATAATTGTATTATCCAACTTTGACCTAAGTTAACTGGAACTGACAAACAAGAAGTAGAGAAAACCCTATGAAACCAGCAAACAAAAACAACACACAATTTAAAAAAACACAATATTCTACCACTACAAACTTTTCAGAGACAGTATTCCAATATAAGTTCCGGGCATAGCCCGGTTTGTTTGCAAAACCATACGATAGAATTTTAAATGAACCATCCATTCCTTTAGAAACGACCCACCAAAATAGCTTTTGCTTCGACAAGGGATTATAGACTTTAAGACTTTGAAATAAAGATGCGTGCAAAGATCAAATAGTATTGGTTGAACACCATAGTGGTGCGAAACAGTGGCATTTAAGGCTCATTTACACAAGGGGAGTTTCTTGCTTGCCGGGAGGCAAGAAAGTGCATTCGCTTGGGAGACCCATCGAAGTCATGATTGTGTGTAAGCTTCAAATGGTTGTCAGAATGAAAAAAGGAAAAGTGCTGCGCCAACCCCAAATAAAATGGGGTAAAGGCAGGAAGATGATGATAATGATGATGTGAAAGTGAAAAACAAACCTCGGATACGATTGAGTAAGTACGATTAATCACATGATTAATACGATTATACGAAACTCGGACGATTTTCTGAAATATTGAATAGAATACATAAACTCACGCCCAGCATAAGCTACAGAACGCAACCTGACAATCTCTCCATACAAACTTCTTTACTACGTCATTTCAATAATTCGTCTTAAGGCAACAAATTCTGTCGTCTAAACGGGTCTTTATAGACGGTGGTTTGTACCGTGTAACGTTTTGACTACAAAGTTCGGTAATAAGTGCTAATCCCTTTTTTTAAGCTACTGCCTGCTAACGGTAGCTTGGCTTAAAGGTTGCTGGTAATTTTCTCGTTTGGTAGTAAAAGGAATCCTTAATGTGGCTAATGAAATCTGCAACGTTTTGCGGGCTTATTAGAATACGTAATTTACTTGATGAAATTACTAAGTTATTTTAGGATTTTACATATTCAAGAATATTTAATTTATAATTACCATAATTATGAGCGAGCTTAACTAAACCAATTAATGACAGCAGGTCTAGTTTTAGTCAGTAAAAGTCTGACACGCCCTCTTCGCTTCACCCAGAGCGGGAGAAGTCATTGGATGATTTCCCAAGCAAAAAAAAAAAAAAAAATAGGTCTATTGAGGCAAAGAAATCAATCATCCTCCTCAAGCATCCTCCTCTGACTGACTATGTTGAGCCTGCAGAAAAGCTCCTTGCAGGCCACCAACTTCCAAGGCCCACCTGGAAATCCATAAACCGACTCCGACGACCAAGTGGGTCGCTGCAGGCACAATTTAGTAAGATGGGGGACTCCAATGACTGCGGAGCTACGTCCCAAACAATGCCTCACCTCGAATCGTGCTCTCTGTGAAACAACACCTGCACCCTGAAGGACCTTTGTGAAGCAAATGAAAACGCTGCTAAAAACATAATTTATATAATATTTCTTTTCTATTCTTGTTTGCAAGTGATATTGTGCTTTCTTGGAAGCAAATAGTCCAGTCTAGAAATGTATCCAGATGATGGCATTAGGGGGCAACCTCTATTACATGAAACTTAAAACATAACTGACAATATGGAAGTGTTCTTTAGGAACATCTCCGTGTAACCCTTCAGGAAAACAGGCATTATATTATTATGGTTAATTAGCTGCCGCCCGAGGCTCCGCCCACGTGGTATTAGTACTTCTCCCAATATCTTTATAAATGTTATTCCTGCCTATGTATTATTCTGATTTATAAGCTATATTTCTGTAAAGTTTCATCAAAAGCCAATCAGTAGATTTTGCGTGAAAGAGTAACAAACATTTATCCATCCATCCACACAAACTTTCACGTTTATAGTTATTTAGCAGTAAGATGTTATAAAAGAAAATATTTTAGGAATCCCCAATAGATTTATAAACTTTTTTTTTATGTTAATACCTGAAAAGGTTAATACAAAAAATCAAAATACCCGACTTCTGCTGTGCAGTCGGAGGATACGTCTGGTTGTGGTCAGCCAGCTCGCGAAGATGTATCCTCCGACAGCACAGCATGATTTTCTCCTTGTTTACGTCTTTTTAGTTCGCTTTTCAAGCAGTCGGGTATTTAGTTTTTTTTATTTATTTTTTTATTTATAACTTTTTAGTTCATTATTTTTTCGAATTAGGTACATTTAAACATATAAGTGTATTTTGATACCCCACACGAAAGGTATGAAAGAAAAAAAAAATTAGGGAACAAACATACATACATACTTACATACATAAATACATAAATACATACATACATACATACATACATACATACATACTTACATACATACATACTTACATACATACTGATAAACACATTACCCTCCTTCGGCAGTCGGCAGTCGGGTAAAAATAAATAGTATTTGCTATAATGATACTGACAGATATGAGTGGCGTAAAAATAATCGCTGTTTGTACTTTTGCAGAACATTATAATATTTTGTACCTAATATATTTTCTATTATGTTTTTCGTAGTAAGAATCCTTGTCATTGTAATTAGCTGGCCAGGGACGTATGAACGTAATTTAATTATCTGTGCAAAGACTATTTATTTTGAGCCATTCTCAAGTTATGATCATTCATACATGCGGCAATTGATTTTAATATTTACAAATGAATTCCATCATTATTCCGTTAAATATCTTCAATTTCGAAAGTTGGTGCTAAATAAAATAAATATTAGTTTAAAAAAAACTAAAAAACACGCTTTTGTAGATAACCAAACTAAAAAGTAGAAAATAATTTTCAATATGTTTAATATACGAATAGAATAAAATAAATACACATCATAGCAAATATTATTAAATAACTTGTTTGAGTGTTGTGCACTGCCATTTTACAAATCAGTTCATCGTAAAAAAGCGTGGGTTGCCTGATCTCAACGGTAATTATTTTTTATTTGACAGAAATTTGTAAAAGTAAAATTTCAATATGGGTATATTCTAAAAAGCACCCTTCGCTTTTTGCTTGTCCAGCGGCAAATAGTCGAGAACCTTGATAAATGACTGTGTTAGAATCATAATGGAACTCCATATAAAAGTATCGATATATGTCAAGATGGTTATTTACTGTGTATCAGAGTTCCTATTATATGTGGTGTATAAGGGAAAGGTTTTATGAATAAAAGCACAGAAAGACAAGACTAGGTATTTATTCCAATATAGCTTGTCAATTAATTCATATTCAAGCTCAGAAAGCTTCCCGCCCGTTCGCTAAACTAGTTCTCGTGTAGAAGAAGGGCAAGAAACTCCACGGAAGCAACTATGGTTGTAAAAGTATTCATAGACATCTTTTACAACCATATAAATATCGTATATAACAGATCTAATTCTATTATGGCCATTATATGATGAATCTTGTAACATTTCACAATATTACATAATCAAAACAACAAGGATAAGGCAAGGTACATGACTAACCCTTAAATCAATTTAACATCATTATGAATAAAGGCCACAATATGAAAATAGAGTTTCAACACCACCATTAGCAATAATCAAGTTATAATATCAAATTACTTATATGAAGCTTGTGTAGTCCATAACGAAGTCCCTTAACTTACGAATTACACACTATTTATAGAACAAGTCAACTTGTCAAATGTCCCCACCATTTTCTACATTTCTATTAATTTTCTCACAATTAGGTCAATTATCAATTCTTGAGTAATGAAACCTTTTTAAAACGTACAAAGACAATTAAGGAATTTAATATCGCCCATTTAGTAATTCTTAATCAATATTCGAAAGAATATTGATACTAACTGACAGTCTTGTATTCATTGTCTCAAAAGACTTATAATACTAAAACAGCAGTATAAAATCCAGGATACATCACAATGATCATTATAAATTACGTAATATTTTATAGGAATATCATCACTATGGCTTATATGTAAGTTTAGAGTTATTTCCTGTACACACAACAATATTTACTCAGGTGGGTACTCTAATAATTGTAGGTATTTGACAACACAATAATAATTCAGGTAGGTACTTCGACATTTGTCGGTAGATGCTTAATAAATATGACAGTTTGTATTTTGTAGCAAACCCATTGTGATTAAAAGTGTAAATTCATGATTTAATGACGTCACACGTACTTCCAATACTAACAACTGCATGATCTTTCAGCGGTGCCATAGCTATATTTTGCAGGGAACTGTATCGATATTGGTTTAATTACATGTATACCGTCTGTTCCAAAATCTATACGGACTAACGGTATAACTGTATCATATACTCTGACGCAAGTGCTGCAAGCGAGTTGCTCTGTCTTCTTCTGACAGTAAGGATTCATATTCGGTGCTATACTGACACATGTGATGCAAGCGAGCTGCTTTGTCTCCTTCTGATTCAGAGTCTCGGTATTCAGCATTACGCTGTCGCATTTGCCGCAACCGAGTTTTGTGTCTTCTTCTGACCGTAAAGATTCATATTCGGCATTATACTGACGCATGTGTTGCAAGCGAGCTGCTCTGTCTCCTTCTGATTCAGAGGCTCGATAATTTTTCATATAGGCCCGTCTTTTGGTCTTCCGCTCTCCTATTTCTTCGCTTGAGAGTTTTGATGTTTTTTCTATTGACTTTTGTCTTTTTTTTCTCCAATCTTCTTCTCTTTTTTTGTGTTGTAGTTTCTTTCCTCATTTTTGTTCCCATAAGTAGTGGACAATTGAGGATATATGAAGGGTACAGGCAAAGAACAGGTAATGTCACACGTTTTATTTTCAATTTTTTATTGGCAAGTGAATCTTTAATTATGGTAGTTTTATTCTCAATCACTAACCTTTTTTAAAAGTAAATGTAATGCGTCAAAAAGACGTTTTTTTCGCTGAAACGAAAATAAACGGGAATGTCAATGTCATTACATACTTCTAAACTTTTGAATGCGTTTTTCTCAAAATCTATTAATTAGGACATTCCCTGCTTCTTTTTTTATGCCTGTACCCTTCGTATATAAAAACTACACAAGACACAAACTACATACATACGCAGACACATAAATCTACACTCTTCACAAACCTTCTAGTAATTCCTATAATTTTGCATGTTTCCCTGAAGATCCTGGTAATAATAATGGGCCAAACTATTTAAATTATTGCATTGTCATCGGTCCTTGATAAGTGTGCAAAGTTTCAAATTAATCCGACGTTTTGAAGGGGATGAAAATCACGTTCAAAGATTCCGTTACATTGATACATAGATACATACATACCAAGCTAATAAAAGCGCGCTCCTAAACGATCTCACTAAGTTATGTACCAACGATTAAACACAAATAGGACTATGAAGTATTCGTTATTATTCACTATATCGATAGAAGTTATAAAATTCAACAAACTTTACACTGACATTATACACGATGACTTGCAACTTTTTTGAGCTAAGTAGCACCTAGTTCCAGTTAATTTCTGCTTTCCTGCTAGTTTAAAACGTCTATCGATATAATTTATTACGAATCCTTCATGATCTTCTATATGTTTCATCGTTGGTGTGTTTCGAGAAATACTTTTGGTGCGCTTCAAAGTTGGAGCGCTTCAAGGAATACCCCGGCTTTTCCATCTGGAATTTCCTAAACCTTCGGGCAAATACAGGCCTGATATATTGCAATTTAGATAATATAATTATCATTTATTATTACTATAGTAACGTAGTATTGTGTGTGTAGTGTGGTGCCTCTGATGTCTGGGTCTGATTCCTAAATGTCGAAAAGTTATTACAAAATTCTATGTAGAATCTGGATTTGTGGCAAGTTAATGGGGGCTTGTACCTATTTTTGTGTAGGTACCGTACTTAGCGTGACAAGATGAATGGTTTGTCTGACAAGTGTCAGTCATTAGTATCGTTGGTAAGGTACATACATGAGGTTAACATCTGTGGATTTTGTTTGTTTACCGAACTGTTATCCTAATACTAACATTAACATTAGAAACGGGATATTTACTATGTTTACTGTTTGTTGCGAGTTCAGTTATATGTTAGTTTCTTCAGTTTGTCCGTGATCGTGGAGGTGCTTGCAACAGCACTGAAATATCGGAAACTCACAACAAACAGCATAACATATAAGGCATATATATTATAGCATATAAGGTGTATTCTTTGTTGGAGATCCTAATAAAATAAAATAAAATAAATAAAATAAAATAACAGTAAACATGGTAAATATCCCGTTTCTAATGTTAATGTTAGTGTTAGTGACCATGACAGTTATACTAATATATTATATGTTAGAGGCAACAAATATATATAAAACCATAATTATATCAAATACATTACATATTATTTAATTTTCTAATTTTAAATGCTTTACATCTTCTATTGTTTTCCTTCACAAAAATGGTCATCTCATGTATTTACAATGATTTTTTTTTTATAAAATATTTCAGTTTTTTGTTAGAGACCTATGTCTAACATGGTATTTAAACCGGCCAAGTTCAAGTCGGACTCGCGCACGAAGTGTTCCGTACCATTATCGCAAAAAACGGAAAAAAATAACGTTTGTTATGTACATACATCATCCATCTGTGACAATTACAACTATCTAGCTATCATAGTTTAGATTCTGCCTGATGACAGACAGACAGATGGACAGTGTAGTCTTAGTAATAGGGTCCCGTTTTTACCCTTTGGGCACAGAACCCTAAAAAATAAACAATATTGATTACAGAATTGATGTCGCACACCCAAACTATTGTTATCGAAAGTTTCGGTCTCCACAAAGTTATTCGTGGTTTGCATCAAAACTTAGTTGGTGTAAGCTTCACATGAACTTTACAAGTCGTCTGTTCCTCTGCGTTTCGGATACCGTATTGCTTTACCATAGTACCTACAGACGAAATAAGAGCTCGTGGCTAAATTATAACCGCCGCGCGCCGCTCGGGTTGATCTTCTACGTTAAGCAACATCTGCCGACGTCGGTCCACGGAGGTATCTCGGTATGTTTTGGATGGTCACCCGACCATCCAAAAAATACCGAAATACCTCCGTGCTTGGGAAATCACGCTAAGCCGTTGGTCCCGGCTGTCATTTGAGATCTTTACTAGTCGTTACGGGTAGTCAGAAGCCTGAAATCTGACACTAGCCTTGCTATCGTGTTACCCAGTTACTGGGTTGTGAAGGCCAGATAGGCAGTCGCTGCTCGGTACTCAGCTGCCTACTTACGGTTAGACTGGGAGCTAACCCGAACATGGTTGAGAGTTGCCTACGCGGTTTGATTTGATAAAAGGCTGCTTAGAAACACGTAATTTCACCCTCTCCGAAGCAAACAGAAGTTCAGTGTAGTTTGATTCATAAACTTAATACATACTAATCGAGTTCCAAAGTCGTCAGCTAACTAATTGGAACTTAGTCGAACTGGACAAAGGCCGGTAAGGCAGCCGAGACTGCAACCGGAGCGGGCCGTTTTAATAGCAACATTGGAAATGAGCGAGCGAAGCAGATTCGACGAGTTGAGCTGCTCGTCTCAAAGTTATGTGTCACCGTCACCACACTTCAAGCAATGTGAAAAGTGATCAAAATGATGTTTTTTTTTATGTCTTTACTGAGATTAGTACGTACCGTGTATGTTACTTTCTCAGGAGAATTAACACTCTGATGTTAAACGTTGGTGCAACTGTATGTGCAGTTTTGCGGGAGTGTGCGTAGCTAGTCTTTAGTCTACTCTGTATTTTTAATAAAATAAATAATAATAATTGAAAATGGTGTAAAAAAACCCTATTCACTTTTCTACAACCAGTAATGAATATACTTGCATGTAAAAATCAAGGCACACACAGAGATACCTACTACCTCAATTTTCTTTTTCTTCAAAAAAATAACTAGGTTTTTAGAGTACCTGGAGAAGCACCATGGCTTCTTTAAAAATGAAATAGAAATTTACATAATATTCATATTTATATCAGATGGTGTTTATTGATTTACATCTATAAATACGTATCCAACAAGAAAACCAGTAGGTACTGTGCAACGCTCACTGCCAATGGATTCGTCCAAGAGTTGTAACCATCGAGCTCAGAGATGGCGTTAGCAGTCGCGAGTTGATAGATTTAACTGCGATGTGATTGGTCGCGTATGCAGCATATTCGCGCTGTTTTGGTGTCAGCAAAATCTGAGAAGAGTCAAGCCTTGTTCGATTTGAATGGACGTGAACTTGGTGTGAAAAATCCTATCTACAAGAGACATTATAAACTGTTCTGTTGCTTATATTGATAGCGCGGCCGTGCCTTGTGTGTTTAATTTAGTGGACATTAATGGTGGTTGTGAACTTTCTCTGCTACTCGTCATTTGGACTGTTCGCCGGCGATTTCACGCAACTCCTGAGTCCTGCTCGTCCTCGTGGTCTTCTCTCGAGGAGTATTGGAAGCGACACTGGTTCGATGACAAGGTGAGTGAGCGCATTTAATACTGCACTATGGAAATACTGATGTTTCTTGTTGGATCATACCTATAAGTTCACATAGGGGGTAGCCATTTTTATAGGCATTTCCAAAAATTAACTTAGTACGCAAGTACAGAAAAGGTGTTGGCTATTTACACGCCACACCATATTATGGTCCTAACGAGACGGATTGTTCCAGTTAAACAATGTTGCGTAATGCATAATTTTAGTAGGTACTCAACAGTTTATGTTAAATTGGAGTAGGTACATAAGTTGTTAGTACTTACATACAATAAATCTTAGATACAAAACGATCTTAGATTTAATTAATAAGAACAATACGTAATAATTGTAGTCGGTACATAATTGTTAGTACCTATCTACGTTACTTATAATTCTTACTGTTTATGTCTTCACGTGCGAGTAGGTAGTACATATTATTTAGTACATTTTCTACTTTGTACCTAAACGTAATACGTAATAAATTAATAATTGTAGTCGGTACATAATTGTTAGTGCCTATCTACGTTACTTTTATTTCTTACTGTTTATGTCTTCACGTGCGAGTAGGTAGTACATATTATTTAGTACATTTTCTACTTTGTACCTAAACGTAATACGTAATAAATTAATAATTGTAGTCGGTACATAATTGTTAGTGCCTATCTACGTTACTTTTATTTCTTACTGTTTATGTCTTCACGTGCGAGTAGGTAGTACATATTATTTAGTACATTTTCTACTTTGTACCTAAACGTAATACGTAATAAATTAATAATTGTAGTCGGTACATAATTGTTAGTGCCTATCTACGTTACTTTTATTTCTTACTGTTTATGTCTTCACGTGCGAGTAGGTAGTACATATTATTTAGTACATTTTCTACTTTGTACCTAAACGTAATACGTAATAAATTAATAATTGTAGTCGGTACATAATTGTTAGTGCCTATCTACGTTACTTTTATTTCTTACTGTTTATGTCTTCACGTGCGAGTAGGTAGTACATATTATTTAGTACATTTTCTACTTTGTACCTAAACGTAATACGTAATAAATTAATAATTGTAGTCGGTACATAATTGTTAGTGCCTATCTACGTTACTTATAATTCTTACTGTTTATGTCTTCACGTGCGAGTAGGTAGTACATATTATTTAGTACATTTTCTACTTTGTACCTAAAAGTATTACGTAATAAATTAATAATTGTAATCGGTACGTAATTCTTAGTGCCTATCTGCGTTACATAGAATAATTCTAACTGTTTATTTCTTATACGTGCAAGTAGGTAGTACATATTATTTAGTACATCTTCTACCTTGTACCTTTATATATTCACCTATTTAGTACGTGTCGTCCGTACATACATTCTTGCGGATTTGTTTGTGGTTGTTCTCTAATTACTTACCTACTCGATTGGGTTGTGTTTGTGTTACTCATAATTATAAAGATAAGTACTTATAACTGCGTACGATCGCAGATACACTTGTGTTTTGTTGCGTACCTAGGTATAATAATGGCCTATGTGTAGTAGTAATAAGATTTTATAAGTGCATCATTTGTGTATTTGTGATCGTGGTGTTGCATTAGTACAAGTAGGTATTTACGTACTATTTGAAATAGATATTTGCACAGTTTTCGGTAGGTCTGTAATAATTATTTGTTAAAATGGCGTTGAACCAGAGTTTTCAAAGTACGTCAGTATCTGAATCTAAGTTAAAAATATTGATGTGTAAAAAGGAGGCTATCTTTAACAGGCTAAATAATGTTTACGGTTTGTCTAAGAATATTTCGAACTTTGAGTCCAGATCGAATGAGAATTTTATGGCGGAATCAGAAATGATAGATGAGTATCGTGTGAAATTCGAAATCTTAATTGACGAAATTAACGAGATAAATTTAACTATCGACGCAGACGCGAAACCGAGTTACAATGACTTGATCAGTTTCGATGATTTGTATAGTAGAGTAAAACGTGTGAGAAATAAGATATTAAGTACTACTACATCCACCGATTCAGCCACGAAAGGCTCAAAAGCTTCAAGTGCAATAAAATTACCGCCGATCGAGCTGCCTAGTTTTGACGGTAGAATCGAGAGCTGGCCCATATTCTATGAATCATTTAAGTCAAACATTCACGATAACGATCAGCTGTCGGACTCGCAACGTGTGCAATATTTAGTTGGTAAGCTCACACATAATGCGCAGAAGGTCCTCGCGGGTATAGTACCTACGGGTGATACGTACCACGTCATATGGGACAGTTTGGTTAAAAAATATCAGGACAAACGCGCATTGGGTACGCATTACTTAAATAACATTTTTGACTTAAAACATTGTCAGAACACGGCAGATAGTCTCGACTCTTTTATAGAGAAATACTCTGCGTCTATTTCGGCATTGAAACAATTAAACATGCCCGATTTGTCCGATTTTATATTGATGCATTGTGCACTAAAAAAGATGGACGCTCAGATTACGCAGGCATTTGAACTGTCGATTAAGGATAAGGAAATTCCGTCTTATAAAGATTTGATAACATTTGTTCAGATTCAAGTTAAAATATTAGAAAGATCGCATGCGAATAATTCGAGTTCTTTGTCGAATCCGCGCGCTAAGTTCAATACGAATAAACAAACGTCATCGGTCGCCGTGCGCGCAAATGCTTTCGTTATGAGCAATGAGTTATCTACGAATGAAACTCGCTCTTGTGTTCTGTGCAATAAGGCCGATCACTTGCAACTTTCCGAATGTTTATCTTTTAAGGGGATGGAATCTCCTAAGTTACGGTTTGATTATATTAAATCAAAGCAAGGCTGCGTAAATTGCCTAAGTGTTTCTCACACTGTGTCGGCCTGTACAGCTCCCGCTAATTGCGAAAAATGTGAGAATAAGTGGCATCATACATATTTACATTTCGATAAAAATTATAATAATAATCAAAAGTCGAATATGAAATCGACCAAGACGCATATTCAAACGTCTCAAGTAATGTCTACCGATTCTTGTGTCTCTGCGACATGCGTCGCCTGCGCGTCCGCTACAAACGTGCCCCAGCGAAGCGAATTCAGTAGCTCAGATTCGTTAATGTCACAGGAACCTTCCCTATGTTTAAATGCGAATTCTAAGGCTAACGCTAGTACCATACTTTTAGCTACTGCGCAGGTCTACGCAAAAGTAAATAATAGTAATAATAAAAAGATAGTTCGCTGCTTGATTGATAATGGTTCACAAAATCACCTGATAACGTTGGAATGTTGCAAGAAACTCAACGTACCCGTTGTTCCTTTGAATAATTCTGTAATCAGAGGAATTGGTCTGTCTTCTCGACCTATACATGGATATGTGGATTTCGAGATTGAGTCTAGGGTTAGCCCACATGATAAATATAAATTACATGCATTAGTAGTTGACTGCATAACCGATCAGTTGCCCTCACATATGATTGAAAAATGTGACATGGCATACTTATGTAACTTGTCAATGGCTGACCTAACCTGGAATATTCCTGGCAATATAGAGATTGTTCTTTGAGCGCAATTGTTCCCACATATTTATCTCGGTCATAAAATAAATTCCGGGTCTCAAGCGCCACCAGCTTTGTTGACTTCTTTCGGATACGTGCTGATGGGTGACTTTCCCAGTAGTTCTACAGTCCCATCTTCTCGAGATGAGTCTTCGTTTTCTGCATTTGCTTTAAATGAGTTGGACTCTTCATTACAGAGGTTTTGGGAGTTAGAGAAGATTCCGGCGAAGGGTTTTTTGAGTCCAGAGGAAACTGAATGTGAAAATTCGTTCACTGCATTTGTATCACGTGACAATGAATGCCGTTATTCGGTCGCTTTACCTTTTTGCTCAGCTCCCGATAATTTAGGTAACTCCCAAAATGCTGCTCATCGTCGATTTGTCTTATTGGAGAAGAAGTTTGCGAAAGTACCTGGACTGCGAGACAACTATAATACTGTTATAAATGAGTATATTGATAAAGGTTATCTTTCTGAAGTTTCCGATTCGAATATCAGTAGTGATGGATATTACATTCCTCACCACGCGGTTGTTCGAAAGGACAAGCCTCACCCTCGTATTGTGCTAGACGCTAGTGCAAAGACGCATGCCGGTTTGTCCCTTAATGATTTACTGCATGCTGGACCCAACTTGCAAGCTGATTTATTCCTGTTGTTAATGGAATTTAGACTATTTCCTATCGCAATGACGGAAGATGTGCAGCAGATGTATTTACAGGTTGGTGTTCTTGAGGACCATCGTAAATATTTGAGGATAATATTTCGATTTAACGAGACTGAGGCGATTCAAACATTTCAGTTCAACCTTGTTCCGCTCTGGCTGAAATACAGCCCATATTTGGCAATGACATATTTACCAGTTACAGATTTATCTGACTCGCGCATTTATCTCGTAAAGCGTAAACACTTACTGGATAATATAGTGGCCTTCTATTGGAAGAGATGGCTCACTAAGTATTGGCACGCCTTGCAACTCAGACAAAAGTGGCAAAACAATGATTGTCCCTTTCAACTGGGCACCATCGTATTGATTGGACAACATGATGCTCCTCCATTATCGTGGCCTCTGGGAGTTATTACTGAAATCTTCCCTGGGCTTGATGGTATTCTTGGGGTGGCAACTGTCAAGACTAGGCATAGCTCCTTTAAATGTCCCGTCGTCAAACTATATCCGTTACCCAATCAATAACCCAACTATAAAGCTCTTTAAATCTTTAACCATAGATTATCTACAGACAATTATTATAATGTTAAGTAAACCAACAATACGATGATTTGAGATGTTTTAGATTGTAAAGTAATTGTTAAAATAAAGTAAGAGTCCATGTTTTCTTATAGTTCAGTGACTGAAGTAGGATCATATTAAATGTATGTAAATATTTTTAAGATAATGTATTGAACAGACTTATCTACTCAACATTGTTTAACTGTGTGACTGTTCTGCTCGTGTTGAAAAGTCTTGCGACTTTCCAAGGCGGGGTGCATGGAGAAGCACCATGGCTTCTTTAAAAATGAAATAGAAATTTACATAATATTCATATTTATATCAGATGGTGTTTATTGATTTACATCTATAAATACGTATCCAACAAGAAAACCAGTAGGTACTGTGCAACGCTCACTGCCAATGGATTCGTCCAAGAGTTGTAACCATCGAGCTCAGAGATGGCGTTAGCAGTCGCGAGTTGATAGATTTAACTGCGATGTGATTGGTCGCGTATGCAGCATATTCGCGCTGTTTTGGTGTCAGCAAAATCTGAGAAGAGTCAAGCCTTGTTCGATTTGAATGGACGTGAACTTGGTGTGAAAAATCCTATCTACAAGAGACATTATAAACTGTTCTGTTGCTTATATTGATAGCGCGGCCGTGCCTTGTGTGTTTAATTTAGTGGACATTGCTGGTGGTTGTGAACTTTCTCTGCTACTCGTCATTTGGACTGTTCGCCGGCGATTTCACGCAACTCCTGAGTCCTGCTCGTCCTCGTGGTCTTCTCTCGAGGAGTATTGGAAGCGACACTGGTTCGATGACAAGGTGAGTGAGCGCATTTAATACTGCACTATGGAAATACTGATGTTTCTTGTTGGATCATACCTATAAGTTCACATAGGGGGTAGCCATTTTTATAGGCATTTCCAAAAATTAACTTAGTACGCAAGTACAGAAAAGGTGTTGGCTATTTACACGCCACACCAGTACCTATATTTTCTAATACGATAGAAAAAAAACACAGAAAACTTCTTCATTTAAACCTAGTAGTGGTAGTGGTAGTGGTAGGGACTCCCTTTTCCGCACTTAGACTCCCATTTGGTCCGTTGTGCGTGGGGGCTGTACTGGCTAACATAGCCAGCCTAGCTCCGCCCAAAAGCACAGAAGCTTCCTGGGGGCTTCACAGGCTTCACGGAGCGACCTCACTGTTCCGAGGATTTCTTCACGTTGTGATGCCACGGCCTCGCATTCCAGGACTACGTGGGCGGCTGTTTCTTCAGCGTTAAAACAGCCCCTGCAAAGTGGACTGTCCGTGGCGCCTAAGTTGAATAAATGTTTGTTTAGAAGGGTGTGGCCCGTTATTGTCCCTATAATTATTTTAAGGTTATTTCTACTCAGGCTGAGAAGTTTTTTAGTAAGGCGCGGGTGTACGTTTGGCAAGGCCATTTTCGACTGTCTACAGTACGTTGTCCGCGCCCATCTGTTATTTTGCAGTTCTATTGATCTTTGACGAATCCACGCACGAAATTGCGAGAAGGGCAAGGGGATAAGTGGGTACGGGCCTAGCACTAACATCTCGGAGCCCCTTTTCGCAAGTTCGTCTGCGGCATCATTGCCTAGGGATCCACTATGCCCCCTGATCCACTGGAGGGTAATTCGATTGGATATCGATATACTTTCCAGGGCGAGGTGGCACTCAAAGATAAGTTTGTTGTTAGTTAGTTTGTTTTCTAAAGCTTTGAGCACGGCCAGACTATCAGATAGGAATTTGACACCGTAGTTCTGGATGCCCAAACTCTTTACGGTTTTTGCAGCTTGTGTTAAGGCAACACATTCACATTGAAATATCGAACTGTGTGTGCCTAGCGGTATATGAAAGTTGAAGTTGAGGTCAAGGGAGTGTACGCCAGCACCTGAGCCGTTATTTGTTTTCGAGCCATCTGTGTAAATTCGTACTTCATTGGCTCCTGACTCATCCCTTTCTTCCTCTATTGTTTGTATGTTATAGTTTTTGTTGAACATAGGTTGTTTTTGAAATCTATCACACGGGGCCGCGATGAGAGGTTGATACTCAATCGCCCGGTCCAGGATTTTAGCGTGTGGACTCGTGAGGTTATTGCCCCATATGCCTAGATGCATTAGCCTGATGGCAGCTAGCGCCGCCTCTTGCTGTATGTACAGGTCCAGAGGTGTTATTTGTAGGGCTATCTCCATGGCTGCTGTTGGTGTGGTTCTCATGCAGCCAGTGATAGCTGAACAGGCCTGTCGCTGGAAACGTTGGAGTCGGGTGATGGTGGTCGAGAGTTCAGTCCTCGTCCACCAAACCAGAGCACCATAAGCCAACATTGGCCTGATCACCGCTGTGTATAGCCACAGAGTAATCTTTGGAGAGAGCCCCCACGTTTTTCCTAACATTTTTTTACACTGGTAGAGTGCAATTGTGCATTTGTTGAGTTTGTAGTCAAGATGCTTGTTCCAGAGCAATTTGCTATCAAGGATCACCCCCAAGTACTTGACCTCTTCTTTAAGTGTTAATTCTGTGTTGAAAAGTTTTGGGAGCCTATGTGGTCCAAGACTTCGTTTGTTAGTGAACATTATTAGTTCCGTTTTTGAGGGGTTAACCGATAATTCGTGCTTTGTGCACCAGTTCTCGATTATTTTGAAGGCCTTTCTCATGAGATCACATAAGATGCCCTCAAATTGCCCCGAAATTAGAATTGCTATGTCATCTGCGTATCCTACCGAGTATAGTCTGCTGGCGTTGAGCTCTGCAATGAGCTCATTTACGACCAAATTCCACAAAAGTGGTGACAGCACCCCACCTTGTGGGCAGCCCCTACTCACAATTCCTCGTGTGGTAGTGTTCACAGTGAATTGAATAGCACGGTTTTTTAGCATATTGTTAATCCATTCTACGAGCGTCGGTGCAACACCGTGCATGGCGAGTGCTTGCCCGATGCTAGTGAAATTAGTTTTGTCAAAAGCACCCTCAATATCAATGAAAGCGGCTAAGGTTGGGTTTTTGTTTTGTAGAGCACAGCCCACGCGTGAGACTACGCTGTGGAGTGCTGATTCAGTTGATTTGCCTGCCTGGTAGGCGTGTTGGTTTGGGTGCAATGGTTTTTGTACCGAAATCTGGTTTCTGATCCTTCTGTCCCCCAGCCTCTCCAGTGTCTTCAACAAGAACGAAGAGAGGCTTATGGGTCTAAAAGATTTAGGCTGGGTGTAATCACCCTTACCTGGTTTCGGAATAAAGATTATTTTTACTTCGCGCCATTTCAAGGGGATGTAGCGGTGGGCCAGACTGGCTCGAAATACCTTAACGAGGTATTCCGCCAGCATATCACCGCTCCACCTGAGCAGGGCTGGAAAGATTCCATCCATACCCGCTGCCTTGAAAGGTAGGAATGTGTTGATTGCCCACGTTATTTTATCTTTGTCAATGACTTCTAGCGCCTCCTCCCAATCTAGGCTACTTGTGGCCCTTTCCCTGTACGGTTCCCAGCTTTGCTGGGTGGCGATCTGGCAGCCCGGGAAGTGCGTCGTTAGAAGTAATTCGCTTGTTTCTGCATCGTTTATTGTAAAGGTGTTGTCTGGTTTTTTCAGGCACCCTATAGAAAGGTCAGTCTCTTGAGCAAGACAGGTTTTGACCCTTAATGCCTGGTTGTTATTTTCAATGTTAGTGCAAAAACGCGTCCAACTGGTTTTTCCCCGGAGGCGTATTAGTTTTTTATAAGTTCTGCGTTTTGTTGTGTAACGGTCCCAGTCCTCTGGTGACCGCGTGTTCCTAGCTCTATTGAACAGCCTTCTCAGCTTATGCCGGTGTCTTTCCAGTTCGGAGCTCCACCATGATTGCCTAACACCCTGTCTTGGTGTTGTGAGGGGACACGACTGTTCATAGCTAGATAGAAGGATGTTTGTGATGTTGTTTACGTGTTCGTCTAAATTGGTTACTGGTATCTCAGCCGGAATAGAGGGCAGCTTACTTAGTTCAGTTTTGATAAGTCTCACAAACTTGGATCGGTCTGTGTTGCGAGGAACCCTTCTCGGCTGTGGTTTAGTTATGTTGAAGTTAATGGTATAACGGATCCACCTGTGGTCTGAGCATGATAACTCATTGGACACATGCCAGTCCTGAATGGAGCCGGAGATACCTAATGTTGCTATAGTTAAGTCTATGATTGTTTGAGATCTTGCGTTTATAAAGGTAGGTTCCGAGCCCTTGTTGAGTAGTACCAGATTATTACTAAGAATAAAGTCAAGCATTTCCTCACCTCGGTTGTTGGTTTTGACATTGCCCCAGAGCGTGTGATGCGCATTGGAGTCTGTCGCGATGATGAGTTCAAGTTTCTCCTTTTCACAGTACTTCACCAGTGAGGCGAGCTCCGGTAGAGGCACGTCTCCATCACCTGGCAGGTAAGCCGAGGCTAGTACTATGTCCGGAAGTTTCTGCTCTGTTCTGAAAAGCCTGGTTGCTGTCAGGTCCCTTGAACAGAATTCGTTAATTAATAAGTTAGGTACATGTTTTGGTACAAAGATGCAGGCACGTGGGTTACTGACGGAGGTGTCAAGCAGCAACTTACCTCCGATGTTGCCAAGGCCACATACTCTGCCACCCCTAATCCACGGCTCTTGGATGAGGGCGATACTTTTTTCTTGTTGGTTCTCCAGCACTCTGCGCAGGGTAGCCGACGCAGTCTGACTGTGCTGGAGGTTGGTTTGCAGGATGCTAGTTGTCCCGCAAGGGAGAGGAGCCGAGGATGCTGTCCTCTTCCCCACTCTCTCCCCCCGGCGGAAAGCAGTCCTCGTCCGAGGTAATCCCGGGCGAGGGGGCATCCTGAGTTGGTTCAAGGTTTGATTCGACCTCCATCGCTGCCATGCAGGTCGCTAGCTCCTCCTCCGCGACGGACTCCGCCACGGGAGGCGACGGAGAACGCACGGGTGGCAGAGAGTCCAGCTCTGGTGCAGGCGCGACCGAGGTCGATGAGTTTGGTAGCGTGGCTGTATCTACACTGGCAGCTTCCTTCTCAAGAAAGTGGAGATAGATGCTGCCCATGAGGTAGTAGATACGCCTCTGCTGTTCTTTTATAATTTTAACCATGGACTCTGGAACACGGAAGAACAGATAGGTGCCCAGAGGCTCCTCTCTGGCCCTCTCGAGTGTCAGAGTCCATGTATTTATTTTTAAGTTGGGGTTCTGCCTCGTCAGCATCTTGAGCAGTGGCTGAGTGTCCTCGGTGTTTCCAGGGACAAACAGCATGCACAGTGCTTTTTTTGGGATTTCAGACTGAGGCCGAACAGTTAGTCGGGTCCCCGGTATCGGGGACGCCATGTTATTTATGATCCCTTTCAGCCATGATAGCGTGAAGTCGTCCTCACACCAAGTTTTGAGGACGCCTTCAGCGAAGTGGGCCTTTCCTCTGAAGTGGATCGCGGTATTTGTTGTTGTGTCTGTTGGTTCAGGGTCTGCTATGAGCAGAGCTCGGAGCTGCCGTTCGATATCGGATCGAATTGCCTCCGCCTGCTCTTGCGTCATGTCCTGGAAAGGCTCAGACATGACGGCGACGCACAGCTCATTGTTCCTGTACGTCGCGGCCGCTTCAGCGTAGCTCACCGAGATACCATCAACCGTATTGGAGCGAATCGGCTTGATTTTCTTGCCAGTCCCGGTCGGCGTGACGGTATCTTCGGGACGCGAGCGCTTCTGTGGCCTAGCAGGTTCCCTGTCGGTATTTTGTGGTTTTTTACGCCCCCTAGGTTTGGTGCTGCGCTTCCGTTTAGTAACGGTGGCAGCCGCTCCTGTCGGTGTCGTAGACGTTTCCGCGAGTTGCCCCGCGGTGTCTGTCACGACAGCCTTATGCTCACCCTTGTCTTGGGGAGTCAGGTGCTTCCTAGCGGACTTATTTTTGTGGGTAACTGTTATCCACTGTTCTTTGGCCGGGGCCTTGTTGATATTACCTGCCGGTGGGTGGGGTTTTAGCTGTAGTGGGCGCATCCGAGGACGCAGCCCTATCAGTAGATGTTGTTTTAGGCGCATCCGAGGACGCAGCCTGTTTGTTATTTTTTAGAAGATTGGTCTCATTATCCATTTGTTTGTTAAGAAATAATTCACCATTGGAGCTCTCCACCCGCCACGGAGCCCTCAGTCGGGGACGTTACTCGTTCAACGAGCAACGCCAGAGCTACTCCTCCGGTATAGGACCAGCCTAGTGAGAAAATGACGAGCCCGCACGCGACGGAGGATTCCGGGACTGTATACGACACGAGACTATGCCGCAACTCATCCCGAAACCCCACGCCACGCCGGCTGCCCCCCCCCACTAGACCGATCCTCGCTTGACATCCCGCTTATGGGATATCCCAGCCGATTGATTGTGGGTAGCTACCCCCCAACCTCCCGTGTGAGAGGAAATCCAGACCAAAGTGGTGTGTTGTGTGCAGACTGCTCCACTCAACCACCAGGATTCCTTCATCCCCCCGTACGGGTCCCCGCGCACGGCACAAACACGCGGGAGGTCATTGCTATCCATCATCCGATTCATCATCCGATGGTGGACACCCAGGGGCATGACCTCGCCACCCCTGTGATAAGGCGCACGGTGATTTCTGTTACGTCTATTTCATAGGGAATTAGACCAAAAACAGGGCGGCAACCACGTTAAGGAAACCCACCGCACTTGCCTTGAGGATCTACACGACCGTAGCGCTCTCCCTCAAGACCACGCCACCTTGCCGTCTCTGAAGGAGCCAGACAAGGTAGGACTGCATCGACAAAGCCAAGCCTCACAAGGCCCGTCGCTGAAAGCTCAAAGCGTAAGTTTGCTAACACAGCCCAGCCCCAACATCATTGAAACCTATTTAATTTCGCTCCGTTTCGCTCGCGGTGGCACATTGGCCCTATAGTTGTGAATATGGAGCAACCAAGCAGCGAGTTCGGACCGTAAGGAGTTGAGCATTGATTTATAGTATTAGTTGTATTTGGACTAATACGATTAGCTGGATTCGTGATTCTTAATTATACGCGGGTTCCCGTGGTTTCGCTCGGCAATCCTAGGGGAACTTCATTTACCCGGATAAAATGTGTCTTAAGTATGATTTAATCTAGGATATTATCTACGCCACGAATGAAATCAGTTTTAAGTGTCAATTAGCAGACACAATAGAAATTCCATTGTTTTATGGCAAATTGGCGCGATGGACACTCAAGGGGATTCGTGAATGTGTAACAAACATCGAAAATATTGCATACATATTTTTTTATTAATTATTATAATACGCGCGTGCGGTCGGGAGACATTTGACAGTTACTAAACTTTAACTTTAAAAGGAGAATGAGAGCCCATTTTATTTTTTATATTTTAGGTACTTCTAAACTTCAACCACTGGGCGACCACTAAGCGAATTACAAAGTTAAAACAACTAAACTGATTATTTTTATTACTATCACGCCGGGAACATCAATTAGAAAACAAAGTAGTAAGGTGCCAGTTGTTAACCGTTGGTATTTTATATTGAAAAACAAATGAAGGCGTCTACACTTACAGAACGTTTTACAGTTTGTAACTAACAGACACTGTCCCTAATTTAAAGGCATATTATTAACTCAGGAAATAAAATCCTTGTACACAATAAATGTTAATTTATAGTTTGAGAAAAAGTTGTTAATTGTCGCCTTAAAAGACGCTTCCAGTTTTGGGAGCAAGATGGATAAAATCGTTGTAAAGTGCAGTTCACTATAGTTAAGTTGGCTCACTACAAAGGCCTCTTAATTGATATAAAAGAGAATTTCTTGCAATTCTTCTCCTTACAGATCTATGCTTTGGATTGTGCAACTAGCTTCATCTTTTAACTGACCTTGACAATTCAAGAGTGCCTGTAAATGATTTGACTTTCAGTTCTGAGTGAATTGAAATGAATGCTTTGCGTTTGAGCTTGCGTTCTTCTCATACGAAAGAAGGAGTATCATCACGATTGCTAATTAAGAATTGGCGCCTAAACCACTCATAACGCTTCGCCCGGTCTGGCTATTAAATGCGGGACCTCACGCACAGCAGGCGCGCTTGCGGCCGCGAGACCAACGAGGAAGCTCGATAGGATGTAAGTCAGTGATAAGAAATCAGGCATTCAAGCTTAAAAAGTCTTTTTAATTATTAATTTCATGTTAACTGTTAACGTGAACTTCTGTATGCCATCTACTTTCATGCAAGCATGTCCTAGAACCAAAAATTCGAAGACATGTGACATCTACTAACCCACACTGTCACTGTCAATCTATATATATAAAATGCTTTGTCCAGAATGACTGACTGACGGATCAACGCACAGCCCAAACCGCTGAATGTAGAGACCTGAAACTTGAAAGATGTATTCTTTGTAAGATGTAGGCATCCGATAAGAAAGGATTTTCCGAAATTCTACCCTTAAGGGCGTTAAAAAGTTTGTATGAAAAATCTAATTCCTTCGGCTAATATTTTTGAAACTTGGCACAAATAGTAATCTAAGTTCATGATAAAGATTGACATTATTAGTTTTTTGAAACTAACCCCTCAAGTCGATTTAGGGGGTGTTGAAATTTGTATGGCAGAATCTTATTTCATGGGTAACTAAACTTGAAACATTACACAAATACTAAAATAAATAAATAATAAAGGTTGTCATTATTAGTTTTTCGAAACTACCCCCAAAAGTCGATTTAGGGGGTGTTAAATTTTTTTTGAAAAACTTATTGTTAGGTTAATAAACTTGAAACTTGGCATAAATACCCAACTAAGTAAGCAACAAAAGGTTGCAATTATTAGTTTTTCAAAAATACCCCCAAAGTCGTTTTTTTTTTTTTAAAAAGCCTTACTTCTTAGGTTAATAAACTTGAAACTTGACACAAATATCAACCTAAGTAAAAAATAAAGGTTGTCATTATAAGTTTTTCGAGCCTACCCCCAAAATCCGATTTAGGGGGTGTTAAAGTTTTTTTGATGAATCTTATTTATATTTATATAAAAGCGATTCGGTCAGTCATTCACCTATCACGAAATATCGAAAACTGCTTGACGTATAAAGATGAAATTTGGCAGGGAGGTAGTTTATAGTTAGTAGACGTCCGCTAAGAACGGATTTTACGACAGGGCCGGATTTAGGGGGTCTAAGGGCTCTCGCAAGTTAGTATGAAAGTCCTTCATTTTTTGAGCTACTAAGCAAAGTTTGTATGAAAAATCTAATTCCTTCGGCTAATATTTTTGAAACTTGGCACAAATAGTAATCTAAGTACATGAAAAAGATTGACATTATTAGTTTTTTTAAACTACCCCCTCAAGTCGATTTAGGGGGTGTTGAAATTTGTATGGCAGAATCCTATTTTATGGGTAACTAAACTTGAAACATTACACAAATACTAAAATAAATAAATAATAAAGGTTGTTATTATTAGTTTTTCGAAACTACCCCCAAAAGACGATTTAGGGGGTGTTAAAGTTTTTTTGAAAATCTTATTATTAGGTTAATAAACTTGAAACTTGGCATAAATACCCAACTAAGTAAGCAACAAAAGGTTGCAATTATTAGTTTTTCAAAAATACCCCTGTACGGTTCGTACACTTGCAGAGTTGTTGTTGTTGAGGTTGAAGCACGAAGAGAAAAGATCACTCAGTTTTTGTTAGATTTATTACGTATTTTTGTGTTTACAAGTAATACTGTTGACGATTCCTTTCTCTAATGTTAGTCACCGCGTAGCAGTTATCGTACTCATTGATTTAAAGTGTTTCATGTGTATTTATAATATTATTGGAATGACGCACGTATGGTGCACGGCACCGCGTCAGCAAAATATGTACAGTTTTAGACTGTACATCTTGGCAACCCAAAAAGAAGAAACCAACGAGAAGAGAAAGGAAAAGTCATCACAAAGTTAGTTAAGTAATTAATCAATCAAATAGAAAGGCGATGTTCCTGTTCCCAGGTTGAGGCTCCCGCCGCAAGTCCTTTGTTGTTTGTGCTGCGACGGTTTCATACTGCTGGCACTCTGTTTTGCGGAAAACTTGAAGTTCAATATCTTCAGGTTGACTCGAAGTTTTGTTCTTAGCGTTGTGTGTGCAATAGTGTGGACAACGATTTCTCCCAACCACGACAAGTACGACTATGATGGCGATCGCCAGCAAAGAGTAACTTATGGCATATTGATGAATGTCGTGACTTGTTAGTGTTGGTAGTGAAGCTTCATTTTGCCGTTGAGTTGCAATTTTCTGATCAATTGTTACAATTTCCTGATCCGTAGCCTTTGACTGAAGGATATTTGGAGCATAACGATATGTTAAGTTCACTATCTTGTTAATAGATGTATCAAATGTTGGAGCTGTAAACTCATAATCCATCTTCATATGACTGCTGTATCGGCGTTGAGCGTAGATGGTTAAGTCGTTGGATTGCAGTACGCATCCCTGAGATAATGTCACTATGCTCGATAATGCAATGGTTTGTGATGTGACGTCGTTGCTACATATGATTCGTAATGCACACGTTTCGCAGCAAATCGCCAGCCAGCTGTTTTGAGTTTGTAACTCTATCCAAGTGTCTTTGCATGACGCGCGTTCGACGTCACAAGGTTCATTGTTTTGATGCGATAGCAGTTTTGCCTCACAAGGAGCGTTTTTGCTGTGTAGGTCAAATGATGGCAGGTTTTTCTTGCATAAGAAATTCTGCGATTTTTGTTGCATGCAGTGTTTCAAGTCATCTTTGGACATAGACACGTAAATGTTCTTCTTGAAGTTGACAGCGATGTACTCGTTTGATAACTGCACATATGTAGTTTCCTTAGCATTGTTAACCGGTAAAGGTATCGCTTGGTATATTACGAAATCTTCGTTAGCTACAAGTGGAATATGTGCTTCGAAAAGAAAGTAATTTTCAGTAACTCGTGCTTTCACATTGATCAGCTTGTAGATATCTTTAATGTTTTCTTTGTAGTTCTCAACTGGTAGCGATAAAGATTTCGGAAGGCTTCCGGATATTTCCGTTAATTTTTGAATCAGACGCACCGGACTTATCAGATGGACATCTACATGACCTTGGTAGACGTTAGTTAGAGTATTAAACAGCATCTCCTGGAACGTCCTCAAGCTGTTGATCAATAGGTACGTCGTTAACGAAGCAGAGTTGAGGTAGGTAGTAGCCGAAAGTATTTCCATTTCCGTTTCGATGGATGCTATATTTTTATTGGTTTGATTGATAAAGTTATCAATGGAGTTGAATTGACGCTGAATATTGTCTTCAGTTTGTTTCAATACTTGATTCTCAAGCTCCACAATCGTTGTTTGATTTTTTAATAACTCAAGTAAGTAGTTCTCATTGGTTTGCAGAGATTGAATATCGTTTTGATATTTCTTAGCGAATTGTTGGTCCAATATCCCAAACAGACTGTTAGCTATGTAGCCGACTCCGTCGACTAGACCCCGTTTCTTCCTGTTGCTCAGGTGTTTGTGGGGATTTATAAGTATAGAGTTGTAGTAGTTTAGAAGTTCTAGTTCATGATTTAATTGTTCCATGGTTGATCTGCAGTGTTGTAGATTCGTTTTTTGGCATAAGTTGTGAATATTCTCGAAGTAAGTTTGAGTACGACGAGTCCCATCCCAATAGTTTGTTAGGTTGTAGTACATCATTAGTATCCATTCATCGTGCACTACTTGCATTTTGCCGACGGTGTCATAGTATATGGGCCGCTCGCGTTCCAGACTTGTAATCTGAGCGGTCGCCGCCGGCGCTCCGCGCGTGCCATCGGTGGCGGTATAAGATCCCGTTACAAATGTAAACAATGATAACATTGTTATTAGTAACGTTGAGATAAGATTCTTTGACTTCTTCCGCCGTTCGTTTTTCGATTTCTGTGGAGGCTTATTTTTCATTTCGTTTTCTTTGGTTTCCTCAGTTTCAGAGTTCAATGGTAATGGCGACAGTTTTGTTATTGGGCGCTTTATGATTCCTGCTTGAGTTTTAACAGTAGTTACTCGAACATATCCATCAGATCCTGGATGTGTTTCCAGAATCCGACCTAGGGCCCATTTTCCCGGCGGTAGATTGTTTTCTTTCACCAGTACTACATCGCCTTCTTTAACGTTTCTAGAAGGCTTGTTCCACTTACTACGTGTTTGTAGAGTGGTAAGGTAATCGTTTGACCAGCTTTTCCAATATTGTTGAAACATATGCTCGGTAAGCTGCCATCTACGGCGTAAATCAATGTTTTTTACGTCACTGTAATCCGAGAGTGGCATGGACAATATTGGGCTTCCTGTAAGGAAATGTCCAGGCGTTAGGCAGTTGTAGAACTCTTCTGGATCTTCAGTTAGCGGGCACAGAGGTCTTGAATTCATGCAGGCTTCTATTTTTGCTAAAATCGTTATGAACTCCTCGTACGTTAGTTTTTGGTCCCCCAGTACTCGTCGCAGATGGTGCTTCATAGACTTGACGGCAGCTTCCCACAGACCGCCAGCAGTTGGCCAGGCGGGGGCGTTGAAATGCCACTCCACCTCCAATTTGGCCAGTTCGTTGAAAACATCTGGTTTCAGTAGTTGTTTGAACTCTTCGAATTCCTGACGAAGCACCTTTGCAGCGCCGATAAAGTTTGTACCACAGTCAGAGTACATGTGTTTCGGGGTGCCGCGTCTCGCACATAGTCTTTGGAAGGCCGCCATAAACGTTTCTGTGCTAAGGTCTGATACGAGTTCAATATGAACAGCTTTCGTCGCCATACATATAAATATGGCTATGTATCCCTTTGAAGTTTTTACGCCTCTACCCTTGTTGTGTTTAACATCCACATGACCGGTAAAGTCTACTCCTGTGTGCGTGAAAGGGCGGCACGGAGTGATCCTTTGCGGTGGTAGGTCACCCATCAGTTGATAGCTATCTGTCTTGTTGAAGCGATGGCAGCGTACACATCTTCGAAGTTGGTTCTTGACAGCCCGGTTGCCGCCAACGATCCAGTAACGCTGTCTAATATAAGTCAGCGTTAGCCGAGCTCCTCCATGTAATGTGGCTGAATGTGCTTGTTCTATAAGAAGTTGTGTAAATCTACCTTTATGTGGTACGATTATTGGATTCTTCATATCCCCAGTTAATCTTGAGTGTTTAAGACGACCTCCGACACAGATGATGCCCGCTTTGTTTACATAAGGATTCAATTTGCAAATTGCGCTTTTCTTTGATACTGTTTCGTTGTTAACGATTTGTTTGTATTCAGAATTGAACTGCAATCGCTGCGCTTGAATAATGATACTAATGCGCGCTGCGCTTAGTTCACTTGTTGTTAGGTACGTAGTTTCCGATTTCGTCCTATTGCGCACATTTGTAATGAAGCGTAATATCCATGCGATGACCCTGTTTGCTTGTGTCAATGAGCTGCATTTGCTCAATAAATTGATAATTATATTATGATCGATATTTTCTTGCGTGATTTTAGCGTGGTTTAAGCCGCCAAAATTCGTTTGGAAAGTGCAAGGCATATCTGCCGGCGGATCTTGTTTTGTTAAGAACTCTGGGCCTTGCCACCACAGGTTGAAGTTTACTAGTTTGCTTGGCAAAAGACCTCTTGAGGCGCAGTCTGCTGGATTTTGCTCTGATTTGACATAATGCCACTGAGCTGCAGGAATGACGTTTTTGATCTTTGTAACTCTGTTGGCTACGTAAGTTTCCCATCTTGATGTTTCGCCTTGAATCCACGCGAGGACCACTTGAGAATCCGACCAAGCCCGTGTTGATATGTTATATCCACAGAATGTTTCCTTGGTTTTCTCCATCAAGTCAGCTAGTAGCTGAGCACCACACAGTTCCAGTCTTGGTAGTGTTGTTTTCTGAGTCAGTGGAGCCACCCTTGTTCGAGCAGCAAGTAGAGTTACGATGGGTTGGCCATGTTCGTTGAACGCCTTGCTGTAAATAACGCAAGCGTACGCCTTTACACTTGCGTCGCAGAAGCCTAGCAATTCGACACATTGTTGTGTGTCGCCAATCCATCTATTTATCGTTATTTTATTAATGAACGGCAGTTCTGTTTTTAGGTTCAGCCACTCAGATTCAATGTTGCTGGGCACTATGTCATCCCAGCTAAGTTTACTCATCCAGACTTTCTGGAATAGTAGTTTGGCCTTGACCGTTACTGGGGAGAGCCAACCCAATGGGTCGTAAAATCTTGATATGGCTGAGAGTAAAGATCTCTTTGTTAGTTGTTTGGAGTTTTCCACAGGCCAGTTAAAGTGGAAGTTGTCGCTGTTTGGATTCCAACCGAGGCCTAACGTTTTGCTTGATTCTTCCCCTTTAAAATCAAACATGGTTTGAGTTGAAATTTGATCCTTGCGTAAGTCTTCCAGTATAGCGCGGTCATTGGCTGTCCACTTCCGTAAATTCATGCCTCCTCCTTTTAACAGTTGGATCAAGGAGTTTTGCAGTTTTTTCGCTTCTGTGAGGTTGTTATGGCCGCTAATGACGTCATCTACGTAGCATTCTTCTATGAGTGTCTTGGCAGCTGCCGGATGTTTGTGACCGTCGTCAATGGCTAGTTGCTTCAATGTTCGCATAGCTAGCCATGGTGCGCATTTGGTCCCGTAGGTTACTGTGCAGAGCTGGTAATCGCGAAGATGTTGATCTCGTGAGTCCCGCCATACAATTCTCTGTAGATGTTGTTGTTCTTTTGAAATCCAAATGCAGCGGTACATCTTTTCAATGTCAGCCGTAAATGCGTATTTATACGTTCGCCATTTCAGTATAAGGGCCTGAATGTCCTTTTGTAAGTTGGCGCCTTTTTCCATGACGTTGTTCAGGCTGACGCCAGTCGTAGTTTTTTGAGAGGCGTTAAATACGACCCTCAACTTTGTTGTTGTCGAGTTTTCTCTCAAGACCCCGTGGTGCGGTAAGAAGTAGACGTCAGTAGGTATCTGAGGTGCTAATTTCATGTGACCCAGATCCGCGTACTCTTCCATGAATTTTTTGTACATGGAGGAAAGCTTTTCGTTCTTCTCTAGCCGTTTTTCCAACTGTAGAAACTGCGAAACCGCAATTGTTCTAGACTTGCCTAGTTTCTCTTTGTAGTCTGGAACTAGAGGCATTTTGACGATGTACTTTCCGTCAAATGATCTTCTTACAGTTTCGTTATAAAATTGTTCACACTGGTCATCTTTGGGGATATCTTTAGTTTTTTGAATTTCTTCATTCTCCCAAAATTTTGTTAAATCCTCTAAGTTGACTACAGTAACGTGGCAGTTAAACGTTTGTTTCATCTTTCCGCATAAAATCCACCCAATTTGCGTTTGTTGTGCAACTGGGGAGCTGTTATTGCCTTTCAATACACCTCCTAGGATAATTTCGGAGTATACGTCGGCTCCTAGTAATAGGTCGATTTGCCGAGATACGTTGAAGTCAGGATCTGCAAGTTTCAAGTTTTTCAAGTGACTCCATGCACCTTTCTCGAACGTTTTCATAGGCAGGTTGTTTGTTAGCTTCGTCATAATAAGTGCTTGAGTTTCAAAGTTATAATCGGAGTGAATCGATTGACAGGTAAGTTTCAGTTTTCCCCTGCATTCTCTGGAAACAGAGCCGATTCCCGATACTGATGCGTTGATCCCGCGCCGAGGAAGACGTAATATTTGTGCAGCGTTTTCTGTTATCAAGTTCACCTGTGAGCCTTGATCGAGCAACGCACGTAGTGTTACATAAATCCCATCTGCAGATTTTATTCTCAGCTGGACCGTAGTCAGTAGAACCTCCATGTTGTCTTTAGACAAATGGTTAGATGTTGGTTGTTGAGATGAAGGGCGTTGTTCAACATTGTTTTTTCTAGTCGCTGACGTTATGGTTTGGTTGTCCGGATTGTGCAATAGTGTGTTGTGTTTCAAGTTACATTCTTTGCACATTTTCGTGGATTTGCACTCGTCGTTTCCGTGGCTGAATAAACAGTTTTTGCACAGCTGCAGTTTCGACACGGTGTCATTTCGCTTGCCAAAGTCCATTTGTAGGAATTTGTCACATTGGCGCAGAACGTGACTTCCGTTGCAGAATGGGCATTTACCGTAAATAGCATGGTAGTTGTTTGTTTTATTTTGATTGAAGTTATAGTTATGTTTCTTCATCTGGGTTTGCTTGTTGAATGTTTTCCAGTTGGATGATTTTTCTGTGGCTGTAGGGTTCGCCCTTTTAGCTGATTTCATCGTTTCGTATGCCATGAACTGTGTTTCGAGGAAATACAGGAAGTCGTGGAGGTTCTGTAGTTCTCTGTGATCTTGAAGTTCTTTCATGTAGTCACTCAAAGTACTGGAGTCCAGTTTTTGTGACATGATGTGCACAATGATCGGGTCCCAAGTTGAAGTATCAATACCGATGTTAGAGATGCCGTTCAGGCATTCGGTAATGACGTCATGCATCTTCTTCAAATTGTATGAGTCTGCATGTTGTATGATCGGCAGATTTAGCATGTTGTTCATAAATGAAGTAAACTGGAGGCGACGATTGTCGTAGCGCTGAATTAATATATCCCAGCATGAGTTATAGTTTTCAGTGCTAATGGTCAGATGCTGCACTAAGCGTTCAGCTTCTCCTCGCAGCTTGGTCTTTAAGTGTTGCATTTTCTGCGCGTTGTTGATCATAGGGTTTTTGTGAATAGCTTCCAGAAATAGGTCTTTGAAGGAGATCCACTGACTGTAGTTGCCGGAGAACTCAGGGATTTCGATCTTAGGTGTCGATTTCTGGTAGTGGACGGTGGACCAGATTTTGGCATGGATTTTCCTCTTTAGCTCATCATATTGTTGTTCAATATCCGTGAACATTTTGTAGTAATGTTCGTTGGATCCTTTCAGTTGAAAGTCTATTTCCCAATGAAGTTTATCGATGGGTTCCCATTTCGATTTCAAGGTTGCGAAGTGGTCTTCCAGTTCCCATCTTTCCGATATAGTGATTAAGTCAATCTTGGAGATGACACGGTGAATCGCGTTGAAATTGCATTCTTGCTTGTTAAGCAAGAGTTGTATGTTGCTGTCGTCATCTTCTGAAGTCCCACCTAGGTCGAACTTCACGTTTTGTTTGTTCAAAGTCGTCAGTTTGCTAGTTATGTCTGTTTTAGTTGATAAGAACATTTCTTTAGTTTTTTCGTAGATGTCGTCCTTGAAATATGCTATGTTCTTATCTTCTAGTTCGAGCAACAGTTGGGCATGCCTGCCTTCGAAGTCTTGCCATTGGTTTTCTAGCGACGACAAGCGTTTCTTCAGGTATTCCACAGATTTTCGTGATGATGAATCCTTGCGATAGTTGACACATAATGCTTTGATGTTATCGAAGCACGTTGACTGCAATTCTAGCATATCCATGTTGATGCTTGCTGACACGTCGTTGACTGTGGCAGGAGAGCGTTGCGTTGTATTGCGAAGGCTACTGCGTTGCTTGTAGTCTTCTCCGTTTCAAATCTTGAAATCGTTGACTTACTTGATTTGAAATGGTCAGTGGAACTCAGCACCCTTGCACCTCTGTCACGATATTATGCGACTTCTCAATCTAGCTGGGGCGACCCGCTTCTGGGAGACCAGCTAAACCGATTCGCTACCGTAAAGAGGCACAGTGGCACCAAACATCCGGCTCGAAGGACCAAAAAATGTACGGTTCGTACACTTGCAGAGTTGTTGTTGTTGAGGTTGAAGCACGAAGAGAAAAGATCACTCAGTTTTTGTTAGATTTATTACGTATTTTTGTGTTTACAAGTAATACTGTTGACGATTCCTTTCTCTAATGTTAGTCACCGCGTAGCAGTTATCGTACTCATTGATTTAAAGTGTTTCATGTGTATTTATAATATTATTGGAATGACGCACGTATGGTGCACGGCACCGCGTCAGCAAAATATGTACAGTTTTAGACTGTACAACCCCCAAAAGTCGATTATTTTTTTTGAAGAATCTTACTTCTTAGGTTAATAAACTTGAAACTTGACACAAATATCAACCTAAGTAAACAATAAAGGTTGTCATTATAAGTTTTTCGAATCTACCCCCATAATTTGATTCTCCCTCACTCTCCCACCCCCTAGGGTGTCAAAGTTTTTTTGAAGAATCTTATTTATATCTATATAAAAGCGAAAGGTCACTCATTCACCTATCACGAAATATCGAAAACTGCTTGACGTATAAAGATGAAATTTGGCAGAGAGGTAGTTTATAGTTAGTAGACGTCCGCTAAGAACGGATTTTACGACAGGGCCGGATTTAGGGGGTCTAAGGGCTCTCGCAAGTTAGTATGAAAGTCCTTCATTTTTTGAGCTACTAACTTAAAATATGGGCAGGGATGTAGTTAATAGATATTAGACGTCCACTAAGAACGGATTTTGCGACAGAGCCGGATTTAGGGGTCTAAGGGCTCTCGCAAGTTTATATGACAAGCCTTAATTTTTTGAACTACAAACTTAAAAGGCAGGGAGGTAGTTTATAGTTAGTAGACGACGCTCAGAACGGATTTTGCAACAGGGCCGGATTTATGGGGTCTCTCAAGTTTATATGAAAGTCCTTCATTTTTTGAGTTACTAACCTAAAATTTAGCAGGGAGGTAGATTATAGTTAGTAGACGTCTGCTAAGAACGGATTTTTCGACAGGGCAGACTTCGGGGATCTAAGGGCTCGCGCAAGTTTATATGAAAGTGCTCCATTGTTTGAACCATAATCTTGAAATTTGGCATGGAGGTAGTTCATAGTTAGTAAACATCCGCTAAAAACGGATTTTGCGACAGGGCCGGATAAAGGAGGTCCAAGGGCTCTCGCAAGTTTATATGAAAGTGCTTAATTTTTTTGAACTACTATCTTGAAATTTGGCATGGAGGTAGTTCGTAGTTAGTAAACGTCCGCTAAGAACGGATTTTGCGACAGGGCCGGATTAAGGCGGTTTAAGTGGTCTCGCATGTTTGTATGAAAGTCCGGATGTCTTTTTGTTCTACTGTCCTGAAATTTAGCAAGTCTAGAGTTTATGAGTAGGAGACATAAGCTAAAAAAGAATTTTGTGATACTCTATATTTTTTTCTAATTCGTGCTTTAAAAAATGATGCTTAGTGTGATAGGCATTTTCTGTTGACTGAAATATAAAAATAGCTTGCGTTAAACATCATTAAACTTTATATCTTCTTAACCACGCGGACGAAGTCGCGGGCAACAGCTAGTATGTTATAAAAAGAAATCTACCTAAATATGATGCCCAAAATATATAATATTTTGGACAAAACCTGATCCCTGTTAATGTTTTTTTGTTTAACCTTACGTAACATTGTCAACACTTAGCTAAAAAGTGTTTTGTACTCAGATTTAATTAAAATAATAATGTCCATGCGGGTCGGGTAGGTTTTACCCTTTTTTGTTGCATGTGGGCTGTACTGGTTATGAAAAGCTGTTACGTTTAACAAAACAAGACAGTTTTAGGAATTAACCTCTATATGGCATTTAGCTCTGCAATACACTATTGTTTCCATTGTAGTACCTGCTGAATCATCATCATCAGCCTTTTAATGTTCCCACTGCTGGGACACAGGCCTCTTTTCTGTGATAGAGAGAATGGGCGTTAATCCACCACGCGGGCCCAGTGCGGATAAGTAGATGTCACATATCTTTGGTTATCTACATAGCCCGAAGAATTGCCAAACTTAAGTGGCAGTGAGCAGGGCACATTTCTCGCAGAACGAGAACGAGTTGAGTTGATCTCTCCTGCTTACCAACCAATACCTGCTTGTACCAACATAATTATTTCATGCTTTTTATGAACATCCGTTACATTAAAAAAAAATAACATTTCAATATTTATAACCTATGGGACCTAGCCTACTGGTGTTGAGAGTAAGGTTCAAGCTACCTGTGGTCATTGTGGTCAAGGCTTCTTAGAGAGGAATCAAATAACTTCATAACAAATTATTATATTATTAGCTTTTATAATATGGCCCTTATAACATTTGCCCAACTGTACTTAACAGTTTAAAAAAGTTTGGATAAACTCATTTACTCCATTGTTGAGTAAACAAGAAAGGTTAAGAGATCCTTATAAATAAAATTAAAAGGGCGGAGAATGAAGCAAAGAAAGTGATCAAATGAGGAAGGAAGGCTCGATACGTTCCACTTAAGTAGAGAACGTTGAATTATCCAAGACGCGACTAAAAGGAAAAGGCAGAAAGCTAACTTATATTTTACTTGAAAATTTATATTAATACTGTAGAATAACCACCTGGTCTATTCTGTAAAAATATCCCCGTGAAAACTTAGCTGAAGTGAGCGTGGAGTGAACTCATTCCACGCTAAAGCTATGACAGCGCACTTCACCTTAAGGCTCATTTGCATTGATTGTTAACTCAGTCGTTATACAGCAAACGGGGAGTCCCCGAATACGGACTATCGACTAATGAAAGTAGGCTATCTCTATATCTCGGTCGATATACGGCATGCGGGTATTTCCCGCACGTGGCGTAACAATGAAATTCATCGGTTGGTGTAAGGCTTAATACGCATTGCAATTTTTATTCGCGCGAATTTTTACCGCAATGCATGCAGCTTCATACAATTCCATAGGTCGCAGAAGGAGCGGCAAAAAATCGTGCGAATAAAAATCGCAGTGCGTGCTACGCCTAAAGCAAGCATAGCGCGGGGACTACCTACGTCTGCTCAGTACCACTCTTTTAAAACAGATGCGCGGTGAATAATATCAAACAATCCGCAAGCGAGGGCCCGCTACGGCTAATGAAAACGAAAAAAAATGCTCGATATCGGGATAGGTCACCAGAGTGAAACCGCGAGCAAAGGATAGTTAATAAGCATTTATTGGTCATAATAATAAAACTACCAACAAGATGTACTTTACTAAACAATAAAAGGAATCCATCCAAACATTTTATGAAATTATTATTTTTATGATACTTATTTCTGCCAAGTTGGCCTTCTGTCCACAAATTGTTTGGCGTCACATATTAGCAGTACGCTCGAATGTTCTGCGCTATTGTCGGGACAAGTTACCAGTAAACCAATTGGTTTATACAGCTTTCTGTTTCTTTTGTTGACTCTACACAAAGTTACTGTAGTCTGTTAGGATTTAGCAAAGTTTATTTTGATGATCGTGATAGGAAAACTTCGTAAGAAAATGTTGGAGGAATGTTTGCCAGAAACTATTGAGGAAAAAGGTTTTGCTTGCGATTCAGATGACAAGTTCTGTAGAAAATGTTCACGAACAAACTAGCCTGTTACTGAGCTGACTACTTAGGAAGCAAAGGTCTCCACATATATTATTTAAAGTTGGTTGGCGGTTGCAGACACACGACCCGAGTCTCTAGACAAAATGGCATTCGATGTCAGCGATGGTTGAAATGCCAAAATAATTGATCACATGACATTTTGACAGCTCTTGTCAATCCCATACACTTTTACTAATTTTTTTATTTTTATGTGTATTATTATGTATATGTATGTAAGTGTGTTCGGGTCAAATCTTGCAACTGAATTTAAAAGCAGTTATCCTCCACCGATTAAGATGAACTTCACGTTTAGTTTGGATGACAATGCATGGTTAGCTAATTGACGACATTCTAAATCCAACATGGCGGACGGCCCAAGATGGCGGTCTAGTTATTTTTTGTGCATTTCCATGATATGGGTATTATATGAATTGGTTTGCTGAGTAGAATACGAAAAAAGCTTGTTTTAGAAAAAGATTCTATATTGAATCATTTTGTTCAAGGCTTACGTTGCAGTTGATAGAATGTCACGTGAATATAGCCTCACGTTTCATCACCAATGTCAGTGATCTGTATCATAACAACTAAAAAAAGTCACATACGTACTTTGCCCGGATTTGAATCACAACCAGTGCACGAAAGGCGAGACCTTAACCACTGGACCATCACGATATTATGTGCACAACCGAAATCCTAATTAATGAAATTAATTTACGATGTTTTATTTGTAACTGCCTCGTTGGTGTAATGGTTGCAAGCGCTCTCGGAGTCTGGATTTGTGTCTAGTCTGTCCACCCCTTAGAGAAATAAATGCGTTATGTTATGTATGTATGTATTATTTACCTAGCAAACTTACAACATTCGCATCACTAATTGACATCAACAGAACTTATATCCATTACAAATATACACGCCGCCGCCGTCTCGCAGACTAACTAACTTACTGTGCTGCTTGGAAGACTTACTCGTATGCAAATAGTTCAAGTGTACATGTCACAAGTTTACAGCAACATGCAAATGCAGATAAACTCAAACATGCACATATTAACTACCACGTGTGGACCGAGATATGATGATGAACACAACTCGTAACGTATCTTTGAGTTCATAACTCACACGTTCCCAGTTTCTTGCTTATCACTATCAATCACTACATATTAGAAAACTAGCTGTGATACTAAAATCATAAAATGCGCAAACATGGGCGAGGGTCATTCTTCTGCGGAGATTTGTAACACCGCCATTCAGAAAATGACGTCAAATGTACAACACCATCTATCGAATGTGGAGTTCAACTGTCCGAGTATCTGAATTGCGTGTGTTGTGTGTAATTTACTTCTGGAACACTTTAAATTCATAAATCTTTTGATACAGTGAACCAATTGTAATGAAACAAAAACCGGCCAAGTGCGAGTTGTACTCGCGCTCTAAGGGTTCCATACCATTATCTAAAAAAAAAAACGGCCAAGTGCGAGTCGGACTCTCGCACGAAGGGTTCCCTACCATTATCGCAAAAAACAGCATTAAAATCACGTTTGTTGTATGGGAGCCCTACTTAAATATATATTTTATTCTGTTTTTAGTATTTGTTGTTATAGCGGCAACAGAAATACATCATCTGTGAAAATTTCAACAGCCTAGCTATCACGGTTCATGAGATACAGCCTGGTGACAGATGGACAGACAGACAGACAGACGGATCGAATTGTCTTAGTAATAGGGTCCCGTGTTTACCCTTTGGGTACGGAACCCTAAAAACTAAGTAATATTTCAAGTTACGCACAATTTGTATGTATAAAAGTAATCTACATTTGTTCCGTAAATTTTACGTGATGCGTGCACAACTAAACAAAACAAAAATTGCAAAAATGGGTTCTGTTTGTTATCTTTTAACACCCTGGCTATTTTTTTTTTGGAAATATTTTTGATGGGAACCGATCACTTTTCCGAATCTTTTTTGTTCGAATTTCATTTTACCGAAAACTATTGACCGACGTCTTTTTTTGCTATATGCATTATTTGACATTATTTCAGATCATCGAAGTATCAATTGCCATAGGTATTATTTTACCGAACTAAATTTCACCGATTTATAAAATAACATTTTATAAATCGCCTCTTTTGATTTTTTGTCATTTGCCATATTTTCACCAAACCGAAACAACATTTTAGGGAATATTATTTAGTCATAAATATATAGCCGGTAACTTGGTAGCTTGGAGCTTGCTAGCTCGGGAATTTAGGGCACCTTAATTTAGACCCTGCAGACAGAAATAGGAACCCCGCGCGATTTTCGACCAAGTGAAACGTCGGAGTAACGAAAAAAAACGAATTGATAATTGGTCAACTGAGACAGTGGCAGACGTGACTTCGATGAAGTAAAAAAAACCGGCCAAGTGCGTGTAAAATAATGCGGACTAAAAAGAGGGTTTTATTGTTGTTACATGAACACTAAAACGGTTTCAGTGGCTCACAAAGTCTAAAAACGGGCCCACATAGGATTTTTTTATCTATATTCTCGCGTTTGACCACTATCTCGCCTGATGGTAAGAGATGATGTAGTCTACGGTGAAGCACGCTTGCCTAGATGTAATCTATTCAATCTTGAGTTAAACTAAATAAGGATTAACTGGTAACTGAAGTAGGAGTTATAAAATCCAACTTCGCAACTGAAGTTAGAAAAATATTATCTATTTGAGTACCACCGCGGGTGCGAATTCCGAAAGGAGCCGATACGAGCGCGCGTTAGAGCTACGGGGAATGGTATAGTTCGTTCCTAGATCCTTGCATGCACGCTCCTTGTTTATTTATCTTTCGGAATTAGAAAAAAATCGTATGTAATCACCTCTAATCTCCTCTAATACCGCAGATTAGAGGTGAATTCTCTAATCTGCGGTATTCACTATTTCATTCAGGTAAGTTTTACGCTACTCAATTAGTGATGAAGTCGGGTCGAATATTGACTTTATAGAAGGATATCGACAAAAGAAAATAAGTAATTTGCTTGGAAATCGAATCTAATTTTAACTAACTTTACTTTTACGTTTTAATCACAAAATGTCGAAAATACTTCTGCACTAACACAAAATAGACTCCACCGCGCGCATGCGCCGTATGGACTACGTTCTGGTACTGCCAACGACTCCGGCCACTCCAATGCGTTATTCGAGCATAAACATTATTAATTTAGAAATCATTATTATTAAGGATGTTATGATTTTATTTTTGTATATTTTGACATGGTTCATAAGCATATATTTACTATCTGTTTTACACAGCTATCAACTTTATTTAAGTAATTTTTCAATGGCATTTGTACAAAATTTTTACTGTTCCAAGTACATTTTATAAGTTGGTTGACTATTACTCGTAAACTTTTAAAGCCTTGTTATCCGTGATTATTTTCCTTTTAATTTCGTTATATTTACTACTGCCGTGAATTTTTTCACATAACCAAGAGCAACCATTTCGCTGGCAGGGGGGGGGGGACACTTGGCTCTAACATAAATTTGCAACTTAAAGCTTAATTTTACGCAAACGAATCTCTGAATCGAAAAATGGTTTTTATAAACCCATAATATTTTTGAATGGCCTATTCAACGATACCCCACACCATGGGATAGATGAGACAAAAAAATACATCCCCACTTTACGTCTATGGGAGGAACCCGAAAATAAATTATATTTCATGATTTTATGTTACCACTTTGTCGGAATTATTAATATGTATATACTTGCCAAATTACAGCTTTCTAGTACTTAGATTCTCTGAACTAAGCTGCGGACGGACAGACGGACAGAGCGAAACTATAAGGGTTCCTTGTTGAATTCGGAACCCTAAAAAACGAAACAATAATAGTTGAAAAGTTTTAGGTGAAATGTAATTCGGTCAAATGTTTAACGAACTTATGATAGGTAACCATTTTTAATGTACAGAAACGACTTTTCTACATATCTATTACATTCGTGTGTATTGATGATGATAAAGTCACCCACCGCGTCTGAACGCAATAAACTCAAAAATAACTGAACGGATTTTCATGCGGTGTTTTTTCACCGATAGAAAAAGTAAGAAACGAGCAAGCTTTTTGTGTATAATTTGTCACGAGCAAAGCCGGGGTGGTTTGCTAGTATATATATAATTCCAGTAATGTAATATGAGTTTTTAACCATCATCATCATCAGCCTTTTAACGTTCCCACTGCTGGGACACAGACCTACTCACTGTGAAGGGACATGGGCCTTATCCCACCACGCGGGCCCAGTGCGGGTTGCTGAATATCACATGTATATGTTAATTCAATATCTTCGAAGTTTTGGTTCTAGAACGTGCCAGTTTCTTCACGATATTTTCCTTCGCCGTTTTTATAGCAGTGGTGATGAAATAACTTACACAAAATTGTAAAAAAATACGACAAAGTCGGATTGTCATCGTAGACCGCCGTAAAATGATATTTTCACCAGGAATGCCTCAGTATTCCTTGATGTCTGGAAAGATCATTATAATATGGGACTTAAAAATAATATAGGTCAAAAGTGCAGTTACACTTTATCAAAATTATAAGTTCCTGAAGTTTCTTTATAGAAGGTGGTCTAACGGTTCTTGTCTCATTTATACTCCAAAGTATAGAATAAACTATTCGTGGACCATTGATCTTTTACGAAGAAATTGTGTCAAAGAAAGAAGAAAAAGAAAAGAAGAAAAGAAGAAAAAGAAGAAGAAGGATTGAAGAGAAGAGGAAGAATTGTGTTGTGTGTGTGTATTGTGTTCGTTTTGGTAGAGTACAACTGCACATTTGACCCCTGATCGTACAAAGGTGCACTTTTAACTCCTTTACCTAACAGAGGCAAAAGCATTTTAATAATTATTATCGGATTGCTATTTAAATATTCTAACAAGAGTCTACTGTAGAGTATTGACCTGCCTACCTCTACGATGTTATTTATTAATTTATCCTGACATTGGGACGCCATTCAGCAATTACATTAACGGCAATGGAGCATAAATTAGGTACTTCATCTGTCGCTTTCCATAATTCGATGCGCAGTGGGGTGATCGACATCGAATGGACGATGAATGGTCACGCAGGCTCGCTTACATGTATATTCCATGGCTGATATACAAATATCAGCCTATTGCATTGCCGTTTACAGCTGGAACACGGGCCTCCTCTTTTATAAGAGGAAATAAGCCATAATCTGCAACGATTTTTGATCCTAGGACATGCTAGTTCCCTCCTGATGTTTTCCTTCACCATTTTGAGTGTAGTGATGGTGAATTAAATTACACTAAGAGTCCTGCCTGTCTGGGTGATCTTAACCACTGGGCCACCTGCATTTTTACAATAAATATAATATTGAAATGTATAAAACGGACTTCTCATTCTAACGGTTCACAGTTACGACAGTCATGAAGGTCTTTTTTTATAGCTGACCACTTAAACCCAGGTATTTTTTCAGCCGCTGATAAAGATACACTTTTAACCAAAAATCTCTCTTGTTTCAGAATGCTGTACACATCACTACCAGTTTGCTTCCTCCTGATCGGCGCAGCGCTCTGCGCCCCCGAGAGGATGCAAAATGACCCCGACCCCCATGACACCACGATGCATGAGGGGTCAGACCCCCACAGCGACCACGTTGCCCCACTAGCCAAGAGGTCCCCTCACTACGACTTTGGGCTGGGCAAGCGGGCTTATAGCTATGTTTCCGAGTACAAGCGGCTTCCAGTCTACAACTTTGGATTGGGCAAGAGGTGAGTTTTTGTTAGTTAATTCTTCAGGTACTGATCGTTAACGTTCTGTAAGTCGCTCATCGTAACTACACACTTTTTATCACTGTCCTTCTAGAAGATAGTTCCAATCTTTATATGAATAAATTTTGAATAGTAAAGTTCCTATTCCATTGCTTTACATGTTTGATAAATAAGCACATCTGCTCGATACCGTAATTATCGCTTTGACAGTTGTTGAATTGCCAAATAAAGGCATTGCCATTGATAGTGTGTTATACTAGCCACACAGTACTATTACAATATGTAAACTTTCGTAACGCTTTTATGTGTACAATGTGTAACAATTGAGAACATTTGAAAGTCCAATTTGCTCAAATCTGGCTATTTGTTTATTTATTAACAAACTTTTTGTCACAAATATCAGTGCAGCCCTGCCCGGCGAGCACGGCCTACTGTGACATGGCCTAAGTCACACTTTTTATCACAGTTTGGGTGATAAAGCCATTATGTCTTAAATGCTAGCACGTCGGCGTGAGATATTTTCTTGACTTGTGGCATAACTTCTTGACGTTATTTTTTTTTCTTTTTCGGCAATTTTTCAATTTTATTGCAGTTTCGGTTTAACCTTGGCCATAAAAACCATTTAGGTTCAGAGAAGCATAGACCTACGACGCACTATTTCCGAAGTATGGGCCTCCGAAACTTATTTTATTTTAGATAAAACGCTCTATATCTCGAAAACCGTATGTCCTAGGCAAAAAATAACCAAAATTTAGCCCCCCCTTTGCTGCCCCCATGTTAGCAGCATCCCAACATGAATTTATGAAAAAGTTTTTTTTTTTTACTTTGCTTGGTTTTAAAGTAAAGTAAAGTAAAGTAAACGTTTATTTGCATAGATTATAGGTACAGTAAATAAGATGTGACAGTCAAAACATGGGGGTCAACTACAAATTCTTAACAGAAAATATTTTGGGTCATGACAAGTTATGATAAAATATGTCATGTCATACAACTTGTCTTAAATGCTAGCACGGGACAACCATGTGACATAGTTTAAAGACGCGACATGCCTTTCTTGTTACTGACTTCATAGTGCGACATAATCTGAATAGACGACCAAATAAAATAATACGTATAAAAGTGTGCCGTTCATACAGATAAACAACTTTTTAATTTTGTTGGGAACAAATTAATATTTGACCCACGACCATATACTTATGCACACTTTATTTTTCATTGTTTGTTTCATGACATAGTAAGTGTTTGTTAGAAAGATATAATTATTTTTAAAATTTTAATAATTACTTAAAAATATAATTCCCGAAGCTTGGACCCAGTTCCCGATACCGGTGAGGCGTTTTTTCTGTTCTGTGGGTGATCCCCTATTTTTTTTTATTTTAAATGTTTTTTGGGAGTTTTATTTAATAAATAATTTAAAATGTAGAAAGTAAGAAGAATATGGAATAAAAGAAAATAATTATAAAAAAGTAATAATCAAAATAAAAATAATAATTAAAAATAAGAATAACAATTAAAAAAATTGCAATGATAAGAAAGTAATAATATAGAATTAATTAATAATCCTGTAACATTTCAATTAATTAATAAGCATTGATCACCACACACAAAATAAATTTATTGCCATTTGGTGCAGCAATTAGAAGGAAAATATTTTATTTTTCACCTATAAAATTTTATCACCACCTCCGAACGAAAGTGATAAATTTTTCTTAATTGTCTGTCAAAATGTGACATTTGTGACAAAATGGGTGCGCCCGTATTAGCAACTAAGACCCGATGAGTCCCAAATAAACGTCAGGAAATTTTCTCACGCCGCCGCCGGTACTAGTATTTAAGTCAAAATGGCTTTATCGTCCAAACTGCGATGAAATGTGTGACTCAAGCCATGTCACAGTAGGCCGTGCTCGCCGGGAAGCAACAAGAAAGGCATGTCGCGCCTTTAAAATAAGTCACATGTTTGACCCGTGCTAGCATTTAAGACAAATTGTAAGACATGACATAATTTATCATGTCTTGTCACAAATGTCTTGGGTACGCCCATGCTCGCTCCGCTGGCTCTAAACTATTGCTCCACAGTATATCCGTTGTGATACATAATATTTGTTAACCGGACATTTTTTATTATTATTGATAGGTTCGCGGTTGCCCACCATCTCACCTGATGGTTAGCGATGATTTGGTCGATGATGGAGCATGCTTGCTTAGAAGTAACCTATTCACTCTTGACTTAAAAACCTCCAGTTTGTACCTGTCAGGAAACACAGACTAATGTTAATGTTCCTTCCTAGGTCCAGGCCCTACTCCTTCGGTCTTGGCAAGCGCTCCGTAGACGAGGACCAGTCCAACGACGATCAGCAGATGACCAACGACCTGGACCAAGCTGCTTTAGCCGAATTATTCGAACAATATGACGATGCAGGTAAGACATATTATAGCCTTTTGTATCTAAATCGATGTAGTCCATTTTTCAGGGCATCAATACAGTGGTTAGGTATCGTCGGTTTTAAAACATTTAACTTCTGCCTAGATCTAACTTTATAGTGATGAAATCGCACAATCTCCTCCCAAGCTGCACCACAAATTCCAGTTTTCTACATCCGAATGCAGTCGGTCATAGCTGTCTTTATCAATATAGCCTTATGCGGATCTAGCCGTATGAAGCGTGGGGCTTCCCACGCTACGCCTGCGTTTACACGGTCTCCTACTCAGCACTAGTTTGTTCCACTGGCTATCGCAGTTCTATTGGCAGCCCACTGCAACTTCTGCTTGCTAACTCTTCCAGCTATGTCGGTAACTCCAGCTATTTTCTAGATCATTTCATTTCGGATCATCTGACATGCAATCATATTTTGAAGCAACGATATTCTCAACTAAATTACGGGAATTCCTAAATATCCACTGCCTCTGCAAATGACGACCGCCTTTTCACTATGACAGATTTTTGATCGACACATTTTGTGTGACTGTTTTTTTTGGACGTCTGGTGTAAGACGTCTGTGTATTATGTTGCTGTCGATAACTGCTTATGGACCGATTTTTTACGACCGTTTGCACTGTTCCTGTAGATTGACCACAGATATTAGAAATAGAAAAATAATACTGGCTACTGCCAATTCCCTTTTTAAATATTTACGGTTGTACTCGTAGAACGCTGTAGGCAAGCAAAAATAAAAGCACGTCTATGATTAGATTTCAAAAATATTAAAATGTCTTTAATGCTTAAAATATAAATTTATTAATTAAAAATTATGTTAATGCTGATATTGCTAATTTCTAAGAATATCGAACAATCTCCGTAATTATTGATGCCTTTTTATTTTATAGAGCCCACTATTATATCTTAAAAAAGTGTCGATCATTGGAGCTACTACGTTAGTAGAAACTTTTTTCATTGTTTATCTCAAATAATTAAAATAATATTCAAAATGTAAACGCTGTACAAGTGGACCTTTAGAAAATATTTACCTCATATACATTCATCATTAAAGGGTAATAAGAACGGGTAGTGACCACCGTAATAACGAATATAAATTACCCAATTAACTTAATTATTTACTTCTTCTTCTTCTTCCTGCCCCTTTCCCAATTTATTTGGGGTCGGGCCTCCTTGTGCGTCTACGACAGGATGGTCTATCCTGGGTTGTCGATGGTGGCAAATTATTCTCCCTAAGGTCTCTCTCGACAGTGGTCCACCAAGAGGCTGGTGGTCTGCCCCTTGTTCGTTGCTTGGTGTTGATTTTGAGCATTGTCTTGACGGAGTAGCTATCTTCACGTCTCATAATGTGCCCATACCATCTAAGTCTGCTCTCTCTGATCTTGTCGGCGATTGGTGCTACCTTGAATGATCCTCGTACGTATTCGTTCCGCACTTTATCCAAGCGCGTCACGCCCCCTGCCCAGCGGAGCATTTTCATCTCCGCTGTGTGTAGCTGTTGTTCGTGCTTCTTCAAGGCTGCCCAACATTCAGCGCCGTACAGCATAGTAGGTCTAACGGCTGTTTTATAGACTTTCCCTTTTGTTTTGATAGGCATTTTAGAGTCACGTAGGACGCCCGAGAGAGATCTCCATTTCATCCATTACTTAACTTAATTATTTACTACTATTTTGTTAATTGTATTCTTTTCTTTTTCATAGGTTACGAAAAACGCGCTCGGCCCTACAGCTTTGGCCTCGGCAAACGCTTCGCTGACGATGAGACTTCCGAAGAAAAACGAGCCAGGGCTTATGACTTTGGCCTGGGCAAACGACTACCTATGTACAGCTTTGGGCTGGGCAAGCGGGCAAGGAGCTACAATTTTGGACTGGGCAAGCGGCTAGTGAGCAAATTCAACTTCGGTTTGGGCAAAAGGGAGAGGGACATGCATCGTTTCAGTTTCGGTCTAGGAAAGCGATCGGCCGATGACGCATCACCCGAGGACAGCGACAATTATTTTGACGTTTAAATAAGTTTGTTAATTTATGGTTAAGTGATATCGGTATTGAGAAGTTGCGTGGAACTAGTTCTTAAATGTACCAAAGAATTATTTACTAGTCATGCATTGTGTTAAACTATTATTATAAATAGGAATTATTTTTATATTAAGACAGTCCCCAACATTAAAAAGATTTTCATGTGAAAAATCCAGCCAGTTTTCACAAGGAAATCTCAGAGACGTTTTTTACTTAACACTATTTGCCATAGGATTATTTTATTTTAGTTAATATTTAATTTTAATTTCCACGTAAGTTTTCATAAAAACAACAGTTAATTAATAATTATAAGATTTTTGACTGCATAATTCACATAATTTAGGCATTTATTCGAATATTTAACATGTACTAGAAGGCGTGATTTGAAAGAGGATGTATTTTTATGATGTTTTATAAATATTTTATTCAACGTTATTTCTGTATTTATTTTTATTATTAATTTATTTATATTATCTGTTACAAACCATTTTATTTTCGAAATCTGTAAATTATTGTTAAAAATAATATGTAGTTATTTGTGTAAAAGATTAAAATCATTGTAAATCATAGTCACTGTGGAGTTACGATCGCGAAGTAAATAATAGTATAAGCTTAAACTCGCATTTATGTTGTTAAATAAATAATGAAGCGAAAAATGTGGTTTCATTTCCTCGACCAGACCTTTAAAACGAAATTATTTTATTTGAACAGATTATGTAAAATCATAAAACAAACGTGTCAGCTGACATTTACAATGGTAATTCGCAAGAGTTATAAGGAGAATTATATAAAATTACTCTCAAAATAAGTCATTCATTTTATTAGAACAATTTCTTTAAAAGTACAACATACCTCTCTTTAATGCCAATGGTTGTTTGAATTTTGTTTTATTTCATACCTACTCAAGCATCGTAGCTCTACAAATAATAACAAAATTAAGTAATTAAACATAATTTAAGACTTCGTAATGTTGTTTTAAAAATATAACCATAAATGATTATACAAATAAAAATCAAATTATACAAATAATAGAGAAATTGCAAATGCGATTGTTTATTTATTTCTTCCCACCAACACACACACACACATACAAAAACTTTTTCTCCCTTACCTACACACAAATAAACTTATGCTAATTGGCCAAGACACAAGCAATAAGTTTTTAATAAGACTTGTATTACAAACTAAGTACAAAAATCTTTAATCTAATATTAAATTAACAACCCCGTGTAGAATTAATGATCTCGGCAGGAATAATATACGCCACTGCTAGACATATGTAAATGTTAGTCCAGTTATCTGATAGAATGCCATGTAGAGATAGATTAGCGTTCCGTGCTCTCGCAAGAAAATGTTACGTTCTATCGTCGACCTCATCATCGCTTAACATCAGCACCTGTAGCCAAGTTGACAATGTACAATCGATAACGATAGTAGAAAACGAATCAATGTATGGGAATTACACATCTGAACTTTAAGTCACGTGGTCAAACCATACTAATAAAGATTCGATACGAAACATTTGTAACTTGGCTAGGGGGGCAGAGGCCTTATTCCGATTTATATAACGTGCCCGATTGCGTTAACGTAAACGTTCTCATTATGTCAATTTGTACCTACACAAAAAAGCGGTTTCCCCTTACTGTCATCAGACGGCGCTTATCCAGTTGCAATATAAATTGAAGTTTACGTTAACGCGATCTAGCACGAGTAAAACTCGCACTAAGCCCGCAGGTGAGATAGTGGTCAAACGATAAAAAAAAAAATTAAAAAAAATGTAATAAAATATAAAAAATGTTTCCAGCACAGCTTGGGTTCGATCCCAAAACGAAAAAGGATTAATATGTCCCAATTATAAGTCTAAAGAAGAACTAAAATAAATTTACTTAAAAATAAAATTATTGATGACTTTCAATACCTACTATGACGTCTCTTTCAGGCAGTTACATGAAAAATCAAAAACAAATAAAATAAATAAAAGGAATATAAGCTATTCGTACCTACACATCTTATAGTGTTACCCAGAGACTGGTCCAAGCAGGTCTGTTATACGCTTCATGTAAAATATAAGCTATTCGTACCTACACATCTTATAGTGTTACCCAGAGACTGGTCTAAGCAGATCTGTTATACGCTTCATGTAAAATATAAGCTATTCGTACCTACACATCTTATAGTGTTACCCAGAGACTGGTCTAAGCAGATCTGTTATACGCTTCATGTAAAATATAAGCTATTCGTACCTACACATCTTATAGTGTTACCCAGAGACTGGTCTAAGCAGATCTGTTATACGCTTCATGTAAAATATAAGCTATTCGTACCTACACATCTTATAGTGTTACCCAGAGACTGGTCTAAGCAGATCTGTTATACGCTTCATGTAAAATATAAGCTATTCGTACCTACACATCTTATAGTGTTACCCAGAGACTGGTCTAAGCAGATCTGTTATACGCTTCATGTAAAATATAAGCTATTCGTACCTACACATCTTATAGTGTTACCCAGAGACTGGTCTAAGCAGATCTGTTATACGCTTCATGTAAAATATAAGCTATTCGTACCTACACATCTTATAGTGTTACCCAGAGACTGGTCTAAGCAGATCTGTTATACGCTTCATGTAAAATATAAGCTATTCGTACCTACACATCTTATAGTGTTACCCAGAGACTGGTCTAAGCAGATCTGTTATACGCTTCATGTAAAATATAAGCTATTCGTACCTACACATCTTATAGTGTTACCCAGAGACTGGTCTAAGCAGATCTGTTATACGCTTCATGTAAAATATAAGCTATTCGTACCTACACATCTTATAGTTTTACCCAGAGACTGGTCTAAGCAGATCTGTTATACGCTTCATGTAAAATATAAGCTATTCGTACCTACACATCTTATAGTGTTACCCAGAGACTGGTCTAAGCAGGTCTGTTATACGCTTCATGTAAAATATAAGCTATTCGTACCTACACATCTTATAGTGTTACCCAGAGACTGGTCTAAGCAGGTCTGTTATACGCTTCATGTAGAATATAAGCTATTCGTACCTACACATCTTATAGTGTTACCCAGAGACTAGTCTAAGCAGATCTGTTATACGATTCATGTAAAATATAAGCTATTCGTACCTACACATCTTATAGTGTTACCCAGAGACTAAAATACTAAGATTGAACTATATCCGGTTAGACTGGAAACGGCTACATATTCAATCTAACATGAAAAAATATTAAAAACCGGCCAAGTACAAGTCGGAATTGTGCACGAAGGGTTCCGTACCATTATCGCAAAAAACGGCAATTAACCACCTTTGTTGTATAGGAGTCCCACTTTAATATTTATTTTATTCTGTATTTGTTGTTATAGCGGCAACAGAAATACATCATCTGTGAAAATTTCAACTGTCTAGCTATCATGGTTCATGAGATACAGCCTGGTGACAGACAGACAGATGGACCGTGGAGTCTTAGTCCCGTTTTTACCCTTTGGGTACGGAACCCTAAAAAGGAGTATAAGCGAAGTCGTATCTTTAAAACTTATCCTGTTACCCAGAAACTGGTTTATGGAGATCTGATATGCAGGCGCTTCATGTAAAACACTGATTTTCAGCAAGATATCCAGTTAGACTGGAAACTGCATTCAACATAATTACAAGAATGTATTTGTGAAAAGGCTTCATTGAACCTAGGCTACATAGCTTTCCGACAGGAGGAATTTTGACACAGTCGGCAACATAGACCCAAACAAAATAAAACACAGTCATACAGCCTTGTAAAAAATCTGTTAGCATTGCAGATACCTAATTGACAGCGCTTGTCCAACCTATTTACTCACATGTCACAAAAAGGATTAACACTTTTGTAAACAACAGTCTACATGAATAAATGAAATGTTAGATTCAAAATGAACGTCAGCTTATTCGGCTAATAACTCTCTATCTGTAGCGAACAGACCTCAACATACATATAATATTATGACCCTATACGTTCTGTAGTTATTCGTATATGTTAAACCATTGAACACATTCAGTTAAATATGGTAAGTATCAAACGCGACTAATAAAATCACATCACACTACACTATAGGCGAAAGTTTGTTAGTGTGTAAGTGTGTTTCATCATCATCATCAGCCGAAAGACGTCCACTGCTGGACATAGGCCTCCCCCAAGCATCGTCACATTGATCAGTCCCATGCATCTCGCATCCAGCGGATCCCCGCAACCTTCACCAGGCCATCGGTCCAACTGGTGGGAGGCCTTCCAACGCAACGTCTTCCGATTCGCGGTCGCCACTCCAAAACCTTTCTGCCCCATCGACCATCCGTTCTGCGAGCAATGTGCCCTGCCCACTGCCATTTAAGTTTGGCAATTGTTCGGGATATGTCGGTAACCCTGGTTCTCTTGCGTGTCTCTTCATTTCTGATTCGATCACGCAAGGAAACTCAGAGCATAGCCCTCTCCATTGCCCTTTGGGTGACTATAAGCCTTCTGAAGAAGCCCATTGTAAACGACATTGCCTCAGAGGCATATGTCATCACTAATAACTCACTGGTTATAGACGTTCGTCTTGAGACATTGTGTTAAGTTGGTCGAGAAGATACCGCGCAACTTCCCGGACGCTGCCCAGCCGAGTCGGATTCGACGGTTGACCTCTTTCTCGAAGTTGGCCCTACCAAACTGGGTCATTTGTCCCAGGTAGACAGAGCCGCCCACAACTTCGAGTGTGAGTTTCCAAGCTTGATAGGACATAGGGTGTAACATGGGCATTCAACATCACCTTGGTTTTGTCCATGTTCATCCTAAGACTCTTTCGGAAGCTCTACTGAGTGTTTGTGTGTATGTTTGTAACTCTTTCACAGAAAAACGACTGAAAGGACTTGGGTGAAATTTGTCACAGACATAGATTATAGTCTGGATTAACACAAAGGATACTTTTTATCCCGGGTATATGTTCTCTTGGGAAAATTATCGACATTCACGCGGGCGAAACCGCTGGCAGAAGCTAGTGATAATATGTCAGTCGGGGGTCGAGTTTTATATTCCTCTCTCTCACTTTATTGGTTGCAATCGCTACTACAGAGCATTAGATCCAAAATTCAATTCCCGGGATTCAAGTGTTTTTCCTTTTTGGAATTTCTCAGTATCAGCCTGGAGTTAGGAAGTTGTTGGTGTGAAAACCATTGGTCCTGTAATAGTTCAATGAAAGGGGTTTGGAGTGTTTTATTTTATTGTCTCACACAAGTTATTCTTACATACTCATAGTTAGTATTAGCCCACCACTGTGTCCCTTGATAATGTCTGTCTGCCAGCTAGGTAACATTTCTAAATTGAGGTTAAGATGACATTGACATCTGTCACACTGACAAGTGCGTTCTATTTCGTTCTGTCTAACACAGGTCCTGCACCCGATCGTGTCGGATTGCGGTCCCATCGGGAAATACAGCAAAGACTCAGAGAGTGCATCTGTGTTTGCGCACTCACTTGTGCACGGTAATATCTTTTGCAGGACTACAGGACTGGTTCAATATGGGTGAATTATGAAGGATGATGATTTTTGATTTGATGTAGGCGCGATGTTATGTTATGTTAATTCATACTAATATTATAAATGCGACAGTAACTCTCTCTGTCTGTTACATTTTCATGCTTAAACTGTTTAAAAGATTTGGATTGGAGATAGTTTGAGACCCTGGGAAGGAAGACACAGAATAGTTCAAATTCCGGTAGATGATACACATTTTACGCGGGCGAAGCCGCGGGCAGGAGGTATATAGTGAACAAAATTCCTTGCTGTACATAATTGTTATATGACTAACATTAAAAGTAATAGCTAATGAACGTCACAAACATATCCTGCTCAGTACCCCTTAGTACGAAGGGTCATCCACAGTTTATTTGAATAACTTTTTAAAGCTAATTTTCAGGCCAATATTTGGATATTATGTAAAACAAAGTACTACAGTTATTTATAATTAGGGTCATCACTTTTTAGTACTAAAGGCTTCATTAAGTAACGGTAGACCCTTAATCCTAAACCCACTTGTATTATAAATGTTACAGTCTTTATGTTTGTTCATCAACCACGCCTCAACGGCTGAATGGATTTGGATAAAATTTTAAACATAGCTATACCTAAAGTGAGAACCAGAAAACAAAAAAAAATACATATTCGCGAGCTGGCTGACCAAACTAGAAGTATCCTCCGACTGCACAGCATCATTTTCTTCTTGTTTACGTCTTTTTAGTTCGCTTCTTAAGCAGTCGGGAATTTTTGTTTTTGAATTAAATTTTTTGTTAACTTTTTTTTCCGGATAAACATATAAGTGTCCTATATTTTTGAAATCACCTCATAAGCCCCTTTATTTTGATACCCCACACGATGGGTTCGGAAGAAAAAAATAATTGGGCCCCCAAAATATGGCGCCCAAAATCCGCCATTTTCTATTGTATTTTGTTTTTGTAGCCAGTGACACTCGTAAGGGTAAGACGAATCGAATGACATAAGAATCTTCAAAATCGGCTAACCCGTTTGGTCTCTGGAACGCCACATAGGAACAAACATACATTTACATACATACATAGACTGATAAACACATTACCCTCCTTCGCCAGTCGGGTAAAAATAAAAGTCATTGATCCGACTTGTAATTACGTAACTTGAAAAAATTCGTCTCAAATGAAATGCGCTTAGAACCATTTCATCCTTTACTAGTAGAAATTAAAAATTTCCAAAACCACCGGCTTTTTTTTATTTCATAGGTACATTTTAAACTAGATAATATATCTAGTAGTAGACACGCTTCGACCAACAATCTATCGAACACGTAATTATGACACGATATCTTGCGAAAATACTCCATTTCTAACAGAAAACAGCCCATAACTTTTGAACAGCTAAACCGATTTTCACCAAACATAGCTATGAACACTCTCGATAAAGTCACCTTTCAAACAAAATATTAAATCAAAATTGGTTCTTCCGTTTAGGCGCTATGATGCCACCCACAGCACCCTCTTTTTCCGTCGGGGGTTAAAAATCATGTAAGTCCACGCGTTTATGAGATATTAACTCATTACTGAATGCCTTGAATAGGTTTCTTCTAGGCAAGCGTGCTTCACAGTAGACCACATCATCGCTTACAAATCAAAATCAAAATCAGGCGAGATAGTGGTCAAACGCGAGCCTATAGATAATGTTCGTGTGGCTCACTAGACCTGTCGTCTAGTCAAAAGCAGGCCTACTTGTTCTCCACTTTGAGAGGAGAGGCCCTAAGTCTAGTGAGCCACTTAGCGGTTACGGACCAAAACTACCCTACTGCTCTGGAACTTCTGACTAAGCGCTATGCGAATGTGAGGGTTTTGGCGGACGCCCACGTCTCTCGGGTTTTGTCGTTGCCTCGCATTCATCGGGTTGCCACCCTACGAGTGGATTTGGTCAACCCACTGACGGTGGCCTTGAAAGCTTTGAAGCCTTGGGGGCCATTGTTCGATGGGCCTACCCATCGAACAATTGTCGTTTATTTTGCTTCACATTGTTCTTTCTAGGTTGCCTTCTGAAAAGTATGGTGGGCATAATGCCACATACCTCCCCCTTTTTGATGATTTGTTGAAGTTTTAAGATGAGGAATGTCGCCTGTTAGACAACTTGAGTATTGAAGGTCCCTCGCGGGCCCCAGAGCGGTCCTCTCCGGACCAGCGTCGTGTTGGTGCGCGCCCCTCCCTTCGTGGAATGGGTGAGCCACGACGCCATCCTCATCAGTGTGTAGCGACACAGGTTCGCAGTATACGCTGCATATATTGCAGCAAGGATGGCCACATGGTCACATCCTGTCCGAAGTTCCTGGAAGGGAACGTAAAGGACCGGCGTGGAATCGCCAACAGCCGCAAGTGGTGCTACAATTGCCTGGGACAGCGTCTGCAGCGGGATTGCCAGAGGTCAGAACCTTGCCCGATCTGTCTGAGTAAGCAGCACCGCGTGTTGTGCCTGAACAAGAATGGTGTTGGTAGGCCTGATGATGCCGGACGCTCCCCCATAGGCGAGGGTCCGCATCCCCACCAAACCCACGTGGATCCTCGACACCCCGGGGGGGCACCCCTCCACCCCCTCCTCAAGTGGAGGAGAGGTATTTGGGAATGGAGAGGCAGGCAGCGCCGTGGCGATTCTCACCACCGCTACATGAGCGACCGCGTTTGGAGCGTCGCCCGCCCCAGTTTGGACGTGTACGTGGTTACCAGACCCCGGTGACTGGGCGAATCGGTAGAAACCCTGGCACTCCGGTGGACCACTACCTGCACTCCAATCAGTTCACGTCCGATCTTCCGGACGACTACCAACCCCAGGGGGATTCTCACTATTAAATTGGAATTGTCTGGAGCAGCTCTTCTTACTAGGCTCCTTCATCATGTTTATAGTACTCTGGGTCCTTCAGTTGACCTCAGACGTTTTTGCTTGGACTGATAGTGAGATACTCCTTTGTTGGCTTCGCACCTCAGCTCATACTTTAGAGGTTTTTGTGGCGAATAGAGTCTCACAGATTCAGAACTCTGAGACTAAACTGATCTCGAGACATGTCCCAGGAGAATTGAACCCCGCAGACTGCGTGTCGCGTGGTTGCGAGGCTCCTGTCCTTGTCAACCATTCTCTTTGGTGTGGACCAGACTGGTTGACGCATCGCGAGTCATCCTGGCCCCAGAATAGGTTCTCGTCTCCAGAGGTTTTGCCAGGTTTGCGTATTGGAATTGCGGAAACGCAACCTGTATACAATTTGGATTATCTTTTGGACAAATACAGTTCTTTGTCAAAATTGTTAGGAGTTACCGCTTGGATCCGGCGTTTCATACGTAACGGACGGAACCCGAATAATAAATTGTTATCCTCAGTTTTGTCGCCTCATGAACGTCAAGAGGCCCTGATATTGTTGGCTCATGCTGTACAGGCCGAGCACTTTGACCAGACTATTGAAGCCCTGAAGAGATGCTTAGCTTTGAAAGGCTCAATCGCTCGTCTTAACCCTTCTGGACCAATCGGGTTTGCTCCGAGTCGGAGGATGACTTCGGAATTCGAATTTGCTTTATGGTGCTCGCCATCCTTTATAGCTAAAGTGTAAGAGTGTAAGTGTTCTTTTAATTGGACTTTTTACAATGGTTTTCAATCATCTTAATAACCCTTTGTTAAGAATAGTTACAGCACTGATAACTACATTTGTGCCACATGTTTAATTTAGGGTTTTTTTTTTTTTTTACCTTTGTTACTTAGATGCTTTTACCGATTGTTTTGTAAATGTGTGAACATTGTAGGCCTTCTAGATTCCTAGATGCTTGATAACATTTGATAACTTTATATCTCGTTTTACTTTTTATTTTTAGTTTCTAAAGTTTTATTGTCGGGCGTTGTCCTCCCATATTTAAGTAATGCTGTAACATGGAAATATTGTAAAAACAAACCATATTTAAAAAAAAGTAACCATGGAGTTTCTTGCCGGTTCTTCTCCATAGGAAACGACCAACCCGAACCGTGCGCCTTTTGTCGGCGTTTTATAAGTGCCCATGTAGGCCTATGTAAAATAAAAAAAAATGATTTTGATTATTTTTGACGTTGGTGAAATTGTTAGTGTCCGATCGACACATTAATAATGCACACGCAGGTTGCAACGCCCTCGTAGCCATTTTACAGCGTAAATTTTGGATTTTGTCGGCCGGACGCACTATTCGTGGCATCATTTTTAAATGTATGCAGTGCTATTGTTTGAAAGCTACTCTCACTCAACCCATAATGGTTGATTTGCCTTCCGATCGAGTAACTGAGAGTAGGCCATTTGCTCCTGTTGGAACTGACTTCGGTGGTCCCTTCTTGGTGAAGACTTCTCAACTTTGTAACGCTAAGGCTGTCAAGGCCTATTTGTGTGTGTTCGTTTGTCTGGCCTTCAAGGCGGTTCACTTGGAACTTGTAACTGCCCACAGCACCGATGCGTTCGTTGCAGCGCTAGGTAGATTTATTTCCCGCCGAGGACTACCATCTTTGATCCGTTCTGATAACGGTACTAATTATAAGGACGCTGATAGATATTTAAATGAAATTTGTAATTATCTGAATAAAGATAAACAGAATTTAAGATTTGCCATGTCCCAAATGGGAATTAATCGGCAATTTTATCCCCCAGTCTGCCCACACTGGGGTGGCATTTTTGAAGCCGTTGTAAAAGTAGCAAAAACGCATCTCCGCCGTGTTATTGGTGAAACTATTTTAACCTTTGAGGAACTTGTTACGGATTTTTTTTAAATTGAGGCCGTCCTCAATTTGCGACCTCTCTGTCCGATCACCTTTTTTTTTTTTTTTTTAATATTTTATAGGCTTGCGCTTGACCACTATCTCACCTGATGGTAAGCGATGATGTGGTCCACGATGGAGCACGCTTGCCTAGAAGTAACCTATTCACCCTTGATTTAAAGACCCCTAGATTGTAGCTATCGGGAAACACAGACTCCGGCAGGGAATTCCACTCCTTAGCTGTACGCACAATAAAAGTATTCTCAAAACGCTTAGTGCGTATGGGTGGGATGTCCACCATGTACCGATGGCGCATCGCCGTACGTCTGGTAGTCCGAGGATGAAACGGGCTGGGTGGGATTAGATCATGCAATTCCTTCGCACACTCCCCGAAATGTAACCAACTAATGTAAAGCTGGCAACTCGGCGACGATGTTCAAGGCTCTGAAGCTTTGACTTAACCAGTGCCTCATCGCCGATGAGCCTCTTGGCCCGCTTTTCGATCGAGTCTAGTGCATCAAGCTGGTATTTGGCAGATCCGTCCCAGAGATGAGAACAGTACTCCATGCATGATCGAACTTGCGCTTGATTCAAGCTGACCAGCTGTTCAGGCGTGAAGTACCCTCTCACCTTCGCAAGGATCCCCAACTTTTTGGCAGCCAGCTGAGCCTTTGCCTCAATGTATAGGCCAAAATTGAGAGTCGATGTCAACGTAACGCCAAGAAGCTCAAGATGGTCAGTTATTGGCACGGTCACATCGCGGAAAGTTGGAGCCGGGTGAAATTGGCTCTTTTTAGCGGAAAAAAGACACGCCTGGGTTTGAGCAGCATTAAACTTGACCAGATTGGCATCGCCCCATTCGGAGACTGCCTGCAAGGACAGGTTCAAGCGTTCCACCATGGCCTCCCGGAGAGACTGGATCTGACGACATCATTGGGGCACTAGTCTGGAGACTGCGGGGACGCCCGAGCCCCCCCGGAATGTCCATCGGGCCCTCCCCATCTGGCCGCCAACCAGCACGATGGTGCATTCCGGGATTTTTCGACAGTTGGCGGGGCAGCCTTTCATGTGTGGCTGGCACACTACTTGGGCCCCCAACTACCTGCGGTCGGCCATCGGCGCACCGTGCCTTGGATCCCGCTACTCTCCGCGACTAGTCTCCCGATACGTCTATAACAGCGAGCGTCAGGCTGGTCTGCCAGCAGTAGAACAGCTGGAACACCCAACTCCTCTAGTTGGCTACACCGAGCATCGTAACCGGAACACGGCTAGGCCGCTTGGCGGTACGTCTTTGCCCGGTGGGTGGTCGCAAGCCTTCGACCGAAACCTACCACCAGTTATTGTCACCTGATTTGCACCACCCGGGGACCACGTGTAGGGAATCAAAGGGTGCACTCCTACGGACGTGGGTGTCTCGGCCCCCAAATGACCAGGAAGTTTTTGATTGGTCAGCCCCTCAACGCCCTGCCTGAATACCCCTTCAGGGAAATTAAATCTTCGCAATTAACGCGTTTTGAGTTGCTCCATCAGATGACACAAAGTTTCTGGCATCGTTGGTCGTTGGAATATTTGCATATTCTGCAGCAGCGCGTTAAGTGGACTGACAAAACTGACCCTCCCAAAGTCGGAGATCTTGTACTTGTTAAAGAACCTAATTTGTTGCCTTTGTATTGGCGTCGTGGACGCATTGTAGATTTAAGTTTTTAAGCTGACATGGTCACAATCATTAGAATTAATATACATGGTAAATATCCCGAAACAAATATTAATTATAGATTTAATTTATGCGTCTGACGGAGTTCCCAGAGTTGCGGCGGTTATGGTCGGAGATTCGGCTTTGAAGCGAGCAGTGGCGAGTTTAGCACGCTTGCCTATTTATTAGCGGACATAACTCCTTATGTCCGAGACGGGGGGATGTTCTAAACATAACGTTTCGTCCTCTGTTTATTATTCGTTTGCAACTGTATGTCAGCTCGTTGTCATGCGATTCTTACAGCTTTTGGATTGAGTTGACATTAGTTTTTGAGTCTAGAAAAATTAATGAACAATCGCGTGCGACGCGGTATTGGGATCTTGTTGGATATATTGTAATCGTTAAAATAACCCACCCAGCTGAATTGCAAAAGCTTCCGCCATTCGCGAGTTTTTTGGTGCTTCGCCTAGTGCATTTGTTTTTGTGGGTATTTCGCGCGCAGCGAGGCGCTTTTGCCGGGAGCGTGTCTTGGAGTCTGCAGAGAATACCAACAGACCACGCTCCGTATTCCTTCCTGCATATATATATTTTCATCCCAACCAAACACTCGGCCAAGCACGGGATTGAGCGAGCAAATTATTAAGAAAATGGTCTAATGTACATATATTTTTTCCAATAAATTACGACTAGCCGTTTAGACGTAATTCTCATTTTAAAATCAGCTAGTCAGGGGAATCTGCGGTCATTATTTTTTCTATCGTTTTGAAATATTGGAATACGTTGTTAGACAGGTGTGAAAGACTTTTATTTTTTTGTTATCTGGTTCTCACTTTAGATATCGGATATTTTCTAACGAGGTAGTACGTTCCTGTGGGGTCTTATCTATACCTACATTATTGGTAAATAAATTATTTCTGATTCGGATTCTGGGATAAATTTACAATTTTCACGCGAGCGAACCCGCAGCGAAAAGCCAGCTTAAATAGCTGGCTTTTCGCTGCGGCTTGTATTTTTTTGCTTGTTAAAGGCATGTATTTTTTTTTATTCCTAAAAATAAACATTTTCACAGTGGCATGTGAAAAAGGAGAAATGGTTCTTTTATGTTTACTTAGGGTAATAAATGAACCGGTACATAAATATAATTTTTTTACAACGGGTCCTATTTTTCCAGAAACATGTTGAAATTGACGTCTGGTGGTTGGTGGTTATTAACGTGACTGAATGGCATGAAGGATGGTTCGTTGTCACTAGTACCATTAACAGTTCCATGATGGAACTATTGAGGTTTTTTGTAATCACTAGTTCCATTTTAGAAGAACCTGAAAATAATGGAACTAATGTTGAATTTATTATCACTAGTTTGTCACTAGTACCATTAACAGTTCCATGATGGAACTATTGATGTTTTTTTTAATCACTAGTTCCATTTTAGAAGAACCTGAAAATAATGGAACTAATGTTGAATTTGTTATCACTAGTTCCACATTATTATTTTAGGCACTGGTGAATTTTTTTAAGGGTGTAAAAACGAGGTAAAAACAAGGAGAAATAAAAAAAAAACAAATAGAAATAAAAAATTCAATAAAATCAACAAATATTTATTTTTTCATTTATCATTCGGCTTCAGTATGGATTTCAAATAATCATATTTGAAAGAAGGATGGGGAAGTAAATGCCAGGATGCCCGATATCTCAGATGGGATAGCGTTTGGACCCAGTTCAAATACTTCTTGGGAGGCGAATTGTTTACCATCCCCCCATTGTCTTTGAATTCATCTCTATTCATTACAGCACGCGCTCAAAGTAATTTATCAAAAAAAAAATCTCACAGATATTTCGCCTGTTCATAATTTCATTTGGGTTTCAATGATCAAGTCATTTCTGTCTTGGTAAATTCTGCGTCGTTTAGGTTGTTGTTTCTATTCGATCACTATCACTAAATACTATAATCAAAATAAAGTAAGACAAAATTTATTATGTTATCTTTTTTACCTCTAGTGTTTTTACACCCTTAAAAAATTTCACTAGGGCCAAAAATAATAATGTGGAACTAGTGATAAAAAAAATCAACATTAGTTCCATTATTTTCAGGTTCTTCTAAAATGGAACTAGTGATTACAAAAAACCTCAATAGTTCCATCATGGAACTGTTAATGGTACTAGTGACAACGAACCTGAAGGATGTGTGTGTGGTAGTATGGATGTTTGTTTGTTACTCAATCACGTTATCACGCCAGTACCGCTAAACGGATCTGGCATTTGGCGAATTTGGCACAGAGATAGATTATAGTGTGGAATAGCACATATGCTACATTTCGTACCGGTATAATGATCCCTTGGGATAAGAAAACACTAATTTAAATGCCAGACAAGTTAAGTTCAGGTAAACGGCGTAAACTCACTAGGGTCTGAAATGACGATGGGTGTTCCTCAAGGTTCGATATTGGGTCCATTCCTCTTTTTAGTTTATATTAACGATTTACCCCAATTACTACAAAATCAACCAAAAATGGTGTTGTTTGCTGATGACACATCTTTGATATTTAAAATAGATCGGCGGTCACAAAATCTTGATGATGTGAATAACTCGATTCATCAGGTTCAAAAATGATTCACGGCAAACAATTTGGTACTAAATGAAAAAAAAACCAAATGTATTAGATTCACATTGCCGAATGTTAGAAGTAGCGAATGCGACATCATATTGAATGCCGAAAAGCTGGACTTTGTAAATCAAACGGTTTTCCTGGGAATCACTCTAGACGACCTCGGCCGCTTATGCTGTTAGAAAGATAAGACAGTTGACGGATGTGGAGACCGCGCGTTTGGTCTATTTTAGTTACTTTGACAGCATTATGTCATACGGTATTTTATTGTGGGGCCGAGCGGCTGACATTGAATCCATATTTATATTGCAAAAGAGAACTATCAGAGCCATATATAATTTAAGTCAAAAAAATTTGCTAATTTGTATTCCTATTCGTAGTTATTGTATTCTTATGTTATTTTTTATATTTTTCCAGAATTTGACTCACACACGGTTCCGTTGTGGTTGAATTAGGTATTTTACCTATGTTTGGAATATTTGTAAGTATGTGAGAACCATGTTCCTATTTATCAAATTAATGAATTTACCTGTTAGTGCTTTTATTTCTTTATACCTGTACGTAGTATAGTGTGCTATTTTTGGGTGCATCGTCCTCACATATATGAATTTATTAATGTATGTACATAAGTAAACATTGTAAAACATATTTTTTTTTTAAAAGAGTAAGTATGGAGTTTCTTGTGCGTTCTTCTCCATAACAAGCTACTTTCCGAATGCACGGTAGAGTCAATTTTTATTACTTGTACATTTTTAATTTAGATTTAATGTTTGACGTTCAAAAGTGCCGCTTATTGGCCTAGTTGAAATAAATATATTTGACTTTGACTTTGAATAAATCATAATATGGACAACTCTCAATAATAGAATTAACGGAAGACTGTTGCATCTTTACAATTGCGGCTGATACATTTAAGTTTGTAGTCTGATCTATAAGTTTTCGCTGACTCATATCTACTAATATTTTATGATAGCACAAAAAATCTGCGCCCAGAATAGGCTGCTTAACATCAGCTATAATAAACTCCCAACGGTACGGTCTACGTAACTTTTGGTTTAGAACAAGCGACTTAACGCCATAAGTAGCAATTTCGGTACCGTTGGCAGCATATAATTTGTAGTCAGAACACCTTAAGTTTTTAAAAATTCTCTTCGTTACCGGTAAGATAGACACGTTCGCGCCTGTATCGTCGAGAAAACGCAAACCTGAGTTGTAGTCCATGACTGATAGGCGGCTGCAGGGCACCACAGCGCAGAGCTCCGCCGACGACTGCACTGCTTATTAGTATTCCGACTGTGAAGATCTGGCATTTCCCTTTTTGCTGTAATCCCTTTGCTTCCACTCACAAGAAGGTATGCAGCGATTGGCTCTATGGCGGTACCGAAAGTGATATATGCAGTTATCCTCCAGTATATGCAGACCTCCAGTCTGGGGAATCCGGTGTGCGATGTCTTGATGACGACCTTGAATAGCGCCTCGGATAACAGTTGTTACTTCTTGACCTACCACGCCGCATGTTTGTCAACGTTGCATTGATCTTTGCAATCTCAGCTGTCAACTGCTCGATATCTGCCATAATGTCCGTAGATGGAATATGGGGTACGTCCGGAATCACCGAATTTTAAAAGTCACTGATCGCACACAAATAGTCACAAAAGTTAGTACACTGTGGCCCAAAAACAATCACGTCGGGATTACCAATATAGGATACTATGTTGCGTGTGTTCTGGTGGCCAAATGAAATAACAATTCACGATAAAATAAAACCGTACTATATTGTTCTCTCATAACACATACAACAATAACATAATTAAATTTACTCTAAACTATTATAAAACCTAACTTAACAGTATGAGTGCATACGAACGATTGGCGTCCTGTGTCGCCGTCGTAAGTAATGTAGCGCCTGCGTTAATGTAAATAAACAAACTTACCACGTCAGCAGGGGCGCTACATTCTGTATTGTATTGCCTATTTCAAATGATTTACTGAATTTTATCTTGACATGGTAAATTTGTATTGATTTAATTGAATGTTTTAATAATTTATATTAAATTATTTTTATAGCTAAAACTGTTTGCATGCCTTAGTTAAGGTATTTAGTAAAAGGATCATAACATTAAAACTTAACATCTGTAACTTGTACCCAAATTCTGTGCGAATAAAGTTCTATTCTATTCTTTTCTATTCTTAGTTGTGAATGACTATGTCTACCTGGGCGAAACCATCCAGTTGGGTAGGGCCAGCTTCGAGAAAGAGGTCAACCTTCGAATCCGACTTGACTGGGCAGCGTTTGTGAAGTTGCGCGGTATCTTCTCGTCCAACTTACCACAGTGTCTCAAGACGAAAGTCTATGACCAGTGTTTGTTGCCAATGATGACATATGGCTCTGAGACGTGATTGCTTACAATGGGCCTCATCAGAAAGCTTACAATCACTCAAAGGGCAATGGAGAGGGCTATGGTCAGCGTTGCCTTGCGTGATCGAATCAGAAATGTTGAGATCCATTAGAGAACCAGGGTTACCGACATAGCCCTAAGAATTGCCAAACTTAAATGGCAGTGGGCAGGGCACATTGCTCGCAGAACGGATGGCCGATGGGACAGAAAGGTTCTGGAGTGGCAACCGCGAACCAGAAGACAATGCGTTGGAAAGCTTCCCACCAGGTGGGCCGATGACATGGCAGTCGACGCAGTGGTGACACCGGGCGTCCGGCTCCCTGTTTATGCGACACAGGTACCGCCTCGATGGTGACGAGGCCGGCGGTAGGGCGTAAAAGCCTGTCCCGCCATTCCGCCACTAGGACCTTGCGGAGCTGAGACCGACGCAACTCCATATGTCGCTGCATCGGCCCTTCACCCCGCGCCAGCGCTTCCTCGCGCCAGCGATACAGTGACGCAAGTACTTTCGCCTCCAGGTCCCAGGGCGGGGATCCGGCCAGTACGCAAGCCGCCTCGTAGGAGATTGTGCGATACCCCCTGATGACTCTGACAGCCATCACTCTCTGCGGCTTCCGCAGAACAGCGATGCTACCGGCCGTCAGGTCAGCCGCCCAGATCGGGGCCCCATACAGGGCCATCGATCGCACGATTCCCACGTAGAGCCGCCTACAGGCAGCGCTCGGGCCCCCCAGATTGGGAAGCAGCGTTGACAGCGCCCCAGCCGCGCCCAACAACTTGGGCGCCAGCTGCCGGAAGTGGGGGCCGAAATCCCATTGGCTGTCGAGCACCAATCCTAGGTACTTCATGGTAGACTCGACAGCGATTCGAGCTCCCCCAACGACGATGTAGGCATCGGGTGGTGGCGCCCGCCGGGGGCCATGAAAGACCATGGCCTCCGACTTGTTGAGGGCCACCTCCAAGCCAAGGCGCCGTATGCGGCTCACCACCTGTAAAACTGCAGCCGTCGCCAGCAACGCTGCCTCCCTGTATGAACGCCCCCGGGCGGTGACCAGCGTATCGTCCGCGTAACACGTCAGGTCTACGCCCGGTTGGAGTTCGCCCCTCAGCACCCAGTCGTACCCCATGTTCCACAGGAGCGGGCCCAGGACCGAGCCCTGTGGAACACCGCACGACATGCGGTGCTGGTTTCCGACGCCATTACGTCCCACGTAGGTGACACACCTCACCGCCAAATAAGCCCCGACGATGCGGCGGAGGTAGGGAGGCACTCGATGATACCGCAGTGCCTCCCGAACACAACTCCAGGGCAGGGTGTTGAAGGCGTTGGAGATGTCCAAGGACACCGCCAACATCACCCCACCCCGGGACACAGCTTCCTCCGCCAGGACTCTCACCTGCGATACTGCGTGGATGGTGGAGCGCCCATGCCGAAAGCCGAACTGGCTTTCGTCCAGGTCCGGCCCCACTCTGTACAAGTGGCTGACGAGGCGGGCAGCGATAATCCGCTCGAACAGCTTACCCACCTCGTCTAGCAGCACTATGGGCCGGTAGGCGGACGGCGAGTCCGCAGGGCGCCCCACCTTCCTGAGCAGGACCAGACGACCAGATTTCCATAAAGTGGGAAACTGGCCCCGCTCAAGGCACGCTGTGAAGAGTCCTCTCAGCCAGGGCTCTAGCTCCTTCAGAGCGAGGGCTAATACTTGGCCGTGGATCCCGTCGGGCCCCGGAGCCACGTACTTGGCCCGGAGCCGCATCACGGCTGCCCCCATCTCTGCCTGTGTCACCTCTGGGACGCTAATGGCGTCCTCCTCTGTAGACGCTGCGGCCGTGGGCAAAGCCATCGGCGTCGGGATGTGGTCCACTCTCGCCGGGAAGAGGGCTGCGATTACCTCCTCCAGCAGCTCGGGTTGGAGACTCTCCGTAAGCGGAGGCGCGGCGGCTCGAAGTTTCCCTCGAACCGCTCGATAAGGGCACCCCCACGGATCCCCGTCCAGAGTCTCCAACATCTCCTCCCTGGCTCGCTTCTTCACCTCGCCGATGGGCAGGCGCAGAGTCTCCGTCACCGCGCGGTACACCTCATACCGCGCGGCTTCTTCTTCAGGGACCCGGCGACGTCTCCTCCGGTATCGGGTGTACTGGCGTCTGGCCGCTACGCAGGCGACACGCAACTGTGCGATCTCGGCGGACCACCAGTACACCTGGCGCCTCGCGCGACGCGACGCGTCGCTGATTTGCGTCATCGCCCCGCGGAACCACAGCGCCTCCTGTTCGACGTCGACGGGTCCGGTCGTTGCCGACTCCCGGATCTAGGCCTGGACAATGGTGGCCTCCTCGAGAAGTTCCCTGTCGATGTGCTTGCGCGCCCAGCGCGGACCGTCCGTTCGCGGGGCTGGTGAACCGCGGCCGCCGGCGGTCTGGGTGGAAACGTCGAAACGGATATATCTGTGATCCGATAACGTCTCCACCTCCACGGCGACACGCCAGTTGCGGACACGGCTCGCGACAGCAGGGCTAGCCAACGAGACATCCACTATTGAACCGCCCCGCTGCCGTACGCACGTGTGGACTGAGCCCCGGTTTAGGACGACCAGGCCAGTGGTGACTGCCCACTCTTCCAGCACCTCACCTCTAGCATCGGTTACCAGAGATCCCCACGCCGAAGACTTAGCGTTGAGATCCCCTAGCAACAGCACAGGGCGAGGGTGGAGTCGGCCTACGACGGCGCCCAACTCGACAAGGAAACTCTCGAAGTCGGCGAGACTCTTGTTGCTCAATTTGAAGCCGGACGGTGTTCCAAGGTCGGGGAACGCGACTTTGGCCCTCGCCTCTGTCAGGACCGCCTTGTACGTGACTCCACTTTCGACGGCTCCGGGCTGCAGCGTGATCACTACAGCCGCGGAGCGTGGTGCTCTGACCTTAGGTGGTCCCGCGGCCTTGTTCGGTGCGGGTACTCCTGCGGTTACCGCCTCCGTGAGGGGGCCAGATGGTGTCGGCGGGGTCAAAGTCGCCGACAGGGAGGTGGGCGCGGACCTATCCTCCGTGGACTTGCCAACCTGCTACCCGGCTCTTCTTGGCTCAACTGCTGCGGCCACTGGGCCCGGCTTTACGGGCGCCTCCTTCCGCCGCTTATCCCCAGCGAGCGGTGGGCGCATGGTTTCGGCCGGCAGTCTCGCCTCTAGGGCCTCCAACCGAGCACCCACCATTTGACCGCACTGCATCATGCAGATGCGTACGATCTTTTCGACCTCTGCATCCGCAATTGCAGAGGCCGACGATGGGGCTGGAGATTGAACCGACGACGGGGCCGTGACGGACGAACCGGCAGCTGCCTGCTGGGCAGCAAACTGTCGCTTGAGGTCCTCTAACTCGGATCGGAGACGGCTGTTCTCCTCCCACAACTTCGCCGTCTCCTCCGTGGTTGTGCGGCTACTGAGGGCCTCTACCGCCTCCTGGATGCTTTCCACCGCGTCTTTCAAGGCACGCGTGAACGTGCCCTTCAGGTTGCCCAATTTGGTGGCAACCTTCAGGACGACAAATCCAGGCCGTCCGTCACTTGGCGACTGAGTGCCACCGCCGATGCTTCCGCCGTCCGAGCAGAGCGCCGCTCTCGGGCCTGTCGGGCCAACTCGCTGACCTCGTCAGCCGTGACAGCCCGCCGCTGCGCCCGCTTTGCGGTATTCGCCTCCGCCTTATTACTTCCCAGCAGGGATGTGGTGGAGCCACCGATCTGGTCCCCGCTCATATGCCCAGGGTCACTCTCCACGCACTCCGCAGGGGCAGGCGTATCGGGCCGAAGCACAAAGTGACCCCGCACGTCTCGCTCCGGCAACCGAGCGGTGGCTACACCCCCCACCGCACGACCGCGCCCTCTCCTTCCCGTTGACACCTTCGGGGCCGATAGGTTCTCCTCACTCGAGGAGAGACCCAGGGTCCCCGAGTCCTTGCTGCGCGGACGCTTCCTCCAAGAATTGGAGGTGCGCCCGCGCGTGTCCTGGTTGGACAAGTTGCCCACAGGAATTGAGCCTCCTCGGCTCTTGTTGCCGTCGACGACGGTAAGTGGTTCTTGCTCATCGTTTACAATTATCATCGTCGTTATCCGTTTAGCATGCGTGTGGTCGTCATTTTAAAGATAGAAGTAAGATAGTTGTTGCCCACCCCAGAGTACGGAGGGCAGCCCGCCGAAGCGGGGTGGGACTCCCCGACCGCTGAGCAGTCGGGACCCACCTGGGGATCTTTTTCGCAAATGTCTTTTTCCATAATTTTTATATTTTACCTCTTAAAAGGGTGAGGTACCTATTTATTTTCCTTCCTACATTACGCCCACTCGTCCTACCCTCTGTTCCCATTACTAGCCCGGTTCCCTTCAAAGACCATCATGGCTGATGATCTGTGTTTGGAACCGCGACCTTTCCTCGTGTGTTGAAATTAGCCGCCCGCCCCAACTGTCCACCCAACGTGGGTGGGCAGCTGGAGCTGACGTTGCCCGAGGTGCGCCGCGTGGAGGCTTTCAACTTGCACCCCTCGAACAACTTACCCACCTCGTCTAGCAGCACTATGGGCCAGTACGCGCACGGCGAGTTCGCAGGGCGCCCCGCCTTCCTGAGCAGGACCAGACGACCAGATTTCCACAAAGTGGGAAACTGGCCCCGCTCAAGGCACGCTGTGAAGAGTCCTCTCAACCAGGGCTCTAGCTCCTTCAGAGCGAGGGCTAATACTTGGCCGTGGATCCCATCGGGCCCCGGAGCCACGTTTTTGGCCCGGAGCCGCATCACGCCGCCCCCATCTCAGCCTGTGTCACCTCTGGGACGCTGATGGCGTCCTCTTCTGTAGACTCTGCGGCTGTGGGCAAAGCCATCGGCGGCGGGATGTAATCCGCTCTCGCCGGGAAGTGGGCTGCGACGACCTCCTCCAGCAGCTCGGGTTGGAGACTCTCCGTAAGCGGAGGCGCAGCGGCTCGAAGTTTCCCTCGAACCGCTCGATAAGGACGGACACCCGTCTAGAGCTCCAACATCTCCTCCCTGCGCTTAGCTTGGCGGCCAACATATCCGCCTTTTCGGCGCTTGAGGCACCTGACACCTCGAGCAGCCGCGCCCCCGTTATCGCCGACCTCATTCGGAAGCCGGACGGTGTGCCAAGGTCGGGGAACGCGACTTTCGCCTTCGCCTCTAACAAGACCGCCTTGTATGTGACGCCCCTTTCGACGGTTCCAGGCTGCAGCGTGATCGCTACAGCCGCGGAGCGTGGGGCTCTGACTTTAGGCGGTCCCGCGGCCTTCCTCATTTCCGGTGCGGGTGCTCCAGCGGGTGCCGGCGGCGCCGTCTTCTTTTTTCGACGGCGGCCCCTCTTGACCACCATCGTCCAGGCCTCCGTGAGGGTGCCAGGCGGGGTCACCGGGGGACCGGGGTCAACACAAAGTTTTAACAGCTATATAGCTATACAGTATAAAGCTTATTTACCTACATTTTACCGTTCAAAAGTAGTCTTAAGGTCGTACCTCACTTACACCACACCGCTCCAACACCGTTCCCGCACGACACCGCCTTATTTTCTCAGAAGAAACGTAGGTAGGTATCAAAGCATAAAAATATAATTTCCTAGTAATGCGTACTAAGCCTAGGCAATGTGTAATATGTTCCACGATACAAGGTATATTTTATTCAGAATCAAATAATCTGATAATCCTGGATTACGAAGGATACCTCTCGAAGGCGTGAGTAAAAAATTTTTTGGATTACATGCCAAAAAAGTAACGTGTTTTTGTATGACCTCTGTGGGAAATGAAATGGAATGAAACCATATTTACATGTGCACAGGAATCTAAAAAGGAGCTTTATGATGTCCCTCGTGGCTGTAAATGCCTTTCGACATTCTGTGTCTTTGTTACCCATTGTTTTTAATTTTTCGACATTGACTTCGGAAAAGAAAGTAAGGAAAGCATATTACAAATATGATGATTATATTCAAGATAAGAATGCTTGGAAACGTGTTGGTCCTGCTCCATAGGGCAATCTTTAGTGTAGACACAGATAATAGTGTAGACAAAATCAAACTGGTCAATTTGTATTATATTCGTAATTATAGTAACACTTTATTTTTTTATTTTTTTCTTCGCTTTATTTTTAGTTTGTTTAAAAAAATTGACTCGCACTCTGTGCCATTGTTGTTGAATTAGGTAATTTACCTATGTTTGCAATATTTGGAAGTATGTGAGAACCATGTTCCTATTTATCAAGTGAATTCACTTGATAAATAGGAACATTAGTGCTTGTAATACTTTATACTTTTTATTTTTTTTAAAGAGTAAGTATGGAGTTTCTTGTGCGTTCTTCTCCATAACAAGCTACTTTTCCGAATTCCTGAAGAGCAAGGACCACTATGTACGAGCACTTGGTTGCTAATACATTTGCTAAGTTGTGATGGAAGAAAACTATTCTTGCTGAATTCTTGATATAATATTTATTGATTGTACTTGTTTACAATGGAACGGTCGAAAGAGTACTCAACATGATTAGTAATAATGACGATTTACATTAGGTAAAAATGCTTATGCTAGCGTGCTATAAATGTGCGATGTAATCGTACAGCACGGTAGAATCAATTTTTATTATTTGTGAATGTAATTGTTGGTAATGGTATGTGGTTGTTGGTGTAATTGTTTTAAGAGCAGTGGTGGCCCAGTGGTATCGGCCGCAACTTTAAAGTTGTAGGTTGTGGGTTCGAGCCCAGGCAGGCGCTTTACTTTGTGTAAATTATTCGTTATTATTCGAAACGGTGAAGGAAATCATCGTGAGGAAGCCGGCATGTCCAAGAACCAAAAATTCGAAGACATGTAACATCCGCACTGGGCCCGCGTGGTGGATAACGGCCCGTTCCCTCTCACTAAGAGGAGGTCTGTGTCCCAGCAGTGGGAACATTAATATGCTGATGATGTCATGTGATGTGTAATTGTTGACGTTCAAAAGTGCCGCTGAATGGCCTAGTTGAAATAAATATATTTGACTTTGAAAGTTATTTTTCGCTTTGTAGTGTTCGTATAAATATATTTGAGTTTGAAAGTTATTTTTCGCTTTGTAGTGAATGCCTGGGTCATCTTATAAGCATATCATGGAATCTGTAACAAACAATGTATATAAATCAGATACCAATGTAACTGTCTTTATAGGTAACAGTTTGGATGTAAAAAAAGATGACATCACTGAGTGTGTAACGGAGTTGTTAAAGTTAAATTGTAATAAAATCATATTGTGTGCTTTACCATATTTTGAAAAATTGTCAAGTAGACAAAATAATTATATACACATGCTGAATAAGCATGTTCATTTCCTTGTCAGCCATTACAGCGTCAAATTAGTTATTTTGGACATCAAAATTTTTGTTAATAAATTAAAAACGACAGGCAATACAGTGTATCTGCCTATTAGGGTAAGACGTCAAATAGCGAGGCTATTATCTTTTTGCTTTAAACTCAGACATACATTGTAAGTCGAAGGCATGTACTGTAGTTGGTATTAGTAGTAATACTAATGTACAGGTAGTCAATAAGTTTAATAACGTTAGCACTTCTGCTATTAATATTTATAGTTTAAACTAGTTTGTACAAGCCTTCCATCCAAGCTTGTTCCTATCAAGACCAAGATCTTCCTCGGTTGGAAATAACCCAACAGTCAAACCATCCAAAGAAAACATTGATGTGGAATCCCCTAATACTATGGCGGAAGGCAATGTACCACAGCCCCCATCCTGGCAAAGAGTACCATCAAAAACGAATTCCAAAAAACGGAAAATGGCAAGCAGCCCTTCTCCTGAAGCTTTGAAAACATCCAATAGATTCAGTGGCCTGTCAATTGACCTGACCCAAAATGATCCCGAAGAACCAGTCAAAAAACTTAGCAAACCTCCACCGATCATCCTTTACGGGATAGAAGATGTCAGCAAATTGACTGAACTTCTAGAAACTGTTGCTGAAAGAAGACAATTCACTTACAAGATTGTGAATCGAAATCAGCTAAGAATTAGTAGTGTGGACATTGACACTTACAAAAAGTTAATTGTGCTTGTGAGGGAGAATGGACTCATTGGGCATACTTTTAACAGAAAGGATATGAGATGCTTTAGAGTAGTGATTCGCAATTTACATCCATCTACGCCCACTAGTATCATTAGGGAAGAAATTGAGGCCACAGGGAATACAGTTACTGGAGAAATTATCAATGCTAAGTACGGCCCCGAGAAAAAACCAACCTCTACATTATTTGTAAATCTGGCTCCTGGATCAAACAATAAAGCGGTAAAAGAATTGAAGTATATATACCACCAATCTATCGTTATAGAAGATCGAAGAAAAACCAAATCGATCGTACAATGTCAGAGGTGCCAACAATACGGCCACTCGAAGAACTACTGTATGCGCCCTTACCGTTGCGTTAAATGTGGGCAGTCCCACAAGACTTCAGAATGCCAGAAGCTTGATCGCCAAACACCTGCTCTGTGTGCACTATGCAGCGGCCCGCACCCTGCTAACTATAGGGGTTGTGCAGTATATAAAGAAATTGTAGCTCGAAGAACAAAAAAGACCGCTTTTACATCGGTTGAGTCTCGCCAACAAGCACCAACTAAGTATGTTGCCAATGATTCCACTGAAAAGGCTGGTGAAGCTGACAAAATCATTCCTGGTACCAAGTTCACAACTTATGCTGAGGCACTACGACATAATACTCCTAACCCTACGCACACAAGTATGACAATCGAACAATTACTATTAAAACAATCTGAGAAGTTTGACTTTATCTTACACCAAATGAGTACTCTAATGAGCCTCATAACTAAACTCGTCGACAGGCTGACAAAATGACTGCCTTAAGGATTGGAACTTTCAACATAAATGGTCTAACCCCAAATAAAAATGAGGTTGAGCTCTTAATGACGGAACAAAAGCTAGATATTCTACTGATTTCTGAAGCACATTGCACCTCTACTACTAATGTTAAATTTCCAGACCACCAATGCTACCTGACAAATCATCCTGATGGGACGGCCCATGCTGGGACGGCAGTGATAGTAAAAAAGACGATCAAACATCACCTAATGCCAGAATATAAAACCAAGCACATCCAAGCTACAACAATAAGCGTGGAAGACGTAAATGGGTGTCTGAACGTGTCGGCTGTCTACTGCCCACCAAAACATAAAATTAGTGACACCATGTTTTCGCACTTCTTTATGTCACTTGGTAACCGTTTTGTGGCAGGAGGCGATTGGAATGCGAAGCATACATCTTGGGGTTCGAGGCTAATTACCACTCGAGGTAGACAACTGAAACTGTGCATGCAAGGAAACAACTTATCTGCAATTTCTACTGCTGAACCTACATACTGGCCTAGTGACTCACGAAAAACCCCAGATCATCTGCAAAGGTAATAATCTTACTAAACCATGGTAAGATTATTACCTTTGCAGATGACACAGCTCTTCTTTTCTACGGGGATACCTGGGAGGAAGTTTTCCACTTCGCTCAGACGGGTTTTTCGCTGGTAATGAACTGGCTACAAAACAACTTGCTTACACTTAACTCTAACAAGACTAAATACATAACATTTACACTATCAAACAACCCAAACCCAATAAGTAACCCTTCATTAAATATAACAGCCCATTCATGTAATAATGACACTTCCAACTCATGCTCATGCCCTAAACTCCAAAAAGTGGACTCGACTAGGTATCTTGGTGTGATCATAGACAAAAACTTGAACTTTAATACCCACATAGATGTGTTATCCAAGAGAGTTAGAAAGCTCATCTTCATTTTTAAAAGCCTACGAAATGTAGCTGATGCTAGGGTCCTCAAAAGTGTCTACCTTGCACTATGTCAGTGCATATTAAACTACTGCATAACTGTTTGGGGTGGTGCCCCCAAATCATATATGTTGAAAGTCGAGCGAGCACAAAGAGCAGTACTTAAGGTTGCCTTGGCTTTACCATTCTTTCACCCTACCACTGAACTCTATGATAAGTGCAAGGTTCTCACTGTTCGACAACTTTTCATCTTACAGACAATATTACGCAAACATACTGAATTGAAGTACGACCCATCTTTGTACTCTCGTAAAAGAGTCAAAACCAATGTGTGCTCAACAAATCGGTGTAAAAGTAGTCTCTCACATCGTAGCTACTGCTTCCTTGGCAATTATTTATATAATAAAATAAATTCTTCCCTAAAAATATACTCACTCACAAAAGCCAAGTGTAAGCAAATTCTCACTACGTACTTGTTGAGCCACGATTACGACAGGACAGAGAATTTGCTAGGCGTGCAGAGATGATGTTGTCTTCAGTCAGCTGCTCTACTATATTACGACCACCCCAAAAAGCACTATAAAGACACCTACACAACACTATAACGACCTCCACACCACACCATAACTACCTCTACACCACACTATAACGACCTCCACACTACATCATAACGACCTTCACACCACAAAATAACGACCTCCACACCACACCATTACGACCTCCACACCTCATAAAAATTAATTTTGTTAAGTATTTTTCAATAATTTAATAATAATGCAATAATAATTTATTAATATTCCAATAATAATTTTGAATTATATAATAATTTAATAATAATTTTTATAATAATTGTTTTCTTTTAAGTATTTTTAGTTAATGTATTCCTTCCTTTTTCTTGTCCTATACCAAAGGTCAATATTTGCAAATAAATTGATTAATAATCGAAGATTTATGGGGGAGGCCTGGTAATCTGTGTGACAGGATTTCCTAGTGCAGATACCAGTCTCCCACAAAGGATTTATCAAATAATGTTGCACTTTTATGTAATAGTTTGTAAGACACCTTTGTGGAAGAGAAATAAATATTTATGTTATGTTATGTTATGTTATGATCTGCTGGATTTCTTCATTAGTAAGGGTTTGTCTAAAGACTACCTAAAGCCAGAACCGTGTTATGATACATCATCTGATCATACACCGGTATTACTAACAATAAGTTCAAGACTGATTGAAATTGTGAGACCATCAACATTAACCAATAAATACACAGACTGGGAGTGTTTTAGAGAGTACATTGTAGATAATATTGAGCTAAAAATAGCATTAAAAACTCCAGATGATATAGACACTGCTACTCAGTATATAACAAATATGATCCAAGAAGCATGTTGGATCAGTACTCCCGAATGTCCAAGTAAAATTAGATCTTCTGATTACCCCCTGGAAATAAAGGAATCATTGCTTGAAAAAAGAAGACTTCGTAGGATATGGCACCAAAGTGGTTTGAACGAAGACAAGTACAATTTCCGTAAAGCCGCTAGCAAACTTAAAGAACTGCTTCAAACCTGGCATGATAACACCTTAGAAACCCAGCTTGAATCTCTCACTCCTTCAGCCTCAACTAATTACTCTCTTTGGAAGTTCACAAAGCAATATACCAGACCCCAGGTAGCTGTACCACCTCTCAGAAGGAGCCAAGGTTGGGCAAGAACACCTCAAGAAAAGGCTGATACGTTTGCTGAGCATTTGGCAATTGTATTCCGTCCTAACGAGGCAACAGATTCCGAATCTGAAGAAGAAATAAACTCCTTTCTAAGACAAGATCTCCAAATGTCACCTCCTCCACGGTCTGTCACTGCCAGAGAAGTCTGGGCTACAATAAAAAACCTCGGTAGTAGAAAAGCACCTGGATTTGACCTAATCACGAAGGAAGTCTTATTGCAACTACCAAAAAAGGCCGTCGTGTTTCTAACGACACTCTACAATGGGGTTCTAAGAGTACAGTACTTTCCACAGGAGTGGAAGGTTTCACAGATACTCATGGTGCATAAACCAGGCAAACCACCCAATGTGGTGACATCCTATAGACCTATAAGCTTACTACCAGTACTGTCGAAAATCTTTGAGAAACTCCTGCTCTGCAGAATACAACCAATTTTAAAGGAAAATAACACCATACCTTGTCACCAATTTGGATTCCGACCTGAGCACTCCACCGTCGAACAGGTTCACAGAGTGTGCGAGAAGATTAGGAAATCGCTGGAGGAAAAGGAGTTCTGTTGCTCAGTCTTCCTGGATATTCAGCAGGCCTTCGACCGTGTTTGGCACAAGGGCTTACTTTATAATAAAGGCTTGTCTTCCTCACAATATCTATGAGCTAATGAAGAGCTACCTAACAGATCGACTGTTTCAAGTCAAGGAAGCTGAGGCAACGTCGAAGTTATTCGAAATAAAGGCTGGCGTCCCCCAAGGATCAGTGCTGGGGCCAATTCTGTACACGTTGTACACAGCAGACTTGCCAGCAGATGACAGTGTGACTACAGCTACCTTTGCTGATGATACTGCAATTCTGGCTAGCAACCATGACCCCACAATTGCTTCACAAACGCTGCAAAGAGGTCTAGACAAAATATCTGACTGGCTCCAAAAGTGGCGAATAACAGTTAGCCCATCTAAGTCGGTACAAGTCACTTTCACGCTACGCAGAGGCGATTGTCCGCCAGTAAAGCTTAATGACAACTTGCTACCACATAAAGATTGTGTGAGATACCTAGGACTACATCTTGATCGCCGCCTAACGTGGAGGCATCACATAAAAACCAAGCGAGATGAGCTCAACTTGCGCTACAAAAACCTACACTGGTTATTGGGACGGAACAGCAAATTATCAACTGATAACAAACTCCTTATATATAAAACCGTTCTAAAGCCTGTGTGGATGTACGGCATCCAGCTATGGGGGAGTTGTAGCAATTCTAATATATCCATCATCCAGCGCATGCAAAATGTGATTCTGAGATCCATATACAATGGGCCTTGGTTCATTACAAATTGTGAAATACACAACCAATTTCAAATGAACTCGGTGAAAGAGGAAATCTTGGCCATAAGTAAAACATACTTGGAAAGGCTGGAGAGGCATCCAAATGAACTGGCCACTGGTTTGACAACACGCACGTACCAGAAACGTCTCAAAAGAAAAGACATTCTGTCTGTACCCTCTTGAGTAGCATTTAATACATGCTAAACCTATGAGTAGTTGCTCTCGCTGGAAAGCACACTCGAAATGCCAGTTGTCACTTACCACATCTGCTTAAAGTACTCAAGACTGATTGCAGATACAAGAGACCAAGAAAAAAAAAAAAAAAAAAAAAAAACAACTAGTTTGTAGGACAAGGGAGGGTACCAACAACGAAATAGTTACTAGAAACGAAAAAAATAGTCACTAGTGTTTTGCTTTAGAAGTCGGTAATTTTTTTTGTTAAAAAGTTTTTTAATTTTCTCATTTTAGTTTTGGTAGGTACCTCAAATTACTATGAAAATCATTTACTGACAAAGTTCATCTCACGAAGATTCCAATAAACCAAAACACGATTAGTATAGATTATTTAATTTCGGAGTTCCAGTGCCTACCTTCCGGCTTCATCATCGATCAGTTCGATGGTACTATTTTCATAAGTACTAATTGTTTATAAGTATTTGCTTCATGATAGTCGGTAAACTATTCTAAATATCTTATATCCGTGACAAACTTATCACTGAGGAGTTCCAGTGACCTTCTGTGGTCTTCTTCATCAGTTTCACTCAACCAAGCGATACTTTTTGAGTGCAAATGCTTGCAATGTTGAGGAAAATACCAAAATCGCTTTATATAGCCTATAATATTTGAGGAGATTTTTCGATTTCTCCTGGATCTCATCATCAGATGACCTGATGACCATGTAACCACCTAGGCACCTGAATGACCATGGAATACCCTTTCAAACAAAAGGAGAATTTTCCAAATTGGCTTAGGCTTCTTTGAGTAATCCAGTAACATAAACAACAAAAAAGATTACATCGAATTGAGAACCTCCTCCTTTTTTTGAAGTCAGTTAAAAAGCGGCAGTGATTGACGAAGAACGAACGCGTCGTCTGGTGATATTAATAGAAAACTCCCTTTTTAGCATACAAATTGACATAAGTGAACGTTTAACATTATTTGCTTAGTAGAAAACTCGCACTAAGGCCATATTTCCTTCAAGCAGCTCGCATGCAAGTTGCATTACATTGCGACCTACCCAGGTATAATGTGATCAATCGCTCGGTCATACCCCGTAATTTAAATTAAGTTGCATAAGAGTTGCTTTCAAGTGGAAACGCGGCCTTATGCGGCCACAGTGGATACCTATTATGTACGATTTCCACCAACCGGGCCGCGTCGGGGCTCGCCGGCGCGCATTTCACACTGTGCTAGGTTCGGTTAGGTTAGGTTAAAACGGGGGATCCCCTCACAGTTCTTACGTCCACGTCGTATCCCCTGGAAACGTCCCAGTTCTGACCACCGTAACGGAGTGGCAGACTGGGTACGGCCAAAGTGAATTGTGCGATCGTAGCGAATTTTAACTGCCGTGTCGCGTACGATATTGCGGAAAATATGTCAAAAACTGTGCGGGACGCCTGCGGGCGGTTCTCAAAAGGCCCTTCTCAGGGCCAACCCAAAGGCCCTTCTCAGGGCCAACCAAAAGGCCCTTCTCAGGCCACCCAAAAGGCCCTTCTCAGGGCCACCGCGACGCTTCAGCGTCAGCGGAGGAAGGGCGGACCTTCTACGCAGGAAGGGCGGATGATTCGGACTCCGACAACGAGTCCGTTGTGTCGGTAGCCAGCTCCATGGAGGTCGAGGAGGGTTCCCGATCTCAGTCGCGGAAGCGGGCCTTCCTAAAGAAAGGGTCCGACGGCTCCTCGGGGTCGGGTTCGGCGAAGGAGCCGAAGAAGAAGGTGATGAAAAGGCCGGTGACAACGGCGGACACCCACGACGTGGGTCTGGCGAACGCCCTGCGGTCCTGCTGGAGCTGCGTCAGCCTAGCCAAGTCCAACTGGCGTTGGGCGATCGCCAGACCCAAGTCGCGGGTGTCCGCCCAACGCCAGTTGGACTTGGCTAGGCGGACGCAGCTCCAGCAGGACCTGGAGGAGCAGGTTGCGGCCAAGGAGCAAAAGGCGCAACTCGCCCGGGCCAAGTCCGGGTACGGCACGTCCCGGGTTCTATACGCAGACCACTCACTGGCTGAGCTGGAGCGGATGGCTGAGGAAGACGAGGAGGAGATTATGGTAGTCGCCACCAAGTCCTCCCACCTAAAAGGGACTTTCCAAAAGTCAGGGCAGGGCCGCGAGCATGCGCGGCATCATTAAAGAGCTGGTACAGCGAAAGGCTACTGATGAGACGCGGCAACTGCAGGTGAAAGTCAATCGCCTCCAGTCGGAGGTCAGCCAGCTGCACAAGAAGCTGGCTGAAGCCACGGCCCTGCCAACCCAAGCCGAGCCGAGACCTGCGGCAGAGGTCCCCGCCTCCTTCGACCTTGAGGACACACTCCGCAAGGTTATGATGGAGGAGAGGGACTTTGTGAGAGCCTGCCTAGCAGGAATTGAAGACCGGCTCCTGCCGGAGAAAAGCCTCCGACCGCCGCTTGCGGCGGACAAGAGGCAAGGCGAGCCGGGGCCGACCTCCCAGAAGGAGAACGCCCTCCTCCCTTCCACCACCCTGACCAACCAGCAGGGCTGGACGAGGGTGGTCGGCAAGGGGAAGGGCAAGGGCAAAAAGACGGCAGCGGTCGTCCCTGCCGGGAAAGGGAAAGGGGAAGGGGAAGAGGAATAGCTCCCCCCCAGCCGTCCCCGCCACCAACCCTCCCAGCCAGTCGCAGTCGACAGGCAAGGGAAAGGGAAAGGGGAAGTGTTCACCCCCAGCCGGCGCCAAGAGTAGGAACCTGGTTCCTCCCAAGACTGCAGCCGTCGTGGTGACGCTCACCGCGGAGGCTGCAGAGCGCGGGGAGACGTACGCGTCCGTCATGATGCGGGCGCGTACCAATGCTGATCCCACAAAACTGGGGATCGGCAAGGTCTCCTGTCGCCGGACCCAAGCTGGGGCTCGAATATTTGAGTTACCGGGGGCCGAGGGTGGCAAAAACGCGGACCTCTTCGCAGCAAAGCTGCAGGAGGTCATCGCAGATGCGGCCAAGGTGGCTAGGCCCGTGAAGTCGGCGGCCATCGAGGTGACCGACCTCGACGACTCGGTCACCAAGGAGGAGGTGGTGGCAGCGGTTGCAGCCATAGGGGGCTGCGACGTCGCAGCGGTGCAAGGCCGGGGCATTAGGCCCGGCCGCGGCGGCATGGGCACCATTCGCCTGGAGTGCCCAGTCGCCGCTGCCAAAGCCGTCCTCAACAAGGGACGGCTCGCTGTCGGCTTCAGCTCGGGTGCGGTCCGGGCACTTGTGGCCCAGCCACTTCGGTGTTACAAATGCTTCGGCATTGGACACACCCGGGCCCTCTGTCCGTCCAGCATCGACAGGGCGGACATTTGTTACCGCTGCGGTAAGGAGGGGCACAAAGTTTTAATGACTACTATATAGATTCAGTAAAGCAAACGTCTTGTAATAAAAATAGCAATAGCTTCCCAAGCCAAACCTATTACCCTAAATCGATGTTTATGGCACCTACGGATCCTCGAGAATTATATGAAATTATAAATTCATTAAAAAACACGAATAGTACGGGTTACGACGGTATTTGTACAAAAATATTAAAACTAGTATCAAATATTATAGCACCCGTACTGAATCATATAATTAACTTGTGTATAGAAAACGGACACTTTCCAAGTAAGTTAAAATTGACAATAATAAAACCGTTGCATAAAAAAGGTGATAAAACAGCTATTCAAAATTACCGTCCCATAGCTCTAATCCCAGTACTGTCTAAAGTATTCGAAAAAGTCATAAACAAGTCTTTATATTCTTTCTTTGAATCACAAAATATACTAACTAAAGAGCAATATGGTTTTCGTAAAAATAAAACAATAAATATGGCAGTCTTTGAATTACTCTCAAAAATCATAGTCAATGTTGACAAAAAAACACCGATCGCAGCCATACTAATGGATATGTCAAAGGCATTTGATCATGTAGATCATGAATTATTACTACGTAAGTTAGAAGGTTATGGCGTAAGGGGCAATGTATTAAAATTAATTAAATCCTACTTATCTGACAGGAAGCAAGTCACTGTCTTAAAGAAGGTTTGCCCCAAAACAAAAGTAGAATATACCTATACGTCGTCGACTAGATATGTTACATGCGGAGTTCCCCAAGGAAGTGTCCTCGGGCCCTTGCTATTCATTGTATACATAAATGATTTACCAAAATGTATTAAACATCAAACCGTTCTTTTTGCAGATGATAGCACTGTCATAGTCCCATGTGAAAACATACATACTTTCGAAAATGATATTAATAGTTCCCTTCAATCCATAATAAACTGGTTAAAAATAAATAAATTGAAAGTAAACTTAGAAAAAACCAAAATAATGTTATTTTATCAGCGGAAAAATCAAGTGCAACTTAATATTACTTACGATAATAAAAGGATCGCTGAAACTAATACTGCTACTTTTCTAGGATTACATTTAGACAATCACCTATCATGGAAATCCCATATTGAAACCGTTGCCAAAAAGTTAAATCAATATGCATATGCCCTATACAATTTATCAAAAATGGTAAATGAGTCTGCCGTTCTAGTAGCGTACAATGCATATGTAGTTTCTACACTACGGTTCGGCATTATGTACTGGGGAAATTCCACTGATAGACTCGTCGCTTTCAAAGCGCAAAAAAAATGCCTTAGATCAATTTTTAAATTAAAATCAACTGACAGCTGCCTACCATATTTTAGAAAATTTAATTTACTTACCATGCCTTGCTTATATATTTATGAGATAGCTTTGTTCGTAAAAACTAATTCGGAAACATTCAAAGCTGTAAAATCTAAACGCCGTAATATGGACATTTGCTCCTACTCACACAAGACTGCCTTTTATCAAAAAAGCATTGTAGGTATGGCACCCAAGATATACAATAAAATACCCAGGTGCATCAGAGAAAAAAATGAGTTAAATGAATTTAAAAAAACGCTGCTGAAATTCCTGACACAGAAGGCATATTACTCAGTACAAGAATACCTAACCGATGATAATTTAAATAAATATTCAAATAAATTGTAGATAAATATGTGCTTTAACAATATTTAACAATATTAATAATATTAGTAATATTTTAACATTTTCGACTTAGTAATAATGTAATTATGTGCATGTAAATCATTTAATATTGTGATACTTATTCTTTAATTTAGTTGTAAGGACATTATATATAATTAATATTTGTATGCCGCTATCGGCTAGACATGGCGAACTTATATTTTATTATGTACACCTTGTATGTTACCTATGCTCTACAAATAAACATTTGATTTGATTTGATTTGATTTGATTTGAAAGTCGCCTCCTGCAACGCCGCCACGCCGCACTGCGCAGTGTGTGCCGCCAGTGGCCGCCCGGCGGGCCACGTGATGAAGGGGAGGAACTGTAATCCTCCCCCTAAGAGGGGCAAAGCGCAGGCGCCGACCCGGCCTGTCACTGCCACCGCCGTTCCAGAGGCTACGGCGGCTGTGGAGGAGGGGGGTGCGATGTCCGACTAATGCATAGAGTCGAATATCGCATCCTCCAGGCGAACATCAACCACTGTAGAGCGGCCCAGGATCTGCTGATGCAGACCGTGGCTGAGTGGTTGGTGGACGTGGCGGTGGTCGCCGAGCCGTACTCGATGCCTGGCCGTTGGCTGGGTGATCGGGATGGTTTGGTGGCGTTGATGTCGCGGACTCCCCTCCCCTCTCGCTTTTAGAGAGGGGACCGGGATACGTGGCCGCCGCGTGAGGAGATATAGCCCTGGTCGGGGTCTATTTCTCCCCAAACCGCCCTCTAAGGGACTTCGAGAATTTTCTCGAGGTCCTCACGGCAGTCGTCGGGAGGGCGGCACCACGTCAGGTAGCCGTGTTGGGCGACCTGAATGCTAAGTCGGTGGCCTGGGGCAACCCAGCCAGCTCTTGCAACGTCCGGGGACGCGCCGCCGAATTTTGGGCGGCTTCGTGCGGTGTGTCCCTCCTAAACAGGGGGGATGTTCACACGTGTCATCCCCTCTCACAGAGAGGAGGCCTGTGTCCCAGCAGTGGGAACATTAATAGGCAGATGATGTGATGATGTTCACACGTGTGTGCGGCAGCGGGGAGGGTCAGTGGTTGACGTCTCGTTTGCCACCCCCGTACTAGCCGCCCGCGTTTTGAACTGGCGGGTGGAGATGGTGGAGACTCTGTCGGACCACCGATATGTGCGGTTCGACATCTCCACCCAGAGCCCGCGGGGCATGGCCCGCTCGGGCCAATCTCCCTTCTCACGGTGGGCTCTCACCCGCCTGGACCGGGAGGCAGCCCAGGAGGCGGCGTTCCTCCAGGACTGGCTCTCGCCCCCTGTGGAGGTCACCGACGTTAATGCGGCGGCAGTTCAGCTCCGAGGGTCCCTGACCGAGGTGTGCAATTCCAGCATGCCTCGGTCTCGCCATCCGCCTCCCCGTCGCGCCGTCTATTGGTGGACGGAGGAGCTGGCGGGGCTCCGGACCGCATGCGTGGCGGCCAGGAGGGCCTACACGCGGAGCCGGCGGCGCACGACCCGATCTCAAGCCGGGGAGGACCGCCTCTACGCCTCTTACCGAGAGGCAAAGACGGTCCTCAAGTCGGCAATGTGCGCCGCCAAGGACTCGGCGAGGGCCGAGATGCTGGAGGGTCTCGACAGGGACCCATACGGGAGACCGTATAAGTTGGCGCGGAGCCAGCTGCGGCCCTATGGTCCCCCACTGTCGGAGACCCTCGAGCCAGCGTTGCTGGATGGGGTAGTCCGGTCCCTGTTTCCGCGCAGGACCGACTTCACCCCACCAGTGATGGACCCCCCGCGAGAGGCGGCTTCGCCGGATGAGGAGATCCCCCCGGTGACGGTGGATGAAATCCACGAAGGGATTCTTCGCCTCCGCGCGAAGAAGACGGCCCCTGGACCGGACGGGCAGCTCTGCCTCCTCCGAAAAGAGGGACGCCCGGCGAACTCCCCCTCGGCATACCGGCCCATCGTTCTGCTCGATGAGGTCAGTAAATTGTTCGAGGGGATAGTCGCCGACCGGCTGAATAGCCTACTGCGGGGGGTAGGACCAGATCTGTCGGACGCCCAGTTCGGATTTCGACAGGGGCGTTCGACGGTCGACGCCTTGGCCCTGCTGAAGGGCCAGGTGCAGGAGGCGGTCGAGTCGGGGGGCGGAGTGTTGGCGGTGTCATTCGACATTGCCAACGCCTTCAACTCCGTGCCCCACTCGACGATATTGGAGGCACTCCGATACCACGGAGTGCCCCAATACATGCGGGACCTCCTGGCCAGCTACTTGGAGGACCGAGAGGTCCTCCTTGTGGACAATACGGCGACGGTCAGGAGGTACGGCGCGGAGTCCGGAGTTCCGCAGGGGTCGGTTCTAGGCCCCCCCCCTGTGGGACATCGGTTTTGATTGGCTCCTGCGGGGCACCCTCCTCCAGGGCACGAGTGTCATATGTTACGCGGACGACACTCTCCTCGTTGCCCGGGGGAGGGACTTCAAGGAGGCGGCCTGTCTGGCCTCGGCTGGTGGATCCTTGGTCGCAGATAGGATCCGCCGGCTAGGATTGAGGGTGGCGCTGAACAAGACCGAGGCCGTGTTCTTTCACGGGCCTCGGCAGCGCTACCCTCCTGATGCCCACGTAGTCGTGGAGGGCGTCAGAATCGAGGTCGGGGCCCAGTTGAAGTACCTGGGCCTGGTGCTGGACAGCAGGTGGCGCTTCGGTCCACATTTCAGTGGGCTGTCGACGCGCCTGCTGAAGACCGCCGATGCCCTGTCGTGGCTCCTCCCAAACCTGGGGGGGCCCAAGGTGCGATGCCGGCGGTTGTATGCCGGCATCTTGCGGAGCATGGCCCTGTACGGGGCCCCCATCTGGGCGGACTCCCTCCAAAGGAGGGAGAACGCGACCGCCATCCGCAGGCCCCAAAGGGCCATTGCACAGCGGGTGGCGAGGGCCTACCGCTCGGTGGCCTTCACGGCGGCGTGCGCTCTGGCGGGCACACCTCCTTGGGAGTTAGAGGCATGGGTGCTCGCCAGAGTGTATGAATGGACGGCGCGGCGTAAGGCGCTCGGGGAGCGCCCCGCCGCGGAGGAGCGGGAGGCCGTGCGGCGGGAGGCGAGGGACGCAATCGTCGTCCATTGGACGGAGGACCTCGCCTCCGCCACCTTTGGCCGCCGGACGCTGGACGCGCTCGGTCCAGTCCTGCGGGGCTGGCTCGAGCGGCCACACGGTTTCCTCTCTTTCCGTTTGGTGCAGGTGTTGTCCGGACATGGTTGTTTCGGAACGCACCTGCACCGGATCCGGAGGGAGGAAACCCCAGCGTGCCATGACTGTGGCGTGGCGGAGGACACGGCGCAGCACACCCTCGAGGTGTGCCCAGCCTGGGCTGAGCTGCGCCGTGCCCTGATTGATGTTGTTGGGCGGGACCTCTCACTTCCCAGCGTGGTCAACTCCATGCTGGGGAGTCCTTTTGCGAGGTCGTGATGTCGCAAAAGGAGGCGGCGGAGCGTGCGCGGGAGGCGGGGGCGTGAAGGCCCCGCTGTAAAGGCGGGCGGTCGTCAGCGGAGGACTGGAAGTAAAGGTTGTGCCGGTTTCCCAGTCCTCCTACACTCAGACGATGCGGGAGTGCCGCTGGATCACCAGCGAGATCAAAAAAAATAAAAAAAATATATATAAAAAAAAAAAAGGTTAGGTTTAAACGGGCTGGTTTCCGCAACTCCACGACTAAGCGCGTATTTTGCGTACGGGTGGGATTTAACCTTCCACTAGCTACGTCACTCGATCCATCCTAACTCCTCGAGGAAGGCCAGCAGCGCCTTTGTGTTGCTGACTACCTCCTGTACGGTACCTGGTTCACCGAGGTATTTGGCCCTGTAACCGGCGATTACTGGGCAGCTTAGAAGCAGGTGCGCTGCTGTCTCGTCTTCCTCCATGCATGCTCTGCACAGTGGACTGTCCGTGATCCCTAAGACAAAGAGGTGCTTATAAAGTCCCGTGGCCAGTCGTCACAGCTGTAACTGCTCGCAACTGCTGTTTCGTCAGGCGTAGGGCCTTCTGCGTGAAACGTCTATCCAAAGCGGAAAGTGCTTCTTTGGACTGCCTGCACTCATTGTGGTCCATCCACAATCTGTGGTGTTGCTCCTTGGTTCGTTTCCTCACCAGACTGTGGAGGTAGCCAAATGGTATTGGCACGATTGGTTCCGGACCCACCACAGCCCTACTGGAGCCTCTACGGGCTAGCTCATCCGCTGCATCGTTGCCTCGGGAATCGCTATGCCCTTTGATCCATTGAATGGTTAATTTATTGTTTGACCCAACCTGGTTTAGGCGTTGGTGACACTCGTATATCAGTCCAGAGCAGACCGTGTGGCTGCCCAACGCCTGCAGGACGGCCATGCTGTCAGAGAGAATGCGTATTGGGAAATCTTTTACCTTCCTGTCTAGAATGGCCGATGCAGCCAGAGTGATGCCCACACACTCTGCCTGGAACACCGTGTTGTGTGCCCCAAGTGTCGCGGCTATATGTATGTTGAGGTCCTCTGAGAACACCCCCGCACCTGAGCCAGTACCTGTCTTGGAACCATCGGTGAAGATCCTCAACTCGTCTGGGCGTAACCCCTCACAGTGGTGGTCCTCATGGAGTTGGATCTTGTATTTCTTGTCAAAAACAAATTGCTTAGGTATCCGGTCCATAATTGCTGTTGTAAGAGGGAACTCTTTATTAAGGACCTCGAGCAGAGCCGTGTGTTGTGACTTTCTCCTACCCCAGAGATTTAGTGCCTTAAGCCGCCCTGCCGCCGTCGTAGCCTCCTGCTGAATGAAAAGCTGGAGCGGTGGCAGTTCCAGCATGGCCTCGAGCGCAGCGGTCGGGGTAGTTCTCATGCAGCCTGTCGTCGCCATGCAGGCCAGTCTTTGCGTGCGTTGCAGTTTGTTCACGGCTGTACTTACCTTTGTGCGGGGCCACCAAACCACGGCTCCATAAGAGATCATCGGTCGAATCACCGCGCAGTACAGCCAGAGAATGATTTTGGGGGACAGGCCCCATTTTTTGCCTATCATTTTCTTGCATTGCCAAAAGGTAATGCACGCCTTATTAAGTTTGTTGTCCAAGTGACTGCTCCAGTTTAGCTTGCTGTCGAGAGTGACCCCAAGATACTTTACTTCATTGGACAGCTGGAGTTCTGTGTCGAACAGCTTCGGTAGACGGAAAGGGCCCAGTGCTCTTTTCTGAGTAAACATGACCAGTACAGTCTTAGATGGGTTAACTGAAAGATCATACTCCCTGCACCATCGTTCCACTATGCGTAGCGCTTGCTGAGTAAGGTTACAGATGGTACCAGTCACCTTCCCGGGTACTAGAATTGCGAGGTCGTCTGCATACCCTATTGTGTAATAACGGTGTTCGTTAAGTCTGGTGATAAGGTCGTTGATTACCATATTCCACAGGAGAGGGGAGAGCACCCCTCCCTGAGGGCAGCCCCTGGCTAAAAAGGCCAGTTGCTGTTCGCCCTCCAGCCGAACCGCACGTTTGCTTAGCATATTAGTTATCCAGTCAATTAGTACCTGTTCAGCTCCGTGTCTGGAGAGGGCAGCACCTATGCTGGAGAAGTTGGTTTTGTCGAAGGCCCCTTCGATGTCTATGAAAGTGCCCAGGCATGTACCCTTTTGATGGATTGCTTCCTCTATCTGGCCTACCACCAGATGGAGAGCAGATTCCGTTGACTTACCCGAGCAGTATGCATGTTGGTTACCGTGGAGAGGTAATGATTTAAGAACGCCATCTCATAACTCCCTGTCGCACAGCCTCTCCATCGATTTGAGTAGAAACGAGGTCAGGCTTAGGGGTCTGAAGGATTTGGCGTTAGTATAGTCCCCTTTGCCTGGCTTGGGGATGAATATCGCCTTCTAAAAAGATAAAAATATATTTTTTACGAGTTTGACGCGGCCAACTCACGAGCAACAGCTAGTAATATTATAAAGAGCAAAGGTTTTTTTGTTTGTTTGTTTTTACCGAATAGGCTACGAAACTACTGGACCGATTTAAAAAATTCTTTTACCAATAGAAAGCTACATTATTCCTCAGTGACATAGGCTATTTTTTTATCCCGATAACGGGTCCTGTGGGGTGGCCCACGGGAGCGAAGCCGCGGGGAACAGCTAGTAACAAATATTTAGCATTCGCCGTGCCACACGCGACACCTACTTTTACTACTAAACTGACGTGACAAGTTCATTATATTTCTCTCATGCCTTCATTGGACACCACTTTTGGTAGGTTTTTTTTGTCGAAAACACAGAAATAGAAGTAAATAATAGCTATAATAATAAACATCAACGGGCTAGCACTCTCGTTCTATTTTACGTTACCTACAATGTTTTTCCTTTCCATAACTTCTCTATGTTACTATAAAGGTGAACGCGCACCTATCCGCACCACAGGAGCCGCACGCGCCGCAGTCATCGCATTTTCTCAAGGCCCCGCACAATCCGCGCCAAATGCGCCGCACGCATCGTATCCACTTCTGTAAATCTTGAACAATATTTTCTATACGGATACGGATCTCATGTCTCCGCGCCGCCCGCACCGCACTCGCCGCAAGCATCGAACGCGCTGAATCTGATGACGTCATCTGCACGCGCTGGTGGAATCCGTATACCTACAGCATTTTGCTGAAATGCGGGTCGTGCGGGTCGTGCGGCGCGGATAGGTGCGCGTTTACCTTAAAGCGTGAGTGATAAAACCTTCAACCTTTCATAAAAGTATTGAATAGTACAAATATCTAACACAGATAAATACCTAGCATAGAAAAATCAATACCTGAACAAGTCTGTCAAAAATTAAAATACCAATATTTGTCTACGAATTTCTGAATTTCTAAATTCATTGCCTGTCTAAAGGGGTTAAATGGTGAGGTGCGCAGCACTCATAACCGGCGTGCGTGTATGACTAGATATGCACGCGAATGATGCAAAAGGAGTATGTAAGGATCGTAGCAGGTGGCGTTCTGTCAGTTCTGCTTACCCCCATGGGAAAACGGTGTGAGTTTATGTGTGTACTAGCTTCTGTTAGCGGCTTCGCCCGCGTGAAAAGTATGATCTAAGTAACCCAAGGGCTGTATGTCTAATTCCATAGTGCTCGAGCTTCAACAATAGTGTCTCATGGTTAACGCAATCGAACGCCTTCGAGAGGTTGCAAAAGATTCCAATGGCGTCTTGTGCTTCCTCCCAGGCGTTAAAGATGTTCTTTATTAGGGTGACACCGGCGTCAGATGTACAACGCCCTTTGGTAAAACCGTACTGTTGATCATAAAAGATAGAATGTTTGTTAAAATGACGCAACAATTGGTTGAGCATTAACTTTTCGAAGACCTTACTGAGAACCGGCAGTATTGACACTGGCCTATAATTATTGGCTTCTTTGCTATCCCCGGATTTAAACAATGGAACTACTTTACTGTGTTTCATGAGGTCCGGAAAAACTCCTTGATCGACATTAGTATTAAATATGAAAGCTAAATAGAGTGCAACAGTTTCAATGATTGGTTTACACACTTTTACAGATAGTCCCCAAAGATCTTCTGTTGATTTAATTTTAAGATCTTTAAAAGCTTTTAAAATAGCCTGGGGATTTGTATGTTGAAACTTGAACTCCGATGGGCACGCATTTACGTTCTTTCTTAGTAAGGCAGCAGAGAGTGTGGGTGAGGAGTTTAAGGCTGCTGTAGTTTTAAGAGGAATATTAACAAAAACGTTTTCAAATTCCTGATTGAATTCCTTTCAAAACTGGGAAATACTGGTGTAGCTTGGTTAACGATGCTTTTTAACGAAATTCTTATAACTACTAGTGTACGAGCTACGCTGTACATTGACCCTAACTAATACGTCCTACTTACAGTGAAACGTTGCAGTTTGTTTAACTCAACATTAATTGTACATTATTACATTATAACATGTTATTTTTAGTAGCAATAAAACCTTTATACCAATCGGTTGTTTACTCATTCATCATAACAGTTCAACATAACATTTCTACATACAACATCAACATAACATTTTCACTGTTGGGAGTTACGCCCCAACATATGGTCCTTCGAGCAATTTAGTGTTGTGTAATTTACATCTTTTACGGTCGCGAATCGGTTGGACTGGTCTCTCAGAAGCGAGTCGCCCCAGTAACCAATTGAGAAGGCGCATACCGTAGAGGAAAAGGTTGCACAATACGAAGAACCAAGAGTGTGGAGCAACAGTCAACGCTCGAAACAGAATAGTTCATTTGAAGTCAACAAGAAAAACAACAGAACATCATGTCGGCAGCTGATTTCTACCAGAAACAGAACGAACTCTACGACGGCATAAAGAAGATCGGTATAAATATCAAGAAGGATGGTTGGGACAGAAAGAACGCTGACTACTTCAAACGCCGTAAGGCAATGCTGGAAAACTTGTGGTCAGAATTTCAGTTCAATCACGACCGCCTGCCCACGGAACAAAGTGTAAGTCATCCGTACTTTAGTAATGACTGCTATAACATAACTCTGCAGTGCTACAATGAAGTAAAGGAGCTTATTCTGCAACAACACCAACAACTTACGACTCTCACTCGTTCTCCGAGGGAGCAGTCGGTACAACCAAAAACATTGGGAAGTGCCAACCAACAAACAGGGGAAGGTACTTCGGAACAAACAAAACAGGAACAAGAAGCCCAGGAGAGTGAGGCAGAACAAGCTGGCAATCAAGACAACCAAAACAGAGAACCATCTCCTCCTCCTCCTCGGCAAGATCAACAAAACACCGCGAAAAAGGACACGGGATCCAATAGCAAGCTGGACGATATGATGCGCAAACAGACCGCTAACTTCAAAGCCTTCATGAGAGCAGTCGCGAACATACACGTGGAGTTCCTGTCTGAAAAATGGGAGTTTCAAGACGCTCTGCAAACACTGCAAACACGCTGGTCAGCTATTGACAACCTTCACTGGGAGATAGAGTATGAAACCAACGGAGAGAAGAATGCAGTGTATGAAGAACGCTACACCAGGTATGAAAACCAGTTCCAGGAACTAAAAAAGGCTTTGAATACCAAAATGTGGTCCGGCACTCATCGGGAGAAAACAACACCGAAATTAGAGATACCAGTCTTCAATGGTAACTACAACCAGTGGATCCCATTTAAAGACCTTTTTACGGAAGCAATACACAACAACAATTCCCTCTCATCTGCTCAGAAGATGCAGTTTCTGAAGAGTAAGGTGCAAGGAGAAGCGGAACGCTTGATTCAACATCTACAGATAAGTTCGGATAACTACCTGGTGTGTTGGGATATCCTCAATCACCGATATAATAATGAAAAACTTATATTCACATCGCACATCAACATGCTGTTCAATTTACCAAACATGCAACAACAAACAGTGGCCCAAATAAAGAAAATCCATGACGTCAGCATAGAATGCCTACATGCGATAAAGAATTTAGGAGTGAATATCGACACCTGGGATCCGATAATGGTACATATATTATCGCAAAAATTAGACGCTGACACACACTCAGAGTACAACGACTCGCTGAAGAACTGCCGAAAGCTGCCAATACTGAAAGATCTGCTAGATTTCCTAGAAGGGAAGTTTACATCATTGGAAGCATCGCGCCGCAAACAAGAAAACAATCAAAAACCAAATACCTCATCGAGTCAACATCAAAATACTTTGTACTCTAAAAAACAATACAGCAGTAATCAAGCAACTAGCAACAAGAAAATTACGAAATCGTTCCATGCGTCAACATTCCGATGCCCCCTTTGCGATGACGAACATGGCATGTACAATTGTGCAAAGTTTTTAGAAATGCCGAATCACTTAAAACTTAGCACAGTAAATAAAATGAACATTTGTGTAAATTGTCTGTTCAGCCATAACGGAAAAAAATGTACGTCAGCTTACCGATGTCGCAAGTGCTCGGGTCAACATAATACATTGCTACACGATGCATGTATTACGAACAAAACGGAAAAACAAACAAATTCTTCCCATGTATCAAAGGATGATGATACTTCGGAGATACTACTAGCGACAGCTGTAGTAAACATAGAAACAGCCGATGGGACCCTAATCAAGTTGCGAGCCCTCATCGATCAAGGTTCTCAGATATCTTTGATCACCGAACATGCTGCTCAACTTCTAGGAGTTAAGCGCGAGAGATGCAAAGGAGTCATTTTTGGAGTTGGACAGAAGGAAAACCACTGCAAAGGAATGACAACAATTACTTGCAGTTCTGTCTACAACGACTTCAAGTTCCAAACGACTGTCTTCATTATGAATAACTTGATTAAGAACCTGCCGAATAAGACCTTTGCAAAACCATCTTGGTCCCACATACAGAACATCCATTTAGCAGATCCGGAGTTCCATAACAGCCGTCAGGTGGATTTACTATTTGGAGCAGACATTTATTCGCAAATCATGCTAGGAGGCATAATAAAAGGCGATGACATCACTCAACCTATCGCACAACAAACCTACCTAGGTTGGCTTCTATGCGGAAATGTCAAAACTTTCCACTGCAATGTGGTCATAAACAATCTTGAAGATATCAAACAGTTCTGGGAAACCGAAGACATCACCGATCAATCCAATTTATCGGTGGAAAATGAAACATGCATTGAATACTACACCAACACTACGCAACGCCTGGAGAATGGGAAATACGAAGTCAGACTGCCGATGAAGAAAGAACTTGAGAGCAGACTGGGTTCGTCCAAACCAATGGCTGTAGCCCAATTCAAAACTTTAGAAAGAAAGTTGGAAAAACAAACACACCTGGCAAAGGCCTATAAAGACTTCATGGCTGAATATATTGATCTAGGTCATATGAAGCAATCAACAGTTAGCAACAAAACACTCGAGTGTTACTTACCTCACCACGGCGTGCAACGCGCTGAATCAACAACAACAAAGTACAGAGTGGTGTTCAATGCGTCAGCAAAAACATCAACAGGATGCAGTTTGAACGACCTCATGTACAAAGGTCCCAATCTTCAACAGGACCTACAAACATTACTGATGAAATGGAGGCAATACAAATATGCGTTTACAGCGGACATTGAGAAGATGTTTCGTGCTATTTGGGTAGCCCCTGAAGACCAACAACTGCAACAAATTGTATGGCGAGAATCACTGGGACAACCTATCCGCTCATACCAATTAACAACCGTAACATACGGAACCAAGGCAGCGCCGTTCCTAGCTATGATGACGCTCAGGAGATTGGCGGCAGATGAACATGAACAGTTCCCGGAGGCTTCAAAAGTGCTGGAAGAATCATTCTACATGGATGACCTCGTTCACGGGACACATACCATCGAACAAGGAAAGCAATTGATCGCGGATCTAAAACAGTTACTGAAAAATGGAGGGTTTAACCTCAGAAAATGGTCAGCAAACAATCAAGAACTTTTGGAAGATATCTCCGAACAACACAACGATAAGATTGTCTTCAACTTCAAAACAGAAAATACACAAAAAACGTTAGGCCTGTGCTGGAACTCAAGAGAGGACAAATTCACCTTTCAATGCACAATTTCTGACGTAAACAAGAAACAAACAAAACGAAGCCTACTTGCCGAAATATCCAAACTATTTGACCCACTCGGCTGGCTGGCCCCCGTGTCAACAAAATTGAAATTATTATTTCAAAAACTGTGGGATGGCAACTTACATTGGGACGACGAAGTGTCCGATAACATACATGTGGAGTGGTGCAAGATACAAGCCGATATAAGAGCGATAAACGCATGCGAAATACCTAGATGGCTTAAGTGTGGCGGAAAGCAGACAATGGAGCTACATGGGTTTAGCGACGCCTCCCTGGATGCCTATGCCTGCGTCATCTATGCACGAGTCCAGTCATCAACAATACTGGTCGCTGCAAAGTCAAAGATTGTACCACACCGAAAATCAACAACATTGCCTAGACTGGAATTGAATGGAGCGCACCTTCTATCACAACTAATGCGCAAAGTCAAACAGTCATTGAATCAATATGAAGTACACGTCTACGGCTGGACTGATTCCATGGTGGTCCTGGGTTGGTTACAAGGAGACCCATCCCGCTGGAAAGCATACGTAGAAAACAGAGTACGAAGTATTACTGACGTCATACCACGATCATCGTGGAACTACGTTAATACAAAAGAAAATCCCGCTGACGCCGCAAGCAGAGGCCAATACGCTAGTCAACTGAAAGAAAATCAATTATGGTGGCAAGGACCTACATGGCTACCATTGCTTAAAACAAAGAACATAGAAAAACACAATTATAACACGGACCAAGAAGAAAAAACAGTCCGGAAACAAGCCAATGTATCCCAACATTCTCAACACATCAAAGAAAATACGAGCATTGTGGAAACATTATTGCAAAATCACAGCTCTATCGAACATATTATTCGCATTGTCGCATGGATACTCAGAGCATTGAACCCGAAAAGGCGACAGCTACCGAGATATCTGACGTTGCACGAATTGAATAACGCAATAAAGGTGCTCATAAAACAAACTCAACAAAAATTATTTGACACAGATCTTTGTCATTTAAAGAAAAATAACAGGGTGCAGACTAACAGTAAAATAAAAGACCTCACTCCGTTCATTGATCATCAAGGCATCCTACGAGTGGGAGGAAGATTGAAAAACGCATCGCTAACCGAAAACATGAAACATCCGATGATCATTCCACACGACAGTCGATTGACACATCTTCTCATCGACCAAGCTCATCGAATGACGTTTCACGGCGGCCCGAGACTCACTCTATCACACCTACGGGAGAAGTACTGGATCGTCGGCGGGAACCGAACAACCAAGATGCAAATCAGAAAATGCGTGACGTGCCGCAAGAACAACCCAACAAAAGAACACCAACTGATGGGTAATCTACCAAGCGCAAGAGCAAATCAAGCGCCGCCCTTTTACCATACTGGGGTAGATTACACTGGATTTGTGGACGTCAAAATGAACAAAGGCCGAGGAGCAAGAACAACAAAGGGCTACATAGCAGTCTTTATATGCATGGTGACCAAAGCTGTGCATATCGAACTGGTGTCAGACCTCACCAGTTCAGCATTTTTGGCAGCCCTCAACAGAATGGCAGCAAGAAGAGGCGCCCCTCGTCACTTATACAGCGACAACGGGACAAACTTTGTCGGAGCAAACCGACAACTCGTAGAACAATACGAGGAAATTGAACAAACATACAAAAGCATCCAACTACAACAGGAAATCGCGGAGATGAAAATTGAGTGGCATTTTAATGCCCCCGCTTGGCCATCAGCGGGAGGTTTGTGGGAACGAGCAGTCAGAAGCCTAAAACACCACTTGAAACGAGTAGTAGGAGAACAAAAACTAACATTTGAAGAGTTTTCCACAATCCTAACAAAACTGGAAGCCTGCTTGAATTCCAGACCTCTGTGTCCACTAAGTGAAAACACAGACGATCTAGACTGTCTGACGCCAGCACACTTTTTATCGGGTAGACCGGGGCTGACAGTCATAGAAACAATGGAAGATGCAAGAACAAGATGGGAACTAACAAGAAAGATCTTCGCAGAAATCTGGAAACGATGGAGGAACGAATATTTGTGCCAGCTATTAGCCAGATCAAAGTGGCAGGAACCACGGAAAAATCTGAAGATAGGCGATCTGGTGGTAATCCATGAAGATCATGTACCAGCCGGGAAATGGCTCATGGGGAGAATAACAGAACTTCACCCTGGGAATGATGGATACGTTCGGGTCGTTAGCCTAAAAACAAGAAATGGGCATATGAAGAGGCCTGTCACAAAACTATCCGTCTTGCCTATCAACAGTGACGAAAATGTCGAACAACAAAACACAACAAAAACAAATGAAAATGAGTCATACCTACAGGCAAACAGCGAGTCGCAAAGTTCACGACGATGCAAAACAACAAACAGAAAAATAAACTTCATCGGATTGGTCATGGCACTGCTGTATTTGCTAAATCCTGTCGCGGCCGCTAACACAACAAACATCGTCGAGCTTCAACAAGGCCTTTACTTTGACAAAGTAACCAATATGCAGCTTATACGCGGCGAGTGGAAGATTATCGTGTACTATGACGTCAAGCCCTACTGGCATGGTATAGCAATATCTAGCAAATTCACCAATCATCTAGAAACCATCTGCGAGAAAATAAAACAGAAAACACAATGTAACGTAATTTTAACACAACTACAACACTCGACCGACGAAATAGGACACTACAACCATATGTTGCTGAATCCGCAAGGCCGAGTGAATACGAGAAACAAACGCGGGCTTATCAACGGTGTCGGTTCCATCGCGCGCTCCCTGTTCGGAGTATTAGATGATGACTTCGCAAAACAATATCAAGAAGACATTGACCTGGTCAAGGCCAACGAGAAACACCTGGCACTGTTGTTAAGAAATCAAACATCCGTGATCGAAGCAGAATATAATTTACTGAAGAGGTCGGAAGATGCAGTTGAAAAACAGTACAAAATGTTTAACCAACATTTGCTAAACCTTGAAAGGTTTACGAACAACCTCCAGAAGGAACTGAATTCCCAAGAACTGTCTATTGAATTTGTGATGTCAGCTATTACGGCAAATAGCTTAATTGAGCATCTCAGAAACGTCCAAGAGACCCTCATAGACACTGTAACAAACATATATAACGGCAAGATGAACCTACACCTCATCGCACCGGAACAGCTTCGGGACGAATTAAACATAATCTCGGGTCAATTATCCAAGGATTTGGTCCTACCCATCACCAACATTCAAACAGAGTTATTTCACCTGTATCATCTCTTACAAGTAAAGGCGAAAATGACCGAACGATACCTTATAATCGAGGTAAAGGTACCCCTAATCAGCAGAGATAACTTCGAGATCTACCGAACAATACCAGTACCGAAAAACAATGACGTGGACATGGTCACCCTAATACCTATTGCTGAAATGTTAGCAATAAACATTCAAAAGGACTCCTACATACCAATGACGGAATCCGAAATACATCAATGCATACAACATGACGCGACAACCCAATTGTGTCCACTACAGAAACCTGTATACCGCATGAAGTCGGACGAGAGCCTTTGCATGAAGGACAAGGAATCTCTTCACTGCGAAACAAAACATGAAACCTGCCGAGACAAGTGGTTGGAATTAAACAATGCAAATAATTACCTCTATTTTTGCTGTCAACAATGCAAAATACGTATTATTTGTGGGCATCAAGTTTCAACGCAGCTGCTACACAAGGCCGGAGTCATAACACTCAATGACGATTGCATAATTAATAGTGAAACTTTTGCTGTTTATCCCCAAAGGCAACAAATGAACAAAATTCAAGCCCAAGTCGACGCAGGTCCAGCAGAAATTCCTTCAATCAACAATATCATAAACTTACCTGTACCGGTTCTGAATCATCTTCACGAGAATGAGACGGCAACAGAGCAGAGAGTATTACTGCAAGAGCTTGGCAAACAAGTAGAACAAATGAAAGCCGCAACATCAGAAGACATCATGTCAGATCATGCAACACACCATGATGTCCACCAATACGTTGTCATCTACCTATTGGCTGCCGCCGCAACATTTGCGGGTGTAATATACGCTTACAACCGCCTACGCAAACATTGGGCAAGTCAAAAGAAACCAGAAGCTCCATCTATTCCCAATCCGATGCCCCGAAGAAGGTCGACAGCGAGCATCGTGGACAACGCCTTATTTGACGTCACAGAAAACATCAACGCAGCGCACTTATCGAGTGCACGTACACTCAATAAAGCAACGTCGCCTATTGCGCGTTGTGAGTTACCGTAATAAACTATGAAATTGTTTGTATTTACATTTTTACATTTTATAATCTATCTTGATTTTGAACAATTTCGATGTACATTTAAGTTAACTTTGTGAGTGGGCAATATGTACGAGCTACGCTGTACATTGACCCTAACTAATACGTCCTACTTACAGTGAAACGTTGCAGTTTGTTTAACTCAACATTAATTGTACATTATTACATTATAACATGTTATTTTTAGTAGCAATAAAACCTTTATACCAATCGGTTGTTTACTCATTCATCATAACAGTTCAACATAACATTTCTACATACAACATCAACATAACATTTTCACTGTTGGGAGTTACGCCCCAACAACTAGAATACCAGATATGTGGAGAACCAGCAATCTGATACCTTTTTATAAGAACAAAGGGAATGTTGCGGACTGTGGAAATTATAGAGGAATCAAGCTAACCTCTCACACCCTTAAGATCTGGGAAAGTATCCTCGTAAAAAGGCTAACAAAAATAACTAAGATAACTCCGAACCAGTGCGGGTTTACCAGCGGTGTGTGCACTACGGACGCGATCCACTCGGTGAAAATACTTATTGAAAAGTATAAGTCTCGCAAACAAGACCTCCACATGGTCTTCATCGACCTCGAAAAGGCGTTCGACCGAGTTCCGCGAGAGCTTATTTGGCAAGCACTGAGAGCACAACTAGTGCCTGAGCATTGTATAGAGCTTCTAAAGGATCTGTACTACAATGTATCCACCAGAGTTGTCAGCACAGCAGGAACAAGTGAAGCATTTGAGGTCAGAGTGGGTGTTCATCAGGGCTCGACCCTGAGCCCTCTTCTTTTCAATCTGGTAATGGACTATATTACTTCAACCATACAAAAACCAGCACCGTGGTCACTACTATATGCCGATGATGTTGTTCTTATAGCCGAATCGTTGGCAGAAGTGCAATTAGATCTGACGGCATGGCAGAAGTCCTTGGAGAGGAGAGGATTGAGAGTCAGTAGACAGAAGACCGAATATATGTATTGCGACTTTTCGGGAGCTAATTTGGGTGTCATACTATGTCCAATCATCGATAACAGACCCCTCAACAGAGTTGAAGAATTCAAGTATCTCGGATCCATAGTAGCACCAAAAGCCTGTGTAGAAAGAGACATACACAATAGAATCCAAGCAGCCTGGCTGAAATGGAGATCGCTGTCTGGCATATTATGCGACTCCCGCATGCCGATTAAAGTCAAAGGCAATGTATACAAAAGGGCAGTAAGACCAGCCTTGCTGTATGGTTCTGAGTGCTGGCCGATGAGGAAAACGGATGAACAGAGAATTCACACCACTGAGATGAAGATGCTACGCTGGTCTGGTGGAGTTTCAAAAATTGACAAAATAAGAAATGAGTATATTCGTGGTACTTTTAAAGTCACTAAAATACACGATAAACTTAGCGAAAACCGCTTGCGCTGGTACGGACATGTGATGAGGCGAGAGGATGACCATATGACCAAAAGAGTCATGAACATCAGTGACGGAAAAAGAAGCCGTGGACGACCACCAATGACCTGGCTACGAACAATCAAGAATGACATGATGACAAGCAACACAACAGAAGAGACAACCCGCAACCGTACGGTGTGGCGCAGAAGTACTAGGAGGGCTGACCCCAAATAAACTGGGACAACAGTCAGGAGAAAGAAGAAGAAGAAGTTTTCAAATTCCTGAGCTACCTCTATATCTGAGGATATGGGGCCATGTGCAGTCGCTAAATTAAATTCAGTTTTACGATGTTTTTTCCTACCTGTTTCATTATTTATTATTTCAATCAATCAATCAATCAATCAATATCTTTATTGTGGATCATAGGTAGGTACATAATACAGGTCTTAAATAATTAAATTGAGATCAGCTATGTCCCGCCCTTCGGGCATACAATAGTTACATAGCAATTAAAGTAAATTTACATTACTGTTACACAAGACTAAAATTACACATAAAATATAAAAACCGCAAAATAAAACGGAACGAATTTAGGTAGGTACACATCAGTGGGCCACCGAACGCATCATGACTGAGGGGGACTGTATTGGAGCAGTGATTTGTCGGATAGGAAGTCTTTTATAGAGTAGTAGCACTTGTTTACTAACAGATCATGGAGATTCTTTTTAAATTTTTTCATTTCCGTAATTATTCTAATGGGCCCTGGAATATTATTAAAGATACTTGAAGCCGTACAAAAGATACTTTCATGCATTAAATGAGTCCTACTAGCCACTGTGCGCAATTTGTCCTTACGTCGTATACGCGTGTAGTAATTAAACATGTCAATATTATTTTTGACAAATACTGCGACCTCAAATATATAGACACATGGCAGTGTCAATAACTTCATCTTTGCAAAAAACGGCTTACAAGAGTCAGTTTCACATAAGTTAAATATAGCCCTAATGCAACGTTTTTGAGCAATGAAAGCACGCTCCTTGTCTGTACTGTTGCCCCAGAATATTACACCGTATCTGAGGATAGAGCCAACGTAACCATGGTATGCTGTTAGTAAAGTAGTCTGATTCGCTATTTTCCCCAATCTGCGAAGCGCATATGAAAACTGTCCCAGCTTTTTGCATACGTGGTCAATATGTAATTTCCAATTAAGTTTGTCGTCAATATGTAACCCTAGAAATTTTGTTACTTCAGATTCTTCAATGTCGCTATCCAGGTAATGGATTTTTAAAGTACCCGTACGTCGAGTTCGGATTTTAAAATTCATTATTTTTGTTTTGTCAATGTTAATCATTAAATTATTAATTTTTAACCAGTCTATAATTAATGATATTGTTTGGTTAATGTCAGATTCTAGATCGATTGTATTATCATTAACAAATAAAACAGTGCTATCATCAGCAAATAGTGTAATGTCGTGATTTGTTACCGAAGGCATGTCATTTATATAAACAAGGAAGAATAAAGGACCCACGATAGTCCCTTGAGGAATGCCGAATTTTGCAGTTCCAGATTCAGAAGCATATATTTCTTCTGTTTTAGTAATAGGATTTAACCTCCTTACTTCTGTAAATTGCTGTCTGTTGTTAAGGTATGATTCTATAAGCTTGTACACATTACCTCTCACACCATATGCATACATCTTTCTTAAGAGGATCTTGTGGTCGACCCGATCGAAAGCCTTCGACATGTCCATGTATAGTGCGACAGCCGGCAGCCCTTTGTCCAAGTTATTCATTACCTTATGTAAAAAGTTGTATATGGCCACATTTATGGATTTGTTTTTTCTGAAACCATATTGACTGGACGTAAAAATGTTGTGTGTTTCAAAGAAAGTATACAAACAGTTAAACATCACCTTTTCAACAATTTTGCCAAAAATAGGAATCAATGCTATGGGCCTATAGTTACTCATGTTGGTTTTGTCTCCTTTTTTAAATACTGGCTTTATAACAGATATTTTTAGTTTGTCTGGGAAGGTGCCTTCTTCTATACATAAATTAATGATGAAGCTTAGTGGTTCCGATATGATATGAGCTACATCTTTAACAATATTTGTCATAATGCTATCATAGCCGGCGCTGGTTTTATTTTTGAGAGCAATTATTATTTTATTAATGTCATCAGGGATAGTCGGTGTCATAAAAATTGAATTAGAATTACATGTCAGTTTATTTGAAGATTTTTGGGGTACACTAGTATTATTGTCATTGATGTCAAGAAAAAAATTATTAAATGAATTCGCAATGTCTTGAGGATTATTTATGATTACGTCATTTTTAATTAATTGATTTACGCCTTCATTAGGATATCTAGATTTTATGTCATTTATTACTTTCCAAGTAGCTTTGTTCCTATTTGTGGCAGATTTAATAAAGTAGTCGTTTTGAGACTTTTTTGTCAGTCTGATTACAGTTTTATACCTCTTAGCATATGTTTTGAAAGCTGTTTTGGTGACTTGATTTGGATTATTCCTATATTGCCACAATAGTTGGCATTTACGTTTGCTGCATATTTTTAAGCCACGTGAGAGCCATTTCGGTCTATACTTGTTATATATCCTGACTTTCTGTAGAGGGAAACAGAGATTGTACAACATAATAAAATTATCATAGAATTTGTTGTAGGCACTATTCGCATCCGTGCAACTATAAACGTCGCTATTGGTTAGTTGTTTTAAATATTTTATAAATATTGCTCTATTGTCTTGAGAGTAATTCCGTTTTAATATATACCAATATTTTATGGTGCAGGTCTTTTTGACCGGAACCTTTATGATTTGTGCATTATGGTCTGATAGCGCTAATTCCTTGATAGTGCCTTTGCAAGCTCTTATGTTATGGGCTATGTTGTCTATGCACGTTTTACTAGCAAATCTCGTTACTTGCTTGAATTTTAGTTTCAAATTGTACCTAGTTAATAGTTCTATAAATGCATTGGAAAGTTTAGTATGCTTCAAAGTATCTATATTAAAGTCGCCGCATATTACAATCTTTTGCCCGTTTGAACATAATTTATTTAATATTTTATTCAAAGTTATGAAAAAGCTGTCTATAGCGCTAGCGGAGTTGTTTGGCGGCCTATAAATGCATAGAACATTTATTTGATGTTCCAATAGCTCGATTGCAGAGCATTCTATTGTATTGCTAATTGAAAGTTTTGTGATATCATGAAGAATTCTATATTTCATGTTATTTTTAATTAATATACAGGAACCTCCGTGTCTACTAACTCTCATATAATGAGACGCAAGTTTATAATTTGGAATTGTGAGATACACTTCGTCACCGTCTGTCATGTTGTGTTCAGTGATACATAGTATGTCAACAGGATAGTCCTGGGTAGCTAACTCGTTAATACAAATAGAAATCATATCAGATTTATTGAGCAATCCGTTGGTATTTTGATGAAGGATAGTGACAAATCTATAAACGAAATAAATCATTCATGTTAGGGTTTTCGGTTTTGTTACATTCCGATTCACCGTGTTCGCTACTCGATTCAATTATACAGTCTGTTTTAATACTATCTATTGAGTTTTGGTCAGAATCTAAATTAACTTGCACGTATTTACTTTCGAAAGACTTTATATTTTTAATTTGACACATTTGCTCGTATTGAAATGCCTTGAAATGGTAATGAATACACAATATTTCTTTTAATAGTGCCCTTGCAAGATTTAGTACATAATTGCGTCTAATTGGTGAAAATCCAGCGTAACTCATGTCCATGAACAATACATTTTTATATTTCTTACAGATAAACCGTAGTAAATAGTTAATTTTTGATTCATTTAGAAACCTGTTACTGGGTACCTCACTTATAATCACATTTGTATTTGCAGTTGTCGATAACCAGCGATGTAGATTTATATCAATTTCATAAGGGTTTTTGTCGCAACATCCGCCCAATATAATCACATAATCGCTTTTTGTTAATGTGCTGATTTCACTCTTCGAGCATTCCAAGATCTCCCTCAGCTCAGCACCTGGTTTTAGATAGGAAAACACGTCGTAATTGGATCCAAGCAGATTTTGTAGTTTGTTGCATAGACCCCTACCTTGTCCATCACCTAGGATAATTACTCTGTATTTGTTGTTCTGAGTCTCAATTGGTGGGCTTTCCGTACTTATAGAACGGTGTGTTTTCTTACACATTTTATTTTCAACGTAACAATGTTGGCTTTCCGATTGAATATTCCTATTGCATTCGAATTTAGCCTGTTGGGTTGTACGTGAGCTAAGGCTACTTATGCAGGCAATTTTAGGTAGTCGTAGAGGAGAATGCCGGGGAGTGTTCACTCTTATGCTTAGTATTCGTCTCGAGATAGGAGATGAGTTATTTTTGCGCTGTGGGGTAGTGCAGGTAATACTTTTCAGTAGTTCTATTTGCCGTTGTTGTTCCTGTGTAATCTGTTTCAGCTTAGTATTTTCACAGTTAAGATTTTCAATTTCATTGTCTGCGCTCTTTAATTTCTCTTTAATTTCATTTATTTCCCGCCTTAGGTCCTCGGAATATGAATGATCGTAGTTTTGCGTATCACTTTGTATACTCATCACAGTAGAATCGAACATGGTAGAGTTCAATAGATCTTGGCTAGTTGAAGTTGATAAGTTCATTTGTGATTGTGATCTTATCAATTTATTGCGTACAGTTATGTTATCCATCTTGTCTGTCAATTTCCCGTTCTTATGATTTTGTTATTATTTTACTCACGAAGCAAGCACGAAGAATATTTTCCAGGTAGTTTTTATTTTATCGTCTGCTGATTTTATTTTATTGCTAATATACAGCGCTTTAGCTATTTTGCATGCAATTTTAAAGGTTTTTGAATATTTCGCAACATACTTATCAAAACTTGTATTATTCATAATATGTTGCTTTAGGCCATAAAGTTCATATAGCTTTTCCCTGCTTTTACGAATACCTGGAGTCGCCCAATCGCTAAATACGAACTTGGTGTAAATACTTTTCGCTTTCAGTGGAAAAGTGTCATTAAATTGCATATTGAGTACTTTATTGTGTATGTATCCCGAAATCACAAAACCAGCGTCATTCAGGGAATCTCCTCCGCATAATGTGTTGCATTATATTGAGACGACGGGACCACCCGTTCATGCTCGCGCTCGTCCTTTAGCGCCAGACAGATATAACAAAGTTAAGGAAGAGTTTAGAATTATGCAGGAATTAGGTATATACAGTAGGCCATCTAAAAGTGCTTGGGCCAGTCCACTTCACGTTGTTCCGAAGAAAAACGGTGAATTGAGACCATGTGGCGACTATCGTCGTTTAAACGCGCTAGAAACCTGACAGATACCCAATTCCTCGTTTGCGTGATTTCACATACGTGTTGGCGAATAAAATAATATTTTCAAAATTAGACATAAATAGAGCTTATCATTGCATATTGATTTTTGTTGTTCCACCCCAGCATGGCAAACAGTACGTAAGAATCGATTGGGCCAGCGATAAGTAGATTTCCTGCAATAGATTATTTGAAGCAATGTGTCGCAATGTTTTAAAAGTCCATATTAATTTCCTAACCCTTTTCATGATCAGTTCAGTATGCGTGTGCCAGGACAGGCGCTGGTCAATCATGATGCCCAGGTATTTAGTATACTGTAACCTGTCAATATTTGTACATGAGCAGTCAGGAATTGGGGGGTTGGCACAGCAGTGTATCTTTATTTGGAATTCGTGTGGTGGTTGAGTGTGCGCATACTTGGTGAAGCATATGTAGTTAGAGTTGGAGGCATTTAGTGTGAGGAGGTTACGATTGAGCCAATCTGCAATCCTTGACAGGCCGGATTCGGCTGACCTTCTAACTTTTGCCCAAGTCTTATCGGCAAAGACTATGGCGGTATCATCCGCGTAAAAGAAAATGCGACCCCCATCAATAGTCATGTTGCATAGGCTATGACTATTGATAGGGACCCCTTATGCCGATGCTTTCAAGTCTGTGCAGAAGTATGGGGACAGACACTGTGTCGATGGCCTTTTTGAGATCAAGGAAAACTGCCAGGCATTTGCTATCCTTATCCACTTTGTCAACTATAGTAGATGTTAGTGACAAGACCGCATCCTCAGTAGATCTAATCCCTAAACCGGTTACGAAGCCAAGTGGGCCGCTGTAGGCATAACTTAGTCAGATGGGGGTCTCCAATCAGCCACAATGTGACTGCGGTACCACCCCACAGACGATGCCCCATCTCCTATCCTGCTCCTTATGTAAAAACACCTGCACCATGCAAGACCTTTGCGAGGCCAGCGCTAGGGCTATCGACGTGGCTGAATACAGGTCGAAGAAAATTTAATAAAGGAATCATCGACACGAAGAAGAAGAAGTAGATCTTCCCTGCCTGAACCCAAACTGAGAAGAGGACAGGATGTTGAATTTAGAAAGGTATTTAATCAAGCGTCAGTTTAAGAGTCTTTGTAGAATTTTCGAAATAGAAGGCAGAACTGAATTTTGCCTATAGTTTGTCAATGAAAAGAATATTTACTTTTTAAAGTAGTATATTATTTTATTTAAAACATCTAAACATATAAAAGAAGAAAGTGACTGACTGACTGACTGACTGACTGACTGACTCACTCACATACCATCAACGCACAGGCCAAACGGCTGAAGCTTCAATCATGAAACTTGGCACGTAGGTTCCTTTGGTAGTGTAGGTGAGCACTAAGATAGGATTTTTGGAAATTCTACCCCTAAGGGCATGAAATAGGGGATGAAATTTTGTATGAAAATCTGTCAGTTTTAAAGTCAGGATCTTCATATTTTGGGTTTAGGCTGAAGAATAAAAAAAAAAATTACACGTATCTCAGCGATTTTGAAGATTTCACCCCCATGAGGGTGAAATCGTCTAGAGACTTGAAATTTTGCAAATAGATACTTTATACTGTGCAGGCATCCACTAAGAAAGAATTTTTGTGAATTCCACCCCTAAGGGGGTGAAATAGGGGATGAAAGTTTATATGAAAGTCGGCCAGTTTTGAAGTTAGGAACTTCAAATATTGGGTTTGAGCTGAAGATTAAAATCTAACGCAAATTAAGGTTTTTTGGAAATTCCATCCTTGGGGGGGGCGGATCATAGGGGATGAAATGTTGTGTACAAAGTCCTCGATTTACAAAGGAAAAAATATTAAAAATACTCTCAAGTCTTTAAAGTCTGTTGGTAACTATAAAATGGCTCAACGCATAAATATAGGAATTAAATAGGGACGGGTAAATCTGCTTCGCCATGACAATTAATAAGGCTCAAGGACAAACTCTGAAGTATGCTGGTGTAGATTTGAGGGCAAATTGCTTTTTCCATGGACAGTTTTATGTAGCGTGTTCACGTGTTATCTCATCAAATAGTCTGGTGATATTGGCGTCAACATCCGAAATGGTTTAAAATGTTGTTTATAAGAAAATACTTTAATTTAATTATTTACTTATGCTTATGATTACTTATTATTAGTCATGGATAAACACAGAAATAGTGTAGGCATACGGAACGGGACAAGGATAGAGCGTATTGATGATAGAGTAGGTAAGTATAAGTCTGTCCTAAGAAACACTTTCGCATTACAATATTTTTTTACTTTTCTCTACATACTGTTAAAATATGATAAGGAGAAGCATGTAGTCTACGCGTGCGAAGCCGCGGGCAAAAGCTAGTTGTGAATATGAAGACAATGTAGGTCATTCTTTTTTTAGGTTCCGTACCCAAAGGGTAAAAACCGGACCCTATTACTAAGATTCCACGATCCGTCTGTCTGTGTGTCTGTCCGTCTGTCACCAGGCTGTATCTCATGAACCGTGATAGCTAGACAGTTGGAATTTTCACAGATTATCTATTTCTGTTGCCGCTATAACAACAAATACTAAAACAGAATAAAATAAATATTTAAGTGGGGCTCCCATACAACAAATGTGATTTTTTTGCCTTTTTTTGTGATTGTGGTACGGAACCCTTCGTGCAAGAGTCCGCCTCGCACTTGGCTAGTTTTTTTTTTTTAGTTTTTCTCAGTTTGTTTTAATCATGGTCTGGCAGTTTGCTTAAAATACGGAAAAAGAGAAAATTAACGGTACTGAAATATTCCCACGGATTTTTTTTGCAGATCGGCCTCTAATTATAGTTATTCTCCTTGGCTATAAGTTCTACAACAAGAATTTGAATTTCTTTCTAAACAGTTGACAGACAATATTTTTCCTCTCTTTAATAATAATTAATTAGCATTTAATAATAAAAGTTGTGGCTGCGGAAGACGTACAATGAGCGCTCAGCAATTAGGACCCGCCGACGAATCAAATGGAAATTAAAGAAATAAAAATAAAAGTCAGGTTCAGTTGACTTTGTTCTGAAACTTCACTTTTAATTAGTTTTTCACTTTTTCTTTTATCATGCTTTTGGGTGTGTACTCGTAGGTGTTTTTATTTGGTATTCAACAAGGCTTGAGTAGGCTTTTGGGTGCTAAGTTCTAAGGCATTCATTGAATTTTCAGTCATCAGGCATGAATTACAGGTAGCTTATATGCTTCTTTTTTTAAATTTGAATTTGAGTATTTGTCAAACTCTACCTTTAGCATGAAAACCTGTCAAACTTTGGTATTAGATTTTGATCCGTCTTAATTTTACTCATTATCGTCAAATCGAGTGTACCCCATTGTTGCGAAGTTCATTACCGCGATGTACGTTGAAAGTCTGGTTCTGTCTAAGTTAAATTATGCTGATACCGTTGTGGGACCTCGACTTTTGGCACGTACCGTAAGATTGATTCCAAAGGTTCAGAATGCTTGCGCGCGATTTTGTTGTAACGAGCAAGACGCCACATTACACATTTTCTTAACAAGCATACCATTTTAAAAATGAAATCGCATCGGAAATTGCACTTGTCCTGTCTACTTTTCGGTGTCATCAAGTATAAATGTCCACCATATCTGTACTCGAAGCTTGCGTGGATAAACTGTCACCGGCAGCGCAAGGCCAGGCGTTGTGCTCAACAACTGACTACCCCGCACCACCGTACAGCAGCCTTCCGGGAAAGTTGTAGGTACGCAGCCTCCAGATGTTGGAATAACATTCCACCGCCGATTAGGGACATAAGGAATATAATAACTTTTAAGACTAAACTTAAGGCATTAATTCTGACTTCACAAATATAATTTAATGACATTAATGTTGACAAATCGTTTATCTAATTCTTATTTTATCTTATTTTAATTTAATCCAATATTTATATTTATTTATTCACATATGTATATTATTTACAAACTAAAATAAGAAAAACTAATATGAACTCTACCACAGATAATATAATACTAGCATACAGATACCTCATCCCATACAAAGAAACCGTGCCGACGTAACTAGCGTTTTTCGACTGCTTATTCTGGCAATTTTTTGTACATCGAACGCATTCGGTTCTATTTCACGGTGATAGATAGATGGTATTAGCAGCGACTTGCAAGTAAAAGGGTTTACTAGGTTCGTGAATATTTTTTTCTTTAAATATAGTGAAGGTTTGTTTTCTAGTATTTATTTGCACGTTTTTACAGCTTTTTTTGCACCAAAATGTGTTAAAATGCAAACTTTAACAATCGAGTGGAATGCCTCAGAAATTTAAAATGCGCCATCTATTGGCATCAATTTTAAATGATCCGTCTAATAATCTTTGAAATGTGAATTAAGAGCCCAATATTCCATAATTTTGTACTTAGGAGAGTTGATTAAACAAGAACATACAATTTTTGTGTTCAATTCCAGAAAATGTTAATTTTACACACATTCAATAACAGATGGAGGAGCATATCGCGCCATCTAGTGAGATTTATTTGAACCAAATTTTCTTTCTTAGCAATGAGACCCCGTGACTCTACTAAACTAACTACTATCCAATATTAATTATTTAATATCAATCATTTCCACATTAATTTAAAATTTGGTTTAATCCATCAACTATTGTGCCTATTTCTATGTAATGAGTCGGGAAGAGATTGGCTGGATGTGAAGGACCGGTTGCGTCTATGCCACACTGCATTTTTGCGGTTTTTTGAGACAATTTCATATTACTGATATTATAATATATTTTAACCATCAAATTGTAGCACTTTATATACTTTATATTATATTACTTTAAATATTTATTCTATTACTTTATATTATCTATTTTATGACATTATTATTTTAAGAAACTATTTTATTTACCCACGTCCGTGTGTCACTAGCGGGGTGCCAACTGAAAATCAGCGCTGGGTGTCTGACACCCAGCAAATGCTGAGTTGGTGACCCTTTCGGTGAGGGCACGCCCGGCACAATAATTCTGAAACCCTGTTTGTAGTTTTTTACTATTTTCTCTGTTACTTTGTGATTATTGTTGTTGTGTTGTGTCTGTGTTGAATATTTTTTTCTATTCTATTCATTGAAACTCTGCCAAATGGAATGAGGTTGTGCAAAGCAATGGCTATGACTAAGACAAACCCACTATCATTGGTAAAGGATGAAAATGGGTATCTCACGGAAAATGAACAGGACACTCTGGGCGTGATGTTTAAGACCCACTTCCCGGAATGTATACTGAGCAATAGTAATGAAGAGGAACCAGTCACGAAGGGAGCTCACAAGGCACACGTCCAAAAATAACTGGGACACGGCAAATAAAGTGGTAGATGAAAATAAACTGAAGCTGGCCATAGCGGGCTTCCAGCCTCTCAAACCCCCTGGTCCGGATGGCATCTACCCAATACTATTGCAAGAAGGGGCATCTGTTTTGATACCCCATTTAAGTAAACTCTACAGAGCCTGCATAGCCTTTGGGTACGTACCCAAGGCATGGAGGGAGGTCAAAGTCACCTTTATACCGAAGGTGGGTTGACCGACTTATGAAGAAGCTAAAGCTTACAGGCCCATCAGTCTATCATCCTTTCTCTTAAAACCTCTGGAAATACTGGTAGACAGGTATCTAAGAAAAGGACCACTTAAAGTATTCCCTCTACATAAACTACAGTGCGCCTACAGCCCTGGCAAATCTACGGAAATGGCATTGCACTATGTTGCGAGTCGAGCCGAAGCTGCGCTAGAGGGACAAGAGATCTGTGTCGGGGCTTTCATCGACATAGGAGCCTTTCTACATAGTAGGCTATGCAGATGACATAGCAATAATGGTCAATGGTAAGTTCCCGAACATAGTTTCTGGATTATTACAACAGGCATTGAGGATGACAGAGAAATGGTGTACAAAGAACCACCTCTCTATCAACCCAAGCAAAGCAGTCATTATTCCATTCAGGAGGAAGAGACAACTAGGAAACCTAGGAGAGCTCTCCCTCAATGGAATAAAGCTGCCCTGGTCCACCGAAGTTAAATATCTGGGTGTAACGCTTGATAAAGAACTCAGGTGGAAAACTCATGTGGAAAATATAAAGACAAAGGCCTTACAAGTGTTCGGCATGTGTCGTTCCACCTACGGTAAAACTTGGGGGCTTAAGCCCAAAGTGATAATACCTATTATCACATACGGCAGCATAGTGAGGTGCCCAAGAACAAAGCTTGCTTCTTGCAAAGCGCCGACGCCACCTACGGCAGTGATTGAGAGATACCTCAATATCCCTCCTCTGCATATGATGGTCGAATTCGGGGCAAGGAAGACATTACATCGTCTTGCTGTTGCTGGACTATGGACTTTGTATGGTTCTTCCATCTTTGGCTTAGAGGCACCAAAGATGGAAGAACCATACAAAGTTCGATGAGAATGAATGAATGCTTTTTATCTTGGAGAAATGTCAAGCATACTGCGCTACCACGGGGAGATAGCGCAGTTATGTGGGACTCTAACCCACTAAAACTCCACGGTGTCCTCCTGTGCCGCTTATGGCGGGAACACGGGTACGCGTTAGCACTCATCGCGAACCCACCGCGGCTGTCCGTTTCCGGAACCTCCTCTGGGGATCACCCCCCATCACCGGCGCACCAGAACACACTGTGCGCCGTGACCACCCCAGGGACCAAACCAGTACATGGGTGCCAGACGACCCCGTGTATGGCACCCTTGGTCCCCTTGTGACGGGTCAAGGTCAATGGCCCCTCCATCTACCATGTTTCGGCCGCAGGGGATAGGGAGAGCGGTCAACGCTATACCGACACTCCTCCTCCCCTGCGGCCCCACCGCGTCCGCCATCAGACAGTGGTGACCCCGTCCAGGCTGCGGAAGGTAGGAAGGTAACAAGTATTGTGTATGCCTTGTCGTTGATGACTCATCGCATGGATTGTTGTGAACACCGTTCGTCGCAGCTGTGACCCTACGGTCGGTTGCTGCCTGTTGACGTTTCGCACAGTATCTTGTGTTTTGAGTTGCTTGCTCTGATGCGGTGAAATTGCAAGTTGTTGTTTCGCATTACATTTTCGATCTCATTGTCATCTTGTTGTTGACGCGCTAACTCGTCGTAGTCGATCGGTGACGGTGTCGTAATTGTTTCAATTCTATTTAGGGCGTCAGCGATGACATTTTTTTTGCCTTCAATATATAGTATCTTCGTCGTAAATTGGCTAATGTAATGAAGATATCTTGTCCGCAGCTGTGTTTCTGCACGGTAAAGATATCTAACAGTATTCTATCTTCATATAAATGGTCGGAACGTGAGGCATCCCTACGTGACTCGAGCTCAGTACACACTCAGTACGCGAACGCACCGCAGTGACGAACGAACGGTGTGATGGTTTTATAAGCAGTATAATCTTTACCGTATTTAGTAAGCGTGCGATTTGTGAATATTTGTTTAAAATAAGTACAAGTGCTTAATTATTATGGCAAAGAGCAGTAATTATAGAAAATATTGTGCTGTTTTTGGTTGCTTGAATTCTTCAGTAGCGCACCCAGAGATAAAATTTTTCAGATTACCTGGAAACTCCGAAAGGGAAGACTATAAAATATTTTTATATACCTACTAGTATGTTATTTGTATTTTTTTTATATATTTTGTTCTTTCGTTTTTTCCACCGAGTAAAATACCTGGATTAATAAATAATTAAGTGGATATAGTGAAAAAAGTCAGTTAGATCGCGTTAAACAAACTAGTAGGTAATTTCCTAGGTTAGGCTATCTACTTACTTATGTACTTAGCTACTTACATTTATTATAAAAATGTACTACATGATTAAAGTACTCATTATTATTAACTATAAAAAAGATTGCGAGAGAATATATCTCACTATCATAGTTAGTCTCAATAGCAGCTAGTTAGTTACATTCGTTTTTCAAAACTATTTTTAATTAAACTTTTTATCCGAATGTGGATTTTTTATACAATTAAATTTAACAATAAAGCTTTTCGTACTCTCAGTCGAGGCGCAAATATTTTTCAGTCGCAAATTTATAAGGATGTATTTTTATGAAATCAACTAATCAAAAAACACAACATGTATTTATATTGAACACTTCCTATTATATTTAAATAAAAAATTTAATATTGACAATCACAAAACTAGAAAGAAACTCAATTAGGTAGATGAAATTAAAATACCGTAGGCGAGAAGCCCTATCGGCTGTTTACGTATCGTGCAGCGTGGCGCAGCTGTAAGTAATTCAAGGTCAGGGCCGAGTCACAATACTGTTAGATATCTTTACCGTGGTTTCTGTCTTGCTGTTAACTCTCGTGAGCGCAAACGTCAGAGGTTTGTGGTCAGTATATACAGTTATTTCTTTACCCTCGAACATTTTTCGGAAATGACGAATCGCTAGGTAGATGGCTAATAATTGGAGATTAAACGAACTTACCTGAAGTAAAGTTCTATCCAAATTATACGAGTTGCTTCGTCCGAAGAGATTAGATAACATTGTAGTAATACGCCTAGGTACCGCCTTTCATCCACATTTTTTTTTTATTTTGTGTTCCTATTCGTTCTGCTTGTACTGTCACTCATTTAGTTGAAATCCTGGAACCTTTTTAATATTTCACTCTACTTATTGGGAGTCATGGGGTTGGGAGGGAACTAATCTCTTCGGATGAAGCAACTCGTATAATTTGGATAGAACTTCACTTCAGGTAAGTTCGTTTAATTTCCAATTATACTTTCGTTGCTTCGTCCTTCGAGATTAGATAACATTGTAGATTTTGAAAGATGGTGGAATATTAAAACACACATAGGTATTCAGTTATTCTAAATATAATAATCAAACAATACACTAATTGTTTTCATAAAACTAAACTTTAAGTTCACATTGATTGTGGGTAAGTAATTTAAAGTAATTAAATTTATATTATATTCAAACTAAATATATGCCTTAATCAGAGGTTAGTATTGATAAAGCAAATTGATCAGATTGTTCACATTGAATATCTCTATTATAATATCTAGCGAAGACATTGGAGCTGCCACTCCACCCAACTGTCTTTCGTATCGTGTCAATAATGACGCCAGCTCTGTGAGCGGCCGAGGTGGCTGCGTGTCTGGTGGAGTGGGCACAAAATATTGAGGTGTCAATTCCGCTCCGGCTGATGGTATTTGTAGATACAAGTTTATGAGGTTTTTTAATACCAAGGAATAGACTAATGAAATTGTTTCTCAAAGACTTGGTCCTATCTATGTAAGTTACCAACGCTTCAGCCGGACATATTTCCGGTCGGTCTTTATAATACGAAATATTTAGACAGGGTTGAACTGACCCGGGGCGAGATGTCTTTATTAAATCGGTTATTTTAATTAAAATATGCTTTTCATTAACAGTTATACTGTCCAGCGTAATTTTGCCGATAGTCTGCACTCTGCTGTGGGCCGTTATTAGCGTGAGCAAAGTTGCAGTCTTTTTAGTCAATTGATCCAAACTTAAAACACTATTACACATACACAATTTTGATAAATAAACTAGAACTATTGAGGGATCCCAGGTGATATTTATATTTAGGGACTGGAGGACGAAGTCTGTAGAAACCTTTGAATAGCCTAGTAACGCGGTCATCAGACCCCACTCTCGATCCTAAGATCAAAGACAGAGCGGAGCGATGACTGTTTAATGATCCGTATTGTAAGCCGGAATTAAATAAATCAGTGAGAAAATAAATAACCATCGGAATTGACGCCTCGTGTACTTCAAAATTGTGAATTTTACAAAAGTTGACCCAACGTCGAATAGCAACGTCGTATTGTTTTATTGTGTTGTTAGACAAGGAAGCTATCATAACATCTAAAGCTGACGGTGGTACTCTTCTGTTCCGTAGTGCCGTCCTGATAACTTCCCTGCAATCAACGTGAGCTTGAGGAGACTGTTGGAAATAGACAATAACACATTATCAGAGGATGTAAACTGAAGCACTTCGGAACGGAGAAGTTTTTGATAAAGTGGAAACCAAGGTTGCGTGGGCCAAAACGGGACCACTACAATACCCTCGCCCTGATCGGTTATTATTTTTCTTAATACTTTTAAAAAACCCCCGACTCAAAAAACACTCTAAAAAGTAAGAAATAATATGTACTGGCACATTGGCACTTTACGTTTAAAATACCTAACTACTATTTAATTTTATCCAAGCGTCGTCGCGTCGGGGGACCGCTAAATACCAGCTATTCTTTGTATAACAGAACCCTTTTTTTATTGCTGGGTAGGTTTAAGCCTTTTATGTTTGGCGGTACCTTCTCCAGTTTCGCGCCTCACACTTATCTATGTACTTATAAAAAAGCCGTGAAGTTACATATCAATTACAGTTTAGTCTTTTTATGAAATATGGAAATTAATCTGTCTTTAATTAGCTTAACATTGATAAAGTTATTATTAATAGAGTTACCTGCATATTATTATTGTGTTTTTACTTACGTACGAACTTAGTTTCATGCATAAAGCTATAAATAGATTTGTTATCGTTCTAATTCATGATGCAATGCGTGCGCGCAGCACGCGGGTCGCGGTGCAGTTTTCTTGTACTTACATTAAAACTTTATAATTTTTTTGTTGTATTTCTAGCTTAGCTATCCCCCAACGCGACGACGCTTGGATAAAATTAAATAGTAGTTAGGTATTTTAAACGTAAAGTGCCAATGTGCCAGTACATATTATTTCTTACTTTTTAGAGTGTTTTTTGAGTCGGGGGTTTTTAAATTTTAAATTTAATTTTTATTTCATGCTTTTTAAACTTTATTTACTAGTAGTCACGCTACGATTGACCATCTTTGGGTATAGTTGTCGTTAGGACTTGTCGTAAATATTTTTACGGGTAGTGTGGCAGACGCTGGTAATATAATAAAACCACATAAATGAGATTATATAGTGGACTGTATTTAAATTGAAGCACAAAGTACATTAATAAAATATATAGGTACATGTTACACTGGTAGGGTGCGAATGATGACTGACTTAGGATCTTTCACATGAACGAGATGAGTGGATTATTATGTATGCTTCATGCATAAATTGGCTACTCCAAAGACGATACCTCTGCTGTAAGTTACTGAGGAGTTGGGTGTCCTGTGATTCCTGGTGATGCCCCAGCATCAGGTCAAGATTATTATGTTTTAGCAATATCGAACTGACAATAATTTATCTCTCAATCCCCTATTCATCACCAGCACCATCCACCATCAGATCCTGATCACCATCTATCTACAACCTACTCAATGAGACCATTCCAATGAGTCCAAACACGATACCTCTGCTGTAAGTTACTGAGGAGTTGGGTGTCCTGCGATTCCTGGTGATGCCCCAGCATCAAGTCAAGATTATTATGTTTTGGCAATATCATTGAACTGACAGTTTATCTCTCAATCCCATATCCATCACCAGCACCATCCACCATCAGACCCTGATCACCATCTATCTACAACCTATTCAATGAGACCATTCCAATGAGTCCAAAGACGATACCTCTGCTGTAATTTACTGAGGAGTTGGGTGTCTTGTGATTCCTGGTGATGCCCCAGCATCAGGTCAAGATTATTATGAGACCATTCCAATGAGTCCAAACAACAACCTATGCTGTAAGTTAGCGTTGAGTTGGGTGTCCTGCTGATTCCTGGTGATGCCCCAGCATCAAGTCAACATTATTATGTTTTGGCAATAGCATTGAACTGACAGTTTATCTCTCAATCCCATATCCATCACCAGCACCATCCATCTTTAGACCCTGATTACCATATATCTACAACCTATTCAATGAGACCATTCCAATGAGTCCAAACACGATACCTCTGCTGTAAGTTACTGAGGAGTTGGGTGTCCTGTGATTTCTGGTGATGCCCCAGCATTAGGTCAAAATTATTATGTTTCAGCAATATCATTGAACTGACAGTTTATCTCTCAATCCCCTATCCATCACCAGCACCACCCACCATCAGACCCTGATCACCATCCATCTACAACCTATTCAATGAGACCATTCCAATGAGTCCTAAAACGATACCTCTGCTGTAAGTTACTGAGGAGTTGGGTGTCCTGTGATTCCTGGTGATGCCCCAGCATCAGTTCAAGATTAATATGTTTTAGCAATATCATTGAACTGACAGGATTCTAAATTTCAAATCGATTAGACCTATGAAAGTTGCTCATATGTTTTCCTCAATTAGTAGAGTGCTGATTATCTTCAAATGGCTGAGAATATTTTCTTGAATCATGGCTAAGAACACTCTCGATTAAGTCACCTTTTAAACAAAAAAAACTAAATCAAAATAGGTCCACCCGTTTGGACGCTATGATGCCACAGACAGACACACATATACACAGATACACAGCAACACACCTCAAACTTATAACACCCCTCTTTTTGCGTCGGGGGTTAAAAAGCAAAAAATAATTCTATGCCTTAACGAGAATATCTAAATCTATGTGGGGTCTGTGTTTTTTAACTTTAAAAAGGGTTTCAAGAGGTGATTTCAAAAATATATAATACTTATATATTTAAATGTACCTAATTCGAAAAAAATGTTAAATAAAAAGTTATAAATAAAAAAGTTAATTAAAAAATCAAAAAACCCGACTGCTTTAAAAGCGAACTAAAAAGACGTAAACAAGGAGAAAATCATGCTGTGCTGTCGGAGGATACATCTTCGCGAGCTGGCTGACCAAAACCAGACGTATCCTCCGACTGCACAGCATGATTTTCTCCTTGTTTACGTCTTTTTAGTTCGCTTTTAAAGCAGTCGGGTTTTTTGATTTTTTGAATTAACTTTATTTATTTATAACTTTTTAGTTAATTTTGTTTTCGAATTAGGCACATTCAAACATATAAGTATTATATATTTTTGAAATCACCTCTTAAAATCCTTTATTTTGATACCCCACACGACAGGTTTGGCAGAAAAAAAAAAATTGGGTCCACACAATATGGCGCCCAGGAACCGCCATTTTCCTTTTTACCCGACTGCCGAAGGAGGGTAATGTGTTTATCAGTCTATGTATGTATGTATGTAAGTATGTATGTATGTATGTATGTATGTATGTATGTATGTATGTATGTATGTATGTATGTATGTATGTATGTTTGTATGTATGTTTGTTCCTATGTGGCGTTCCAGAGACCAAACGCGTTGACCGATTTTGATGATTCATACGTCAATCGATTCGTCTTAACCTTGCGAGTGTCATAGGCTACATTAAAATTGGAAAATAGAAAAATGGCGGCTTTTGGGCGCCATATTGTGGGGGGCCAATTTTATTTTTTCTTCCAAACCCATCGTGTGGGGTATCAAAATAAAGGGTTTTTAGAGGCAATTTCAAAAATATATAACACTTATATATTTAAATGTACCTAATTCGAAAAAAAATTTAACTAAAAAGTTATAAATAAAAAAGTTAATTAAAAAAATCAAAATACCCGACTGCTTAAAAAGCTAACTAAAAAGACGTAAACAAGAAGAAAATCATGCTGTGCAGTCGGAGGATACATATCCGCGAGCTGGCTGACCAAAACCAGATGTATCCTCCGACTGCACAGCATGATTTTCTTCTTGTTTACGTCTTTTTAGTTAGCTTTTTAAGCAGTCGGGTATTTTGATTTTTTTAATTAACTTTTTTTTCCAATTTTCATGTAGCCAGTGACATTCGCGGGGTTAAGACGAATCGATTGACGTAAGAGCCATCAAAATCGGCCCACGCGTTTGGTCTCTAGAACGCCATATAGGAACAAACATACATACATACATACATACATACATACATACTTACATACATACATACATACATACATACATAGACTGATAAACACATTACCCTCCTTCGGCAGTCGGGTAAAAACTATTTATGGGGCTACTTACTTGGGTTGCATTTGCTATGGGGCGCCTGTTTGGGCTGATAGGGCCACCATAGGGGCGGTGCGACGTAAGTTGCTTCAGAGTTAGCGTTTAGCTTTGATATTCTTATGCAAAGCGTACAGGACGGTTAGTATTGAGGCCTTACCGGTACTTGCTGTCGTACTTCCGGTCGCTACAATGTACTATTCCACACGAGAGACCACGGACGCGAACTTTTTAACGCGGAGTGACCGTGAGAAAATCTCTAAAGATAAGATAAAGATATATAAACCACCTATTGACGTCTGGGCGTACCGTATGGTGACAGACGTAAAGAATTTCACCATCCCATATCTTCCCGTGGGTGTCGTAAGAGGCGACTAAGGGACGCACCTGAGAATGGGCAGCAGCGTTCTCTGTGCACTTCAACAACTAACTGCGATCGCCAACCCGCCTGGCAAGCGTGGCGATTATGGCAAACCCCCCCAAACAAAATGAATAGCACAAATAAAAAACGGCCCCGAGTGCCCGGCAGCCCGTCTTCCCTCGGCTACGGTAGCGGTCGAGGCGATGGCGAGGCAAGGGGTATTAAGAATCCCCGGAGTGGACCCGGCTACCCCAATAAACACCGACGACTGGACCTGGGAACATATAACGCGCGAACACCCCGGACCGACAGGAAGATAGCCGAACTCGAGGAAGAATTGAGCAGGTTACGATGGAGTATTATAGGGTTATCTGAAGTCCGAAGAGAAGGGGAGGACTCGATAATCCTCAAATCCGGTAACCTGCTCTATTTCCGAGAGGGTGACCGGCAGTCCCAAGGTGGTGTCGGGTTTATCGTACACAAGTCCCTTGTGAACAACGTAGTGAAGATCGAGAGTGTGTCGACCAGGGTGGCGTACCTTATACTCAGAATATCCGCAAGATATTCGCTGAAGGTCATACAGGTCTAGGCCCCAACCTCGGCACACCCCGACGACGAGGTAGAGGCCATGTATGAGGATATCTCTACAGCCATGCATGGTTTCACTCACTTCACCGTTGTCATGGCGGACTTTAACGCGAAACTGGGCAAACGAGACGAGCTGCAAGTAGGGCAATTTGGAGTTGGACGTCGGAACCACCGGGTTCACCTACTGGCCAGTTTTATGGAGAAGGAGGGCCTATACATGATGAACTCCTTCTTCAAAAAGCGTGAGCATAGGAAGTGGACCTGGCAAAGCCCCGATGGTACAACTAAAAACGAGATCGACTTCATCATGTCAACCAAGAAGCAAATGTTGAATGATGTCTGTGTGATAAATTCGGTAAAAACCGGGAGCGATCACCGCATGGTAAGAGGCACATTGAACATTAATGTCAAGCTTGAAAGGTCTCGACTGATGAAGTCCACGCTCCGTCCAGCACAGATCCAGGTCCAAAACCCCGAGAGCTTTCAGCTCAAACTCCAGAATCGTTTCAAGTGCCTAGGGAGCTCCGTGGACGAATACAGCGATGGGTTCGTGGAAGCTGTTTTTAAGAGCCATCTATCGGAGCGCCTGAGAAGCTCCAACCAAAGACCAAGGGCAATACTATCGCCGAGCACGGCATCGATTACGTCACGTGATGTCAAGAAACCACAACAGATGGCGCTGAAGCACACCTATATATACCATTGCACGGACGCTTAACGTCTCTCATTCTCATTTCAAAAATCATCAAAAACATTGTAAACGTTTTATTGTAAAATAATAAATCCCAGTACATCTTCAAAAGTCGCCTGATTTACCCGTGTTAATCCCAGACACACAAGAAGATTAGAAATCTCAGACAATTTGAAGCCTACCCACACTGAACACGCAAACATTGGACCTTCAGAGCCGCATCATCCATCATCACATCGAGGGATCAGCGAAGGGTCTGGCCAAATCGTTCCTTTTTTCCCCCATCTTATCCCATTTCAATTTTACTAAAACTGTGCTTGTTCCTCTAGGTACCGTGTTATGCTTCCTCACGTACGCAGCTTACAGGCATTTGGTGAGTACCCACTTTTATAAATCGCCAAAATGAGTGTTGAAAACGTAACCGTTCATAGTAAATCTCCTAATTTGTGCGTAGATTATGATGATACTGTGATTAGAGAATTAAATAAAAATCGCGGTTCAATCAAGGGTAGACTGACGTTATTCATAAAATTTGTAAATTCTTTTCATAGCCACTCTCGTCCTAGCGATAAACAATTAACCGAATTAAAATTGCGTAGTGAATTAGCCAAATCATTAATTAGTGAATTTAATAGCATTCAAAGCTCCATCGAAATGCTCATGATGTTAGATAGTGAAATTGCAATTCAGTTAGAACATCGTGAATCATTTGAAAATATTTATTACGAAACCATGGCAGAAGCAGAAGGTTTAATAAAACATTTTAGCCTTTCTGATTCAACTAGTGCTAGTTCTAAGTGTGAAGCTTCGATAAATATTAAGCTTCCTACTATTTCACTACCCTCCTTTGACGGGTCGTTTGAAAATTGGTTAGAGTTCAGGGATACCTACCTTTCTATGATTCACAACTCCACCCAGCTTGATGACATTCGTAAATTCCATTATTTGCTTACATCGCTAACTGGTCAGGCAGCTCAAGTTATTAAATCAATAGAATGCACATCAGAAAACTACACAATAGCTTGGGATTTGCTCAATGAGAGGTATAATAACGTCAAGTTGCTAGTACATAATCATGTGAAGTCTTTATTTACTATTCAAAATCTAAATAAAGAGACTTCATTTCATTTAAGGAAATTAATTGATATAGTTTCAAAGAATTTACGTGCTTTAAAGACACTCGGGGAACCTATAGAGTATTGGGATACACTTATTATTTACATCATTACCTCCAAATTAGACGCAGTAGTTGAGAAAGAGTGGGAGGAATATAAAAATAATGTATTTACGCAGCATCATAAACGCACTAAGTTAGACGATCTCATTACATTCTTGAAAAATAAGGCTGATACTTTAGAAATGATTAAAGCGCATAATTCTTCATCATTTTCTAATAGTAAAGTCCCTTTTGATAACAGTAAAAAACCTCAACAACAATCGCAACATAAATCACATATTTTCGCTTCAACAAAAAATAATGTGAATTCCAAAAGTACCCGCACATGCTCATTGTGCAGCGGAAATCATTCGCTTTATTCCTGTACTAAGTTTTTGGATTTAAACGTTAAAGAGAGATTAGAATTCGTTAATAATAAAAGGTTATGTGTTAATTGTTTACGAGCTGGACATTTCGCTTTAGATTGTTATTTTGGTCCGTGTAAACAATGCAGTAGAAAACACAACAGTTTATTGCACAGTAACAATAATGATAAAGTAGAAAACGCATTAGTATCAGTCGTGGAGTGCCAACCGGATTCGAACCCCGTACCGCACTCGTCGGCAGTGTTACATACAGCCCAACCGACACGCAACGAGAATGCGAACAATAGTTTGTATACGCAGGCGTCAGAAACTGTTTTATTATCCACAGCTTTAGTGGAGATAGCAGGTAGTGACAATGTATATCATAAGGCTCGCGCTTTGTTAGATAGCGGCAGTCAACATTGTTTAATTACAGAAAAATTACGTAAAAAATTAAAAGTCGATTCGATACAGTCCACATATCATATCACAGGAATAGGGCATTCACACACTCAGTCAACAGAGTCGTGCGAAATTAAGCTCAGGTCATTAAACGGTGATTATAATACTCGCTTTAAATGTATAGTTTTGAAACATATAACTTCAAATTTACCATCAGTTCCATTACATTATAATTCTTTAGACATTCCAAATAATATTCAGTTAGCCGATTCGTTATTTTATTTACCGTCACAAATTGATTTATTAATCGGGGCTGACGTGTTTTGGGAATTGTTGATAGAAGGTAAAATGCGTTTACCGGCAGGTCCTTACCTACAAAACACCACGCTAGGTTGGATTATTTCAGGTATTGTTTATAATTCAAAATCAATAAATAACAAAATACAATGTCATCATTTGCAATCTATACAATTAGATGAGCAGCACGGCAAAATAATATTACAAAAGCTATGGTTATGTAAACTTGATTGGGACGACGAAGTACCTTTTCATATATTAAAGAACTGGGAAAAGTTTATTGAAGCATTAACTTGTTTACATAATATTCGCGTACCGCGTTATGTTGTAGGAACGTGTGACTATTCTAGGATTGAATTACACATATTTACCTACGGATGCGAGCGAGGCTGCATACGGTGCGTGTCGTCAAACAACAACTCGTCAAATAATCCAGCTGACCTAGTTTCCCGTGGAGTACTTTTAAATGAATTAAGTTCATCAACTTTATGGTGGAACGGACCCACCTTTTTATTTGGAAATAGCATAAAATGGTCAAAAAATCAAAATAATATTTTACAAAACTTAAATGATTTGCCCGAGTTAAAACTTCCCACTACAAACTTGTTGTGTAGCAGCGATTCCAATTTACCTGTCATTGATTTCAGCCGATTTTCTAAACTAAATCGATTACAAAGAACTTGTGCTTATGTAATGCGTTTTATACATAACATACGAACAAAATCTATTGATGAGCGGTTACACGGGCCGTTATCAGTGGAAGAACTTGATAAATCCTTGTTGTTTATAGTTAGACAGGCACAAATAGTATCGTTTCCTGAAGAATACAATGCGCTTCATAATAATCTTAATATAAATAAATCAAAACGTAATATTTCCAGTTTAAATATATTTTTAGATGCTGATAAAATCATTAGAGTCGGGGCAGATTAGTTAATTCTGAATTTTCTTATGACAAAAAGCACCCCATTTTTACCCGACTGCCGAAGGAGGGTAATGTGTTTATCAGTCTATGTATGTATGTATGTATGTATGTATGTATGTATGTAAGTATGTATGTATGTATGTTTGTTCCTATGTGGCGTTCTAGAGACCAAATGCGTGGGCCGATTTTGATGGTTCTTACGTCAATCGATTCGTCTTAACCCCGCGAGTGTCACTGGCTACATGAAAATTGGAAAATACGAAAATGGCCGTTTTTGGGCGCCATATTGTGGGGGCCCAAATTTTTTTTTTCTTCCAAACCTATCGTGTGGGATATCAAAATAAAGGATTTTAAGAGTTGATTTCAAAAATATGTAACACTTATGTGTTTAAATGTACCTAATTCGAAAAAAAAATTAACTAAAAAGTTATAAATAAAAAAAGTTAATTAAAAAAATCAAAAACCCGACTGCTTGAAAAGCGAACTAAAAAGACGTAAACAAGGAGAAAATCATGCTGTGCAGTCGGAGGATACGTCTGGTTTTGGTCAGCCAGCTCGCGAAGATGTATCCTCCGACAGCACAGCATGATTTTCTCCTTGTTTACGTCTTTTTAGTTCGCTTTTCAAGCAGTCGGGTTTTTGATTTTTTTAATTAATATTGTGTAGTAAACATATCTTTACCTATTTATTATTTCAAAGTCAACATTTAAAATTATTACACGCTGGGCCTCAATTAATTTTATCTCATATCAGAGACAATTGGTGGCCACTAGGCGGTAGAAACTTAGCAAAAAAAGTCGTTAACCAGTGTGTCATATGTTGTCGTTTGAAAGGTAAAATAATACAACCAATCATGGGTAACTTACCTACTGAACGAGTAACTGCAAATTTTCCTTTCATAAACTGTGGAGTAGACTATGCTGGACCTTTATTTATTTTAAATAAGAAGGGTAGGGGTTCCAGACTAGAAAAATGTTATTTATGTTTATTTATATGTTTTTCAACTCGAGCGATACACATGGAACTAGTTACTAGTTTGTCTTCACAGAGTTATATTTTAGCACTGAAACGATTTATTTCCCGGAGAGGAAAACCTTATCAAATATTTTCCGATAATGGACGTAACTTTGTAGGAACAGCTCGTGAATTTTCAGATTTTTTAAAGAATAATTCTCAGTCTATCATTGATTACGCTTCAGATAATCACATTAAATTTAAATTCATTCCCCCTTACGCGCCTCATTTTGCCGGTTTATGGGAAGCTGGGATCAAGTCCTGTAAGCACCATATAACACGTGTGGTAGGAAATGTAAACATGACTTATGAGGAATTCAGCACAGTATTGGTACAAATTGAAGCTGTCCTGAATTCCCGCCCTATGTATCCTTTATCCTCAGACCCCAACGACTACTCTCCACTCACTCCTGCCCACTTCACGATTGGCCGGCCGCTGACTGCACCTGCAGAGAGTGATGTTACCGCTGCAACCACGCACACACTCAATCGTTACTAGCGAGTTGAACAGTTGAGGCAGACATTTTGGAGGAGATGGTCTACAGAGTACATATCAGAGCTTCAGAAACGTACTAAATGGCAACAGAAAACTGAAGACTTGCAAACTGGAACATTGGTTGTCATAAAGGACGATAACCTTCCGCCGCTGAAATGGCGGTTAGGACGCATAATAACTCTGATTTCAGGCAGTGACGGCGTACCAAGGGTTGCTGTCATTCGGACGGCCACGGGCGTCATACACAGGGCATTCTCAAAGATATGCCCACTTCCAGTCGCTGAGGTGCCAGGTTCGATGCTCGGCGCGTGACACGACGTGAGCTGAGATGTTGAGAGGGATTCTCTCAAGGCCCGCCGGAATGTTAAGAGCCATCTATCGGAGCGCCTGAGAAGCTCCAACCAAAGACCAAGGGCAATACTATCGCCGAGCACGGCATCGATTACGTCACGTGATGTCAAGAAACCACAACAGATGGCGCTGAAGCACACCTATATATACCATTGCACGGACGCTTAACGTCTCTCATTCTCATTTCAAAAATCATCAAAAACATTGTAAACGCTTTATTGTAAAATAATAAATCCCAGTACATCTTCAAAAGTCGCCTGATTTACCCGTGTTAATCCCAGACACACAAGAAGATTAGGAATCTCAGAGAATTTGAAGCCTACCCACACTGAACACGCAAACAGCTGTCCATACGGTCGGGTCTAAGTTTTTTAAGGAATCTAGCGAATGACCCTAGAGCTAGATTGACCCGACACTATACCGAAGACATTCCGGACGTCAGCCTGTATGAGATTAGGATGGCTCTGAAACAGCTTAAGAACAACAAGGCACCGGGTGACGACGGAATTACGGCTGAACTCCTGAAGGCTGGTGGAAAACCAATACTTAAAGCCCTTCACAAGCTGTTTGATTCCGTCATACTCGAAGTGAAAACGCCACAGGCATGGTGCAGGGGTGTGGTGGTACTCTTCTTCAAGAAGGGTGACAATGCCTTACTGAAGAACATCAAGGCCCATCACACTTCTTAGCCATGTCTACAAGCTGTTTTCAAGAATCGTCATCACGAATCGTCTCGCGCGCAAGTTTGACGGTTTCCAGCCTCCCGAACAAGCCGGATTCCGTAAAGGCTTCAGCACCGTAGACCACATACATACGCTGCGCCCGGTTTTACATAAGACCGAAGAGTACAACCTGCCTCTCTGCTTAGCGTTTGTGGACTACGAGAAAGCCTTCGACTCGATCGAGACTTGGGCTGTACTGCAGTCTCTCCAACGGTGCCAAATTGACTACCGGTACATCGAAGTGTTGAAGTGTTTATACAAAAACGCCACCATGTCAGTTCGACTTCAGGATCAGACTTCGGAACCAGTCCTTCTGCAGCGAGGTGTAAGACAAGGAGATGTCATATCTCCGAAACTGTTTACTGCTGCACTGGAAGATGTCTTCAAGGTTCTGGACTGGAGAGGGCTAGGCATCAACGTCAATGGCGAGTACAACACTCACCTTCGGTTTGCCGACGATATAGTGGTTATGGCCAAGACCATGGAGGACCTCAGTATAATGCTCGATGATCTCAGTAGAGCTTCCGAAAGAGTGGGTCTTAGGATGAACATGGACAAAACCAAGGTGATGTTGAATGCCCATGTTACACCCACTCCTATCAAGGTCGGAGACTCTACACTCGAAGTTGTGGGCGACTATGTCTACCTGGGACAAACGATCCAATTGGGTAGGGCCAACTTCGAGAAAGAGGTCAACCGTCGAATCCGTCTCGGCTGGGCAGCATTCGGGCAGTTGCGCGGTATCTTCTCGTCCAACTTACCACAGTGTCTCAAGACGAAAGTCTATGACCAGTGTGTGTTGCCAGTGATGACATATGGCTCTGAGACGTGGTCGCTTACAATGGGCCTCATCAGAAAGCTTACAGTCACTCAAAGGGCAATGGACGGATGGGTAGTATATGTCATAATTCACTGTTGCACTGCTACATTTATAGTAATTACCGTAACATATTGACGTACGAATTGGGGTCATTTGCTACAATATAAAAGACAGTGTAATGTGTTTACTTGTGACTTTTACTATGGAGACTACCTAAATATAAACATATTCAACACTCCACGTTGAGTTTCTCTTCTCTTCGAGAGCTCCTCGTCAACATATTACATGGCGACCCTGCCACGTCGATACGGAATGGCGTTAAGAAACCACATCCAGAAGAATCAATACTTGTTCTATCATCAAAGAAGAGTTCCTGTAACCTTATAGAAGAGTTCCTGTAACCCTATAGAAGAGTTCCTGTAACCCTATAGAAGACTTTCTGTAAACTTATAGAAGATGCATTGCCAGTTCCTGAAAGAAGACGGAGACGAGTCCAGGGTATAGCCCGGCCAGAACGAGCGGTGTCCAGGGAAATCCCGGCCCATTGAATCCAGGGTATAGCCCGGTCCAGTCATCGAACAACGAGTCGCACGGCAACGACGCAGAGCGCCTCGTGACTTCGTCATCGAGTTACCCGGTCAACGTTCGCAGCTCCGCACCGTCAGCAGAAATGAACAGCAGTCAATTGACCCACTTTCCTAGCTAAGTACATTTTTTTAAAGTCTAATAGGACTTCACTTAAACAGTATATTATTAATTAGTATGACTGATAATCTAGTAACATGTCGAGATCAATTACATCAAATTAGGGAATATTTGGTAAAAATAGGACCAGAACGTAGGCAAAAAGAGATAGCTTATAAGAAATTGGAAGAAGCTAAAGCGATATACAGTCAAGCGCAAAATATTTTGTCTCAGATTGAACAGTCAAAATTTAGTAGCAAAGACATTGATTTGATCAATAACTTAGTGGAACAAATTAAGACCGTTTATCAGAAAATACAAAGTTTACTAACAAGCGTAGATTCAGTGTCTCAAACACTTGACGAACCAGATACCAAGATGTCTCAGTTTGATTTAAAGACTGCGATAGCCTTGTTACCTGTAATGACAGGACAAGAGCAAGTTACGAAACAGCTCATTGATGCCATTTCACTATACAGTAGCATGATAGACAACACTTCTCAGAAACTTTTATTGAATTTTATTCTCAAAACTAGATTAACTCCTAGTGCTAAACTTCGCATGAAGTTATCTTATGATAGCGTAAAAGTATTAGTTGATGATATGCGAAAGCATTTGTTGCCTAAAAGGTCGGCTGAAGCTATTCAATCTCAATTATATCATTCTTCTCAAGGACGTCGGTCTATAGAGTCATTTGGTAATGAGATAGAGGAACTTTTTGTTAACCTGACGATTTCTCAGTCAGACGATGATCCGACCAAATACGAAATATTACGTCCTATAAATGAAAAAACTGCCATCAAACGTTTTGCGGATGGTTTGTCTGATGCGAGGTTGAGCACAATTATTGCTGCCAGGCAATTCTCATCACTTCCAGAAGCGATTAGGAGCGCTTTAGACGAAGATTCTTCATCACCAAGGCATAACGAAGTTTTAAATTTTAGACGTTCAGACGCGTACAGACCGAATAATACATCTATCGGTTACAAAAACTCGAACAGTCGTAATAATAAAAATTATCAGTTCGACAAATCAAATAATAATTATTCACGAACTCGTACGTTTGTAAATACAGGTCAAAGAGGTAAACGAACTCAGGCAACTGGTGCATGGAATGCGAGACGTACTCCTTACGAACAACATACCGAGCACACTCAGCAAAATGACACTGACTGTGTAGACAATAGTGTCGACACGGAGACCAATAATATCCATGACACTAATATTACGGATAATCAGTTTTTTCGTTCCTAAATTAGAATGCTCTATTTTGAATTATAATAATACTAGCATAATTGAATGCACTGTAGATTCTACTTATGCCTTAGATCTTTTAGTGGATAGTGGAGCTAGCCTATGCGTTTTAAAGCACGAGTGGTTAAGATCTAAGACCCAATTAATTAATAATATAGTTCCGGAGAAGGTAACAATAAAGGGTGTAAGTGGAAATCTAACCTCTCTAGGATATATTTATTTAGATTTATATTTTAACAAACTGATATTCAAGGAAAAATTTTACGTTTTCCAAAGCTTATCTTGTGCAGCTAACGCCATTTTAGGGCACAATTTCTATATAAAATATAATGCTGTCATAAGTTATAAAAAAAAATCCTTAACGTTAGAAAATAATGGAGATCATATTAGTATACCTATTTTAAGGACTAATTATAATAAATATTTGTTTACAATACCGCCGCGATGCGAGGTTATCCGGTACATACCTACCACCATACGTGGGGATTGTATTACACTAGCACAAGAAATACGCGATGGTGTTTTCATTGCTGGACTGATTTCGAAATCTAAAAATGGGGAAATCCCAATTCGAATTCTAAATACAACTAATAGCAAGGTGGAACTAGACTTGTCAGGGTTAGAAATAAATTCCACAAACAGCTTCGAAGTGTTGAACTTTGAGAATACGATATCTAACTCTGATAGAGTAAAAGCTCTATTTGGCCTACTTAAATTGAACACATACTTAAATACAGAAGAGCAAATAAGCATTGAAAAGATTAGTGCAAAATACTCAGATGTCTTCCAATTACCAGGCGATAAATTAAGTACGACCAACTTATTAGAACATAGTATAACACTGAAAAATGACGTGAGCCCTGCGTATAGCAAGCCTTACAGGATCCCGTACGCTTTGCGTAATGAGGTACAAAAACAAATACAAGAAATGCTCGATAATGATATTATAGAAGAAACTACGTCAGAGTGGTCAAGTCCCGTTCTTCTTGTGCCTAAAAAATCAGATAAATCAGGCGAGAAGAAATGGAGGCTAGTAATTGACTATCGTCAGTTAAACAATCGAATTGTAGATGACAAATTCCCTTTGCCAAATATCACAGAAATTCTAGATTCACTTTCCGGTAATATATATTTTTCAAAACTTGATTTATCTCAAAGTTATTACCAAATAAATCTTACAGAAAACTCTAGAAAATACACGGCTTTTAATCTTGACCGCATGTATCAATTATCTTTAGACAAAGACTCACGGAAGTATACAGCATTCACTACTGATAAGATGTACCAAATGAAACGGTGCCCGATGGGACTAAAAACGAGTCCAAGTGTATTCTCCAGACTTATGACTATTGCGATGGCGGGATTGAACTACGATAAATGTTTTATTTATTTAGATGACTGTATCGTTCTGGGTAAATCCTTAATTAACCACAACAAAAATCTCACTTGTATTTTAGAACGTCTTAGAAAAGTTAATTTAAAATTAAATCCTCTTAAGTGCGAATTTTTACGCAGAGAAATTATTTATCTAGGCCATAAAATTACTCCAGAAGGTATTTATCCCGATCCACCTAAAGCTATCGTGTTAGAAAATTATCCAAGACCTACAAATGTCGACGAAGTAAAAAGATTCGTTGCCTTTGCAAATTATTACAGGCGTTTTATTAATAAATTTGCTGACATTGCATATCCTCTCAATCAATTAAGCAAGAAAAACGCATCTTTTGAATGGTCCCATGAATGCGAATCAGCATTTAATACTTTAAAACGTGCACTCTGCAATCCTCCAGTGTTAGGCTATCCAGATTTAACAGATAAAAATAAATTTATTTTAAACACAGATGCTTCAAAAATAGGTCTGGGCGCCGTATTGTCTAACAGTAACGGACAAGTAGTAGGTTACGCGAGTCGCAATTTGAAACCCGCCGAAACACGATACCCAGTTATAGAGTTAGAATTGCTAGCTATTGTGTGGGCGATTAGGCATTTTAAACCTTATTTATACGGTAAACAATTCAAAGTTGTGACAGATCATAGACCATTAGTGTATTTATTCGGAATTACGGATCCCTCAAGTAGACTAACAAAATTTAGATTATTTTTGGAAGAATACGATTTTACTGTCGAATATCTTCCAGGTCGACACAATGGACCCGCAGATGCCTTAAGTCGTCTTCCTTTGAATATAACAGATTTAAAAAGAATTAACAAAAATGTAATATCAGTTATGACAAGGGCCCAATCTCGTAAACAAGCAAGCGGCTCCGATACTGCCGATTTGACATCTGAAATCCCTTTAACTTCTGGAACCTCTAGCCCAAAAGTTGTAGAAATTCTTAAAAAACCTATTAATAGTATAGAACTAATTCTAACTTCAAGAAAAGTAGTAAAGAACAGTTCAAATAGACCACACCTACTTAGCGACAGTGGTCACTTTGAGTTCAATGAAAACGAGTCAACAATATACCTACGATCCCGATCGTTTCCTACCGTAAGTGTGTTAGCGAGGGACTTGGAGTCATTTTGTAAAAGACTTAATACTAACGAAATTGTTGTGATCAAGAATAAAGAAAATTCACACATAATAAACGAGTTCTTAAGATGCATGAAAAGTTTGCAATCTGATTTACCAAAAATATTAGTAATTAAAGATCTAATAAGAATAAGTAACAAAGACGAAAAGACAGTTATCTTAAATGATTTCCACCTGTTACCTACTAGCGGACATGCAGGAGTAAACAGGATGTTGAATAATATTAAAAAATATTACTTCTGGCCAGGCATAAGTAATGATGTGATTGAATATGTGCATAAATGCAAAGAGTGTCAAATTAAAAAACACTCAAATAAACAAACAAAACAACCAATGTCTGTAACTACGACCCCTAATACAGGATTTGAGAGAGTTAGCTTAGATATAGTAGGACCTCTAGATGTAGACAATTATAACTACAAATACATTTTAACCCTACAATGTCATTTGACAAAATTTGTAGAGGCTTACCCTCTAACTAATAAGGACTCTGAATCCATAAGTAGAACATTTGTAAATAAATTTATTTTAAGATATGGCATCCCCAAAGAGATCATAACGGATCAGGGAACAGAATTTTTGTCAAGTGTTATGTCAGATGTATGTAGCTTATTAGGAATAACCAAATTACATTCTACTGCATACCACCACCAGACTATAGGTGGATTAGAAAACACTCATAAGAGTTTAGGTGCATATCTTAGAATTCAATGTAGCCAAAATAAAACAGATTGGAGTAGCTGGTTAAGTTATTGGTGTTTTTCTTTTAATACCACTGTTCACTCGGAGACAAAATATACACCGCATGAGCTTGTATTTGGTAAATTATGTAACTTGCCTAGTAACCTCAACTATACTTTAGACAGAGTAGATCCACTCTATAATTTTGACAGTTACCCCTTGGAATTAAAATATAGGCTACAGCGCGCATTATTAGATGCTAGGAATAATCTGATAATCAGTAAACTTAAGAGAAAATCATTATATGACAAGAAGTTAAATTCGATAACTTATAAGCCAGGTGATTTTGTACTTTTGAAAAATCAAACTGGACATAAATTAGACAACATTTATTTAGGACCATACAGAGTTCTTAAGGATTTATCACCTAATGTTGAAATATTGAAAAATAATAAATCCTATATTGTCCACAAAGATAATACTAAATTGTTATGTGAACCATGACCTTTGTCAATGTGTTATTTACTTTATTAATTAATTATTATTACATAACTTCATTAATTAAAACAAAAGAAATTGTATATTTACTAATATGCCAATGTTATTTTTACCTAGTCTAAGTTTAACATATAAAAATGTAAGACTCAAGTGCGTACGTCATACATTTTTTTTTTTTTTTAATCCGGTGGTGTAAAGGGTGTCTTTTCGGGGGAGATGTAGTATATGTCATAATTCACTGTTGCACTGCTACATTTATAGTAATTACCGTAACATATTGACGTACGAATTGGGGTCATTTGCTACAATATAAAAGACAGTGTAATGTGTTTACTTGTGACTTTTACTATGGAGACTACCTAAATATAAACATATTCAACACTCCACGTTGAGTTTCTCTTCTCTTCGAGAGCTCCTCGTCAACATATTACACTATGCTCGGAGTTTCCTTGCGTGATCGAATCAGAAATGTAGAGATCCGCAAGAGAACCAGGGTTACCGAAATAGCCCGAAGAATAGCCAAAATCATGTCGCAGTGGGCAGGGCACATTGCTCGCAGAACGGATGGCCGATGGGGCAGAAAGGTTCTGGAGTGGCGACCGCGAACCGGAAGACGTTGCGTTGAAAGGCCTCCCACTAGGTGGACCGATGACCTGGTGAAGGTTGCGGGGATCCGCTGGTTGCGAGACGCACGGGACCGGTCAATGTGGCGACGCTTGGGGCAGGCCTATGTCCAGCAGTGGACGTCTTTCGGCTGATATGATGATGATGATGGTGACGTCTGGGAGGAACTTTTATCCGAATGGCAATGTAGGTGGGATAATTCCATCAAGGGCCGACATCTCCACCAATTCTTTCCATCCGTTCGCGTGCGGCTGGCCAGGACGTGGCTGGAGGTGGATCACTGTGTTGCCCAATTTCTCACAGGGCATGGTAACTTTAAAAGTAAATTGTTTTCCTTCAAGCTCGTTGCCTCGCCTTTATGTCAGTGTTCTACATCTGACTGCGAATATGTACAATCTGCACATCATATCTTATGGGAGTGTATTCTTTGGCAGAATGAACGTAATATTATGTTGAATAATGTAGAGGCTACCTCAGCAGTTGTTTACTATATGGACCTTGTGGAAACTAGAACAAATTTCCGTGCGTTTAGCGTTTTTCCCATACCTATTATTGGAATCAAACATAACAGCTTACAATGTTAGGACCCATTAATTTTAATTCTTATTTTTATCCGTGGTGCTAGGCAACTGGGCTTATCCCAGTTGTAAACGACCCTTTGTGTCTAGTGGCCTTGTTTGTTCTGTCTCCTGCTTGATATGGAGGGAAGTGGAAATTTATGTTTTTTCCTACTCCTCCGTTAAGATCCAAGACAGTTAAATTCATTTTCCGGGACTTCGTCGAGCTTCATTGCTTCGGCGCTTTTCTGGTGGTCGCCACTGTTGATTCTGGCTTTCAGGAGTTGCAGTGGTTTTTTTTTTTTTTTTTTTTTTTTCTTAACACTAATCCCCGCCAACGATATTGGCGCCTTATGTGCTCAACCTCAGTCATTCCGGTCAATCTTTTATGCCTCTCGTACTTTCATTCTTCATACTATTTCTTTCTTGCATTCATCATCTTACATTCTGTGGGTAGGACGCCCACTTTTATTTAATCTATTCTATGGGCATGATTTATTTCTTATAAAAATAGTAGAAATACAATAATGTGCAGAGGTGCTATTTACAATGAGCAAAAGGTGCTATTATGACAATTTGTGCGAAAAGTGCTGTTTATCTCAGGTATACATGGTGCGATTTATCACAGTAAAAATTTGTACAGTTATCGTATTACGATTTGGGATCAGAAACACAAGCACAGTTATCAAAAATATCACAGTAATCTTACACAGTCTAAAAACTTAGGTACTAACATGAAATACTGCCGGTTACACATGTCCAGGCTGCATTCCGTGCTTGCATTTAAATATCATACATAATACTAATGAAGCACGGTGCACCTCAGGTTTTATTTCGATGTATAACCGCAGTGGCTACTCTAATACAGTATTCCAAGAATCTTTCCCTATATTTCTTGTCCATGAGCCCATGCAGGCTCTCCCTCGTTATTTTCCTGTCCAGCTCACATTCAAGTTGGTAGCGCTCCCTGATAAATAACGGGCATTCTACAAGTATGTGCTGAACAGTCTCTGCCACGCCTGGATCGCAGACGCACGATGGGCTATCCTTACACTTGAAGCGATTCAAGTATTCAGAGAACCCACCGTGCCCCATCAAAACTTGCGTGAGGACGCCTTCGGGCCGCACCTGTTGTACGATACGGAAAGCCGCTATTGCATCCGGAAGAAACATTTTCGTCACCGAAGCAGTCTCGCCCGACACATATCTTCGATTCCATTCATCAAGCGATTCCAAACGGATCTGCCGCTTGATAAATGAAACCGGACACTGGTCGTAGTCCGGCTTCCTCCGTGACGACAATGCTGCTTTCTTAGCCAACTCGTCAGCTCGCTCATTCCCCGGCAGGCCCGCGTGGGCCTTGATCCAGAACAAAGTCACAGCTTTGTTCTGGCACAGGGCGTGAGCCAGGTTAGCGCGCGCGCGAACTGCCAGGGGATGGAGCGAGCCATGGTTTGCAAGCGTCTGCAATGCGGACATTGAGTCGCTGTACAAACCATAGCTCGCCTCTTGCCGCGCGAGGATCACTTCTGTCGCCTTGCAAATGGCCAGGAGTTCCGCCTGGTAGACTGTGCAGTACGCGGCAAGACTGAGCTTGAGGTTCCGGATTTCGCCCTCATTATCCCAAATGGATAATGCGGCTCGAGTTGCAGTGGTTTGGGAATAGTGCGGTGGGATTGTCCCAATAAAAAAAAATACAATAAGCTATTTTGTGCAATTGACATATTATTTGTAAGCATATAAACCTTTAGAACTAACATAATCAACATTTTGAAGGATCAAAAGTAGCTTTTAATGTTTCTACATATGCTGACTACAATAACGTTTGCTAATCAGTTGGTCTTAGTGTAAGTAGTAATCTATGGAAAATGTAGTGGGTAGTATATTTGTTAATTCATATGTTTAAGAAAATTGGTATATTATTTGGCATGTGACGATGCACAGCATCTGTGAGAGGGCGTTGTATACTGCCCGTCAGTTGTTAACCAATCACAGCTCTCGTGACGTCACATCCTCGACCAATCACCGCCGAGTTCCGGTAGTCACGTGGTCCTAGGTGTGTTGTTCGCTAATGGCGGACCTTTACCTCATAGCGTCGTTACTTCCCGACTAAGTAACATCTTTTTAAGAGTTTGCGGCTACTTTTTAATATTTGAATCTTATTATAGTTCAAAGTAATAAAAAAATTATAGTTAATATGAGTGAAAATCAAAATAGCGCAAATTCGGATCGAGAAGTGCAGGTAGGCGACGACTCGATGTCTACATCCAGCCGTAAACGCCGGTTGCGATTGAATGAAGCGATTCGAGCTCTTCGCAATCTGATTCTTCGGACACTGAGGTAAAACGGCGGAAATGCGGTGAGTCATCAGATATTTCAAATCTTATAAACCATGTAGCTGTGTTAACTAACCTGTTTATGCAAAACGTGGGTACATCCGTTTCTACTCCGAATAACTTTTCAGCGGCACTAATGTCTGAACCAGTTCCTGGGCCTAGCACAGCGATACCTTTAGACTTTAATTTGAACCGCCCGCCGGTGGCTACAAATAATATGTCGAGTCTAGTTCCGCGTTTAAATTTAAGTGTCGTTAGTACATCGCTTAAGGACCCCAAGGTGCCACGCTCTAATCCGGATCACGTGAAGCGGCTTGAAGCGTTACAAAAGTTCGGTGATTCATCATGGAAGGATGTGCGCTAAGCGGATGCACTGAAGATTCATAACGCTGCACCTGGTTTTGTTGAGCTAGATAGTAACGATGAACTTCGACAGTTTGTTAAGGGTAAAGATTATGCAGCGAATTCTGAGAGATTAATAGCAGCCCTATGTAATGCCTTAATTTCACAACGCGAGTTGCTCAATCAAAGTTTACAGAATTTCATTGATTGATTGGACAGCTTCTTCTGACGTTTTACTTTCTGCCTCTAGTATTTTTGACAAAATTTCGGAATCATTTCTACTGTACGAGTCATCGTATCATATTTCGACAAATTACTTTAATGCAAAACCTTATAATAAAATTAGTACTGACAAGCTACTCGGCGGAAACGGTCGTTTCATTAAATACTGCCCTTTCCCCTATATCTCGACAATAACACGACATTATCACCTATCATTATCAATTTATTGTAGTTCACGCTACATTAATGGTCCTTCGAGCTTAACTGTGTAGTGTACTGTTTTTCGGGACTGTAGGGTTTCGCGTTTCATCACGCGATTACTACATTAATGGTCCTTCGAGACAACAACTGAACCTGTTATCATCCTCTGGGAACTTCAACGTGCTTCACGTCGCGGCGCCTGGAACTATCATCGGACATCGACAGTGACATTTTAACTGTGTAGTGCTCTGTTTTTCCGGACTGTAGTAGCGAATCGGTTTGACTGGCCTCCCGGAAGAGGGTCTCCCCGGTCAAATTGAGACAAGGACGCACATACTGCATAAGGATTGCAGAAGCGCCACACAGCAACTCCAGCAAAGCTATCGATTATAAATAGCATCTTCTATCATCATCGACATTCGACATTATCATCGACATTCGACATGGAAGCTCGTCTTTAACGTCAAAACGAGTTGATTCAAGAGATCCAAAGGATTGGCGTTAACTTTGGAAAGGACAGCGCTAGCAGGAAGACTAAGGAGTACATTGACACGCGTCTTACTGCACTAGACAAATATTGGGGTGAGTTTGATCACAACAACACACTCCTATTATCATGCGAAGGCAAATCTGACTACTTCGACAAGAACATTTATCAGCAGACTAAAGATTATTACGACAAGCAGCGTAGGATTATCGCCGAATATCCTCCGTTTGTTCCACCAACTCTCGAGCCCGTTCCCAGTTCTTCGAAACCGACATTCAAGCTATCAACGCATGAAGAGCGAGGAACGAACCCGGGCAGTCAAGTAGATGAACTTATATCACAGCAAAAGACATACTTTAGAGCTTTGTCACGAGTGATAAAGCGTCCTGACATTGTTGACATCGAGCAAAAGTGGGAAATTGAAGACCTTCTCAAAGACCTACAACACCGTTGGCGAACCATCGACGAACTACACATGCGAATTGACAACATACTAGAAGGCAGCAACCAGGACTATGAAGATGAGTTCATGTTCTACGAATCTTTGTACAATAAGACAAAACAACAATTAAACAGAAAGTTGAGTTCTACAACACATCTGCAGCAATCAACCCCGAAGATAGACATTCCTGTGTTTACTGGAAAGTATAGTCAGTGGCCTACCTTTTTGGACCTCTTCAATGAGACTATACATAACAACAGCAGTCTGAGTAACGCACAGAAAATGCAATACCTAAAGGGAAAACTAAGAGGTGAAGCGGAACGTCTCATTCAACATCTTAACATATCAGCTGACAACTACGAGACCGCCCGTGACCTACTTATGCATCGATACAACAACACTCAAGTTCTATTTACCAACCAAATAGAAACATTTTTGTCACAACCTTCTGTGCACCGACAATCTGCATTTGAACTGAAACGCTTGTATGACACTTCTATGGAGAGTATACATGCGATTCACAATCTTGGGGTCGATACGACATCATGGGATCCGCTCTTGGTACATCTAATATGCAAGAAGCTGGATACTGAAACTTATACCGACTACAAGGAATCCCGCAAGACACCACGGGAACTACCATCATTTGAAGAACTCATGAATTTTATCGAAAGCAAGTTTACTGCCCTAGAGCCCCTATCGAAGAGAGAAAAGGACGCAATGGATAAAAAACACTCATATCAATCGAAGCCGACATTCAAACCTCTTTATCCTAAGCGAAGTACGAGTGAACCTTATCAATCTGTGGTCACATATACACCAAAATGCCCGCTTTGTGAAGACAAACACGATTTGTATCAATGTGAAAGGTTCCTAAACATGACACCGGACACCCGCCTGACGACAATTGCGAAAAAGGAAATATGCCAAAACTGCTTTTATAAACATTACAGGCCATGCAATTCGACAAAACGATGCAAATATGGCAATGAATATCATAACTCGATCATTCACGACGACATTGCACAATCGAGGTCGGTGAACCAGAAATCACCCCTTGCATCCAATGACAACCGCCCTGCAAAGCCACAAAACAATAAACAGCACAATGTCAATCACGTGGCTGCAGATGACGAAGAAATATTATTGTCAACCGTGATGTTGAAAGTTAAGGCTGCCGACGGCACCTTTATCACGTTAAGAGCACTTTTAGATCAAGGCTCTCAAATATCATTACTATCAGAAAATGCAGCCCAACTATTAGGACTGCAACGTCGACATGTCAATGCTTCAGTCTCGGGCATTGGTACCAGCTCCAAAAGTGGAAAAGGAATCGTCATTATGGACTGCCAATCACTTTACGAGGACTACAGCTTCACAACCCAAGCCCTAATCATATCAAAAGTGATTAATAGTTTACCAAATAACTCATTCAGTAAACAATCATGGCCACATCTCCAACACATAAATCTCGCCGATCCTGACTACAACATATCAAAACCTATTGATCTTCTCCTGGATGCGAGTATCTACTCCGACATCATCATGAACGGACTGATCAAGGGTCCACATCAAGCACCTATTGCCCAACTGACAAAACTTGGATGGATACTATCAGGAAACGTTCAAAGGTTTAACTGTCACGTAGTCATCAATGACGTAGACAACCTATCAAGATTCTGGGAAGTTGAAGCCATCAATGACACATCATCAAGCATGTCTGAACAAGAACTATATTGTGAAGACCTTTATCAAGCGACAACCCGACGGCTGGACAATGGCAGATATCAAGTAGCCCTACCGATGAAGCAAGACTTCGAGGAACTCCTCGGGACATCGAAACCAAAGGCTGTCATGCAGTTTAAACAGCTGGAAAAAAGAATGGCCAAAAATGTAGTATTATCGACTTCGTATTGCAACTTTATGCATGAATACCTACAACTAGGTCACATGCGTCCGGTTCAGGCGGCCGATCGCATGACGTCAATACCTACTTGTTATTTACCTCACCATGGGGTACTAAATTTAGACTCCACAAGCACTAAATTTAGGACAGTTTTTAATGCCTCGAGCAAAACGACATCAGGACATAGTCTCAATGACTTAATGGAATGCGGTCACAACCTGCAGCAGGACCTTCAAGGACTCATACTGCAATGGAGGACGCATAAATATGTTATCACGGCAGACATTGAGAAGATGTTTAGACAGATTCTCATCAGAGAACAAGACAGTCATCTACAAACTATCGTCTGGAAATCATCACTCGAAGACCTACTACGTGAGTATCGTTTAACGACTGTCACGTACGGAACGAAGGCCGCTCCATTCTTGGCGATAAGAACTTTACGACAAATAGCACAGGACAATGCAACGGAGTATCCACTCGCAGCAACTGCACTTGAGACATCATTTTACATGGATGACCTTATGAGTGGACATGACAGTAAAAAGCAACTTAAGGAGTTACAAAGACAATTAATTCACGTCCTGAAAGGAGCCGGGATGAACTTACGCAAGTGGTCGAGTAATGAACTTGACGTTATCAACGACTTATCAGCGCATCAAAAAGGAGCCCCCTTAGAGTTCAGAGACACTGAATCCCGTAAGACACTGGGACTAAGGTGGAATCCATCTTCAGACACATTTACATTCCAAAACAAAATTGATTATCAAGACACTATCAAGAAGCACACCAAGAGACAACTTCTATCAGATGTATCAAAAATATACGATCCATTGGGATGGTTATCTCCTGTCACAATCAGAGCAAAAATTGTCTTCCAACAAACCTGGTTATCAGACTTACAATAGGATGATGAACTGCCCGCCGACATACAAACTGAATGGCAACAGATAAGAGAAGATCTGAAAAATATAGACAATTTTCAGATTGACAGATACTTGGGAGATAAACAAAATTATCAATTACATGGTTTTTGCGATGCCTCAGAAAAGGCTTATGCATGCGCTGTGTACATAACGACAAGGGACGATAAGGGCGTGTGCACATCACGTTTAGTTATCGCCAAGACAAAGTTGGCCCCACACAACAAACGGATATCACTTCCTAGATTGGAACTGTTGGCTGCCCTACTTTTATCACAGTTGCTGAAAAAAGTTGCAGAGTTGATATCAGTAACCTCAATCAATGCATGGACAGACTCAATGGTGGTATTGGGTTGGCTGAATGGAGAAATAACCAGATGGAAACCGTTCGTAGCCAATCGGGTGCGACAAATCATTGACGTCGTACCGGCAACCCAGTGGCATCATGTGAGCTCGGAAGACAACGCAGCAGACTGTGCCACCCGAGGTCTATCTACTACATCACTACAAAGTCACAAGTTGTGGTGGGAAGGACCTCAATGGCTTAATCAAACGACACCTCTTCAAGACAAACTAGTTATCAAGATTGAAGTTCCCACAATTGAGGTCAAGAAATCATCCATCGTGAACACGGCCCTACAACAACGTGAAAATAATATTATAATTAATTTACTACAAGACAATAGTTCATTGACACGAGTTATTCGCATTGTAGGCTGGGTTTCGCGTTTCATCACGCGATTACGACACCGCAACTGCACATCGCAACAAAATACAAAAATATTGACGACAAATGAACAATTTGATTATCAAAACCACACAATCACTGGAATTTGAAGACGACATTAATCATTTGAAGAAAAAAGGACATGTACGAAGTACAAGTAAGATTTCAAGTTTCAACCCCTTCATCGACAAACATGACATTTTGAGAATTGGCGGTCGATTAGAAAATGCGACAATTAGTCATTCTGCAAAACATCCTGTACTTCTCTCTGCAAAAAATCGACTAACTGAACTTATTATAAATCAAGCACACATCAGCACATTACACGGTGGTTCCCGATTGACACTATCTTTCATCAGACAAAACTATTGGATTGTTGGGGGCATTCGCGTCGTAAAGAAGATCATCCGACAGTGTATCAAGTGTAAACGCTTCGCTCAAGAGACAAACCACCAGATGATGGCTGACCTTCCCCGGCCGAGGGTCAATCCTTCACGACCCTTCACCAACACTGGCGTAGACTTTACTGGACACGTCGACATCAAGGCTAATAAAGGGAGGGGCATCAAGACCACGAAGGGATACATCTGCGTATTCGTGTGTCTCGCGACAAAGGCAGTACACCTGGAGCTAGTGACAGACTTGAGTACACAATCATTTCTCGCGGCCTTTCGACGTATGTGTGCCCGTGGAGGGACGCCTCGCCATGTATACTCTGACAATGGCACTAACTTCGTTGGAGCTGACAATATACTAAAACGAGAGTACAAGGCTATATTTGACACTATCGACACCTCATTCATCAAAAATATCAACGAGCTCGGCGTCACGTGACATTTCAACGCTCCAGCGTGGCCCAGCGCGGGTGGCCTGTGGGAGGCCGCCGTAAAAAGCATGAAATTCCACCTCAAGAGAGTCCTGGGAGATCAAAAGCTGACATATAAGAGTTTAATCACGTTGCTGCAACAAATTGAAGCGTGCATGTACTCCAGACCTTAATGCCCGTTGTCTGAAGACCCTGACGACGAAATTCTCACTCCTGGTCAATTCCTGGTGGGTGATTCACTCATGGCAAGACCACAGACTGACCCAGATGTTTTGAACTTACCTGATAGATGGCATCTCGTGCAGACGATGAACAAACATTTCTGGAGAAAGTGGTCACAAGAGTACCTCCAACACCTGCAAAAGAGATCAAAATGGACAACCCCTAGTGAAAACTTAAAGGTCGACGACATTGTTATCATCAAGGAAGACAATATGCCGCCTGGAAAGTGGGCCATGGCACGTGTCCTCGAGGTCCACCCCGGGAAGGACGGCTACGTAAGAGTTGTTTCCTTGAAAACTGAAAATAATATCATCAAGCGCCCTGTCATCAAACTTATCAAACTACCGGTTCACGACATCAACCAACAAGATCAAGCTGAGCGTATTGAAGAGGACGCTCCAAAGCCGTCACTACAACCTCAAAGACAACCTCGACGTGGAGGAAACAAGAAACACTCAACATTCGTCTCTCTGGCACTCCTCGCCTTCATGACTATTTTATCACCAAGTATGCAACAGAATACGACACCTTACAACCTCACAGCGATTGAAGAAGGTCAAAACTTATATTTTGACAAAATATCAGACCTACGACATATCAAAGACGAATGGAAGTTAATAATTTATTACAACTTGACTTCCTACTGGCACGGATTGACAAATATTCAACAGTACGTCACACATATAAAATCATTGTGTCACGTGAACACTCCATACGACAGCTCTGTGACGCAACTTCAACATGAGATCGATGAAATAGAGCATTGCAACGGCTTACTACACTATCACAACCACCGAATGAAGAGAGGACTTGTGGACGGAGTCGGCTATCTGGCAAATTCGTTATTTGGAGTTCTTGACGAAAGATTTGCAGTTCAGTACAAGCATGACATAATCAAGATCGCTCAGAACGAGAATCATCTGCAAAATTTGATCAAAAATCAAACAATTGTCATTGAATCTGAATACAACATCATCAAACGCAACGAGGAACTCATGACAAAGCAGGTCTCATTCATCAAGCACGTCCTCCAAAACCTCACTTTGGAAGCTAATCAAGTGCGCCTAGACAATCAAAATAGCAACTATATCATCGCTTCATCACTAGCCGCTAACATCCTCTTATCAAACTTGCGACGCATTCAAGAAGCTTTGATCAATACTATCACCGATATCACTCACGGACAAATTGATATTCACCTGTTTTCGCCTGAACAACTAGAACAGCAAATCAACATTATATCAGGTCAATTACACGGCGATCTCACGTTACCTACCGACATAAACAACATCAGACAGTTATATAAACTACTAAAGGTGTTCGCGAGAGTAATTGACAACTACCTTATCATGGAGGTCAGAATACCACTCGTGAGTAACGAAGTATACGAGTTAGACAAGATCATCACAGTACCTCGAAGAATAGGAGAACAAATACGTTACGTGGTCTCTTCTTATCAATACATTGCATTCATTCATTTATTTATTTTATTTATTTTTTTATTAATTTTTTTTTTCAACTATGCCATTATGCGGCACTTTTGAACGTTAAAAAAAATTTAACACAGTACCCCATGAAAGATGTGTGTACTTTCGCTAATCTATAAGATGGCTGATCTAACTTATCTTTATTTCTAGTATTACAATTGTGTCTGTCACTAATTTTACTAAAGAGATTTAAATTTTTCCTTACATACATAATATTTTCATAAATGAATTGGCAAGAGACTGTCATAATATTAATCTTTTTAAATAGCTCCCTAAGAGATTCTCGATGACTTAACTTATAAATGGCTCTCACAGCTCTCTTTTGCAATATAAATATTGATTCAATGTCAGCCGCCCGACCCCACAGTAAAATACCGTATGACATAATGCTGTGAAAGTAACTAAAATAGACCAAACGCGCGGTCTCCACATCCGTCAACTGTCTTATCTTTCCAACAGCATACGCGGCCGAGCTCAGGCGACCCGCAAGAGATGTTATGTGAGGCCCCCATTGCAATTTATCGTCCAGAGTGATTCCCAGGAAAACTGTTTGATTTACATAGTCCAGCTTTTTCCCATTCAATAAGATGTCGCATTCGCTACTATTGACATTCGGCAATGTGAATCTAATAGATTTGATTTTTTTTTCATTTAGTACCAAATTGTTTGCCGTGAACCAAGTTTGGACCTGATGAATAGACTTATTCACATCATCAAGATTTTGTGACCGCCGATCTATTTTAAATATCAAAGATGTGTCATCAGCAAATAACACGATCTTCGGTTGATTTTGTAATAATTGGGGCAAATCGTTTATGTAAACTAAAAAGAGGAATGGACCCAATATAGAGCCTTGAGGAACGCCCATTGTCATTTCAGACCCTAGAGAGTTTACGCCGTTTACCTGAACTTTAAATTGTCTGGCTTTCAAATAAGATTTAAGTAATTCAAGGGCCGTATGTCTAACCCCATAGTGCTCGAGTTTCAACAATAGTGTCTCATGGTTAAAGCAAACGAATGCTTTCGAGAGGTTGCAAAAGATTCCAATGGCGTCTTGTGCTTCTTCCCAGGCGTTAAAGATGTTCTTTATTAGGGTCACACCAGCGTCAGTTGTGCAACGCCCTTTGGTGAAACCGTACTGTTGATCATGCAAGATGGAATGTTTGTTAAAATGACGCAACAATTGGTTGAGCATTAACTTTTCGAAGACTTTACTAAGAACCGGCAGAATTGACACTGGCCTATAATTATTGGCTGCTTTGCTATCCCCGGATTTAAACAATGGAACTACTTTACTGTGTTTCATAAGGTCCGGAAAAACTCCTTGATCGACATTAGTGTTAAATATGAAAGCTAAATAGGGCGCAATAGTTTCAATGATTGATGTACATACTTTTACAGATAGTCCCCAAAGATCTTCTGTTGATTTAATTTTAAGATCTTTAAAAACTTTTAAAATAGCCTGGGGGTTTGTATGTTGAAACTTAAACTCCGAAGGGCACGCATTTATATTCTTTCTAAGTAAGGCAGCAGAGAGCGTGGGTGAGGAGTTTTAAGCTGCTGTAGTTTTATGAGGAATATTAACAAAAAAGTTTTCAAATTCCTGAGCTACCTCTACATCTGATTGTATGGGACCATGTGCAGTCGCTAAAATAATTTCACTACTACTACGCTGTTTTTTTCTACCTGTTTCATTATTTATTATTTTCCAGGTAGTTTTTATTTTATCGCCTGCTGATTTTATTTTATTGCTTATATACAGCGCTTTAGCTGTTTTGCATGCATTTTTAAAGGTTTTTGAATAATTCGCAACATATTTATCAAAGCTTGTATTATTCATATGTTGCTTAAGGCCATAAAGTTCATATAGATTTTCTCTGCTTTTACGAATGCCTGGAGTCGCCCAATCGCTAAATACGAACTTGCTGTAAATACTTTTCGCTTTCAGTGGAAATGACTCATTAAATTGGGTGTTTATGACTTTAGAAAATTCGGCATAGAACTCATTTGGGTCATTTATATTATTAAAGTTTTGAACACGTAACATACTATTCACGATATTATTAAATTTTTCTAAATTATTACAAGTAATTGGTCTAAATTTTATTTGTAGTTTTTGTAGAGGTATGTAGGTGCTAAAGGTTATTGTTTGACCACTGTGATCAGATGCTAACTTATTTACAATTTCTTTATCTAAGTAATCACAATTACAAAAAATGTTATCTATACAAGTCGCAGAAGAAGCTGTCACTCTGGTTGGCTCCATAAACACATTTGCCAGATTAAAAGATTTAAAAAGACCCAATAACCTGATACTGTTAGAGTTATTCTCTAATAAGTTAATGTTGAAATCGCCACATATGACGATTGATTTACTACTAGTACTAACTTTTTTTAACACATCTTCCATTACAGAGTCAAACACAGATAGATTCTGGTAACTTGGAGGTCTGTAGACGCACACTACAACATGCTTATCAAGCTCAACACAGGACAATTCAATGGTGTGTTCAACCGACAGTCTAACAATGTCTTTTCTTTCTTTAGATTTAATAGAGTTTTTAATAAGTATTAATGATCCGCCATGTATCATACGTTTTCTGCTGAAATGGCTAACTACACAATAATTTTCATAATTAATGGACTTAACTTGGTGATCTTTTAACCAATGTTCAGTTAGACAAATAATATCAAACTTGGTTTTTTCTAAAAACAATTCAATTTCTAATAATTTGGAAGAGCAACCCTGAATGTTCTGATTTAATAATTTTAAAGAGTATTGCTCTCCCAGCTTTGTACAACTAAATGGATTGCCAGAAGATACCTTTTTTTTACTATGTACTGATAAAAACTGATTATTTGAAGCGGTAACTTCTGTTGTCTTATGGACTAGTTTAAATCTATGTTGCTAGTTAAACTAGGCAACACAGGCTCATCAATGAATATAATATTTGATAGATTTCCTATCCCTTGATTTAAAGAATATGCTATCAATATAGCAATCTTACGTCTACAATTACAAGACAGAGAGAAAGCTCTCTGTGTTACTTTAAGTCCACTAATAAATCTATTAGTGTCAAAAAACAAAAATTTGACATTATGACAAGTCAACATTTGCAAAATGTTATTCAATTTAAAAATACGATTATTCTCCTGTTCTGAGAATGTATCAGAGTATGGAAAAGCACATACCATCAGCTTTCTTAAATTTAATCCTAACAAGGCGTCGATACCGTCCACTATGTCCTTTTTGGTAATGCCTACTATTACCTAACAGCAAAACCATTATAGAATAATTATCAATATTCGAATGTATATTTTTTTAATCATTTGCTTGAAACTAATATTATGGTAGCAATGATTTGTAGAACTGTAGCTAAGGTAATTATTTATAATTTTTCCATTCGACTTGAAGAAAGATGCAGCTTTTCTGTTGTCGGAAGGAAACCTGCAAGCATGTGTTCATGATCAAAAGGATACCATCCTCTGCTCAATTGATGAACCTATCTACGACCTAAAAATAAAACATTCGATTTGCGACATCAAGTTAACAAACATCGACGTCACATCAAATGAGTCACCGTGCTTGTCACTCATGGCGCCGTGCACTTCCGACAAGTGGATCAAGTTACATCGGCGAAACAGCTGGCTGTACTCATGTTGCAAGGAATGTACTATTCGCTTGTTTTGCACTACTGGAACAGATGTTCGTACTATCACTGGGACAGGCATCATTACACTAAGTCAAGGTTGTACGATCAAGGGCGACACCTTTACAATACGTTCACACAATCAATTCTTGAGTGAAACGTATCATCAAATAGAAACAATGGAGGTTCCAAAGACATCTATATTGAACACTATTATAAATAGCAGCTACTCTGAAATCTCCATCCCGACTGAAGATCACCAGATGATATTCAATAAACTGAAATCGGACATTGAACGTCTAAAAGCAGAGGCGTCTAAAGAAATCAACGTACACGACGTCCACCATTACACTATGTCATATATCTTATAGGCCCCTATTACTGATGACATGTTGCGCTGCTTACTATTGGCGACGTAATCGACAACAGCCTCCGGCGCCAACTACTGAAGACGCGACCGAGACCATGCCGCGTGCAGTCAGCACCTTCAGCATCGACCGAGGGACATCACCATCGCCCATGCCGACGCAACGCTTCAAAACGTCTACTGTTAATCTTTAATTAATATTGTTTAATTTTATTATCCTTTTTTCTTGTTGTTTTAAGATAGGCAAGATGTACGAGTCATCGTATCATATTTCGACAAATTACTTTAATGCAAAACCTTATAATAAAATTAGTACTGACAAGCTACTCGGCGGAAACGGTCGTTTCATTAAATACTGCCCTTTCCCCTATATCTCGACAATAACACGACATTATCACCTATCATTATCAATTTATTGTAGTTCACGCTACATCTACCCTCATCAAAATTCTACAAAATTAGTGAGGAAATCATGCAGTTAGTTTGCGGGAAACGTGCTGAATATATTGAAAATCGCCGGGAGCGCATCCTGAGTGAGATTGCGAATAAGAACCTTCGGGACGGTCTGCGTAAGATCCCTCCGAGTTCTAATTGCTTATTTGACGAAAATCTATTGCGTACTTATATTCAGAGCACAGGTGGCATAGATAAATTCGATAGATTGGTTCGGCTCCGAAAAAGATCAGAATAAGACCATCCCTAAGGTGGCAAGTAAACCAAATAGACCAAATATTCGTGAGTTACCACAAAATAACGTGCCCTTTCGTCAAAAGGATTACGATTGGAACTTCAGAAAAGGCAAAAACTCGTCCAAGCAAACAAATAACAGGAACAAAAAGTTCCACAAGAAAGATCCTCAGCCAAGTAAGAAGAAATATGACAAATGGCTAACAGCCACACCAGTTCTACGGAGGCTGTCTCCGAGCGTATCGGAGACAGTGGCAGACGCTGCGGGCTCCGGAGGCCCTTCTCGGAATGATCACGGGAATGCGTCTGCCATTTACCTCCAAACCACCACTGATTTTTTTTTTTTTTTTTTTTTTTTTTTTTTTTTTATTATAGATAGGCTCGCGCTTGACCACTATCTCACCTGATGGTAAGCGATGATGTGGTCGACGGTGTAACACGCTTGCCTAGAAGTAACCTATTCACTCTTGACTTAAAGACTCCGAGGTTGTAGCTATCTGGAAACACAGACTCCGGCAGGGAATTCCACTCCTTAGCTGTACGCATAATGAAAGTATTTCCAAAACGTTTAGTGCGTATGGGTGGGATGTCCACCATGTACCGATGGCGCATCGCCGTACGTCTTGTAGTCCGATGATGAAACGGGCTAGGCGGAATTAGATCATGCAATTCCATCGCACACTCTCCGAAATGCAACCGATAAAAAACCGACAAGCTGGCAACTCGACGACGATGTTCAAGGCTCTGGAGCTTTGACTCGACCAGTGCCTCATTGCCGATGAGCCTCTTGGCCCGTTTTTCGATCGACTCTAGAGCATCAAGCTGGTACTTGGCAGATCCATCCCAGAGATGAGAACAGTACTCCATGCAAGATCGAACTTGCGCTTGATACAACTTAAGCAGCTGTTCTGGCGTGAAGTACCGTCTCACCTTCGCAAGGATCCCCAACTTTTTGGCAGCCAGTTGAGCCTTTGCCTCAATGTATGGGCCAAAATTAAGTGTCGATGTCAACGTTACGCCAAGAAGCTCAAGATGGTCTGTTATCGGTACGGTTACACCTCGGAAAGATGGAGCCGGGTGAAATTGGCTCTTTTTCGCGGAGAAGAGACACGCCTGTGTTTTTGCGGCATTGAACTTGACCAGATTGGCATCGCCCCATTCGGAGACTGCCTGCAAGGACAGGTTCAAGCGCTCCACCATGGCCTCCCGGAGAGACTGGATCTGAGGCCCGGTAGCACGAGCATTGGACAAGTATCTCTCAGCAACAGTGCTGTCATCTGCATACCCAAAGGTGCCGGGTTTCAGCAGTTCATTTATGTGCAGCAAGAACAATGTCGCTGAGAGTACCGACCCCTGAGGGACCCCGGCATTAATATCCAATAGGTCCGAAGAGCAGCCATCAATTACTACTCGAATGGACCGACCCCTCAGGAAGTCTGCAATCCAGTCACACAGACCACCGGGCAGACCGAATGAAGGAAGCTTACCAATAAGGCTTTCGTGCCAGACCCTATCAAAAGCCTTCGAGATGTCGAGGGAGACGGCAAGCGCTTCCCCATGTCTCTCGATGGCCTCACTCCAGATGTGAATGGCATACGCTAGAAGATCCCCAGTGGACCGATTTCGGCGGAAGCCGTATTGGCGGTCGCTAAGGATGTCGTTAGCTTCTAGGTATGCCAGGAGTTTATTATTAAGTACACGTTCCATACTCTTACAGAGTATGGACGTTACAGAGATGGGTCTGTAGTTGGCCGGGTCAGCACGACTGCCCTTCTTGGGCACGGGCTGTACGTTGGCTTGCTTCCAAGCATTCGGCACTTTTCCAGTCTGATAAGAAAGGCGAAACAGGCGCGTCAAGATAGGAGACAATTCAGGCGCACAGGTTCTGAGAACAATTGCTGGTATACCATCGGGTCCGCTAGCCTTATTCACATCGAGGTTACGCAGCACCCTACGTACGTCCTTTTGGTGGATGCGAATGTCCAACATACTTGTCTCGCAACCATCAGGAGAAGGAGGGGGGCGCGCGCCACCAGGATTCAGACGCGAAGACTCCGCAAAAAGAGAGGCAAACAAGTTTGCTTTCTCCTCAGCGGAGTGGGCCAGCGACCCGTCGGGTTTCAGCAGTGGTGGTAGTGAGGGACGGCAGAAATTCGATTCAACCGATTTAGCCAGGGACCAGAACGCTTTACTACCTGCTGGGTAGGAAGCAAGTTTGATCCCTATCCGGCTAATGTGGTCGAACCGAGCCCTTCGCAACACCTTCTTGCAGGACTTGGCAGCCCTGTTGTAAGCTTTCTTCCTCTGACCAACGTCACTCGCCTTGCGCGTTCTAGCGTCGACCCAGGCATGGTACGCCTCATGTTTACGCGCATCGGCGCGAATACACTCGGCGCCATTATCGGCGCATTTATCCATCAATACGAACCTTGCGCCGATTCAAGACCGCACAATCGCCAGAGATGTCGATCCAGGTAGAACAATTATTAGATCAAGGCGTTCTAGAAGTTGTGGATCATCGCGATGCCGGTCCGAGTTTTTTCTCAACCATGTTTCTCACGAACAAGAGCGACGGGTCCAAAAGACCCATTTTCAACCTGAATTGCCACATAGTTCCGAAAGCATTCAAACTGATTTCTCACTTTCAGATACCCCATTTTTTACAGAACGAGGACTGGATGGTAAAGCTGGATCTCTCCTCAGCATACTTTCACGTAAACATCTTGAAAACCCACCGTCGGTTCTTCAGACTAATTTATGGTCAAAAAATTCTGCAGATGACCTGCCTGCCGTTCGGTCTATTTTGTGCACCGAAAAATTTCGCAGCGTTGACCAACTGGGTGGCCCAACATCTACGATCCAAAGGTATACGAGTCGTGGTTTACTTAGACGATTTTTTTAAAGCCTGCCAATCGAGAAGTCTTCTGCGGTCTCAGGTGGATACGTCCTTAATCGTTCTAGATACTTTAGGATGGACAGTAAATTACAAGAAGTCTGTCACCGAGCCGTCTCAAGAAATAGAATTCCTCGGGTTCATTTGGAACACCAAAGAAAACTTCAAGTGTTTACCTCCAAAAAAGACCCAGACAATCCTATCGCTCTCGAAGAGAATTATTTGCAGGGGAAAAATATCCTTGAAAGAGGCGCAGATTATTTTGGGCACTCTCAACTTTGCCAACTTTGTCGTTCCAAGAGGACGTCTTCACTGCCGCCAACTTCAAATTCTTACTCGTTTTGTAATGTTTGCCATAATAGCAGCGGTCAAACATTTCCGATCTCGTCTTCGCGGTCACCATGTGAGCCTGCAATCGGACAATCGCACAGTTGTTTCCTACGTTCGAGAAGAAGGCGGAACACGATCAACGACCCTACTTCACATGACTTACCAACTCTTGAGCCTTCTAGACAAAGAACATATTTCCATGACTGCGGAATATATTCCAGGGAGAGAACGACATTGCAGACAGGTTATCTCGCGGGAAACAGGCGGCAGAGTGGCACCTACTAAGACCAGCTCTAAACAATGTCTTTCGCAGATTTGGAGTTCCACAGGTAGACCTCTTTGCCACCAGGGACACCAGGGTTGTGAAGAAGTATGTTACCAAAGATTGTTCAGACTCATCAGCCCACTTTTACAACGCCTTCAGTCGCCAGTGGCGATTTCAGCTGGCGTGGGTTTTCCCGCCTCCGAGCCTCATCCCTCGAGTTCTTCACCATCTGAATTCAGCTCAAGGCGTCTTCTTAATAGTGGCTCCAATGTGGAGGAGAGCCTATTGGTTATCGGACCTTCAACGTCGAGCACTCTGCAGACCGTTGAGAATCATCAACCTAGCCCGAGTTCTAATAGATCGGAGCACGGGTCTTCCACCTACTCGAGTTCAAGACATGGAGCTCTATCCCAAGTAACACAAACGTGCTGAATAAAGATTGAGTAAGAGCAATCATCAAGAGCATAAGCTGAATAGTAAGCTGAATAACGTCTGAGTACCTGTCTATTCAGCTGTTATTCAAGCAAAAAGGGCCCCAATTTTGAATGCTTAACGCTGAATAACATCTGAGCAAGACCTGAGTAGGAGCTTAATAACGTTTCAATTAGCTTAATAACCTTTGAATAACAGCTCACATTGCTTTTATTAAGCTCTTACAACTGAGTTACTCAGCTTAATCGAATTGATTATTGTATTCAGAATTTATTAAGCATTTAAATTATTGTTCACACTTTTACAAACAATATTCATACAAATTGTGAAAATAATTCAATTGGATTAAATATTTTAATGTCGATGTCGAATTTAAATGTGATTTGACATGGTGAACTTATAAAATCGGTAAGTAAATTTTAATTTACAAATTAGAGGTCTGCTATATGTTAATTTTTAGTGCGCAAGTAATTTTGTCGTGAATAGTATGTTTTTTTTTCATTATTTATTACGCGCCGCGTTAATAATCAAGATAATAGATAGTAAATAGTATTTTCATACATACATAATAGGTCTGACAAAAGTACTTGTGACGAAATAGCTAATACTAGCAATTTTAATCCAACTATATAACTTGAATCGAGTTGAAAATGTTGTAGTTGTAAGATTAAGCATTTTGGTATCTCGTAAATTCCGTGAAAGTTTATATTACAAAGATTTTTAATGGCGATCGATTGTTTTGGTGTATAATGCTGAATAAAAGTGCACACATGCCTTGTTACTAAGCTATAACTTGAAAAAAGTAGTCTCAGTACACTAACTTCTGAATATCAATTATATAGTTGATCACATTTCTAAATTATTCAGATTTTTAGGGTTCTCTAATCGATTTAACAAAAACCTTTTCTATTGTGGAATTTCACGCCCGGCTTTCACTGAATTCATTACATTTAAAATTATAGCGTCTTTGCTTGCATTTTTTTTCGAGAAAATCTCATTTATGATTAAAAATGTGGTGCACACCACACACACGAAATCTGCTATAGATTTCGCGTGTGTGGTGTGGACTGGGCCCTTGTTTAATCCGTGTTTTGTTATTTGTTTTATGTACAAACGCCAGTACATCAAGCCACCCGAAACTGTCAAATTTAAAACTGAACTGAACCTCAAGGCAAATTGAAAACGTAGCCGTGCAGCTGTCACTTGGCACTGATGGACACCAGACGTACAGACTCTAGAAGGAATCAAGAATATATACGCGAAACCACAACATATTATGGAGAGTCAAGACAAAATCATGAAAAAACTTGAAGAAATTTATGTGCATGTTGGAGAATTAAGAGTCGCAAATAAAATATCTTATCACAACGTAAATTTTATTTTCTTGTACTGTAATACCTTCTGCTAATAAAATAATCATTTCTTTTTCTATTAAAATTGGCCGAAATTCTTTCTAAAGGACTATTTAAAATTGGATGACCTTCCATGTTTATATTCAGTGATATGTTTTCTGGCAAAATGTTTGTGTTAATCAATATTTTTTAAGTGTCTCAATGACGCCATTGTGCCAGTATTCATCTTGCTCAATAGACTTTATGTGGACTTGTCTCGGTGTATTTAAAATTGTCCTTGGATCATTAGGTAAAATGTCTGGGAATCTTTGATTTAATATTTCTGCCAAATCCTTTAGTGCTACTTGTGTGATCTTTTTTCGAAAGCCCATTTTCAAATTTTGTCTACATTGTTCTTCTTCGATATTTGTACACTGCCATCAGATGCATTCTCATCTTGTGTGAATCGCAATGCTGTTTGACTTTTTGGGGGACGGAACCCTCTTCATTGCACGGCAACCACGCATGCTGGCTGGGACCGGGTTCAGTTTTGTTCAAACAACATACATATGGTCTTTAATTTGAATAAGTTAGTTTCAAACTCTCTATTAAACAGGAAAAAGCTTAATAAAACATAAATAATATTATTTATTCAGCAGCTGAATAATTAGTAAAACATAGAATATTATCCAGTTTGAAGATAAAATAAAAGCAATTATTCAGTATCAAGCTGTTTAATAGAATTATGTAACAATATTATTCAGAAGGTGATACTTTATTCAGCATTGAGCTGTTTCAAACGCTAATAGCTTAGTAATGCTTTTATAATAGCAATACAGATTATGGATATTCAGACAAATGCTACCGACGGGGCTGTTTTTCAGCTTTAAGCAACCTGAAACGCGTAATGCTAAATAACGTCTGTATAATAATCCTACGGTGACTGGTTATTAAGCGTTAAGAAGGTAAGGACAGAAATACAGAATTTATTAAGCGTTAAGAATTTTAAGGGTCCGAACTCAACCTAATTCAGCATTTGGCTATTCCCAAAGCTCTTATACAAACCATATTCATCTTTGAACTGTATAATATGCAAAATGTGTACTTTTATCTTGCTTATGTGTTACTTGGGATGTTTGGAAGATAGCGGGTGGGGCGAAATAACTAGTAATTGGTCAGAAGCTGAAAGGTCCCTGCTCCGATCTAGTTGGAGGGAGTTCACTCTTAGAACTTACAGACCGGCATGGTCTCGGTGGGTTAAATGGTGTAAGAATAACGATTTTGACTTCAATTGTCCCAATAATATTAGATAGAGAGATTCGCTTATTCTACCATATTGTTGCATAAATCTGTAGTTCTAACCTTTGGACGACCGTCCTGTAACGAAAATTTTAATTCAAACTTCTTAGTAAAACATATTCTTAAAGCTATCTCCCTCCAATCTCCTAGAGCAGAGAAACCCCCAATTTGGGACCCGAGTGTAACATGGGCATTCAACATCACCTTGGTTTTGTCCATGTTCATTCTAAGACCCACTCCTTCGAAAGCTCTACTGAGGTCATCGAGCATTGTACTGAGGTCCTCCATGGTCTCAGCCATAACCACTATATCGTCGGCAAACCGAAGGTGAGTGATGTACTCGCCATTGAAGTTGATGCCTAGCCCTCTCCAGTCCAGAACCTTGAATCCTCCAGTGCAGCGGTAAACAGCTTCGGAGATATGACGTCTCCCTGTCTACACACCTCGCTGCAGAAGGACTGGTTCCGAGGTCTGATCCTGAAGTCGAACTGACATGGTGGCGTTTTTGTATAAACACTTCAACACTTCGATGTGCGATGTATGATTTTTCACTTTGTAGTGTTTTTATTTTATTTGGAAGTCGGTTGTATTATTTTTTGTAATAAAAGGTTTTATTGAATGATTCCTTCACGAATGAAAAGTTCCTGTGACCAAATAAATGCCGAGATAACTAGCCCCGCTAGAGCTTTATTCCTGTGTAAAAGAGGGGGCGTATCCGACCCCATTTCGGACGGAGCGTTCTCTACCGGCACCGGACCGTTTCTAACAAGCTGTTCCCGTCAAAAGGTCCGAACACTTAATTAGAGAATGTAGATTTAAGTCGACTGTTAAGCGAATAATTCAGAAGGTTAAACGGCCATATAGCAATTAGAAAACATGATTAGGGTGGAGTTTGGTACTTGGTTAGTAAGGGCTGGGTTTTATAGACTAATCCGGAATATGAAAGATTTTTTGTTGGAACTTTTACCCATCGATTGTTCCGACACTCTAACCCAAGTTTTGATAAAAAAAATTGTTGTTAGGCTTGCGCTTGACCACTATCTCGCCTGATGGTTAGCGATGATGTGATTGACGATGAAGCACACTTGCCTAGAAGAAACCTCTTCACTCTTGACTTGAAGACTCCCAGGTTGTAGCTATCAGGAAACACAGACTCCGGCAGGGAATTCCACTCCTTTGCTGTACGCATAATAAAAGTATTCCCAAAACATTTGTGCGTATGGGTGGGATGTCCACCATGTACCGATGACGCATCGCCGTACGTCTTGTAGTTCGATGATGGAACGGGCTAGGAGGAATTAGTTCATGCAATTCCAACGCACACTCCCCGAAATGTAACCGATAAAAAACCGAAAGGCTGGCAAAACGGCGACGATGTTCGAGGTTCTGAAGCCTAGAATCGACCAGTACTTCATTGCCAATAAGCCTCTTGGCCCGTCTTTCGATCAACTCAAGTGCATCCAGCTGGTACTTGGCAGATCCGTCCCAGAGATGAGAGCAGTACTCCATGCATGATCGAACTTGCGCTTGATACAAGTTGAGCAACTGTTCTGGCGTAAAGTACCGTCTCACCTTCACGAGGATCCCCAATGTATTGGCAGCCAGCTGAGCTTTTGCCTCAATAAATGCATCAAAATTGAGCGTCGATTTCAACGTAATGCCAAGAACCTCAAGATGGTCAGTTATCGGCACGGTCACACCTAGGAAAGAAGGAGCCGGGTGGAATTGGCTCCTTTTAGCGGAAAAAAGACACGCCTGGGTCTTAGCAGCATTGAACCTGACCAGATTGGCATCACCCCATTCGGAGACTGCCTTCAAGGACAGATTCAAGCGCCCAACCATGGCCTCCCGGAGAGACTGGATCAGAGGTCCAGTAGCGCGCGCGTCGGATACGTATCTCTCAGCAACAGTGCTGTCGTCCGCGTACCCAAAGGTGCCGGCTTTTAGCAGATCATTTATGTGCAGCAAGAATAATGTTGCTGAGAGTACCGACCCCTGAGGGACCCCGACATTAATACCCAGTTGGTCAGACGAGCGGCCATCAATAACCACTCGAATGGACCGGTCCCTCAGGAAGTCTGCAATCCAATCGCACAGACCACTGGGCAGACCGAATGAAGGAAGCTTACCAATAAGGCTTTCATGCCAGACCCTATCAAAAGCCTTCGAGATGTCGAAGGAGACGGCAAGCGCTTCCCCGTGCTTCTCGATGGCCTCACTCCAGATGTGAATGGCATACACTAGAAGATCCCCAGTTGACCGATTTTGGCGGATGCCATATTGGCGGTCACTGAGGATGTCGTTAGCTTCTAGGTATGCCAGGAGCTTGGAGTTGAGCATTAGTTCCATAGTCTTGCAGAGGATGGACGTTATTGATATGGGTCTGTAGTTGGCCGGGTCAGCCCGACTGCCCTTCTTGGGCACAAGCTGAACGTTAGCTTGTTTCCAAGCATTCGGCACTTTTCCCGTCTCATACGAAAGGCGAAACAGGCGTGTTAGGATCGGAGACAGTTCAGGCGCACAGGTTCTGAGTACAATTGCCGGAATCCCGTCGGGGCCACTAGCTTTGTTCACGTCAAGTTTTCGCAGCACCCTACGAACATTCTTTTGGTGGATGCGAATGTCCGACATACTCGTCTCGCATCCATCAAGAGTATTGATTTGAAATTATTTTTTATTGATTTTAAAATTATTGTTTTATTGTTTAGATTGTTAAAAATCCTTTATTTATATTAGAATCAACGTATAAAGTGACATACGTAGTGTTTGTGACCAGTTTTTAATGGAATAACTCAATATCAATCGATCAATAAGTCATGTACCGGCTATCAACGCTTGAACTGTGGATTTGAATTCTTCGAACCGGGGGAGTATTTTGTTTTGATTTACGTATTTATTGCTGTATTATTTACATACTATACACCACTCATACACTGCTCATGGCTCTGAGCGTCGTCCAGTACACACCGGCTACGTTTATGTCTCATTTTGTTTGACAAATCGTGGAAACAAAATCGATGACGAATACACTTGCCTCAGATAAAATATTCACTGCAATCCCTACTTCACACAAGATATATTAATATCTATAATTTAGTTTAAATATTATAGGTAAACCCCATACTTCATAAGCATTGTAAATAGACTTTGTTCCCATTAAAACTAATGTTCTTATCAAATCCCTAAACAAAAATTTTATCTAGCAATAAACAGCAATCTGTATTAATAAAAAGAAAAGTCCTGACTGACTGACTCATCAACGCCCAGCCCAATTCCTTGGACCTAGAAAGCTGAAATTTTGCACAGAGGTTGTCTTTATAATGTAGACAAGGAATAAGAAAGGATTTTTTGAAATTCCTCCCCTAAGGCAGTTAAATAGGGGATGAAAGTTTGTATGAAACTCTGTCATTCTTAATTTGAAATTAATGAAATATGGCATTTAACCTCTAAATATAAAATAAAAAATACTGTTTTAAGAATTTTTTGAATTTCATCCCTTGAAGGGATAAAACCATAGATATATTTATTTTTATTTATTTATTTATGTACACACAAAAACACTTTACAGAGAAAATAAATGATACAGATTGAAGAGCACAAAGGTACTGCTTATTCCATTTAGAAATTTCTTCCAGCAGACCTGCGACAGGAAAGTTGGATGATAAACGAAGACACAGTGTGTAGAAAGAACAAGGAAGCTTAAAATAGACAAAAATAACTTAACTAATCATATATAAATTACACATATACCATAACTTAATAAATATAGTAAAATAAAAATACATACATATACTTAATATATAAAATTACAAGGTGGTGGAGAGGTAATGTTCTTTGACTTGTTTCTTGAATATAGATACATTTTGGGAGTCCCGGATTTTAGGTGGAAGTGAGTTCCACAATCGTACTGCATGAACAGAGAAGGAGTGGGAATAGAAATGGGTTTTATGGGATGGGAAATTGAGATGTAGTTTAAGGCGGGATCTGCACAGAGCATCAGCAGGGCGAGTAAAAGAAAAACGATCGCGCAGGTAGCTTGAGTATGCAGGGTTAAAAAGGATGTTGTACAGGAGACATAATATTCGAGTGTTCCTGCGAAGACGGATAGGGAGCCACTTGAGATCTTTGCGGAACTGAGAGACATGATCGTATTTTCTCAGACCAAAGACAAAACGAATGCACAGATTTTGCAAGCGCTCAAGCTTATTTAATAGCTCCTCAGTGGCATCCAGGTAGCAGGCATCGGCGTAATCTATGATCGGCTGAATTAAAGTTTGAGCTAAATAAATTTTAGTTTTGAAGGGTAGGAAACTTTGAAGAGTTTTTAAAGAGTGAAAAGAAAAATGCACCTTACGACTAACTTCGTATACTTGCGCTCGCCAAGAAAGGTTGCTGTCAATTAAGACACCGAGATTCTTAGTCGTTTCTGTGTAAGCAATTTTCGAGCCGTTAAGGGACAATGGCGCCAAAGTAGAAATGTCAAGCGCAGCGCGATAACATCGACTACCTATAATCATGGCCTGGGATTTGGAAGGATTAATCTGTAAGCCATAAGACTTAGCCCATTCACTAATTCTCTCCAGGTCACGATTCATGTCAGCGATTGCTACGTCTACGTCCGCAAGCAAGAAATGTCGATAGAGCTGCAAATCGTCTGCATAAAGATGGAAGTTGGAAGTGATAACCTTGGTAACAGTGTTTATGAAAATAGAGAAAAGGAGAGGAGAGAGAACGCCACCCTGAGGTACACCAGCAGTGAGATCACACCAATCAGAGAATATCTCATCAAGGCGAACACACTGAGAGCGACCCCGAAGATATGAGTCAAACCAGGCTAACGCAGAGGACGAGAAGTTAATAGATTGATATAGTATGTACAAGATTAACAGAGTCAGATGAAAAGCGAAACCAAAAATATAAAATCTATGTGTTAGGGAATTGTCCATGTGTTAGTTAAAAAAGTGTTGTCAAAAAGTTCATGTTCAGTATCGATATCGATACTTGGTGAACACAATATGAAACACGATTAAAGGGTTATTGGTTATATTGAACTATAATAAGAGCTGGGCAAAATACATGCTTTGCTAAAGAAAACAAATTACAAAATACTATATCGCATGTATTTAAAATAAGAAATCCAAAATATTTGAATGTCGTGTATTTGAAATATAAAATACAGTATTTTTATTCGAAATACAAATGACTAAATACAGTAGATCATCCATCGTGAAATTCGTACTAATAAACTTAATAAATACACAGAAGTTCCGTGAAAATGCATAGATATATTTATTTTTATTTATTTATTTATGTACACACAAAAACACTTTACAGAGAAAATAAATAATACAGATTGAAGAGCACAAAGGTACTGCTTATTCCATTTAGAAATTTCTTCCAGCAGACCTGCGACAGGAAAGTTGGATGATAAACGAAGACACAGTGTGTAGAAAGAACAAGGAAGCTTAAAATAGACAAAAATAACTTAACTAATCATATATAAATTACACATATACCATAACTTAATAAATATAGTAAAATAAAAATACATACATATACTTAATATATAAAATTACAAGGTGGTGGAGAGGTAATGTTCTTTGACTTGTTTCTTGAATATAGATACATTTTGGGAGTCCCGGATTTTAGGTGGAAGTGAGTTCCACAATCGTACTGCATGAACAGAGAAGGAGTGGGAATAGAAATGGGTTTTATGGGATGGGAAATTGAGATGTAGTTTAAGGCGGGATCTGCACAGAGCATCAGCAGGGCGAGTAAAAGAAAAACGATCGCGCAGGTAGCTTGAGTATGCAGGGTTAAAAAGGATGTTGTACAGGAGACATAATATTCGAGTGTTCCTGCGAAGACGGATAGGGAGCCACTTGAGATCTTTGCGGAACTGAGAGACATGATCGTATTTTCTCAGACCAAAGACAAAACGAATGCACAGATTTTGCAAGCGCTCAAGCTTATTTAATAGCTCCTCAGTGGCATCCAGGTAGCAGGCATCGGCGTAATCTATGATCGGCTGAATTAAAGTTTGAGCTAAATAAATTTTAGTTTTGAAGGGTAGGAAACTTTGAAGAGTTTTTAAAGAGTGAAAAGAAAAATGCACCTTACGACTAACTTCGTATACTTGCGCTCGCCAAGAAAGGTTGCTGTCAATTAAGACACCGAGATTCTTAGTCGTTTCTGTGTAAGCAATTTTCGAGCCGTTAAGGGACAATGGCGCCAAAGTAGAAATGTCAAGCGCAGCGCGATAACATCGACTACCTATAATCATGGCCTGGGATTTGGAAGGATTAATCTGTAAGCCATAAGACTTAGCCCATTCACTAATTCTCTCCAGGTCACGATTCATGTCAGCGATTGCTACGTCTACGTCCGCAAGCAAGAAATGTCGATAGAGCTGCAAATCGTCTGCATAAAGATGGAAGTTGGAAGTGATAACCTTGGTAACAGTGTTTATGAAAATAGAGAAAAGGAGAGGAGAGAGAACGCCACCCTGAGGTACACCAGCAGTGAGATCACACCAATCAGAGAATATCTCATCAAGGCGAACACACTGAGAGCGACCCCGAAGATATGAGTCAAACCAGGCTAACGCAGAGGACGAGAAGTTAATAGATTGATATAGTATGTACAAGATTAACAGAGTCAGATGAAAAGCGAAACCAAAAATATAAAATCTATGTGTTAGGGAATTGTCCATGTGTTAGTTAAAAAAGTGTTGTCAAAAAGTTCATGTTCAGTATCGATATCGATACTTGGTGAACACAATATGAAACACGATTAAAGGGTTATTGGTTATATTGAACTATAATAAGAGCTGGGCAAAATACATGCTTTGCTAAAGAAAACAAATTACAAAATACTATATCGCATGTATTTAAAATAAGAAATCCAAAATATTTGAATGTCGTGTATTTGAAATATAAAATACAGTATTTTTATTCGAAATACAAATGACTAAATACAGTAGATCATCCATCGTGAAATTCGTACTAATAAACTTAATAAATACACAGAAGTTCCGTGAAAATGCATAGATATATTTATTTTTATTTATTTATTTATGTACACACAAAAACACTTTACAGAGAAAATAAATAATACAGATTGAAGAGCACAAAGGTACTGCTTATTCCATTTAGAAATTTCTTCCAGCAGACCTGCGACAGGAAAGTTGGATGATAAACGAAGACACATAAGAATAAGAATAAGAATAAGAAGTTTTTATTTGTATAGAATGTAGGTATTACAATAAGATGTTAACAAAAGTTCAAGAATCCTTGTACATCCTGCCTTTCGGCATGCAAACATTTATGGGTAGACACCGGTACATACATATGACATAGCAGGTTATCAGCGTAGAAAAAAACGAAAATATGTTCCTATATACTATCACAAGTCATCATTCAAAAAATCGGATATAGAATAGTAACATTTTTGCAACAATAAGTCAGTTAGTCGCTTTTTGAATATTCTAAATGGTTGTTCTTTTATAACTTCAGGTATCTTATTGTATATCTTTGGCGCCATACACATAACGCTTTTTTTTAACAGTGTGGTGTTATAGCTACCTGTGTGCAATAAATTTTGATATTGAGATCTCATACAATTTGTCCTCTTTCGTATCTCACGTAACGATGGAAACAGATGCGGGTTGCTTTTTACAAAAATGGCTATTTCTAGAATGTACAGACATGGGAAGGTAAGTAATTTATGTAATTTGAAAATAGGAACACAGCTGTCCGTAACATGTAAGTTAAAAATTGACCTAACACATCGTTTTTGGGCCTTGAAAATGTTTTCTCTTTCACTACTATTACCCCAGAATATGATGCCAAACCTCAACGTTGAAATAACGAGGCCATGGTAAGCAACAAGGACTGTATTGGTATTAACTTTTTTAGATAGGTTGTATAACATATAGGCGAAAGTACTTAACTTTTTACAAATATATTCAGCTTGAGATTTCCATGTTAATTGATTGTCAATTAATATTCCCAAAAATTTAGCTACCTTAACATTTTCAATCTTATGACCATTATAATTGACGTTTAAGTCTTTGGGATTAATTCGTTGGTAGAAATGCATGATATTAGTTTTTTGTATATTTATTTTTAAATTATTGTAATCAAGCCAGTTTACTATAGATTTAAGAGTGTTGTTAATATCATTTTCATAGTTTTCTTTAATTGTGCATTTAACTAGTGCTGTACTGTCATCAGCAAACAATATGATTGGATGGTCTATTTGAAGTGGAAGGTCGTTGATATAAATTAAGAATAAAGGCGGACCGAGAACGCTTCCTTGAGGGACGCCATATTTAATGTTTCTATAAGAAGATCTGAATTTTATTTCACGTTTTGTTTTCAAACAAATATCAGAAATTTCAGTATACTGCATACGACCAGTAAGATAGGATTTAATTAAATTTAATGCATTTCCTCGAATTCCGTAAGCTTGAAGTTTGTTTATAAGTGTCTCATGATCTACGTAGTCAAAGGCCTTTGTCATATCCGTGAAAATGGCGCAAACTGGTGTTTTGTTATCTACGTTCACCATTATAGTTTTTAATAAATCGAATATAGCCATATTGATGTTTTTATCTTTACGGAAACCTTTTTGTTCGTCACAAAGTAGGTTAAATTTTGTCAAATAATTGTAAATTTGTTCATATATAATTTTTTCTATTACTTTAGAGAACACAGGAATAAGAGCAATGGGTCTGTAATTTGACATATTTTCTTTATTGTTTTTTTTATGAAGAGGTTTTACAATTACTGTTTTGAGACTCTTAGGAAATACCCCGGAAGATATACTTGCATTAATAATATGACTTAAAGGACCAGAAATCACATTAGAAACGAACTTTATGACTTTAGTGGAAATGCCGTCGTAACCAAAGCTCTTTTTATTCTTCAATGATCTTATCACCCTTGATACGTCTTGCGGTACAACTGGGGACATGAAAAACGAATTTGGATTATGATGTATGTCCTTTACACGATGAGATGCAGATTTCGGTGAATCCGAGACTTGATCGACGAAAAAATCATTAAATGATTCAGCCATATCTTTAGGGTTAGTTATTATGACACCATGATTATTTATCTTAGAGATGGGTTCATTAATATTATTATTGTTGTTTATTATATGCCAGGCTGTCTTTGATTTGTTTTCCGAGTTTAAAAGTAAGTGGTTGTTTTGAGCTTTTTGAGTTAATTTGACGATTTTTTTTAATTTTTTGGAATAATTACGAAATTTTTGTTTATTTTCCTCTGTGGGTTTTATTCGTTGCTGCCACAGTAGGAAGCGCTGTCTTTTACTGCATATACGAATACCCCGTGATATCCATTTAATTGATTTTCCAAATTTAACAGTTGTGTATTTTATGGGGAAGCACAGATTGTATAGTGAAAGAAACAAATCCAAGAACATATCATATGCTAAGTTTGGATCCTCGCTATTATATACCTCTGAAAAAGTTAATGATAGCAGATGGTTTTTAAATTTGAGTAGATTCTCACCCGAAATATCTCGTGTACTTTTACGCCAAGATTGTATCTGAAATGATTTATTAACTTTGATTTTGAGAATTTGCGCTGTGTGATCAGACAATGCTAAGTCTATTACTTCCCATTTACATTTTTGTCTGTAATTGTGAGCAAAATTATCTAAACAAGTGTTACTGTTAAGCCTGGTGGGAACATTTATTTCCAATTTTAGGTTATAGCTCAGGAGAAAACATTCGAGTTCCAATGTAAATCTATTTCTCAACATTGTATTTATGTTGAAATCACCACACAATACTATTTTAGAGCCATTTTTAGTACATATAATTTTTAAAATACTGTCTAAATTTTCATAAAATTTGCTTAGGTTACACATTTTAGGAGGTCTATATATACATAGAACGATGACATTTTGTTTAACAAGTTTTATGGCACAACATTCAATTATACCTGTTACAGAGTATCTCATTATGTCTGGTAGTTCCTTGTATTCAAGCCCTTGTTTTATCAATATGCACGCTCCTCCGCGCTTTATGTTATTTCTAGAGTAACATGCTGCTAATTTATAATTTGGAATGCGTAACAGTTTCTCTTGTCCAGACATTATAAAATGCTCTGTTATACATAAGACATCAATGTTCATTTGTTTGGATAGTAGTTCTTGAATGTGAACTGTTAATATATCTGATTTATTTAAAAGACCAGCTATGTTTTGGTGCATGATATAAAAGTGATCAGACACAGTGTGTAGAAAGAACAAGGAAGCTTAAAATAGACAAAAATAACTTAACTAATCATATATAAATTACACATATACCATAACTTAATAAATATAGTAAAATAAAAATACATACATATACTTAATATATAAAATTACAAGGTGGTGGAGAGGTAATGTTCTTTGACTTGTTTCTTGAATATAGATACATTTTGGGAGTCCCGGATTTTAGGTGGAAGTGAGTTCCACAATCGTACTGCATGAACAGAGAAGGAGTGGGAATAGAAATGGGTTTTATGGGATGGGAAATTGAGATGTAGTTTAAGGCGGGATCTGCACAGAGCATCAGCAGGGCGAGTAAAAGAAAAACGATCGCGCAGGTAGCTTGAGTATGCAGGGTTAAAAAGGATGTTGTACAGGAGACATAATATTCGAGTGTTCCTGCGAAGACGGATAGGGAGCCACTTGAGATCTTTGCGGAACTGAGAGACATGATCGTATTTTCTCAGACCAAAGACAAAACGAATGCACAGATTTTGCAAGCGCTCAAGCTTATTTAATAGCTCCTCAGTGGCATCCAGGTAGCAGGCATCGGCGTAATCTATGATCGGCTGAATTAAAGTTTGAGCTAAATAAATTTTAGTTTTGAAGGGTAGGAAACTTTGAAGAGTTTTTAAAGAGTGAAAAGAAAAATGCACCTTACGACTAACTTCGTATACTTGCGCTCGCCAAGAAAGGTTGCTGTCAATTAAGACACCGAGATTCTTAGTCGTTTCTGTGTAAGCAATTTTCGAGCCGTTAAGGGACAATGGCGCCAAAGTAGAAATGTCAAGCGCAGCGCGATAACATCGACTACCTATAATCATGGCCTGGGATTTGGAAGGATTAATCTGTAAGCCATAAGACTTAGCCCATTCACTAATTCTCTCCAGGTCACGATTCATGTCAGCGATTGCTACGTCTACGTCCGCAAGCAAGAAATGTCGATAGAGCTGCAAATCGTCTGCATAAAGATGGAAGTTGGAAGTGATAACCTTGGTAACAGTGTTTATGAAAATAGAGAAAAGGAGAGGAGAGAGAACGCCACCCTGAGGTACACCAGCAGTGAGATCACACCAATCAGAGAATATCTCATCAAGGCGAACACACTGAGAGCGACCCCGAAGATATGAGTCAAACCAGGCTAACGCAGAGGACGAGAAGTTAATAGATTGATATAGTATGTACAAGATTAACAGAGTCAGATGAAAAGCGAAACCAAAAATATAAAATCTATGTGTTAGGGAATTGTTCATGTGTTAGTTAAAAAAGTGTTGTCAAAAAGTTCATGTTCAGTATCGATATCGATACTTGGTGAACACAATATGAAACACGATTAAAGGGTTATTGGTTATATTGAACTATAATAAGAGCTGGGCAAAATACATGCTTTGCTAAAGAAAACAAATTACAAAATACTATATCGCATGTATTTAAAATAAGAAATCCAAAATATTTGAATGTCGTGTATTTGAAATATAAAATACAGTATTTTTATTCGAAATACAAATGACTAAATACAGTAGATCATCCATCGTGAAATTCGTACTAATAAACTTAATAAATACACAGAAGTTCCGTGAAAATGCATAGATATATTATGTACAAGATAGACAGAGTCAGATGAAAAGCGAAACCAAAAATATAAAATCTATGTATAAGGGAATTGTCCATGTGTTAGTTAAAAAAGTGTTGTCAAAAAGTTCATGTTCAGTATCGATATCGATACTTGGTGAACACAATATGAAACACGATTAAATGGTTATTGGTTATATTGAACTATAATAAGAGCTGGGCAAAATACATCCTTTGCTAAAGAAAACAAATTACAAAATACTATATCGCATGTATTTAAAATAAGAAATCCAAAATATTTGGATGTCATGTATTTGTAATATAAAATACAAAAAATACAGTATTTTTATTCGAAATACAAATTACTAAATACAGTCGATCATCCATTGTGACGTTCGTACTATTAAACTTAATCAATACACAGAAGTTTCGTGAAAATGAACGGTTTGAAATGAAAATGACAATTGACAAGGTACTTGACAATTTGACGTACGCGGTCGCCATTTTGCTTATGAAAGCTATCGAGCGCTATTTCCTGCAGAACGCACCTATTAATAAAATCGTTAAATGTATTTTGAAGCCAAAACTATTTGAAATACTAACTACACGACACCGTAACCGACACCTACCGTTGTCTGGCATTTTTGCTGAACTGGGCCTTTTTGGCGCAGCCGTGAGGAATACTTTCCTACTAATTTCTTACGTCAGACTTTATTATATTTTTATTTTATTTGTATTTTATCTGATGTATAATATTATGCTGTGTCTTTTAGTCTGTGCCAAATAAATATATTTTCTTTCTTTTTTTTCTATTACAAAATACCGCAGCGTCAGATATTTGAAATTGACGACACGGTTGGCGTAGTGGTTGAGCGATCGGCGTAGTGCTGGGCTGCGTGTCGCAGGTTTGATACCCGCACGGAACAAATATTGGTATGCTACAGATAGTAAATGCGATTATTTTGGAGAATCTTCAACACATTTTTGCAAAAATGCGGTCGTCCATTCTTTTCCTTTTCATGTTTTGTCTTAAAAGTTTCTCAGCACTACAACATAATGCGACAACATCATTAGCTGGATATATAAGCCTTCGTCTGTTTCAAAATAGTTCCTCTTAACAATTAAGAAATTATGACAGGGAGCTGTTGTGTTTGATAATAAACTATGTACACAGTCCGCACATTTAACTCTTTTTATAATCTTTTTTACTACATACCCAGACACATACGTAACGATCATCATAGATAGTTGCGAAAAACCAGCAGAACATGCCTAAATTTATTCAAAGTAACAAAACATCAAAACTCGCCGAAACATTATGAAAAATAAAGGCTAATATAATAAACATGCAACTTAAAGTACAGTTTAGAAAAACACATTTTATCAATCAATTTTAACAAAATTTGAATAAATAAGTTTGTATTCATGTCATGGTGTCATTAAAAACGATTAAGTTTTGATCGATATTCATGACGTCACCGCTTTGTCAAGCCCTAGCGTAAAGAAACAATTTACTCTTTTACATAATATTTTTGCAAATTCTGCTAAAATGTATGCAACATACTTATATAAAACAATGTTAATCAATATGCTATTGTAAAAATCTTTTTCTGACCCGATTACTAGCAGAAATTTGTCAAAATTTGGTTCGAAACAAAACAGGGATAAAATTGTATTTATCTATGAAACGTATATATACTGGGGTTATTTTGTCTTGTAACGTCATATTTACTCATAGAATAAGCTACCATAGCTGCGTATTTAATATTATTAATTTAAATCTTAAGATTATTATTTAAATGCAAGAAATTCACCGCAGCGTAAAATAGATGGGACGCTATGGACTCTTCTTCGCGAAAAAAATGACATGACCGGACTTTATTCACTCTCTCTTTTTCTCTTGGGTGGTTTGTGCTTGATTAGGATTTCTCACTCGCACGCTTCGTGTATCTTTTGGCGTAGCAAAAAAAATCTAAATCTATGTGAAAATGTACCGTTTGAATTGAAAATGACAATTGACAAGGTACTTGACAATTTGACGTACGCTGTCGCCATTTTGCTTATGAAAGCCATCGAGCGCTATTTCCTGCAGAGCGCGAACCTATTAATAAAATCGTTAAATGTATTTTGAAGCCAAAAGTATTTGAAATACTAACTACAAAATACCGCAGCGTCAGATATTTGAAATTGAGAAACGGTTTGCGTAGTGGTTGAGCGATCGGCGTAGTGCTGCGCTGCGTGTCGCAGGTTTGACACCCGCACGGAACAAATATTGGTGTGCTACAGATAGTAAATACGATTATTTTGGAGAACCTCCAACACATTTTTGCAAAAATGCGGTCGTCCATTCTTTTCCTTTTCATGTGTTGTCTAAAAAGTTTCTCAGCACTACAACATAATGCGACAACATCATTAACTAGATATATAAGCCTTTGTCTGTTTTAGAATAGTCCTTCTTAACAATTAAGATATTATGACAGAGAGCTCTTGTGTTTGATAATAAACTATGTACACAGTCCTCACATTTAACTCTTTTTATAATATTTTTTACTTCATACCCAGACACATACGTAACGATCATCATACTCGTAGATAGTTGCGGCAAACTAGCAGAACATGCCTTAATTTATTCAAAGTAACAAAACATCAAAACTCGCCGAAACATTTTGAAAAATAAAGGCGAATATATATTATATTCGCCTAACCTAACCTAACCTTTTTTTTTTTTTTTTTTTTTTTTTTTTTGGTTTCGCTGGGAAAAAATGCATTACGCATACCCGCCCATCGGGGGATGGGGGGCTATGTGAGACTCCCCGGGCAAGCCCGGTATACCCACTAAAATAACCCAGCGGCACTCCCGCATCGTCTGAGTGGAGGGGGACTGGGAAACCGGCACAGCCTTTACCTCCAGTCCCCCGCCGACGACCGCCCGCCTTTACGGCAGGCCCCTCACGCCCCTCCCTTAGTGGAGGGGCCCGGGAACGACCGTGAGTGAGTGCTCGGCCGTTCCCGCCCGACAAGGGTGGTGACCAGTGCAATGCGGGCGAAAGGCGCCCCCGCGCCCGTCGCTCGCTAGTCACCACCAGGAGGTGGGAGGAGGCGATCGTATAACCGTCTCCTCCCACCCCCTCTCCGCCTGCGGAGCGGCGGCGCGAGAGGATCGTCCTCCCGCGCACGCTCCGCCGCCTCCTTTTGCGACATCACGTCCTCGCAAAAGGAGGCAACCGCCGCCCAGGCCTCCTCACTCCCCAGCATGGAGTCTACCACGCTGGGAAGTGAGAGGTCCTGCCCGACAACATCTGTCAGGGCACGGCGCAGCTCAGCCCAGGCTGGGCACACCTCGAGGGTGTGCTGCGCCAAGTCCTCTACCGCGCCACAGTCGTGGCACGCCGGGGTTTCCTCCCTCCGGATCTGGTGCAGGTGCGTTCCGAAACAACCATGTCCGGACAACACCTGCAACCTCTCACTTCCCAGCGTGGTCAACTCCATGCTGGGGAGTGAGGAGGCCTGGGCGGCGGTTGCCTCCTTTTGCGAGGACGTGATGTCGCAAAAGGAGGCGGCGGAGCGTGCGCGGGAGGACGATCCTCTCGCGCCGCCGCTCCGCAGGCGGAGAGGGGGTGGGAGGAGACGGTTATACGATCGCCTCCTCCCACCTCCTGGTGGTAACTAGCGGGCGACGGGCGCGGGGGCGCCTTTCGCCCGCATTGCACCAGTCACCACCCTCGTTGGGCGGGAACGGTCGAGCACTCACACACGGTCGTTCCCGGGCCCCTCCACTAAGGGAGGGGCGTGAAGGGCCTGCCGTAAAGGCGGGCGGTCGTCGGCGGGGGACTGGAAGTCGGTTTCCCAGTCCCCCTCCACTCAGACGATGCGGGAGTGCCGCTGGGTTATTTTAGTGGGTATACCGGGCTTGCCCGGGGAGTCCCACATAGCCCCCCATCCCCCGATGGGCGGGTATGCGTAATGCATTTTTTCCCAGCGAAACCAAAAAAAAAAAAAAAAAAAAAAAAAAAAAAAAAAAAAAAAAAAAAAAAAAAAGGTTAGGTTAGGTTGGGGTGCGGGTCAGGTAACCTCCACGTTGGCCTGGTTGGTTGTTGGTCTCCTTCGGATACGTCCGGGGGGAAGAGCAACCCGCTGGGCTGGTGCACTCTGGGCACCGTCAATAACTTCCCATTCGTGGGTTCTTGTTGGCGGTGGCGAATAACCTGACAGGGGGGGGGATGTCGTTCTGGGTGTTCCTCTGATTAGCAGAGGACACACCAGATGCGACATGGGGTTGGGCTAGTCTGGGTAGGTAGGAAGGGGTAGGTTAGGTTAGGTAGGTGGGAGGTGGGGCTCGCTTCCGGGCCTCTGGGCGGGCCGCCTTCCCCTGCGGGGGGGGTTGCCCGGGTGCACTGACCAGCTCTGCACCCTGCTCTGCCCAGCTCTGCACCCTGCACTGCCTGGCTCTGCATCCGGCTCTGCCCGCTCTGCACCTGGCTCAGCCCGCTCTGCACCTGGCTCTGCACTCGGCTCTCCTGCGGTTGGTTACCCGAGTGCACTGACCAGCTCTGCACCCTGCTTTGACCAGCTCTGCACCCTGCTCTGCCCGGCTCTGCATCCGGCTCTGCCCGCTCTGCAACTGGCTTAGCCCGCTCTGCACCTGGCTCTGCGCCCGGCTCTCTCCTGCGGGTGGGGGCGGCCGCCACCCGGGGGCGGGAAGGGAGCCCTCGAAGGTGTGCCGCGGATGTGCGGCGGGCGGTGATGACTTGTCGTCGCCGACCCTCCTTTGGCGTGGGATGGTCGGCGGGGACAAGTCGGTGGAAGGAGGAGGCGGCGGAGCGTCGGTCTCGACGCGCCGCCGCAGATGCGGTGGGCGGCGTCTGGCCTTCGCGGGCCGGATGCCGCAGACGCGGAGGGCGGCGTCTGGCCTTTCGCGGGCCAGATGCCGCAACGTAGGGGACCGTGGGCGGAGGACCGAGGTATCTGACGTCCACATAAGGGTCCAGCGCGGTGGAGGGCACGGCGCAGCACACCGTCTAGGTGTGCCCAGCGGGGGCGTAGTTGCGCCGTGCCCTGACAGGTCCTCTTGCTTCCCGGTGTGGTAGCATGCTGGGGAGTGGGAGGGCCTGGGCGGTGGTTGCCTCCTTTTGCGACGACGCCATGTCGCGGAAGGAGGCGGCGGAGAAGGGGTGGGGGTGGGCGGTTGTACGATCGCCTCCTCCCACCTCTTGGTGGTGATTAGCGGGCGACAGGCGTGGGGGCGCCTCTCGTCTGCATTGCACAATCACCACCCTCGTTGGGCGTTCCCGGGCCCCTCCACTAAGGGAGGGGCGAGAAGGGCCCGCCATAAAGGTGGGCAGTCGTCGGTGGAGGACTGGACGTAAAGGCTGTGCCGGTTTCCCAGTCCTCCTCCACTCAGACGATGCGGGAGTGCCGCTGGGTTATTTTAGTGGGTATACCGGGCTTGCCCGGGGAGTCCCACATAGCCCCCCATTCCCCCAATGGGTGGGTATGCGTAATGCATTTTTTCCCAGCGAAACCAAAAAAAAAAAAAAAAAAAAAAAAAAAAAAAAAAAAAAAAAAAAAAAAAAAGATTAGGTTAGGTTGGGGGATCCCCTCACAGCTCTTACGTCCACGTCGTATCCCCTGGAAACGGCCCAGTTCTGACCACCGTAACGGAGTGGCAGACTGGGTACGGCCAAAGTGAGCTGTGCGATTGTTGCTATTATAATTTTATCTGCGGTTTGTGACGATCTTGTGTTGAGGCTATGCCTACCCCTGCGCGGGATGCCCTCGGGCATTTTGTGAAAAAAGGCCCTTCTCAGGGCCAACCAAAAGGCCCTTCTCAGGGCCAACCCAAAGGCCCTTTTCAGGGCCAACCAAAAGGCCCTTCTCAGGGCCAACCAAAAGGCCCTTCTCAGGGCCAACCAAAAGGCCCTTCTCAGGGCCAACCCGACGCTTCGGCGTCAGAGGCTAGCCGCGCGCCGTCTGCGGCTAGCTTCTTTGACACGGCGGACTCGGACACTGAGTCCATTGTGTTCGAATCGGACGCGAGTTCGATGGAGGTCGAGACTCGTTCTCGGAAACGGGCCTTCCTGAAGGAAGGGTCCGACGGCTCCTCGGGTTCGGCAAAGGAGCGCAAAAAGAAGGCAAAGGCCAAAAAGCCGGTCGTTACAGCGGACACCCACGACGTGGGTCTTGAGGACGCCCAACGCCAGTTGGACTTGGCCCGGCGGACGCAGCTCCAACAAGAGCTGGAGGAGCACGTTGCTCTTAAGGAGCAGCAGGCGCGCGTCGCCCGTGCCAGGTCTGGTTACGGCGCGTCCCGCGTCGTGTACGAGGATCACACCTTGGCGGAACTTGAGCGGATGGCTCAAGAGGATGAGGAGGGGATCGTGGAGGTCGCCACGAAGTCCTCCCACCTCAAGGGGACCTTCCAAAAGGCCCTCAAATGCCGGGCCGTGAGCATGCGCGGCATCGTCGGGGCGCTGGTGCAGCGCCAGGCGACCGAAGAGACGCGTCAGATGCAGGCGAAAATTGATCGCCTGCAGTCGGAGGTAAGCCAGCTGCATCAGAAGCTGGCTGAAGCCACGGCCCGGCCAACCCAAGCCAAGCCTGCGGCAGAAGCCCCTGTCCTCCATCACAACCTTGAGGATATCATCCGCACGGTTGTGAGGGAGGAGAGGGACTTTGTCCGAGCCTGCATCGCAGGCATTGAGGACCGGCTCCTACCGGAGCAGAGCCTCCGACCGCCGCTCGCGGCGGACAAGAGGCGGAGCGAGCCGGAGCCGACCTCCCAAAAGGAGGACGCCCTTCTCCCCTCCACCACCCCGACCAACCAGCAGGGCTGGACGAAGGTCGTCAAGGGGAAGGGGAAGGGCAAGAAGACGGCAGCGGCCGTCCCCGCCGTTCCCGCCACCGCCCCGCCTGCCAGCCAGCCGCAGTCGGCTGGCAAGGAAAAGGGGAAAGGGAAGGGGAAAAACTCCCCCCCAGCCGGAGTCAAGAAGACCTTAGTTCTTCCCAAGACCGCAGCCGTCGTGGTGACTCTCACCGCGGAGGCTCTCACCGTTACGTGCGGTTCGACATCGCCCCCACCCAGGGCCCGCGGGGGGGAACGGCCCGCTCGGGCCAATCTCCCTTCCCGCGGTGGGCTCTCACCCGCCTGGACCGAGAGGCAGCCCAGGAGGCGGCGTTCCTCCAGGACTGGCTCTCGCCCCCTGTGGAGGCCCCGGACGTTGACGCCGCAGCGGTCCAGCTCCGGGAGTCCTTGACCGAGGTGTGCAACTCCAGCATGCCTCGGTCTCGCCGGCCGCCCCCCCGTCGGGCCGTCTATTGGTGGACGGAGGAGCTGGCGGGGCTCCGGGCCGCCTGCGTGGCGGCCAGGAGGGCCTACACGCGGAGCCGGCGGCGCAGCACACGAAGCCAGGCCGACGAGGACCGCCTCTACGCTTATTACGGAGAGGCGAGGACGGTCCTCAAAACGGCAATGTGCGCTGCGAAGGACTCGGCGAGGGCCGAGATGCTCGAGGGTCTCGACCGGGATCCATACGGGAGGCCGTACAAGGTAGCGCGGAACCAGCTGCGGCCCTATGGTCCCCCGCTATCGGAGACCCTCGAGCCGGCGTTACTGGATGGGGTGGTACGGTCCTTGTTTCCGCGCAGGACCGACTTCACCCCACCAGTGATGGACCCCCCGCGGCAGACGGCCCCGCCGGAGGAGGGGATCCCCCCGGTGACTGCGGACGAAATCCGGGAGGGGATTCTCCGCCTCCGCGCGAAGAAGACGGCCCCTGGGCCGGACGGCGTCCCCGCACGGGTGGTGGCAATAGCTGCCTCTCAGATGCAGGACAGGTTTCGGGAACTCTTCAGCGCGTGCTTTGCGGCTGGGAGGTTCCCGAAACTGTGGCGGGAGGGGCAGTTGTGCCTCCTCCGTAAAGAGGGACGCCCGGTGGACTCCCCCTCGGCTTACCGGCCCATCGTTCTGCTCGATGAGGTCGGTAAGATGTTCGAGGGGATAGTCGCCGACCGGCTGAATGGCCTGCTGCGGGGGGTGGGGCCAGACCTGTCGAGCGCCCAGTTCGGATTTCGACAAGGGCGTTCGACGGTCGACGCCTTGGCCCTTCTGAAGGCCCAAGTGCAGGAGGCGGTCGAGTCGGGGGAGGGGCTGTTGGCGGTGTCGTTCGACATCGCCAACGCCTTCAACTCCGTGCCCCACGCGACGATATTGGAGGCGCTCCGGTACCACGGAGTGCCCCAATACCTGCGGGACCTCCTGGCCAGCTACTTGGAGGACCGAGAGGTCCTCCTCGTGGACAAGACGGCGACGGTCAGGAGGTACGGCGCGGAGTCCGGTGTTCCGCAGGGGTCGGTTCTAGGCCCCCCCCTGTGGAACATCGGTTTCGACTGGCTCCTGCGGGGAACCCTCCTCCAGGGCACGAGCGTCATCTGCTACGCGGATGACACTCTGCTCGTTGCCCGGGGGAGGGACTTTAGGGCGGCGGCCTGTCTGGCCTCGGCCGGCGGATCCTTGGTCGCCGGGAGGATCCGCCGGCTGGGATTGAAGGTGGCGCTGCACAAGACCGAGGCCGTGTACTTCCACGGGCCTCGGCAGCGCTGCCCGCCTGACGCCCACATTGTCGTGGAGGGCGTCAGGATCGAGGTGAAGGCCCAGATGAAGTATCTGGGCCTTACGCTGGACAGCAGGTGGCGCTTCGGCCCGCACTTCAGCGGGCTGTCGACGCGCCTGCTGAAGGCCGCCGATGCCCTATCGTGGCTGCTCCCCAACCTAGGGGGGCCGAAGGAGCGATGCCGGCGCCTATATGCCGGCATACTGAAAAGTATGGCCCTTTACGGGGCCCCCATATGGGCGGACTCCCTCCAGAGGAGGGAGAATGCGACCGCCATTCGTAGGCCCCAAAGGGCCATAGCACAGCGGGTGGCGAGGGCCTACCGCTCGGTGGGCTTCGCGGCGGCGTGCGCTCTGGCGGGCACCCCTCCCTGGGAGTTGGAGGCTTGGGTGCTCGCCAGAGTGTACGAGTGGACGGCGCGGCGGAAAGCCCTAGGCGAGCGCCCCGCCGCGGAAGAGCGGGAGGCCGTGCGGCGGGAGGCGAGGGCCGCCATCGTCCTCCATTGGACGGAGGACCTCGCCTCCGCCGCCTTTGGCCGCCGGACGCTGGACGCGCTCGGTCCAGTCCTGCAGGGCTGGCTCGAGCGGCCACATGGTTTCCTCTCGTTCCGTCTAGTGCAGGTGTTGTCCGGACATGGTTGTTTCGGAACGCACCTGCACCGGATCCGGAGGGAGGAAACCCCGGCGTGCCACGACTGCGGCGCGGAAGAGGACACGGCGCAGCACACCCTCGAGGTGTGCCCAGCCTGGGCTGAGCTGCGCCGTGCCCTGACAGGTGTTGTCGGGCAGGACCTCTCACTTCCCAGCGTGGTAGACTCCATGCTGGGGAGTGAGGAGGCCTGGGCGGCGGTTGCCTCCTTTTGCGAGGACGTGATGTCGCAAAAGGAGGCGGCGGAGCGTGCGCGGGAGGACGATCCTCTCGCGCCGCCGCTCCGCAGGCGGAGAGGGGGTGGGAGGAGACGGTTATACGATCGCCTCCTCCCACCTCCTGGTGGTGACTAGCGGGCGACGGGCGCGGGGGCGCCTTTCGCCCGCATTGCACTAGTCACCACCCTCGTTGGGCGGGAACGGTCGAGCACTCACACACGGTCGTTCCCGGGCCCCTCCACTAAGGGAGGGGCGTGAAGGGCCTGCCGTAAAGGCGGGCGGTCGTCGGCGGGGGACTGGAAGTAAAGGCTGTGCCGGTTTCCCAGTCCCCCTCCACTCAGACGATGCGGGAGTGCCGCTGGGTTATTTTAGTGGGTATACCGGGCTTGCCCGGGGAGTCCCACATAGCCCCCCATCCCCCGATGGGCGGGTATGCGTAATGCATTTTTTCCCAGCGAAACCAAAAAAAAAAAAAAAAAAAAAGGTTAGGTTGGGGAACCCCCCCACAGTGCTTACGTCCCCGTCGTGTTCCCCGGAAACGGCCCAGTTCTGACCACCGTAACGGAGTGGCAGACTGGGTACGGCCAAAGTGCACTGTGCGATCGTTGCGTTTTTAATTTGTTATTGCGGTTTGTGACGATCCTGTTGTTGAGGCTATGCCTACCCCTGCGCGGGATGCCCTCGGGCATTTTGTGAAAAAAGGCCCTTCTAAGGGCCACCCAAAAGGCCCTTCTCAGGGCCAACCAAAAGGCCCTTCTCAGGGCCAACCCAAAGGCCCTTCTCAGGGCCAACCCAAAGGCCCTTCTCAGGGCCAACCAAAAGGCCCTTCTCAGGGCCACCCAAAAGGCCCTTCTCAGGGCCAACGCGACGCTGCAGCGTCGGAAGAGGGCAGAGCCTTCTACGCGGACGAGTCGGACTCCGACAACGAGTCCGTTGTGTCGGACGCGGTCTCGATGGTGATCGAGGATTCTCGATCACGATCGCGATCGCGGAAGCGGGCCTTCCTCAAGGAAGGGTCCGATGGCTCCTCGGGGTCGGGTTCGGCGAAGGAGCCGAAGAAAAAGGCGAAGGCCAAAAAGCCGGTCGTTGTAGCGGACACCCACGACGTGGGTCTTGCGGACGCCCAACGCGAGTTGAGCTTGGCCCGGCGGACGCAGCTCCAACAAGAGCTGGAGGAGCATGTTGCTCTTAAGGAGCAGCAGGCGCGCGTCGCCCGGGCCAAGTCCGGTTACGGCGCGTCCCGCGTCGTGTACGACGACCACTCCTTGGCCGAGCTGGAGAGGTTGGCGCAAGAGGATGAGGAGGGGATCGTGGAGGTCGCCACCAAATCCTCGCACCTTAAGGGGACCTTTCAGAAGGCCCTCAAATGCCGGGCCGTGAGCATGCGCGGCATCGTCGGGGCGCTGGTGCAGCGCCAGTCAACCGACGAGACGCGCCAGATGCAGGCGAAAATTGATCGCCTGCAGTCTGAGGTAAGCCAGCTTCATCAGAAGCTGGCTGAAGCCACGGCCCGGCCAACCCAAGCCAAGCCTGCGGCAGAAGCCCCCGTCCTCCATCACAACCTTGAGGATATCATCCGCACGGTTGTGAGGGAGGAGAGGGACTTTGTCCGAGCCTGCATCGCAGGCATTGAGGACCGGCTCCTACCGGAGCAAAGCCTCCGACCGCCGCTCGCGGCGGACAAGAGGCGGCGCGAGCCGGAGCCAACCGCCCAAAAGGAGGACGCCCTTCTCCCTTCCACCACCCCGACCAACCAGCAGGGCTGGACGAAGGTCGTCAAGGGGAAGGGGAAGGGCAAAAAGACGGCAGCGGCCGTCCCCGCCGTCCCCGCCACCGCCCCGCCTGCCAGCCAGCCGCAGTCGGCTGGCAAGGGAAAGGGGAAAGGGAAGGGGAAAAGCTCCCCCCCAGCCAAGAAGAACTTGGTGGTTCCCAAGACCGCAGCCGTCGTGGTGACACTCACCGCGGAGGCTACGGAGCGGGGCGAGACTTACGCGTCCGTCATGATGCGGGCGCGTACCAATGCCGATCCCACCATTTTGGGGATCGGCAAAGTCTCATGCCGTCGGACGCAAGCCGGGGCTCGTTTATTCGAGTTCCCGGGGGCGGACGGCGGCAAGAACGCAGACCTCTTCGCGGCTAAGCTGCAAGAGGTCATTGCGGACGCGGCGAAGGTGGCCAGGCCAATCAAGTCGGCGGCCTTGGAGGTGACCGATCTAGATGATTCGGTCACCAAAGAGGAGGTGGTAGCGGCAATCGCAGAAGCGGGGGGTTGCAGCGTCGCAGCGGTGCAGGGCCGGGGCATCAGGCCCGGCCGCGGCGGCATGGGCACAATCCGCCTGGAGTGCCCAGTCGCCGCTGCCAAAGCCGTCCTAGCCAAGGGACGGCTTGCCGTAGGTTTTAGCTCGGGTGTAGTCCGGGCCCTCGTGGCTCAGCCACTGAGGTGTTACAGGTGCTTCGGCATCGGACACACCCGGGCTCTCTGTCCGTCCAGCGTCGACAGGACGGACAGCTGTTACCGCTGCGGCAAGGAGGGCCATAAGGCCGCCTCCTGCAAGGCCGCCACGCCGCACTGCGCGGTGTGTGCCGCCAGTGGCCGCCCGGCGGGCCACGTCACCAAGGGGAGGAACTGCAGTCCTCCCCCCAAGAGGGGCAAAGCGCAGGCGCCGATCCGGCCTGCCGCTGCTGCCGCCGCCGTCCCAGAAACTGGGACTACGACGGCCGCTGGCTTGGCTGAGGAGGGGGGTGCGATGTCCGACTAATGCATAGAGTCGAACATCGCATCCTCCAGGCGAACACCAACCACTGCAGAGCGGCCCAGGATCTGCTGATGCAGACCATGGCCGAGTGGTTGGTGGACCTGGCGGTGGTCGCCGAGCCGTACTCGATACCTGGCCGTTGGCTGGGTGATCGGGACGGCTTGGTGGCGTTGGTGTCGCGGCCCGCCACGGACTCCCCTCCCCTCTCGCTTTTAGAGAGGGGACCGGGATACGTGGCCGCCGCGTGGGGAGAGATGGCCCTGGTCGGGGTCTATTTCTCCCCAAACCGCCCTCTAAGGGACTTCGAGGAATTCCTCGAGGTCCTGACGGCAGTCGTCGGGAGGGCGGCGCCACGCCAGGTCGCCGTGTTGGGCGACCTTAACGCCAAGTCAGCGGCCTGGGGCAACCCGGCCGCCTCTTGTAACGTCCGGGGACGCGCCGCCGAATTTTGGGCGGCTTCGTGCGGTGTCTCCCTCCTAAACAGGGGGGATGTTCACACGTGTGTGCGGCAGCGGGGTGGATCGGTGGTTGACGTTTCGTTCGCCACCCCCGTGCTAGCCGCCCGCGTCGTGAACTGGCGGGTGGAGATGGTGGAGACCATGTCGGACCACCGTTACGTGCGGTTCGACATCGCCTCCACCCAGGGCCCGCGGAGGGGAACGGCCCGCTCGGGCCAATCTACCTTCCCGCGGTGGGCTCTCACCCGCCTGGACCGGGAGGCAGCCCAGGAGGCGGCGTTCCTCCAGGACTGGCTCTCGCCCCCTGTGGAGGCCCCGGACGTTGACGCCGCAGCGGTCCAGCTCCGGGAGTCCTTGACCGAGGTGTGCAACTCCAGCATGCCTCGGTCTCGCCGGCCGCCCCCCCGTCGGGCCGTCTATTGGTGGACGGAGGAGCTGGCGGGGCTCCGGGCCACCTGCGTGGCGGCCAGGAGGGCCTACACGCGGAGCCGGCGGCGCAGCGCACGAAGCCAGGCCGACGAGGACCGCCTCTACGCTTATTACGGAGAGGCGAGGACGGTCCTCAAAACGGCAATGTGCGCTGCGAAGGACTCGGCGAGGGCTGAGATGCTCGAGGGTCTCGACAGGGATCCATACGGGAGGCCGTACAAGGTAGCGCGGAACCAGCTGCGGCCCTATGGTCCCCCGCTGTCGGAGACCCTCGAGCCGGCGTTACTGGATGGGGTGGTACGGTCCTTGTTTCCGCGCAGGACCGACTTCACCCCACCAGTGATGGACCCCCCGCGGCAGGCGGCCCCGCCGGAGGAGGAGATCCCCCCGGTGACTGCGGATGAAATCCGGGAGGGGATTCTCCGCCTCCGCGCGAAGAAAACGGCCCCTGGGCCGGACGGCGTCCCCGCACGAGTGGTGGCAATAGCTGCCTCTCAGATGCAGGACAGGTTTCGGGAACTCTTCAGCGCGTGCTTTGCGGCTGGGAGGTTCCCGAAACTGTGGCGGGAGGGGCAGCTGTGCCTCCTCCGTAAAGAGGGACGTCCGGTGGACACCCCCTCGGCTTACCGGCCCATCGTTCTGCTCGATGAGGTCGGTAAGATGTTCGAGGGGATAGTCGCCGACCGGCTGAATGGCCTGCTGCGGGGGGTGGGGCCAGACCTGTCGGACGCCCAGTTCGGCTTTCGACAGGGGCGTTCGACGGTCGACGCTTTGGCCCTGCTGAAGGCCCAGGTGCAGGAGGCGGTCGAGTCGGGGGAGGGGCTGTTGGCGGTGTCGTTCGACATCGCCAACGCCTTCAACTCCGTGCCCCACGCGACGATATTGGAGGCGCTCCGGTACCACGGAGTGCCCCAATACCTGCGGAACCTCCTGGCCAGCTACTTGGAGGACCGAGAGGTCCTCCTCGTGGACAAGACGGCGACGGTCAGGAGGTACGGCGCGGAGTCCGGTGTTCCGCAGGGGTCGGTTCTAGGCCCCCCCCTGTGGAACATCGGTTTCGACTGGCTCCTGCGGGGAACCCTCCTCCAGGGCACGAGCGTCATCTGCTACGCGGATGACACCCTGCTCGTTGCCCGGGGGAGGGACTTTAGGGCGGCGGCCTGTCTGGCCTCGGCTGGCGGATCCTTGGTCGCCGGGAGGATCCGCCGGCTGGGATTGAAGGTGGCGCTGCACAAGACCGAGGCCGTGTACTTCCACGGGCCTCGGCAGCGCTGCCCGCCTGACGCCCACATTGTCGTGGAGGGCGTCAGGATCGAGGTGAAGGCCCAGATGAAGTATCTGGGCCTTACGCTGGACAGCAGGTGGCGCTTCGGCCCGCACTTCAGCGGGCTGTCGACGCGCCTGCTGAAGGCCGCCGATGCCCTATCGTGGCTGCTCCCCAACCTGGGGGGGCCGAAGGAGCGATGCCGGCGCCTATATGCCGGCATCCTCAAAAGTATGGCCCTTTACGGGGCCCCCATATGGGCGGACTCCCTCCAGAGTAGGGAGAATGCGACCGCCATCCGCAGGCCCCAAAGGGCCATTGCACAGCGGGTGGCGAGGGCCTACCGCTCGGTGGGCTTCGCGGCGGCGTGCGCTCTGGCGGGCACCCCTCCCTGGGAGTTGGAGGCTTGGGTGCTCGCCAGAGTGTACGAGTGGACGGCGCGGCGGAAAGCCCTAGGCGAGCGCCCCGCCGCGGAAGAGCGGGAGGCCGTGCGGCGGGAGGCGAGGGCCGCCATCGTCCTCCATTGGACGGAGGACCTCGCCTCCGCCGCCTTTGGCCGCCGGACGCTGGACGCGCTCGGTCCAGTCCTGCAGGGCTGGCTCGAGCGGCCACATGGTTTCCTCTCGTTCCGTCTAGTGCAGGTGTTGTCCGGACATGGTTGTTTCGGAACGCACCTGCACCGGATTCGGAGGGAGGAAACCCCGGCGTGCCACGACTGCGGCGCGGTAGAGGACACGGCGCAGCACACCCTCGAGGTGTGCCCAGCCTGGGCTGAGCTGCGCCGTGCCCTGACAGGAGTTGTCGGGCAGGACCTCTCACTTCCCGGCGTGGTAGACTCCATGCTGGGGAGTGAGGAGGCCTGGGCGGCGGTAGCCTCCTTTTGCGAGGACGTGATGTCGCAAAAGGAGGCGGCGGAGCGTGCGCGGGAGGACGATCCTCTCGCGCCGCCGCTCCGCAGGCGGAGAGGGGGTGGGAGGAGACGGTTATACGATCGCCTCCTCCCACCTCCTGGTGGTGACTAGCGGGCGACGGGCGCGGGGGCGCCTTTCGCCCGCATTGCACTAGTCACCACCCTCGTTGGGCGGGAACGGTCGAGCACTCACACACGGTCGTTCCCGGGCCCCTCCACTAAGGGAGGGGCGTGAAGGGCCTGCCGTAAAGGCGGGCGGTCGTCGGCGGGGGACTGGAAGTAAAGGCTGTGCCGGTTCCCAGTCCCCCTCCACTCAGACGATGCGGGAGTGCCGCTGGGTTATTTTAGTGGGTATACCGGGCTTGCCCGGGGAGTCCCACATAGCCCCCCATCCCCCGATGGGCGGGTATGCGTAATGCATTTTTTCCCAGCGAAACCAAAAAAAAAAAAAAAAAAAAAAAAAAAAAAAAAAAAAAAAGGTTAGGTTAGGTTGGGGTGGGGGATCCCCTCACAGCTCTTACGTCCACGTCGTGTCCCCTGGAAACGGCCCAGTTCTGACCACCGTAACGGAGTGGCAGACTGGGTACGGCCAAAGTGAGCTGTGCTTTCGTAGCGAATTTTAATCCTTTGCCTTGTCGTCTACGATCTTGCGGAAAACATGTCTAAACCTGCGCGGGATGCCCTCGGGCATTTCACAAAAAAAGGCCCTTCTCAGGGCCACCCAAAAGGCCCTTCTCAGGGCCAAACCAAAGGCCCTTCTCAGGGCCAACCCAAAGGCCCTTCTCAGGGCCACCCAAAAGGCCCTTCTCAGGGCCACCGCGACGCTTCAGCGTCGGCGTCGGAAGAAGGCAGAGCCTTTTACGAGGGAGTGGCGGACGAGTCGGACTCCGACAGCGAGTCCGTTGTATCGATCGCTAGTTCGATAGAGGTTGAGGAAGGTACTCGTTCGCAATCGCGGAAGCGGGCCTTCCTCAAGGAAGGGTCGGATGGGTCTTCGGCCTCGGGTTCGGCAAAGGAGCCGAAGAAGAAGGCCAAGGCCAAAAAGCCAGTAACGGAGGCGGATACCCACGACGTGGGTTTGGCGGACGCCAAGCGGCAGTTGGACCTGGCTCGGCGGGAGCAGATCCAGCAGGAGCTGGAAGAGCATGTTGCGGCCAAGGAGGCACGGGCGCGCGTTGCTCGTGCTAAGTCCGGCTACGGCGCGTCGCGCGTCCTGTACGCGGACCACTCCTTGGCCGAACTGGAGCAAATGGCTTTGGAGGACGAGGAGGGGATTGTGGAGGTCGCCTCTAAGTCCTCACATTTAAAAGGGACTTTTCAAAAGTCCCTCAGAGGGCCCCACCTCCTCCTTCGACCTTGAGGACGCAATCCGCAAGGTCATGTTGGAGGAGAGGGACTTCGTCCGAGCCTGCCTGGCAGGGATAGAGGACAGGCTCCTACCAGAAAAGAGCTACCGGCTGCCGCTTGCCGCGGACAAGCGGAGGGGAGAGCCGGAGCCGACTTCACAGAGGGAGGAGGACTCACTTCTGCCTGCCGCCACCCCTGCCAACCCTGCCGGTTGGACGAAAGTCGTCGGCAAGGGGAAGGGCAAGGGCAAAGGGGCAACAGCGGCCGTCCCTGTAGTCCCCGCCACCACCACCCCTCCCAGCCAGTCGCAGTCGACTGGCAAGGGGAAGGGGAAGGGCAAGGGCAAGGGTGCGACAGCGGTCGTCCCTGCCGTCCCCGCCACCGCCACCCCTCCCAGCCAGTCGCAGACGGCTGGCAAAGGGAGGGGGAAGGGAAAAGGGACAGGGCCACCCCCAAAGGCCGCCAGCGCTGCTCCCACAGCCAAAACCGCCGGCACCAGGAGGAACCTCGTTCCCCCTAAGACCGCAGCCGTCGTGGTGACGCTCACCGCGGAGGCTGCGGCGCGTGGAGAGACGTACGCGTCCATATTATTGCGGGCGCGTGCCAATGCCGATCCCACCCAACTGGGGATCGGCAAGGTTTCTTGCCGGCGGACTCAAGCCGGGGCTCGAATTTTCGAGTTCCCGGGGGCAGAGGGCAGCGCCAACGCGGACCTCTTTGCAACAAAGTTGCAAGAGGTCATCGCGGACGCGGCCAAGGTGGCCAGGCCCGTGAAGACGGTTGCCATCGAGGTGTCCGACCTCGATGACACCGTCACCAAGGAGGAGGTGGTGGCGGCGGTCGCAGCATTGGGGGGCTGTGGCGTCGCAGCGGTGCGAAGCCGGGACATCAGGTCCGGCCGCGGCGGCATGGGCACCATTCGCATGGAGTGCCCAGTCGCCGCTGCCAAAGCCGTCCTTGATAAAGGACGGCTTTGGCCGCCAAGGACTCGGCGAGGGCTGAGATGCTGGAGGGCCTCGACAGGGATCCGTTTGGGAGGCCATATAAGGCGGCGCGGAATCAACTGCGCCCCAATGGTCCCCCACTAACGGAGACCCTGGAGCCGGCGTTGCTGGATGGGGTGGTCCGGTCCCTGTTTCCGCGCAGGGCCGACTTCACCCCACCAACGATGAACCCCCCACAGGGGGTGGTGGCTTCGCCGGAGGAGGAGGTCCCTCCGGTATCGGCGGAGGAACTTCGCGCGGGGGTTCTGTGCCTCCGCGCGAAGAAGACGGCCCCTGGACCGGATGGCGTCCCCGCACGGGTGGTGGCCATCGCAGCGTCCCTCATGGAGGAGAGGTTTCGGGACCTCTTCAGCGCGTGCCTGACGGCTGGGAGGTTCCCGAGGCTCTGGAAGGAGGGGCAGTTATGCCTTCGGCTTTCGACAGGGGCGTTCGACGGTCGACGCCTTGGCCCTGCTGAAGGCCCAGGTGCAGGAGGCGGTCGAGTCGGGGGAGGGGCTGTTGGCGGTGTCGTTCGACATCGCCAACGCCTTCAACTCCGTGCCCCACGCGACGATATTGGAGGCGCTCCGATACCACGGAGTGCCCCAATACCTGCGGAACCTCCTGGCCAGCTACCTGGAGGACCGAGAGGTCCTCCTCGTGGACAAGACGGCGACGGTCAGGAGGTACGGCGCGGAGTCCGGTGTTCCACAGGGGTCGGTTCTAGGCCCCCCCCTGTGGAACATCGGTTTCGACTGGCTCCTGCGGGGAACCCTCCTCCAGGGCACGAGCGTCATCTGCTACGCGGATGACACTCTGCTCGTTGCCCGGGGGAGGGACTTTAGGGCGGCGGCCTGTCTGGCCTCGGCTGGCGGATCCTTGGTCGCCGGGAGGATCCGCCGGCTGGGATTGAAGGTGGCGCTGCACAAGACCGAGGCCGTGTACTTCCACGGGCCTCGGCAGCGCTGCCCGCCTGACGCCCACATTGTCGTGGAGGGCGTCAGGATCGAGGTGAAGGCCCAGATGAAGTATCTGGGCCTCACGCTGGACAGCAGGTGGCGTTTCGGCCCGCACTTCAGCGGGCTGTCGACGCGCCTGCTGAAGGCCGCCGATGCCCTATCGTGGCTGCTCCCCAACCTGGGGGGGCCGAAGGAGCGATGCCGGCGCCTATATGCCGGCATCCTAAAAAGTATGGCCCTTTACGGGGCCCCCATATGGGCGGACTCCCTCCAGAGGAGGGAGAATGCGACCGCCATCCGCAGGCCCCAAAGGGCCATTGCACTGCGGGTGGCGAGGGCCTACCGCTCGGTGGGCTTCGCGGCGGCGTGCGCTCTGGCGGGCACCCCTCCCTGGGAGTTGGAGGCTTGGGTGCTCGCCAGAGTGTACGAGTGGACGGCGCGGCGGAAAGCCCTAGGGGAGCGCCCCGCCGCGGAAGAGCGGGAGGCCGTGCGGCGGGAGGCGAGGGCCGCCATCGTCCTCCATTGGACGGAGGACCTCGCCTCCGCCGCCTTTGGCCGCCGGACGCTGGACGCGCTCGGTCCAGTCCTGCAGGGCTGGCTCGAGCGGCCACATGGTTTCCTCTCGTTCCGTCTAGTGCAGGTGTTGTCCGGACATGGTTGTTTCGGAACGCACCTGCACCGGATCCGGAGGGAGGAAACCCCGGCGTGCCACGACTGTGGCGCGGAAGAGGACACGGCGCAGCACACCCTCGAGGTGTGCCCAGCCTGGGCTGAGCTGCGCCGTGCCCTGACAGGAGTTGTCGGGCAGGACCTCTCACTTCCCGGCGTGGTAGACTCCATGCTGGGGAGTGAGGAGGCCTGGGCGGCGGTTGCCTCCTTTTGCGAGGACGTGATGTCGCAAAAGGAGGCGGCGGAGCGTGCGCGGGAGGACGATCCTCTCGCGCCGCCGCTCCGCAGGCGGAGAGGGGGTGGGAGGAGACGGTTATACGATCGCCTCCTCCCACCTCCTGGTGATGACTAGCGGGCGACGGGCGCGGGGGCGCCTTTCGCCCGCATTGCACCAGTCACCACCCTCGTTGGGCGGGAACGGTCGAGCACTCACACACGATCGTTCCCGGGCCCCTCCACTAAGGGAGGGGCGTGAAGGGCCTGCCGTAAAGGCGGGCGGTCGTCGGCGGGGGACTGGAAGTAAAGGCTGTGCCGGTTTCCCAGTCCCCCTCCACTCAGACGATGCGGGAGTGCCGCTGGGTTATTTTAGTGGGTATACCGGGCTTGCCCGGGGAGTCCCACATAGCCCCCCATCCCCCGATGGGCGGGTATGCGTAATGCATTTTTTCCCAGCGAAACCAAAAAAAAAAAAAAAAAAAAAAAAAAAAAAAAAAAGGGTAGGACCGAGAGGTCCTCCTCGTGGACAAGACGGCCAGGATCAGGCGCTATGGCGCTGAGTCCGGTGTTCCGCAGGGGTCGGTGCTAGGGCCCCCCTTGTGGAACATCGGCTTCGACTGGCTCCTGCGGGGAGCCCTCCTCCCGGGCACGAGTGTCATCTGTTACGCGGATGACACTCTCCTCGTTGCCCGGGGGAGGAATTATGGGGAGGCGGCCTGTTTGGCCTCGGCTGGCGGATCCTTGGTCGCAGGGAGGATCCGCCGGCTAGGATTGAGGGTGGCGCTGAACAAGACCGAGGCCGTGTTCTTCCACGGGCCTCGGCAGCGCCGCCCTCCAGACGCCCACATCGTCGTGGAGGGCGTCCGGATAGAGGTCGGGGCCCAGATGAAGTATCTGGGCCTCGTGCTAGACAGCAGGTGGCGCTTTGGCCCGCACTTCAGCGGGCTGTCGACGCGCCTGCTGAAAGCCGCGGACGCCCTCTCATGGCTCCTCCCAAACCTGGGAGGGCCCAAGGACAGATGCCGGCGCCTCTATGCCGGCATCTTGAAGAGTATGGCGCTCTACGGGGCACCCATCTGGGCGGACTCCCTCCAAAGGAGGGAGAATGCAACCGCCATCCGCAGGCCTCAAAGGGCCATTGCACAGCGGGTGGCGAGAGCCTACCGCTCAGTGGGCTACTCGGCGGCGTGCGCTCTGGCGGGCACCCCTCCCTGGGAGTTGGAGGCATGGGTGCTCGCCAGAGTGTACGAGTGGACGGCGCGGCGGAAGGCGCTGGGTGAGCGTCCCGCCGCGGAAGAGCGGGAGGCCGTGCGGCGAGAGGCGAGGGACGCCATCGTCCTCCATTGGACGGAGGACCTCGCCTCCGCCACTTTTGGCCGCCGGACGCTGGACGCGCTCGGTCCAGTCCTGAAGGGCTGGCTCGAGCGGCCACATGGTTTCCTCTCGTTCCGTTTGGTGCAGGTGTTGTCCGGACATGGTTGTTTCGGAACGCACCTGCACCGGATCCGGAGGGAGGAAACCCCGGCGTGCCACGACTGCGGCGCGTTAGAGGACACGGCGCAGCACACCCTCGAGGTGTGCCCAGCCTGGGCTGAGCTGCGCCGTGCCCTAACAAGTGAAATCGGGCAGGACCTCTCGCTCCCCGGCGTGGTCAACTCCATGCTGGGGAGTGAGGAGGCCTGGGCGGCGGTTGCAGCTGGATGCGATGGTTAATATTCGCCTGTAAAATCTTTACTCCGGGCATCAAGGCGCGGTCTTAGCTGGCCCCTCCGTTGTTGTTGTTGTTGTTGTTGGGTGATGGGCGCCCGACTTGGCCTTGGCCTGCCCCCCATCGCCCGCGCAGCCCACTCCGCCGAGAGGGTGGCGGGCCGGTTTGCCCGCTGCAGCGCAAGTGGCACAGTTGGGCTCGGCTCGGCACTCACGCGCCCGGTGGCCCGCCTTTCCGCAGCGGAAGCACAAGCCGCTGCGGTCCACCTCTGATTGGCACTTGCTGGCGACGTGGCCCAGGTTGAGGCACCTGAAGCACCTTAGGGGCCTCGCCGCCAGCAGAGCCACTCTCGCCGTCGTCCAGCCCACATGCAGGCGGCCGGCGCCGGCCACGGTTTTGGCAGCGGCCACCGGGCAGCTGAGCCACATCGTGGCCCGGTCGCCGATGACTCCGGGCCTCACTTCGTCGATGTGACAATTGCCTTGCGCTGCGAATGCCGCCACCACCTCTGCGGCGGTGACGGAGTCGTCTAACCCTGTAACGATCACTTCCACCCTCTTTGTGGGGCGGGAGACCCGGACTACGTCTGCGCTGAGGACCTCCCTTAGCTTGGTAGCCAGGGAGTCGGCCTTCTCAGCGCCCCCATCCCCGAAAATTTCGAGGATGCGGGCGCCGGTGACCGTGGTCCTGCAGCGCATCTCTCCTATACCTAGACTCGTTTTGTCTATCCGAGTCCGGGCCTCCCGCAAGACGGTGGCGTAGCTTGCGCCGCGCTCCGCCGCGCCCGGCTGCAGCGTCAATGTCACTGCAGCCGTTTTCGGCTCACGCAGCTTCGCCACCGCCGCCGCCTTGCCGCTCTGGGTGCCTTGGGTGCTCTTCTTTTGGGAGCTTTTTGCACCCCGAGCAGCGACGACACTCCACTGCTCCGTCAACGGGGGCGGTGGAGGGGCGTCCCGCACTTCGGGGCTAGGGGCCGGGGCCGTCTTTTTCCCCTTGCCTTTGCCCTTGTCGGTGCCCTTGCCCTTGCCCTTGCCCTTGGGCTTTTGGGGCTGGGCTGTGGGCGCAGGCAGAGGCGCCGGGGGTGTTGGGTCCACTTGTGAGGTTATCGCTGCCGCGGCCTCATCCTCTACCTTCTTCCGTGCCTTGTCAGCCGCCAGCGGCGGCCGCAGTCCCGGCTCCGGGAGGAGGCGACACTCGAGCCCTTCGAGTCGTGCATTCAGCATATTGCTGAACTGCACGACCGTGGCCCGAGTAATCTCCTCCATCATTTTCCGGACTGCGTCGGGCTCTACCGCCGCCGGCCGGCTATTGGCCTCCGCTAACTGTGCCGTGAGGCGCTGATTTTCGGCTTCCAGCTGCCTCACCTCCTCCGACACTGTGCGGGCCCTTATTCCCACCGCGGCCTCCTTGATTATGGAGGCCGCATCCTTGAGTGTCTTTTGGCTCGTCCCCTTTAAATGTTTTGACGTGACGGCCACCTTTTCCACTATTTTCGCAGCCTCTAGCAGCAGCAAGTTCAGTGCTGCTAGAGACTGCGCCGTGTCCTCCTCGGGTGTTGGCGGGTTGAGGCCGCTGCAGCAGGCTTGCCTCGACTGCCGCAGGGTTTCGCCCATGCCCGCGATTTCTTCTTCGGCCTCTAGCCGGAGCTCCTCCTCTTTTTGTTTATTGTACGCGGCCTTGGCCGCGGCTAGGCCCACGTACTCGCCCGTGGTGGGCGGTCGGCCTCTGCCGCGTTTGGATTTATGTGCCGCTCCTTTGGGCGGCGACATATTCTCCTCTGGCTCTTGGTCAGCTATCGGCCTTTTAAGCCAACGGCGAACGCTCTCCTCACTCCCAGAGTCGATCGTCATCAGACTCGCCTGACTGGCATCTGAGTCGGACTCCGATAGACGCGTAAGGGAGACGCGGAGTTCTCTCCTCGGTTGTTCCGTCGCTTGTTCTTTCTCCCTCTCACTTCCTCTAATCTCCACCTCCTTTTCTTCCTCCTTTGTATGGTTTTTGTAAAGGTTATCCATAATAAATCCCACGAGTAGAGACGATATAAAAACCCCTGCCGGGTGACGCTCATTCCGACGAACAGGGGCACGCTATATACTGTGGAGGTCGCCAGGTATCCACAGGTTTTTACGACTTTGCTGTCGGGTTTAATAACCGGCATCAACATCCACGCGCGATGCGCGCGTGGTTGCTGATGCCGGCTGCTACAGGGTTTTCCTTCCCGCGGGCCGGCCAATTAAGGCAAGCCCTCCGGTCCACAGCACATCCCGTACCCCATGACACCAACGATGGGGGTCTTTGGGAGTGTGCCGTGGGCTCCGGGATTCAAGGGGAGCTGGTGTAGACTCCCCTGTTGGTGGTCGCCTGTTTTCAGGTAACCACCCTCCCTCCTCACGTCGTTCCTAGCCTAACCTACCCAACCTAGCCTACCCAACCCAACCTATCCAACCTAGCCTGCCCAGCCTAACCTACCCAACCTAGCCTACCCCGTATAACCTATCCCCGCCCCGCCCCACCCCTATGTCGCATCTGGTGTGTCCTCTGCTAATCAGAGGAACACCCAGAGCGACATCCCCCCCCTGTCAGATTATTCGCCACCGCCAACAAGAACTCACGAAAACATGGGAAGTTATTGACGGTGCCCAGAGTGCACCAGCCCAGCGGGTTACTCTTCCCCCCGGACGTATCCGAAAGAGACCAGCAACCAACCAGGCCAACGTGGAGGTTACCTGACCCGCACCCCAACCTAACCTTTTTTTTTTTTTTTTTTTTTTTTTTTTTTTTTTTTTTTTTTTTTTTTTTTTTTTTTTTTTTTTTTTTTTTTGTTTGTCCAGGGAAATTCCTAACGAATACGCAGTGGTCTCAGGGGAACCACTGCGTTATGTGGGGTTTGCACCCACTAAAACCCTGGAGTGTTCCGTCTCTCGCCCACGGGGCTGCGGGACCCACGAGGCTTGCAACCGCGTGCCCCGCTAGCGTTGCTCCGTAGAGCCCTTCTCTCCGGGGCGGGGCTGAATCCCCTAGTTTGAGATTCAGCCCCGCCCCGTTCCACCTCCATTTATCTCCTCCTCGCACCGAACACGGGTGCACGGGACCTTTGTGCGGACGGCGGACCCCGATCCGTCGCCCGCGGTCCCCGGCGTTACGGCGGCATCTGGCCCGCGAAGACCCGACGCCGCCTTCCACGCCTGCGGCGGCGCATCGGGGCCGAGTCGACATCGTCTTCCCGGTCCCGCTCCGCCGCCTCCTTCTGCGTCATTACTGTGTCGCAGAAGGTCGCTGCCGCCTGCCATGACTCGTCGCTGTCGACCATCTCCCTTAGGAGGGCCGGCAGCGACAAGTCATTCCCGACTGTCGCGGACAGGGCGGCGCGAGGGACCGCCCAAGCTGGGCACTCCTCGCGCGTGTGTTGCGCCGTGTCCGCGACTCCCGCCTCACAATGGTGACACACCTCAGAGGGCTCTCTTCCCACCCGGTGCAGGAATCTACCAAAGCAACCGTGCCCGGTGATCACCTGCGTCAGGTGGAAAGAGAGGACCCCGTGCCGCCGCTCGAGCCACTCGTGGAGAATGGGCCGAACGGCGGCCACCAGCTCTCGACTCGTCACCGATATTTCGAGACGGGCTGCCCACCTCCGCAGGAGAGTCTCACGTCCCTCCTCTCGCCAACGCCGAATCTCCCGCGGATGGGGACAGCCACCACCCGCAATCTCTTCCTTCATTCGCCAGTACACCGCGGCGAGTACCTCGGCGTCGAGGTCCCACGGCGGTGTACCGGCGAGCACGCACGCACCGACGCAAGACACGGTGCGGTACGCCCGGGCCACCCTGAGCGCCATGGCGCGCTGCGGTCGTCGCAGCGCAGCCTGATTCGGGTTGCTCAGGGCGCCTGCCCATATTGGCGCCCCGTAGAGCGCCATGGAGCGCACCACACCGGTGTACAGGCGTCGGCAGACTCCTCCAGGACCCCCAACGTTTGGGAGGATCCGCCCCAAGGCCCCGGCAGTGGCTAACAACTTTGGGGCCAACCGCCGGAAGTGCTCCTCGAACTTCCATCGGCCGTCGAGGACGAGACCGAGGTACTTCATCGTAGTCCCGACGGCGATGGAAGTCCCTCCCACACCTGGCCCAGGTGCAGGAGGCGGTCGAGTCGGGGGAGGGGCTGCTGGCGGTGTCGTTCGACATCGCCAACGCCTTCAACTCCGTGCCCCACGCGACGATATTGGAGGCGCTCCGGTACCACGGAGTGCCCCAATACCTGCGGAACCTCCTGGCCAGCTACTTGGAGGACCGAGAGGTCCTCCTCGTGGACAAGACGGCGACGGTCAGGAGGTACGGCGCGGAGTCCGGTGTTCCGCAGGGGTCGGTTCTAGGCCCCCCCCTGTGGAACATCGGTTTCGACTGGCTCCTGCGGGGAACCCTCCTCCAGGGCACGAGCGTCATCTGCTACGCGGATGACACTCTGCTCGTTGCCCGGGGGAGGGACTTTAGGGCGGCGGCCTGTCTGGCCTCGGCTGGCGGATCCTTGGTCGCCGGGAGGATCCGCCGGCTGGGATTGAAGGTGGCGCTGCACAAGACCGAGGCCGTGTACTTCCACGGGCCTCGGCAGCGCTGCCCGCCTGACGCCCACATTGTCGTGGAGGGCGTCAGGATCGAGGTGAAGGCCCAGATGAAGTATCTGGGCCTTACGCTGGACAGCAGGTGGCGCTTCGGCCCGCACTTCAGCGGGCTGTCGACGCGCCTGCTGAAGGCCGCCGATGCCCTATCGTGGCTGCTCCCCAACCTGGGGGGGCCGAAGGAGAGATGCCGGCGCCTATATGCCGGCATCCTGAAAAGTATGGCCCTTTACGGGGCCCCTATATGGGCGGACTCCCTCCAGAGGAGGGAGAATGCGACCGCCATCCGCAGGCCCCAAAGGGCCATTGCACTGCGGGTGGCGAGGGCCTACCGCTCGGTGGGCTTCGCGGCGGCGTGCGCTCTGGCGGGCACCCCTCCCTGGGAGTTGGAGGCTTGGGTGCTCGCCAGAGTGTACGAGTGGACGGCGCGGCGGAAAGCCCTAGGGGAGCGCCCCGCCGCGGAAGAGCGGGAGGCCGTGCGGCGGGAGGCGAGGGCCGCCATCGTCCTCCATTGGACGGAGGACCTCGCCTCCGCCGCCTTTGGCCGCCGGACGCTGGACGCGCTCGGTCCAGTCCTGCAGGGCTGGCTCGAGCGGCCACATGGTTTCCTCTCGTTCCGTCTAGTGCAGGTGTTGTCCGGACATGGTTGTTTCGGAACGCACCTGCACCGGATCCGGAGGGAGGAAACCCCGGCGTGCCACGACTGTGGCGCGGAAGAGGACACGGCGCAGCACACCCTCGAGGTGTGCCCAGCCTGGGCTGAGCTGCGCCGTGCCCTGACATGTGTTGTCGGGCAGGACCTCTCACTTCCTGGCGTGGTAGACTCCATGCTGGGGAGTGAGGAGGCCTGGGCGGCGGTGGCCTCCTTTTGCGAGGACGTGATGTCGCAAAAGGAGGCGGCGGAGCGTGCGCGGGAGGACGATCCTCTCGCGCCGCCGCTCCGCAGGCGGAGAGGGGGTGGGAGGAGACGGTTATACGATCGCCTCCTCCCACCTCCTGGTGGTGACTAGCGGGCGACGGGCGCGGGGGCGCCTTTCGCCCGCATTGCACTAGTCACCACCCTCGTTGGACGGGAACGGTCGAGCACTCACACACGATCGTTCCCGGGCCCCTCCACTAAGGGAGGGGCGTGAAGGGCCTGCCTTAAAGGCGGGCGGTCGTCGGCGGGGGACTGGAAGTAAAGGCTGTGCCGGTTTCCCAGTCCCCCTCCACTCAGACGATGCGGGAGTGCCGCTGGGTTATTTTAGTGGGTATACCGGGCTTGCCCGGGGAGTCCCACATAGCCCCCCATCCCCCGATGGGCGGGTATGCGTAATGCATTTTTTCCCAGCGAAACCAAAAAAAAAAAAAAAAAAAAAAAAGGTTAGGTTAGGTTGGGGTGCGGGTCAGGTAACCTCCACGTTGGCCTGGTTGGTTGCTGGTCCCTTTCGGATACGTCCGGGGGGAAGAGCAACCCGCTGGGCTGGTGCACTCTGGGCACCGTCAATAACTTCCCATGTTTTCGTGGGTTCTTGTTGGCGGTGGCGAATAATCTGACAGGGGGGGGATGTCGCTCTGGGTGTTCCTCTGATTAGCAGAGGACACACCAGATGCGACATAGGGGTGGGGCGGGGCGGGGATAGTTTATACGGGGTAGGCTAGGTTGGGTAGGTTAGTTTGGGCAGGCTAGGTTGGATAGGTTGGGTTGGGTAGGCTAGGTTGGGTAGGTTAGGCTAGGAACGACGTGAGGAGGGAGGGTGGTTACCTGAAAACAGGCGACCACCAAAAGGGGAGTCTACACCAGCTCCCCTTGAATCCCGGAGCCCACGGCATACTCCCAAAGACCCCCATCGTTGGTGTCATGGGGTACGGGATGTGCTGTGGACCGGAGGGCTTGCCTTAATTGGCCGGCCCGCGGGAAGGAAAACCCTGTAGCAGCCGGCATCAGCAACCACGCGCGCATCGCGCGTGGATGTTGATGCCGGTTATTAAACCCGACAGCAAAGTCGTAAAAACCTGTGGATACCTGGCGACCTCCACAGTATATAGCGTGCCCCTGTTCATCGGAATGAGCGTCACCCGGCAGGGGTTATCACATCGTCTCTACTCGTGGGATTTATTATGGATAACTTGAACAAAAACCAAAACAAAGAGGAAGAAAAGGAGGAGGTGATTCAGCAACAGACGACGGAGACACCAATGAAAGAACTACGCGTCTCCCTTACGCGTCTCTCGGAGTCCGACTCAGACGCCAGTCAGGCGAGTCTGATGACGGTCGACTCTGGGAGTGAGGAGTGCGTTCGCCGTTGGCTTAAAAGGCCGATAGGTGACCAAGAGCCAGAGGAAAATATGTCGCCGCCCAAAGGAGCGGCACACAAATCAAAACGCGGCAGAGGCCGACCGCCCACCACGGGCGAGTACGTGGGCCTAGCCGCGGCCAAGGCCGCGTACAATAAACAAAAAGAGGAGGAGCTCCGGCTAGAGGCCGAAGAAGAAATCGCGGGCATGGGCGAAACCCTGCGGCAGTCGAGACAAGCCTGCCGCAGCGGCCTCAACCCGCCAACACCCGAGGAGGACACGGCGCAGTCTCTAGCAGCACTGAACGAATTGCTGCTAGAGGCTGCAAAAATAATTGAAAAGGTGGCCACTACGTCCCGGAAACTAAAGGGGACGAGCGTAAAAACTTTAAAGGATGCGGCCACAATAATAAAGGAGGCCGCGGTGGGAATAAGGGCCCGCACAGTGTCGGAGGAGGTGAGGCAGCTGGAAGCAGAAAATCAGCGCCTCACGGCACAGTTAGCGGAGGCCAATAGCCGGCCGGCGGCGGTAGAGCCCGACGCAGTCCGGAAAATGATGGAGGAGATTACTCGGGCCACGGTCGTGCAGTTCAGCAATATGCTGAATGCACGACTCGAAGGGCTCGAGTGTCGCCTCCTCCCGGAGCCGGGACTGCGGCCGCCGCTGGCGGCTGACAAGGCGCGGACAGCCCCACACGTGGACCCAACACCCCCGGCGCCTCTGCCTGCGCCCACAGCCCAGCCCCAAAAGCTCAAGGGCAAGGGCATCGAAAAGGGCAAAGGCAAAGGCAAGGGGAAAAAGACGGCCCCGGCCCCTGCTAGGGACCCCAGCCCCGAAGTGCGGGACGCCCCTCCACCGCCCCCGTTAACGGAGCAATCCCACCAACCACCCATGGCCCCACCGACATCTTGTCATATGGGCCGAATCTCAAGGAGACGGCTGCGGACATAGCCCGCCAATTAGGCGTGCTATCACCGCAGTCGCTTCTTGACTCCTTTACAAATCTCGTCCTGTCCCCTTTGTGCCTTCTCCCCATTCTGGGGCGGCCACTAGCGCGTACCCCGCTCATGGGTACGGACGACACGGTACGCCTTCGCTGCCGTCGTGTACCTATTCAGGGAAAAAGTAATATATACATATACATAATAATCACGGTAATAAAAGAACAAGTTAACAAAATTTTACAGTTATTTTTTATATTTTCCTTTTTTTTTTTTTTTTTTTTTTTTTTTTTTTTTTTTTTTTTTTTCCTTTCCTGGTATACCAGTTCTTTTTTGTATACTATTTTTTCCCTTTTTTTTTTTTTTGCCATTTAAAGCCGTTCTTTTTTTTTTTTTTTAATCCTTTCTTTCCTTTTTTTTTTTTTTTTTTTTTTTTCTTAACCTAATCTTCTTCGCTCCTCTCCAGACTGCTTCTTATGGCATGCCAGCCATGGGCGAAGTCCTTGAGCCGCCGAAAGTTGGCCTCCGAGGCCACGAGATCCCCGTAGTAGACTGGACCCTCCTCCGTGCGAGTGATCCCATCCATCATCTCTCGTCGCTGGTCATCATACATGGGGCATCTCCACAAGATGTGGTCCAAGCATTCATCTTCCTCTCCGCAGTAGCACACACTAACCTCGCACAACTTCATCTCATACAATCTCTTTCGGAAGCATCCATGCCCGGTCAGGATCTGCGAGACTTGATAGTCCGGCTCGACCCAAGTTGCCTTGAGTCTCGCCGCCACGTCCGGGAAGTAACGATATAGCTCCCTACCCCTGTTCTCCGCTTCCCATCTCTGCTGCCACTTGGCTACAGCCTCGTCCGCGATGACCCTTCTCCCTGTCCTGAACGCATCCCGAGGTAGGTGACGGATGTCGTCGATCATACCCGCACGAGCCACCTCGAGGTCGGCCGGCAACACCCCTGCCAAGACAGGTAGTGCCGCTGTGCTGACGGACCGATAAGCCTTCGTCAGAAGGACGAGTGCGGGCCTCTGTGTTCTCTGCAACACCGACCTGACCATGTACGTGTTCACGCGCCCCCACCAGCATCCTGCCGCGTAGGTGACAATTGGCACATAGATGCCCTTGTACAGGACCTTAAGGGCCCTGTACCGAACGCCCCAGGATGAGGTAGAAACGCGTGACATCTTGCCCAGCCCCGCTGCAGCACGCTCGCCGATGGACTGAGCGTGTTCTCCGAACGACATATTAGCGTCGATCACCACACCCAGAACCTTTGTGGAACGTACGCTCTTGACTGAAGTCCCATCGAGCCGCACCGTGGGAGGGCGCTTGGACAGACCACCCCTCAGAGTCATAGAATACGACTTCGAGGGGGAGAAGCCAAGCCTGTTACGGCCCCCCCACTCGCTAATGAGTCCCATGGCGCACGAGGCCGAAGCCTCAATGCCGGATCGAGAGTCCGACTCGATGAGAACCGTAACATCATCCGCGTACGCGACCACTTTTACGCCGTCTGGGTATGGCAACCGAAGCAAGTCGTCCAGGAGAAGGTTCCATAGTGGCGGTCCCAATACAGAACCCTGCGGGCACCCCATGGTCGAGGCCTTCCACACAACCCTGCTCCCGGCGAAGAGGCCGACTCTGCGGTTGCAGAAGTACGACGCCAGCATCCGATAGATGTTTGGCGGGCACCCCCCCCTCTTCGCCTTGAGCAGGATCATGGGCCACCACGCATTGTCGAAAGCCCCAGATATGTCCAGGAAGATGGCCTGGACATACTTGGAGCGGCTATCTCTGACGGTGTCGACGATTTCGTTCAGTGCCGTCAGCGTTGACCTACCACGAGAGAACCCGTGCTGGCATGAGGACACCCCGCGCGTGATCACTGGTGCAGACTGCAATAAAATGCGCTCCAAGATTTTGCCCAGAACAGGGAGTAGGGTGATGGGCCGATACGCTTTGGGATCGGTTAAAGGTTTGTCGTTGCCTTTCGGCAGCACGATCAAACGTCCGTCCTTCCACGTATCGGGGAAAACGCCCTCGGAGACGCACATGCCAAACATGTGTGTCAGCTCGGCACCCGCCGCCAGCCACACACGCCTGACAATGCCCGCCGTAATCCCATCGATACCCGGGGCCGTGTTAGGGAGATCCTTGACTATTTTCTCGAGATCCTGCCGCGAAGGAGGAGGCGCATCTCGACCCGACGGAATACAGGCAGCCGCCAGTCGCACCTGCCGGTGATACGCGGTGTCCCGTGAGGAGTCGTCATCGGGACAAAGCGCACCCACGAGCCCACGCATGGCGGCGCTCGCATCCTCGGCGTATCCTTCCGCAAGCCTAGTGCCGTTCACCACGTTGGGTGGCGGTCTGAATCGACCGCTGGCCACTCTGTATGCCATACCCCAAGGGTCCTGGTTCCCTGACTCAGCCTGCTTGCGGAAGAAGTCGAGCTGCGCCTTCTCCATCGACGCCCTATATCTACTGCGGCACTCATGAAATTCGTGTCTCGCATTCAGTTCTAAATCACCACCCCGCTTCCTTACATCCTGCCATGCTTTCCTCGTCTTATTGTGCCTTCTACGCAAGGCCTCCAACGAGGGAGACCACCATTCGTATCCTTTGTCTTTCTTTCTATCACCACATGTGCCCAGACATTCACTTGCCGTCCACGCGATTACCCGCGTGAACTCCTTGCTTACTTCAGATGCAGGCTTCCCCCAATCTATCCCGCCCACGCGCTCCTGGATCCTTACCTGGAATCGGTCCCAGTCCACGCCGCGCTCCCGGAACCTCATCGGTACAACCGACGGCTCAGCAGCAGCAGGCGGGGCATGAGCTCGCTCTCGATTGCCGCCCAGTCTATAGGTGATGAGCCGGTGATCGCTGCAGCTCGCGTCCTCGTTGACTCGCCACTCAGCAACACCCACTCCACGCGTCGAGAAGGTGACGTCGATGGAGGACTCTCCGTTCGCCGTGGAGAAAGTTGGCGGCTGGCCTTCCACATTGTGAACGACCAGTCCATGCGCCAACAGAAAGTCCTCCATTTCTTCTTTGCGGCGGGCCACTTCACGGCCGCGTCCGATGTAGTGACGTGGCTCAGAATGCCACAGGGGTGAGTGGGCATTGACGTCCGCTCCTATTAGAATGCGACGCCCGCCCGCGCCCTCCAGCACTCTGGTGAGATGCTCCAGATGAGGTGATATGTCCTCAGAGTACTGGAAGTATGCGCTGACGACCGTCACCGATGACCTCTTCCAGGCCATATGACCTACGATGCAATGCGAGTTGGTCACATGCCGCAGCACGGTGCACACGACGTCAAGGCGTGGCAAGTAGATGCCCACCTTGGGACACGGACCCTCCGGCAACACCAGCTGCCCCAGTGTAGCCACCGATGGTTGAACCGCAGCATATGGCTCCTGCACCAGGACCACATCCAGGTTCCTCTCCGCAGCTATTGCAGGAAGCTCCGCCGTTGCCACCGCTGAGCCCTGCAGGTTGAGCTGCCCCACCCGGAGACTATCCATGATAGTTGGTGTTGCACACGGACCGCTGTTCCGCGTTTGCCCGGGCGGGGCAGTCGCGCGATGCCGTGCGGTGCGTATGCGCACCCTTCCGCCCGAACTTCTTACACGTCGCGCATGTTGGAGACGCAGTCTGGCACTCGGCACTCTTGTGCCCATCCTCTCCGCAGTTGCCACAGGTCATCGTTTTTGCCCGGCAGTACTTCTCCGGATGCCCGTACAATTGGCACTTGTTGCAGCAGGTAACAGAGACGTGGTCCGTTACTTCAACTACGTCCCAACCTATGTAGAGCCGTCCCCTCTCCACTAGCCTTCGCCGCAACTCCTGGGTTACCTGGCACACCCATCTGGTCCGGCCACCGTGCCGGCTTCTTTTGTAAAGGAGACGGAGTTCGCTACCCAGTCTCTCGCTCGTCCACTCCTCTTCATCTTGTAGGTTTTGGTCCTTGATCTCGGCCAAAACCTCTTCAAGGGTCGCGTCCTTGCCGATGCCGGTAAGCGCCAGCAGCGGCCGTCGCTCCGCCGGTGCCGCGGTGCGGAGTGTGGTGGGGACCGCCTTTCTCAGGGCGTCTGCCGCGGCCACGGATGTCGTCTGTACGACGACACCCGCGTTCCCCACCTTTCTTACGCCGGCGATTTGCAGCCCTAGCTGCCCAGGCCTGACTGCCCCCAGCAGAACTCGCCGCGTGTCGTCCGCCGTCTTCATTTCAGACTTCTGGTCCTCAGCCGGGTAGATGACCACTGAGGGACCCAGTGGTCGAGGGATAGGGACCGGTTCCTGGCCCCTACCCAAGCGTAGGGCGTGAGCGAAACTCCGCACTGGGGGAGGCCCCCCACTCCGAGCCTCTTCGCCTTCCCGTTGCTGTCCCCGTGCAAGCTCGGCACGGTCCGCACGGGACTCTGCTGCCATCAAGCGCAACGACAGGTGCGCAACCACAGCACTTAGCCTTTCGGTGTGCGCACCGATCGCCGCAATTTCATCCTTGTTCAGCTTGCTGGTCTTGCACCGAACCGCCTCCATGATCCCCTTGGTGCTACAAGTAGCCAAGCCGGTCAGCTGTGTAATCGGCGCCGTAGCCAGGGGGTCAACATCATCGTGCACATGCACCGCCGTATCCGCTGGTTCCTCATCCGCTACCGCCACTGGGGCAGCAGCCGGCACCTCCCTTCTCTTGGCAATCCTGCGCCTCATCGCCTCCTGCACCTCCTCCGGAGACGAGAGCAGTCGCTTGCCACCTGCTTGAGGCAGGTTTACACCCTTCTCCGCACTGTTTCCTCGGGGCGGCGGTGACAACATAAACATTGTCGACGTCGGGGTTGAAAACATCTGAGGAGGAGTACGCGGTGGTGGCTGGCGTAACGCCATACTCTCACCTCGCATCTCCTCCAAGGCCTGTAGTTCTTGCTGCTTCGCCCTTATGGAAGCCTCCACCAGCTCCTGCTGGCGGCGCACACCATCTTCGTCATCCATTATAGCAAGTCACACCCTTAAGTCTATGGCATGTGTTCGTGTATTATTTTAATAGAGAAAAAAAAAAAAATAATAATCGAGACACAAACGGTCTCACACCAACCACACGTCTTAGTGTCACTATCACGAGCGTCTCTGTCGCAATCACAAATAAAAAAAAAAAAAATAAAAACAAAAACAGTAAACAAAAACAATAATAGTTATTTGTCGTCTAAGCGACCCTTCTCACGAACGAAACGTTAATCGTCTAAGCGTCCCTTATCGCGAACGAAACGTTAAATGTCAGATGTCACTCAACGTCACAGGCGTCACCTGACACTGACAGCGACACAAGTCAAACGACTTAGCTGTCAGTGTCAAACGTTAAACGTCACTGCACTACAGACTAACCAAGTGTCACTGTCACAAACAATTCGTAAAAAAAAAAACAACTCAAGTGTCACTGTCACAACCACACGTTATAGTCAATAGCACGTCACACAAATAAAAGTCAAAGCGTCTATTTCGCACAATACCGGTGAAACGGAGCGTCAGACGTCACCCGCGCCACCTGACACTGACAGCAAGTCAGACGACTCAGCTGTCAACGCCAAACGTCAAACGGGAGGGCGTTACCGACGACCACGCCTGCACCTCACGCGCACTCGCTCTGTTTCCAAGATGGCCGCGGCGTCTTATGGCAACTTGCCAAGGAAGAAACGAGAGGAGCCGATTTTTCCTCGGAACCAATAGGAAAAAAGAATTAAAAACAATCTTCCGCACGTCCGCTCTCTACGACTGCTGTCAGCGAAGTCCTCCGATTTGATGTCTCCGCGCTCCCCACCGGCCCGCAGGGCTCGGGCCCGACCCCGGTTATTGGGGGCGGTCCGCGCTGGGTACTTGGACGGCTCGACAGGGAGGTCGCCAGAGAGGCCGCTATTGTCGAGGACTGGGTGTCCGGACCCGACGTCGTACAGGACGTGGACGAGGAGGCGGGGCGCCTTGGGGCCTCGCTGGGTCGCATATGCGACGCGGCGATGCCCAGGGCGAAGCCCCTCCCACCGCGGCTTCGGGTGTATTGGTGGAGCGACGAGCTCCGCCGCATGCGAGTGGATTGCGGTAGGGCTCGCCGCCGATACACCCGGTGTAGGCGGAGGCGGGTCCGGGACACCCAGGAGGAGACAACCTCCTATGCCGCCTACAGGGCTCTGCGCGAAGGCTTTGCGGTGGCAATTGCCCGGGCCAAGGAGGCGGCATGGGCGGACTGGCTGCGGACCCTCGACGGCGACCCTTGGGGCAGGCCGTACAAGGCCGTCCGCAAGAAGTTGCGGCCCTGGGCCCCCCCTGTCACGGCCAGTGTCGATGACACTCTCCTCGGCGAGGTGGTGGGGACCCTCTTCCCACAGCGAGAAGAGTGGGTGCCCCCGGCGATGGCCCGACACGAGAATGCGCGATCTGCCGAGGACGACGTCCCCGCAACGCCGGTATCGGAGGCCGAGTTCGGGGCGGCCGTCCTGAAACTCAAAATGAAGAGGACCGCCCCAGGCCCGGACGGCGTTCCGGGGACGGCCTTGGTGATCGCGCTGGAGGAGATGGGCGAGAGGGTGAGGTCCCTCTTCACCGCGTGCGTGGTGCGGGGTCGATTCCCGCGGCAATGGAAGACGGGCAAGCTCGTCCTTCTGCCGAAGGTCGGGCGCCCGGCCGGACTGCCGTCGTCCTACCGTCCGATCGTGCTGCTCGGCGAGGTGAGCAAGCTCTTCGAGCGAGTGCTCGCTGCTCGCCTGGCCGAGTGCATGGATCCGGATCTGGACGACGCGCAGTTCGGTTTCCGCCGGGGTCGGTCGACCCTGGATGCCGTTGCGCGGGTGAGGGACCTCGCCGAGGAGGCGGTCTCCCAGGGCGGCGTGATGCTTGCGGTGTCATTGGACATCCGCAATGCGTTCAACACGCTGCCCTGGGAGACGGTCAGGGCGGCACTGCGGTACCATGGGGTACCGCAGTACCTCCAGAGGGTCATCGCCGACTACTTCGCCGGCAGAGCCGTCGTGTTCCCGACGAGGGCCGGCGAGGGGAGGAGGGAAATGTCGTGCGGTGTTCCACAGGGGTCGGTCCTCGGCCCGCCCCTGTGGAACATCGGCTACGACTGGGTGCTGCGCGGGGCCACTTTGCGGGGGGTCGGTGTCATTTGTTACGCCGACGACACCCTCGTGTCCCACCCACGATGTGGCTCAGCTGCCCGGTGGCCGCTGCCAAAACCGTGGCCGGCGCCGGCCGCCTGCATGTGGGCTGGACGACGGCAAGAGTGGCCCTGCTGGCGGCGAGGCCCCTAAGGTGCTTCAGGTGCCTCAACCTGGGCCACGTCGCCAGCAAGTGCCCATCAGAGGTGGACCGCAGCGGTTTGTGCTTCCGCTGCGGAAAGTCGGGCCACCGGGCGCGTGAGTGCCGAGCCGAGCCCAACTGCGCCACTTGCGCTGCATCGGGCAAACCGGCCCGGCACCCTCTGGGCGGAGTGGGCTGCGTGGGCGATGGGGGGCAGGCCAAGGCCAAGTCGGGCGCCCATCGCCCAACAACAACAACAACAACGGAGGGGCCAGCTAAGACCGCGCCTTGATGCCCGGAGTAAAGATTTTACAGGCGAATATTAACCACTCTGCCAGGGCCCAGGATCTATTGTCCCAGTCCCTGGCAGAGTGGGGCATTCAAGTTGCAGTGGTCGCCGAGCCCTACTACGTCCCCACTCGGGATGACTGGGTCGGGGACCGGGAGGGATTGGTGGCCATCACCGCCCCCGCTGCCGCTGGCGCCCCGCCCATTGACCACGTGTCGAGGGGTAGGGGCCACGTGCTGGCAGCCGTGGGCGGTGTCTCGTACATAGGGGTGTACATCTCGCCCAACCGGGGTCTCGCCGACTTTGAGCAAATGCTCGTGGAGGTGGGATCTCTGGTTGGGCGGGCCGCCCCTAGCCCCGTGCTAGTCGCTGGGGATTTCAACGCCAAATCTATGGCGTGGGGATCCCCGGTGACGGATGCGCGGGGTGAGTGTTTGGAAGAGTGGGCGATCGCCATGGGTCTGGCCGTCCTCAATACGGGGTCGGAGGACACGTGCGTGCGGCAACAGGGCGGGTCGATAGTCGACATAACGTTGGCATCGACCGCCCTGGCGCGCCGTGTCCGGGACTGGAGGGTGGTGGTGGACGCGGAGACACTGTCCGACCACCGGTACATCCGATTTGATGTCTCCGCGCTCCCCACCGGCCCGCAGGGCTCGGGCCCGACCCCGGTTATTGGGGGCGGTCCGCGCTGGGTACTTGGACGGCTCGACAGGGAGGTCGCCAGAGAGGCCGCTATTGTCGAGGACTGGGTGTCCGGACCCGACGTCGTACAGGACGTGGACGAGGAGGCGGGGCGCCTTGGGGCCTCGCTGGGTCGCATATGCGACGCGGCGATGCCCAGGGCGAAGCCCCTCCCACCGCGGCTTCGGGTGTATTGGTGGAGCGACGAGCTCCGCCGCATGCGAGTGGATTGCGGTAGGGCTCGCCGCCGATACACCCGGTGTAGGCGGAGGCGGGTCCGGGACACCCAGGAGGAGACAACCTCCTATGCCGCCTACAGGGCTCTGCGCGAAGGCTTTGCGGTGGCAATTGCCCGGGCCAAGGAGGCGGCATGGGCGGACTGGCTGCGGACCCTCGACGGCGACCCTTGGGGCAGGCCGTACAAGGCCGTCCGCAAGAAGTTGCGGCCCTGGGCCCCCCCTGTCACGGCCAGTGTCGATGACACTCTCCTCGGCGAGGTGGTGGGGACCCTCTTCCCACAGCGAGAAGAGTGGGTGCCCCCGGCGATGGCCCGACACGAGAATGCGCGATCTGCCGAGGACGACGTCCCCGCAACGCCGGTATCGGAGGCCGAGTTCGGGGCGGCCGTCCTGAAACTCAAAATGAAGAGGACCGCCCCAGGCCCGGACGGCGTTCCGGGGACGGCCTTGGTGATCGCGCTGGAGGAGATGGGCGAGAGGGTGAGGTCCCTCTTCACCGCGTGCGTGGTGCGGGGTCGATTCCCGCGGCAATGGAAGACGGGCAAGCTCGTCCTTCTGCCGAAGGTCGGGCGCCCGGCCGGACTGCCGTCGTCCTACCGTCCGATCGTGCTGCTCGGCGAGGTGAGCAAGCTCTTCGAGCGAGTGCTCGCTGCTCGCCTGGCCGAGTGCATGGATCCGGATCTGGACGACGCGCAGTTCGGTTTCCGCCGGGGTCGGTCGACCCTGGATGCCGTTGCGCGGGTGAGGGACCTCGCCGAGGAGGCGGTCTCCCAGGGCGGCGTGATGCTTGCGGTGTCATTGGACATCCGCAATGCGTTCAACACGCTGCCCTGGGAGACGGTCAGGGCGGCACTGCGGTACCATGGGGTACCGCAGTACCTCCAGAGGGTCATCGCCGACTACTTCGCCGGCAGAGCCGTCGTGTTCCCGACGAGGGCCGGCGAGGGGAGGAGGGAAATGTCGTGCGGTGTTCCACAGGGGTCGGTCCTCGGCCCGCCCCTGTGGAACATCGGCTACGACTGGGTGCTGCGCGGGGCCACTTTGCGGGGGGTCGGTGTCATTTGTTACGCCGACGACACCCTCGTGCTGGCCCGCGGCGGCACCTACAGAGAGGCATCGCTGCTCGCCACTGCGGGTGTGGCCCAGGTCGTGGGGAGGATCCGCGCCCTGGGGCTCGAGGTGGCCTTGGAAAAGTCCGAGGCCCTCCTCTTCCACGGGCCCCGGAACAGGCCGCCGCCGGAGGCCTCGATTATTGTGGGAGGGACTTCCATCGCCGTCGGGACTACGATGAAGTACCTCGGTCTCGTCCTCGACGGCCGATGGAAGTTCGAGGAGCACTTCCGGCGGTTGGCCCCAAAGTTGTTGGCCACTGCCGGGGCCTTGGGGCGGATCCTCCCAAACGTCGGGGGGCCTGGAGGAGTCTGCCGACGCCTGTACACCGGTGTGGTGCGCTCCATGGCGCTCTACGGGGCGCCAATATGGGCAGGCGCCCTGAGCAACCCGAATCAGGCTGCGCTGCGACGACCGCAGCGCGCCATGGCGCTCAGGGTGGCCCGGGCGTACCGCACCGTGTCTTGCGTCGGTGCGTGCGTGCTCGCCGGTACACCGCCGTGGGACCTCGACGCCGAGGTACTCGCTGCGGTGTACTGGCGAATAAAAGAAGAGATTGCGGGTGGTGGCTGTCCCCATCCGCGGGAGATTCGGCGTTGGCGAGAGGAGGGACGCGAGACTCTCCTGCGGAGGTGGGCAGCCCGTCTGGAAATGTCGGTGACAAGTCGGGAGCAGGTGGCCGCCGTTCGGCCCATTCTCCACGAGTGGCTCGAGCGGCGGCACGGGGTCCTCTCTTTCCACCTGACGCAGGTGATCACCGGGCACGGTTGCTTTGGTAGATTCCTGCACCGGGTGGGAAGAGAGCCCTCTGAGGTGTGTCACCATTGCGAGGCGGGAGTCGCGGACACGGCGCAACACACGCGCGAGGAGTGCCCCGCGTGGGCGGTCCCTCGCGCCGCCCTGTCCGCGACAGTCGGAGATGACCTGTCGCTGCCGGCCCTCCTTCGGGAGATGGTCGACAGCGACGAGTCATGGCAGGCGGCAGCGACCTTCTGCGACACTGTAATGTCGCAGAAGGAGGCGGCGGAGCGGGACCGGGAAGACGACGTCGACTCGGCCCCGATGCGCCGCCGCAGGCGTGGAAGGCGGCGTCGGGTCTTCGCGGGCCAGATGCCGCCGTAACGCCGGGGACCGCGGGCGACGGATCGGGGTCCGCCGTCCGCACAAAGGTCCCGTGCACCCGTGTTCGGTGCGAGGAGGAGAAGATGGAGGTGGAACGGGGCGGGGCTGAATCTCTTGGTTTGAGATTCAGCCCCGCCCCGGAGAGAAAGGCTCGCCAGAGCAACGCCAGCGGGGCACGCGGTAGCAAGCCTCGTGGGTCCCGCAGCCCCGTGGGCGAGCGTCGGAACACTCCAGTGTTTTAGTGGGTGCAAACCCCACATAACGCAGTGGCTCCCCCGAGACCACTGCGTATTCGTGAGGAATTTCACTGGATAAACAAAAAAAACTACGCCTACCTCTCCGCGCAAGGCGGAGTCTGCGAGCTAAATGGGTTCCCCGGACATAGTCCGAGACCTTGGAGACTTATCTTTATTACAATGTAGGTATTACAAACTTTCTTATATTCTATTCAAATTTACTATTTCTAACACTTTATTTGGTAAGTATTTTGTACATTTATATTTTTCTATACATGTATTATATTTCTATGTTGTAGCACTACTTCTTACATACCTTAATATTAACAGTATTCTTCCTTATCATCTATATATTTTTAACAATTATTCAATGCTTCCCATTATATAGGACATTATACAATTTTGAGCACTATTATTTATCTATTTATTCCTATTTATGGTTTTTTCAGCTATTTTTATGCAATAATCCAAGAATTGTTTACTGTATTTTTTATCTATTATTAGCTTGTTTAGATTTACTGTCTTTATTTCAATATCTAACTTCTGTGCCAGTTCATACCTCTCCAGGCCATAGGCCGGGCAGTCTGTCAATAAGTGAGTCACTGTCTCGTCTTTGTCGGCGTCACATATGCATGATGGGCTTCCCTTGCACTTAAATCTGTTCAGATACTCAGAGAACCCACCATGCCCCGTGATTATTTGCGTTGTTATGCCCGTTGGTTTCAGCTTCCTAATGGTGCTGAAAGCGTCGACAGCGTCGGGAAAAAAGAGTTTGGTGGTCGCGGCTGTGTCACCCATCCTGTACCTCCGGTTCCATTCGGCAAGCGAATCCTTACGGATTTGCCGCTTGACGAATGAAACCGGACACTGGTCGTAGTCCGGTCTCTTTTTTAACTTTAGAGCCGCATCTTTAGCCAGCTGGTCTGCTCTTTCATTACCCTCCAGTCCCGCGTGGGCCTTAATCCAGAACAAAGATATATCTTTGTTCTGAGATTTGCCAATACGCAAATTTTTTCGGGTTTCGACTGCGAGGGGATGAGAAGAGCGGTGGTTTATGACCGTTTGCAGTGATGACCTAGAGTCACTGAAGATGCCAAAGGAATCTTCAGTGCTCTTTAGTATCTCCCACGTGGCTTTGCATATGGCCAACAGTTCGGCCTGGTAGACGGTGCAGTAGGACGACAGCTTCAATTTATGGCATTTGGTTTCGGCGCCATTGCTCCAAAGAGACAATGCCGCCCCCACCTTGCCTTCAATTTTGCTGCCGTCCGTGAAAATCTTTACTGCTTGTGTGCAGTGGTTTGCCAGTTGTTCTTCGTCTGCCAGGCATATGAACTGCAGGCTCATATGTTCTGCTGGGTGGGGTGAGGAGGCAAATGTGGTACGTCGCTCAACGTCCCCATCTCCTGGCACTGACTGAGGTACCCCCCTCCTCGCCTCATACAGGGCAGCTGCCTCTCGTATTCGGAGGTCAAGGGGCAGTATCCCAGCCAGCAACAGCGCCGAGTTTAGGGAGACGGTGCGATAGGATTTGCACAATTTCTGCGCAAACCCTCTTTGGACCACATTTAACCTCTTCTGTACACACAACTTAGCGGCTGCAGGTGCCCACGCACTTGCTGCGTATAATATGACTGGTTCGACTACTGCCGTGTACATGGTGCGGATGACGTCGGGGTGGAGTCCCCAGCTGATCTTTGCAGCCCTCGACAACTGTTTGTAAAAATCCAGTGCCTTTTGGCACACATTAGCTGTGTGTTTATTAAAAGTCAGCTTGTTGTCGATGGTTAGTCCCAGGACTTTGATTTCATGCGTCATGCCAATGGCGACCCCCCCCATGCTCAGGCGCGGGGTGTCATACTTAAGTCTCCGCGTTATTACCATCGCATTTGTTTTATGCGGTGCGAATTTCAACTTATTGGTGACACCCCACCCGTAAACATAGGCGAGAGCGTCATTCGCCTTCCGCTCGATCTCGGTCGCTGAGTCGCCATCAAAAACGAGCACCACGTCGTCGGCAAAAGCCTGGCAGTAGTCTCCCCTTTCCGCCAGCCCTTTTAGTAAGGGGTCCAGGAGGGTGTTCCACAGGGTAGGTCCTCCTATCGATCCCTGCACACAGCCCTTCGACGTTTCCCTCACAACCTCTTCACCCGCATACCTGACCCTGACCCTTCGGTCATTGAGGTAACTGTCCATTACTCTCCTCACATTTACCGGACATTTTTCCTCAGCCAGTCTGGTTCGGATAGCTGGCCACCAAGCGCTGTCAAAAGCCCCCTCTATGTCTAGCGACACCATAACGGTTAGCCTTCGATCTGCCAATTTTGCGCGTATGTGACCAACCAGATCATAGAGGGAGTCTTCTGTGCTCTTTTGGGGCATGAACCCGTACTGGCGAGTACTAAGTCGCGGTATAATGTGCCATTTAACTCTGTTAATTACCAATTTTTCCAGTACCTTTCCCAGCACTGGCAACAACCCGATTGGCCTGTATGATTTTGGAACTGTATAGCATTCTTTCCCGGGTTTCCTGAGGATCACAACTGTTGCCTCCTTCCATGTCCCGGGAAAGTAGCCCAGTTCTAGGCACTTGTTTGCCAGTGCTAGGAAAGTTTCTGGATCATGGTTGATCGAATGCTGACAAATGTCGGCCGTAAGACCGTCCGCCCCCGGGGCCTTCTTGGGGTTGAAGCCACGTGTGGTGGAGTGGAGCTCATCCATAGTGAACGGTGGGTCATGTTTTTCACCATGACCCGTTGCGTTCACTTTTTCAGCTAATATTCGGACACGCGTGTGCTCCTCATTGTCCTCTTCCCTTCTGTCCCCGGGGTAGAATGTTTCTGCCAGCAATTCGGCAGAGTGGAGATTGTCCAGTACCTTTCCGTTCACGATCAGGGGCAAGTCCTCAATCCGTTTTTTAGTCCGGCCTATGACCCGGTAAATACCGTCCCAGAGGCCCTCCCCATCTTGCTTCTCGCAAAAACTCTTCCAGCTTGCGGTCTGGGCATTTTTTACTTTCTCCTCATATTCGGTTTTTATTTGCAGGTACTCAGCGACGACAGCATCCCTGCGAACGGGTGCTGCACACCGGATCCTACGCCTTCTGGTGGCGACTGCTTTCTTCAGTACGGCGAGCTCTTCAGACCACCAAGGTAAGTTAATTTTGTTTTTCGGCTTAATTAAGGGTATACTACTGTTTGATGCTTCTATAATTATTTTTTGGTAAGTTTCTGTTAATGATTCTAAATCTGGTTTATTTTTAATTTTGTCTATTTCTGTTTTGTTTATTTTGTTTTCTTGTAGCAACTGGCCCAATTTTATATAAAATTGGTCCCAGTTTGCTTTTCTGCTGTTGAATTTACGGGTGGTTCTGCTAATTTGTATACCCTTAGCCCTCTCAATACCTAAACTGAAGGTGATGACATTGTGGTCAGAGCTCGTCATACCTTCGTCCACCTTCCAGTCATCCACCAGGCCGAGCAGTCCCGTCGTGCAGACCGTTATGTCCACAAGGCTTGTGTACAGTTTGGTTCCCCGCACTGTGTGGAATGTCGGTATGCTGCCGTGGTTGAGCACCTGCAAGTCCATTTCTTCTATAGCGCCAGCTACCTCTTTCCCTCTTGCATTCGTTTTTAGGCTACCCCACCAGGAATTCTGTGCGTTGACGTCGCCCCCTATGATGATCCGCCGGCCGAATCTCCTCTCTATCTTTTTAAGCTGCTCCAGGTATGGCCCTATCGGTTCTGGCTTTGGTTCGAAGTAGAATGAGACCACCACGATCTCCCAGGCAATGGTCCTCATCTTTACCACTGTGATGTTGGGCGTGGTAAAGTCCGGGCACTGGACGACGTCAATATCACCGTCAAAGACAGCAATTGCTGTCTTGACGGCGACGCCTGTCCCATTGCACTGGTAAATTCTCGCGCCGTGGTAGTCCTTCATTCTACCTATGCCGCCGATGTAGGGCTCCAGGAGCAGTGCAAAGGCCATTTTCCTTTTGTTCGCCTCAAGCATTAATTCATTAGTTGCCAGTGCCTTTCTTTGCAAATTTGCTTGGGCTACTATGTATGGCCTTTTATTGGAGTCGGATATTCCGCCGGGGACCACCTCAGCAATACGACGTCGTGCTTCTCGCCATTGCTTCCCACTTTCGTCTGATGGGGCACTCCTGACTGAAGGCATTGTGCTCAGCCTTCTCTAGTTTTGCCCGTGTGCAGTTGCAACAAGACGGCCCCGTGCCCGCAAGCCAGTCAGGGCAATCTGCCTTCATGTGGGCGCCCCCACAGTGGCTACACCTTGCCTGGGTACCCTGGCAGAAACGTCTACCGTGTCCGTATCCCAGGCAGAGTGAGCACTGGACTAGCGGTGACTGGTCGGCCACTCGTATCCTCTGAAACGCGATGCGAACCGACTCAGCCTCCGTCATTCGCCGCCATAATTTGGGAGACACCCGCATTACGATGTGACTTGCGTGCGGGTTCCTTGTGCGCTTTCTGTATGCTACTTCAAGCCTATAGGTCTCTCCTAGGTCTTTAAACAAATCTTTGTTTTGATTTTTGAGCGCCTCAAGGATATCCTGGTCTGTGTGGTACTGCAACACTTCCCTGAGCACAATTAGTGGGTCCTTGTTTGTCATTTCTTCGGCTTTTAGATGTTCTGAAGCCTTATTTAATCTGATCTTGACTTTTTCTCTTTCTTCTTTATTTCTGAAACCCACTATTATTTTCCTGTTCTTTGCCTTCCTTATGCTGTCCACCTCCACTTCTCCCTCTTTTGGCTTTATTACTTTCCGGATTTTATTCAAGACATCTTCACCAGTTTCCTTCTCAATCGTTGAAGTGACAACTAGCGAGTGCAGTGCGGTCCGCTCCGGAGGCTGTCTCCTGGCGGTCGACACTACACTCGCGTAGGTCTGTATTTCAGCCTTCTCCAGGCTTTCCTGAAGTTTTGCCATGGTTACCGTGTTTTGTTGTATGAGGTGAGCGTGGTCTGCAAGCATCTTTTTAAAAGCCTCCTTGTTTTCCTCCGTCGACCCATCTGCCATCCCGTCCCGGCTTTTTTCCAGCTTTTTGGGAGATTCCCGGGGCAGTTCCATTTTTGTGTTTTTTACCGTGGACTCTGCTTCCTTAATCAGCTGGTACATCCTTTCCGCAGCCAGAGTAATGTCAGTTTTAATTTCTGTTTTTAAGTTCCTTGAGTTGCCTAGCTGGGTCTTTATCTTAACTAGGCAAACCCTGGCCTCGGCGGTTTTGTTCCTTGTTTTTGCTGACTCGACCAGGGCAGGAGACACGATGGTAGTGGCGGAGGTAGAGGGAGCGCTTTGCGGTTTCTTGGGTGGTGTCTGGGCCTTTGATTGGGGCTTTTTTGAAGCTTCCAGTTTGCCAGCCTCCCACTCCCCGATACTCTTCCTCACTAATGATTTAGATACTGGTGAAGTTTTCTCCGGTGTTCTGGTGAAGGTGGAGTTAAGTCTGGCGCTTTCTTCTGCCTTTTTTGGCATTTTGTCGTCCTTTGTGTTGGCTGGCGTTCTTATTCCAAACATATTGGCGCCAAAAAAGTAGCTTGATTGCTCGAGACTAGCAACCTATTGGGTTGTAAAAGGACACCAATAGATATACAATCCGCGTCTATCAAGATAAGTATTTACGTCCCAGCAATGTTTTAGTGCGATGCCTCGTAAGACTTCGGCAAATGGTGGTGTTTGCCTGCTTATTCTGTAGGTAATTTAAGTAAGTCTAGTCAGTCAGTTGTAACGCTGTACGCGTTTGTCAGGTCAGTATGTTGTCTGGCCTGGCCGGAGAGGCCTAAACACGCATAGGACGTCTAATTTCGTGATTTTAAAATTTCAAAAAATTACAAAAAATTACAAAAAATATTCAAAAAATTCTTCAAAAAATGTCAGTTCCTTCTTAGTTATGTGACTCCACAGGAAGCCAGTCCTTTCAAGCGTTCCTGCAGTACGTTGTCAACAATACAGGCTACAGGAACGGTATCATCAATAAAATATTGTCAATCTAAATTATTAACATTACTTAACCTAAATTTGACCTATATTATAGTAACACAATAGTGTTACTATACGTCCTTAAAACTTTTTTAAAATAATTAAAATCTACAAAAATATTTTGTAGAGTGGTCTATGAGGATAGTTTCTCTGAGGGTGAAATTTCTAGCTGGTCAAGTCCAGTTTTTTAATTTTTTAAATTATTTGGTGCTCTCTAAAAATATAAAATTGAACTCTACATAGAGTCCATTTCCTAACTTATTTAATAATTAATTGATTTTATAATTTTTATTTTAAAAACCCCCCAATAATTTAGTTTTAAATTTTAAAAGCTATTTATACCCCCAAAAAACTCTACTTTTAAAAATGACCCTACTCTCAGTTTGTACCCTAGGATCCACACTATCTAGTGCTTAAAACCCCTCTCAATTTGGACTTCTGGTCTATGAGCTATTTGCAGAAGTTCGAGATAAGTCCTTTTCCCCCAAACGGCTATGTCGAAGTACGAAAATGGGGGTAGGGGGTTGAAATTTTCCCAAAATGATCGGAGGGGGCTCAAGACTTTCTCTCCGGTAGAAAGTGTGGGTGGGGGTCCGGGGGAGGGGACCCGGCAAAAAATGTCAAAAATGGTCTAGGACCCCTAGTTTTCCCGCAAAACGGGAACACAGTTACCGTGCGGTTTCCAGGAAGGTCCGTGTCCCACTGAAAAACTTACAGTTAAATAACCACTAACTAAAAAATTTTTAAAAAAATAAGGTAGGTTCTTAATGAACCCTGCTATAGTCCTATATAAAAAAATATTTTATCCCAAAAGAAAACTATTAAGAAAAACTGATTTGAAAATTGGGAAACAATTACCAAGAACCGCAAAAAAAAAGTTTTTTCGAGGTTTTTGGGAGAAAACGACACCCGACGGTATTGAAATTTTTTTATTTTACCTGGGGGTGCAATTACACGCCGAATGACACTAGTGCCAACTCGGTCAGTACCATAGAAAATTTTTGGTAAAAGTTTAGGTATTTTGGTAGGTATTTTTAAAATTCTATATTTTGAAAACTATGAATGGCGCGGTTCCAAATTTTTGCAGGCACATTAACAGTGAGGTATACTAATTTATTCTAACATAAAAAGTGGGGGTAAAAGATCGCTCTTCTGAGCTAGGGTAGGGGAAACTTAGGGCTAATTTTTAAAAATCTATAACTACTCTCCCGGTTGGTCCTCCTGCAAACGGGAAACGGCTTCGGGCTTCTCACGTCGTCTGCTCCAGAATGAGATGGTAGTTGAGGTTCTGGCTGCTCCGGTTCCAGGTCCACGCCACACGCTGGTTTTGGTTTTTCTTCTGTAACTCCGCGGGGGGTGGTCAGAAAATTCCAGATTTTTCCCAGGATGTGCGGTAGTGGGTTCCCCTCAGGATAGCAGTTTGAGATATGGGTGTCGCGCCGATGGATCCGACGCCGTACTCCAAAATAGGTTTTCGGCCTGGTGTCTTCCAAGTTTTTAACCTCCAAGAATTGGTTTTTGGTTCTTCCCGGGAAAACCAGGAGAGTTCTCACCGGGCCACTTGTCACGTTCCACTAGTTTTACTTTTTCACACACTTTGGCAACTTTTTAGGCTTAAATTCGCACTTTGACCTATTTTCGCGATTTTTCGAGCGTGGAGTCGCTTTAAAATGATCTGCTCGCGGCGGGGGGCACCGCGCAACTGGGTTAGGTTAGGTTAGGTTGGGGAGGGGAACCCCCCACAGCGCATACGTCCTCGTTCGTGTTCCCTGGAAACGTCCCAGTTCTGACCACCGTAACGGAGTGGCAGACTGGGTACGGCCAAAGTGCGCTGTGCATTCGTAAACTTTTAATTGCCTTGAGTGTTACGAAATCTGTGGAGACCATGTCGAAACCCTCGCGGGACGCCTGCGGGCGGTTTATAAAAGGCCCTTCTCAGGGCCCACCCAAAGGCCCTTCTCAGGGCCAACCCAAAGGCCCTTCTCAGGGCCAACCAAAAGGCCCTTCTCAGGGCCTCCGCGACGCTTCAGCGTCAGCGGAGGAAGGGCGGACCTTTTATGGAGGAAGGGCGGACGAGGAGTCCGACAACGAGTCCGTTGTGTCGGTGGCCAGTTCCATGGAGATTGAGGAAGGTTCCCGATCTCAGTCGCGGAAGCGGGCCTTCCTAAAGGAAGGATCGGATGGCTCCTCGGGGTCGGGATCGTCGAAGGAGCCGAAGAAAAAGGCCAAAGCCAAAAAGCCGGTGACAGTGGCGGACACCCACGACGTGGGTCTCGCTGATGCCCAACGCCAGCTGAACCTGGCTCAGCGGACGCAGCTCCAGCAGGAGCTTGAGGAGCAGGTTGCGGCCAGGGAGGAACGGACGCGCGTTGCTCGTGCCAAGTCCGGGTACGGCGCGTCCCGCGTATTGTACTCGGATCACTCCCTGGCCGAGCTGGAGCGGATGGCGGCGGAGGACGAGGAGGAGATAGTGGTGGTCGCCTCCAAGTCCTCCCACCTGAAAGGGACTTTCCAGAAGTCCCTTAAATGCAGGGCCGCCAGCATGCGAAGCATCACTGCGGAGCTGGTGCAGAGGCAGGCGACCGACGAGACGCGGCAACTGCAGGCGAGGATTGATCGCCTGCAGTCGGAGGTCAGCCAGCTGCACCGAAAGCTGGCTGAAGCTACGGCCCGGCCAACCCAGGCTGAGCCGAGACCTGCGGCAGAGGTCCCCGCCTCCTCCACCAACCTAGAGGATATCCTCCGCAAGGTTGTGATGGAGGAGAGGGACTTCGTCCGAGCCTGTCTGGCAGGCATAGAGGACCGGCTCCTGCCGGAGAGAAGCTACCGGCTGCCGCTTGCCGCGGACAAGCGGAAGGGAGAGCCGGAGCCAACCTCACATAGGGAGAAGGAGCCGACCTCACACAGGGAGGAGGACCCTCTTCTGCCTGCCGCCACCCCTGCCAACCCTGCTGGTTGGACCAAGGTCGTCGGCAAAGGAAAGGGGAAGGGCAAGGGCAAAGGGGCGACGGTCGTCCCTAACGTCCCCGCCACCGCCACCCCTCCCTGTCAGTCGCAGTCGACTGGCAAGGGGAAGGGAAAGGGCAAGAACAAGGCGGCGACAGCGGTCGTCCCTGCCGTCCCCACTACCACCACCCCTCCCAGCCAGTCGCAGACGACCGGCAAAGGGAAGAGAAAGGGGAAAGGGCCGTCCCCCAAGGCCGCCAGCGCTGCTCCCACAGCCAAAACCGCCGGCACCAGGAGGAAACTAGTTCCTCCCAAGACCGCAGCCGTCGTGGTGACGCTCACCGCGGAGGCTGCGGAGCGGGGGGAAACGTACGCGTCCATATTGCTGCGGGCGCGTGCTAATGCCGATCCCACAAAACTGGGGATCGGCAAGGTCTCTTGCCGGCGGACACAAGCCGGGGCTCGTTTATTCGAGTTCCCGGGGGCGGAGGGCGCAAAAAACGCAGACCTCTTCGCAGCAAAGCTGCAAGAGGTCATCGCGGACGCGGCCAAGGTGGCCAGACCCGTGAAGACGGTGGCCATCGAGGTGTCCGACCTCGATGACACCGTCACCAAGGAGGAGGTGGTGGCGGCGGTCGCAGCATTGGGGGGCTGTGGCGTCGCAGCGGTGCGAAGCCGGGACATCAGGTCCGGCCGCGGCGGCATGGGCACCATTCGCATGGAGTGCCCAGTCGCCGCTGCCAAAGCCGTCCTTGATAAGGGACGGCTTAATGTCGGCTTCAGCTCGGGTGCAGTCCGCGCACTTGTGGCACAGCCCCTGCGGTGCTACAGGTGCTGCGGAATCGGACACACCCGGGCCCTCTGTCCGTCCACGGTGGACCGGACGGAGAGCTGCTACCGCTGCGGCAAGGAGGGCCACAAGTCCGCCGAGTGCGAGGCCGCCGCGCCGCACTGCTCTGTTTGTGCCGCCAGTGGCCGCCCCGCAGGCCACATTATGAAGGGGAGGATGTGTAATCCTCCCCCTAAGAAGGGAAAGTTGCAGGCGCCGAGCAAGCCTGCCGCTTCTGCCGCTGTGCCTGAAATTGGGCTTTCGGCTGCTGCTGGCCTGGCTGTGGAGGAGGGGGGTGCGATGTCCGATGGATAGAGCCGAACATCGCATCCTCCAGGCGAACATCAACCACTGCAGGGCGGCCCAGGATCTACTGATGCAGATCATGGCCGAGTGGTTGGTGGACGTGGCGGTGGTCGCCGAGCCTTACTCGGTCCCCAGTACCTGGCTGGGCGACCGGGACGGCTTGGTGGCGTTAGTGGCGCGGTCCTCCACGGACTCCCCTCCCCTCTCGCTTTTAGAGAGGGGACCGGGATACGTGGCCGCCGCGTGGGGGGGAGATATGGCCCTGGTGGGGGTCTATTTCTCCCCAAACCGCCCTCTAAGGGATTTCGAGGATTTCCTCGAAATCCTTACGGCAGTCGCCGGGAGGGCGGCACCACGTCAGGTCGCCGTGATAGGCGACCTCAACGCCAAGTCGGAGGCTTGGGGCAACCCGGCTGCCTCCTGCAACGTCCGGGGACGCGCCGCCGAATTCTGGGCGGCCTCGTGCGGTGTGTCCCTCCTCAACAGAGGGACGGTCCACACGTGTGTGCGGCAACGGGGAGGGTCGGTGGTAGACGTCTCGTTTGCCACCCCCGCCCTGGCCGCCCGCGTTGTGAACTGGCGGGTGGAGACGGTGGAGACTTTGTCGGACCACCGATATGTGCGGTTCGACATCTCCACCGGCCCCCGGGGAGGGACGGCCCGCTCAGGCCAATCTCCCTTCCCGCGGTGGGCTCTCACCCGTCTGGACCGGGAGGCAGCCAAGGAGGCAGCCTTTCTCCAGGACTGGCTCTCGCCCCCTGTCGAGCCTGTCCTGGACGTGGACGCCGCAGCAGTCCAGCTCAGAGGGTCCCTGACCGAGGTGTGCAACGCCAGCATGCCTCGGTCACGCCGTCCGCCTCCCCGTCGCGCCGTGTATTGGTGGTCGGAGGAGCTGGCGGGGCTGCGGGCCACGTGCGTGGAGGCCAGGAGGGCCTACACGCGGAGTCGGCGGCGCACTACCCGATCTCAGGCCGGGGAGGACCGCCTCTACACCTCATACCTAGAGGCAAAGACGGTCCTCAAGTCGGCGATGTGCGCCGCCAAGGACTCGGCGAGGGCCGAGATGCTGGAGGGCCTCGACAGGGATCCGTTTGGGAGGCCATATAAGGCGGCGCGGAACCAACTGCGCCCCTATGGTCCCCCACTAACGGAGACCCTGGAGCCGGCGTTGCTGGATGGGGTGGTCCGGTCCCTGTTTCCGCGCAGGGCCGACTTCACCCCACCAACGATGAACCCCCCACAGGGGGTGGTGGCTTCGCCGGAGGAGGAGGTCCCTCCGGTATCGGCGGAGGAACTTCGCGCGGGGGTTCTGTGCCTCCGCGCGAAGAAGACGGCCCCTGGACCGGATGGCGTCCCCGCACGGGTGGTGGCCATCGCAGCGTCCCTCATGGAGGAGAGGTTTCGGGACCTCTTCAGCGCGTGCCTGACGGCTGGGAGGTTCCCGAAGCTCTGGAAGGAGGGGCAGTTGTGCCTCCTCCGGAAAGAGGGACGCCCGGTGGATTCCCCCTCGGCATACCGGCCCATCGTTCTGCTCGATGAGGTCGGTAAATTGTTCGAGGGGATTATCGCCACCCGGCTAAATAGCCTGTTGCGGGAGGTAGGGCCAGACCTGTCGGACGCCCAGTTCGGTTTTCGACGGGGGCGTTCGACGGTCGACGCGTTGGCCCTACTCAGGGGCCAAGTGCAGGAGGCGGTGGAGTCGGGGGGCGGAGTGTTGGCGGTGTCGTTTGACATAGCCAACGCCTTCAACTCCGTCCCCCACTCGACCATATTGGAGGCACTCCGGTACCACGGAGTGCCCCAATATCTGCGGGCGATCCTGGCCAGCTACCTGGAGGACCGAGAGGTCCTCCTCGTGGACAAGACGGCCAGGATCAGGCGCTATGGCGCTGAGTCCGGTGTTCCACAGGGGTCGGTGCTAGGGCCCCCCTTGTGGAACATCGGCTTCGACTGGCTCCTGCGGGGAGCCCTCCTCCCGGGCACGAGTGTCATCTGTTACGCGGATGACACTCTCCTCGTTGCCCGGGGGAGGAATTATGGGGAGGCGGCCTGTTTGGCCTCGGCTGGCGGATCCTTGGTCGCAGGGAGGATCCGCCGGCTAGGATTGAGGGTGGCGCTGAACAAGACCGAGGCCGTGTTCTTCCACGGGCCTCGGCAGCGCCGCCCTCCAGACGCCCACATCGTCGTGGAGGGCGTCCGGATAGAGGTCGGGGCCCAGATGAAGTATCTGGGCCTCGTGCTAGACAGCAGGTGGCGCTTCGGCCCGCACTTCAGCGGGCTGTCGACGCGCCTGCTGAAAGCCGCGGACGCCCTCTCATGGCTCCTCCCAAACCTGGGAGGGCCTAAGGACCGATGCCGGCGCCTCTATGCCGGCATCTTGAAGAGCATGGCTCTTTATGGAGCACCCATCTGGGCGGACTCCCTCCACAGGAGGGAGAATGCGACCGCCATCCGCAGGCCACAAAGGGCCATTGCACAGCGGGTGGCGAGGGCCTACCGCTCAGTGGGTTTCTCGGCGGCGTGCGCTCTGGCTGGCACCCCTCCCTGGGAGTTGGAGGCATGGGTGCTAGCCAGAGTATACGAGTGGACGGCGCGGCGGAAGGCTCTCGGGGAGCGCCCCGCCGGTGAGGAGCGGGAGGCCGTGCGGCGGGAGGCGAGGGACGCAATCGTCCATCATTGGACGGAGGACCTCGCCACCGCCACCTTTGGCCGCCGGACGTTGGACGCGCTCGGTCCAGTCTTGCAGGACTGGCTCGAGCGGCCCCACGGTTTCCTCTCATTCCGTTTGGTGCAGGTGTTGTCCGGACATGGTTGTTTCGGAACGCACCTGCACCGGATCCGGAGGGAGGAAACCCCGGCGTGCCACGACTGCGGCGCGGCGGAAGACACGGCGCAGCACACCCTCGAGGTGTGCCCAGCTTGGGCTGAGCTGCGCCGTGCCTTGATCCATGTTGTTGGGCAGGACCTCTCGCTTCCCAGCGTGGTCAACTCCATGCTGGGGAGTGAGGAGGCCTGGGTGGCGGTTGCCTCCTTTTGCGAGGATGTGATGTCGCAAAAGGAGGCGGCGGAGCGTGCGCGGGAGGACGATCCTCTCGCGCCGCCGCTCCGCAGGCGGAGAGGGGGTGGGAGGAGACGGTTATACGATCGCCTCCTCCCACCTCCTGGTGGTGACTAGCGGGCGACGGGCGCGGGGGCGCCTTTCGCCTGCATTGCACTAGTCACCACCCTCGTTGGGCGGGAACGGTCGAGCACTCACACACGGTCGTTCCCGGGCCCCTCCACTAAGGGAGGGGCGTGAAGGGCCTGCCGTAAAGGCGGGCGGTCGTCGGCGGGGGACTGGAAGTAAAGGCTGTGCCGGTTTCCCAGTCCCCCTCCACTCAGACGACGCGGGAGTGCCGCTGGGTTATTTTAGTGGGTATACCGGGCTTGCCCGGGGAGTCCCACATAGCCCCCCATCCCCCGATGGGCGGGTATGCGTAATGCATTTTTTCCCAGCGAAACCAAAAAAAAAAAAAAAAAAAAAAGGTTAGGTTGGGGAACCCCCCACAGCGCATACGTCCTCGTTCGTGTTCCCTGGAAACGTCCCAGTTCTGACCACCGTAACGGAGTGGCAGACTGGGTACGGCCAAAGTGCGCTGTGCATTCGTAAACTTTTAATTGCCTTGAGTGTTACGAAATCTGTGGAGACCATGTCGAAACCCTCGCGGGACGCCTGCGGGCGGTTTATAAAAGGCCCTTCTCAGGGCCCACCCAAAGGCCCTTCTCAGGGCCAACCCAAAGGCCCTTCTCAGGGCCAACCAAAAGGCCCTTCTCAGGGCCTCCGCGACGCTTCAGCGTCAGCGGAGGAAGGGCGGACCTTTTATGGAGGAAGGGCGGACGAGGAGTCCGACAACGAGTCCGTTGTGTCGGTGGCCAGTTCCATGGAGATTGAGGAAGGTTCCCGATCTCAGTCGCGGAAGCGGGCCTTCCTAAAGGAAGGATCGGATGGCTCCTCGGGGTCGGGATCGTCGAAGGAGCCGAAGAAAAAGGCCAAAGCCAAAAAGCCGGTGACAGTGGCGGACACCCACGACGTGGGTCTCGCTGATGCCCAACGCCAGCTGAACCTGGCTCAGCGGACGCAGCTCCAGCAGGAGCTTGAGGAGCAGGTTGCGGCCAGGGAGGAACGGACGCGCGTTGCTCGTGCCAAGTCCGGGTACGGCGCGTCCCGCGTATTGTACTCGGATCACTCCCTGGCCGAGCTGGAGCGGATGGCGGCGGAGGACGAGGAGGAGATAGTGGTGGTCGCCTCCAAGTCCTCCCACCTGAAAGGGACTTTCCAGAAGTCCCTTAAATGCAGGGCCGCCAGCATGCGAAGCATCACTGCGGAGCTGGTGCAGAGGCAGGCGACCGACGAGACGCGGCAACTGCAGGCGAGGATTGATCGCCTGCAGTCGGAGGTCAGCCAGCTGCACCGAAAGCTGGCTGAAGCTACGGCCCGGCCAACCCAGGCTGAGCCGAGACCTGCGGCAGAGGTCCCCGCCTCCTCCGCCAACCTAGAGGATATCCTCCGCAAGGTTGTGATGGAGGAGAGGGACTTCGTCCGAGCCTGTCTGGCAGGCATAGAGGACCGGCTCCTGCCGGAGAGAAGCTACCGGCTGCCGCTTGCCGCGGACAAGCGGAAGGGAGAGCCGGAGCCAACCTCACATAGGGAGAAGGAGCCGACCTCACACAGGGAGGAGGACCCTCTTCTGCCTGCCGCCACCCCTGCCAACCCTGCTGGTTGGACCAAGGTCGTCGGCAAAGGAAAGGGGAAGGGCAAGGGCAAAGGGGCGACGGACGTCCCTAACGTCCCCGCCACCGCCACCCCTCCCTGTCAGTCGCAGTCGACTGGCAAGGGGAAGGGAAAGGGCAAGAACAAGGCGGCGACAGCGGTCGTCCCTGCCGTCCCCACTACCACCACCCCTCCCAGCCAGTCGCAGACGACCGGCAAAGGGAAGAGAAAGGGGAAAGGGCCGTCCCCCAAGGCCGCCAGCGCTGCTCCCACAGCCAAAACCGCCGGCACCAGGAGGAAACTAGTTCCTCCCAAGACCGCAGCCGTCGTGGTGACGCTCACCGCGGAGGCTGCGGAGCGGGGGGAAACGTACGCGTCCATATTGCTGCGGGCGCGTGCTAATGCCGATCCCACAAAACTGGGGATCGGCAAGGTCTCTTGCCGGCGGACACAAGCCGGGGCTCGTTTATTCGAGTTCCCGGGGGCGGAGGGCGCAAAAAACGCAGACCTCTTCGCAGCAAAGCTGCAAGAGGTCATCGCGGACGCGGCCAAGGTGGCCAGACCCGTGAAGACGGTGGCCATCGAGGTGTCCGACCTCGATGACACCGTCACCAAGGAGGAGGTGGTGGCGGCGGTCGCAGCATTGGGGGGCTGTGGCGTCGCAGCGGTGCGAAGCCGGGACATCAGGTCCGGCCGCGGCGGCATGGGCACCATTCGCATGGAGTGCCCAGTCGCCGCTGCCAAAGCCGTCCTTGATAAGGGACGGCTTAATGTCGGCTTCAGCTCGGGTGCAGTCCGCGCACTTGTGGCACAGCCCCTGCGGTGCTACAGGTGCTGCGGAATCGGACACACCCGGGCCCTCTGTCCGTCCACGGTGGACCGGACGGAGAGCTGCTACCGCTGCGGCAAGGAGGGCCACAAGTCCGCCGAGTGCGAGGCCGCCGCGCCGCACTGCTCTGTTTGTGCCGCCAGTGGCCGCCCCGCAGGCCACATTATGAAGGGGAGGATGTGTAATCCTCCCCCTAAGAAGGGAAAGTTGCAGGCGCCGAGCAAGCCTGCCGCTTCTGCCGCTGTGCCTGAAATTGGGCTTTCGGCTGCTGCTGGCCTGGCTGTGGAGGAGGGGGGTGCGATGTCCGATGGATAGAGCCGAACATCGCATCCTCCAGGCGAACATCAACCACTGCAGGGCGGCCCAGGATCTACTGATGCAGATCATGGCCGAGTGGTTGGTGGACGTGGCGGTGGTCGCCGAGCCTTACTCGGTCCCCAGTACCTGGCTGGGCGACCGGGACGGCTTGGTGGCGTTAGTGGCGCGGTCCTCCACGGACTCCCCTCCCCTCTCGCTTTTAGAGAGGGGACCGGGATACGTGGCCGCCGCGTGGGGGGGAGATATGGCCCTGGTGGGGGTCTATTTCTCCCCAAACCGCCCTCTAAGGGATTTCGAGGATTTCCTCGAAATCCTTACGGCAGTCGCCGGGAGGGCGGCACCACGTCAGGTCGCCGTGATAGGCGACCTCAACGCCAAGTCGGAGGCTTGGGGCAACCCGGCTGCCTCCTGCAACGTCCGGGGACGCGCCGCCGAATTCTGGGCGGCCTCGTGCGGTGTGTCCCTCCTCAACAGAGGGACGGTCCACACGTGTGTGCGGCAACGGGGAGGGTCGGTGGTAGACGTCTCGTTTGCCACCCCCGCCCTGGCCGCCCGCGTTGTGAACTGGCGGGTGGAGACGGTGGAGACTTTGTCGGACCACCGATATGTGCGGTTCGACATCTCCACCGGCCCCCGGGGAGGGACGGCCCGCTCAGGCCAATCTCCCTTCCCGCGGTGGGCTCTCACCCGTCTGGACCGGGAGGCAGCCAAGGAGGCAGCCTTTCTCCAGGACTGGCTCTCGCCCCCTGTCGAGCCTGTCCTGGACGTGGACGCCGCAGCAGTCCAGCTCAGAGGGTCCCTGACCGAGGTGTGCAACGCCAGCATGCCTCGGTCACGCCGTCCGCCTCCCCGTCGCGCCGTGTATTGGTGGTCGGAGGAGCTGGCGGGGCTGCGGGCCACGTGCGTGGAGGCCAGGAGGGCCTACACGCGGAGTCGGCGGCGCACTACCCGATCTCAGGCCGGGGAGGACCGCCTCTACGCCTCTTACCTAGAGGCAAAGACGGTCCTCAAGTCGGCGATGTGCGCCGCCAAGGACTCGGCGAGGGCTGAGATGCTGGAGGGCCTCGACAGGGATCCGTTTGGGAGGCCATATAAGGCGGCGCGGAATCAACTGCGCCCCAATGGTCCCCCACTAACGGAGACCCTGGAGCCGGCGTTGCTGGATGGGGTGGTCCGGTCCCTGTTTCCGCGCAGGGCCGACTTCACCCCACCAACGATGAACCCCCCACAGGGGGTGGTGGCTTCGCCGGAGGAGGAGGTCCCTCCGGTATCGGCGGAGGAACTTCGCGCGGGGGTTCTGTGCCTCCGCGCGAAGAAGACGGCCCCTGGACCGGATGGCGTCCCCGCACGGGTGGTGGCCATCGCAGCGTCCCTCATGGAGGAAAGGTTTCGGGACCTCTTCAGCGCGTGCCTAACGGCTGGGAGGTTCCCGAAACTCTGGAAGGAGGGGCAGTTATGCCTCCTCCGGAAGGAGGGACGCCCGGTGGACTCCCCCTCGGCATACCGACCCATCGTTCTGCTCGATGAGGTCGGTAAATTGTTCGAGGGGATCATCGCCACCCGGCTAAACAGCCTGTTGCGGGAGGTAGGGCCAGACCTGTCGGACGCCCAGTTCGGTTTTCGACGGGGGCGTTCGACGGTCGACGCGTTGGCCCTACTCAGGGGCCAAGTGCAGGAGGCGGTGGAGTCGGGGGGCGGAGTGTTGGCTGTGTCGTTTGACATAGCCAACGCCTTCAACTCCGTGCCCCACTCTACGATATTGGAGGCACTCCGGTACCACGGAGTGCCCCAATATCTGCGGGCGATCCTGGCTAGCTACCTGGAGGACCGTGAGGTCCTCCTCGTGGACAAGACGGCCAGGATCAGGCGTTACGGCGCGGAGTCCGGTGTTCCACAGGGGTCGGTGCTAGGGCCTCCCTTGTGGAACATCGGATTCGACTGGCTCCTGCGTGGAGCCCTCCTCCCGGGCACGAGTGTCATCTGCTACGCGGATGACACTCTCCTCGTTGCCCGGGGGAGGAATTATGGGGAGGCGGCCTGTTTGGCCTCGGCTGGCGGATCCTTGGTCGCAGGGAGGATCCGCCGGCTAGGATTGAGGGTGGCGCTGAACAAGACCGAGGCCGTGTTCTTCCACGGGCCTCGGCAGCGCCGCCCTCCAGACGCCCACATCGTCGTGGAGGGCGTTCGGATAGAGGTCGGGGCCCAGATGAAGTATCTGGGCCTCGTGCTAGACAGCAGGTGGCGCTTTGGCCCGCACTTCAGCGGGCTGTCGACGCGCCTGCTGAAAGCCGCGAACGCCCTCTCATGGCTCCTCCCAAACCTGGGAGGGCCCAAGGACAGATGCCGGCGCCTCTATGCCGGCATCTTGAAGAGTATGGCGCTCTACGGGGCACCCATCTGGGCGGACTCCCTCCAAAGGAGGGAGAATGCAACCGCCATCCGCAGGCCTCAAAGGGCCATTGCACAGCGGGTGGCGAGAGCCTACCGCTCAGTGGGCTACTCGGCGGCGTGCGCTCTGGCGGGCACCCCTCCCTGGGAGTTGGAGGCATGGGTGCTCGCCAGAGTGTACGAGTGGACGGCGCGGCGGAAGGCGCTGGGTGAGCGTCCCGCCGCGAAAGAGCGGGAGGCCGTGCGGCGAGAGGCGAGGGACGCCATCGTCCTCCATTGGACGGAGGACCTCGCCTCCGCCACTTTTGGCCGCCGGACGCTGGACGCGCTCGGTCCAGTCCTGAAGGGCTGGCTCGAGCGGCCACATGGTTTCCTCTCGTTCCGTTTGGTGCAGGTGTTGTCCGGACATGGTTGTTTCGGAACGCACCTGCACCGGATCCGGAGGGAGGAAACCCCGGCGTGCCACGACTGCGGCGCGTTAGAGGACACGGCGCAGCACACCCTCGAGGTGTGCCCAGCCTGGGCTGAGCTGCGCCGTGCCCTAACAAGTGAAATCGGGCAGGACCTCTCGCTCCCCGGCGTGGTCAACTCCATGCTGGGGAGTGAGGAGGCCTGGGCGGCGGTTGCCTCCTTTTGCGAGGACGTGATGTCGCAAAAGGAGGCGGCGGAGCGTGCGCGGGAGGACGATCCTCTCGCGCCGCCGCTCCGCAGGCGGAGAAGGGGAGGGAGAAGGCGGTTGTATAATCGTCTCCTCCCTCCTCCTGGTGGTGATTAGCGGACGAATGGTGCGGGGGCACCTTCGTCCGCATTGCACCAATCACCACCCTCGTTGGGCGGGAACGGCCGGGCACTCGCGGTCGTTCCCGGGCCCCTCCACTAAGGGAGGGGCGTGAAGGCCCCGCTGTAAAGGCGGGCGGTCGTCGGCGGAGGACTGGAAGTAAAGGCTGTGCCGGTTTCCCAGTCCTCCTCCACTCAGACGATGCGGGAGTGCCGCTGGGTTATTTTAGTGGGTATACCGGGCCAGTCAACCCGGGGAGTCCCACATAGCCCCCCATCCCCCGATGGGCGGGTATGCGTAATGCATTTTTTCCCAGCGAAACAAAAAAAAAAAAAAAAAAAAAAAAAAAAAAAAAAAAAAAAAAAAAAAAAAGGTTAGGTTAGGTTAGGTTAGGTTAGGTTAGGTTGGGGGATCCCCTCACAGCTCTTACGTCCACGTCGTATCCCCTGGAAACGGCCCAGTTCTGACCACCGTAACGGAGTGGCAGACTGGGTACGGCCAAAGTGAGCTGTGCGATTGTTGCAATTTTAATTTTATCTGCGGTTAGTGACGATCTTGTGTTGAGGCTATGCCTACCCCTGCGCGGGATGCCCTCGGGCATTTTGTGAAAAAAGGCCCTTCTCAGGGCCAACCAAAAGGCCCTTCTCAGGGCCAACCCAAAGGCCCTTTTCAGGGCCAACCAAAAGGCCCTTCTCAGGGCCAACCAAAAGGCCCTTCTCAGGGCCAACCCAAAGGCCCTTCTCAGGGCCAACCCAAAGGCCCTTTTCAGGGCCAACCCGACGCTTCGGCGTCAGAGGCTAGCCGCGCGCCGTCTGCGGCTAGCTTCTTTGACACGGCGGACTCAGACACTGAGTCCATTGTGTTTGAGTCGGACGCGAGCTCGATGGAGGTCGAGACTCGATCGCGGAAGCGTGCCTTCCTTAAGGAAGGGTCGGACGGCTCGTCGGGCTCGGCGAAGGAGCGGAAAAAGAAGGCGAAGGCCAAAAAGCCGGTCGTTACAGCCGACACCCACGACGTGGGACTTGCAGACGCCCAACGCCAGTTGGACGTGGCCAGGCGGACTCAGCTCCAACAAGAGCTGGAGGAGCACGTTGCTCTTAAGGAGCAGCAGGCGCGCGTCGCCCGGGCCAAGTCCGGCTACGGCGCGTCCCGCGTCGTGTACGACGACCATTCTTTGGCAGAGCTGGAGAGAATGGCACAGGAGGATGAGGAGGGGATCGTGGAGGAAACCAAAAAAAAAAAAAAAAAAAAAAAAAAAAAAAAAGGTTAGGTTAGGTTGCAGCGGGGTGCGGGTCAGGTAACCTCCACGTTGGCCTGGTTGGTTGTTGGTCTCTTTCGGATACGTCCGGGGGGAAGAGCAACCCGCTGGGCTGGTGCACTCTGGGCACCGTCAATAACTTCCCATTCGTGGGTTCTTGTTGGCGGTGGCGAATAACCTGACAGGGGGGGGATGTCGTTCTGGGTGTTCCTCTGATTAGCAGAGGACACACCAGATGCGACATGGGGTTGGGCTCGTCTGGGTAGGTAGGTAGGGGTAGGTTAGGTTAGGTAGGTGGGCGGTGGGGCTCGCTTCCGGGCCTCTGGGCGGGCCGCCTTCCCCTGCGGGGGGGGTTGCCCGGGTGCACTGACCAGCTCTGCACCCTGCTCTGCCCAGCTCTGCACCCTGCACTGCCCGGCTCTGCATCCGGCTCTGCCCGCTCTGCACCTGGCTCAGCCCGCTCTGCACCTGGCTCTGCACTCGGCTCTCCTGCGGTTGGTTACCCGAGTGCACTGACCAGCTCTGCACCCTGCTTTGACCAGCTCTGCACCCTGCTCTGCCCGGCTCTGCATCCGGCTCTGCCCGCTCTGCAACTGGCTTAGCCCGCTCTGCACCTGGCTCTGCGCCCGGCTCTCTCCTGCGGGTGGGGGCGGCCGCCGCCCGGGGGCGGGAAGGGAGCCCTCGAAGGTGTGCCGCGGATGTGGTGGTGCGGTGGTGGTGGTAAAAATCTATGAAATTGACACACAGCGCTTACAAAATGATATTCAGGTACTTGAGGATAAACTGGGCTCCCTTTACAGTAAATATGTTAGCTCCCAGTTACAAATTAAGGAACACATTCTGGCCGCAAACGAATTGCTGATGTGTCAATGTAATTGTCAGATAGACTCAAACCTGAAGGCTGTTCAGCCAAAGACAATGGAGGTCCAGCCTCGTGCTGAGAGGGTGTCTCAGGACAGTGTCTTTGACCTAGACATTCCTGATATTTCACAGGAAGTGTCTCAAGTTGACCGGCCTGAGACTGCATCCTTTCCAACAAATAATTGTCATCATGGTTTTAATTCGGTTATGTTTGCAGATGGTATTGGAAGAGGTTTAGGTAAATTATTAAATAGCAATCAGAGTTATTCAACTTTGAATTATTGTATGCCTGGGTCATCTTACAAGCATATCATGGAATCTGTAACAAATAATGTATACAAACCAGATACCAATGTAACTGTCTTTATAGGTAACAGTTTGGATGTAAAAAAAGATGACATCACTGAGTGTGTAACGGAGTTATTAAAGTTAAATTGTAATAAAATCGTATTGTGTGCTTTTCCATATTTGGAAAAATTGTCTAGTAGACAAAATAATTATATACACATGCTGAATAAGCATGTTCATTTCCTTGTCAGCCATTACAGCGACAAATTAGTTTTTTTGGACATCAACATTTTTGTTGATAAATTAAAAACGACAGGCAATACAGTGTATCTGCCTATTAGGGTAAGACGTCAAATAGCGAGGCTATTATCTTTTACTATAAACTCAGACATAAATAGTATGTCGAAGGCATGTACTGTAGTTGATATTAGTAGTAATACTAATATACAGGTAGTCAATAAGTTTAATAACGTTAGCACTTCTGCTATTAATATTTATAGTTTAAACTAGTTTGTAGGACAAGGGAGGGTACCAACAACGAAATAGTTACTAGTACATCCACCATCAAGAAGGTACCTTCTTGCTCTCACTTAGTTAATTTAAAAAAAGGGGCTAAGCAGAATTCCTTGAAATTATTCCATCAAAATATTCAAGGTTTTTCTGCGAAGCAATTGGAAATAGAACTGTTTTTGGAAAAAACAATGTTTGAAATTGTTTGTTTTACTGAGCATTGGCTGAAAGATCATACAATGCTAATTAATTATGAAAATTATACCGTGGGTAGTTGTTTTAATAGAAATATTATGTTACGTGGAGGTTCACTTATATTAATTAAAAATGGTATTAAATCAAAACCTCGTAAAGATATTGTAGATCTATCAGTTGAACATAGTGTTGAACTGTCATGCGTTGAGCTGGATAAGCATGTCATAGTGTGCGTTTACAGACCCCCCAATTATGGTAACTACTCTATATTTGAGTCAGTGATGGAAGATGTTTTGGCAAAACTTGCAATTGGAAATAAACTAATCATAATCTGTGGTGATTTTAATATAAATATTTTAGAGAGTAATTCAGATAGCAGTAGATTATTAAATCTCTTCAAATCATTTAATTTGTCACATGTGTTTATGGAACCAACACGAAAAACTGTAACTTCTGCTACATGTATTGATAATGTATTTTGTTGCTGCGACTACTTAGACAAAGCCATTATAAATTGTCTGCCTTCGGATCATAGTGGGCTATTGGTAACCTTTGAGTCCAACATACCAATTCAACAAGTGCAGATTCAATCCAGACCAATAACATCCGGTAAATTAAATCAGTTTAACAGCAGTTTAATTAGTAAGCTAAGTGATCAAGACCTTACAGTGAATGATGGTAATATTCTATATAAAAAAGTTTTCTCAGTAATCCAAAAGGAGTTCAATAATTCTTTTAGGAAAAAAACTAAAACTGTATGCCCTAAGTTTTTATTCAGTGACTGGGCGACTGAAGGACTCAGGAAAAGTAGGGAAAGACTTTACGAGCTCTATGGCCTTAAGCCTTATATTAACACTGAAACTTTTAACAAGTATGTTGCTACTTATTCAAAAATTTTTAGAAATACGTGTAAAGTAGCTAAGGCTTTATACATTGGTAATAAAGTTAAAACCGCAGAAAATAAAATCAAGACTGTTTGGAAAATTATAAACAATGAAACGAACAGAAACAAAAGAAATAATACTGATTACACGCTTGAAACTACACATGGACTTATTAGAGATAACAAAAAAGTTGCTCAAGAATTTGTGGATTTCTTTACCAGCATCCCAATTAAAACTACTGAAACCATAAATTCTTCGCCCTCACTTGCTTCTGGTTTATTAAACGCAAACGTTTCAGCCTGCCCGACAGAATTTAACTTTTCACATGTAAACCCAATAACAGTAATAAAAGCTTTTAAGCAAATCAAGATCAAATTGACCGAAGATCTATGGGGAATGTCCATCAAAGTTTGTACCTCCATTATTCAGACTATAGCGCCGTACTTAGCTTTAATTTTTAATTTGTGTGTAGATCAAGGAGTCTTTCCGGATCTAATGAAACATAGTAAGGTTATACCACTTTTTAAATCCGGGAACAGTAAAGACACAAATAATTATAGACCAGTATCGGTGCTGCCGGTTTTCAGCAAGATATTTGAAAAGATAATGCTAAATCAGATGCTCATTCATTTTAATACGAATAACATCCTACACGATAAACAGTATGGTTTTACCAAAGGACGTTGTACGACTGACGCTTGTGTCACCTTATTAAAACATATCTTTGAAGCGTGGGAAGAGGCACAAGATGCCATAGGGGTTTTCTGCGACCTGTCGAAAGCATTTGATTGCGTTGATCATGAAACATTACTTTTGAAACTTGAGCATTACGGGCTAGGCCAATCAGCGTTGAGTTTAGTTAAATCTTATTTAAATGATAGACAGCAATTAGTTCAAATAAACGGTGTCAATTCGTCCGGGTTAACCGTGAAAATGGGGGTACCCCAGGGTTCAATTTTGGGTCCTTTCTTGTTTCTAGTCTACATTAACGATTTACCTCATCTATTGAAAAACAATCTAAACATGGTGTTATTTGCTGATGACACTTCGTTGATTTTTAAGATAAATAGACGTACGAGTAACGTTGACGATGTGAATACCGTCTTGCGACAGGTTCAAAATTGGTTCACAGCTAATAATCTAGTTTTAAATGCTAAAAAGACTAAGTGCATAAAATTTGTCTTGCCGAATGTCAAAAGTAATGATTGTGACATTTTATTAAACAAGGAGAAGCTAGAATTCGTCGATAAAACGGTTTTTCTGGGGATCACGCTAGACTCGAGGTTGCAATGGGGGCCTCATTTAATATCACTTGCGGGGCGGCTAAGCTCGGCAGCTTATGCTGTTAGAAAAATACGTCAGTTTACTGATGTCGATACCGCAAGATTAGTCTATTTTAGTTATTTTCATAGTATAATGTCTTACGGTATCTTACTATGGGGAAGGGCTGCAGACATTGAGTCAATTTTTATTCTGCAAAAACGAGCCATCAGAGCGATATACAATCTTCGCCGGCGCGATTCTCTAAGGGAACTGTTTAAGAACATTAACATCATGACGGTACCTTGTCAATATATTTATGAAAACATCATGTATGTTAGAAAGAATTTACATCTTTTTAGTAAAAACGGTGACAGACATAATTATGTTACTAGAAATAGGGATCAACTAATTCAACCAGGTTTCAGGCTGGCTAAAGTAGCATCATCTTTTATGGGGTACTGTATAAAATGTTACAATAAAATTCCTCCCCACATTCTACAACTAAATGAGACGAAATTTAAGACTTGTATAAAACGCACACTATGTAGGCAAGCATATTATAAGTTGGGGGATTACATCGCTGATAAAAATGCTTGGCTCAATGCTGGTCCTGCTCCGCAGCCACTAGGGCGCAAGAACAATTAGTGATGGGCAGAAAAGTATCGAAGTATTGTTGGACATGCTGAAGACTGTATGCAAATTTTTGTATTGTATAAACTCAATTTCTTTTAGTATTATATAATTGCACAGCACATGTGTGAGTACTATGTTCCGACTGTAGATAAATCTACCATTCACTGTACCTATATGTCGTTCGTTGACTTCTGTGTGCCCTGGCAGTTGAGTGTGTCATGCTCTCTCTAATTTCTCTCTGATGGTGGCACATGTGTTGGATCATTCGGTTCCCTTCATGATGGTTGAGCTGAGTGGTGCCGATCCATGCGTCATGTTCGTGAACGGGCGCCATCAGTTGGGATTGGTCATAACTTAGCTGTCTCGGCCTGTTAAAGTGCTTTTTTTTAATTATTTGTTACTCTAGACGCTTTTACGTACACGTCTTTTTACATCGTTCTCACATATATGTATTTTTTCAACAAGAATGATGTAACCAAAAACTTGTAATTAAAACTGATGGAAAAGAGTGTCCGGGGAGTTTCTTGCAAATTCTTCTCCATTGAGACCTACAGACGCTTGCGAATTTGCAACTAGAGTCATCTTTTTATTAATTTTTTGTTTGACAATTCAAAAGTACTTCTAAAGTTTAATTGAAATAAATACCTTGATTTTGATTTTGATTTTGTGCGGCGGGCGGTGATGACTTGTCGTCGCCGACCCTCCTTTGGCGTGGGATGGTCGGCGGGGACAAGTCGGTGGAAGGAGGAGGCGGCGGAGCGTCGGTCTCGACGCGCCGCCGCAGACGCGGTGGGCGGCGTCTGGCCTTCGCGGGCCGGATGCCGCAGACGCGGAGGGCGGCGTCTGGCCTTTCGCGGGCCAGATGCCGCAACGTAGGGGACCGTGGGCGGAGGACCGAGGTGTCCGACGTCCACATAAGGGTCCAGCGCGGTGGAGGGCGCGGCGCAGCACACCGTCTAGGTGTGCCCAGCGGGGGCGTAGTTGCGCCGTGCCCTGACAGGTCCTCTTGCTTCCCGGTGTGGTAGCATGCTGGGGAGCGGGAGGGCCTGGGCGGTGGTTGCCTCCTTTTGCGACGACGCCATGTCGCGGAAGGAGGCGGCGGAGAAGGGGTGGGGGTGGGCGGTTGTACGATCGCCTCCTCCCACCTCTTGGTGGTGATTAGCGGGCGACAGGCGTGGGGGCGCCTCTCGTCTGCATTGCACAATCACCACCCTCGTCGGGCGTTCCCGGGCCCCTCCTTGGGAGGGGCGAGAAGGGCCCGCCATAAAGGTGGGCAGTCGTCGGCGGAGGACTGGACGTAAAGGCTGTGCCGGTTTCCCAGTCCTCCTCCACTCAGACGATGCGGGAGTGCCGCTGGGTTATTTTAGTGGGTATACCGGGCTTGCCCGGGGAGTCCCACATAGCCCCCCATTCCCCCAATGGGTGGGTATGCGTAATGCATTTTTTCCCAGCGAAACCAAAAAAAAAAAAAAAAAAAAAAAAGGTTAGGTTGCAGCGGTGCAGGGCCGGGGCATCAGGCCCGGCCGCGGCGGCATGGGCACCATCCGCCTGGAGTGCCCAGTCGCCGCTGCCAAAGCCGTCCTAGCCAAGGGACGGCTTGCCGTCGGTTTCAGCTCGGGTGTAGTCCGGGCCCTCGTGGCTCAGCCACTGCGGTGCTACAGGTGCTTCGGCATCGGACACACCCGGGCTCTCTGTCCGTCCAGTGTCGACAGGACGGACAGCTGTTACCGCTGCGGCAAGGAGGGCCATAAAGCCGCCTCCTGCAAGGCCGCCACGCCGCACTGCGCGGTGTGTGCCGCCAGTGGCCGCCCGGCGGGCCACGTCACCAAGGGGAGGAACTGCAGTCCTCCCCCCAAGAGGGGCAAAGCGCAGGCGACGATCCGGCCTGCCGCTGCTGCCGCCGCCGTCCCAGAAACTGGGACTACGACGGCCGCTGGCCTGGCTGAGGAGGGGGGTGCGATGTCCGACTAATGCATAGAGTCGAACATCGCATCCTCCAGGCGAACACCAACCACTGCAGAGCGGCCCAGGATCTGCTGATGCAGACCATGGCCGAGTGGTTGGTGGACCTGGCGGTGGTCGCCGAGCCGTACTCGATACCTGGCCGTTGGCTGGGTGATCGGGACGGCTTGGTGGCGTTGGTGTCGCGGCCCGCCACGGACTCCCCTCCCCTCTCGCTTTTAGAGAGGGGACCGGGATACGTGGCCGCCGCGTGGGGAGAAATGGCCCTGGTCGGGGTCTATTTCTCCCCAAACCGCCCTCTAAGGGACTTCGAGGAATTCCTCGAGGTCCTGACGGCAGTCGTCGGGAGGGCGGCGCCACGCCAGGTCGCCGTGTTGGGCGACCTTAACGCCAAGTCAGCGGCCTGGGGCAACCCGGCCGCCTCTTGTAACGTCCGGGGACGCGCCGCCGAATTTTGGGCGGCTTCGTGCGGTGTGTCCCTCCTAAACAGGGGGGATGTTCACACGTGTGTGCGGCAGCGGGGTGGATCGGTGGTTGACGTTTCGTTCGCCACCCCCGTGCTAGCCGCCCGCGTCGTGAACTGGCGGGTGGAGATGGTGGAGACCATGTCGGACCACCGTTACGTGCGGTTCGACATCGCCTCCACCCAGGGCCCGCGGGGGGGAACGGCCCGCTCGGGCCAATCTCCCTTCCCGCGGTGGGCTCTCACCCGCCTGGACCGGGAGGCAGCCCAGGAGGCGGCGTTCCTCCAGGACTGGCTCTCGCCCCCTGTGGAGGCCCCGGACGTTGACGCCGCAGCGGTCCAGCTCCGGGAGTCCTTGACCGAGGTGTGCAACTCCAGCATGCCTCGGTCTCGCCGGCCGCCCCCCCGTCGGGCCGTCTATTGGTGGACGGAGGAGCTGGCGGGGCTCCGGGCCGCCTGCGTGGCGGCCAGGAGGGCCTACACGCGGAGCCGGCGGCGCAGCGCACGAAGCCAGGCCGACGAGGACCGCCTCTACGCTTATTACGGAGAGGCGAGGACGGTCCTCAAAACGGCAATGTGCGCTGCGAAGGACTCGGCGAGGGCCGAGATGCTCGAGGGTCTCGACCGGGATCCATACGGGAGGCCGTACAAGGTAGCGCGGAACCAGCTGCGGCCCTATGGTCCCCCGCTATCGGAGACCCTCGAGCCGGCGTTACTGGATGGGGTGGTACGGTCCTTGTTTCCGCGCAGGACCGACTTCACCCCACCAGTGATGGACCCCCCGCGGCAGGCGGCCCCGCCGGAGGAGGAGATCCCCCCGGTGACTGCGGATGAAATCCTGGAGGGGATTCTCCGCCTCCGCGCGAAGAAGACGGCCCCTGGGCCGGACGGCGTCCCCGCACGAGTGGTGGCAATAGCTGCCTCTCAGATGCAGGACAGGTTTCGGGAACTGTTCAGCGCGTGCCTTGCGGCTGGGCGGTTCCCGAAACTGTGGCGGGAGGGGCAGCTGTGCCTCCTCCGTAAAGAGGGACGCCCGGTGGACTCCCCCTCGGCTTACCGGCCCATCGTTCTGCTCGATGAGGTCGGTAAGATGTTCGAGGGGATAGTCGCCGACCGGCTGAATGGCCTGCTGCGGGGGGTGGGGCCAGACCTGTCGAGCGCCCAGTTCGGCTTTCGACAAGGGCGTTCGACGGTCGACGCCTTGGCCCTGCTGAAGGCCCAGGTGCAGGAGGCGGTCGAGTCGGGGGAGGGGCTGTTGGCGGTGTCGTTCGACATCGCCAACGCCTTCAACTCCGTGCCCCACGCGACGATATTGGAGGCGCTCCGGTACCACGGAGTGCCCCAATACCTGCGGAACCTCCTGGCCAGCTACTTGGAGGACCGAGAGGTCCTCCTCGTGGACAAGACGGCGACGGTCAGGAGGTACGGCGCGGAGTCCGGTGTTCCGCAGGGGTCGGTTCTAGGCCCCCCCCTGTGGAACATCGGTTTCGACTGGCTCCTGCGGGGAACCCTCCTCGAGGGCACGAGTGTCATCTGCTACGCGGATGACACTCTGCTCGTTGCCCGGGGGAGGGACTTTAGGGCGGCGGCCTGTCTGGCCTCGGCTGGCGGATCCTTGGTCGCCGGGAGGATCCGCCGGCTGGGATTGAAGGTGGCGCTGCACAAGACCGAGGCCGTGTACTTCCACGGGCCTCGGCAGCGCTGCCCGCCTGACGCCCACATTGTCGTGGAGGGCGTCAGGATCGAGGTGAAGGCCCAGATGAAGTATCTGGGCCTGACGTTGGACAGCAGGTGGCGCTTCGGCCCGCACTTCAGCGGGCTGTCGACGCGCCTGCTGAAGGCCGCCGATGCCCTGTCGTGGCTCCTCCCCAACCTGGGGGGGCCGAAGGAGCGATGCCGGCGCCTATATGCCGGCATCCTGAAGAGTATGGCCCTTTACGGGGCCCCCATATGGGCGGACTCCCTCCAGAGGAGGGAGAATGCGACCGCCATTCGTAGGCCCCAAAGGGCCATAGCACAGCGGGTGGCGAGGGCCTACCGCTCGGTGGGCTTCGCGGCGGCGTGCGCTCTGGCGGGCACCCCTCCCTGGGAGTTGGAGGCTTGGGTGCTCGCCAGAGTGTACGAGTGGACGGCGCGGCGGAAAGCTCTAGGCGAGCGCCCCGCCGCGGAAGAGCGGGAGGCCGTGCGGCGGGAGGCGAGGGCCGCCATCGTCCTCCATTGGACGGAGGACCTCGCCTCCGCCGCCTTTGGCCGCCGGACGCTGGACGCGCTCGGTCCAGTCCTGCAGGGCTGGCTCGAGCGGCCACATGGTTTCCTCTCGTTCCGTCTAGTGCAGGTGTTGTCCGGACATGGTTGTTTCGGAACGCACCTGCACCGGATCCGGAGGGAGGAAACCCCGGCGTGCCACGACTGTGGCGCGGAAGAGGACACGGCGCAGCACACCCTCGAGGTGTGCCCAGCCTGGGCTGAGCTGCGCCGTGCCCTGACAGGTGTTGTCGGGCAGGACCTCTCACTCCCTGGCGTGGTAGACTCCATGCTGGGGAGTGAGGAGGCCTGGGCGGCGGTTGCCTCCTTTTGCGAGGACGTGATGTCGCAAAAGGAGGCGGCGGAGCGTGCGCGGGAGGACGATCCTCTCGCGCCGCCGCTCCGCAGGCGGAGAGGGGGTGGGAGGAGACGATTATACGATCGCCTCCTCCCACCTCCTGGTGGTGACTAGCGGGCGACGGGCGCGGGGGCGCCTTTCGCCCGCATTGCACTAGTCACCACCCTCGTTGGGCGGGAACGGTCGAGCACTCACACACGATCGTTCCCGGGCCCCTCCACTAAGGGAGGGGCGTGAAGGGCCTGCCGTAAAGGCGGGCGGTCGTCGGCGGGGGACTGGAAGTAAAGGCTGTGCCGGTTTCCCAGTCCCCCCTCCACTCAGACGATGCGGGAGTGCCGCTGGGTTATTTTAGTGGGTATACCGGGCTTGCCCGGGGAGTCCCACATAGCCCCCCATCCCCCGATGGGCGGGTATGCGTAATGCATTTTTTCCCAGCGAAACCAAAAAAAAAAAAAAAAAAAAAAAAAAGGTTAGGTTGGGGTGGGGAACCCCCCACAGCGCATACGTCCTCGATCGTGTTCCCTGGTAACGTCCCAGTTCTGACCACCGTAACGGAGTGGCAGACTGGGTACGGCTAAAGTGCGCTGTGCGATCGTTGTAATTTTATCTTGCGGAAAGTGACGATTACTGATTTGAGCTATGCCTACCCCTGCGCGGGACGCCCTCGGGCATTTTATCAAAAAAGGCCCTTCTAAGGGCCACCCAAAAGGCCCTTCTCAGGGCCAAACCAAAGGCCCTTCTCAGGGCCAACCCAAAGGCCCTTCTCAGGGCCACCCAAAAGGCCCTTCTCAGGGCCACCGCGACGCTTCAGCGTCGGCGTCGGAAGAAGGCAGAGCCTTTTACGAGGGAGTGGCGGACGAGTCGGACTCCGACAGCGAGTCCGTTATTTCGATCGCTAGTTCGATAGAGGTTGAGGAAGGTTCTCGTTCGCAATCGCGGAAGCGGGCCTTCCTCAAGGAAGGGTCGGATGGGTCTTCGGCCTCGGGTTCGGCAAAGGAGCCGAAGAAGAAGGCCAAGGCCAAAAAGCCGGTGGCAGAGGCGGAAACCCACGACGTGGGCCTCGCTGACGCCCAACGCCAGCTAAACCTGGCTCGGCGGACGCAGCTCCAACAGGAGTTGGAGGAGCATGTTGCGGCCAAGGAGGAACGGGCGCGCGTTGCTCGTAGCAAGTCCGGGTACGGCGCGTCCCGCGTCTTGTACGCGGACTACTCCTTGGCCGAACTGGAGCGGATGGCTTTGGAGGACGAGGAGGGGATTGTGGAGGTCGCCTCTAAGTCCTCGCATTTGAAAGGGACCTTTCAAAAGTCCCTCAAATGCCGGGCCGTGAGCATGCGCAGCATCGTAGGGGAGCTGGTGCAGCGGAAGGCTTCCGAAGAAACGCGGCAACTGCAGGCGAGGGTCGATCGCCTGCAGTCGGAGGTCAGCCAGCTGCACCAGAAGCTGGCTGATGCCACGGCCCGGCCAAGTCAAGGCGAACCGAGACCTGCGGCAGAGGTCCCGGCCTCCTCCTTCGACCTTGAGGACGCCATCCGCAAGGTCATGTTGGAGGAGAGGGACTTCGTCAGAGCCTGCCTAGCAGGCATTGAGGACAGGCTCCTGCCGGAGAGGAGCTACCGGCTGCCGCTTGCCGCGGACAGGAAGAAGGGACAGCCGGGGCCGACCTCGCAGAGGGAGGAGGACCCCCTTCTGCCTGCCGCCACCCCTGCCAACCCTGCCGGTTGGACGAAGGTCGTCGGCAAGGGGAAGGGCAAGGGCAAAGGGGCATCAGCGGCCGTCCCTAACGTCCCCGCCACCGCCACCTCTCCCAGCCAGTCGCAGTCGACTGGCAAGGGGAAGGGAAAGGGTAAGGGCAAGGGCAAGGGTGTGACAGCGGTCGTCCCTGCCGTCCCCGCCACCGCCACCCCTCCCAGCCAGTCGCAGACGGCCGGCAAAGGGAAGGGAAAGGGGAAAAGGCCACCCCCCAAGGCCGCCAGCGCTGCTCCCACAGCCAGAACCGCCGGCACCAGGAGGAACCTCGTTCCTCCTAAGACCGCAGCCGTCGTGGTGACGCTCACCGCGGAGGCTGCGGCGCGTGGAGAGACGTACGCGTCCGTATTGCTGCGGGCGCGTGCCAATGCCGATCCCACCCAACTGGGGATCGGCAAGGTCTCTTGCCGGCGGACCCAAGCCGGGGCTCGAATCTTCGAGTTCCCGGGGGCAGAGGGCAGCGCCAACGCGGACCTCTTCGCAACAAAGTTGCAGGAGGTCATCGCGGACGCGGCCAAGGTGGCCAGGCCAGTGAAGACGGTGGCCATCGAGGTGTCCGACCTCGATGACACCGTCACCAAGGAGGAGGTCGTGGCGGCGGTCGCAGCATTGGGGGGCTGTGGCGTCGCAGCGGTGCGAAGCCGGGACATCAGGTCCGGGCGCGGCGGCATGGGCACCATTCGCATGGAGTGCCCAGTCGCCGCTGCCAAAGCCGTCCTTGATAAAGGGCGGCTAAATGTCGGCTTCAGCTCGGGTGCGGTCCGGGCACTAGAAGCACAGCCCTTACGGTGCTACAGGTGCTGTGGAGTTGGCCACACCCGGGCCCTCTGTCCGTCCACGGTGGACCGGACAGAGAGCTGCTACCGCTGCGGCAAAGAGGGCCACAAATCCGCCGACTGTAAGGCCGCCGCGCCACACTGCGCTGTGTGTGCCGCCAGTGGCCGCCCGGCAGGCCACATAATGAAGGGGAGGATGTGCAATCCTCCCCCAAAGAGGGGAAAAGCTCAGGCGCCGAGTCAGCCTGCCGCTACCGCCGCCGTCCCTGGGGTTGGGGTATCGGCTGCTGCTGGCCCGGCTGAGGTTGGGGTTTCGGCCACCGCTGGCCTGGCTGAGGAGGAGGGGGGTGCGATGTCCGATGGATAGAGCCGAACATCGCATCCTCCAGGCGAACACCAACCACTGCGGGGCGGCCCAGGATCTGCTGATGCAGATCATGGCCGAGTGGTTGGTGGACGTGGCGGTGGTCGCCGAGCCTTACTCGGTCCCCAGTACCTGGCTGGGCGACCGGGACGGCTTGGTGGCGTTGGTGGCGCGGCCCTCCACGGACTCCCCTCCCCTCTCGCTTTTAGAGAGGGGACCGGGATACGTGGCCGCCGCGTGGGGGGGAGATATGGCCCTGGTGGGAGTCTATTTCTCCCCAAACCGCCCTCTAAGGCATTTCGAGGATTTTCTCGAAATCCTAACGGCAGTCGCCGGGAGGGCGGCACCACGCCAGGTCGCCGTGATAGGCGACCTCAACGCCAAGTCGGAGGCTTGGGGAAACCCGGCTGCCTCCTGCAACGTCCGGGGACGCGCCGCCGAATTTTGGGCGGCCTCGTGCGGCGTGTCCCTCCTCAACAGGGGGGCGGTCCACACGTGTGTGCGGCAACGGGGAGGATCGGTGGTAGACGTCTCGTTTGCCACCCCCGCCCTGGCCGCCCGCGTCGTGAACTGGCGGGTGGAGACGGTGGAGACTTTGTCGGACCACCGATATGTGCGGTTCGACATCTCCACCGGCCCCCGGGGAGGGACGGCCCGTTCAGGCCAATCTCCCTTCCCGCGGTGGGCTCTCACCCGTCTGGACCGGGAGGCAGCCAAGGAGGCGGCCTTTTTCCAGGACTGGCTCTCGCCCCCTGTCGAGCCTGTCCTGGACGTGGACGCCGCAGCGGTCCGGCTCAGAGGGTCCCTGACCGAGGTGTGCAACGCCAGCATGCCTCGGTCACGCCGTCCGCCTCCCCGTCGCGCCGTGTATTGGTGGTCGGAGGAGCTGGCGGGGCTGCGGGCCACGTGCGTGGAGGCCAGGAGGGCCTACACGCGGAGTCGGCGGCGCACTACCCGATCTCAGGCCGGGGGGGACCGCCTCTACGCCTCATACCTAGAGGCAAAGACGGTCCTTAAGTCGGCGATGTGCGCCGCCAAGGACTCGGCGAGGGCCGAGATGCTGGAGGGCCTCGACAGGGATCCGTTTGGGAGGCCATATAAGGCGGCGCGCAACCAACTGCGCCCCTATGGTCCCCCACTAACGGAGACCCTGGAGCCGGCGTTGCTGGATGGGGTGGTCCGGTCCCTGTTTCCGCGCAGGGCCGACTTCACCCCACCAACGATGAACCCCCCACAGGGGGTGGTGGCTTCGCCGGAGGAGGAGGTCTCTCCGGTATCGGCGGAGGAACTTCGCGCGGGGATTCTGTGCCTCCGCGCGAAGAAGACGGCCCCTGGACCGGATGGCGTCCCCGCACGGGTGGTGGCCATCGCAGCGTCCCTCATGGAGGAGAGGTTTCGGGACCTCTTCAGCGCGTGCCTGACGGCTGGGAGGTTCCCGAAACTCTGGAAGGAGGGGCAGCTATGCCTCCTCCGGAAAGAGGGACGCCCGGTGGACTCCCCCTCGGCATACCGACCCATCGTTCTGCTCGATGAGGTCGGTAAATTGTTCGAGGGGATCATCGCCACCCGGCTAAATAGCCTATTGCGGGAGGTAGGGCCAGACCTGTCGGACGCCCAGTTCGGTTTTCGACGGGGGCGTTCGACGGTCGACGCGTTGGCCCTACTCAGGGGCCAAGTGCAGGAGGCGGTGGAGTCGGGGGGCGGAGTGTTGGCGGTGTCGTTTGACATAGCCAACGCCTTCAACTCCGTGCCCCACTCTACGATATTGGAGGCACTCCGGTACCACGGAGTGCCCCAATATCTGCGGGCGATCCTGGCCAGCTACCTGGAGGACCGTGAGGTCCTCCTCGTGGACAAGACGGCCAGGATCAGGCGTTACGGCGCGGAGTCCGGTGTTCCACAGGGGTCGGTGCTAGGGCCTCCCTTGTGGAACATCGGATTCGACTGGCTCCTGCGGGGAGCCCTCCTCCCGGGCACGAGTGTCATCTGTTACGCGGATGACACTCTCCTCGTTGCCCGGGGGGGGAACTTTGGGGAGGCGGCCTGTTTGGCCTCGGCTGGCGGATCGTTGGTGGCAGAGAGGATCCGCCGGCTAGGATTGAGGGTGGCGCTGAACAAGACCGAGGCCGTGTTCTTCCACGGGCCTCGGCAGCGCCGCCCTCCAGACGCCCACATCGTCGTGGAGGGCGTCCGGATAGAGGTCGGGGCCCAGATGAAGTATCTGGGCCTCGTGCTAGACAGCAGGTGGCGCTTCGGCCCGCACTTCAGCGGGCTGTCGACGCGCCTGCTGGGAGCCGCGGACGCCCTCTCATGGCTCCTCCCAAACCTGGGAGGGCCCAAGGACAGATGCCGGCGCCTCTATGCCGGCATTTTAAAGAGCATGGCGCTCTACGGGGCACCCATCTGGGCGGACTCCCTCCACAGGAGGGAGAATGCGACCGCCATCCGCAGGCCACAAAGGGCCATTGCACTGCGGGTGGCGAGGGCCTACCGCTCAGTGGGTTTCTCGGCGGCGTGCGCTCTGGCTGGCACCCCTCCCTGGGAGTTGGAGGCATGGGTGCTCGCCAGAGTGTACGAGTGGACGGCGCGGCGGAAGGCGCTCGGGGAGCGCCCCGCCGCGGAGGAGCGGGAGGCCGTGCGGCGGGAGGCGAGGGACGCAATCGTCCATCATTGGACGGAGGACCTCGCCACCGCCACCTTTGGCCGCCGGACGTTGGACGCGCTCGGTCCAGTCTTGCAGGACTGGCTCGAGCGGCCCCACGGTTTCCTCTCATTCCGTTTGGTGCAGGTGTTGTCCGGACATGGTTGTTTCGGAACGCACCTGCACCGGATCCGGAGGGAGGAAACCCCGGCGTGCCACGACTGCGGCGCAGCGGAGGACACGGCGCAGCACACCCTCGAGGTGTGCCCAGCCTGGGCTGAGCTGCGCCGTGCCTTGAACCAAGTTGTTGGGCAGGACCTCTCGCTTCCCAGCGTGGTCAACTCCATGCTGGGGAGTGAGGAGGCCTGGGCGGCGGTTGCCTCCTTTTGCGAGGATGTGATGTCGCAAAAGGAGGCGGCGGAGCGTGCGCGGGAGGACGATCCTCTCGCGCCGCCGCTCCGCAGGCGGAGAGGGGGTGGGAGGAGACGGTTATACGATCGCCTCCTCCCACCTCCTGGTGGTGACTAGCGGGCGACGGGCGCGGGGGCGCCTTTCGCCCGCATTGCACCAGTCATCACGGCGGGAACGGTCGAGCACTCACACACGGTCGTTCCCGGGCCCCTCCACTAAGGGAGGGGCGTGAAGGGCCTGCCGTAAAGGCGGGCGGTCGTCGGCGGGGGACTGGAAGTAAAGGCTGTGCCGGTTTCCCAGTCCCCCTCCACTCAGACGATACGGGAGTGCCGCTGGGTTATTTTAGTGGGTATACCGGGCTTGCCCGGGGAGTCCCACATAGCCCCCCATCCCCCGATGGGCGGGTATGCGTAATGCATTTTTTCCCAGCGAAACCAAAAAAAAAAAAAAAAAAAAAGGTTAGGTTGGGGTGGGGTGCGGGTCAGGGGGGTGCGGGTCAGGTAACCTCCACGTTGGCCTGGTTGGTTGCTGGTCTCTTTCGGATACGTCCGGGGGGAAGAGCAACCCGCTGGGCTGGTGCACTCTGGGCACCGTCAATAACTTCCCATTCGTGGGTTCTTGTTGGCGGTGGCGAATAACCTGACAGGGGGGGGGATGTCGTTCTGGGTGTTCCTCTGATTAGCAGAGGACACACCAGATGCGACATGGGGTTGGGCTAGTCTGGGTAGGTAGGAAGGGGTAGGTTAGGTTAGGTAGGTGGGAGGTGGGGCTCGCTTCCGGGCCTCTGGGCGGGCCGCCTTCCCCTGCGGGGGGGGTTGCCCGGGTGCACTGACCAGCTCTGCACCCTGCTCTGCCCAGCTCTGCACCCTGCACTGCCCGGCTCTGCATCCGGCTCTGCCCGCTCTGCACCTGGCTCAGCCCGCTCTGCACCTGGCTCTGCACTCGGCTCTCCTGCGGTTGGTTACCCGAGTGCACTGACCAGCTCTGCACCCTGCTTTGACCAGCTCTGCACCCTGCTCTGCCCGGCTCTGCATCCGGCTCTGCCCGCTCTGCAACTGGCTTAGCCCGCTCTGCACCTGGCTCTGCGCCCGGCTCTCTCTCCTGCGGGTGGGGGCGGCCGCCGCCCGGGGGCGGGAAGGGAGCCCTCGAAGGTGGGCCGCGGATGTGCGGCGGGCGGTGATGACTTGTCGTCGCCGACCCTCCTTTGGCGTGGGATGGTCGGCGGGGACAAGTCGGTGGAAGGAGGAGGCGGCGGAGCGTCGGTCTCGACGCGCCGCCGCAGACGCGGTGGGCGGCGTCTGGCCTTCGCGGGCCGGATGCCGCAGACGCGGAGGGCGGCGTCTGGCCTTTCGCGGGCCAGATGCCGCAACGTAGGGGACCGTGGGTGGAGGACCGAGGTGTCCGAAGTCCACATAAGGGTCCAGCGCGGTGGAGGGCACGGCGCAGCACACCGTCTAGGTGTGCCCAGCGGGGGCGTAGTTACGCCGTGCCCTGACAGGTCCTCTCGCTTCCCGGTGTGGTAAATTCCATGCTGGGGAGCGGGATGGCCTGAGCGGTGGTTGCCTCCTTTTGCGACCACGCCATGTCGCGGAAGGAGGCGGCGGAGAAGGGGTGGGGGTGGGCGGTTGTACGATCGCCTCCTCCCACCTCTTGGTGGTGATTAGCGGGCGACTGGCGTGGGGGCGCCTCTCGTCTGCATTGCACAATCACCACCCTCGTCGGGCGTTCCCGGGCCCCTCCACTAAGGGAGGAGCGAGAAGGGCCCGCCATAAAGGTGGGCAGTCGTCGGCGGAGGACTGGACGTAAAGGCTGTGCCGGTTTCCCAGTCCTCCTCCACTCAGACGATGCGGGAGTGCCGCTGGGTTATTTTAGTGGGTATACCGGGCTTGCCCGGGGAGTCCCACATAGCCCCCCATTCCCCCAATGGGTGGGTATGCGTAATGCATTTTTTCCCAGCGAAACCAAAAAAAAAAAAAAAAAAAAGGTTAGGTTGGGGTGCGGGTCAGGTAACCTCCACGTTGGCCTAGTTGGTTGCTGGTCTCTTTCGGATACGTCCGGGGGGAAGAGCAACCCGCTGGGCTGGTGCACTCTGGGCACCGTCAATAACTTCCCATTCGTGGGTTCTTGTTGGCTGTGGCGAATAACCTGACAGGGGAGGGGATGTCGTTCTGGGTGTTCCTCTGATTAGCAGAGGACACACCAGATGCGACATGGGGTTGGGCTAGTCTGGGTAGGTAGGTAGGGGTAGGTTAGGTTAGGTAGGTGGGAGGTGGGGCTCGCTTCCGGGCCTCTGGGCGGGCCGCCTTCCCCTGCGGGGGGGGTTGCCCTGGTGCACTGACCAGCTCTGCACCCTGCTCTGCCCAGCTCTGCACCCTGCACTGCCCGGCTCTGCATCCGGCTCTGCCCGCTCTGCACCTGGCTCAGCCCGCTCTGTACCTGGCTCTGCACTCGGCTCTCCTGCGGTTGGTTACCCGAGTGCACTGACCAGCTCTGCACCCTGCTTTGACCAGCTCTGCACCCTGCTCTGCCCGGCTCTGCATCCGGCTCTGCCCGCTCTGCAACTGGCTTAGCCCGCTCTGCACCTGGCTCTGCGCCCGGCTCTCTCTCCTGCGGGTGGGGGCGGCCGCCGCCCGGGGGCGGGAAGGGAGCCCTCGAAGGTGTGCCGCGGATGTGCGGCGGGCGGTGATGACTTGTCGTCGCCGACCCTCCTTTGGCGTGGGATGGTCGGCGGGGACAAGTCGGTGGAAGGAGGAGGCGGCGGAGCGTCGGTCTCGACGCGCCGCCGCAGACGCGGTGGGCGGCGTCTGGCCTTCGCGGGCCGGATGCCGCAGACGCGGAGGGCGGCGTCTGGCCTTTCACGGGCCAGATGCCGCAACGTAGGGGACCGTGGGCGGAGGACCGGAGTGTCCTACGTCCACATAAGGGTCCAGCGCGGTGGAGGGCACGGCGCAGCACACCGTCTAGGTGTGCCCAGCGGGGGCGTAGTTGCGCCGTGCCCTGACAGGTCCTCTCGCTTCCCGGTGTGGTAAATTCCATGCTGGGGAGCGGGAGGGCCTGGGCGGTGGTTGCCTCCTTTTGCGACGACGCCATGTCGCGGAAGGAGGTGGCGGAGAAGGGGTGGGGGTGGGCGGTTGTACGATCGCCTCCTCCCACCTCTTGGTGGTGATTAGCGGGCGACAGGCGTGGGGGCGCCTCTCGTCTGCATTGCACAATCACCACCCTCGTCGGGCGTTCCCGGGCCCCTCCACTAAGGGAGGGGCGAGAAGGGCCCGCCATAAAGGTGGGCAGTCGTCGGCGGAGGACTGGACGTAAAGGCTGTGCCGGTTTCCCAGTCCTCCTCCACTCAGACGATGCGGGAGTGCCGCTGGGTTATTTTAGTGCTCCACGGACTCCCCTCCCCTCTCGCTTTTAGAGAGGGGACCGGGATACGTGGCCGCCGCGTGGGGGGGAGATATGGCCCTGGTGGGGGTCTATTTCTCCCCAAACCGCCCTCTAAGGGATTTCGAGGATTTCCTCGAAATCCTTACGGCAGTCGCCGGGAGGGCGGCACCACGTCAGGTCGCCGTGATAGGCGACCTCAACGCCAAGTCGGAGGCTTGGGGCAACCCGGCTGCCTCCTGCAACGTCCGGGGACGCGCCGCCGAATTCTGGGCGGCCTCGTGCGGTGTGTCCCTCCTCAACAGAGGGACGGTCCACACGTGTGTGCGGCAACGGGGAGGGTCGGTGGTAGACGTCTCGTTTGCCACCCCCGCCCTGGCCGCCCGCGTTGTGAACTGGCGGGTGGAGACGGTGGAGACTTTGTCGGACCACCGATATGTGCGGTTCGACATCTCCACCGGCCCCCGGGGAGGGACGGCCCGCTCAGGCCAATCTCCCTTCCCGCGGTGGGCTCTCACCCGTCTGGACCGGGAGGCAGCCAAGGAGGCAGCCTTTCTCCAGGACTGGCTCTCGCCCCCTGTCGAGCCTGTCCTGGACGTGGACGCCGCAGCAGTCCAGCTCAGAGGGTCCCTGACCGAGGTGTGCAACGCCAGCATGCCTCGGTCACGCCGTCCGCCTCCCCGTCGCGCCGTGTATTGGTGGTCGGAGGAGCTGGCGGGGCTGCGGGCCACGTGCGTGGAGGCCAGGAGGGCCTACACGCGGAGTCGGCGGCGCACTACCCGATCTCAGGCCGGGGAGGACCGCCTCTACGCCTCTTACCTAGAGGCAAAGACGGTCCTCAAGTCGGCGATGTGCGCCGCCAAGGACTCGGCGAGGGCTGAGATGCTGGAGGGCCTCGACAGGGATCCGTTTGGGAGGCCATATAAGGCGGCGCGGAATCAACTGCGCCCCAATGGTCCCCCACTAACGGAGACCCTGGAGCCGGCGTTGCTGGATGGGGTGGTCCGGTCCCTGTTTCCGCGCAGGGCCGACTTCACCCCACCAACGATGAACCCCCCACAGGGGGTGGTGGCTTCGCCGGAGGAGGAGGTCCCTCCGGTATCGGCGGAGGAACTTCGCGCGGGGGTTCTGTGCCTCCGCGCGAAGAAGACGGCCCCTGGACCGGATGGCGTCCCCGCACGGGTGGTGGCCATCGCAGCGTCCCTCATGGAGGAAAGGTTTCGGGACCTCTTCAGCGCGTGCCTAACGGCTGGGAGGTTCCCGAAACTCTGGAAGGAGGGGCAGTTATGCCTCCTCCGGAAGGAGGGACGCCCGGTGGACTCCCCCTCGGCATACCGACCCATCGTTCTGCTCGATGAGGTCGGTAAATTGTTCGAGGGGATCATCGCCACCCGGCTAAACAGCCTGTTGCGGGAGGTAGGGCCAGACCTGTCGGACGCCCAGTTCGGTTTTCGACGGGGGCGTTCGACGGTCGACGCGTTGGCCCTACTCAGGGGCCAAGTGCAGGAGGCGGTGGAGTCGGGGGGCGGAGTGTTGGCTGTGTCGTTTGACATAGCCAACGCCTTCAACTCCGTGCCCCACTCTACGATATTGGAGGCACTCCGGTACCACGGAGTGCCCCAATATCTGCGGGCGATCCTGGCTAGCTACCTGGAGGACCGTGAGGTCCTCCTCGTGGACAAGACGGCCAGGATCAGGCGTTACGGCGCGGAGTCCGGTGTTCCACAGGGGTCGGTGCTAGGGCCTCCCTTGTGGAACATCGGATTCGACTGGCTCCTGCGTGGAGCCCTCCTCCCGGGCACGAGTGTCATCTGCTACGCGGATGACACTCTCCTCGTTGCCCGGGGGAGGAATTATGGGGAGGCGGCCTGTTTGGCCTCGGCTGGCGGATCCTTGGTCGCAGGGAGGATCCGCCGGCTAGGATTGAGGGTGGCGCTGAACAAGACCGAGGCCGTGTTCTTCCACGGGCCTCGGCAGCGCCGCCCTCCAGACGCCCACATCGTCGTGGAGGGCGTCCGGATAGAGGTCGGGGCCCAGATGAAGTATCTGGGCCTCGTGCTAGACAGCAGGTGGCGCTTTGGCCCGCACTTCAGCGGGCTGTCGACGCGCCTGCTGAAAGCCGCGAACGCCCTCTCATGGCTCCTCCCAAACCTGGGAGGGCCCAAGGACAGATGCCGGCGCCTCTATGCCGGCATCTTGAAGAGTATGGCGCTCTACGGGGCACCCATCTGGGCGGACTCCCTCCAAAGGAGGGAGAATGCAACCGCCATCCGCAGGCCTCAAAGGGCCATTGCACAGCGGGTGGCGAGAGCCTACCGCTCAGTGGGCTACTCGGCGGCGTGCGCTCTGGCGGGCACCCCTCCCTGGGAGTTGGAGGCATGGGTGCTCGCCAGAGTGTACGAGTGGACGGCGCGGCGGAAGGCGCTGGGTGAGCGTCCCGCCGCGGAAGAGCGGGAGGCCGTGCGGCGAGAGGCGAGGGACGCCATCGTCCTCCATTGGACGGAGGACCTCGCCTCCGCCACTTTTGGCCGCCGGACGCTGGACGCGCTCGGTCCAGTCCTGAAGGGCTGGCTCGAGCGGCCACATGGTTTCCTCTCGTTCCGTTTGGTGCAGGTGTTGTCCGGACATGGTTGTTTCGGAACGCACCTGCACCGGATCCGGAGGGAGGAAACCCCGGCGTGCCACGACTGCGGCGCGTTAGAGGACACGGCGCAGCACACCCTCGAGGTGTGCCCAGCCTGGGCTGAGCTGCGCCGTGCCCTAACAAGTGAAATCGGGCAGGACCTCTCGCTCCCCGGCGTGGTCAACTCCATGCTGGGGAGTGAGGAGGCCTGGGCGGCGGTTGCCTCCTTTTGCGAGGACGTGATGTCGCAAAAGGAGGCGGCGGAGCGTGCGCGGGAGGACGATCCTCTCGCGCCGCCGCTCCGCAGGCGGAGAAGGGGAGGGAGAAGGCGGTTGTATAATCGTCTCCTCCCTCCGGTGGTGATTAGCGGACGAATGGTGCGGGGGCACCTTCGTCCGCATTGCACCAATCACCACCCTCGTTGGGTGGGAACGGCCGGGCACTCGCGGTCGTTCCCGGGCCCCTCCACTAAGGGAGGGGCGTGAAGGCCCCGCTGTAAAGGCGGGCGGTCGTCGGCGGAGGACTGGAAGTAAAGGCTGTGCCGGTTTCCCAGTCCTCCTCCACTCAGACGATGCGGGAGTGCCGCTGGGTTATTTTAGTGGGTATACCGGGCCAGTCAACCCGGGGAGTCCCACATAGCCCCCCATCCCCCGATGGGCGGGTATGCGTAATGCATTTTTTCCCAGCGAAACAAAAAAAAAAAAAAAAAAAAGGGTGCGGGTCAGGTAACCTTCACGTTGGCCTGGTTGGTTGCTGGTCTCTTTCGGATACGTCCGGGGGGAAGAGCAACCCGCTGGGCTGGTGCACTCTGGGCACCGTCAATAACTTCCCATTCGTGGGTTCTTGTTGGCGGTGGCGAATAACCTGACAGGGGGGGGGATGTCGTTCTGGGTGTTCCTCTGATTAGCAGAGGACACACCAGATGCGACATGGGGTTGGGCTAGTCTGGGTAGGTAGGAAGGGGTAGGTTAGGTTAGGTAGGTGGGAGGTGGGGCTCGCATCCGGGCCTCTGGGCGGGCCGCCTTACCCTGCGGGGGGGTTGCTCGGGTGCACTGACCAGCTCTGCACCCTGCTCTGCCCAGCTCTGCACCCTGCACTGCCCGGCTCTGCATCCGGCTCTGCCCGCTCTGCACCTGGCTCAGCCCGCTCTGCACCTGGCTCTGCACTCGGCTCTCCTGCGGTTTGTTACCCGAGTGCACTGACCAGCTCTGCACCCTGCTTTGACCAGCTCTGCACCCTGCTCTGCCCGGCTCTGCATCCGGCTCTGCCCGCTCTGCAACTGGCTTAGCCCGCTCTGCACCTGGCTCTGCGCCCGGCTCTCTCTCCTGCGGGTGGGGGCGGCCGCCGCCCGGGGGCGGGAAGGGAGCCCTCGATGGTGTGCCGCGGAAGTGCGGCGGGCGGTGATGACTTGTCGTCGCCGACCCTCCTTTGGCGTGGGATGGTCGGCGGGGACAAGTCGGTGGAAGGAGGAGGCGGCGGAGCGTCGGTCTCGACGCGCCGCCGCAGACGCGGTGGGCGGCGTCTGGCCTTCGCGGGCCGGATGCCGCAGACGCGGAGGGCGGCGTCTGGCCTTTCGCGGACCAGATGCCGCAACGTAGGGGACCGTGGGCGGAGGACCGGGGTGTCCTACGTCCACATAAGGGTCCAGCGCGGTGGAGGGCACGGCGCAGCACACCGTCTAGGTGTGCCCAGCGGGGGCGTAGTTGCGCCGTGCCCTGACAGGTCCTCTCGCTTCCCGGTGTGGTAAATTCCATGCTGGGGAGCGGGAGGGCCTGAGCGGCGGTTGCCTCCTTTTGCGACGACGCCATGTCGCGGAAGGAGGCGGCGGAGAAGGGGTGGGGGTGGGCGGTTGTACGATCGCCTCCTCCCACCTCTTGGTGGTGATTAGCGGGCGACAGGCGTGGGGGCGCCTCTCGTCTGCATTGCACAATCACCACCCTCGTTGGGCGTTCCCGGGCCCCTCCACTAACGGAGGGGCGAGAAGGGCCCGCCATAAAGGTGGGCAGTCGTCGGCGGAGGACTGGACGTAAAGGCTGTGCCGGTTTCCCAGTCCTCCTCCACTCAGACGATGCGGGAGTGCCGCTGGGTTATTTTAGTGGGTATACCGGGCTTGCCCGGGGAGTCCCACATAGCCCCCCATTCCCCCAATGGGTGGGTATGCGTAATGCATTTTTTCCCAGCGAAACCAAAAAAAAAAAAAAAAAAAAAAAAAAAAAAAAAAAAAGGTTAGGTTAGGTTAGGTTAGGTTAGGTTAGGTTAGGTTAGGTTAGGTTAGGTTAGGTTAGGTTAGGTTAGGTTAGGTTAGGTTAGGTTAGGTTAGGTTAGGTTGGGGTGCGGGTCAGGTAACCTCCACGTTGGCCTGGTTGGTTGCTGGTCTCTTTCGGATACGTCCGGGGGGAAGAGCAACCCGCTGGGCTGGTGCACTCTGGGCACCGTCAATAACTTCCCATGTTTTCGTGGGTTCTTGTTGGCGGTGGCGAATAATCTGACAGGGGGGGGATGTCGCTCTGGGTGTTCCTCTGATTAGCAGAGGACACACCAGATGCGACATAGGGGTGGGGCGGGGCGGGGATAGTTTATACGGGGTAGGCTAGGTTGGGTAGGTTAGTTTGGGCAGGCTAGGTTGGATAGGTTGGGTTGGGTAGGCTAGGTTGGGTAGGTTAGGCTAGGAACGACGTGAGGAGGGAGGGTGGTTACCTGAAAACAGGCGACCACCAACAGGGGAGTCTACACCAGCTCCCCTTGAATCCCGGAGCCCACGGCACACTCCCAAAGACCCCCATCGTTGGTGTCATGGGGTACGGGATGTGCTGTGGACCGGAGGGCTTGCCTTAATTGGCCGGCCCGCGGGAAGGAAAACCCTGTAGCAGCCGGCATCAGCAACCACGCGCGCATCGCGCGTGGATGTTGATGCCGGTTATTAAACCCGACAGCAAAGTCGTAAAAACCTGTGGATACCTGGCGACCTCCACAGTATATAGCGTACCCTGTTCATCGGAATGAGCGTCACCCGGCAGGGGTTAATACTTCGTCTCTACTCGTGGGATTTATTATGGAACCTTTAAAAACAAAAAACCAAAACAAAGAGGAAGGAAAGGAGGAGGTGACTCAGCAACAGAAGACGGAGACACCAAACAAGGAACTACGCGTCTCCCTTACGCGTCTCTCGGAGTCCGACTCAGATGCCAGTCAGGCGAGTCTGATGACGGTCGACTCTGGGAGTGAGGAGAGCGTTCGCCGTTGGCTTAAAAGGCCAATAGGTGACCAAGAGCCAGAGGAGAACATGTCGCCGCCCAAAGGAGCGGCGCACAAATCAAAACGCGGCAGAGGCCGACCGCCCACCACGGGCGAGTACGTGGGCCTAGCCGCAGCCAAGGCCGCGTACAATAGACAAAAAGAGGAGGAGCTCCGGCTAGAGGCCGAAGAAGAAATCGCGGGCATGGGCGAATCCCTGCAGCAGTCGAGACAAGCCTGCCGCAGCGGCCTCAACCCGCCAACACCCGAGGAGGACACGGCGCAGTCTCTAGCAGCACTGAACCTGCTGCTGCTAGAGGCTGCAAAAATTATAGAAAAGGTGGCCACTACCTCCAGGAAATTGAAGGGGACTAGTGTCAAAACACTAAAGGATGCGGCCACCATTATAAAGGAGGCAGCGGTGGGCATAAGAGCCCGCACAGTGTCGGAGGAGGTGAGGCAGCTGGAAGCTGAAAATCAGCGCCTCACGGCACAGTTAGCGGAGGCTAATAGCCGGCCGGCGGCGGTAGAGCCCGACGCAGTCCGGACTATGATGGAGGAGATTACTCGGGCCACGGTCGTGCAGTTCAGCAATATGCTGAATGCACGACTCGAAGGGCTCGAGTGTCGCCTCCTCCCGGAGCCGGGACTGCGGCCGCCGCTGGCGGCTGACAAGGCGCGGAAGAAGGTGGAGGATGAGGCCGCGGCAGCGATAGCCCCACAAGTGGACCCAACACCCCCGGCGCCTCTGCCTGCGCCCACAGCCCAGCCCCAAAAGCTCAAGGGCAAGGGCAAGGGCACCGACAAGGGCAAAGGCAAGGGGAAAAAGACGGCCCCGGCCCCTAGCCCCGAAGTGCGGGACGCCCCTCCACCGCCCCCGTTGACGGAGCAGTGGAGTGTCGTCGCTGCTCGGGGTGCAAAAAGCTCCCAAAAGAAGAGCACCCAAAGCACCCAGAGCGGCAAGGCGGCGGCGGTGGCGAAGCTGCGTGAGCCGAAAACGGCTGCAGTGACATTGACGCTGCAGCCGGGCGCGGCGGAGCGCGGCGCAAGCTACGCCACCGTCTTGCGGGAGGCCCGGACTCGGATAGATAAAACGAGTCTAGGTATTGGAGAGATGCGCTGCAGGACCACGGTCACCGGCGCCCGCATCCTCGAAATTTTCGGGGATGGGGGCGCTGAGAAGGCCGACTCCCTGGCTACCAAGCTAAGGGAGGTCCTCAGCGCAGACGTGGTCCGGGTCTCCCGCCCCACAAAGAGGGTGGAAGTGATCGTTACAGGGTTAGACGACTCCGTCACCGCCGCAGAGGTGGTGGCGGCATTCGCAGCGCAAGCCGATTGTCACATCGACGAAGTGAGGCCCGGAGTCATCGGCGAACGGGCCACGATGTGGCTCAGCTGCCCGGTGGCCGCTGCCAAAACCGTGGCCGGCGCCGGCCGCCTGCATGTGGGCTGGACGACGGCGAGAGTGGCCCTGCTGGCGGCGAGGCCCCTAAGGTGCTTCAGGTGCCTCAACCTGGGCCACGTCGCCAGCAAGTGCCCATCAGAGGTGGACCGCAGCGGTTTGTGCTTCCGCTGCGGAAAGGCGGGCCACCGGGCGCGTGAGTGCCGAGCCGAGCCCAACTGCGCCACTTGCGCTGCAGCGGGAAAACCGGCCCGGCACCCTCTCGGCGGAGTGGGCTGCGTGGGCGATGGGGGGCAGGCCAAGGCCAGGTCGGGCGCCCATCGCCCAACAACAACAACAACGGAGGGGCCAGCTGAGACCGCGCCCTGATGTCCGGAGTAAAGATACTACAGGCGAATATTAACCACTCTGCCAGGGCCCAGGATCTATTGTCCCAGTCCCTGGCAGAGTGGGGCATTCAAGTTGCAGTGGTCGCCGAGCCCTACTACGTCCCCACTCGGGATGACTGGGTCGGGGACCGGGAGGGATTGGTGGCCATCACCGCCCCCGCTGCCGCTGGCGCCCCGCCCATTGACCACGTGTCGAGGGGTAGGGGCCACGTGCTGGCAGCCGTGGGCGGTGTCTCGTACATAGGGGTGTACATCTCGCCCAACCGGGGTCTCGCCGACTTTGAGCAAATGCTCGTGGAGGTGGGATCTCTGGTTGGGCGGGTCGCCCCTAGCCCCGTGCTAGTCGCTGGGGATTTCAACGCCAAATCTATGGCGTGGGGATCCCCGGTGACGGATGCGCGGGGTGAGTGTTTGGAAGAGTGGGCGATCGCCATGGGTCTGGCCGTCCTCAATACGGGGTCGGAGGACACGTGCGTGCGGCAACAGGGCGGGTCGATAGTCGACATAACGTTGGCATCGACCGCCCTGGCGCGCCGTGTCCGGGACTGGAGGGTGGTGGTGGACGCGGAGACACTGTCTGACCACCGGTACATCCGATTTGATGTCTCCGCGTTCCCCACCGGCCCGCAAGGCTCGGGCCCGACCCCGGTTATTGGGGGCGGTCCGCGCTGGGTGTTAGGACGGCTCGACAGGGAGGTCGCCAGAGAGGCCGCTATTGTCGAGGACTGGGTGTCCGGACCCGACGTCGTACAGGACGTGGACGAGGAGGCGGGGCGCCTTGGGGCCTCGCTGGGTCGCATATGCGACGCGGCGATGCCCAGGGCGAGGCCCCTCCCACCGCGGCTGCGGGTGTATTGGTGGAGCGACGAGCTCCGCCGCATGCGAGTGGATTGCGGTAGGGCTCGCCGCCGTTACACCCGGTGTAGGCGGAGGCGGGTCCGGGACATCCAGGAGGAGACAGCCTCCTATGCCGCCTACAGGGCTCTGCGCGAATGCTTCGCGGTGGCGATTGCGCGGGCCAAGGAGGCGGCATGGGCGGACTGGCTGCGGACCCTCGACGGCGACCCTTGGGGCAGGCCGTACAAGGCCGTTCGTAAGAAGTTGCGGCCCTGGGCCCCCCCTGTCACGGCCAGTGTCGATGACACTCTCCTCGGCGAAGTGGTGGGGACCCTCTTCCCGCAGCGAGAAGAGTGGGTGCCCCCGGCGATGGCCCGAAACGAGAATGCGCGATCTGCCGAGGCTGACGTCCTCGCACCGCCGGTATCGGAGGCCGAGTTCGGGGCGGCCGTCCTGAAACTCAGGATGAAGAGGACCGCCCCAGGCCCGGACGGCGTTCCGGGGACGGCCTTGGCGATCGCGCTGGAGGAGATGGGCGAGAGGGTGAGGTCCCTCTTCACCGCATGCGTGGCGCAAGGTCGATTCCCGCGGCCGTGGAAGACGGGCAAGCTCGTCCTTCTGCCGAAGGTCGGGCGCCCGGCCGGACTGCCGTCGTCCTACCGTCCGATCGTGCTACTCGACGAGGTGAGCAAGCTCTTCGAGCGAGTGCTCGCTGCTCGCCTGGCCGAGTGCATGGATCCGGATCTGGACGACGCGCAGTTCGGTTTCCGCCGGGGTCGGTCGACCCTGGATGCCGTTGCGCGGGTGAGGGACCTCGCCGAGGAGGCGGTCTCCCAGGGCGGCGTGATGCTTGCGGTGTCATTGGACATCCGCAATGCGTTCAACACGCTGCCCTGGGAGACGGTCAAGGTGGCGCTGCGGTACCATGGGGTGCCGCAGTACCTCCAGAGGGTCATCGCCGACTACTTTGCCGGCAGAGCCGTCGTGTACCCGACGAGGGCCGGCGAGGGGAGGAGGGAAATGACGTGCGGTGTTCCACAGGGGTCGGTCCTCGGCCCGCCCCTGTGGAACATCGGCTACGACTGGGTGCTGCGCGGGGCCACTTTGCGGGGGGTCGGTGTCATTTGTTACGCCGACGACACCCTCGTGCTGGCCCGCGGCGGCACCTATAGAGAGGCATCGCTGCTCGCCACTGCGGGTGTGGCCCAGGTCGTGGGGAGGATCCGCGCCCTGGGGCTCGAGGTGGCCTTGGAAAAGTCCGAGGCCCTCCTCTTCCACGGGCCCCGGAACAGGCCGCCGCCGGAGGCCTCGATTATTGTGGGAGGGACTTCCATCGCCGTCGGGACTACGATGAAGTACCTCGGTCTCGTCCTCGACGGCCGATGGAAGTTCGAGGAGCACTTCCGGCGGTTGGCCCCAAAGTTGTTGGCCACTGCCGGGGCCTTGGGGCGGATCCTCCCAAACGTTGGGGGGCCTGGAGGAGTCTGCCGACGCCTGTACACCGGTGTGGTGCGCTCCATGGCGCTCTACGGGGCGCCAATATGGGCAGGCGCCCTGAGCAACCCGAATCAGGCTGCGCTGCGACGACCGCAGCGCGCCATGGCGCTCAGGGTGGCCCGGGCGTACCGCACCGTGTCTTGCGTCGGTGCGTGCGTGCTCGCCGGTACGCCGCCGTGGGACCTCGACGCCGAGGTACTCGCCGCGGTGTACTGGCGAATGAAGGAAGAGATTGCGGGTGGTGGCTGTCCCCATCCGCGGGAGATTCGGCGTTGGCGAGAGGAGGGACGTGAGACTCTCCTGCGGAGGTGGGCAGCCCGTCTCGAAATAGCGGTGACGAGTCGAGAGCTGGTGGCCGCCGTTCGGCCCATTCTCCACGAGTGGCTCGAGCGGCGGCACGGGGTCCTCTCTTTCCACCTGACGCAGGTGATCACCGGGCACGGTTGCTTTGGTAGATTCCTGCACCGGGTGGGAAGAGAGCCCTCTGAGGTGTGTCACCATTGTGAGGCGGGAGTCGCGGACACGGCGCAACACACGCGCGAGGAGTGCCCAGCTTGGGCGGTCCCTCGCGCCGCCCTGTCCGCGACAGTCGGGAATGACTTGTCGCTGCCGACCCTCCTAAGGGAGATGGTCGACAGCGACGAGTCATGGCAGGCGGTAGCGACCTTCTGCGACACAGTAATGTCGCAGAAGGAGGCGGCGGAGCGGGACCGGGAAGACGATGTCGACTCGGCCCCGATGCGCCGCCGCAGGCGTGGAAGGCGGCGTCGGGTCTTCGCGGGCCAGATGCCGCCGTAACGCCGGGGACCGCGGGCGACGGATCGGGGTCCGCCGTCCGCACAAAGGTCCCGTGCACCCGTGTTCGGTGCGAGGAGGAGATAAATGGAGGTGGAACGGGGCGGGGCTGAATCTCAAACTAGGGGATTCAGCCCCGCCCCGGAGAGAAGGGCTCTACGGAGCAACGCTAGCGGGGCACGCGGTTGCAAGCCTCGTGGGTCCCGCAGCCCCGTGGGCGAGAGACGGAACACTCCAGGGTTTTAGTGGGTGCAAACCCCACATAACGCAGTGGTTCCCCCGAGACCACTGCGTATTCGTGAGGAATTTCCCTGGATAAACAAAAAAAAAAAAAAAAAAAAAAAAAAAAGGTTAGGTTAGGTTGGGGTGCGGGTCAGGTAACCTCCACGTTGGCCTGGTTGGTTGCTGGTCTCTTTCGGATACGTCCGGGGGGAAGAGCAACCCGCTGGGCTGGTGCACTCTGGGCACCGTCAATAACTTCCCATGTTTTCGTGGGTTCTTGTTGGCGGTGGCGAATAATCTGACAGGGGGGGATGTCGCTCTGGGTGTTCCTCTGATTAGCAGAGGACACACCAGATGCGACATAGGGGTGGGGCGGGGCGGGGATAGTTTATACGGGGTAGGCTAGGTTGGGTAGGTTAGTTTGGGCAGGCTAGGTTGGATAGGTTGGGTTGGGTAGGCTAGGTTGGGTAGGTTAGGCTAGGAACGACGTGAGGAGGGAGGGTGGTTACCTGAAAACAGGCGACCACCAAAAGGGGAGTCTACACCAGCTCCCCTTGAATCCCGGAGCCCACGGCATACTCCCAAAGACCCCCATCGTTGGTGTCATGGGGTACGGGATGTGCTGTGGACCGGAGGGCTTGCCTTAATTGGCCGGCCCGCGGGAAGGAAAACCCTGTAGCAGCCGGCATCAGCAACCACGCGCGCATCGCGCGTGGATGTTGATGCCGGTTATTAAACCCGACAGCAAAGTCGTAAAAACCTGTGGATACCTGGCGACCTCCACAGTATATAGCGTGCCCCTGTTCATCGGAATGAGCGTCACCCGGCAGGGGTTATCACATCGTCTCTACTCGTGGGATTTATTATGGATAACTTGAACAAAAACCAAAACAAAGAGGAAGAAAAGGAGGAGGTGACTCAGCAACAGACGACGGAGACACCAATGAAAGAACTACGCGTCTCCCTTACGCGTCTCTCGGAGTCCGACTCAGACGCCAGTCAGGCGAGTCTGATGACGGTCGACTCTGGGAGTGAGGAGAGCGTTCGCCGTTGGCTTAAAAGGCCGATAGGTGACCAAGAGCCAGAGGAGAACATGTCGCCGCCCAAAGGAGCGGCGCACAAATCAAAACGCGGCAGAGGCCGACCGCCCACCACGGGCGAGTACGTGGGCCTAGCCGCAGCCAAGGCCGCGTACAATAGACAAAAAGAGGAGGAGCTCCGGCTAGAGGCCGAAGAAGAAATCGCGGGCATGGGCGAAACCCTGCGGCAGTCGAGAGAAGCCTGCCGCAGCGGCCTCAACCCGCCAACACCCGAGGAGGACACGGCGCAGTCTCTAGCAGCACTTAACCAATTGCTGCTAGAGGCTGCAAAAATCATTGAAAAGGTGGCCACAACGTCCAAGAAATTGAAGGGGACGAGCGTAAAAACGTTAAAGGATGCGGCCACCACAATAAAGGAGGCAGCGGTGGGCATAAGAGCCCGCACAGTGTCGGAGGAGGTGAGGCAGCTGGAAGCTGAAAATCAACGCCTCACGGCACAATTAGCGGAGGCTAATAGCCGGCCGGCGGCGGTAGAGCCCGACGCAGTCCGGACTATGATGGAGGAGATTACTCGGGCCACGGTCGTGCAGTTCAGCAATATGCTGAATGCACGACTCGAAGGGCTCGAGTGTCGCCTCCTCCCGGAGCCGGGACTGCGGCCGCCGCTGGCGGCTGACAAGGCGCGGAAGAAGGTGGAGGATGAGGCCGCGACAGCGATAGCCCCACAAGTGGACCCAACACCCCCGGCGCCTCTGCCTGCGCCCACAGCCCAGCCCCAAAAGCTCAAGGGCAAGGGCAAGGGCACCGACAAGGGCAAAGGCAAGGGGAAAAAGACGGCCCCGGCCCCTAGCCCCGAAGTGCGGGACGCCCCTCCACCGCCCCCGTTGACGGAGCAGTGGAGTGTCGTCGCTGCTCGGGGTGCAAAAAGCTCCCAAAAGAAGAGCACCCAAAGCACCCAGAGCGGTAAGGCGGCGGCGGTGGCGAAGCTGCGTGAGCCGAAAACGGCTGCAGTGACATTGACGCTGCAGCCGGGCGCGGCGGAGCGCGGCGCAAGCTACGCCACCGTCTTGCGGGAGGCCCGGACTCGGATAGATAAAACGAGTCTAGGTATTGGAGAGATGCGCTGCAGGACCACGGTCACCGGCGCCCGCATCCTCGAAATTTTCGGGGATGGGGGCGCTGAGAAGGCCGACTCCCTGGCTACCAAGCTAAGGGAGGTCCTCAGCGCAGACGTAGTCCGGGTCTCCCGCCCCACAAAGAGGGTGGAGGTAATTGTCTCGGGGCTGGACGACTCCGTCACCGCCGCAGAGGTGGTGGCGGCATTCGCAGTGCAAGGTCAATGTCACGTCGACGAATTGAGGCCCGGAGTCATCGGCGACCGGGCCACGATGTGGCTCAGCTGCCCGGTGGCCGCTGCCAAAACCGTGGCCGGCGCCGGCCGCCTGCATGTGGGCTGGACGACGGCAAGAGTGGCCCTGCTGGCGGCGAGGCCCCTAAGGTGCTTCAGGTGCCTCAACCTGGGCCACGTCGCCAGCAAGTGCCCATCAGAGGTGGACCGCAGCGGTTTGTGCTTCCGCTGCGGCAAGTCGGGCCACCGGGCGCGCGAGTGCCGAGCCGAGCCCAACTGCGCCACCTGCGCTGCAGCGGGCAAACCGGCCCGGCACCCTCTCGGTGGAGTGGGCTGCGTGGGCGATGGGGGGCAGGCCAAAGCCAAGACCCATCGCCCAACAACAATAACAGAGGGGCCGACTGAGACCGCGCCGTGATGTCCGGCGTAAAGATACTACAGGCGAATATTAACCACTCTGCCAGGGCCCAGGATCTATTGTCCCAGTCCCTGGCAGAGTGGGGCATTCAAGTAGCCGTGGTCGCCGAGCCCTACTACGTCCCCACTCGGGACGACTGGGTCGGCGACCGGGAGGGACTGGTGGCCATCACCGCCCCCGCTGCCGCTGGCGCCCCGCCCATTGACCACGTGTCGAGGGGTAGGGGCCACGTGCTGGCAGCCGTGGGCGGTGTCTCGTACATAGGGGTGTACATCTCGCCCAACCGGGGTCTCGCCGACTTTGAGCAAATGCTCGTGGAGGTGGGATCTCTGGTTGGGCGGGTCGCCCCTAGCCCCGTGCTAGTCGCTGGGGATTTCAACGCCAAATCTATGGCGTGGGGATCCCCGGTGACGGATGCGCGGGGTGAGTGCCTGGAGGAGTGGGCGATCGCCATGGGTCTGGCCGTCCTCAATACGGGGTCGGAGGACACGTGCGTGCGGCAACAGGGCGGGTCGATAGTCGACATAACGTTGGCATCGACCGCCCTGGCGCGCCGTGTCCGGGACTGGAGGGTGGTGGTGGACGCGGAGACACTGTCTGACCACCGGTACATCCGATTTGATGTCTCCGCGTTCCCCACCGGCCCGCAAGGCTCGGGCCCGACCCCGGTTATTGGGGGCGGTCCGCGCTGGGTGTTAGGACGGCTCGACAGGGAGGTCGCCAGAGAGGCCGCTATAGTCGAGGACTGGGTGTCCGGACCCGACGTCGAGCAGGACGTGGACGAGGAGGCGGCCCGCCTTGGGGCCTCGCTGGGTCGCATATGCGACGCGGCGATGCCCAGGGCGAAGCCCCTCCCACCGCGGCTTCGGGTGTATTGGTGGAGCGACGAGCTCCGCCGCATGCGAGTGGATTGCGGTAGGGCTCGCCGCCGATACACCCGGTGTAGGCGGAGGCGGATCCGGGACACCCAGGAGGAGACAACCTCCTATGCCGCCTACAGGGCTCTGCGCGAAGGCTTTGCGGTGGCAATTGCCCGGGCCAAGGAGGCGGCATGGGCGGACTGGCTGCGGACCCTCGACGGCGACCCTTGGGGCAGGCCGTACAAGGCCGTACGTAAGAAGTTGCGGCCCTGGGCCCCCCCTGTCACGGCCAGTGTCGACGACACTCTCCTCGGCGAAGTGGTGGGGACCCTCTTCCCGCAGCGAGAAGAGTGGGTGCCCCCGGCGATGGCCCGACACGAGAATGCGCGATCTGCCGAGGCTGACGTCCCCGCACCGCCGGTATCGGAGGCCGAGTTCGGGGCGGCCGTCCTGAAACTCAAAATGAAGAGGACCGCCCCAGGCCCGGACGGCGTTCCGGGGACGGCCTTGGTGATCGCGCTGGAGGAGATGGGCGAGAGGGTGAGGTCCCTCTTCACCGCATGCGTGGCGCAAGGTCGATTCCCGCGGCCGTGGAAGACGGGCAAGCTCGTCCTTCTGCCGAAGGTCGGGCGCCCGGCCGGACTGCCGTCGTCCTACCGTCCGATCGTGCTACTCGGCGAGGTGAGCAAGCTCTTCGAGCGAGTGCTCGCTGCTCGCCTGGCCGAGTGCATGGATCCGGGCCTGGACGACGCGCAGTTCGGTTTCCGCCGGGGTCGGTCGACCCTGGATGCCGTCGCGCGGGTGAGGGACCTCGCCGAGGAGGCGGTCTCCCAGGGCGGCGTGATGCTTGCGGTGTCATTGGACATCCGCAATGCGTTCAACACGCTGCCCTGGGAGACGGTCAGGGCGGCACTGCGGTACCATGGGGTACCGCAGTACCTCCAGAGGGTCATCGCCGACTACTTCGCCGGCAGAGCCGTCGTGTTCCCGACGAGGGCCGGCGAGGGGAGGAGGGAAATGTCGTGCGGTGTTCCACAGGGGTCGGTCCTCGGCCCGCCCCTGTGGAACATCGGCTACGACTGGGTGCTGCGCGGGGCCACTTTGCGGGGGGTCGGTGTCATTTGTTACGCCGACGACACCCTCGTGCTGGCCCGCGGCGGCACCTATAGAGAGGCATCGCTGCTCGCCACTGCGGGTGTGGCCCAGGTCGTGGGGAGGATCCGCGCCCTGGGGCTCGAGGTGGCCTTGGAAAAGTCCGAGGCCCTCCTCTTCCACGGGCCCCGGAACAGGCCGCCGCCGGAGGCCTCGATTATTGTGGGAGGGACTTCCATCGCCGTCGGGACTACGATGAAGTACCTCGGTCTCGTCCTCGACGGCCGATGGAAGTTCGAGGAGCACTTCCGGCGGCTGGCCCCAAAGTTGTTGGCCACTGCCGGGGCCTTGGGGCGGATCCTCCCAAACGTCGGGGGTCCTGGAGGAGTCTGCCGACGCCTGTACACCGGTGTGGTGCGCTCCATGGCGCTCTACGGGGCGCCAATATGGGCAGGCGCCCTGAGCAACCCGAATCAGGCTGCGCTGCGACGACCGCAGCGCGCCATGGCGCTCAGGGTGGCCCGGGCGTACCGCACCGTGTCTTGCGTCGGTGCGTGCGTGCTCGCCGGTACACCGCCGTGGGACCTCGACGCCGAGGTACTCGCCGCGGTGTACTGGCGAATAAAAGAAGAGACGGCGGGTGGTGGCTGTCCCCATCCGCGGGAGATTCGGCGTTGGCGAGAGGAGGGACGTGAGACTCTCCTGCGGAGGTGGGCAGCCCGTCTCGAAATATCGGTGACGAGTCGAGAGCTGGTGGCCGCCGTTCGGCCCATTCTCCACGAGTGGCTCGAGCGGCGGCACGGGGTCCTCTCTTTCCACCTGACGCAGGTGATCACCGGGCACGGTTGCTTTGGCAGATTCCTGCACCGGGTGGGAAGAGAGCCCTCTGAGATGTGTCACCGACACGGCGCAACACACGCGCGAGGAGTGCCCCGCTTGGGCGGTCCCTCGCGCCGCCCTGTCCGCGACAGTCGGAGATGACCTGTCGCTGCCGGCCCTCCTCCGGGAGATGGTCGACAGCGACGAGTCATGGCAGGCGGCAGCGACCTTCTGCGACACAGTAATGTCGCAGAAGGAGGCGGCGGAGCGGGACCGGGAAGACGACGTCGACTCGGCCCCGATGCGCCGCCGCAGGCGTGGAAGGCGGCGTCGGGTCTTTGCGGGCCAAATGCCGCCGTAACGCCGGGGACCGCGGGCGACGGATCGGGGTCCGCCGTCCGCACAAAGGTCCCGTGCACCCGTGTTCGGTGCGAGGAGGAGATAAATGGAGGTGGAACGGGGCGGGGCTGAATCTCTTGGTTTGAGATTCAGCCCCGCCCCGGAGAGAAGGGCTCGCCAGAGCAACGCCAGCGGGGCACGCGGTAGCAAGCCTCGTGGGTCCCGCAGCCCCGTGGGCGAGCGTCGGAACACTCCAGTGTTTTAGTGGGTGCAAACCCCACATAACGCAGTGGCTCCCCCGAGACCACTGCGTATTCGTGAGGAATTTCACTGGACAAACAAAAAAAAAAAAAAAAAAAAAAAGGTTAGGTTAGGTTGGGGTGGGGTGCGGGTCAGGTAACCTCCACGTTGGCCTAGTTGGTTGCTGGTCTCTTTCGGATACGTCCGGGGGGAAGAGCAACCCGCTGGGCTGGTGCACTCTGGGCACCGTCAATAACTTCCCATGTTTTCGTGGGTTCTTGTTGGCGGTGGCGAATAATCTGACAGGGGGGGGATGTCGCTCTGGGTGTTCCTCTGATTAGCAGAGGACACACCAGATGCGACATAGGGGTGGGGCGGGGCGGGGATAGTTTATACGGGGTAGGCTAGGTTGGGTAGGTTAGTTTGGGCAGGCTAGGTTGGATAGGTTGGGTTGGGTAGGCTAGGTTGGGTAGGTTAGGCTAGGAACGACGTGAGGAGGGAGGGTGGTTACCTGAAAACAGGCGACCACCAAAAGGGGAGTCTACACCAGCTCCCCTTGAATCCCGGAGCCCACGGCATACTCCCAAAGACCCCCATCGTTGGTGTCATGGGGTACGGGATGTGCCGTGGACCGGAGGGCTTGCCTTAATTGGCCGGCCCGCGGGAAGGAAAACCCTGTAGCAGCCGGCATCAGCAACCACGCGCGCATCGCGCGTGGATGTTGATGCCGGTTATTAAACCCGACAGCAAAGTCGTAAAAACCTGTGGATACCTGGCGACCTCCACAGTATATAGCGTACCCTGTTCATCGGAATGAGCGTCACCCGGCAGGGGTTATCACATCGTCTCTACTCGTGGGAATCATATGGATAACTTAAACAAAACAAACCAAACAAAGAAGGAAGAAAAGGAGGAGGTGACTCAGCAACAGACGACGGAGACACCAAAGAAAGAACTACGCGTCTCCCTTACGCGTCTCTCGGAGTCCGACTCAGACGCCAGTCAGGCGAGTCTGATGACAGTCGACTCTGGGAGTGAGGAGAGCGTTCGCCGTTGGCTTAAAAGGCCGATAGGTGACCAAGAGCCAGAGGAGAACATGTCGCCGCCCAAAGGAGCGGCGCACAAATCAAAACGCGGCAGAGGCCGACCGCCCACCACGGGCGAGTACGTGGGCCTAGCCGCAGCCAAGGCCGCGTACAATAGACAAAAAGAGGAGGAGCTCCGGCTAGAGGCCGAAGAAGAAATCGCGGGCATGGGCGAATCCCTGCGGCAGTCGAGACAAGCCTGCCGCAGCGGCCTCAACCCGCCAACACCCGAGGAGGACACGGCGCAGTCTCTAGCAGCACTGAACCAATTGCTGCTAGAGGCTGCAAAAATAATTGAAAAGGTGGCCACTACGTCCAGGAAACTAAAGGGGACGAGCGTAAAAACTTTAAAGGATGCGGCCACAATAATAAAGGAGGCCGCGGTGGGAATAAGGGCCCGCACAGTGTCGGAGGAGGTAAGGCAGCTGGAAGCGGAAAATCAGCGCCTCACGGCACAGTTAGCGGAGGCTAATAGCCGGCCGGCGGCGGTAGAGCCCGACGCAGTCCGGACTATGATGGAGGAGATTACTCGGGCCACGGTCGTGCAGTTCAGCAATATGCTGAATGCACGACTCGAAGGGCTCGAGTGTCGCCTCCTCCCGGAGCCGGGACTGCGGCCGCCGCTGGCGGCTGACAAGGCGCGGAAGAAGGTGGAGGATGAGGCCGCGGCAGCGATAGCCCCACAAGTGGACCCAACACTCCCGGCGCCTCTGCCTGCGCCCACAGCCCAGCCCCAAAAGCTCAAGGGCAAGGGCAAGGGCACCGACAAGGGCAAAGGCAAGGGGAAAAAGACGGCCCCGGCCCCTAGCCCCGAAGTGCGGGACGCCCCTCCACCACCCCCGTTGACGGAGCAGTGGAGTGTCGTCGCTGCTCGGGGTGCAAAAAGCTCCCAAAAGAAGAGCACCCAAAGCACCCAGAGCGGCAAGGCGGCGGCGGTGGCAAAGCTGCGCGAGCCGAAAACGGCTGCAGTGACATTGACGCTGCAGCCGGGCGCGGCGGAGCGCGGCGCAAGCTACGCCACCGTCTTGCGGGAGGCCCGGACTCGGATAGATAAAACGAGTCTAGGAATTGGAGAGATGCGCTGCAGGACCACGGTCACCGGCGCCCGCATCCTCGAAATTTTCGGGGATGGGGGCGCTGAGAAGGCCGACTCCCTGGCTACCAAGCTAAGGGAGGTCCTCAGCGCAGACGTGGTCCGGGTCTCCCGCCCCACAAAGAGGGTGGAAGTGATCGTTACAGGGTTAGACGACTCCGTCACCGCCGCAGAGGTGGTGGCGGCATTCGCAGCGCAAGCCGATTGTCACATCGACGAAGTGAGGCCCGGAGTCATCGGCGAACGGGCCACGATGTGGCTCAGCTGCCCGGTGGCCGCTGCCAAAACCGTGGCCGGCGCCGGCCGCCTGCATGTGGGCTGGACGACGGCGAGAGTGGCTCTGCTGGCGGCGAGGCCCCTAAGGTGCTTCAGGTGCCTCAACCTGGGCCACGTCGCCAGCAAGTGCCCATCAGAGGTGGACCGCAGCGGCTTGTGTTTCCGCTGCGGCAAGTCGGGCCACCGGGCGCGCGAGTGCCGAGCCGAGCCCAACTGCGCCACTTGCGCTGCAGCGGGCAAACCGGCTCGGCACCCTCTGGGCGGAGTGGGCTGCGCGGGCGATGGGGGGCAGGCCAAGGCCAAGTCGGGCGCCCATCGCCCAACAACAACAACAACAACGGAGGGGCCAGCTAAGACCGCGCCCTGATGTCCGGAATAAAGATTCTACAGGCGAATATTAACCACTCTGCCAGGGCCCAGGATCTATTGTCCCAGTCCCTGGCAGAGTGGGGCATTCAAGTAGCCGTGGTCTCCGAGCCCTACTACGTCCCCACTCGGGACGACTGGGTCGGAGACCGGGAGGGATTGGTGGCCATCACCGCCCCCGCTGCCGCTGGCGCCCCGCCCATTGACCACGTGTCGAGGGGTAGGGGCCACGTGCTGGCAGCCGTGGGCGGTATCTCGTACATAGGGGTGTACTTCTCGCCCAACCGGGGTCTCGCCGACTTTGAGCAAATGCTCGTGGAGGTGGGATCTCTGGTTGGGCGGGTCGCCCCTAGCCCCGTGCTAGTCGCTGGGGATTTCAACGCCAAATCTATGGCGTGGGGATCCCCGGTGACGGATGCGCGGGGTGAGTGTTTGGAAGAGTGGGCGATCGCCATGGGTCTGGCCGTCCTCAATACGGGGTCGGAGGACACGTGCGTGCGGCAACAGGGCGGGTCGATAGTCGACATAACGTTGGCATCGACCGCCCTGGCGCGCCGTGTCCGGGACTGGAGGGTGGTGGTGGACGCGGAGACACTGTCCGACCACCGGTACATCCGATTTGATGTCTCCGCGCTCCCCACCGGCCCGCAGGGCTCGGGCCCGACCCCGGTTATTGGGGGCGGTCCGCGCTGGGTACTTGGACGGCTCGACAGGGAGGTCGCCAGAGAGGCCGCTATTGTCGAGGACTGGGTGTCCGGACCCGACGTCGTACAGGACGTGGACGAGGAGGCGGGGCGCCTTGGGGCCTCGCTGGGTCGTATATGCGACGCGGCGATGCCCAGGGCGAGGCCCCTCCCACCGCGGCTTCGGGTGTATTGGTGGAGCGACGAGCTCCGCCGCATGCGAGTGGATTGCGGTAGGGCTCGCCGCCGATACACCCGGTGTAGGCGGAGGCGGGTCCGGGACATCCAGGAGGAGACAGCCTCCTATGCCGCCTACAGGGCTCTGCGCGAAGGCTTTGCGGTGGCAATTGCCCGGGCCAAGGAGGCGGCATGGGCGGACTGGCTGCGGACCCTCGACGGCGACCCGTGGGGCAGGCCGTACAAGGCCGTCCGCAAGAAGTTGCGGCCCTGGGCCCCCCCTGTCACGGCCAGTGTCGATGACACTCTCCTCGGCGAGGTGGTGGGGACCCTCTTCCCGCAGCGAGAAGAGTGGGTGCCCCCGGCGATGGCCCGACACGAGAATGCGCGATCTGCCGAGGACGACGTCCCCGCAACGCCGGTATCGGAGGCCGAGTTCGGGGCGGCCGTCCTGAAACTCAAAATGAAGAGGACCGCCCCAGGCCCGGACGGCGTTCCGGGGACGGCCTTGGTGATCGCGCTGGAGGAGATGGGCGAGAGGGTGAGGTCCCTCTTCACCGCGTGCGTGGTGCAGGGTCGATTCCCGCGGCAATGGAAGACGGGCAAGCTCGTCCTTCTGCCGAAGGTCGGGCGCCCGGCCGGACTGCCGTCGTCCTACCGTCCGATCGTGCTACTCGGCGAGGTGAGCAAGCTCTTCGAGCGAGTGCTCGCTGCTCGCCTGGCCGAGTGCATGGATCCGGATCTGGACGACGCGCAGTTCGGTTTCCGCCGGGGTCGGTCGACCCTGGATGCCGTTGCGCGGGTGAGGGACCTCGCCGAGGAGGCGGTCTCCCAGGGCGGCGTGATGCTTGCGGTGTCATTGGACATCCGCAATGCGTTCAACACGCTGCCCTGGGAGACGGTCAGGGCGGCACTGCGGTACCATGGGGTACCGCAGTACCTCCAGAGGGTCATCGCCGACTACTTCGCCGGCAGAGCCGTCGTGTTCCCGACGAGGGCCGGCGAGGGGAGGAGGGAAATGTCGTGCGGTGTTCCACAGGGGTCGGTCCTCGGCCCGCCCCTGTGGAACATCGGCTACGACTGGGTGCTGCGCGGGGCCACTTTGCGGGGGGTCGGTGTGATCTGTTACGCCGACGACACCCTCGTGCTGGCCCGCGGCGGCACCTACAGAGAGGCATCGCTGCTCGCCACTGCGGGTGTGGCCCAGGTCGTGGGGAGGATCCGCGCCCTGGGGCTCGAGGTGGCCTTGGAAAAGTCCGAGGCCCTCCTCTTCCACGGGCCCCGGAACAGGCCGCCGCCGGAGGCCTCGATTATTGTGGGAGGGACTTCCATCGCCGTCGGGACTACGATGAAGTACCTCGGTCTCGTCCTCGACGGCCGATGGAAGTTCGAGGAGCACTTCCGGCGGCTGGCCCCAAAGTTGTTGGCCACTGCCGGGGCCTTGGGGCGGATCCTCCCAAACGTTGGGGGGCCTGGAGGAGTTTGCCGACGCCTGTACACCGGTGTGGTGCGCTCCATGGCGCTCTACGGGGCGCCAATATGGGCAGGCGCCCTGAGCAACCCGAATCAGGCTGCGCTGCGACGACCGCAGCGCGCCATGGCGCTCAGGGTGGCCCGGGCGTACCGCACCGTGTCTTGCGTCGGTGCGTGCGTGCTCGCCGGTACACCGCCGTGGGACCTCGACGCCGAGGTACTCGCCGCGGTGTACTGGCGAATGAAGGAAGAGATTGCGGGTGGTGGCTGTCCCCATCCGCGGGAGATTCGGCGTTGGCGAGAGGAGGGACGTGAGACTCTCCTGCGGAGGTGGGCAGCCCGTCTCGAATTATCGGTGACGAGTCGAGAGCTGGTGGCCGCCGTTCGGCCCATTCTCCACGAGTGGCTCGAGCGGCGGCACGGGGTCCTCTCTTTCCACCTGACGCAGGTGATCACCGGGCATGGTTGCTTTGGCAGATTCCTGCACCGGGTGGGAAGAGAGCCCTCTGAGGTGTGTCACCATTGCGAGGCGGGAGTCGCGGACACGGCGCAACACACGCGCGAGGAGTGCCCCGCTTGGGCGGTCCCTCGCGCCGCCCTGTCCGCGACAGTCGGAGATGACCTGTCGCTGCCGGCCCTCCTCCGGGAGATGGTCGACAGCGACGAGTCATGGCAGGCGGCAGCGACCTTCTGCGACATAGTAATGTCGCAGAAGGAGGCGGCGGAGCGGGACCGGGAAGACGACGTCGACTCGGCCCCGATGCGCCGCCGCAGGCGTGGAAGGCGGCGTCGGGTCTTTGCGGGCCAGATGCCGCCGTAACGCCGGGGACCGCGGGCGACGGATCGGGGTCCGCCGTCCGCACAAAGGTCCCGTGCACCCGTGTTCGGTGCGAGGAGGAGATAAAGGGAGGTGGAACGGGGCGGGGCTGAATCTCTTAGTTTGAGATTCAGCCCCGCCCCGGAGAGAAGGGCTCGCCAGAGCAACGCCAGCGGGGCACGCGGTAGCAAGCCTCGTGGGTCCCGCAGCCCCGTGGGCGAGCGTCGGAACACTCCAGTGTTTTAGTGGGTGCAAACCCCACATAACGCAGTGGCTCCCCCGAGACCACTGCGTATTCGTGAGGAATTTCACTGGACAAACAAAAAAAAAAAAAAAAAAAAAAAAGGTTAGGTTGGGGTGCGGGTCAGGTAACCTCCACGTTGGCCTGGTTGGTTGCTGGTCCCTTTCGGATACGTCCGGGGGGAAGAGCAACCCGCTGGGCTGGTGCACTCTGGGCACCGTCAATAACTTCCCATGTTTTTGTGGGTTCTTGTTGGCGGTGGCGAATAATCTGACAGGGGGGGATGTCGCTCTGGGTGTTCCTCTGATAAGCAGAGGACACACCAGATGCGACATGGGGGTTGGGCTAGTTTGGGTAAGTAGGTAGGGGTAGGTTAGGTTAGGTAGGTGGGAGGAGGGGCTCACTTCTGGACCTCTAGGTGGGTCGCCTGCTCTGCGGGGGGGGTGTTGCGAATCGGGCTTTAAGCGACGCCTCTCCTGCGGGTGGGGGTGACCTCGCCTGGGGGAAGGGCTGTAGAGCGAGGGAGGAGGAGGAGAGTAGATGGTTAGGCTCACTTCCAGACCACTGGGTGGGCCGCCTGCTCTGCGGGGGGGTGTTGTGATTTCAGCTAAGCGACGCCTCTCCTGCGGGTGGGGGTGGCCTCGCCCGGGGGAAGGGCTGTAGAGCGAGGGAGGAGGAGGAGAGTAGATGGTTAGGCTCACTTCCAGACCACTGGGTGGGCCGCCTGCTCTGCGGGGGGGTGTTGCGAATGGTTCTAAGCGACGCCTCTCCTGCGGGTGGGGGTGGCCTCGCCCGGGGGCAGTGCTGTAGAGCGAGGGTTGAGGAGGAGGGGCCGCTCGTTAGGGCGGCCAATAGAAGGTAGGTTGCGATGGTGTATGGGCGCCATCGCAACTGAGGCGGACTGCAATGTCGTATGGGAGGCATTGCGGCCGAAGGCAAGAGGCCGCGGCGGGAGAGACGTGTCGGTGATAGCGTTATGCCGCTCGCCCTGCCTTCCGCGGCCTCCACGGGGTCGCCACCGTTAGATGGCGGACGCGGTGGGGCCGCAGGGGAAGAGGAGTGTCGGTAATAGCGTTGCGCCGCTCTCCCTATCCTCTGCGGCCGAAACGGTGGAAGGCGGCGCCTGGCCTTTACGGGTCAAATGCCGCATGGAGGGGACCGTGGGCGGAGGATCGGGGGGTCCGTCGTCCACACAAAGGTCCCGCACACTGAGACGCCCGGGTGTTCCTGGGCGCCTCAGTGGTAGGAGGAGGAAGAGAAGGAGGTGTATTGGGGCGGGGCAGAGAGTCTCAAGGGACTTAGCTCCGCCCCCAGAGGAGGGCTCCACCATGGAGCAACGCCAGCGGGGCACGCGGTTGTTAGCCTCGTGGGTCCCGCAGCCCCGTAGGCGAGAAGAAGGAACACCCCAGGGTTTTAGTGGGTGCAAACCCCACATAACGCAGTGGTTCCCCCGAGACCACTGCGTATTCGTTAGGAATTTCCCTGGTCAAACAAAAAAAAAAAAAAAAAAAAAAAAAGGTTAGGTTAGGTTAGGTTGGGGTGCGGGTCAGGTAACCTCCACGTTGGCCTGGTTGGTTGCTGGTCTCTTTCGGATACGTCCGGGGGGAAGAGCAACCCGCTGGGCTGGTGCACTCTGGGCACCGTCAATAACTTCCCATGTTTTCGTGGGTTCTTGTTGGCGGTGGCGAATAATCTGACAGGGGGGGGATGTCGCTCTGGGTGTTCCTCTGATTAGCAGAGGACACACCAGATGCGACATAGGGGTGGGGCGGGGCGGGGATAGTTTATACGGGGTAGGCTAGGTTGGGTAGGTTAGTTTGGGCAGGCTAGGTTGGATAGGTTGGGTTGGGTAGGCTAGGTTGGGTAGGTTAGGCTAGGAACGACGTGAGGAGGGAGGGTGGTTACCTGAAAACAGGCGACCACCAACAGGGGAGTCTACACCAGCTCCCCTTGAATCCCGGAGCCCACGGCACACTCCCAAAGACCCCCATCGTTGGTGTCATGGGGTACGGGATGTGCTGTGGACCGGAGGGCTTGCCTTAATTGGCCGGCCCGCGGGAAGGAAAACCCTGTAGCAGCCGGCATCAGCAACCACGCGCGCATCGCGCGTGGATGTTGATGCCGGTTATTAAACCCGACAGCAAAGTCGTAAAAACCTGTGGATACCTGGCGACCTCCACAGTATATAGCGTGCCCCTGTTCGTCGGAATGAGCGTCACCCGGCAGGGGTTTTTATATCGTCTCTACTCGTGGGATTTATTATGGATAACCTTTACAAAAACCATACAAAGGAGGAAGAAAAGGAGGTGGAGATTAGAGGAAGTGAGAGGGAGAAAGAACAAGCGACGGAACAACCGAGGAGAGAACTCCGCGTCTCCCTTACGCGTCTATCGGAGTCCGACTCAGATGCCAGTCAGGCGAGTCTGATGACGATCGACTCTGGGAGTGAGGAGAGCGTTCGCCGTTGGCTTAAAAGGCCGATAGCTGACCAAGAGCCAGAGGAGAATATGTCGCCGCCCAAAGGAGCGGCACATAAATCCAAACGCGGCAGAGGCCGACCGCCCACCACGGGCGAGTACGTGGGCCTAGCCGCGGCCAAGGCCGCGCTCAATAAACAAAAACAAGAGGAGCTCCGGCTAGAGGCCGAAGAAGAAATCGCGGGCATGGGCGAAACCCTGCGGCAGTCGAGGCAAGCCTGCTGCAGCGGCCTCAACCCGCCAACACCCGAGGAGGACACGGCGCAGTCTCTAGCAGCACTGAACTTGCTGCTGCTAGAGGCTGCGAAAATAGTGGAAAAGGTGGCCGTCACGTCAAGACATTTAAAGGGGACGAGCCAAAAGACACTCAAGGATGCGGCCTCCATAATCAAGGAGGCCGCGGTGGGAATAAGGGCCCGCACAGTGTCGGAGGAGGTGAGGCAGCTGGAAGCCGAAAATCAGCGCCTCACGGCACAGTTAGCGGAGGCTAATAGCCGGCCGGCGGCGGTAGAGCCCGACGCAGTCCGGAAAATGATGGAGGAGATTACTCGGGCCACGGTCGTGCAGTTCAGCAATATGCTGAATGCACGACTCGAAGGGCTCGAGTGTCGCCTCCTCCCGGAGCCGGGACTGCGGCCGCCGCTGGCGGCTGACAAGGCACGGAAGAAGGTAGAGGATGAGGCCGCGGCAGCGATAACCTCACAAGTGGACCCAACACCCCCGGCGCCTCTGCCTGCGCCCACAGCCCAGCCCCAAAAGCCCAAGGGCAAGGGCAAGGGCAAGGGCACCGACAAGGGCAAAGGCAAGGGGAAAAAGACGGCCCCGGCCCCTAGCCCCGAAGTGCGGGACGCCCCTCCACCGCCCCCGTTGACGGAGCAGTGGAGTGTCGTCGCTGCTCGGGGTGCAAAAAGCTCCCAAAAGAAGAGCACCCAAGGCACCCAAGGCACCCAGAGCGGCAAGGCGGCGGCGGTGGCGAAGCTGCGTGAGCCGAAGACGGCTGCAGTGACATTGACGCTGCAGCCGGGCGCGGCGGAGCGCGGCGCAAGCTACGCCACCGTCTTGCGGGAGGCCCGGACTCGGATAGACAAAACGAGTCTAGGTATAGGAGAGATGCGCTGCAGGACCACGGTCACCGGCGCCCGCATCCTCGAAATTTTCGGGGATGGGGGCGCTGAGAAGGCCGACTCCCTGGCTACCAAGCTAAGGGAGGTCCTCAGCGCAGACGTAGTCCGGGTCTCCCGCCCCACAAAGAGGGTGGAAGTGATCGTTACAGGGTTAGACGACTCCGTCACCGCCGCAGAGGTGGTGGCGGCATTCGCAGCGCAAGGCAATTGTCACATCGACGAAGTGAGGCCCGGAGTCATCGGCGAGCGGGCCACGATGTGGCTCAGCTGCCCGGTGGCCGCTGCCAAAACCGTGGCCGGCGCCGGCCGCCTGCACGTGGGCTGGACAACGGCGAGAGTGGCCCTGCTGGCGGCGAGGCCCCTAAGGTGCTTCAGGTGCCTCAACCTGGGCCACGTCGCCAGCAAGTGCCCATCAGAGGTGGACCGCAGCGGTTTGTGCTTCCGCTGCGGCAAGTCGGGCCACCGGGCGCGCGAGTGCCGAGCCGAGCCCAACTGCGCCACTTGCGCTGCAGCGGGCAAACCGGCCCGGCACCCTCTCGGCGGAGTGGGCTGCGTGGGCGATGGGGGGCAGGCCAAGGCCAAGTCAGGCACCCATCGCCCAACAACAACGGAGGGGCCAACTGAGACCGCGCCTTGATGCCCGGAGTAAAGATTCTACAGGCGAACATTAACCACTCTGCCAGGGCCCAGGATCTATTGTCCCAGTCCCTGGCAGAGTGGGGCATTCAAGTTGCTGTGGTCGCCGAGCCCTACTACGTCCCCACTCGGGACGACTGGGTCGGGGACCGGGAGGGATTGGTGGCCATCACCGCCCCCGCTGCCGCTGGCGCCCCGCCCATTGACCACGTGTCGAGGGGTAGGGGCCACGTGCTGGCAGCCGTGGGCGGTGTCTCTTACATAGGGGTGTACATCTCGCCCAGCCGGGGTCTCGCCGACTTTGAGCAAATGCTCGTGGAGGTGGGATCTCTGGTTGGGCGGGCCGCCCCTAGCCCCGTGCTAGTCGCTGGGGATTTCAACGCCAAATCTATGGCGTGGGGATCCCCGGTGACGGATGCGCGGGGTGAGTGTTTGGAAGAGTGGGCGATCGCCATGGGTCTGGCCGTCCTCAATGCGGGGTCGGAGGACACGTGCGTGCGGCAACAGGGCGGGTCGATAGTCGACATAACGTTGGCATCGACCGCCCTGGCGCGCCGTGTCCGGGACTGGAGGGTGGTGGTGGACGCGGAGACACTGTCCGACCACCGGTACATCCGATTTGATGTCTCCGCGCTCCCCACCGGCCCGCAGGGCCCGACCCCGGTTGTTGGGGGCGGTCCGCGCTGGGTACTTGGACGGCTCGACAGGGAGGTCGCCAGAGAGGCCGCTATTGTCGAGGACTGGGTGTCCGGACCCGACGTCGTACAGGACGTGGACGAGGAGGCAGGGCGCCTTGGGGCCTCGCTGGGTCGCATATGCGACGCGGCGATGCCCAGGGCGAGGCCCCTCCCACCGCGGCTTCGGGTGTATTGGTGGAGCGACGAGCTCCGCCGCATGCGAGTGGATTGCGGTAGGGCTCGCCGCCGATACACCCGGTGTAGGCGGAGGCGGGTCCGGGACATCCAGGAGGAGACAGCCTCCTATGCCGCCTACAGGGCTCTGCGCGAAGGCTTTGCGGTGGCAATTGCCCGGGCCAAGGAGGCGGCATGGGCGGACTGGCTGCGGACCCTCGACGGCGACCCTTGGGGCAGGCCGTACAAGGCCGTCCGCAGGAAGTTGCGGCCCTGGGCCCCCCCTGTCACGGCCAGTGTCGATGACACTCTCCTCGGCGAGGTGGTGGGGACCCTCTTCCCGCAGCGAGAAGAGTGGGTGCCCCCGGCGATGGCCCGACAAGAGAATGCGCGATCTGCCGAGGCTGACGTCCCCGCACCGCCGGTATCGGAGGCCGAGTTCGGGGCGGCCGTCCTGAAACTCAGGATGAAGAGGACCGCCCCAGGCCCGGACGGCGTTCCGGGGACGGCCTTGACGATCGCGCTGGAGGAGATGGGCGAGAGGGTGAGGTCCCTCTTCACCGCATGCGTGGCGCAGGGTCGATTCCCGCGGCCGTGGAAGACGGGCAAGCTCGTCCTTCTGCCGAAGGTCGGGCGCCCGGCCGGACTGCCGTCGTCCTACCGTCCGATCGTGCTGCTCGACGAGGTGAGCAAGCTCTTCGAGCGAGTGCTCGCTGCTCGCCTGGCCGAGTGCATGGATCCGGATCTGGACGACGCGCAGTTCGGTTTCCGCCGGGGTCGGTCGACCCTGGATGCTATTGCGCGGGTGAGGGACCTTGCCGAGGAGGCGGTCTCCCAGGGCGGCGTGATGCTTGCGGTGTCATTGGACATCCGCAATGCGTTCAACACGCTGCCCTGGGAGACGGTCAGGGCGGCACTGCGGTACCATGGGGTACCGCAGTACCTCCAGAGGGTCATCGCCGACTACTTCGCCGGCAGAGCCGTCGTGTTCCCGACGAGGGCCGGCGAGGGGAGGAGGCAAATGTCGTGCGGTGTTCCGCAGGGGTCGGTCCTCGGCCCGCCCCTGTGGAACATCGGCTACGACTGGGTGCTGCGCGGGGCCACATTGCGGGGGGTCGGTGTCATTTGTTACGCCGACGACACCCTCGTGCTGGCCCGCGGCGGCACCTACAGAGAGGCATCGCTGCTCGCCACTGCGGGTGTGGCCCAGGTCGTGGGGAGGATCCGCGCCCTGGGGCTCGAGGTGGCCTTGGAAAAGTCCGAGGCCCTCCTCTTCCACGGGCCCCGGAACAGGCCGCCGCCGGAGGCCTCGATTATTGTGGGAGGGACTTCCATCGCCGTCGGGACTACGATGAAGTACCTCGGTCTCGTCCTCGACGGCCGATGGAAGTTCGAGGAGCACTTCCGGCGGTTGGCCCCAAAGTTGTTGGCCACTGCCGGGGCCTTGGGGCGGATCCTCCCAAACGTTGGGGGTCCTGGAGGAGTCTGCCGACGCCTGTACACCGGTGTGGTGCGCTCCATGGCGCTCTACGGGGCGCCAATATGGGCAGGCGCCCTGAGCAACCCGAATCAGGCTGCGCTGCGACGACCGCAGCGCGCCATGGCGCTCAGGGTGGCCCGGGCGTACCGCACCGTGTCTTGCGTCGGTGCGTGCGTGCTCGCCGGTACACCGCCGTGGGACCTCGACGCCGAGGTACTCGCTGCGGTGTACTGGCGAATAAAAGAAGAGATTGCGGGTGGTGGCTGTCCCCATCCGCGGGAGATTCGGCGTTGGCGAGAGGAGGGACGCGAGACTCTCCTGCGGAGGTGGGCAGCCCGTCTGGAAATGTCGGTGACGAGTCGGGAGCTGGTGGCCGCCGTTCGGCCCATTCTCCACGAGTGGCTCGAGCGGCGGCACGGGGTCCTCTCTTTCCACCTGACGCAGGTGATCACCGGGCACGGTTGCTTTGGTAGATTCCTGCACCGGGTGGGAAGAGAGCCCTCTGAGGTGTGTCACCATTGCGAGGCGGGAGTCGCGGACACGGCGCAACACACGCGCGAGGAGTGCCCCGCTTGGGCGGTCCCTCGCGCCGCCCTGTCCGCGACAGTCGGAGATGACCTGTCGCTGCCGGCCCTCCTTCGGGAGATGGTCGACAGCGACGAGTCATGGCAGGCGGCAGTGACCTTTTGCGACACTGTAATGTCGCAGAAGGAGGCGGCGGAGCGGGACCGGGAAGACGATGTCGACTCGGCCCCGATGCGCCGCCGCAGGCGTGGAAGGCGGCGTCGGGTCTTTGCGGGCCAGATGCCGCCGTAACGCCGGGGACCGCGGGCGACGGATCGGGGTCCGCCGTCCGCACAAAGGTCCCGTGCACCAGTGTTCGGTGCGAGGAGGAGAAGATGGAGGTGGAACGGGGCGGGGCTGAATCTCAAACCAGGGGATTCAGCCCCGCCCCGGAGAGAGAAGGGCTCCGTTGCGGAGCGACGCCAGCGGGGCACGCGGTTGCAAGCCTCGTGGGTCCCGCAGCCCCGTGGGCGAGAGACGGAACACTCCAGGGTTTTAGTGGGTGCAAACCCCACATAACGCAGTGGTTCCCCCGAGACCACTGCGTATTCGTGAGGAATTTCCCTGGATAAACAAAAAAAAAAAAAAAAAAAAAAAAAAAAAAAAAAAAAAAAAGGTTAGGTTAGGTTAGGTTAGGTTAGGTTAGGTTAGGTTAGGTTAGGTTAGGTTGGGGTGCGGGTCAGGTAACCTCCACGTTGGCCTGGTTGGTTGCTGGTCTCTTTCGGATACGTCCGGGGGGAAGAGCAACCCGCTGGGCTGGTGCACTCCGGGCACCGTCAATAACTTCCCATTCGTGGGTTCTTGTTGGCGGTGGCGAATAACCTGACAGGGGGGGGTTGTCGTTCTGGGTGTTCCTCTGATTAGCAGAGGACACACCAGATGCGACATGGGGTTGGGTTAGTCTGGGTAGGTAGGTAGGGGTAGGTTAGGTTAGGTAGGTGGGAGGTGGGGCTCGCTTCCGGGCCTCTGGGCGGGCCGCCTTCCCCTGCGGGGGGGTTGCCCGGGTGCACTGACCAGCTCTGCACCCTGCTCTGCCCAGCTCTGCACCCTGCACTGCCCGGCTCTGCATCCGGCTCTGCCCGCTCTGCACCTGGCTCAGCCCGCTCTGCACCTGGCTCTGCACTCGGCTCTCCTGCGGTTGGTTACCCGAGTGCACTGACCAGCTCTGCACCCTGCTTTGACCAGCTCTGCACCCTGCTCTGCCCGGCTCTGCATCCGGCTCTGCCCGCTCTGCAACTGGCTTAGCCCGCTCTGCACCTGGCTCTGCGCCCGGCTCTCTCTCCTGCGGGTGGGGGCGGCCGCCGCCCGGGGGCGGGAAGGGAGCCCTCGAAGGTGTGCCGCGGATATGCGGCGGGCGGTGATGACTTGTCGTCGCCGACCCTCCTTTGGCGTGGGATGGTCGGCGGGGACAAGTCGGTGGAAGGAGGAGGCGGCGGAGCGTCGGTCTCGACGCGCCGCCGCAGACGCGGTGGGCGGCGTCTGGCCTTCGCGGGCCGGATGCCGCAGACGCGGAGGGCGGCGTCTGGCCTTTCACGGGCCAGATGCCGCAACGTAGGGGACCGTGGGCGGAGGACCGGAGTGTCCTACGTCCACATAAGGGTCCAGCGCGGTGGAGGGCACGGCGCAGCACACCGTCTAGGTGTGCCCAGCGGGGGCGTAGTTGCGCCGTGCCCTGACAGGTCCTCTCGCTTCCCGGTGTGGTAAATTTCATGCTGGGGAGCGGGAGGGCCTGGGCGGTGGTTGCCTCCTTTTGCGACGACGCCATGTCGCGGAAGGAGGTGGCGGAGAAGGGGTGGGGGTGGGCGGTTGTACGATCGCCTCCTCCCACCTCTTGGTGGTGATTAGCGGGCGACAGGCGTGGGGGCGCCTCTCGTCTGCATTGCACAATCACCACCCTCGTCGGGCGTTCCCGGGCCCCTCCACTAAGGGAGGGGCGAGAAGGGCCCGCCATAAAGGTGGGCAGTCGTCGGCGGAGGACTGGACGTAAAGGCTGTGCCGGTTTCCCAGTCCTCCTCCACTCAGACGATGCGGGAGTGCCGCTGGGTTATTTTAGTGGGTATACCGGGCTTGCCCGGGGAGTCCCACATAGCCCCCCATTCCCCCAATGGGTGGGTATGCGTAATGCATTTTTTCCCAGCGAAACCAAAAAAAAAAAAAAAAAAAAAAAAAAAAAAAAGGTTAGGTTAGGTTAGGTTAGGTTAGGTTAGGTTGGGGGATCCCCTCACAGCTCTTACGTCCACGTCGTATCCCCTGGAAACGGCCCAGTTCTGACCACCGTAACGGAGTGGCAGACTGGGTACGGCCAAAGTGAGCTGTGCGATTGTTGCTATTTTAATTTTATCTGCGGTTTTTGACGATCTTGTGTTGAGGCTATGCCTACCCCTGCGCGGGATGCCCTCGGGCATTTTGTGAAAAAAGGCCCTTCTCAGGGCCAACCAAAAGGCCCTTCTCAGGGCCAACCCAAAGGCCCTTTTCAGGGCCAACCAAAAGGCCCTTCTCAGGGCCAACCAAAAGGCCCTTCTCAGGGCCAACCCGACGCTTCGGCGTCAGAGGCTAGCCGCGCGCCGTCTGCGGCTAGCTTCTTTGACACGGCGGACTCGGACACTGAGTCCATTGTGTTTGAGTCCGATGCGAGCTCTATGGAGGTCGAGACTCGTTCTCGAAAGCGGGCCTTCCTGAAGGAAGGGTCCGACGGGTCCTCGGGTTCGGCAAAGGAGCGAAAGCGGAAGGCGAAGGCCAAAAAGCCGGTCGTTGCAGCGGACACCCACGACGTGGGTCTTGCGGACGCCCAACGCGAGTTGAGCTTGGCCCGGCGGACGCAGCTCCAACAAGAGCTGGAGGAGCACGTTGCTCTTAAGGAGCAGCAGGCGCGCGTCGCCCGGGCCAAGTCCGGCTACGGCGCGTCCCGCGTCGTGTACGACGACCACTCTTTGGCTGAGCTGGAGAGGATGGCGCAGGAGGACGAGGAGGGGATTGTGGAGGTTGCCACCAAATCCTCGCACCTCAAGGGGACCTTTCAGAAGGCCCTCAAATGCCGGGCCGTGAGCATGCGCGGCATCGTCGGGGCGCTGGTGCAGCGCCAGTCAACCGACGAGACGCGCCAGATGCAGGCGAAAATTGATCGCCTGCAGTCTGAAGTAAGCCAGCTTCATCAGAAGCTGGCTGAAGCCACGGCCCGGCCATCCCAAGCCAAGCCTGCGGCAGAAGCCCCCGTCCTCCATCACAACCTTGAGGATATCATCCGCACGGTTGTGAGGGAGGAGAGGGACTTTGTCCGAGCCTGCATCGCAGGCATTGAGGACCGGCTACTACCGGAGCAAAGCCTCCGACCGCCGCTCGCGGCGGACAAGAGGCGGAGCGAGCCGGAGCCGACCTCCCAAAAGGAGGACGCCCTTCTCCCTTCCACCACCCCGACCAACCAGCAGGGCTGGACGAAGGTCGTCAAGGGGAAGGGGAAGGGCAAAAAGACGGCAGCGGCCGTCCCTGCCGTCCCCGCCACCACCCCGCCTGCCAGCCAGCCGCAGTCGGCTGGCAAGGGAAAGGGGAAAGGGAAGGGGAAAAGCTCCCCCCCAGCCGAAACCCGTGAAAGCCGTGCCAAGAACTTGGTTGTTCCCAAGACCGCAGCCGTCGTGGTGACACTCACCGCGGAGGCTGCGGAGCGGGGCGAAACGTACGCGTCCGTGATGTCGCGGGCGCGTACCAATGCCGATCCCACTAAACTTGGGATCGGCAAGGTATCTTGCCGCCGAACGCAAGCCGGGGCTCGGATATTCGAGTTCCCGGGGGCGGAGGGCGGCAAGAACGCGGACCTCTTCGCAGCTAAGCTGCAAGAGGTCATTGCGGACGCGGCTAAGGTGGCAAGGCCAATCAAGTCGGCGGCCTTAGAGGTGACCGATCTAGATGATTCGGTCACCAAAGAGGAGGTGGTAGCGGCAATCGCAGAAGCGGGGGGTTGCAGCGTCGCAGCGGTGCAGGGCCGGGGCATCAGGCCCGGCCGCGGCGGCATGGGCACAATCCGCCTGGAGTGCCCAGTCGCCGCTGCCAAAGCCGTCCTAGCCAAGGGACGGCTTGCCGTAGGTTTTAGCTCGGGTGTAGTCCGGGCCCTCGTGGCTCAGCCACTGAGGTGTTACAGGTGCTTCGGCATCGGACACACCCGGGCTCTCTGTCCGTCCAGCGTCGACAGGACGGACAGCTGTTACCGCTGCGGCAAGGAGGGCCATAAGGCCGCCTCCTGCAAGGCCGCCACGCCGCACTGCGCGGTGTGTGCCGCCAGTGGCCGCCCGGCGGGCCACGTCACCAAGGGGAGGAACTGTAGTCCTCCCCCCAAGAGGGGTAAAGCGCAGGCGCCGATCCGGCCTGCCGCTGCTGCCGCCGCCGTTCCAGAGTCTGGAGCTGCGACGGCCGCTGGCCTGGCTGAGGAGGGGGGTGCGATGTCCGACTAATGCATAGAGTCGTACATCGCATCCTCCAGGCGAACACCAACCACTGCAGAGCGGCCCAGGATCTGCTGATGCAGACCATGGCCGAGTGGTTGGTGGACCTGGCGGTGGTCGCCGAGCCGTACTCGATACCTGGCCGTTGGCTGGGTGATCGGGACGGCTTGGTGGCGTTGGTGTCGCGGCCCGCCACGGACTCCCCTCCCCTCTCGCTTTTAGAGAGGGGACCGGGATACGTGGCCGCCGCGTGGGGAGAAATAGCCCTGGTCGGGGTCTACTTCTCCCCAAACCGCCCTCTAAGGGACTTCGAGGATTTTCTCGAGGTCCTTACGGCAGTCGTCGGGAGGGCGGCGCCACGCCAGGTCGCCGTGTTGGGCGACCTCAACGCCAAGTCAGCGGCCTGGGGCAACCCGGCCGCCTGTTGCAACGTCCGGGGACGCGCCGCCGAATTTTGGGCGGCTTCGTGCGGTGTGTCCCTCCTAAACAGGGGGGACGTTCACACGTGTGTGCGGCAGCGGGGAGGATCGGTGGTTGACGTCTCGTTCGCCACCCCCGTGCTAGCCGCCCGCGTCGTGAACTGGCGGGTGGAGATGGTGGAGACCATGTCGGACCACCGTTACGTGCGGTTCGACATCGCCCCCACCCAGGGCCCGCGGGGGGGAACGGCCCGCTCGGGCCAATCTCCCTTCCCGCGGTGGGCTCTCACCCGCCTGGACCGAGAGGCAGCCCAGGAGGCGGCGTTCCTCCAGGACTGGCTCTCGCCCCCTGTGGAGGCCCCGGACGTTGACGCCGCAGCGGTCCAGCTCCGGGAGTCCTTGACCGAGGTGTGCAACTCCAGCATGCCTCGGTCTCGCCAGCCGCCCCCCCGTCGGGCCGTCTATTGGTGGACGGAGGAGCTAGCGGGGCTCCGGGCCGCCTGCGTGGCGGCCAGGAGGGCCTACACGCGGAGCCGGCGGCGCAGCGCACGAAGCCAGGCCGACGAGGACCGCCTCTACGCTTATTACGGAGAGGCGAGGACGGTCCTCAAAACGGCAATGTGCGCTGCGAAGGACTCGGCGAGGGCCGAGATGCTCGAGGGTCTCGACCGGGATCCATACGGGAGGCCGTACAAGGTAGCGCGGAACCAGCTGCGGCCCTATGGTCCCCCGCTATCGGAGACCCTCGAGCCGGCGTTACTGGATGGGGTGGTACGGTCCTTGTTTCCGCGCAGGACCGACTTCACCCCACCAGTGATGGACCCCCCGCGGCAGGCGGCCCCGCCGGAGGAGGAGATCCCCCCGGTGACTGCGGATGAAATCTGGGAGGGGATTCTCCGCCTCCGCACGAAGAAGACGGCCCCTGGGCCGGACGGCGTCCCCGCACGAGTGGTGGCAATAGCTGCCTCTCAGATGCAGGACAGGTTTCGGGAACTGTTCAGCGCGTGCCTTGCGGCTGGGCGGTTCCCGAAACTGTGGCGGGAGGGGCAGCTGTGCCTCCTCCGTAAAGAGGGACGCCCGGTGGACTCCCCCTCGGCTTACCGGCCCATCGTTCTGCTCGATGAGGTCGGTAAGATGTTCGAGGGGATAGTCGCCGACCGGCTGAATGGCCTGCTGCGGGGGGTGGGGCCAGACCTGTCGGACGCCCAGTTCGGCTTTCGACAGGGGCGTTCGACGGTCGACGCCTTGGCCCTGCTGAAGGCCCAGGTGCAGGAGGCGGTCGAGTCGGGGGAGGGGCTGTTGGCGGTGTCGTTCGACATCGCCAACGCCTTCAACTCCGTGCCCCACGCGACGATATTGGAGGCGCTCCGATACCACGGAGTGCCCCAATACCTGCGGAACCTCCTGGCCAGCTACTTGGAGGACCGAGAGGTCCTCCTCGTGGACAAGACGGCGACGGTCAGGAGGTACGGCGCGGAGTCCGGTGTTCCGCAGGGGTCGGTTCTAGGCCCCCCCCTGTGGAACATCGGTTTCGACTGGCTCCTGCGGGGAACCCTCCTCGAGGGCACGAGCGTCATCTGCTACGCGGATGACACTCTGCTCGTTGCCCGGGGGAGGGACTTTAGGGCGGCGGCCTGTCTGGCCTCGGCTGGCGGATCCTTGGTCGCCGGGAGGATCCGCCGGCTGGGATTGAAGGTGGCGCTGCACAAGACCGAGGCCGTGTACTTCCATGGGCCTCGGCAGCGCTGCCCGCCTGACGCCCACATTGTCGTGGAGGGCGTCAGGATCGAGGTGAAGGCCCAGATGAAGTATCTGGGCCTTACGCTGGACAGCAGGTGGCGCTTCGGCCCGCACTTCAGCGGGCTGTCGACGCGCCTGCTGAAGGCCGCCGATGCCCTGTCGTGGCTGCTCCCCAACCTGGGGGGGCCGAAGGAGCGATGCCGTCGCCTATATGCCGGCATCCTAAAGAGCATGGCCCTATACGGGGCCCCCATATGGGCGGACTCCCTCCAGAGGAGGGAGAATGCGACCGCCATCCGCAGGCCCCAAAGGGCCATTGCACAGCGGGTGGCGAGGGCCTACCGCTCGGTGGGCTTCGCGGCGGCGTGCGCTCTGGCGGGCACCCCTCCCTGGGAGTTGGAGGCTTGGGTGCTCGCCAGAGTGTACGAGTGGACGGCGCGGCGGAAAGCCCTAGGCGAGCGCCCCGCCGCGGAAGAGCGGGAGGCCGTGCGGTGGGAGGCGAGGGCCGCCATCGTCCTCCATTGGACAGAGGACCTCGCCTCCGCCGCCTTTGGCCGCCGGACGCTGGACGCGCTCGGTCCAGTCCTGCAGGGCTGGCTCGAGCGGCCACATGGTTTCCTCTCGTTCCGTCTAGTGCAGGTGTTGTCCGGACATGGTTGTTTCGGAACGCACCTGCACCGGATCCGGAGGGAGGAAACCCCGGCGTGCCACGACTGTGGCGCGGTAGAGGACACGGCGCAGCACACCCTCGAGGTGTGCCCAGCCTGGGCTGAGCTGCGCCGTGCCCTGACGGGAGTTGTCGGGCAGGACCTCTCACTTCCCAGCGTGGTAGACTCCATGCTGGGGAGTGAGGAGGCCTGGGCGGCGGTTGCCTCCTTTTGCGAGGACGTGATGTCGCAAAAGGAGGCGGCGGAGCGTGCGCGGGAGGACGATCCTCTCGCGCCGCCGCTCCGCAGGCGGAGAGGGGGTGGGAGGAGACGGTTATACGATCGCCTCCTCCCACCTCCTGGTGGTGACTAGCGGGCGACGGGCGCGGGGGCGCCTTTCGCCCGCATTGCACAAGTCACCACCCTCGTCGGGTGGGAACGGTCGAGCACTCATTCACGGTCGTTCCCGGGCCCCTCCACTAAGGGAGGGGCGTGAAGGGCCTGCCGTGATGGCGGGCGGTCGTCGGCGGGGGACTGGAAGTAAAGGCTGTGCCGGTTTCCCAGTCCCCCTCCACTCAGACGATGCGGGAGTGCCGCTGGGTTATTTTAGTGGGTATACCGGGCTTGCCCGGGGAGTCCCACATAGCCCCCCATCCCCCGATGGGCGGGTATGCGTAATGCATTTTTTCCCAGCGAAACAAAAAAAAAAAAAAAAAAAAAAAAAAAAAAAAAAAAAAAAAAAAAAGGTTAGGTTAGGTTAGGTTAGGTTAGGTTAGGTTAGGTTAGGTTAGGTTAGGTTCCACGGACTCCCCTCCCCTCTCGCTTTTAGAGAAGGGACCGGGATACGTGGCCGCCGCGTGGGGAGAGATGGCCCTGGTCGGGGTCTATTTCTCCCCCAACCGCCCTCTAAGGGACTTCGAGGAATTCCTCGAGGTCCTGACGGCAGTCGTCGGGAGGGCGGCGCCACGCCAGGTCGCCGTGTTGGGCGACCTTAACGCCAAGTCAGCGGCCTGGGGCAACCCGGCCGCCTCTTGTAACGTCCGGGGACGCGCCGCCGAATTTTGGGCGGCTTCGTGCGGTGTGTCCCTCCTAAACAGGGGGGATGTTCACACGTGTGTGCGGCAGCGGGGTGGATCGGTGGTTGACGTTTCGTTCGCCACCCCCGTGCTAGCCGCCCGCGTCGTGAACTGGCGGGTGGAGATGGTGGAGACCATGTCGGACCACCGTTACGTGCGGTTCGACATCGCCTCCACCCAGGGCCCACGGGGGGGAACGGCCCGCTCGGGCCAATCTCCCTTCCCGCGGTGGGCTCTCACCCGCCTGGACCGGGAGGCAGCCCAGGAGGCGGCGTTCCTCCAGGACTGGCTCTCGCCCCCTGTGGAGGCCCCGAACGTTGACGCCGCAGCGGTCCAGCTCCGGGAGTCCTTGACCGAGGTGTGCAACTCCAGCATGCCTCGGTCTCGCCGGCCGCCCCCCCGTCGGGCCGTCTATTGGTGGACGGAGGAGCTAGCGGGGCTCCGGGCCGCCTGCGTGGCGGCCAGGAGGGCCTACACGCGGAGCCGGCGGCGCAGCGCACGAAGCCAGGCCGACGAGGACCGCCTCTACGCTTATTACGGAGAGGCGAGGACGGTCCTCAAAACGGCAATGTGCGCTGCGAAGGACTCGGCGAGGGCCGAGATGCTCGAGGGTCTCGACCGGGATCCATACGGGAGGCCGTACAAGGTAGCGCGGAACCAGCTGCGGCCCTATGGTCCCCCGCTATCGGAGACCCTCGAGCCGGCGATACTGGATGGGGTGGTACGGTCCTTGTTTCCGCGCAGGACCGACTTCACCCCTCCAGTGATGGACCCCCCGCGGCAGGCGGCCCCGCCGGAGGAGGAGATCCCCCCGGTGACTGCGGATGAAATCCGGGAGGGGATTCTCCGCCTCCGCGCGAAGAAGACGGCCCCTGGGCCGGACGGCGTCCCCGCACGAGTGGTGGCAATAGCTGCCTCTCAGATGCAGGACAGGTTTCGGGAACTGTTCAGCGCGTGCCTTGCGGCTGGGCGGTTCCCGAAACTGTGGCGGGAGGGGCAGCTGTGCCTCCTCCGTAAAGAGGGACGCCCGGTGGACTCCCCCTCGGCTTACCGGCCCATCGTTCTGCTCGATGAGGTCGGTAAGATGTTCGAGGGGATAGTCGCCGACCGGCTGAATGGCCTGCTGCGGGGGGTGGGGCCAGACCTGTCGAGCGCCCAGTTCGGATTTCGACAAGGGCGTTCGACGGTCGACGCCTTGGCCCTTCTGAAGGCCCAAGTGCAGGAGGCAGTCGAGTCGGGGGAGGGGGTGCTGGCGGTGTCGTTCGACATCGCCAACGCCTTCAACTCCGTGCCTCACGCGACGATATTGGAGGCGCTCCGATACCACGGAGTGCCCCAATACCTGCGGAACCTCCTGGCCAGCTACCTGGAGGACCGAGAGGTCCTCCTCGTGGACAAGACGGCGACGGTCAGGAGGTACGGCGCGGAGTCCGGTGTTCCACAGGGGTCGGTTCTAGGCCCCCCCCTGTGGAACATCGGTTTCGACTGGCTCCTGCGGGGAACCCTCCTCCAGGGCACGAGCGTCATCTGCTACGCGGATGACACTCTGCTCGTTGCCCGGGGGAGGGACTTTAGGGCGGCGGCCTGTCTGGCCTCAGCTGGCGGATCCTTGGTCGCCGGGAGGATCCGCCGGCTGGGATTGAAGGTGGCGCTGCACAAGACCGAGGCCGTGTACTTCCACGGGCCTCGGCAGCGCTGCCCGCCTGACGCCCACATTGTCGTAGAGGGCGTCAGGATCGAGGTGAAGGCCCAGATGAAGTATCTGGGCCTTACGCTGGACAGCAGGTGGCGCTTCGGCCCGCACTTCAGCGGGCTGTCGACGCGCCTGCTGAAGGCCGCCGATGCCCTATCGTGGCTGCTCCCCAACCTGGGGGGGCCGAAGGAGCGATGCCGGCGCCTATATGCCGGCATCCTGAAAAGTATGGCCCTTTACGGGGCCCCCATATGGGCGGACTCCCTCCAGAGGAGGGAGAATGCGACCGCCATTCGTAGGCCCCAAAGGGCCATAGCACAGCGGGTGGCGAGGGCCTACCGCTCGGTGGGCTTCGCGGCGGCGTGCGCTCTGGCGGGCACCCCTCCCTGGGAGTTGGAGGCTTGGGTGCTCGCCAGAGTGTACGAGTGGACGGCGCGGCGGAAAGCCCTAGGGGAGCGCCCCGCCGCGGAAGAGCGGGAGGCCGTGCGGCGGGAGGCGAGGGCCGCCATCGTCCTCCATTGGACGGAGGACCTCGCCTCCGCCGCCTTTGGCCGCCGGACGCTGGACGCGCTCGGTCCAGTCCTGCAGGGCTGGCTCGAGCGGCCACATGGTTTCCTCTCGTTCCGTCTAGTGCAGGTGTTGTCCGGACATGGTTGTTTCGGAACGCACCTGCACCGGATCCGGAGGGAGGAAACCCCGGCGTGCCACGACTGTGGCGCGGAAGAGGACACGGCGCAGCACACCCTCGAGGTGTGCCCAGCCTGGGCTGAGCTGCGCCGTGCCCTGACAGATGTTGTCGGGCAGGACCTCTCACTTCCCAGCGTGGTAGACTCCATGCTGGGGAGTGAGGAGGCCTGGGCGGCGGTTGCCTCCTTTTGCGAGGAAGTGATGTCGCAAAAGGAGGCGGCGGAGCGTGCGCGGGAGGACGATCCTCTCGCGCCACCGCTCCGCAGGCGGAGAGGGGGTGGGAGGAGACGGTTATACGATCGCCTCCTCCCACCTCCTGGTGGTGACTAGCGGGCGACGGGCGCGGGGGCGCCTTTCGCCTGCATTGCACTAGTCACCACCCTCGTTGGGCGGGAACGGTCGAGCACTCACACACGATCGTTCCCGGGCCCCTCCACTAAGGGAGGGGCGTGTAGGGCCTGCCGTAAAGGCGGGCGGTCGTCGGCGGGGGACTGGAAGTAAAGGCTGTGCCGGTTTCCCAGTCCTCCTCCACTCAGACGATGCGGGAGTGCCGCTGGGTTATTTTAGTGGGTATACCGGGCTTGCCCGGGGAGTCCCACATAGCCCCCCATTCCCCCAATGGGTGGGTATGCGTAATGCATTTTTTTCCCAGCGAAACCAAAAAAAAAAAAAAAAAAAAAAGGTTAGGTTAGGTTAGGTTAGGTTAGGTTAGGTTGGGGTGCGGGTCAGATAACCTCCACGTGGGCCTGGTTGGTTGCTGGTCTCTTTCGGATACGTCCGGGGGGAAGAGCAACCCGCTGGGCTGGTGCACTCTGGGCACCGTCAATAACTTCCCATTCGTGGGTTCTTGTTGGCGGTGGCGAATAACCTGACAGGGGGGGATGTCGTTCTGGGTGTTCCTCTGATTAGCAGAGGACACACCAGATGCGACATGGGGTTGGGCTAGTCTGGGTAGGTAGGTAGGGGTAGGTTAGGTTAGGTAGGTGGGAGGTGGGGCTCGCTTCCGGGCCTCTGGGCGGGCCGCCTTCCCCTGCGGGGGGGGTTGCCCGGGTGCACTGACCAGCTCTGCACCCTGCTCTGCCCAGCTTTGCACCCTGCACTGCCCGGCTCTGCATCCGGCTCTGCCCGCTCTGCACCTGGCGCAGCCCGCTCTGCACCTGGCTCTGCACTCGGCTCTCCTGCGGTTGGTTACCCGAGTGCACTGACCAGCTCTGCACCCTGCTTTGACCAGCTCTGCACCCTGCTCTGCCCGGCTCTGCATCCGGCTCTGCCCGCTCTGCAACTGGCTTAGCCCGCTCTGCACCTGGCTCTGCGCCCGGCTCTCTCTCCTGCGGGTGGGGGCGACCGCCGCCTGGGGGCGGGAAGGGAGCCCTCGAAGGTGTGCCGCGGATTTGCGGCGGGCGGTGATGACTTGTCGTCGCCGACCCTCCTTTGGCGTGGGATGGTCGGCGGGGACAAGTCGGTGGAAGGAGGAGGCGGCGGAGCGTCGGTCTCGACGCGCCGCCGCAGACGCGGTGGGCGGCGTCTGGCCTTCGCGGGCCGGATGCCGCAGACGCGGAGGGCGGCGTCTGGCCTTTCGCGGGCCAGATGCCGCAACGTAGGGGACCGTGGGCGGAGGACCGAGGTGTCCGACGTCCACATAAGGGTCCAGCGCGGTGGAGGGCACGGCGCAGCACACCATCTAGGTGTGCCCAGCGGGGGCGTAGTTGCGCCGTGCCCTGATAGGTCTTCTCGCTTCCCGGTGTGGTAAATTCCATGCTGGGGAGCGGGAGGGCCTGGGCGGCGGTTGCCTCCTTTTGCGACGACGCCATGTCGCGGAAGGAGGCGGCGGAGAAGGGGTGGGGGTGGGCGGTTGTACGATCGCCTCCTCCCACCTCTTGGTGGTGATTAGCGGGCGACAGGCGTGGGGGCGCCTCTCGTCTGCATTGCACAATCACCACCCTCGTCGGGCGTTCCCGGGCCCCTCCACTAAGGGAGGGGTGAGAAGGGCCCGCCATAAAGGTGGGCAGTCGTCGGCGGAGGACTGGACGTAAAGGCTGTGCCGGTTTCCCAGTCCTTCTCCACTCAGACGATGCGGGAGTGCCGCTGGGTTATTTTAGTGGGTATACCGGGCTTGCCCGGGGAGTCCCACATAGCCCCCCATTCCCCCAATGGGTGGGTATGCGTAATGCATTTTTTCCCAGCGAAACCAAAAAAAAAAAAAAAAAAAAAAAAAAAGGTTAGGTTAGGTTAGGTTAGGTTGGGGTGCGGGTCAGGTAACCTCCACGTTGGCCTGGTTGGTTGCTGGTCCCTTTCGGATACGTCCGGGGGGAAGAGCAACCCGCTGGGCTGGTGCACTCTGGGCACCGTCAATAACTTCCCATGTTTTCGTGGGTTCTTGTTGGCGGTGGCGAATAATCTGACAGGGGGGGGATGTCGCTCTGGGTGTTCCTCTGATTAGCAGAGGACACACCAGATGCGACATAGGGGTGGGGCGGGGCGGGGATAGTTTATACGGGGTAGGCTAGGTTGGGTAGGTTAGTTTGGGCAGGCTAGGTTGGATAGGTTGGGTTGGGTAGGCTAGGTTGGGTAGGTTAGGCTAGGAACGACGTGAGGAGGGAGGGTGGTTACCTGAAAACAGGCGACCACCAAAAGGGGAGTCTACACCAGCTCCCCTTGAATCCCGGAGCCCACGGCATACTCCCAAAGACCCCCATCGTTGGTGTCATGGGGTACGGGATGTGCTGTGGACCGGAGGGCTTGCCTTAATTGGCCGGCCCGCGGGAAGGAAAACCCTGTAGCAGCCGGCATCAGCAACCACGCGCGCATCGCGCGTGGATGTTGATGCCGGTTATTAAACCCGACAGCAAAGTCGTAAAAACCTGTGGATACCTGGCGACCTCCACAGTATATAGCGTGCCCCTGTTCATCGGAATGAGCGTCACCCGGCAGGGGTTATCACATCGTCTCTACTCGTGGGATTTATTATGGATAACTTGAACAAAAACCAAAACAAAGAGGAAGGAAAGGAGGAGGTGACTCAGCAACAGACGACGGAGACACCAATGAAAGAACTACGCGTCTCCCTTACGCGTCTCTCGGAGTCCGACTCAGACGCCAGTCAGGCGAGTCTGATGACGGTCGACTCTGGGAGTGAGGAGTGCGTTCGCCGTTGGCTTAAAAGGCCGATAGGTGACCAAGAGCCAGAGGAAAATATGTCGCCGCCCAAAGGAGCGGCACACAAATCAAAACGCGGCAGAGGCCGACCGCCCACCACGGGCGAGTACGTGGGCCTAGCCGCGGCCAAGGCCGCGTACAATAAACAAAAAGAGGAGGAGCTCCGGCTAGAGGCCGAAGAAGAAATCGCGGGCATGGGCGAAACCCTGCGGCAGTCGAGACAAGCCTGCCGCAGCGGCCTCAACCCGCCAACACCCGAGGAGGACACGGCGCAGTCTCTAGCAGCACTGAACGAATTGCTGCTAGAGGCTGCAAAAATAATTGAAAAGGTGGCCACTACGTCCCGGAAACTAAAGGGGACGAGCGTAAAAACTTTAAAGGATGCGGCCACAATAATAAAGGAGGCCGCGGTGGGAATAAGGGCCCGCACAGTGTCGGAGGAGGTGAGGCAGCTGGAAGCAGAAAATCAGCGCCTCACGGCACAGTTAGCGGAGGCTAATAGCCGGCCGGCGGCGGTAGAGCCCGACGCAGTCCGGAAAATGATGGAGGAGATTACTCGGGCCACGGTCGTGCAGTTCAGCAATATGCTGAATGCACGACTCGAAGGGCTCGAGTGTCGCCTCCTCCCGGAGCCGGGACTGCGGCCGCCGCTGGCGGCTGACAAGGCGCGGACAGCCCCACACGTGGACCCAACACCCCCGGCGCCTCTGCCTGCGCCCACAGCCCAGCCCCAAAAGCCCAAGGGCAAGGGCATCGAAAAGGGCAAAGGCAAAGGGAAAAAGACGGCCCCGGCCCCTGCTAAGGACCCCAGCCCCGAAGTGCGGGACGCCCCTCCACCGCCCCCGTTGACGGAGCAGTGGAGTGTCGTCGCTGCTCGGGGTGTAAAAAGCTCCCAAAAGAAGAGCACCCAAGGCACCCAGAGCGGCAAGGCGACGGCGGTGGCGAAGCTGCGTGAGCCGAAAACGGCTGCAGTGACATTGACGCTGCAGCCGGGCGCGGCGGAGCGTGGCGCAAGCTACGCCACCGTCTTGCGGGAGGCCCGGACTCGGATCGACAAAACGAGTCTAGGCATTGGAGAGATGCGCTGCAGGACCACGGTCACCGGCGCCCGCATCCTCGAAATTTTCGGGGATGGGGGCGCTGAGAAGGCCGACTCCCTGGCTACCAAGCTAAGGGAGGTCCTCAGCGCAGACCTAGTCAGGGTCTCCCGCCCCACAAAGAGGGTTGAGGTAATTATTTCGGGGCTGGACGACTCCGTCACCGCCGCAGAGGTGGTGGCGGCATTCGCAGCGCAAGGCGATTGTCACATCGACGAAGTGAGGCCCGGAGTCATCGGCGACCGGGCCACGATGTGGCTCAGCTGCCCGGTGGCCGCTGCCAAAACCGTGGCCGGCGCCGGCCGCCTGCATGTGGGCTGGACGACGGCGAGAGTGGCCCTGCTGGCGGCGAGGCCCCTAAGGTGCTTCAGGTGCCTCAACCTGGGCCACGTCGCCAGCAAGTGCCCATCAGAGGTGGACCGCAGCGGCTTGTGCTTCCGCTGCGGCAAGTCGGGCCACCGGGCGCGCGAGTGCCGAGCCGAGCCCAACTGCGCCACTTGCGCTGCAGCGGGCAAACCGGCCCGGCACCCTCTGGGCGGAGTGGGCTGCGTGGGCGATGGGGGGCAGGCCAAGGCCAAGTCGGGCGCCCATCGCCCAACAACAACAACAACAACGGAGGGGCCAGCTAAGACCGCGCCTTGATGCCCGGAGTAAAGATTTTACAGGCGAATATTAACCACTCTGCCAGGGCCCAGGATCTATTGTCCCAGTCCCTGGCAGAGTGGGGCATTCAAGTTGCAGTGGTCGCCGAGCCCTACTACGTCCCCACTCGGGATGACTGGGTCGGGGACCGGGAGGGATTGGTGGCCATCACCGCCCCCGCTGCCGCTGGCGCCCCGCCCATTGACCACGTGTCGAGGGGTAGGGGCCACGTGCTGGCAGCCGTGGGCGGTGTCTCGTACATAGGGGTGTACATCTCGCCCAACCGGGGTCTCGCCGACTTTGAGCAAATGCTCGTGGAGGTGGGATCTCTGGTTGGGCGGGCCGCCCCTAGCCCCGTGCTAGTCGCTGGGGATTTCAACGCCAAATCTATGGCGTGGGGATCCCCGGTGACGGATGCGCGGGGTGAGTGCCTGGAGGAGTGGGCGATCGCCATGGGTCTGGCCGTCCTCAATACGGGGTCGGAGGACACGTGCGTGCGGCAACAGGGCGGGTCGATAGTCGACATAACGTTGGCATCGACCGCCCTGGCGCGCCGTGTCCGGGACTGGAGGGTGGTGGTGGACGCGGAGACACTGTCTGACCACCGGTACATCCGATTTGATGTCTCCGCGTTCCCCACCGGCCCGCAAGGCTCGGGCCCGACCCCGGTTATTGGGGGCGGTCCGCGCTGGGTGTTAGGACGGCTCGACAGGGAGGTCGCCAGAGAGGCCGCTATTGTCGAGGACTGGGTGTCCGGACCCGACGTCGTACAGGACGTGGACGAGGAGGCGGGGCGCCTTGGGGCCTCGCTGGGTCGCATATGCGACGCGGCGATGCCCAGGGCGAGGCCCCTCCCACCGCGGCTGCGGGTGTATTGGTGGAGCGACGAGCTCCGCCGCATGCGAGTGGACTGCGGTAGGGCTCGCCGCCGATACACCCGGTGTAGGCGGAGGCGGGTCCGGGACATCCAGGAGGAGACAGCCTCCTATGCCGCCTACAGGGCTCTTCGCGAATGCTTCGCAGTGGCGATTGCGCGGGCCAAGGAGGCGGCATGGGCGGACTGGCTGCGGACCCTCGACGGCGACCCTTGGGGCAGGCCGTACAAGGCCGTCCGCAAGAAGTTGCGGCCCTGGGCCCCCCCTGTCACGGCCAGTGTCGATGACACTCTCCTCGGCGAGGTGGTAGGGACCCTCTTCCCGCAGCGAGAAGAGTGGGTGCCCCCGGCGATGGCCCGACACGAGAATGCGCGATCTGCCGAGGCTGACGTCCCCGCACCGCCGGTATCGGAGGCCGAGTTCGGGGCGGCCGTCCTGAAACTCAGGATGAAGAGGACCGCCCCAGGCCCGGACGGCGTTCCGGGGACGGCCTTGGCGATCGCGCTGGAGGAGATGGGCGAGAGGGTGAGGTCCCTCTTCACCGCATGCGTGGCGCAGGGTCGATTCCCGCGGCCATGGAAGACGGGCAAACTCGTCCTTCTGCCGAAGGTCGGGCGCCCGGCCGGACTGCCGTCGTCCTACCGTCCGATCGTGCTACTCGACGAGGTGAGCAAGCTCTTCGAGCGAGTGCTCGCTGCTCGCCTGGCCGAGTGCATGGATCCGGATCTGGACGACGCGCAGTTCGGTTTCCGCCGGGGTCGGTCGACCCTGGATGCTATTGCGCGGGTGAGGGACCTCGCCGAGGAGGCGGTCTCCCAGGGCGGCGTGATGCTTGCGGTGTCATTGGACATCCGCAATGCGTTCAACACGCTGCCCTGGGAGACGGTCAGGGCGGCACTGCGGTACCATGGGGTACCGCAGTACCTCCAGAGGGTCATCGCCGACTACTTCGTCGGCAGAGCCGTCGTGTTCCCGACGAGGGCCGGCGAGGGGAGGAGGCAAATGTCGTGCGGTGTTCCACAGGGGTCGGTCCTCGGCCCGCCCCTGTGGAACATCGGCTACGACTGGGTGCTGCGCGGGGCCACTTTGCGGGGGGTCGGTGTCATTTGTTACGCCGACGACACCCTCGTGCTGGCCCGCGGCGGCACCTACAGAGAGGCATCGCTGCTCGCCACTGCGGGTGTGGCCCAGGTCGTGGGGAGGATCCGCGCCCTGGGGCTCGAGGTGGCCTTGGAAAAGTCCGAGGCCCTCCTCTTCCACGGGCCCCGGAACAGGCCGCCGCCGGAGGCCTCGATTATTGTGGGAGGGACTTCCATCGCCGTCGGGACTACGATGAAGTACCTCGGTCTCGTCCTCGACGGCCGATGGAAGTTCGAGGAGCACTTCCGGCGGCTGGCCCCAAAGTTGTTGGCCACTGCCGGGGCCTTGGGGCGGATCCTCCCAAACGTTGGGGGGCCTGGAGGAGTTTGCCGACGCCTGTACACCGGTGTGGTGCGCTCCATGGCGCTCTACGGGGCGCCAATATGGGCAGGCGCCCTGAGCAACCCGAATCAGGCTGCGCTGCGACGACCGCAGCGCGCCATGGCGCTCAGGGTGGCCCGGGCGTACCGCACCGTGTCTTGCGTCGGTGCGTGCGTGCTCGCCGGTACACCGCCGTGGGACCTCGACGCCGAGGTACTCGCCGCGGTGTACTGGCGAATGAAGGAAGAGATTGCGGGTGGTGGCTGTCCCCATCCGCGGGAGATTCGGCGTTGGCGAGAGGAGGGACGTGAGACTCTCCTGCGGAGGTGGGCAGCCCGTCTCGAAATATCGGTGACGAGTCGAGAGCTGGTGGCCGCCGTTCGGCCCATTCTCCACGAGTGGCTCGAGCGGCGGCACGGGGTCCTCTCTTTCCACCTGACGCAGGTGATCACCGGGCACGGTTGCTTTGGTAGATTCCTGCACCGGGTGGGAAGAGAGCCCTCTGAGGTGTGTCACCATTGTGAGGCGGGAGTCGCGGACACGGCGCAACACACGCGCGAGGAGTGCCCAGCTTGGGCGGTCCCTCGCGCCGCCCTGTCCGCGACAGTTGGGAATGACTTGTCGCTGCCGGCCCTCCTAAGGGAGATGGTCGACAGCGACGAGTCATGGCAGGCGGCAGCGACCTTCTGCGACACAGTAATGTCGCAGAAGGAGGCGGCGGAGCGGGACCGGGAAGACGATGTCGACTCGGCCCCGATGCGCCGCCGCAGGCGTGGAAGGCGGCGTCGGGTCTTCGCGGGCCAGATGCCGCCGTAACGCCGGGGACCGCGGGCGACGGATCGGGGTCCGCCGTCCGCACAAAGGTCCCGTGCACCCGTGTTCGGTGCGAGGAGGAGATAAATGGAGGTGGAACGGGGCGGGGCTGAATCTCAAACTAGGGGATTCAGCCCCGCCCCGGAGAGAAGGGCTCTACGGAGCAACGCTAGCGGGGCACGCGGTTGCAAGCCTCGTGGGTCCCGCAGCCCCGTGGGCGAGCGTAGGAACACTCCAGTGTTTTAGTGGGTGCAAACCCCACATAACGCAGTGGCTCCCCCGAGACCACTGCGTATTCGTGAGGAATTTCACTGGATAAACAAAAAAAAAAAAAAAAAAAAAAAGGTTAGGTTAGGTTAGGTTAGGTTAGGTTAGGTTAGGTTAGGTTAGGTTAGGTTGGGGGATCCCCTCACAGCTCTTACGTCCACGTCGTATCCCCTGGAAACGGCCCAGTTCTGACCACCGTAACGGAGTGGCAGACTGGGTACGGCCAAAGTGAGCTGTGCGATTGTTGCTATTTTAATTTTATCTGCGGTTTGTGACGATCTTGTGTTGAGGCTATGCCTACCCCTGCGCGGGATGCCCTCGGGCATTTTGTGAAAAAAGGCCCTTCTCAGGGCCAACCAAAAGGCCCTTCTCAGGGCCAACCCAAAGGCCCTTTTCAGGGCCAACCAAAAGGCCCTTCTCAGGGCCAACCAAAAGGCCCTTCTCAGGGCCAACCCAAAGGCCCTTCTCAGGGCCAACCCAAAGGCCCTTTTCAGGGCCAACCCGACGCTTCGGCGTCAGAGGCTAGCCGCGCGCCGTCTGCGGCTAGCTTCTTTGACACGGCGGACTCGGACACTGAGTCCATTGTGTTTGAGTCCGATGCGAGCTCTATGGAGGTCGAGACTCGTTCTCGAAAGCGGGCCTTCCTGAAAGAAGGGTCCGACGGGTCCTCAGGTTCGGCAAAGGAGCGAAAGCGGAAGGCGAAGGCCAAAAAGCCGGTCGTTGCAGCGGACACCCACGACGTGGGTCTTGCGGACGCCCAACGCGAGTTGAGCTTGGCCCGGCGGACGCAGCTCCAACAAGAGCTGGAGGAGCACGTTGCTCTTAAGGAGCAGCAGGCGCGCGTCGCCCGGGCCAAGTCCGGCTACGGCGCGTCCCGCGTCGTGTACGACGACCACTCTTTGGCTGAGCTGGAGAGGATGGCGCAGGAGGACGAGGAGGGGATTGTGGAGGTTGCCACCAAATCCTCGCACCTCAAGGGGACCTTTCAGAAGGCCCTCAAATGCCGGGCCGTGAGCATGCGCGGCATCGTCGGGGCGCTGGTGCAGCGCCAGGCAACCGACGAGACGCGCCAGATGCAGGCGAAAATTGATCGCCTGCAGTCTGAAGTAAGCCAGCTTCATCAGAAGCTGGCTGAAGCCACGGCCCGGCCATCCCAAGCCAAGCCTGTGGCAGAAGCCCCCGTCCTCCATCACAACCTTGAGGATATCATCCGCACGGTTGTGAGGGAGGAGAGGGACTTTGTCCGAGCCTGCATCGCAGGCATTGAGGACCGGCTACTACCGGAGCAAAGCCTCCGACCGCCGCTCGCGGCGGACAAGAGGCGGAGCGAGCCGGAGCCGACCTCCCAAAAGGAGGACGCCCTTCTCCCTTCCACCACCCCGACCAACCAGCAGGGCTGGACGAAGGTCGTCAAGGGGAAGGGGAAGGGCAAAAAGACGGCAGCGGCCGTCCCTGCCGTCCCCGCCACCACCCCGCCTGCCAGCCAGCCGCAGTCGGCTGGCAAGGGAAAGGGGAAAGGGAAGGGGAAAAGCTCCCCCCCAGCCGAAACCCGTGAAAGCCGTGCCAAGAACTTGGTTGTTCCCAAGACCGCAGCCGTCGTGGTGACTCTCACCGCGGAGGCTGCGGAGCGGGGAGAAACCTACGCGTCCGTGATGTCGCGGGCGCGTACCAATGCCGATCCCACTAAACTTGGGATCGGCAAGGTATCTTGCCGCCGAACGCAAGCCGGGGCTCGGATATTCGAGTTCCCGGGGGCGGAGGGCGGCAAGAACGCAGACCTCTTCGCAGCAAAGCTGCAAGAGGTCATTGCGGACGCGGCTAAGGTGGCCAGGCCAGTCAAGTCGGCGGCCTTGGAGGTGACCGATTTGGATGACTCGGTCACCAAAGAGGAGGTGGTGGCGGCGATCGCGGAGATAGGGGGTTGCGGCGTCGCAGCGGTGCAGGGCCGGGGCATCAGGCCCGGCCGCGGCGGTATGGGCACCATCCGCCTGGAGTGCCCAGTCGCCGCTGCCAAAGCCGTCCTAGCCAAGGGACGGCTTGCCATCGGTTTTAGCTCGGGTGTAGTCCGGGCACTTGTGGCTCAGCCACTTAGGTGTTATAGGTGCTTCGGCATCGGACACACCCGGGCTCTCTGTCCGTCCAGCATTGACAGGACGGACAGTTGCTACCGCTGCGGCAAGGAGGGCCATAAGGCCGCCTCCTGCAAGGCCGCCACGCCGCACTGCGCGGTGTGTGCCGCCAGTGGCCGCCCGGCGGGCCACGTCACCAAGGGGAGGAATTGCAGTCCTCCCCCCAAGAGGGGCAAAGCGCAGGCGTCGATCCGGCCTGCCGCTGCTGCCGCCGCCGTCCCAGAAACTGGGACTACGACGGCCGCTGGCCTGGCTGAGGAGGGGGGTGCGATGTCCGACTAATGCATAGAGTCGAACATCGCATCCTCCAGGCGAACACCAACCACTGCAGAGCGGCCCAGGATCTGCTGATGCAGACCATGGCCGAGTGGTTGGTGGACCTGGCGGTGGTCGCCGAGCCGTACTCGATACCTGGCCGTTGGCTGGGTGATCGGGACGGCTTGGTGGCGTTGGTGTCGCGGCCCGCCACGGACTCCCCTCCCCTCTCGCTTTTAGAGAGGGGACCGGGATACGTGGCCGCCACGTGGGGAGAAATGGCCCTGGTCGGGGTCTATTTCTCCCCAAACCGCCCTCTAAGGGACTTCGAGGAATTCCTCGAGGTCCTGACGGCAGTCGTCGGGAGGGCGGCGCCACGCCAGGTCGCCGTGTTGGGCGACCTTAACGCCAAGTCAGCGGCCTGGGGCAACCCGGCCGCCTCTTGTAACGTCCGGGGACGCGCCGCCGAATTTTGGGCGGCTTCGTGCGGTGTGTCCCTCCTAAACAGGGGGGATGTTCACACGTGTGTGCGGCAGCGGGGTGGATCGGTGGTTGACGTTTCGTTTGCCACCCCCGTGCTAGCCGCCCGCGTCGTGAACTGGCGGGTGGAGATGGTGGAGACCATGTCGGACCACCGTTACGTGCGGTTCGACATCGCCTCCACCCAGGGCCCGCGGGGGGAAACGGCCCGCTCGGGCCAATCTCCCTTCCCGCGGTGGGCTCTCACCCGCCTGGACCGGGAGGCAGCCCAGGAGGCGGCGTTCCTCCAGGACTGGCTCTCGCCCCCTGTGGAGGCCCCGGACGTTGACGCCGCAGCGGTCCAGCTCCGGGAGTCCTTGACCGAGGTATGCAACTCCAGCATGCCTCGGTCTCGCCGGCCGCCCCCCCGTCGGGCCGTCTATTGGTGGACGGAGGAGCTGGCGGGGCTCCGGGCCGCCTGCGTGGCGGCCAGGAGGGCCTACACGCGGAGCCGGCGGCGCAGCGCACGAAGCCAGGCCGACGAGGACCGCCTCTACGCTTATTACGGAGAGGCGAGGACGGTCCTCAAAACGGCAATGTGCGCTGCGAAGGACTCGGCGAGGGCCGAGATGCTCGAGGGTCTCGACCGGGATCCATACGGGAGGCCGTACAAGGTAGCGCGGAACCAGCTGCGGCCCTATGGTCCCCCGCTATCGGAGACCCTCGAGCCGGCGTTACTGGATGGGGTGGTACGGTCCTTGTTTCCGCGCAGGACCGACTTCACCCCACCAGTGATGGACCCCCCGCGGCAGGCGGCCCCGCCGGAGGAGGAGATCCCCCCGGTGACTGCGGACGAAATCCGGGAGGGGATTCTCCGCCTTCGCGCGAAGAAGACGGCCCCTGGGCCGGACGGCGTCCCCGCACGGGTGGTGGCAATAGCTGCCTCTCAGATGCAGGACAGGTTTCGGGAACTCTTCAGCGCGTGCTTTACGGCTGGGAGGTTCCCGAAACTGTGGCGGGAGGGGCAGCTGTGCCTCCTCCGTAAAGAGGGACGCCCGGTGGACTCCCCCTCGGCTTACCGGCCCATCGTTCTGCTCGATGAGGTCGGTAAGATGTTCGAGGGGATAGTCGCCGACCGGCTGAATGGCCTGCTGCGGGGGGTGGGGCCAGACCTGTCGAGCGCCCAGTTCGGATTTCGACAAGGGCGTTCGACGGTCGACGCCTTGGCCCTTCTGAAGGCCCAAGTGCAGGAGGCGGTCGAGTCGGGGGAGGGGGTGCTGGCGGTGTCGTTCGACATCGCCAACGCCTTCAACTCCGTGCCTCACGCGACGATATTGGAGGCGCTCCGATACCACGGAGTGCCCCAATACCTGCGGAACCTCCTGGCCAGCTACCTGGAGGACCGAGAGGTCCTCCTCGTGGACAAGACGGCGACGGTCAGGAGGTACGGCGCGGAGTCCGGTGTTCCGCAGGGGTCGGTTCTAGGCCCCCCCCTGTGGAACATCGGTTTCGACTGGCTCCTGCGGGGAACCCTCCTCCAGGGCACGAGCGTGATCTGCTACGCGGATGACACTCTGCTCGTTGCCCGGGGGAGGGACTTTAGGGCGGCGGCCTGTCTGGCCTCGGCTGGCGGATCCTTGGTCGCCGGGAGGATCCGCCGGCTGGGATTGAAGGTGGCGCTGCACAAGACCGAGGCCGTGTACTTCCACGGGCCTCGGCAGCGCTGCCCGCCTGACGCCCACATTGTCGTGGAGGGCGTCAGGATCGAGGTGAAGGCCCAGATGAAGTATCTGGGCCTTACGCTGGACAGCAGGTGGCGCTTCGGCCCGCACTTCAGCGGGCTGTCGACGCGCCTGCTGAAGGCCGCCGATGCCCTATCGTGGCTGCTCCCCAACCTGGGGGGGCCGAAGGAGCGATGCCGGCGCCTATATGCCGGCATCCTGAAAAGCATGGCCCTTTACGGGGCCCCTATATGGGCGGACTCCCTCCAGAGGAGGGAGAATGCGACCGCCATCCGCAGGCCCCAAAGGGCCATTGCACAGCGGGTGGCGAGGGCCTACCGCTCGGTGGGCTTCGCGGCGGCGTGCGCTCTGGCGGGCACCCCTCCCTGGGAGTTGGAGGCTTGGGTGCTCGCCAGAGTGTACGAGTGGACGGCGCGGCGGAAAGCCCTAGGGGAGCGCCCCGCCGCGGAAGAGCGGGAGGCCGTGCGGCGGGAGGCGAGGGCCGCCATCGTCCTCCATTGGACGGAGGACCTCGCCTCCGCCGCCTTTGGCCGCCGGACGCTGGACGCGCTCGGTCCAGTCCTGCAGGGCTGGCTCGAGCGGCCACATGGTTTTCTCTCGTTCCGTCTAGTGCAGGTGTTGTCCGGACATGGTTGTTTCGGAACGCACCTGCACCGGATCCGGAGGGAGGAAACCCCGGCGTGCCACGACTGTGGCGCGGAAGGGGACACGGCGCAGCACACCCTCGAGGTGTGCCCAGCCTGGGCTGAGCTGCGCCGTGCCCTGACAGGTGTTGTCGGGCAGGACCTCTCACTTCCTGGCGTGGTAGACTCCATGCTGGGGAGTGAGGAGGCCTGGGCGGCGGTTGCCTCCTTTTGCGAGGACGTGATGTCGCAAAAGGAGGCGGCGGAGCGTGCGCGGGAGGACGATCCTCTCGCGCCGCCGCTCCGCAGGCGGAGAGGGGGTGGGAGGAGACGGTTATACGATCGCCTCCTCCCACCTCCTGGTGGTGACTAGCGGGCGACGGGCGCGGGGGCGCCTTTCGCCCGCATTGCACTAGTCACCACCCTCGTCGGGCGGGAACGGTCGAGCACTCATTCACGGCCGTTCCCGGGCCCCTCCACTAAGGGAGGGGCGTGAAGGGCCTGCCGTAAAGGCGGGCGGTCGTCGGCGGGGGACTGGAAGTAAAGGCTGTGCCGGTTTCCCAGTCCCCCTCCACTCAGACGATGCGGGAGTGCCGCTGGGTTATTTTAGTGGGTATACCGGGCTTGCCCGGGGAGTCCCACATAGCCCCCCATCCCCCGATGGGCGGGTATGCGTAATGCATTTTTTCCCAGCGAAACCAAAAAAAAAAAAAAAAAAAAAAAAAAAAGGTTAGGTTAGGTTAGGTTAGGTTAGGTTGGGGTGCGGGTCAGGTAACCTCCACGTTGGCCTGGTTGGTTGCTGGTCTCTTTCGGATACGTCCGGGGGGAAGAGCAACCCGCTGGGCTGGTGCACTCTGGGCACCGTCAATAACTTCCCATGTTTTCGTGGGTTCTTGTTGGCGGTGGCGAATAATCTGACAGGGGGGGGATGTCGCTCTGGGTGTTCCTCTGATTAGCAGAGGACACACCAGATGCGACATAGGGGTGGGGCGGGGCGGGGATAGTTTATACGGGGTAGGCTAGGTTGGGTAGGTTAGTTTGGGCAGGCTAGGTTGGATAGGTTGGGTTGGGTAGGCTAGGTTGGGTAGGTTAGGCTAGGAACGACGTGAGGAGGGAGGGTGGTTACCTGAAAACAGGCGACCACCAAAAGGGGAGTCTACACCAGCTCCCCTTGAATCCCGGAGCCCACGGCATACTCCCAAAGACCCCCATCGTTGGTGTCATGGGGTACGGGATGTGCTGTGGACCGGAGGGCTTGCCTTAATTGGCCGGCCCGCGGGAAGGAAAACCCTGTAGCAGCCGGCATCAGCAACCACGCGCGCATCGCGCGTGGATGTTGATGCCGGTTATTAAACCCGACAGCAAAGTCGTAAAAACCTGTGGATACCTGGCGACCTCCACAGTATATAGCGTGCCCCTGTTCATCGGAATGAGCGTCACCCGGCAGGGGTTATCACATCGTCTCTACTCGTGGGATTTATTATGGATAACTTGAACAAAAACCAAAACAAAGAGGAAGAAAAGGAGGAGGTGACTCAGCAACAGACGACGGAGACACCAATGAAAGAACTACGCGTCTCCCTTACGCGTCTCTCGGAGTCCGACTCAGACGCCAGTCAGGCGAGTCTGATGACGGTCGACTCTGGGAGTGAGGAGTGCGTTCGCCGTTGGCTTAAAAGGCCGATAGGTGACCAAGAGCCAGAGGAAAATATGTCGCCGCCCAAAGGAGCGGCACACAAATCAAAACGCGGCAGAGGCCGACCGCCCACCACGGGCGAGTACGTGGGCCTAGCCGCGGCCAAGGCCGCGTACAATAAACAAAAAGAGGAGGAGCTCCGGCTAGAGGCCGAAGAAGAAATCGCGGGCATGGGCGAAACCCTGCGGCAGTCGAGACAAGCCTGCCGCAGCGGCCTCAACCCGCCAACACCCGAGGAGGACACGGCGCAGTCTCTAGCAGCACTGAACGAATTGCTGCTAGAGGCTGCAAAAATAATTGAAAAGGTGGCCACTACGTCCCGGAAACTAAAGGGGACGAGCGTAAAAACTTTAAAGGATGCGGCCACAATAATAAAGGAGGCCGCGGTGGGAATAAGGGCCCGCACAGTGTCGGAGGAGGTGAGGCAGCTGGAAGCGGAAAATCATCGCCTCACGGCACAGTTAGCGGAGGCTAATAGCCGGCCGGCGGCGGTAGAGCCCGACGCAGTCCGGAAAATGATGGAGGAGATTACTCGGGCCACGGTCGTGCAGTTCAGCAATATGCTGAATGCACGACTCGAAGGGCTCGAGTGTCGCCTCCTCCCGGAGCCGGGACTGCGGCCGCCGCTGGCGGCTGACAAGGCGCGGAAGAAGGTGGAGGATGAGGCCGCGGCAGCGATAGCCCCACAAGTGGACCCAACACCCCCGGCGCCTCTGCCTGCGCCCACAGCCCAGCCCCAAAAGCTCAAGGGCAAGGGCACCGACAAGGGCAAAGGCAAGGGGAAAAAGACGGCCCCGGCCCCTAGCCCCGAAGTGCGGGACGCCCCTCCACCACCCCCGTTGACGGAGCAGTGGAGTGTCGTCGCTGCTCGGGGTGCAAAAAGCTCCCAAAAGAAGAGCACCCAAAGCACCCAGAGCGGCAAGGCGGCGGCGGTGGCAAAGCTGCGCGAGCCGAAAACGGCTGCAGTGACATTGACGCTGCAGCCGGGCGCGGCGGAGCGCGGCGCAAGCTACGCCACCGTCTTGCGGGAGGCCCGGACTCGGATAGATAAAACGAGTCTAGGTATTGGAGAGATGCGCTGCAGGACCACGGTCACCGGCGCCCGCATCCTCGAAATTTTCGGGGATGGGGGCGCTGAGAAGGCCGACTCCCTGGCTACCAAGCTAAGGGAGGTCCTCAGCGCAGACGTAGTCCGGGTCTCCCGCCCCACAAAGAGGGTGGAGGTAATTGTCTCGGGGCTGGACGACTCCGTCACCGCCGCAGAGGTGGTGGCGGCATTCGCGGCGCAAGGTCAATGTCACGTCGACGAAGTGAGGCCCGGAGTCATCGGCGACCGGGCCACGATGTGGCTCAGCTGCCCGGTGGCCGCTGCCAAAACCGTGGCCGGCGCCGGCCGCCTGCATGTGGGCTGGACGACGGCGAGAGTGGCCCTGCTGGCGGCGAGGCCCCTAAGGTGCTTCAGGTGCCTCAACCTGGGCCACGTCGCCAGCAAGTGCCCATCAGAGGTGGACCGCAGCGGTTTGTGCTTCCGCTGCGGCAAGCCGGGCCACCGGGCGCGTGAGTGCCGAGCCGAGCCCAACTGCGCCACTTGCGCTGCAGCGGGCAAACCGGCCCGGCACCCTCTCGGCGGAGTGGGCTGCGTGGGCGATGGGGGGCAGGCCAAGGCCAAGTCAGGCACCCATCGCCCAACAACAACGGAGGGGCCAACTGAGACCGCGCCTTGATGCCCGGAGTAAAGATTCTACAGGCGAACATTAACCACTCTGCCAGGGCCCAGGATCTATTGTCCCAGTCCCTGGCAGAGTGGGGCATTCAAGTTGCAGTGGTCGCCGAGCCCTACTACGTCCCCACTCGGGATGACTGGGTCGGGGACCGGGAGGGATTGGTGGCCATCACCGCCCCCGCTGCCGCTGGCGCCCCGCCCATTGACCACGTGTCGAGGGGTAGGGGCCACGTGCTGGCAGCCGTGGGCGGTGTCTCGTACATAGGGGTGTACATCTCGCCCAACCGGGGTCTCGCCGACTTTGAGCAAATGCTCGTGGAGGTGGGATCTCTGGTTGGGCGGGCCGCCCCTAGCCCCGTGCTAGTCGCTGGGGATTTCAACGCCAAATCTATGGCGTGGGGATCCCCGGTGACGGATGCGCGGGGTGAGTGTTTGGAAGAGTGGGCGATCGCCATGGGTCTGGCCGTCCTCAATACGGGGTCGGAGGACACGTGCGTGCGGCAACAGGGCGGGTCGATAGTCGACATAACGTTGGCATCGACCGCCCTGGCGCGCCGTGTCCGGGACTGGAGGGTGGTGGTGGACGCGGAGACACTGTCCGACCACCGGTACATCCGATTTGATGTCTCCGCGCTCCCCACCGGCCCGCAGGGCTCGGGCCCGACCCCGGTTATTGGGGGCGGTCCGCGCTGGGTACTTGGACGGCTCGACAGGGAGGTCGCCAGAGAGGCCGCTATTGTCGAGGACTGGGTGTCCGGACCCGACGTCGTACAGGACGTGGACGAGGAGGCGGGCCGCCTTGGGGCCTCGCTGGGTCGCATATGCGACGCGGCGATGCCCAGGGCGAAGCCCCTCCCACCGCGGCTTCGGGTGTATTGGTGGAGCGACGAGCTCCGCCGCATGCGAGTGGATTGCGGTAGGGCTCGCCGCCGATACACCCGGTGTAGGCGGAGGCGGGTCCGGGACACCCAGGAGGAGACAACCTCCTATGCCGCCTACAGGGCTCTGCGCGAAGGCTTTGCGGTGGCAATTGCCCGGGCCAAGGAGGCGGCATGGGCGGACTGGCTGCGGACCCTCGACGGCGACCCTTGGGGCAGGCCGTACAAGGCCGTTCGTAAGAAGTTGCGGCCCTGGGCCCCCCCTGTCACGGCCAGTGTCGATGACACTCTCCTCGGCGAAGTGGTGGGGACCCTCTTCCCGCAGCGAGAAGAGTGGGTGCCCCCGGCGATGGCCCGAAACGAGAATGCGCGATCTGCCGAGGCTGACGTCCTCGCACCGCCGGTATCGGAGGCCGAGTTCGGGGCGGCCGTCCTGAAACTCAGGATGAAGAGGACCGCCCCAGGCCCGGACGGCGTTCCGGGGACGGCCTTGGCGATCGCGCTGGAGGAGATGGGCGAGAGGGTGAGGTCCCTCTTCACCGCATGCGTGGCGCAGGGTCGATTCCCGCGGCCGTGGAAGACGGGCAAGCTCGTCCTTCTGCCGAAGGTCGGGCGCCCGGCCGGACTGCCGTCGTCCTACCGTCCGATCGTGCTACTCGACGAGGTGAGCAAGCTCTTCGAGCGAGTGCTCGCTGCTCGCCTGGCCGAGTGCATGGATCCGGATCTGGACGACGCGCAGTTCGGTTTCCGCCGGGGTCGGTCGACCCTGGATGCCGTCGCGCGGGTGAGGGACCTCGCCGAGGAGGCGGTCTCCCAGGGCGGCGTGATGCTTGCGGTGTCATTGGACATCCGCAATGCGTTCAACACGCTGCCCTGGGAGACGGTCAGGGCGGCGCTGCGGTACCATGGGGTACCGCAGTACCTCCAGAGGGTCATCGCCGACTACTTCGCCGGCAGAGCCGTCGTGTACCCGACGAGGGCCGGCGAGGGGAGGAGGGAAATGACGTGCGGTGTTCCACAGGGGTCGGTCCTCGGCCCGCCCCTGTGGAACATCGGCTACGACTGGGTGCTGCGCGGGGCCACTTTGCGGGGGGTCGGTGTCATTTGTTACGCCGACGACACCCTCGTGCTGGCCCGCGGCGGCACCTACAGAGAGGCATCGCTGCTCGCCACTGCGGGTGTGGCCCAGGTCGTGGGGAGGATCCGCGCCCTGGGGCTCGAGGTGGCCTTGGAAAAGTCCGAGGCCCTCCTCTTCCACGGGCCCCGGAACAGGCCGCCGCCGGAGGCCTCGATTATTGTGGGAGGGACTTCCATCGCCGTCGGGACTACGATGAAGTACCTCGGTCTCGTCCTCGACGGCCGATGGAAGTTCGAGGAGCACTTCCGGCGGTTGGCCCCAAAGTTGTTGGCCACTGCCGGGGCCTTGGGGCGGATCCTCCCAAACGTTGGGGGTCCTGGAGGAGTCTGCCGACGCCTGTACACCGGTGTGGTGCGCTCCATGGCGCTCTACGGGGCGCCAATATGGGCAGGCGCCCTGAGCAACCCGAATCAGGCTGCGCTGCGACGACCGCAGCGCGCCATGGCGCTCAGGGTGGCCCGGGCGTACCGCACCGTGTCTTGCGTCGGTGCGTGCGTGCTCGCCGGTACACCGCCGTGGGACCTCGACGCCGAGGTACTCGCCGCGGTGTACTGGCGAATGAAGGAAGAGATTGCGGGTGGTGGCTGTCCCCATCCGCGGGAGATTCGGCGTTGGCGAGAGGAGGGACGTGAGACTCTCCTGCGGAGGTGGGCAGCCCGTCTCGAAATATCGGTGACGAGTCGGGAGCTGGTGGCCGCCGTTCGGCCCATTCTCCACGAGTGGCTCGAGCGGCGGCACGGGGTCCTCTCTTTCCACCTGACGCAGGTGATCACCGGGCATGGTTGCTTTGGTAGATTCCTGCACCGGGTGGGAAGAGAGCCCTCTGAGGTGTGTCACCATTGCGATGCGGGAGTCGCGGACACGGCGCAACACACGCGCGAGGAGTGCCCCGCTTGGGCGGTCCCTCGCGCCGCCCTGTCCGCGACAGTCGGAGATGACCTGTCGCTGCCGGCCCTCCTTCGGGAGATGGTCGACAGCGACGAGTCATGGCAGGCGGCAGCGACCTTCTGCGACACTGTAATGTCGCAGAAGGAGGCGGCGGAGCGGGACCGGGAAGACGACGTTGACTCGGCCCCGATGCGCCGCCGCAGGCGTGGAAGGCGGCGTCGGGTCTTCGCGGGCCAGATGCCGCCGTAACGCCGGGGACCGCGGGCGACGGAGCGGGGTCCGCCGTCCGCACAAAGGTCCCGTGCACCCGTGTTCGGTGCGAGGAGGAGATAAATGGAGGTGGAACGGGGCGGGGCTGAATCTCAAACTAGGGGATTCAGCCCCGCCCCGGAGAGAAGGGCTCTACGGAGCAACGCTAGCGGGGCACGCGGTTGCAAGCCTCGTGGGTCCCGCAGCCCCGTGGGCGAGAGACGGAACACTCCAGGGTTTTAGTGGGTGCAAACCCCACATAACGCAGTGGTTCCCCCGAGACCACTGCGTATTCGTGAGGAATTTCCCTGGATAAACAAAAAAAAAAAAAAAAAAAAAAAAAGGTTAGGTTAGGTTAGGTTAGGTTAGGTTAGGTTAGGTTAGGTTAGGTTAGGTTAGGTTAGGTTAGGTTAGGTTAGGTTAGGTTAGGTTAGGTTAGGTTAGGTTAGGTTAGGTTAGGTTAGGTTAGGTTAGGTTAGGTTAGGTTAGGTTAGGTTAGGTTAGGTTAGGTTAGGTTAGGTTAGGTTAGGTTAGGTTAGGTTAGGTTAGGTTAGGTTAGGTTAGGTTAGGTTAGGTTAGGTTAGGTTAGGTTAGGTTAGGTTAGGTTAGGTTAGGTTAGGTTAGGTTAGGTTAGGTTAGGTTAGGTTAGGTTAGGTTAGGTTAGGTTAGGTTAGGTTAGGTTGGGGAACCCCCCACAGCGCATACGTCCACGATCGTGTTCCCTGGAAACGTCCCAGTTCTGACCACCGTAACGGAGTGGCAGACTGGGTACGGCTAAAGTGCGCTGTGACTTCGTTGCGATCTTATCTTGTTTTGCGGTACGTGACGATTTTGAGTTAAGGCTATGCCTACCCCTGCGCGGGACGCCCTCGGGCATTTTATGAAAAAACCCAAAGGCCCTTCTCAGGGCCAAACCAAAGGCCCTTCTCAGGGCCAACCTAAAGGCCCTTCTCAGGGCCAACCTAAAGGCCCTTCTCAGGGCCACCCAAAAGGCCCTTCTCAGGGCCACCCAAAAGGCCCTTCTCAGGGCCACCGCGACGCTTCAGCGTCGGACGAAGGCAGAGCCTTCTACGAAGGAAGGGCGGATGAGTCGGACTCCGATAACGAGTCCGTTATATCGGTAGCTAGCTCGATGGAGGTCGAGGAAGGTTGTCGATCACAATCGCGGAAGCGGGCCTTCCTTAAGGAAGGGTCCGACGGCTCCTCGGGTTCGGCGAAGGAGCCTACAAGGAGAGCTAAGGCTAAAAAGCAGACGGCAGTGGATACCCACGACGTGGGCCTGGCAGACGCCCAACGCCAGCTGAACCTGGCTCGGCGGACGCAGCTCCAGCAGGAGTTGGAGGAGCAGGTTGCGGCCAGGGAGGAACGGACGCGCGTTGCTCGTGCCAAGTCCGGGTACGGTGCGTCCCGCGTCTTGTACTCGGACCACTCCCTGGCCGAGCTGGAGCAGATGGCGGCGGAGGACGAGGAGGAGATAGTGGTGGTCGCCTCCAAGTCCTCCCACCTGAAAGGGACTTTCCAGAAGTCCCTTAAATGCAGGGCCGCCAGCATGCGAAGCATCACTGCGGAGCTGGTGCAGAGAAAAGTGACTGATGAGACGCGGCAACTGCAGGCGAGGGTCGATCGCCTGCAGTCGGAGGTCAGCCAGCTGCACCGAAAGCTGGCTGAGGCTACGGCCCGGCCAGCCCAGGCTGAGCCGAGACCTGCGGCAGAGGTCCCCGCCTCCTCCACCAACCTAGAGGAAATCCTCCGCAAGGTTGTGATGGAGGAGAGGGACTTCGTCCGAGCCTGCCTGGCAGGCATAGAGGACCGCCTCCTGCCGGAGAAAAGCTACCGGCTGCCGCTTGCCGCGGACAAGCGGAGGAGAGAGCCGGAGCCGACCTCACACAGGGAGGAGGACCCTCTTCTGCCTGCCGCCACCCCTGCCAACCCTGCTGGTTGGACCAAGGTCGTCGGCAAAGGGAAGGGGAAGGGCAAGGGCAAAGGGGCGACGGTCGTCCCTAACGTCCCCGCCACCGCCACCCCTCCCAGCCAGTCGCAGTCGACTGGCAAGGGGAAGGGAAAGGGCAAGAACAAGGCGGCGACAGCGGTCGTCCCTGCCGCTCCCACCACCACCACCCCTCCCAGCCAGTCGCAGACGACCGGCAAAGGGAAGGGAAAGGGGAAAGGGCCGTCCCCCAAGGCCGCCAGCGCTGCTCCCACAGCCAAAACCGCCGGCACCAGGAGGAACCTAGTTCCTCCCAAGACCGCAGCCGTCGTGGTGACGCTCATCGCGGAGGCTGCGGAGCGGGGGGAGACGTACGCGTCCATATTGTTGCGGGCGCGTGCTAATGCCGATCCCACAAAACTGGGGATCGGCAAGGTCTCCTGCCGGCGGACACAAGCCGGGGCTCGTTTATTCGAGTTCCCGGGGGCGGAGGGCGCAAAAAACGCAGACCTCTTCGCAGCAAAGCTGCAAGAGGTCATCGCGGACGCGGCCAAGGTGGCCAGGCCCGTGAAGACGGTGGCCATCGAGGTGTCCGACCTCGATGACACCGTCACCAAGGAGGAGGTGGTAGCGGCGGTCGCAGCATTGGGGGGCTGTGGAGTCGCAGCGGTGCGAAGCCGGGACATCAGGTCCGGCCGCGGCGGCATGGGAACCATTCGCATGGAGTGCCCAGTCGCCGCTGCCAAAGCCGTCCTTGATAAAGGGCGGCTAAATGTCGGCTTCAGCTCGGGTGCGGTCCGGGCACTAGAAGCACAGCCCTTACGGTGCTACAGGTGCTGTGGAGTTGGCCACACCCGGGCCCTCTGTCCGTCCACGGTGGACCGGACAGAGAGCTGCTACCGCTGCGGCAAAGAGGGCCACAAATCCGCCGACTGTAAGGCCGCCGCGCCACACTGCGCTGTGTGTGCCGCCAGTGGCCGCCCGGCAGGCCACATAATGAAGGGGAGGATGTGCAATCCTCCCCCAAAGAGGGGAAAAGCTCAGGCGCCGAGTCAGCCTGCCGCTACCGCCGCCGTCCCTGAGGTTGGGGTATCGGCTGCTGCTGGCCCGGCTGAGGTTGGGGTTTCGGCCACCACTGGCCTGGCTGAGGAGGAGGGGGGTGCGATGTCCGATGGATAGAGCCGAACATCGCATCCTCCAGGCGAACACCAACCACTGCGGGGCGGCCCAGGATCTGCTGATGCAGATCATGGCCGAGTGGTTGGTGGACGTAGCGGTGGTCGCCGAGCCTTACTCGGTCCCCAGTACCTGGCTGGGCGACCGGGACGGCTTGGTGGCGTTGGTGGCGCGGCCCTCCACGGACTCCCCTCCCCTCTCGCTTTTAGAGAGGGGACCGGGATACGTGGCCGCCGCGTGGGGGGGAGATATGGCCCTGGTGGGGGTCTATTTCTCCCCAAACCGCCCTCTAAGGGATTTCGAGGATTTTCTCGAAATCCTAACGGCAGTCGCCGGGAGGGCGGCACCACGCCAGGTCGCCGTGATAGGCGACCTCAACGCCAAGTCGGAGGCTTGGGGAAACCCGGCTGCCTCCTGCAACGTCCGGGGACGCGCCGCCGAATTTTGGGCGGCCTCGTGCGGCGTGTCCCTCCTCAACAGGGGGGCGGTCCACACGTGTGTGCGGCAACGGGGAGGATCGGTGGTAGACGTCTCGTTTGCCACCCCCGCCCTGGCCGCCCGCGTCGTGAACTGGCGGGTGGAGACGGTGGAGACTTTGTCGGACCACCGATATGTGCGGTTCGACATCTCCACCGGCCCCCGGGGAGGGACGGCCCGTTCAGGCCAATCTCCCTTCCCGCGGTGGGCTCTCACCCGTCTGGACCGGGAGGCAGCCAAGGAGGCGGCCTTTCTCCAGGACTGGCTCTCGCCCCCTGTCGAGCCTGTCCTGGACGTGGACGCCGCAGCGGTCCAGCTCAGAGGGTCCCTGACCGAGGTGTGCAACGCCAGCATGCCTCGGTCACGCCGTCCGCCTCCCCGTCGCGCCGTGTATTGGTGGTCGGAGGAGCTGGCGGGGCTGCGGGCCACGTGCGTGGAGGCCAGGAGGGCCTACACGCGGAGTCGGCGGCGCACTACCCGATCTCAGGCCGGGGAGGACCGCCTCTACACCTCATACCTAGAGGCAAAGACGGTCCTCAAGTCGGCGATGTGCGCCGCCAAGGACTCGGCGAGGGCCGAGATGCTGGAGGGCCTCGACAGGGATCCGTTTGGGAGGCCATATAAGGCGGCGCGGAACCAACTGCGCCCCTATGGTCCCCCACTAACGGAGACCCTGGAGCCGGCGTTGCTGGATGGGGTGGTCCGGTCCCTGTTTCCGCGCAGGGCCGACTTCACCCCACCAACGATGAACCCCCCACAGGGGGTGGTGGCTTCGCCGGAGGAGGAGGTCCCTCCGGTATCGGCGGAGGAACTTCGCGCGGGGGTTCTGTGCCTCCGCGCGAAGAAGACGGCCCCTGGACCGGATGGCGTCCCCGCACGGGTGGTGGCCATCGCAGCGTCCCTCATGGAGGAGAGGTTTCGGGACCTCTTCAGCGCGTGCCTGACGGCTGGGAGGTTCCCGAAGCTCTGGAAGGAGGGGCAGTTGTGCCTCCTCCGGAAAGAGGGACGCCCGGTGGATTCCCCCTCGGCATACCGGCCCATCGTTCTGCTCGATGAGGTCGGTAAATTGTTCGAGGGGATTATCGCCACCCGGCTAAATAGCCTGTTGCGGGAGGTAGGGCCAGACCTGTCGGACGCCCAGTTCGGTTTTCGACGGGGGCGTTCGACGGTCGACGCGTTGGCCCTACTCAGGGGCCAAGTGCAGGAGGCGGTGGAGTCGGGGGGCGGAGTGTTGGCGGTGTCGTTTGACATAGCCAACGCCTTCAACTCCGTCCCTCACTCGACCATATTGGAGGCACTCCGGTACCACGGAGTGCCCCAATATCTGCGGGCGATCCTGGCCAGCTACCTGGAGGACCGAGAGGTCCTCCTCGTGGACAAGACGGCCAGGATCAGGCGCTATGGCGCTGAGTCCGGTGTTCCACAGGGGTCGGTGCTAGGGCCCCCCTTGTGGAACATCGGCTTCGACTGGCTCCTGCGGGGAGCCCTCCTCCCGGGCACGAGTGTCATCTGTTACGCGGATGACACTCTCCTCGTTGCCCGGGGGAGGAATTATGGGGAGGCGGCCTGTTTGGCCTCGGCTGGCGGATCCTTGGTCGCAGGGAGGATCCGCCGGCTAGGATTGAGGGTGGCGCTTAACAAGACCGAGGCCGTGTTCTTCCACGGGCCTCGGCAGCGCCGCCCTCCAGACGCCCACATCGTCGTGGAGGGCGTCCGGATAGAGGTCGGGGCCCAGATGAAGTATCTGGGCCTCGTGCTAGACAGCAGGTGGCGCTTTGGCCCGCACTTCAGCGGGCTGTCGACGCGCCTGCTGAAAGCCGCGGACGCCCTCTCATGGCTCCTCCCAAACCTGGGAGGGCCCAAGGACAGATGCCGGCGCCTCTATGCCGGCATCTTGAAGAGTATGGCGCTCTACGGGGCACCCATCTGGGCGGACTCCCTCCAAAGGAGGGAGAATGCAACCGCCATCCGCAGGCCTCAAAGGGCCATTGCACAGCGGGTGGCGAGAGCCTACCGCTCAGTGGGCTACTCGGCGGCGTGCGCTCTGGCGGGCACCCCTCCCTGGGAGTTGGAGGCATGGGTGCTCGCCAGAGTGTACGAGTGGACGGCGCGGCGGAAGGCGCTGGGTGAGCGTCCCGCCGCGGAAGAGCGGGAGGCCGTGCGGCGAGAGGCGAGGGACGCCATCGTCCTCCATTGGACGGAGGACCTCGCCTCCGCCACTTTTGGCCGCCGGACGCTGGACGCGCTCGGTCCAGTCCTGAAGGGCTGGCTCGAGCGGCCACATGGTTTCCTCTCGTTCCGTTTGGTGCAGGTGTTGTCCGGACATGGTTGTTTCGGAACGCACCTGCACCGGATCCGGAGGGAGGAAACCCCGGCGTGCCACGACTGCGGCGCGTTAGAGGACACGGCGCAGCACACCCTCGAGGTGTGCCCAGCCTGGGCTGAGCTGCGCCGTGCCCTAACAAGTGAAATCGGGCAGGACCTCTCGCTCCCCGGCGTGGTCAACTCCATGCTGGGGAGTGAGGAGGCCTGGGCGGCGGTTGCCTCCTTTTGCGAGGACGTGATGTCGCAAAAGGAGGCGGCGGAGCGTGCGCGGGAGGACGATCCTCTCGCGCCGCCACTCCGCAGGCGGAGAAGGGGAGGGAGAGGGCGGTTGTATAATCGTCTCCTCCCTCCTCCTGGTGGTGATTAGCGGACGAATGGTGCGGGGGCACCTTCGTCCGCATTGCACCAATCACCACCCTCGTTGGGCGGGAACGGCCGGGCACTCGCGGTCGTTCCCGGGCCCCTCCACTAAGGGAGGGGCGTGAAGGCCCCGCTGTAAAGGCGGGCGGTCGTCGGCGGAGGACTGGAAGTAAAGGCTGTGCCGGTTTCCCAGTCCTCCTCCACTCAGACGATGCGGGAGTGCCGCTGGGTTATTTTAGTGGGTATACCGGGCCAGTCAGCCCGGGGAGTCCCACATAGCCCCCCATCCCCCGATGGGTGGGTATGCGTAATGCATTTTTTTCCCAGCGAAACAAAAAAAAAAAAAAAAAAAAAAAAAAAAAAAAAAAAAAAAAAAAAAAAAAAGGTTAGGTTAGGTTAGGTTTTTTTTTTTTTTTTTTTTTTTTTTTTTTTTTTTTTTTTTTTTTTTTTTTTTTTTTTTTTATCTTAGTACTAATCCCACCAACACATTACTTTGTTGGCGCCTATTTTGTGCTCAACTTCATTCATACAAGTTCTCGCTTTTGTGCTTCTCGTACTTGTATTCCACATCCTATATCTTTCTATCATACATCACCTTTCATTCTAGTGGGTAGGACGCCCACTTTGATTAACGCTATGCTAAGGGCAATCTTTATTTCAACAACTTTGGGGAAATAACAAAATGTCGCAATTCAATTTATTATTACAGTTTCTTAGTATCTACTTATAATATATGCTTGCTCTATACACAGGTTACTTAGGTACTATCTCTTAATATACTACTTAATTGCAGTTTTGTGCTACTTTCTATGCTTACAAATAGATATTATTACAATATTAATGAAGCACAGAATAAGCTTCAGCTTTTGTTTCGTGCAATTACCGTGGTGGCCACATTCTCGCAGTATGCTAGGAACTTTTCCCTATATTTCTTACCCATAAACTCGTGTAGACTCTCACTCGACAGTCTCATGTCCAGCTCACATTGAAGTTGATAGCGTTCCCTGGTAAAAATCGGGCAATCTATAAGTATGTGCTGGACACTCTCTGACATGTCGGGATCGCAGGCGCACGATGGGCTCTCCTTGCACTTGAAGCGATTCAAGTACTCAGAGAACCCACCGTGCCCTGTCAAAACTTGTGTGAGTAAGCCTGTAGGCCGCACCTGTTGTACAATACGGTAAGCTGCTATGGCATCGGGAAGGAACATTTTCGTCACAGAGGCAGTCTCGCCAGTCACATATCTCCGATTCCACTCATCAAGCGATTCCAAACGGATCTGTCGCTTGATAAATGAAATCGGGAACTTGTCATAGTCCGGCTTCCTCCGCGACGACAATGCTGCCTCCTTTGCCAACTCGTCCGCTCGCTCATTCCCCGGCAGGCCCGCGTGGGCCTTGACCCAGAACAAAGATACAACTTTGCTCTGGCCCAGAGCTTGAACCAAGTTGGCGCGCGCGCGAACCGCCAGGGGATGGAGAGAGCCATGGTTTGTCAGCGTCTGCAATGCGGACATTGAGTCGCTGTACAAACCATAGCTCGCCTCTTGCCGCGCGAGGATTACGTCTGTCGCTTTGCAAATAGCTAGTAATTCAGCCTGGTAGACGGTGCAGTACGCGGCGAGACTAAGCTTGAGGTTCCGGACTTCGCCATCATTATCCCAAATGGATAATGCGGCTCCGACCTTCCCCTCAATCTTGCTGCCGTCAGTGAATATTCGCACTGCCTGCTCATTCCGACTGTCCACAAGCTGTTGGTCTGCCAGGCACATGAATTCCAGAGCCATTTGTTTGGCAGGGTGAGGAGTCTCCGCAAATCCCACCGCACGCTCAATCTCCCGGTCTCCTGGCACGAACCGAGACGACCCTCTTCTTGCTTTATACAGGGCGGCTGCCTCTTGTATGCGCAGATCGAGAGGTAGTATCCCGGATAGTACCAGTGCCGAGTTAAGAGAGGCAGTACGGTAGGACTTACAGAGCTTCTGGACGAATCCTCGTTGGACCGAGCCTAGCTTCTTACGTATACCTTGCTTTTTCGTAGCAGGAGCCCAGGCAGCGGCCGCGTACGTGATTATGGGCTCGATTGTTGCTGTATATATAATACGGATTATTTCGGCGTTTAAACCCCAACTAACTTTAGCAGCGCGAGACAGCTGCTTATAAATATCCGTTACCCTCCTGCAGACGTTCGCGGTATGCTCACTAAAAGTGAGCTTCTCGTCAATGGTCAGACCCAGCAACTTCATCTTCTTGACCATACCAATGTCGACCCCGGCCATGCTCAGCCTTGGGGTGTCGTACTTAAGTTTGTTGGTTACCACCATCGCACAGGTTTTGTGCGGTGCGAACCTCAACTTATTTCTGACACCCCAACTCTGAACATGGGCGAGGGCTGCATTGGCAGATGTCGAAACTTCGGTCGCTGAGTCCCCATCCACGACCAAGACGATGTCATCCGCGAACGCCTGCACAAAGATACCCCGTCGTTCCAGGTCCTTTAGGAGTGGGTCCAGAAGGAGGTTCCACAGTATTGGACCACCGATAGAACCCTGAACACAGCCCTTGTCAGTCTCTCGAGTACATTCCTCCCCGGCATAACGAATCTTAACCTTCCTACTGTCGAGATAGCTGTCAAGCAGTCGCCTGATGTTGACCGGGCACTTTTCCTCAGCCAGCCTGACTTTTATAGCTGGCCACCAAGCGCTGTCGAAGGCCCCCTCTATATCCAATGACACCAGGACAATTAGCTTCTTCAGCCTCAACTTGTCCTGTACGTGCTCCATTAGCGTACAGAGGGCGTCCTCGGTGCTCCTCTGGGGCATAAAGCCAAACTGGCGGGTACTAAACCGCGGTACAAGCTGCCACTTTAGACGTGCTACGACCATCCTCTCCAGGACCTTCCCCAGAACAGGCAACAGACCGATTGGTCGGTATGCCTTGGGGGTCAGATAGTTGTCCTTGCCCGGCTTCCTAAGGACCACGACAGTAGCCTCCTTCCAGATCTCTGGAAAGTGTGCTAGGCCGAGGCACTTGTTGTAAAGGGCAAGGAACAATTCCGGGTCCTGGTGGATCGCTCGACTGCAGATGTCAGACGTCAGTCCATCCCCTCCTGGTGCCTTTTTGGGATTGAAACCTGCCACGGCGGTCTTCAGCTCCAGCGTCGTAAACGATGGATCATGATATTCATCATGAACCCATTCATTTACTCGGCTGGCCGCTTCTCTTATTCGCCTGTGGTCAGCGTTGTCCTGGTCTACTCTGTCTTTGGGGTAGAACGTATCTGCTAGTAGGGCGGCCGATTCACTTGGACTAAGGAATGTACCATCGCAGCATAGGGTCAGTTCTTCCTGCCGTCTGGCAGTCCTACCGATGATCCTGTAGATTCCCTCCCAGACCCCTTCCCGATCCTGCTTCCGGCAGAACTCCTTCCAACTGGCGACTTGGGCATTCTTCACTTGCATCTCATACTCCGCTTTGGCTTTCAGGTACTCATTGACGACCATCGCTCGCCGGACCGGCGCGGCGTTGCGGATGCGGTTCCTGAACCTGGTAACCTCCTTCTTCTTCACAGAGAGCTCCTCGGACCACCATGGACAGGTAAGTTTCACGTTGCTATTTGCCTTGGGAATGGCCTTATTACATGCTTCTAATATTATGTTACTATATTTAATAATTACATCCTCTAATTTTTGCTTACTGTCTAGTTTCTTAATATTTTCCTCCTGTCCTGAAGGGCTGGCTCGAGCGGCCACATGGTTTCCTCTCGTTCCGTTTGGTGCAGGTGTTGTCCGGACATGGTTGTTTCGGAACGCACCTGCACCGGATCCGGAGGGAGGAAACCCCGGCGTGCCACGACTGCGGCGCGTTAGAGGACACGGCGCAGCACACCCTCGAGGTGTGCCCAGCCTGGGCTGAGCTGCGCCGTGCCCTAACAAGTGAAATCGGGCAGGACCTCTCGCTCCCCGGCGTGGTCAACTCCATGCTGGGGAGTGAGGAGGCCTGGGCGGCGGTTGCCTCCTTTTGCGAGGACGTGATGTCGCAAAAGGAGGCGGCGGAGCGTGCGCGGGAGGACGATCCTCTCGCGCCGCCGCTCCGCAGGCGGAGAAGGGGAGGGAGAAGGCGGTTGTATAATCGTCTCCTCCCTCCTCCTGGTGGTGATTAGCGGACGAATGGTGCGGGGGCACCTTCGTCCGCATTGCACCAATCACCACCCTCGTTGGGCGGAAACGGCCGGGCACTCGCGGTCGTTCCCGGGCCCCTCCACTAAGGGAGGGGCGTGAAGGCCCCGCTGTAAAGGCGGGCGGTCGTCGGCGGAGGACTGGAAGTAAAGGCTGTGCCGGTTTCCCAGTCCTCCTCCACTAAGACGATGCGGGAGTGCCGCTGGGTTATTTTAGTGGGTATACCGGGCCAGTCAGCCCGGGGAGTCCCACATAGCCCCCCATCCCCCGATGGGCGGGTATGCGTAATGCATTTTTTCCCAGCGAAACAAAAAAAAAAAAAAAAAAAAAGGTTAGGTTAGGTTAGGTTAGGTTAGGTTAGGTTAGGTTAGGTTAGGTTAGGTTAGGTTAGGTTAGGTTAGGTTAGGTTAGGTTAGGTTAGGTTAGGTTAGGTTAGGTTAGGTTAGGTTAGGTTAGGTTAGGTTAGGTTAGGTTAGGTTAGGTTAGGTTAGGTTAGGTTAGGTTAGGTTAGGTTAGGTTAGGTTAGGTTAGGTTAGGTTAGGTTAGGTTAGGTTAGGTTAGGTTAGGTTAGGTTAGGTTAGGTTAGGTTAGGTTAGGTTAGGTTAGGTTAGGTTTTTTTTTTTTTTTTTTTTTTTTTTTTTTTTTTTTTCCAGACTAGTTCCACCACAATAATGGTGCCTATTTTATATCTTATTCTCATTCATACCAGTTCTCGCTTTTATGCCTCTCGCACTTATATGCCTCATACTTTATCTTTCTTTCATCCTTCACCATTTATTCAGTGGGTGGGACTCCCACTTTATGACCTACGTCCTATTCTGCTAACTATTTATTTATGTACTTTATTTACTAAACAGGGAAAATTATTTATTCATGTTATTTTTTATTTACATGTTTTCTTAAATTACTAACAATATATTTATTTACTTCATCCAGTTACCATAATTTATTGAGCTTATATTGCTATAACATACTTTTACACAATACTGTAGTTTTACACAATAATCTAATACAGGTTCTTTTACACTTATTTCTTACATCTATTTATTACAAATACTTATCCTACTGCTTATACTATTTTACAATGTATTAATCTATGTCCTATGTTTACAGTATCTATATATACAATATATTACGAAACATAGTTTTCTTTATCAGGTTTTATTTTTCTCTATAACTTTATGTGCTACCTTCTCGCAGTAAGCAATTAATTTGTTTCTACTTTTTCCCGACATTATTTCAGGCACGCTTTCTCTACGCAGTTCCACACCCAGTTCCTGCTCCAGATCGTATCGTTCCTTCGCGTATATCGGACACTCCAGAATAATGTGTGGAACCGATTCCGCTATACTGGGGTCGCAGGTGCACGATGGGCTCTCCTTACACTTAAAGCGGTTTAAGTATTCTGAGAACCCACCGTGCCCCGTTAAAACCTGCGTGAGCACTCCTGTTGGCCTCACCCGTTTCACAATACGGTAGGCAGCCACGGCATCCGGAAGGAACATTTTCGTCACCGAGGCCGTCTCGCCCGACACGTATCTCCGATTCCATTCATCAAGCGAATCCAAACGGATTTGACGCTTGATGAATGAAACCGGACACTGGTCATAGTCCGGCTTCCTCCGTGACGACAATGCTGCCTCCTTCGCCAGCTCGTCCGCACGCTCGTTCCCTGGCAAGCCCGCGTGGGCCTTGACCCAATAAAGAGACACAGCTTTTTGTTGGGTCAATGCCAGAGCGATATTCGCTCTTGCGCGGACCGCCAGAGGATGGAGAGAGCCATGGCCTGCCAGTGTCTGCAATGCTGCCATTGAGTCACTGTACAAGCCATAGCTCGTCTCTTTGCGCTTGAGGATTACGTCCGTTGCCTTACAAATGGCCAGAAGTTCCGCCTGGTAGACAGTGCAGTACGCGGCAAGGCTAAGCTTGAGGTTCTGGATTTCACCATCATTATCCCATAAGGATAATGCGGCTCCGACCTTCCCCTCAATCTTGCTGCCGTCAGTGAATATTCGCACTGCCTGCACGTTCTGGCTGTCCACAAGCTGTTGGTCTGCCAGGCACATGAATTCCACAGCCATTTGTTTGGCAGGGTGAGACGTCTCTGCAAATCTCACCGTACTCTCAATCTCCCGGTCTGCCGGCACAAACTGGGACGACCCTCTCCTTGCCATATACAGGGCGGCTGCCTCTTGTATGCGGAGGTCTAGAGGCAGTATCCCAGCCAGTACCAGCGCCGAGTTTAGTGAGACTGTACGGTAAGACTTGCAGAGCTTCTGGACGAATCCCCGTTGGACCGAGCCCAGCTTCCTCCGTATACCTAGTTTCCTAGTTGCGGGAGCCCAGGCTCCGGCCGCGTACGTGATAATCGGTTCTATTGTGGCAGTGTAAATCGAGTGTATAACATCCCTGTGTAGTCCCCAACTGACTTTTGCTGCACGTGAAAGCTGCTTATACAGCTCTGCCACCTTCCTGCAGACGTTCCTGGTATGCTCGTTAAATGTTAATCTGTCGTCGATGGTTAGGCCCAGCAGCTTCATACTCCTCACCATACCGATGTCGACCCCGGCCATGCTCAGAATTGGAGTGTCGTACTTAAGTCTATTGGTTATTAACATCGCACAGGTCTTGTGCGGTGCAAACTTAAGCTTGTTTCGGACGCCCCAACTCTGAACATGGGCGAGGGCTGCATTGGCGGCTGTGGAGACTTCAGCCGCTGAGGCGCCATCCACGACTAGAACAATATCGTCAGCGAACGCCTGCACGAAGTAGCCCTTTTCTTCCAGTTCTTTTAGCAGCGGGTCCAATATAACGTTCCAAAAGATGGGACCACCAATTGACCCCTGGACACAGCCTTTGTTTGTTTCCCGCGTGCATTCTTCCCCAGCATACCTTACTCTTACTTTTCTGCAGTCGAGGTAGCTATCAATAAGCCTCCTGATATTCACCGGGCACTTTTCCTCAGCCAGCCTGACTTTGATCGCCGGCCACCAGGCGCTGTCGAAGGCGCCCTCTATATCCAATGACACCAGGACAATTAGCTTCTTCAGCCTCAACTTGTCCTGAACGTGCTCTATTAGAGTACAGAGGGCGTCCTCGGTGCTCTTCTGGGGCATAAAGCCAAACTGGCGAGTACTAAACCGCGGCGCCAGTTGCCACTTGATTCTCGCCACTACCATCCTTTCCAGGACCTTCCCCAAGACCGGCAATAGGCCTATTGGTCTATACGACTTGGGGTTCGTGTAATCTTCCTTGCCCGGTTTCCGGAGGACTACCACCGTTGCCTCCTTCCAGGTGTCCGGGAAATGCGCCAGTTCTAGGCATTTATTGTACAGGGCAAGGAAGGCGTCCAGGTCCTGGTGGATTGCTCGACTGCAGATATCCGAAGTAAGTCCATCCGCTCCGGGGGCTTTCTTGGGGTTAAAGCGTCCCACCGCCGTTTTCAGTTCCAGCGGTGTAAATGGTGGGTCATGATTTTCATCATGACACCACTCATTTACCCGACTGGCTACTTCCCTAGCTAGTTTGTGGTCTGCGTTATCCTGTTCCACTGTGTCCTTCGGAAAGAACGTTTCGGCGAGTAAGGCAGCTGATTCCTTCGGGTTCAAGAATGCACCGTTGCTCTTCAGGGTCAAGTCTTCTTGTCTCCTGGTGGTCCCTCTGATGACTCTATGTATTCCGTCCCATACACTTTCTCTGTCTTGCTTTTCGCAAAATGCTTTCCAGCTGGCTACTTGGGCTTCTTTGGCTTTGCACTCATATTCCTCTTTTGCCTTCAGGTACTCGTCGACGACCATCGCTCGGCGGACCGGTGCAGCATTGCGGACACGGTTTTTCAGGGTTGTGAACCTCTTCTTCATTGAAGCAAGTTCCTCGGACCACCACGGAATAATAGTTTTAGATGTCTTGCAGATTTTTGGGATGGCCTCATCACATGCCTTTTTTATTATGCCTATGTAACTTGTAACCAACTGTTCAAGCTCATCTTTATTTGTAATTTGATTTATAGAATTTACGTTAATATTATTTTGGTCTTTGCTTTCCCCCAATTTAGAATCAAATTTTTCCCAATCTGCTTTTTTAGTAGAATATACCCTTGTAGTCCTAATTATACTTATTCCCTTTTCCTTTTTTAAACTTACATTAAACAAAATTGTGTTGTGGTCCGAGCTCGTTACCCCCGTGTCTACCCGCCAGCCGTCTACCCTGTCAAGAAGCTCGAGCGAACACGCCGTGACATCCACATGGCTCTTGTAGACTACGCCGCCTCTTACAGTGTAAAAGGTCGGCGCATCGCCATGGTTGAGTACCTGAAGTTCTAACTCTTCAAGGGTCCCGGACATCTCTTCTCCCCTGAGGTCTTCTATGGTGCTTCCCCACCAGGTACTCTTTGCGTTCGCATCTCCGCCTATTAGAAGTAATCCGGTGCCCAGGTCCAACTTTATTTTGGTCAAATGATCCAGGTATGGCCCTATGGGTTGGTCTGGCTCAAAGTAGTAAGAGACTACTACGATTTCCCAGGCTTTGGTCCGGATCCCCACCACAACGATGTTGTTTGTGGTGAGTTTCGGGTAGGGAATGACATCCAGGTCATTATCAAAGACAGCTATTGCCGCCTTTACCCTCCCACTTCCTTCAACCTCGCACTGGTAGAGTCTCGCACCACGGTAGCTCTTCATACTCCTTGCCCCCCCCACATAGGGTTCCTGAATCATTGCCCAAGCGATCTTTCGCTTACTGGCCTCGTGGATGAGTTCGGTGGTTGCCAGTTCTTTCCTCTGTAGGTTGGCCTGGGCTACTCCATATCCTCTGGTGGGGATGCCCGCCCTTTCGCCAGTATCCACCTTAGCAGTACGCTACTCTGGATCTGGCCAGAACCTCACATCTGTTTCTGACTGGGCATTCCTCGCTAAACGCGTTATGCTCCGCGTTCGCATGTTTTGCTCGCACACAGTTCACACATGATGGGACTGTCCCGGCCATCCATTCTGCACATTGTGTCCTCATATGAGGGCCTCCACAGTGGCTGCACCTCTCCACCTGCTCCCTACAAAGTCGTCGTCCGTGCCCAAAACCCAGGCACAGCGAACATTGGACCAGTGGAGTCTGGTCAGCCACCAGGATCTTCTGCATTCCGATATGTGCGTACTGCCTTTCCTGTAATTTCCCCCATATTTTTGGGGAGACTCTGAGGACTACATGGTTCGCATGGGGGTTTCTGGTTTTCTTTTTGAAAACCACCTCGACCCGTTTCTCATCCTTTGTGAGTTCCCCGAATACTTCCTTGTTTTGGTTCTGGAGACCCAACAATATGTCCTCGTCTGTGTTGTAGGTGAAGACGTTCTTTAGGATGACCAGAGGGTCCCTATTCTTGATGTCCTCAACCTTCAACACCTCCCCCATACTTGCCAGTCTCTTCTTTACTTTTTCTCGCTCCTCTTCCGTTCCGCATCCCAATATTACCTTTCGGTCCTTCGCCTTCCTTATCCTGTCCACTGTGACCCATCCCTCCTTCGCGTTTACCGCCTTCCTTATGTGGTCAATAATTTGATCCCCTGTCTCAGATTCCTTTGTGGAGGTGACCACAATGGAATGGAGCGCCGTTTGCTTTGGGGGTTTCTTGATGGGCTGACTTGCCGCTACGCTGGCGTATGATTGACTCATCATATGCTCTTTATTAGCTTTGAGCGCCTCTTTCAGCCCATCAAGCTTCTCATTACTCTCCCGCAGATTTCGGCTGTGGTCCTCCAAGATTTTCTTGAAGGATTCCATATCCACCTCCACTCTGGAGACAACCGCTTCCTCTACTTGGGTTTGCGTTTGTGTTTCCTTTGTCTCCATTGTGATCTTGGGGGGTGGGGCCAAACCTCTCTCCTGCTCAGACTCCTTAATAATCTGGTAAAGCCGGTCTGCCTGGGCCCTGACCTCTTCCTTAATCTCCCTTTTTATGTTTTTGGAGTTGGTCAGGTGGGCCTTGATCTTTACCAGGCATGTCCGGGCCTCCGCGACTCTGGTCTTAACAGCCGGCGGACTCATACAGACCATCCCGACAGATGTTCGTCGTGATGTCTCTGGAGTCGGTTTGAGCGGTGGCTTTTCTGCCACTTTTTTCACTGGAGGGGTATGTTTTGTAGCTGGCTTCCCAGCCTCCCATTCGCCCACGCTTTTTCTAACGCTTTGCGTGGAGGGTCCGGCCTCTTCTGTAGCGTTATTTGGGCTCCCGGTTGTCCGGTTTGCCGGCTTGGGGGTGGGTGTGCGGATTCCAATTTGCATCTTGTCCTGGTATGTTCGAATTCGAACTAGTCTTTCGTCAGTAGGGTATTGTATAGAGTACCCCGGTTAGTGTAAGTGTGTTTGTAAAGATAAACCAATTTAAAAGTGTAAAAAATGTGTAAAAAGTAAATAATAAAACAGTCAACAAAGCAGTAATTGTGATTCTTAGAATCTAGTCATACAATCACCACTAACCACCGCAGATTTACTCTCTATTCCAGATGTAACCGATTATCTCATGCGGCCGGGAGGCCAACAGGCACGATCCAGTCGAGTATGGCCGCACCGTTGGTTGCAGGTAAGTAAATCTTAAAAGTCAGGTAGTAAGCAACACCACATACGGCTATTTAAATACGTTTTATGTAGAGTCGGAACTCTACTATCGTCCTATTCTATCCTAATGGATACGTTAATTGTGTCGGCAGTTTTGTAGAGTAAGTTCAATGCTCTTTGTAGAGCCAGTCTAAGAGGTAACTCACTCTAGTCAACTTCCACGAGCCTTCAGGAGCCAATGTACGTTACTAGTTTTTAAATAGTCGAAAATTTAATGACTCTACATTAATGTCGATCTCTATTGAATGCAGGTACCGAATATAATTAAAATAAAATTAAATAAAACCGAAAAATTTTTTGAAACTCTATGTAGAGTTGATTTGAGAGATCTATCCAGTAGCTCTCCCCAAGCCCTTCCAGATGAACCCAAACACGGCACACACACTCCAAAGGGCTCCAGAGAAAACGCAGTTCAAAATTCTTGGTTTTTGGCCGAATTTGGCAGCACAACTGGTTAAACCAGGTTTTCTCCCGAACCGTCAGGCCGAATACCAACGTGCTTAGGCTTCCCTAACTGGGCCTGGCGAGATCTATCCGTAAGGACAGTTTTCAGCCTGAAAAAATTTTGACTCCTGAAAATTCCTGAAAGGATGCCCGACGGATAGGGAGGAGCCAGCCAATGTCCCCAAAGAAAACGCGAGCCCTCTACGACCCCCGGGTCAGGAGTTATCCGAGCCTGAAAATTGGTTTGACAGCCCAAGAACTGTCAAAGTCAATGTTCGACCCGGTATAACTTCCCTTCCAATGATCGCAGAACGCTCGCGCTCGGACTCGCTAGGCTTGCCTCGTCCCGCTCCGATGCGCAAAAAGGTTTTCAGGATCCTGAAAACTTCCAGCCCCAATACGCCTGAAACCCAATGGGTCAGACAGAGGTTGCTCCCCAAAGCACCGCAGTGAAAACCACGAGTCCGTGCGACCCCCGGATCCGGAGCTACACCGTGTCAAAGTTTCCCAAAAAGTGGGGGTAAACGTCAGAACCCGACTTTAACCAGCTGCAGAACCGGAACCGTCAATCGGAGAGACTCGCGGTTTTGGATGTATATACCGGCTATACCTCCTCTGTCCGCTAAAAGCGCTTTCAGTGCTGAAAATTTTCAGGGCCTGAAAGCTCCTGAAAAAAAATTTAAAAAATTTCCCGCTGGTATTCCACATATATAAGTGGAAACCCGAGTTCTCTGCGCCCAAGGGCTCCGGAGATATTCGGGGTTAAGTTTCTCAACCTGAAAAACCAAGTTGGCCGAAAAGTCTGTTTTCTTTGTCTCCGGAGCTATTGGGGGCAACTTTGGGCTCAAACAGGTAGCTAAGGGTCATAAAAAGTCAACCCTGCCGTCGAAATAATTTTAAAACTATTTATTTATAAATTAAAGCTAAAAATGACAAAAAATTTAATAACTTTGGTACCCTTGGGCCAAAAAATTTGAAAAAATATAATTAATTTGTGTTAAATGCTACTCTACACTTAATTAAAACTAAACTTAAATTTTTTATAAATTTAAACACAAATTTTTACAAAAAACCAAAAAAGTTGGTTTTTCTAAGTTATTTAAAAATTTTCCAGTTAAAAAATAATTTTCTTACGATGAATCTGTTCATCCAATGAGCGCGCAGCAGGATCCGCTTTAAAATTTGGGTGTCGTCGCTTTAGATTTCCCGGTAGAGGGCCTCAAAGTTTCAGTCTTCTTTGAATTCTTATCCCCACCAGGGTAGAGATAAAAATCTGTTTTTTGGGTTTTTATGCTCGTCCAAATACCTTCTTTCAGCTCCCAAAAAACCAACTCTCTGCGATCAGTAGTTCTACTGCCGCGTGGTCAAATTTTGAGGTTAGGTTTTCAGTTTTCCTCAGTTTCCTCGGGAGCGCGTGGTCCAAAAATTTTTCGCGAGGTGTCGTTACACGCGCCTTTGCGAGCCTCGTCTTTTGGCAAAATAAAATCCGGGCTGGTGCCCCGTTTCCCGGAGCTATGGTGCTCCAGAAACACTGCAAGTCCCGGAAATTTCACTTTTTCACCATTCACACTTTTCCCCGAGTACGACGACTCTTGGGGGTATCACTATAAGTTGCGCGGCACTAATACGCGTCGTTTGGTATATAGCACTTGTCTGTATCACTAAAAAATACCACCAAAACGAATTTTTTAGTGCGGAGCTCAACAAAAACGTGGCGGTCTCGAGCACGGTTGGACTAACACTGGTTAGGTTAGGTTAGGTTAGGTTAGGTTAGGTTAGGTTAGGTTAGACAGCAGGTGGCGCTTTGGCCCGCACTTCAGCGGGCTGTCGACGCGCCTGCTGAAAGCCGCGGACGCCCTCTCATGGCTCCTCCCAAACCTGGGAGGGCCCAAGGACAGATGCCGGCGCCTCTATGCCGGCATCTTGAAGAGTATGGCGCTCTACGGGGCACCCATCTGGGCGGACTCCCTCCAAAGGAGGGAGAATGCAACCGCCATCCGCAGGCCTCAAAGGGCCATTGCACAGCGGGTGGCGAGAGCCTACCGCTCAGTGGGCTACTCGGCGGCGTGCGCTCTGGCGGGCACCCCTCCCTGGGAGTTGGAGGCATGGGTGCTCGCCAGAGTGTACGAGTGGACGGCGCGGCGGAAGGCGCTGGGTGAGCGTCCCGCCGCGGAAGAGCGGGAGGCCGTGCGGCGAGAGGCGAGGGACGCCATCGTCCTCCATTGGACGGAGGACCTCGCCTCCGCCACTTTTGGCCGCCGGACGCTGGACGCGCTCGGTCCAGTCCTGAAGGGCTGGCTCGAGCGGCCACATGGTTTCCTCTCGTTCCGTTTGGTGCAGGTGTTGTCCGGACATGGTTGTTTCGGAACGCACCTGCACCGGATCCGGAGGGAGGAAACCCCGGCGTGCCACGACTGCGGCGCGTTAGAGGACACGGCGCAGCACACCCTCGAGGTGTGCCCAGCCTGGGCTGAGCTGCGCCGTGCCCTAACAAGTGAAATCGGGCAGGACCTCTCGCTCCCCGGCGTGGTCAACTCCATGCTGGGGAGTGAGGAGGCCTGGGCGGCGGTTGCCTCCTTTTGCGAGGACGTGATGTCGCAAAAGGAGGCGGCGGAGCGTGCGCGGGAGGACGATCCTCTCGCGCCGCCGCTCCGCAGGCGGAGAAGGGGAGGGAGAAGGCGGTTGTATAATCGTCTCCTCCCTCCTCCTGGTGGTGATTAGCGGACGAATGGTGCGGGGGCACCTTCGTCCGCATTGCACCAATCACCACCCTCGTTGGGCGGAAACGGCCGGGCACTCGCGGTCGTTCCCGGGCCCCTCCACTAAGGGAGGGGCGTGAAGGCCCCGCTGTAAAGGCGGGCGGTCGTCGGCGGAGGACTGGAAGTAAAGGCTGTGCCGGTTTCCCAGTCCTCCTCCACTAAGACGATGCGGGAGTGCCGCTGGGTTATTTTAGTGGGTATACCGGGCCAGTCAGCCCGGGGAGTCCCACATAGCCCCCCATCCCCCGATGGGCGGGTATGCGTAATGCATTTTTTCCCAGCGAAACAAAAAAAAAAAAAAAAAAAAAGGTTAGGTTAGGTTAGGTTAGGTTAGGTTAGGTTAGGTTAGGTTAGGTTAGGTTAGGTTAGGTTAGGTTAGGTTAGGTTAGGTTAGGTTAGGTTAGGTTAGGTTAGGTTAGGTTAGGTTAGGTTAGGTTAGGTTAGGTTAGGTTAGGTTAGGTTAGGTTAGGTTAGGTTAGGTTAGGTTAGGTTAGGTTAGGTTAGGTTAGGTTAGGTTAGGTTAGGTTAGGTTAGGTTAGGTTAGGTTAGGTTAGGTTAGGTTAGGTTAGGTTAGGTTAGGTTAGGTTAGGTTAGGTTAGGTTAGGTTAGGTTAGGTTAGGTTAGGTTAGGTTAGGTTAGGTTAGGTTAGGTTAGGTTAGGTTAGGTTAGGTTAGGTTAGGTTAGGTTAGGTTAGGTTAGGTTAGGTTAGGTTAGGTTAGGTTAGGTTAGGTTAGGTTAGGTTAGGTTAGGTTAGGTTAGGTTAGGTTAGGTTTTTTTTTTTTTTTTTTTTTTTTTTTTTTTTTTTTTTTTTTTTTTTTTTTTTTTCTTAACGCTAATCCCCACCAAATAAATTGGTGCCTATTTTTTGCAAACTCATTCATTTCGTTCAATCTTTCTTTCCTCTCGCACTTTTATTCCTCATACTATTTGTTCATCGTGCATTCATCTTCTTGTATAAGGGTTTGTTTAATTAACTATGGGTATAATTTATTTATTCATCAGCGTAAAAGTAAAAAGTTCAATAAATTTTTAGACAGATGTACAAAAGTTCAAATTAAATACAAAATTACAATATTTACAGTTCATTGTTTTTGAAATTTACAAAAAAAAAAAAGGTCTAACAAAATACCAAATTACATCTTGTCACAGTCAAAGTAAAAATAAAAAATATACAAGAAGTCCTTAAAAATACAAATTTACACGGTTTAACGAATTTGTGCAAATAGTGCCATCATAACAAAATACAAAATAAAAAGGTGCTGTTTATCACAGAATATAAAGAGTGTTTATCACAGAAAAGGTGCAAGATTAACAAAATAACAATTAGGGATGGAAAACACAATAGTGAAGTCTATCACACAAGGTTAGGTTAGGTTAGGTTAGGTTAGGTTAGGTTAGGTTAGGTTAGGTTAGGTTAGGTTAGGTTAGGTTAGGTTAGGTTAGGTTAGGTTAGGTTAGGTTAGGTTAGGTTAGGTTAGGTTAGGTTAGGTTAGGTTAGGTTAGGTTAGGTTAGGTTAGGTTAGGTTAGGTTAGGTTAGGTTAGGTTAGGTTAGGTTAGGTTAGGTTAGGTTAGGTTAGGTTAGGTTAGGTTAGGTTAGGTTAGGTTAGGTTAGGTTAGGTTAGGTTAGGTTAGGTTAGGTTAGGTTAGGTTAGGTTAGGTTAGGTTAGGTTAGGTTAGGTTAGGTTAGGTTAGGTTAGGTTAGGTTAGGTTAGGTTAGGTTAGGTTAGGTTAGGTTAGGTTAGGTTAGGTTAGGTTAGGTTAGGTTAGGTTAGGTTAGGTTAGGTTAGGTTAGGTTAGGTTAGGTTAGGTTAGGTTAGGTTAGGTTAGGTTAGGTTAGGTTAGGTTAGGTTAGGTTAGGTTAGGTTAGGTTAGGTTAGGTTAGGTTAGGTTAGGTTAGGTTAGGTTAGGTTAGGTTAGGTTAGGTTAGGTTAGGTTAGGTTAGGTTAGGTTAGGTTAGGTTAGGTTAGGTTAGGTTAGGTTAGGTTAGGTTAGGTTAGGTTAGGTTAGGTTAGGTTAGGTTAGGTTAGGTTAGGTTAGGTTAGGTTAGGTTAGGTTAGGTTAGGTTAGGTTAGGTTAGGTTAGGTTAGGTTAGGTTAGGTTAGGTTAGGTTAGGTTAGGTTAGGTTAGGTTAGGTTAGGTTAGGTTAGGTTAGGTTAGGTTAGGTTAGGTTAGGTTAGGTTAGGTTAGGTTAGGTTAGGTTAGGTTAGGTTAGGTTAGGTTAGGTTAGGTTAGGTTAGGTTAGGTTAGGTTAGGTTAGGTTAGGTTAGGTTAGGTTAGGTTAGGTTAGGTTAGGTTAGGTTAGGTTAGGTTAGGTTAGGTTAGGTTAGGTTAGGTTAGGTTAGGTTAGGTTAGGTTAGGTTAGGTTAGGTTAGGTTAGGTTAGGTTTTTTTTTTTTTTTTTTTTTTTTTTTTTTACGGACTATTTCCACCAACAACATTGGCGCCTATTCTATATCTATTCCTCATCCATACCAGTTCTCGCTTGTCATTCCTCTCGTAATTTCATGCTTCATACTTTGTCTTTCTTATATCCTTCTCCTTTTATTCTGTGGGTGGGACTCCCACTTTTGAGCTGTTTACTATTCTATTAAATTTCTTTATTTCAACTCTGGGGTAAATAATTTGTCATACTTGGGTTTTATTTTACATTATACACTATTTACTTATTCCATATGCTAACACAATCTTATATAGGTACACATTTTCTTTACTCTATTAATTTACATCAAAATACATTTTTGCCATAGGTCTACTTTACATGCCATTTTCTTACTACTGCTTTTCTTACTTTACATTACTCACACTTATTTCCTATGTTTACATGACTATATATACAATATAATAAGAAACATAGTTGTTTCATCAACTTTTATTTTTATCAATAACTTTTTGGGCTATATTGACACAGTAGGCTATTAAAATATCTCTATTTTTTCCCGACATAATTTCCGGCACGCTTTCCCCACGCAGCCCCACACCTAGCTCCTGTTCCAGATTGTAGCGCTCTTTGGCGTACACTGGACAGTCCAGAACAATATGCGGGACCGACTCCGCTATGTTGGGGTCGCAGGTGCACGATGGGCTCTCCTTACACTTGAAACGATTCAAGTATTCTGAGAACCCACCGTGCCCCGTTAGGACCTGCGTGAGAACGCCTGTTGGCTTCACCCGTTGTACAATACGGTAGGCAGCCACGGCGTCGGGAAGGAACATTTTCGTCACCGAGGCCGTCTCGCCCGACACATATCTCCGATTCCATTCATCAAGCGAATCCAGACGGATTTGACGCTTGATGAATGAAACCGGACATTGGTCATAGTCCGGCTTCCTCCGTGACGACAATGCTGCTTCCTTTGCCAACTCGTCCGCGCGTTCATTCCCCGGCAGGCCCGCGTGGGCCTTGACCCAGAAGAAAGACACATCTTTTTTCTGATCCAAAGCCCGAGCCAAATTGGCTCGTGCGCGGACCGCTAGGGGATGGAGAGAGCCATGGTTTGCAAGCGTCTGCAATGCTGACATTGAGTCGCTGTACAAACCATAGCTCGTCTCTTTGCGCTTGAGGATTACGTCCGTTGCTTTACAAATGGCCAGTAGTTCCGCCTGGTAGACAGTGCAGTACGCGGCGAGGCTAAGCTTGAGGTTCTGGACTTCACCTTCATTATCCCATAGGGATAATGCGGCTCCGACCTTCCCCTCAATCTTGCTGCCGTCAGTGAATATTCGCACTGTCTGCACATTCTGGCTGTCCACAAGCTGTTGGTCTGCCAGGCACATGAACTCCAAGGCCATTTGTTTGGCAGGGTGAGATGTCTCTGCAAATCTCACCATACCCTCAATGTCCCGGTCTCCTGGCACGAACCGGGACGACCCTCTCCTTGCCTCATACAGTTCGGCTGCCTCCTGTATGCGGAGGTCTAGAGGCAGTATCCCGGCTAGTATCAGCGCCGAGTTCAGTGAGACTGTACGGTAAGACTTGCAGAGCTTCTGGACGAATCCTCGCTGGACAGAGCCTAGCATCCTACGTATCCCCAGCTTCTTTGTAGCGGGAGCCCAGGCTCCAGCCGCGTACGTAACAATCGGTTCTATGGTTGCATTATAAATTATATTAATGACTTCCCTATTGAGACCCCAGCTAACTTTTGCTGCTCGTGCAAGCTGTTTGTAGACTCCTGTTGCCTTCTTGCAAACGTTTTTGGTGTGCTCATTAAAGGTCAGTTTGTCATCTATTGTCAGGCCCAGCAACTTCATGCTCCTTACCATACCAATGTCGACCCCGGCCATGCTCAGAATTGGAGTGTCGTACTTAAGTCTATTGGTTATAAGCATCGCACAGGTTTTGTGTGGTGCAAACCGAAGCTTATTTCTGACACCCCAACTCTGAACATGGGCGAGGGCTGCATTAGTACTTCGGGAGACTTCGGCCGCTGTGTCACCATCCACAACCAACACTATATCGTCTGCAAAGGCTTGCACAAAGTATCCCATCTTCTCCAATTCTTTCAGCAGTGGATCCAACAGAAGGTTCCACAGAACGGGACCGCCAATTGACCCCTGGACACAGCCCTTGTTTGTCTCTCTCGTGCATTCCTCCCCGGCATACCTCACTCTTACTTTTCTGCTGTCGAGGTAGCTGTCAATTAGCCTTCTGGTGTTCACGGGGCACTTTTCCTCAGCCAGCCTGACTTTGATTGCCGGCCACCATGCGCTGTCGAAGGCGCCCTCTATATCTAATGACACCAGGACAATTAGCTTCTTCAGCCTCAACTTGTCCTGTACGTGCTTTATTAGAGTACAGAGGGCGTCCTCGGTGCTTCTCTGTGGCATAAAGCCAAACTGGCGAGTACTGAACCGCGGCACCAGATGCCACCTGATCCTCGCCACTACCATCCTCTCCAGGACCTTCCCCAAGACCGGTAGGAGACCTATCGGTCTGTAGGACTTGGGGTTCGTGTAATTTTCCTTGCCCGGTTTTCGGAGGACTACCACCGTTGCCTCTTTCCATATTGCCGGGAAATGTGCCAGTTCTAGGCATTTATTGTACAGGGCAAGGAAAGCGTCCAGGTCCTGGAGGATCGCTCGACAGCAGATGTCCGACGTAAATCCATCTGCTCCTGGAGCTTTCTTCGGATTGAAGCGGGCCACGGCTGTCTTCAGCTCCATCAGTGTAAATGGTGGGTCATGATTTTCATCATGACACCACTCATTTACCCGTCTGGCCGCTTCCCTGGTAAGCCTGTGTTCCGCATTGTCGTCTTCAGCTATGTCCTTTGGATAAAACGTGTCGGCGAGTAAGGCTGCCGATTCCTTTGGGTTAAGGAATGCACCATCGCTCATTAGGGTCAGATCTTCCTGTCTCCTGGCGGTCCCTCTGATGACTCTGTAGATCCCTTCCCATACGTTTTCCCCATCTTGCTTTTCACAAAATCTTTTCCAACTGGCTACTTGGGCTTCCTTGGCTTGGCACTCATACTCCTCTTTCGCTTTCAGATACTCGTTTACGACCATCGCTCGGCGGACCGGTGCGGCGTTGCGGACACGGTTCTTTTTTGTCATGACCTCCCTTTTTTTAGTAGTAAGTTCCTCGGACCACCATGGGATTGAAATTTTTTCTTTTTTACAAATTTTTGGGATAGACTCGTCACAAGCTTTTCCAATTATATTTTTATAATTTATCACCATTTGTTCTAATTTATCTTTACTGTCTACTTGATTAATAGTGTTTATGTTTATATGATTATCAATTTTATGTGTCCCCAATTTAATATCAAAGTTTTCCCAGTTAGCTTTCCTCGTGTTGTATTTCCTAGTTGTCCTAATTATGTTAGTCCCTTTCTCCCTTTGTGTCCTCACGTCAAATAGGATGGTATTGTGGTCCGAGCTCGTTACCCCCGTGTTAACCCGCCAACTGTCCACCAGGTCAAAAAGCTCAAGCGAACAGGCCGTCACGTCCACGTGGCTCTTGTACACTACGCCGCCTCTTACTGTGTAGAAGGTTGGCGTATCGCCAGTGTTGAGTATCTGAAGCTCCAGTTCCTCCAGGGTCCCGGACATCTCTTCTCCCCTGAGGTCTTCCATGGTGCTACCCCACCAGGTACTCTTCGCATTTGCATCTCCGCCTATTAGGAGTTTTCTGGTACCCAGGTCCAACTTTATTCTGGCCAACTGATCCAGGTAAGGCCCTATGGGTTGGTCTGGCTCGAAGTAATAGGAGACTACTACGATTTCCCAGGCTTTGGTCCGGATCCCCACCACGACGATGTTATTCGTGGTGAGTTTTGGGTAGGGAATGACGTCAAGGTCATTATCAAAGACGGCTATTGCCGCCTTTACCCTCCCGCTTCCTTCAACCTCGCACTGGTAGACTCTCGCACCACGGTAGCTCTTCATACTTCGTGCTCCCCCCACATAGGGTTCCTGAATCAGTGCCCATGCGATGTTCCGCTTACTGGCCTCTATGATGAGCTCGGTGGTCGCCAGTTCTTTCCTTTGTAGGTTGGCCTGGGCTACTCCATATCTTCTGGTGGGGTTGCCAGCCCTTTCGCCAGTATCCACCTTAGCAATACGCCACCCTGGCTCTGGCCAGGTCTTCACACCTTCTTCTTACTGGACACTCATTGCTGAATGCATTGTGTTCCGTGTTGTCGAGTTTTGCTCGGACACAGTTACAGCAAGTAGGTCTCGCTCCGGCCATCCAGTCGGCGCATTGCGTCCTCATATGTGGGCCCCCACAATGACTGCACTTCTCCACTTGCTCCCTACAGAGCCGCCGTCCATGCCCAAAGCCAAGGCATAGGGAACACTGGACCAGTGGAGTTTGGTCAAACACTCTAATTCTTTGCATGTCAATGTGTACAGTTTGTCTGTCTTGCAGCCTGTTCCATAGTTTTGGGGAGACCCTGAGGACCAGGTGTTGTGTGTGGGGGTTTCGAGTTTTCTTTTTAAAAATGATTTCTACCCGTTTTTCCTCTTTCTTTAGCCCTTCAAATACATCTCTATTCTGGTTCCGAAGAGCCAAGAGGATGTCTTCGTCTGTATTGAGGGTAAAGACCTCTCTCAGGATCACAAGGGGATCCTTATTTTTGACGTCCTCGACTTTCAATACTTCCCCCACACTTGCCAGTCTTTCCTTGATCTTGTCTCTTTCCTGTTCAGTTCTGCATCCCAGAACCACCTTCCTGTCCCTCGCTTTCCTAATACTATCCACTGTGACCCCTCCTTCCTTCGCGTTAACCGCCTTCCTAATGTGGTCAAATATTTGTTCCCCGGTTTCTGTCTCCTTTGTGGAGGTGACCACAATGGAGTGGAGTGCCGTTTGCTTTTGTGGTCGCTCGACAGGCCGACTTGCTACCGCACTAGCGTAGGAGGAGAATTTCTTCTTTATATACTCTTCGCCAGTTTCAAGTGCCTCTTTCAACCTATCGAGCTTCTCACTGTTTTCGAGCAAATTCCGGCTGTGATCTTCCATGATCTTTTTAAAAGACTCCAACTCCACCCCTGCAAAAGAAACTATCTTTTGTTCTTCTTTCGTTTCCGTTTGCACTTGTATACCTTTTGAGTCTGTTTTAGCCTTTGGAGGTGGTGCTGATCCTTTCTCCTGCTCAGACTCTTTTATGAGCTGGTATAGGCGGTCAGCCTGGGCTCTGACCTCTTCCTTAATCTCCTTCTTTGTGTTTTTGGAGTTCGTCATTTGAGCCTTTATCTTTACAAGGCATATTCTAGCCTCCGCAACTCTAGTTTTGGCTACCGGCGGCGGCGGACTTATACAAATAACTTCCGCGGAAGCTCGTCGCAACGGCTCCAAAGTAGGTCTGGGCAGTATTTTCCCTTCAGCTTGTTTCACTGGGGGGGTCATTTTCTTTGCCGGCTTCCCAGCCTCCCACTCACCCACACTTCTCCTTACGCTTTGCGCGGAGGGTCCGGCCTCCTCTGTAGGGTTCGGTGGGGTCTTGGTAGGCAGGTCTGCCGGCTTACTAGTGGGTGTGCGTATACCCATTATCATCTTGTATAGATTCGGAATTGAAATAGTCCGACGTCAGTGGGGTATTGTAAAAGGTACCCCAGTCTATTATAAAATTTGTAAATAATAAAAGTGTGTAAATAGCAATAAACAGAACAACCAATAAATGGGATTCAATTGAATCCAGTCAATTATCTACCAATCCGCGACACGCGCACGCGGCTGGGGAGGTCAACAGGCGCTTCCTTGTTAGATATACCAATGTCGTGTACAGCAGATCAGTTGATCTGAGACTTAATACTGTGTTTACCTAAAAAGTTTTAGCCTCTGTGTAAATACAGTCCAATTACAATTATGGATGTCACAAGCAATAGCAAATGACTTTTGCAGAGTCTTGCTCTGTCAATTCCTTATAAACTAATTATACTTAATCTTATATACTATAAACTAAGACCACCGTCTGGTGTCAGGAGAGCCTTTAGGCCGTCACCCGTCAACAATTCCAGTTAATTTTATTTAATACAGTATTTTAGTTATAAATTTTTGACAACAAAATGTTTTGGCTCTATGTAGAGTCCGTCTCTATCCACCAAGGGATAGGTCTCTTTGAGCTCTTCCTAAAGAACCCAAACTCGGCCTCTCTAGCTTGAGGGGTTCCGGGGAAATATGGATACAAAGTTTAGATTTTTAATACCCTGAGGGGGTCTTAGGGGGGGCGGGGGGTATATGAATAAGGTATTCTATTGATATATTTGTGTATGGGCTATTGTTTTGAATTTATTAAAATTTTTTGAAAATTAATTATTTTATAATTAAAAAATAGTTAAATAATTAAAAAGTAATTCGGGGGTTCCAAAGAGAGTGGCCCAGGGGGTTGGGCTGTATATACCAGTATATACTGGTATATCCAGGCTGGTGTCAGAATTTGGCTAACTCGCTCCGTTTCCGAGTTATGCCCGTTTTAAAAATTTAGGGACCTAAAATCGCTTGGCAAAAAATTTTTTAAGAAAATATGCAATTTATTTATTGATTTTGATTCTATGAGACTTGGGGAAGGATTATGTAAATAGGGGATTGTAGGATATATAGATAGTTAATTTTAGGGAAATTTTAGACAAATTAAGTTATAATTATAAATAATTAATATAATTAAATATGATTTTGTAAATAATTAAAAGTGATTCGGGGGTTTCAAAGGGAGTGGCCCAGGGGGTTGGGCTGTATATACCAGTATATACTGGTATATCCAGGCTGGTGTCAGAATTTGGCTAACTCGCTCCGTTTCCGAGTTATGCCCGTTTTAAAAATTTAGGGACCTAAAATCGCTTGGCAAAAATTTTTGAAATACACTAGGCAATTTATTTATTGATGCTAATTTTATGAGGCTTGGGGAAGGGTTATGTAAATAGGGGTTTATGTTGGATGTATAGATGATTATTTTAAGGGAATTTTGAACCAATTAAGTTATAATTATAAATAATTAATATAATTAATTATGGTTTTTTATAGATTTTAATTTTTAATGTGTAGGGGTATGTTTAAAGATGTACTTTCTTAATAATTAAACAATAATTAAATATAATTAATTGCAATTAATACTGCAAAACTATATCAATTACGAGTGGAATGCTGTTTTAATATTTTTTGAGAATTTTTTAAATAATTATTTTATAATTAACACAATTTGGTATGACAATACCATAGACTGTAGTTATATATGAATTTACTACTTTTTATTTAAATTTTGGGGAAGTTTTTAAGATAATTATTTTATAATTATGAACAATTAAATATAATTGAAATATAAACTGAATCTAAACCATCTATATATCCATCTACTATATGTATGGGCTATTGTTTTGAATTTATAAAAAATTTTTGAAAATTAATTATTTTATAATTAAAAAACAGTCAAATAATTAAAAAGTAATTCGGGGGTTTCAAAGAGAGTGGCCCAGGGGGTTGGGCTGTATATACCAGTATATACTGGTATATCCAGGCTGGTGTCAGAATTTGGCTAACTCGCTCCGTTTCCGAGTTATGCCCGTTTTAAAAATTTAGAGACCTAAAATCGCTTGGCAAAAATTTTTTGAGATACACTAGGCAATTTATTTATTGATGCTAATTTTATGAGGCTTGGGGAAGGGTTATGTAAATAGGGGTTTATAGATGATTATTTTAAGGGAATTTTGGACTAATTAAGTTATAATTATAAATAATTAATATAATTAATTATGGTTTTTTATAGATTTTAATTTTTAATGTGTAGGGGTATGTTTAAAGATGTACTTTCTTAATAATTAAACAATAATTAAATATAATTAATTGCAATCAATACTGCAAAACTATATTAATTACGAGTGGAATGCTGTTTTAATATTTTTTGAGACTTTTTTAAAATAATTATTTTATAATTAACACAATTTGGTATGACAATACCATAGACTGTAGTTATATATGAATTTACTACTTTTTATTTAAATTTTTGGGGAAGTTTTAAGATAATTATTTTATAATTATGAACAATTAAATATAATTGAAATATAAACTGAATCTAAACTATCTATAATCTTTGTTCAGGACTATATGAAGGGGGATTTTTTGGAATTAATAAAATAAAATAAAATAAAATAAATAAACTAATTAAATGGGGGGTCGCTAGAGAGGGTAGCACAAAGGGTTGGGCTGTATATGCCTTTTTGTGATTTAGGGGCCCAATTTCACTTGCCAAAACAAACTTTTTACCAAGTTGCAATCGTACCACGTGTTTACTTATTACGATGTACACTTGAAAATGGACTTTTTTATTTTAACCTTTTTTAAAATTTTAAAATTGTAGTCGGGTAGCTTAGGTGCTAAAAACCCCAAATCCGTCCTTACTTTTCGGCTAGGTTGATCCTAGACCGAGATATGGTGTATTTCAACTTTACTAAAAATAAAAACTGCGTAAACAAAGAAAACAAACTTATCCGGTAGTGTGAGAGACTAGACTAATTTTTTAAAAAACTTTCCTTTGGCAGAAAACTGTACCCGAATTTCACGCAAATTTTTACTAGGGTAGATTATTACATATATTAACTAGGTCTATTTTAAATTTTTGGATTATTTTAACTATTAGGGGTACAAAAAAGTTTACATTGGGGAACAAACAGAAAAACAACCGCAAGTACCTTGTTTTGGTATTTGTGGTCTCCCAAACTTGCTGAAATTTTTGGTGGTCACTGCCAGCAGCTCCTGGAAGCCGCTCTGGTACTCAGGTTTCTCCTCTCGCACCTCCAAGCTGGTTTTCCGCGTGTTATAAACACGCGGAAAAATTTCCGGACGGCTGGTGATGCGGACTGCTTCCTGGGATCTCACGGGAAAAATCCCAAGATCACCAGGGTCGTCGGGGCCGCTGAGACGCTCACCAAGATGTATCAAGAGACGCTGAATTCCTCCCCAAACTCGGCAGGGAAACCCTTTTGGGGGATTTTAGCCCACTTTCTGTCCGAACTCAGAGGAAAATCCGCGCGAAACTTCCAATTTTGATCCAAAAAAATCTGGGTTTTTTGGACAATATGCGCACTGAAATTGTCCAATTTATCACACTATAAAACTTGGGGGTCGCGCCGACTAATCGCGCGTCACACCCCTTTTTTCCGCAATGTTGTGTTTTTGTCACTATTTTGCACTCCGCGCGTCACAAAAGTGGTATCCTAGGCCCCCCTGGTGCACTGAAAAATCCTAATTTTCAGGGGGGTGTAGGCACTGAGATAGCGCCCCTTTTGGTCAAATAAAATTAATATGTCGTCGCGACTAATCGCGCGCCGCACGCACTTGTTTGGTTTTTTGTGTCACTTTTCACTGTTTTTCACTATGAAAACCCGGTTTTTTGGTCACAAAATCCTTGTCTGTCACTCGATTTTCAAAATTTTACCACTATAGTATAGCCCTCACTGGCCCGCAACTTTTGACATATAGTATGCCTTGTTTTGTCAAAAAAGACCGCGCACTTGGTTTTTTGGTTACGGAGCTCGAAAAAACGTGGCCGTTCGGGCTGGCGGCTCGCGGGGCACTGGGTTAGGTTAGGTTAGGTTAGGTTAGGTTAGGTTAGGTTAGGTTAGGTTAGGTTAGGTTAGGTTAGGTTAGGTTAGGTTAGGTTAGGTTAGGTTAGGTTAGGTTAGGTTAGGTTAGGTTAGGTTAGGTTAGGTTAGGTTAGGTTAGGTTAGGTTAGGTTAGGTTAGGTTAGGTTAGGTTAGGTTAGGTTAGGTTAGGTTAGGTTAGGTTAGGTTAGGTTAGGTTAGGTTAGGTTAGGTTAGGTTAGGTTAGGTTAGGTTAGGTTAGGTTAGGTTAGGTTAGGTTAGGTTAGGTTAGGTTAGGTTAGGTTAGGTTAGGTTAGGTTAGGTTAGGTTAGGTTAGGTTAGGTTAGGTTAGGTTAGGTTAGGTTAGGTTAGGTTAGGTTAGGTTAGGTTAGGTTAGGTTAGGTTAGGTTAGGTTAGGTTAGGTTAGGTTAGGTTAGGTTAGGTTAGGTTAGGTTAGGTTAGGTTAGGTTAGGTTAGGTTAGGTTAGGTTAGGTTAGGTTAGGTTAGGTTAGGTTAGGTTAGGTTAGGTTAGGTTAGGTTAGGTTAGGTTAGGTTAGGTTAGGTTAGGTTAGGTTAGGTTAGGTTAGGTTAGGTTAGGTTAGGTTAGGTTAGGTTAGGTTAGGTTAGGTTAGGTTAGGTTAGGTTAGGTTAGGTTAGGTTAGGTTAGGTTAGGTTAGGTTAGGTTAGGTTAGGTTAGGTTAGGTTAGGTTAGGTTAGGTTAGGTTAGGTTAGGTTAGGTTAGGTTAGGTTAGGTTAGGTTAGGTTAGGTTAGGTTGGGGTGTGGGTCAGGTAACCTCCACGTTGGCCTGGTTGGTTGTTGGTCTCTTTCGGATACGTCCGGGGGGAAGAGCAACCCGCTGGGCTGGTGCACTCTGGGCACCGTCAATAACTTCCCATTCGTGGGTTCTTGTTGGCGGTGGCGAATAACCTGACAGGGGGGGGATGTCGTTCTGGGTGTTCCTCTGATTAGCAGAGGACACACCAGATGCGACATGGGGTTGGGCTCGTCTGGGTAGGTAGGTAGGGGTAGGTTAGGTTAGGTAGGTGGGCGGTGGGGCTCGCTTCCGGGCCTCTGGGCGGGCCGCCTTCCCCTGCGGGGGGGGTTGCCCGGGTGCACTGACCAGCTCTGCACCCTGCTCTGCCCAGCTCTGCACCCTGCACTGCCCGGCTCTGCATCCGGCTCTGCCCGCTCTGCACCTGGCTCAGCCCGCTCTGCACCTGGCTCTGCACTCGGCTCTCCTGCGGTTGGTTACCCGAGTGCACTGACCAGCTCTGCACCCTGCTTTGACCAGCTCTGCACCCTGCTCTGCCCGGCTCTGCATCCGGCTCTGCCCGCTCTGCAACTGGCTTAGCCCGCTCTGCACCTGGCTCTGCGCCCGGCTGTCTCCTGCGGGTGGGGGCGGCCGCCGCCCGGGGGCGGGAAGGGAGCCCTCGAAGGTGTGCCGCGGATTTGCGGCGGGCGGTGATGACTTGTCGTCGCCGACCCTCCTTTGGCGTGGGATGGTCGGCGGGGACAAGTCGGTGGAAGGAGGAGGCGGCGGAGCGTCGGTCTCGACGCGCCGCCGCAGACGCGGTGGGCGGCGTCTGGCCTTCGCGGGCCAGATGCCGCAGACGCGGAGGGCGGCGTCTGGCCTTTCGCGGGCCAGATGCCGCAACGTAGGGGACCGTGGGCGGAGGACCGAGGTGTCCGACGTCCACATAAGGGTCCAGCGCGGTGGAGGGCACGGCGCAGCACACCGTCTAGGTGTGCCCAGCGGGGGCGTAGTTGCGCCGTGCCCTGACAGGTCCTCTTGCTTCCCGGTGTGGTAGCATGCTGGGGAGCGGGAGGGCCTGGGCGGTGGTTGCCTCCTTTTGCGACGACGCCATGTCGCGGAAGGAGGCGGCGGAGAAGGGGTGGGGGTGGGCGGTTGTACGATCGCCTCCTCCCACCTCTTGGTGGTGATTAGCGGGCGACAGGCGTGGGGGCGCCTCTCGTCTGCATTGCACAATCACCACCCTCGTCGGGCGTTCCCGGGCCCCTCCTTGGGAGGGGCGAGAAGGGCCCGCCATAAAGGTGGGCAGTCGTCGGCGGAGGACTGGACGTAAAGGCTGTGCCGGTTTCCCAGTCCTCCTCCACTCAGACGATGCGGGAGTGCCGCTGGGTTATTTTAGTGGGTATACCGGGCTTGCCCGGGGAGTCCCACATAGCCCCCCATTCCCCCAATGGGTGGGTATGCGTAATGATGCGTAATGCATTTTTTCCCAGCGAAACCAAAAAAAAAAAAAAAAAAAGGTTAGGTTAGGTTAGGTTAGGTTAGGTTAGGTTAGGTTAGGTTAGGTTAGGTTAGGTTAGGTTGGGGGATCCCCTCACAGCTCTTACGTCCACGTCGTATCCCCTGGAAACGGCCCAGTTCTGACCACCGTAACGGAGTGGCAGACTGGGTACGGCCAAAGTGAGCTGTGCGATTGTTGCGATTTTAACTTGTACTTGCGGTGACGATTTTGCGTTGAGGCCATGCCTACCCCTGCGCGGGATGCCCTCGGGCATTTTGTGAAAAAAGGCCCTTCTCAGGGCCAACCAAAAGGCCCTTCTCAGGGCCAACCAAAAGGCCCTTCTCAGGGCCAACCAAAAGGCCCTTTTCAGGGCCAACCAAAAGGCCCTTCTCAGGGCCAACCAAAAGGCCCTTCTCAGGGCCAACCCAAAGGCCCTTTTCAGGGCCAACCCGACGCTTCGGCGTCAGAAGCTAGCCGCGCGCCGTCTGCGGCTAGCTTCTTTGACACGGCGGACTCGGACACTGAGTCCATTGTGTTCGAATCGGACGCGAGTTCGATGGAGGTCGAGACTCGTTCTCGGAAGCGGGCCTTCCTGAAGGAAGGGTCCGACGGCTCCTCCTCCTCGGCGAAGGAGAGGAAACGGAAGGCGAAGGCCAAAAAGCCGGTCGTTGCAGCGGACACCCACGACGTGGGTCTTGAAGACGCCAAACGCCAGTTGGACTTGGCCCGGCGGACGCAGCTCCAACAAGAGCTGGAGGAGCACGTTGCTCTTAAGGAGCAGCAGGCGCGCGTCGCCCGGGCCAAGTCCGGCTACGGCGCGTCCCGCGTCGTGTACGACGACCACTCTTTGGCTGAGCTGGAGAGGATGGCGCAGGAGGACGAGGAGGGGATTGTGGAGGTTGCCACCAAATCCTCGCACCTCAAGGGGACCTTCCAGAAGGCCCTCAAATGCCGGGCCGTGAGCATGCGCGGCATCGTCGGGGCGCTAGTGCAGCGCCAGTCAACCGAAGAGACGCGCCAGATGCAGGCGAAAATTGATCGCCTGCAGTCTGAGGTAAGCCAGCTTCATCAGAAGCTGGCTGAAGCCACGGCCCGGCCAACCCAAGCCAAGCCTGCGGCAGAAGCCCCCGTCCTCCATCACAACCTTGAGGATATCATCCGCACGGTTGTGAGGGAGGAGAGGGACTTTGTCCGAGCCTGCATCGCAGGCATTGAGGACCGGCTCCTACCGGAGCAAAGCCTCCGACCGCCGCTCGCGGCGGACAAGAGGCGGAGCGAGCCGGAGCCGACCTCCCAAAAGGAGGACGCCCTTCTCCCTTCCACCACCCCGACCAACCAGCAGGGCTGGACGAAGGTCGTCAAGGGGAAGGGGAAGGGCAAAAAGACGGCAGCGGCCGTCCCTGCCGTCCCCGCCACCACCCCGCCTGCCAGCCAGCCGCAGTCGGCTGGCAAGGGAAAGGGGAAAGGGAAGGGGAAAAGCTCCCCCCCAGCCAAGAAGAACTTGGTGGTTCCCAAGACCGCAGCCGTCGTGGTGACACTCACCGCGGAGGCTGCGGAGCGGGGCGAGACTTACGCGTCCGTCATGATGCGGGCGCGTACCAATGCCGATCCCACCATTTTGGGGATCGGCAAAGTCTCATGCCGTCGGACGCAAGCCGGGGCTCGTTTATTCGAGTTCCCGGGGGCGGACGGCGGCAAGAACGCAGACCTCTTCGCGGCTAAGCTGCAAGAGGTCATTGCGGACGCGGCGAAGGTGGCCAGACCAATCAAGTCGGCGGCCTTGGAGGTGACCGATCTAGATGATTCGGTCACCAAAGAGGAGGTGGTAGCGGCAATCGCAGAAGCGGGGGGCTGCAGCGTCGCAGCGGTGCAGGGCCGGGGCATCAGGCCCGGCCGCGGCGGCATGGGCACAATCCGCCTGGAGTGCCCAGTCGCCGCTGCCAAAGCCGTCCTAGCCAAGGGACGGCTTGCCGTAGGTTTTAGCTCGGGTGTAGTCCGGGCCCTCGTGGCTCAGCCACTGAGGTGTTACAGGTGCTTCGGCATCGGACACACCCGGGCTCTCTGTCCGTCCAGCGTCGACAGGACGGACAGCTGTTACCGCTGCGGCAAGGAGGGCCATAAGGCCGCCTCCTGCAAGGCCGCCACGCCGCACTGCGCGGTGTGTGCCGCCAGTGGCCGCCCGGCGGGCCACGTCACCAAGGGGAGGAACTGCAGTCCTCCCCCCAAGAGGGGCAAAGCGCAGGCGCCGATCCGGCCTGCCGCTGCTGCCGCCGCCGTCCCAGAAACTGGGACTACGACGGCCGCTGGCTTGGCTGAGGAGGGGGGTGCGATGTCCGACTAATGCATAGAGTCGAACATCGCATCCTCCAGGCGAACACCAACCACTGCAGAGCGGCCCAGGATCTGCTGATGCAGACCATGGCCGAGTGGTTGGTGGACCTGGCGGTGGTCGCCGAGCCGTACTCGATACCTGGCCGTTGGCTGGGTGATCGGGACGGCTTGGTGGCGTTGGTGTCGCGGCCCGCCACGGACTCCCCTCCCCTCTCGCTTTTAGAGAGGGGACCGGGATACGTGGCCGCCGCGTGGGGAGAGATGGCCCTGGTCGGGGTCTATTTCTCCCCAAACCGCCCTCTAAGGGACTTCGAGGAATTCCTCGAGGTCCTGACGGCAGTCGTCGGGAGGGCGGCGCCACGCCAGGTCGCCGTGTTGGGCGACCTTAACGCCAAGTCAGCGGCCTGGGGCAACCCGGCCGCCTCTTGTAACGTCCGGGGACGCGCCGCCGAATTTTGGGCGGCTTCGTGCGGTGTGTCCCTCCTAAACAGGGGGGATGTTCACACGTGTGTGCGGCAGCGGGGTGGATCGGTGGTTGACGTTTCGTTCGCCACCCCCGTGCTAGCCGCCCGCGTCGTGAACTGGCGGGTGGAGATGGTGGAGACCATGTCGGATCACCGTTACGTGCGGTTCGACATCGCCTCCACCCAGGGCCCGCGGGGGGGAACGGCCCGCCCGGGCCAATCTCCCTTCCCGCGGTGGGCTCTCACCCGCCTGGACCGGGAGGCAGCCCAGGAGGCGGCGTTCCTCCAGGACTGGCTCTCGCCCCCTGTGGAGGCCCCGGACGTTGACGCCGCAGCGGTCCAGCTCCGGGAGTCCTTGACCGAGGTGTGCAACTCCAGCATGCCTCGGTCTCGCCGGCCGCCCCCCCGTCGGGCCGTCTATTGGTGGACGGAGGAGCTGGCGGGGCTCCGGGCCGCCTCCGTGGCGGCCAGGAGGGCCTACACGCGGAGCCGGCGGCGCAGCGCACGAAGCCAGGCCGACGAGGACCGCCTCTACGCTTATTACGGAGAGGCGAGGACGGTCCTCAAAACGGCAATGTGCGCTGCGAAGGACTCGGCGAGGGCCGAGATGCTCGAGGGTCTCGACAGGGATCCATACGGGAGGCCGTACAAGGTAGCGCGGAACCAGCTGCGGCCCTATGGTCCCCCGCTATCGGAGACCCTCGAGCCGGCGTTACTGGATGGGGTGGTACGGTCCTTGTTTCCGCGCAGGACCGACTTCACCCCACCAGTGATGGACCCCCCGCGGCAGGCGGCCCCGCCGGAGGAGGAGATCCCCCCGGTGACTGCGGATGAAATCCGGGAGGGGATTCTCCGCCTCCGCGCGAAGAAGACGGCCCCTGGGCCGGACGGCGTCCCCGCACGAGTGGTGGCAATAGCTGCCTCTCAGATGCAGGACAGGTTTCGGGAACTGTTCAGCGCGTGCCTTGCGGCTGGGCGGTTCCCGAAACTGTGGCGGGAGGGGCAGCTGTGCCTCCTCCGTAAAGAGGGACGCCCGGTGGACTCCCCCTCGGCTTACCGGCCCATCGTTCTGCTCGATGAGGTCGGTAAGATGTTCGAGGGGATAGTCGCCGACCGGCTGAATGGCCTGCTGCGGGGGGTGGGACCGGACCTGTCGGACGCCCAGTTCGGCTTTCGACAAGGGCGTTCGACGGTCGACGCCTTGGCCCTGCTGAAGGCCCAGGTGCAGGAGGCGGTCGAGTCGGGGGAGGGGCTGTTGGCGGTGTCGTTCGACATCGCCAACGCCTTCAACTCCGTGCCCCACGCGACGATATTGGAGGCGCTCCGGTACCATGGAGTGCCCCAATACCTGCGGAACCTCCTGGCCAGCTACTTGGAGGACCGATCGGTCCTCCTCGTGGACAAGACGGCGACGGTCAGGAGGTACGGCGCGGAGTCCGGTGTTCCGCAGGGGTCGGTTCTGGGCCCCCCCCTGTGGAACATCGGTTTCGACTGGCTCCTGCGGGGGACCCTCCTCCAGGGCACGAGCGTCATCTGCTACGCGGATGACACTCTGCTCGTTGCCCGGGGGAGGAATTATGGGGAGGCGGCCTGTTTGGCCTCGGCTGGCGGATCCTTGGTCGCAGGGAGGATCCGCCGGCTAGGATTGAGGGTGGCGCTGAACAAGACCGAGGCCGTGTTCTTTCACGGGCCTCGGCAGCGCCGCCCTCCAGACGCCCACATCGTCGTGGAGGGCGTCCGGATAGAGGTCGGGGCCCAGATGAAATATCTGGGCCTCGTGCTAGACAGCAGGTGGCGCTTCGGCCCGCACTTCAGCGGGCTGTCGACGCGCCTGCTGAAAGCCGCGGACGCCCTCTCATGGCTCCTCCCAAACCTGGGAGGGCCTAAGGACCGATGCCGGCGCCTCTATGCCGGCATCTTGAAGAGCATGGCTCTTTATGGAGCACCCATCTGGGCGGACTCCCTCCACAGGAGGGAGAATGCGACCGCCATCCGCAGGCCACAAAGGGCCATTGCACAGCGGGTGGCGAGGTCCTACCGCTCAGTGGGTTTCTCGGCGGCGTGCGCTCTGGCTGGCACCCCTCCCTGGGAGTTGGAGGCATGGGTGCTAGCCAGAGTATACGAGTGGACGGCGCGGCGGAAGGCGCTCGGGGAGCGCCCCGCCGGTGAGGAGCGGGAGGCCGTGCGGCGGGAGGCGAGGGACGCAATCGTCCATCATTGGACGGAGGACCTCGCCACCGCCACCTTTGGCCGCCGGACGTTGGACGCGCTCGGTCCAGTCTTGCAGGACTGGCTCGAGCGGCCCCACGGTTTCCTCTCATTCCGTTTGGTGCAGGTGTTGTCCGGACATGGTTGTTTCGGAACGCACCTGCACCGGATCCGGAGGGAGGAAACCCCGGCGTGCCAGGACTGCGGCGCGGCGGAAGACACGGCGCAGCACACCCTCGAGGTGTGCCCAGCCTGGGCTGAGCTGCGCCGTGCCCTGACAGGAGTTGTCGGGCGGGACCTCTCACTTCCCAGCGTGGTCAACTCCATGCTGGGGAGTGAGGAGGCCTGGGCGGCGGTTGCCTCCTTTTGCGAGGACGTGATGTCGCAAAAGGAGGCGGCGGAGCGTGCGCGGGAGGACGATCCTCTCGCGCCGCCGCTCCGCAGGCGGAGAGGGGGTGGGAGGAGACGGTTATACGATCGCCTCCTCCCACCTCCTGGTGGTGACTAGCGGGCGACGGGCGCGGGGGCGCCTTTCGCCCGCATTGCACTAGTCACCACCCTCGTTGGGCGGGAACGGTCGAGCACTCACACACGGTCGTTCCCGGGCCCCTCCACTAAGGGAGGGGCGTGAAGGGCCTGCCGTAAAGGCGGGCGGTCGTCGGCGGGGGACTGGAAGTAAAGGCTGTGCCGGTTTCCCAGTCCCCCTCCACTCAGACGATGCGGGAGTGCCGCTGGGTTATTTTAGTGGGTATACCGGGCTTGCCCGGGGAGTCCCACATAGCCCCCCATCCCCCGATGGGCGGGTATGCGTAATGCATTTTTTCCCAGCGAAACCAAAAAAAAAAAAAAAAAAAAAAAAAAAAAAAAGGTTAGGTTAGGTTAGGTTAGGTTAGGTTAGGTTAGGTTAGGTTAGGTTGGGGTGCGGGTCAGGTAACCTCCACGTTGGCCTGGTTGGTTGCTGGTCTCTTTCGGATACGTCCGGGGGGAAGAGCAACCCGCTGGGCTGGTGCACTCTGGGCACCGTCAATAACTTCCCATGTTTTCGTGGGTTCTTGTTGGCGGTGGCGAATAATCTGACAGGGGGGGGATGTCGCTCTGGGTGTTCCTCTGATTAGCAGAGGACACACCAGATGCGACATAGGGGTGGGGCGGGGCGGGGATAGTTTATACGGGGTAGGCTAGGTTGGGTAGGTTAGTTTGGGCAGGCTAGGTTGGATAGGTTGGGTTGGGTAGGCTAGGTTGGGTAGGTTAGGCTAGGAACGACGTGAGGAGGGAGGGTGGTTACCTGAAAACAGGCGACCACCAACAGGGGAGTCTACACCAGCTCCCCTTGAATCCCGGAGCCCACGGCACACTCCCAAAGACCCCCATCGTTGGTGTCATGGGGTACGGGATGTGCTGTGGACCGGAGGGCTTGCCTTAATTGGCCGGCCCGCGGGAAGGAAAACCCTGTAGCAGCCGGCATCAGCAACCACGCGCGCATCGCGCGTGGATGTTGATGCCGGTTATTAAACCCGACAGCAAAGTCGTAAAAACCTGTGGATACCTGGCGACCTCCACAGTATATAGCGTGCCCCTGTTCGTCGGAATGAGCGTCACCCGGCAGGGGTTATTACATCGTCTCGTACTCGTGGGAATCATATGGATAACTTAAATAAAACCAACCAAACAAAGGAGGAAGAAAAGGAGGTGGAGATGAGAGGAAGTGAGAGGGAGAAAGAACAAGTGACGGAACAACCGAGGAGAGAACTCCGCGTCTCCCTTACGCGTCTCTCGGAGTCCGACTCAGACGCCAGTCAGGCGAGTCTGATGACGGTAGACTCCGGGAGTGAGGAAGGCGTTCGCCGTTGGCTTAAAAGGCCGATAGGTGACCAAGAGCCAGAGGAAAATATGTCGCCGCCCAAAGGAGCGGCACACAAATCCAAACGCGGCAGAGGCCGACCGCCCACCACGGGCGAGTACGTGGGCCTAGCCGCGGCCAAGGCCGCGCTCAATAAACAAAAACAAGAGGAGCTCCGGCTAGAGGCCGAAGAAGAAATCGCGGGCATGGGCGAAACCCTGCGGCAGTCGAGACAAGCCTGCCGCAGCGGCCTCAACCCGCCAACACCCGAGGAGGACACGGCGCAGTCTCTAGCAGCACTGAACATGCTGCTGCTAGAGGCTGCGAAAATTGTGGAAAAGGTGGCTGTCACGTCAAAACATTTAAAGGGGACGAGCCAAAAAACACTCAAGGATGCGGCCTCCATAATAAAGGAGGCCGCGGTGGGAATAAGGGCCCGCACAGTGTCGGAGGAGGTGAGGCAGCTGGAAGCAGAAAATCAGCGCCTCACGGCACAGTTAGCGGAGGCCAATAGCCGGCCGGCGGCGGTAGAGCCCGACGCAGTCCGGAAAATGATGGAGGAGATTACTCGGGCCACGGTCGTGCAGTTCAGCAATATGCTGAATGCACGACTCGAAGGGCTCGAGTGTCGCCTCCTCCCGGAGCCGGGACTGCGGCCGCCGCTGGCGGCTGACAAGGCGCGGACAGCCCCACACGTGGACCCAACACCCCCGGCGCCTCTGCCTGCGCCCACAGCCCAGCCCCAAAAGCTCAAGGGCAAGGGCATCGAAAAGGGCAAAGGCAAAGGCAAGGGGAAAAAGACGGCCCCGGCCCCTGCTAGGGACCCCAGCCCCGAAGTGCGGGACGCCCCTCCACCGCCCCCGTTAACGGAGCAGTGGAGTGTCGTCGCTGCTCGGGGTGCAAAAAGCTCCCAAAAGAAGAGCACCCAAAGCACCCAGAGCGGCAAGGCGGCGGCGGTGGCGAAGCTGCGTGAGCCGAAAACGGCTGCAGTGACATTGACGCTGCAGCCGGGCGCGGCGGAGCGCGGCGCAAGCTACGCCACCGTCTTGCGGGAGGCCCGGACTCGGATAGATAAATCGAGTCTTGGTATTGGAGAGATGCGCTGCAGGACCACGGTCACCGGCGCCCGCATCCTCGAAATTTTCGGGGATGGGGGCGCTGAGAAGGCCGACTCCCTGGCTACCAAGCTAAGGGAGGTCCTCAGCGCAGACCTAGTCAGGGTCTCCCGCCCCACAAAGAGGGTTGAGGTAATTATTTCGGGGCTGGACGACTCCGTCACCGCCGCAGAGGTGGTGGCGGCATTCGCAGCGCAAGGCGATTGTCACATCGACGAAGTGAGGCCCGGAGTCATCGGCGACCGGGCCACGATGTGGCTCAGCTGCCCGGTGGCCGCTGCCAAAACCGTGGCCGGCGCCGGCCGCCTGCACGTGGGCTGGACGACGGCGAGAGTGGCCCTGCTGGCGGCGAGGCCCCTAAGGTGCTTCAGGTGCCTCAACCTGGGCCACGTCGCCAGCAAGTGCCCATCAGAGGTGGACCGCAGCGGCTTGTGCTTCCGCTGCGGCAAGTCGGGCCACCGGGCGCGCGAGTGCCGAGCCGAGCCCAACTGCGCCACTTGCGCTGCAGCGGGCAAACCGGCCCGGCACCCTCTGGGCGGAGTGGGCTGCGCGGGCGATGGGGGGCAGGCCAAGGCCAAGTCGGGCGCCCATCGCCCAACAACAACAACAACAACGGAGGGGCCAGCTAAGACCGCGCCTTGATGCCCGGAGTAAAGATTTTACAGGCGAATATTAACCACTCTGCCAGGGCCCAGGATCTATTGTCCCAGTCCCTGGCAGAGTGGGGCATTCAAGTTGCAGTGGTCGCCGAGCCCTACTACGTCCCCACTCGGGATGACTGGGTCGGGGACCGGGAGGGATTGGTGGCCATCACCGCCCCCGCTGCCGCTGGCGCCCCGCCCATTGACCACGTGTCGAGGGGTAGGGGCCACGTGCTGGCAGCCGTGGGCGGTGTCTCGTACATAGGGGTGTACATCTCGCCCAACCGGGGTCTCGCCGACTTTGAGCAAATGCTCGTGGAGGTGGGATCTCTGGTTGGGCGGGCCGCCCCTAGCCCCGTGCTAGTCGCTGGGGATTTCAACGCCAAATCTATGGCGTGGGGATCCCCGGTGACGGATGCGCGGGGTGAGTGTTTGGAAGAGTGGGCGATCGCCATGGGTCTGGCCGTCCTCAATGCGGGGTCGGAGGACACGTGCGTGCGGCAACAGGGCGGGTCGATAGTCGACATAACGTTGGCATCGACCGCCCTGGCGCGCCGTGTCCGGGACTGGAGGGTGGTGGTGGACGCGGAGACACTGTCCGACCACCGGTACATCCGATTTGATGTCTCCGCGCTCCCCACCGGCCCGCAGGGCTCGGGCCCGACCCCGGTTATTGGGGGCGGTCCGCGCTGGGTACTTGGACGGCTCGACAGGGAGGTCGCCAGAGAGGCCGCTATTGTCGAGGACTGGGTGTCCGGACCCGACGTCGTACAGGACGTGGACGAGGAGGCGGGGCGCCTTGGGGCCTCGCTGGGTCGCATATGCGACGCGGCGATGCCCAGGGCGAGGCCCCTCCCACCGCGGCTTCGGGTGTATTGGTGGAGCGACGAGCTCCGCCGCATGCGAGTGGATTGCGGTAGGGCTCGCCGCCGATACACCCGGTGTAGGCGGAGGCGGGTCCGGGACATCCAGGAGGAGACAGCCTCCTATGCCGCCTACAGGGCTCTGCGCGAAGGCTTTGCGGTGGCAATTGCCCGGGCCAAGGAGGCGGCATGGGCGGACTGGCTGCGGACCCTCGACGGCGACCCGTGGGGCAGGCCGTACAAGGCCGTCCGCAAGAAGTTGCGGCCCTGGGCCCCCCCTGTCACGGCCAGTGTCGATGACACTCTCCTCGGCGAGGTGGTGGGGACCCTCTTCCCGCAGCGAGAAGAGTGGGTGCCCCCGGCGATGGCCCGACACGAGAATGCGCGATCTGCCGAGGACGACGTCCCCGCAACGCCGGTATCGGAGGCCGAGTTCGGGGCGGCCGTCCTGAAACTCAAAATGAAGAGGACCGCCCCAGGCCCGGACGGCGTTCCGGGGACGGCCTTGGTGATCGCGCTGGAGGAGATGGGCGAGAGGGTGAGGTCCCTCTTCACCGCATGCGTGGCGCAAGGTCGATTCCCGCGGCCGTGGAAGACGGGCAAGCTCGTCCTTCTGCCGAAGGTCGGGCGCCCGGCCGGACTGCCGTCGTCCTACCGTCCGATCGTGCTACTCGGCGAGGTGAGCAAGCTCTTCGAGCGAGTGCTCGCTGCTCGCCTGGCCGAGTGCATGGATCCGGATCTGGACGACGCGCAGTTCGGTTTCCGCCGGGGTCGGTCGACCCTGGATGCCGTTGCGCGGGTGAGGGACCTCGCCGAGGAGGCGGTCTCCCGGGGCGGCGTGATGCTTGCGGTGTCATTGGACATCCGCAATGCGTTCAACACGCTGCCCTGGGAGACGGTCAGGGCGGCACTGCGGTACCATGGGGTACCGCAGTACCTCCAGAGGGTCATCGCCGACTACTTCGCCGGCAGAGCCGTCGTGTTCCCGACGAGGGCCGGCGAGGGGAGGAGGGAAATGTCGTGCGGTGTTCCACAGGGGTCGGTCCTCGGCCCGCCCCTGTGGAACATCGGCTACGACTGGGTGCTGCGCGGGGCCACTTTGCGGGGGGTCGGTGTCATTTGTTACGCCGACGACACCCTCGTGCTGGCCCGCGGCGGCACCTATAGAGAGGCATCGCTGCTCGCCACTGCGGGTGTGGCCCAGGTCGTGGGGAGGATCCGCGCCCTGGGGCTCGAGGTGGCCTTGGAAAAGTCCGAGGCCCTCCTCTTCCACGGGCCCCGGAACAGGCCGCCGCCGGAGGCCTCGATTATTGTGGGAGGGACTTCCATCGCCGTCGGGACTACGATGAAGTACCTCGGTCTCATCCTCGACGGCCGATGGAAGTTCGAGGAGCACTTCCGGCGGTTGGCCCCAAAGTTGTTGGCCACTGCCGGGGCCTTGGGGCGGATCCTCCCAAACGTTGGGGGTCCTGGAGGAGTCTGCCGACGCCTGTACACCGGTGTGGTGCGCTCCATGGCGCTCTACGGGGCGCCAATATGGGCAGGCGCCCTGAGCAACCCGAATCAGGCTGCGCTGCGACGACCGCAGCGCGCCATGGCGCTCAGGGTGGCCCGGGCGTACCGCACCGTGTCTTGCGTCGGTGCGTGCGTGCTCGCCGGTACACCGCCGTGGGACCTCGACGCCGAGGTACTCGCCGCGGTGTACTGGCGAATGAAGGAAGAGATTGCGGGTGGTGGCTGTCCCCATCCGCGGGAGATTCGGCGTTGGCGAGAGGAGGGACGTGAGACTCTCCTGCGGAGGTGGGCAGCCCGTCTCGAAATAGCGGTGACGAGTCGAGAGCTGGTGGCCGCCGTTCGGCCCATTCTCCACGAGTGGCTCGAGCGGCGGCACGGGGTCCTCTCTTTCCACCTGACGCAGGTGATCACCGGGCACGGTTGCTTTGGTAGATTCCTGCACCGGGTGGGAAGAGAGCCCTCTGAGGTGTGTCACCATTGCGAGGCGGGAGTCGCGGACACGGCGCAACACACGCGCGAGGAGTGCCCCGCTTGGGCGGTCCCTCGCGCCGCCCTGTCCGCGACAGTCGGAGATGACCTGTCGCTGCCGGCCCTCCTCCGGGAGATGGTCGACAGCGACGAGTCATGGCAGGCGGCAGTGACCTTTTGCGACACTGTAATGTCGCAGAAGGAGGCGGCGGAGCGGGACCGGGAAGACGATGTCGACTCGGCCCCGATGCGCCGCCGCAGGCGTGGAAGGCGGCGTCGGGTCTTTGCGGGCCAGATGCCGCCGTAACGCCGGGGACCGCGGGCGACGGATCGGGGTCCGCCGTCCGCACAAAGGTCCCGTGCACCAGTGTTCGGTGCGAGGAGGAGAAGATGGAGGTGGAACGGGGCGGGGCTGAATCTCAAACCAGGGGATTCAGCCCCGCCCCGGAGAGAGAAGGGCTCCGTTGCGGAGCGACGCCAGCGGGGCACGCGGTAGCAAGCCTCGTGGGTCCCGCAGCCCCGTGGGCGAGCGTCGGAACACTCCAGTGTTTTAGTGGGTGCAAACCCCACATAACGCAGTGGCTCCCCCGAGACCACTGCGTATTCGTGAGGAATTTCACTGGATAAACAAAAAAAAAAAAAAAGGTTAGGTTAGGTTAGGTTAAATGGAGGTGGAACAGGGCGGGGCTGAATCTCAAACTAGGGGATTCAGCCCCGCCCCGGAGAGAAGGGCTCTACGGAGCAACGCTAGCGGGGCACGCGGTTGCAAGCCTCGTGGGTCCCGCAGCCCCGTGGGCGAGAGACGGAACACTCCAGGGTTTTAGTGGGTGCAAACCCCACATAACGCAGTGGTTCCCCCGAGACCACTGCGTATTCGTGAGGAATTTCCCTGGATAAACAAAAAAAAAAAAAAAAAAAAAAAAAAAAAAAAAAAAAAAAAAAAAAAAAAAAAAAAAAGGTTAGGTTAGGTTAGGTTAGGTTGGGGTGCGGGTGGGGTGCGGGTCAGGTAACCTCCACGTTGGCCTGGTTGGTTGCTGGTCTCTTTCGGATACGTCCGGGGGGAAGAGCAACCCGCTGGGCTGGTGCACTCTGGGCACCGTCAATAACTTCCCATTCGTGGGTTCTTGTTGGCGGTGGCGAATAACCTGACAGGGGGGGATGTCGTTCTGGGTGTTCCTCTGATTAGCAGAGGACACACCAGATGCGACATGGGGTTGGGCTAGTCTGGGTAGGTAGGTAGGGGTAGGTTAGGTTAGGTAGGTGGGAGGTGGGGCTCGCTTCCGGGCCTCTGGGCGGGCCGCCCGCCCCTGCGGGGGGGGTTGCCCGGGTGCACTGACCAGCTCTGCACCCTGCTCTGCCCAGCTCTGCACCCTGCACTGCCCGGCTCTGCATCCGGCTCTGCCCGCTCTGCACCTGGCTCAGCCCGCTCTGCACCTGGCTCTGCACTCGGCTCTCCTGCGGTTGGTTACCCGAGTGCACTGACCAGCTCTGCACCCTGCTTTGACCAGCTCTGCACCCTGCTCTGCCCGGCTCTGCATCCGGCTCTGCCCGCTCTGCAACTGGCTTAGCCCGCTCTGCACCTGGCTCTGCGCCCGGCTCTCTCTCCTGCGGGTGGGGGCGGCCGCCGCCCGGGGGCGGGAAGGGAGCCCTTGAAGGTGGGCCGCGGATGTGCGGCGGGCGGTGATGACTCGTCGTCGCCGACCCTCCTTTGGCGTGGGATGGTCGGCGGGGACAAGTCGGTGGAAGGAGGAGGCGGCGGAGCGTCGGTCTCGACGCGCCGCCGCAGACGCGGTGGGCGGCGTCTGGCCTTCGCGGGCCGGATGCCGCAGACGCGGAGGGCGGCGTCTGGCCTTTCGCGGGCCAGATGGCGCAACGTAGGGGACCGTGGGCGGAGGACCGAGGTGTCCGAAGTCCACATAAGGGTCCAGCACGGTGGAGGGCACGGCGCAGCACACCGTCTAGGTGTGCCCAGCGGGGGCGTAGTTGCGCCGTGCCCTGACAGGTCCTCTCGCTTCCCGGTGTGGTAAATTCCATGCTGGGGAGCGGGAGGGCCTGGGCGGCGGTTGCCTCCTTTTGCGACGACGCCATGTCGCGAAAGGAGGCGGCGGAGAAGGGGTGGGGGTGGGCGGTTGTACGATCGCCTCCTCCCACCTCTTGGTGGTGATTAGCGGGCGACAGGCGTGGGGGCGCCTCTCGTCTGCATTGCACAGTCACCACCCTCGTTGGGCGTTCCCGGGCCCCTCCACTAAGGGAGGGGCGAGAAGGGCCCGCCATAAAGGTGGGCAGTCGTCGGCGGAGGACTGGACGTAAAGGCTGTGCCGGTTTCCCAGTCCTCCTCCACTCAGACGATGCGGGAGTGCCGCTGGGTTATTTTAGTGGGTATACCGGGCTTGCCCGGGGAGTCCCACATAGCCCCCCATTCCCCCAATGGGTGGGTATGCGTAATGCATTTTTTTCCCAGCGAAACCAAAAAAAAAAAAAAAAAAAAAAAAAAAAAAAAAAAAAAAAAAAGGTTGGGGTGCGGGTCAGGTAACCTCCACGTTGGCCTGGTTGGTTGCTGGTCTCTTTCGGATACGTCCGGGGGGAAGAGCAACCCGCTGGGCTGGTGCACTCTGGGCACCGTCAATAACTTCCCATGTTTTCGTGGGTTCTTGTTGGCGGTGGCGAATAATCTGACAGGGGGGGATGTCGCTCTGGGTGTTCCTCTGATTAGCAGAGGACACACCAGATGCGACATAGGGGTGGGGCGGGGCGGGGATAGTTTATACGGGGTAGGCTAGGTTGGGTAGGTTAGTTTGGGCAGGCTAGGTTGGATAGGTTGGGTTGGGTAGGCTAGGTTGGGTAGGTTAGGCTAGGAACGACGTGAGGAGGGAGGGTGGTTACCTGAAAACAGGCGACCACCAACAGGGGAGTCTACACCAGCTCCCCTTGAATCCCGGAGCCCACGGCATACTCCCAAAGACCCCCATCGTTGGTGTCATGGGGTACGGGATGTGCTGTGGACCGGAGGGCTTGCCTTAATTGGCCGGCCCGCGGGAAGGAAAACCCTGTAGCAGCCGGCATCAGCAACCACGCGCGCATCGCGCGTGGATGTTGATGCCGGTTATTAAACCCGACAGCAAAGTCGTAAAAACCTGTGGATACCTGGCGACCTCCACAGTATATAGCGTACCCTGTTCATCGGAATGAGCGTCACCCGGCAGGGGTTAATACTTCGTCTCTACTCGTGGGAATCATATGGAAACTTTAAACCAAAACCAAAACAAAGAGGAAGAAAAGGAGGTGGAGATTAGAGGAAGTGAGAGGGAGAAAGAACAAGCGACGGAACAACCGAGGAGAGAACTCCGCGTCTCCCTTACGCGTCTATCGGAGTCCGACTCAGATGCCAGTCAGGCGAGTCTGATGACGGTCGACTCTGGGAGTGAGGAGGGCGTTCGTCGATGGCTGAAAAGGCCGAATCAAGAGCCAGAGGAAAATATGTCGCCGCCCAAAGGGGCGGCACACAAATCAAAACGGGGCAGAGGCCGACCGCCCACCACGGGCGAGTACGTGGGCCTAGCCGCGGCCAAGGCCGCGTACAATAAGCAAAAACAAGAGGAGCTCCGGCTAGAGGCCGAAGAAGAAATCGCGGGCATGGGCGAAACCCTGCGGCAGTCGAGACAAGCCTGCCGCAGCGGCCTCAACCCGCCAACACCCGAGGAGGACACGGCGCAGTCTCTAGCAGCACTGAACATGCTGCTGCTAGAGGCTGCGAAAATTGTGGAAAAGGTGGCTGTCACGTCAAAACATTTAAAGGGGACGAGCCAAAAAACACTCAAGGATGCGGCCTCCATAATAAAGGAGGCCGCTGTGGGAATAAGGGCCCGCACAGTGTCGGAGGAGGTGAGGCAGCTGGAAGCAGAAAATCAGCGCCTCACGGCACAGTTAGCGGAGGCCAATAGCCGGCCGGCGGCGGTAGAGCCCGACGCAGTCCGGAAAATGATGGAGGAGATTACTCGGGCCACGGTCGTGCAGTTCAGCAATATGCTGAATGCACGACTCGAAGGGCTCGAGTGTCGCCTCCTCCCGGAGCCGGGACTGCGGCCGCCGCTGGCGGCTGACAAGGCGCGGACAGCCCCACACGTGGACCCAACACCCCCGGCGCCTCTGCCTGCGCCCACAGCCCAGCCCCAAAAGCTCAGGGGCAAGGGCATCGAAAAGGGCAAAGGCAAAGGCAAGGGGAAAAAGACGGCCCCGGCCCCTGCTAGGGACCCCAGCCCCGAAGTGCGGGACGCCCCTCCACCGCCCCCGTTAACGGAGCAGTGGAGTGTCGTCGCTGCTCGGGGTGCAAAAAGCTCCCAAAAGAAGAGCACCCAAAGCACCCAGAGCGGCAAGGCGGCGGCGGTGGCGAAGCTGCGTGAGCCGAAAACGGCTGCAGTGACATTGACGCTGCAGCCGGGCGCGGCGGAGCGCGGCGCAAGCTACGCCACCGTCTTGCGGGAGGCCCGGACTCGGATAGATAAAACGAGTCTTGGTATTGGAGAGATGCGCTGCAGGACCACGGTCACCGGCGCCCGCATCCTCGAAATTTTCGGGGATGGGGGCGCTGAGAAGGCCGACTCCCTGGCTACCAAGCTAAGGGAGGTCCTCAGCGCAGACGTAGTCCGGGTCTCCCGCCCCACAAAGAGGGTGGAGGTAATTGTCTCGGGGCTGGACGACTCCGTCACCGCCGCAGAGGTGGTGGCGGCATTCGCAGTGCAAGGTCAATGTCACGTCGACGAAGTGAGGCCCGGAGTCATCGGCGACCGGGCCACGATGTGGCTCAGCTGCCCGGTGGCCGCTGCCAAAACCGTGGCGGGCGCCGGCCGCCTGCATGTGGGCTGGACGACGGCGAGAGTGGCCCTGCTGGCGGCGAGGCCCCTAAGGTGCTTCAGGTGCCTCAACCTGGGCCACGTCGCCAGCAAGTGCCCATCAGAGGTGGACCGCAGCGGCTTGTGCTTCCGCTGCGGCAAGTCGGGCCACCGGGCGCGCGAGTGCCGAGCCGAGCCCAACTGCGCCACTTGCGCTGCAGCGGGCAAACCGGCCCGGCACCCTCTGGGCGGAGTGGGCTGCGCGGGCGATGGGGGGCAGGCCAAGGCCAAGTCGGGCGCCCATCGCCCAACAACAACAACAACAACGGAGGGGCCAGCTAAGACCGCGCCTTGATGCCCGGAGTAAAGATTTTACAGGCGAATATTAACCACTCTGCCAGGGCCCAGGATCTATTGTCCCAGTCCCTGGCAGAGTGGGGCATTCAAGTTGCAGTGGTCGCCGAGCCCTACTACGTCCCCACTCGGGATGACTGGGTCGGGGACCGGGAGGGATTGGTGGCCATCACCGCCCCCGCTGCCGCTGGCGCCCCGCCCATTGACCACGTGTCGAGGGGTAGGGGCCACGTGCTGGCAGCCGTGGGCGGTGTCTCGTACATAGGGGTGTACATCTCGCCCAACCGGGGTCTCGCCGACTTTGAGCAAATGCTCGTGGAGGTGGGATCTCTGGTTGGGCGGGCCGCCCCTAGCCCCGTGCTAGTCGCTGGGGATTTCAACGCCAAATCTATGGCGTGGGGATCCCCGGTGACGGATGCGCGGGGTGAGTGTTTGGAAGAGTGGGCGATCGCCATGGGTCTGGCCGTCCTCAATACGGGGTCGGAGGACACGTGCGTGCGGCAACAGGGCGGGTCGATAGTCGACATAACGTTGGCATCGACCGCCCTGGCGCGCCGTGTCCGGGACTGGAGGGTGGTGGTGGACGCGGAGACACTGTCTGACCACCGGTACATCCGATTTGATGTCTCCGCGTTCCCCACCGGCCCGCAAGGCTCGGGCCCGACCCCGGTTATTGGGGGCGGTCCGCGCTGGGTGTTAGGACGGCTCGACAGGGAGGTCGCCAGAGAGGCCGCTATTGTCGAGGACTGGGTGTCCGGACCCGACGTCGTACAGGACGTGGACGAGGAGGCGGGGCGCCTTGGGGCCTCGCTGGGTCGCATATGCGACGCGGCGATGCCCAGGGCGAGGCCCCTCCCACCGCGGCTGCGGGTGTATTGGTGGAGCGACGAGCTCCGCCGCATGCGAGTGGACTGCGGTAGGGCTCGCCGCCGATACACCCGGTGTAGGCGGAGGCGGGTCCGGGACATCCAGGAGGAGACAGCCTCCTATGCCGCCTACAGGGCTCTTCGCGAATGCTTCGCAGTGGCGATTGCGCGGGCCAAGGAGGCGGCATGGGCGGACTGGCTGCGGACCCTCGACGGCGACCCTTGGGGCAGGCCGTACAAGGCCGTCCGCAAGAAGTTGCGGCCCTGGGCCCCCCCTGTCACGGCCAGTGTCGATGACACTCTCCTCGGCGAGGTGGTAGGGACCCTCTTCCCGCAGCGAGAAGAGTGGGTGCCCCCGGCGATGGCCCGACACGAGAATGCGCGATCTGCCGAGGCTGACGTCCCCGCACCGCCGGTATCGGAGGCCGAGTTCGGGGCGGCCGTCCTGAAACTCAGGATGAAGAGGACCGCCCCAGGCCCGGACGGCGTTCCGGGGACGGCCTTGGCGATCGCGCTGGAGGAGATGGGCGAGAGGGTGAGGTCCCTCTTCACCGCATGCGTGGCGCAAGGTCGATTCCCGCGGCCGTGGAAGACGGGCAAGCTCGTCCTTCTGCCGAAGGTCGGGCGCCCGGCCGGACTGCCGTCGTCCTACCGTCCGATCGTGCTGCTCGACGAGGTGAGCAAGCTCTTCGAGCGAGTGCTCGCTGCTCGCCTGGCCGAGTGCATGGATCCGGGCCTGGACGACGCGCAGTTCGGTTTCCGCCGGGGTCGGTCGACCCTGGATGCCGTCGCGCGGGTGAGGGACCTCGCCGAGGAGGCGGTCTCCCAGGGCGGCGTGATGCTTGCGGTGTCATTGGACATCCGCAATGCGTTCAACACGCTGCCCTGGGAGACGGTCAGGGCGGCACTGCGGTACCATGGGGTACCGCAGTACCTCCAGAGGGTCATCGCCGACTACTTCGCCGGCAGAGCCGTCGTGTTCCCGACGAGGGCCGGCGAGGGGAGGAGGGAAATGTCGTGCGGTGTTCCACAGGGGTCGGTCCTCGGCCCGCCCCTGTGGAACATCGGCTACGACTGGGTGCTGCGCGGGGCCACTTTGCGGGGGGTCGGTGTCATTTGTTACGCCGACGACACCCTCGTGCTGGCCCGCGGCGGCACCTATAGAGAGGCATCGCTGCTCGCCACTGCGGGTGTGGCCCAGGTCGTGGGGAGGATCCGCGCCCTGGGGCTCGAGGTGGCCTTGGAAAAGTCCGAGGCCCTCCTCTTCCACGGGCCCCGGAACAGGCCGCCGCCGGAGGCCTCGATTATTGTGGGAGGGACTTCCATCGCCGTCGGGACTACGATGAAGTACCTCGGTCTCGTCCTCGACGGCCGATGGAAGTTCGAGGAGCACTTCCGGCGGTTGGCCCCAAAGTTGTTGGCCACTGCCGGGGCCTTGGGGCGGATCCTCCCAAATGTTGGGGGTCCTGGAGGAGTCTGCCGACGCCTGTACACCGGTGTGGTGCGCTCCATGGCGCTCTACGGGGCGCCAATATGGGCAGGCGCCCTGAGCAACCCGAATCAGGCTGCGCTGCGACGACCGCAGCGCGCCATGGCGCTCAGGGTGGCCCGGGCGTACCGCACCGTGTCTTGCGTCGGTGCGTGCGTGCTCGCCGGTACACCGCCGTGGGACCTCGACGCCGAGGTACTCGCCGCGGTGTACTGGCGAATAAAAGAAGAGACGGCGGGTGGTGGCTGTCCCCATCCGCGGGAGATTCGGCGTTGGCGAGAGGAGGGACGTGAGACTCTCCTGCGGAGGTGGACAGCCCGTCTCGAAATATCGGTGACGAGTCGAGAGCTGGTGGCCGCCGTTCGGCCCATTCTCCACGAGTGGCTCGAGCGGCGGCACGGGGTCCTCTCTTTCCACCTGACGCAGGTGATCACCGGGCACGGTTGCTTTGGTAGATTCCTGCACCGGGTGGGAAGAGAGCCCTCTGAGGTGTGTCACCATTGCGAGGCGGGAGTCGCGGACACGGCGCAACACACGCGCGAGGAGTGCCCCGCTTGGGCGGTCCCTCGCGCCGCCCTGTCCGCGACAGTCGGAGATGACCTGTCGCTGCCGGCCCTCCTTCGGGAGATGGTCGACAGCGACGAGTCATGGCAGGCGGCAGCGACCTTCTGCGACACTGTAATGTCGCAGAAGGAGGCGGCGGAGCGGGACCGGGAAGACGACGTCGACTCGGCCCCGATGCGCCGCCGCAGGCGTGGAAGGCGGCGTCGGGTCTTCGCGGGCCAGATGCCGCCGTAACGCCGGGGACCGCGGGCGACGGATCGGGGTCCGCCGTCCGCACAAAGGTCCCGTGCACCCGTGTTCGGTGCGAGGAGGAGATGAATGGAGGTGGAACGGGGCGGGGCTGAATCTCTTGGTTTGAGATTCAGCCCCGCCCCGGAGAGAAGGGCTCGCCAGAGCAACGCCAGCGGGGCACGCGGTAGCAAGCCTCGTGGGTCCCGCAGCCCCGTGGGCGAGCGTCGGAACACTCCAGTGTTTTAGTGGGTGCAAACCCCACATAACGCAGTGGCTCCCCCGAGACCACTGCGTATTCGTGAGGAATTTCACTGGATAAACAAAAAAAAAAAAAAAAAAAAAAGGTTAGGTTAGGTTAGGTTAGGTTAGGTTAGGTTAGGTTAGGTTAGGTTAGGTTAGGTTAGGTTAGGTTAGGTTAGGTTAGGTTAGGTTAGGTTAGGTTAGGTTAGGTTAGGTTAGGTTAGGTTAGGTTAGGTTAGGTTAGGTTAGGTTAGGTTAGGTTAGGTTAGGTTAGGTTAGGTTAGGTTAGGTTAGGTTAGGTTAGGTTAGGTTAGGTTAGGTTAGGTTAGGTTAGGTTAGGTTAGGTTAGGTTAGGTTAGGTTAGGTTAGGTTAGGTTAGGTTAGGTTAGGTTAGGTTAGGTTAGGTTAGGTTAGGTTAGGTTAGGTTAGGTTAGGTTAGGTTAGGTTAGGTTAGGTTAGGTTAGGTTAGGTTAGGTTAGGTTAGGTTAGGTTAGGTTAGGTTAGGTTAGGTTAGGTTAGGTTAGGTTAGGTTAGGTTAGGTTAGGTTAGGTTAGGTTAGGTTAGGTTAGGTTAGGTTAGGTTAGGTTAGGTTAGGTTAGGTTAGGTTAGGTTAGGTTAGGTTAGGTTAGGTTAGGTTAGGTTAGGTTAGGTTAGGTTAGGTTAGGTTAGGTTAGGTTAGGTTAGGTTAGGTTAGGTTAGGTTAGGTTAGGTTAGGTTAGGTTAGGTTAGGTTAGGTTAGGTTAGGTTAGGTTAGGTTAGGTTAGGTTAGGTTAGGTTAGGTTAGGTTAGGTTAGGTTAGGTTAGGTTAGGTTAGGTTAGGTTAGGTTAGGTTAGGTTAGGTTAGGTTAGGTTAGGTTAGGTTTTTTTTTTTTTTTTTTTTTTTTTTTTTTTTTTTTTTTTTTTTTTTTTTTTTCCAGACTAGTTCCACCACAATAATGGTGCCTATTTTGTATCTATTCCTCATCCATACCAGTTCTCGCTTATCATTCCTCTCGCACTTTCATGCTTCATACTGTGTCTTTCTATTATCCTTCTCCATTTATCCTGTGGGTGGGACTCCCACTTGTTATCTATTCCCATTCTGTAATTCTTTATTTTATTTATAACATAGGGAAATAATTTGCTCAACAAGGGTTTTTTAATTACATGTGATATGGTTTTGCTTATCCTTAACTTATTTAACAATAAACTAGTTACAAATTACAATGGGTACATTCATTTTACAGTATATCTGATACACGCCATCTAACACCAACTTAACACTTAAATCGTTATATACTTTATTATTTTATACAGTTTATCATTATACTCTGAGACTTAAATCATTATACACTTTATTATTTTATACACTATTAACGTTATACTCTATAATATTATACACTTTTAAAACACATTTGTAACATTTAACAATCTACTTATAAATATCTATTGTTCTTAGTCCACTGCTTATACTTTTACTATTTTTTACTATTTACAATTTTGCGCTAGTGACCTATGCTTACATATTTATATATACAATATACTATGAAACATAGTTTATTCATCACGTTTTATTTCTTTTAATCACTTTTTGTGCAACGTTTTCACAGTAGGCTATAAGTTTGCTTCTTTCTTTACCCGACATAATCTTTTGTACGCTGTCCCTATTCAGTCCCACACCTAGCTCCTGTTCCAGATTGTAGCGCTCTTTTGCGAATATTGGACACTCCAGAACGATGTGTGGGACCGATTCCGATACATTAGGATCACAGGTACACGATGGGCTCTCCTTACACTTAAAGCGGCTTAAGTATTCTGAGAACCCACCGTGCCCTGTTAGGACTTGTGTGAGAACGCCTGTTGGCTTAACCCGTTGAACAATACGATAAGCAGCCACGGCGTCAGGAAGAAACATTTTCGTCACCGAGGCCGTCTCGCCCGACACATATCTCCGATTCCATTCACCAAGCGAATCCATACGGATTTGACGCTTGATGAATGAGACCGGACACCGGTCGTAGTCCGGCTTCCTCCGTGACGACAATGCCGCTTCCTTAGCCAGCTCGTCAGCGCGTTCATTCCCCGGCAAGCCCGCGTGGGCCTTGACCCAATAAAGAGACACAGCTTTTTCTTGGGTCAATGCCAGAGCGATATTCGCTCTTGCGCGGACCGCCAGAGGATGGAGAGAGCCATGGCCTGCCAGTGTCTGCAATGCTGCCATTGAGTCACTGTACAAGCCATAGCTCGTCTCTTTGCGCTTGAGGATTACGTCCGTTGCTTTACAAATGGCTAGTAGTTCCGCCTGGTAGACAGTGCAGTACGCGGCGAGGCTAAGCTTGAGGTTCTGGATTTCACCATCATTATCCCATAAGGATAATGCGGCTCCGACCTTCCCCTCAATCCTGCTGCCGTCAGTGAAGATTCGCACTGACTGCACGTTTTGACTGTCCACAAGCTGTTGGTCTGCCAGGCACATGAATTCCAAGGCCATTTGTTTGGCAGGGTGAGACGTCTCTGCAAACCTTACCATACTCTCAATCTCCCGGTCTCCTGGTACAAACGGGGACGACCCTCTTCTTGCCTCATACATGGCGGCTGCCTCTTGTATGCGGAGATCTAGAGGCAGTATCCCAGTCAGCACCAGTGCCGAGTTTAATGAGACTGTACGGTAAGATTTGCAGAGCTTCTGGACGAATCCTCGTTGGACAGAGCCTAGCTGCCTACGTATGCCCAGCTTTTTAGTAGCGGGAGCCCAGGCTCCAGCCGCGTACATAATTATCGGTTCGATTGTGGCAGTGTATATGGTGTGTATCACCTCCCTGTTCAAACCCCAGCTGACCTTCGCAGCACGAGCCAGTTGCTTATAAACTTCTGCTGCCTTCTTGCAGACGTTTCTGGTGTGCTCGCTGAACGTCAACCTGTCGTCGATGGTTAGACCCAGCAGCTTCATACTCCTGACCATGCCAATGTCGACCCCGGCCATGCTCAGCCTTGGGGTGTCGTACTTAAGTTTGTTGGTTACCACCATCGCACAGGTTTTGTGCGGTGCGAACCTCAACTTATTTCTGACACCCCAACCCTGAACATGGGCGAGGGCTGCATTGGCGGCCCTGGAGACTTCAGCCGCTGTGTCGCCATCCACGACTAGAACTATGTCGTCAGCGAACGCCTGCACAAAATATCCCATCTTTTTCAGGTCTTGCAGCAGTGGATCTAACAGAAGATTCCAGAGAATGGGACCACCGATTGACCCCTGGACACAGCCCTTACTTGTATTCCTTGTGCATTCTTCCCCGGCGTACCTTACTCTTACTTTTCTGCTGTCGAGGTAGCTATCAAGTAGCCTCCTGGTGTTAACCGGGCACTTTTCCTCAGCCGGTTAGGTTAGGTTAGGTTAGGTTAGGTTAGGTTAGGTTAGGTTAGGTTAGGTTAGGTTAGGTTAGGTTAGGTTAGGTTAGGTTAGGTTAGGTTAGGTTAGGTTAGGTTAGGTTAGGTTAGGTTAGGTTAGGTTAGGTTAGGTTAGGTTAGGTTAGGTTAGGTTAGGTTAGGTTAGGTTTTTTTTTTTTTTTTTTTTTTTTTTTTTTTTTTTTTTTTTTTTTTTTCCAGACTAGTTCCACCACAATAATGGTGCCTATTTTATATCTTATTCTCATTCATACCAGTTCTCGCTTTTATGCCTCTCGCACTTATATGCCTCATACTTTATCTTTCTTTCATCCTTCACCATTTATTCAGTGGGTGGGACTCCCACTTTATGACCTACGTCCTATTCTGCTAACTATTTATTTATGTACTTTATTTACTAAACAGGGAAAATTATTTATTCATGTTATTTTTTATTTACATGTTTTCTTAAATTACTAACAATATATTTATTTACTTCATCCAGTTACCATAATTTATTGAGCTTATATTGCTATAACATACTTTTACACAATACTGTAGTTTTACACAATAATCTAATACAGGTTCTTTTACACTTATTTCTTACATCTATTTATTACAAATACTTATCCTACTGCTTATACTATTTTACAATGTATTAATCTATGTCCTATGTTTACAGTATCTATATATACAATATATTACGAAACATAGTTTTCTTTATCAGGTTTTATTTTTCTCTATAACTTTATGTGCTACCTTCTCGCAGTAAGCAATTAATTTGTTTCTACTTTTTCCCGACATTATTTCAGGCACGCTTTCTCTACGCAGTTCCACACCCAGTTCCTGCTCCAGATCGTATCGTTCCTTCGCATATATCGGACACTCCAGAATAATGTGTGGAACCGATTCCGCTATACTGGGGTCGCAGGTGCACGATGGGCTCTCCTTACACTTAAAGCGGTTTAAGTATTCTGAGAACCCACCGTGCCCCGTTAAAACCTGCGTGAGCACTCCTGTTGGCCTCACCCGTTTCACAATACGGTAGGCAGCCACGGCATCCGGAAGGAACATTTTCGTCACCGAGGCCGTCTCGCCCGACACGTATCTCCGATTCCATTCATCAAGCGAATCCAAACGGATTTGACGCTTGATGAATGAAACCGGACACTGGTCATAGTCCGGCTTCCTCCGTGACGACAATGCTGCCTCCTTCGCCAGCTCGTCCGCACGCTCGTTCCCTGGCAAGCCCGCGTGGGCCTTGACCCAATAAAGAGACACAGCTTTTTGTTGGGTCAATGCCAGAGCGATATTCGCTCTTGCGCGGACCGCCAGAGGATGGAGAGAGCCATGGCCTGCCAGTGTCTGCAATGCTGCCATTGAGTCACTGTACAAGCCATAGCTCGTCTCTTTGCGCTTGAGGATTACGTCCGTTGCCTTACAAATGGCCAGAAGTTCCGCCTGGTAGACAGTGCAGTACGCGGCAAGGCTAAGCTTGAGGTTCTGGATTTCACCATCATTATCCCATAAGGATAATGCGGCTCCGACCTTCCCCTCAATCTTGCTGCCGTCAGTGAATATTCGCACTGCCTGCACGTTCTGGCTGTCCACAAGCTGTTGGTCTGCCAGGCACATGAATTCCAAAGCCATTTGTTTGGCAGGGTGAGACGTCTCTGCAAATCTCACCGTACTCTCAATCTCCCGGTCTGCCGGCACAAACTGGGACGACCCTCTCCTTGCCATATACAGGGCGGCTGCCTCTTGTATGCGGAGGTCTAGAGGCAGTATCCCAGCCAGTACCAGCGCCGAGCTTAGTGAGACTGTACGGTAAGACTTGCAGAGCTTCTGGACGAATCCCCGTTGGACCGAGCCCAGCTTCCTCCGTATACCTAGTTTCCTAGTTGCGGGAGCCCAGGCTCCGGCCGCGTACGTGATAATCGGTTCTATTGTGGCAGTGTAAATCGAGTGTATAACATCCCTGTGTAGTCCCCAACTGACTTTTGCTGCACGTGAAAGCTGCTTATACAGCTCTGCCACCTTCCTGCAGACGTTCCTGGTATGCTCATTAAATGTTAATCTGTCGTCGATGGTTAGGCCCAGCAGCTTCATACTCCTCACCATACCGATGTCGACCCCGGCCATGCTCAGAATTGGAGTGTCGTACTTAAGTCTATTGGTTATTAACATCGCACAGGTCTTGTGCGGTGCAAACTTAAGCTTGTTTCGGACGCCCCAACTCCGAACATGGGCGAGGGCTGCATTGGCGGCTGTGGAGACTTCAGCCGCTGAGGCGCCATCCACGACTAGAACAATATCGTCAGCGAACGCCTGCACGAAGTAGCCCTTTTCTTCCAGTTCTTTTAGCAGCGGGTCCAATATAACGTTCCAAAAGATGGGACCACCAATTGACCCCTGGACACAGCCTTTGTTTGTTTCCCGCGTGCATTCTTCCCCAGCATACCTTACTCTTACTTTTCTGCAGTCGAGGTAGCTATCAATAAGCCTCCTGATATTCACCGGGCACTTTTCCTCAGCCAGCCTGACTTTGATCGCCGGCCACCAGGCGCTGTCGAAGGCGCCCTCTATATCCAATGACACCAGGACAATTAGCTTCTTCAGCCTCAACTTGTCCTGAACGTGCTCTATTAGAGTACAGAGGGCGTCCTCGGTGCTCTTCTGGGGCATAAAGCCAAACTGGCGAGTACTAAACCGCGGCGCCAGTTGCCACTTGATTCTCGCCACTACCATCCTTTCCAGGACCTTCCCCAAGACCGGCAATAGGCCTATTGGTCTATACGACTTGGGGTTCGTGTAATCTTCCTTGCCCGGTTTCCGGAGGACTACCACCGTTGCCTCCTTCCAGGTGTCCGGGAAATGCGCCAGTTCTAGGCATTTATTGTACAGGGCAAGGAAGGCGTCCAGGTCCTGGTGGATTGCTCGACTGCAGATATCCGAAGTAAGTCCATCCGCTCCGGGGGCTTTCTTGGGGTTAAAGCGTCCCACCGCCGTTTTCAGTTCCAGCGGTGTAAATGGTGGGTCATGATTTTCATCATGACACCACTCATTTACCCGACTGGCTACTTCCCTAGCTAGTTTGTGGTCTGCGTTATCCTGTTCCACTGTGTCCTTCGGAAAGAACGTTTCGGCGAGTAAGGCAGCTGATTCCTTCGGGTTCAAGAATGCACCGTTGCTCTTCAGGGTCAAGTCTTCTTGTCTCCTGGTGGTCCCTCTGATGACTCTATGTATTCCGTCCCATACACTTTCTCTGTCTTGCTTTTCGCAAAATGCTTTCCAGCTGGCTACTTGGGCTTCTTTGGCTTTGCACTCATATTCCTCTTTTGCCTTCAGGTACTCGTCGACGACCATCGCTCGGCGGACCGGTGCAGCATTGCGGACACGGTTTTTCAGGGTTGTGAACCTCTTCTTCATTGAAGCAAGTTCCTCGGACCACCACGGAATAATAGTTTTAGATGTCTTGCAGATTTTAGGGATGGCCTCATCACATGCCTTTTTTATTATGCCTATGTAACTTGTAACCAACTGTTCAAGCTCATCTTTATTTGTAATTTGATTTATAGAATTTACGTTAATATTATTTTGGTCTTTGCTTTCCCCCAATTTAGAATCAAATTTTTCCCAATCTGCTTTTTTAGTAGAATATACCCTTGTAGTCCTAATTATACTTATTCCCTTTTCCTTTTTTAAACTTACATTAAACAAAATTGTGTTGTGGTCCGAGCTCGTTACCCCCGTGTCTACCCGCCAGCCGTCTACCCTGTCAAGAAGCTCGAGCGAACACGCCGTGACATCCACATGGCTCTTGTAGACTACGCCGCCTCTTACAGTGTAAAAGGTCGGCGCATCGCCATGGTTGAGTACCTGAAGTTCTAACTCTTCAAGGGTCCCGGACATCTCTTCTCCCCTGAGGTCTTCTATGGTGCTTCCCCACCAGGTACTCTTTGCGTTCGCATCTCCGCCTATTAGAAGTAATCCGGTGCCCAGGTCCAACTTTATTTTGGTCAAATGATCCAGGTATGGCCCTATGGGTTGGTCTGGCTCAAAGTAGTAAGAGACTACTACGATTTCCCAGGCTTTGGTCCGGATCCCCACCACAACGATGTTGTTTGTGGTGAGTTTCGGGTAGGGAATGACATCCAGGTCATTATCAAAGACAGCTATTGCCGCCTTTACCCTCCCACTTCCTTCAACCTCGCACTGGTAGAGTCTCGCACCACGGTAGCTCTTCATACTCCTTGCCCCCCCCACATAGGGTTCCTGAATCATTGCCCAAGCGATCTTTCGCTTACTGGCCTCGTGGATGAGTTCGGTGGTTGCCAGTTCTTTCCTCTGTAGGTTGGCCTGGGCTACTCCATATCCTCTGGTGGGGATGCCCGCCCTTTCGCCAGTATCCACCTTAGCAGTACGCTACTCTGGATCTGGCCAGAACCTCACATCTGTTTCTGACTGGGCATTCCTCGCTAAACGCGTTATGCTCCGCGTTCGCATGTTTTGCTCGCACACAGTTCACACATGATGGGACTGTCCCGGCCATCCATTCTGCACATTGTGTCCTCATATGAGGGCCTCCACAGTGGCTGCACCTCTCCACCTGCTCCCTACAAAGTCGTCGTCCGTGCCCAAAACCCAGGCACAGCGAACATTGGACCAGTGGAGTCTGGTCAGCCACCAGGATCTTCTGCATTCCGATATGTGCGTACTGCCTTTCCTGTAATTTCCCCCATATTTTTGGGGAGACTCTGAGGACTACATGGTTCGCATGGGGGTTTCTGGTTTTCTTTTTGAAAACCACCTCGACCCGTTTCTCATCCTTTGTGAGTTCCCCGAATACTTCCTTGTTTTGGTTCTGGAGACCCAACAATATGTCCTCGTCTGTGTTGTAGGTGAAGACGTTCTTTAGGATGACCAGAGGGTCCCTATTCTTGATGTCCTCAACCTTCAACACCTCCCCCATACTTGCCAGTCTCTTCTTTACTTTTTCTCGCTCCTCTTCCGTTCCGCATCCCAATATTACCTTTCGGTCCTTCGCCTTCCTTATCCTGTCCACTGTGACCCATCCCTCCTTCGCGTTTACCGCCTTCCTTATGTGGTCAATAATTTGATCCCCTGTCTCAGATTCCTTTGTGGAGGTGACCACAATGGAATGGAGCGCCGTTTGCTTTGGGGGTTTCTTGATGGGCTGACTTGCCGCTACGCTGGCGTATGATTGACTCATCATATGCTCTTTATTAGCTTTGAGCGCCTCTTTCAGCCCATCAAGCTTCTCATTACTCTCCCGCAGATTTCGGCTGTGGTCCTCCAAGATTTTCTTGAAGGATTCCATATCCACCTCCACTCTGGAGACAACCGCTTCCTCTACTTGGGTTTGCGTTTGTGTTTCCTTTGTCTCCATTGTGATCTTGGGGGGTGGGGCCAAACCTCTCTCCTGCTCAGACTCCTTAATAATCTGGTAAAGCCGGTCTGCCTGGGCCCTGACCTCTTCCTTAATCTCCCTTTTTATGTTTTTGGAGTTGGTCAGGTGGGCCTTGATCTTTACCAGGCATGTCCGGGCCTCCGCGACTCTGGTCTTAACAGCCGGCGGACTCATACAGACCATCCCGACAGATGTTCGTCGTGATGTCTCTGGAGTCGGTTTGAGCGGTGGCTTTTCTGCCACTTTTTTCACTGGAGGGGTCCGTTTTGTAGCTGGCTTCCCAGCCTCCCATTCGCCCACGCTTTTTCTAACGCTTTGCGTGGAGGGTCCGGCCTCTTCTGTAGCGTTATTTGGGCTCCCGGTTGTCCGGTTTGCCGGCTTGGGGGTGGGTGTGCGGATTCCAATTTGCATCTTGTCCTGGTATGTTCGAATTCGAACTAGTCTTTCGTCAATAGGGTATTGTATAGAGTACCCCGGTTAGTGTAAATGTGTTTGTAAAGATAAACCAATTTAAAAGTGTAAAAAAGTGTAAAAGTAAATAATAAAAACAGTCAACAAAGCAGTAATTGTGATTCTTAGAATCTAGTCATACAATCACCACTAACCACCGCAGATTTACTCTCTATTCCAGATGTAACCGATTATCTCATGCGGCCGGGAGGCCAACAGGCGCGATCCAGTCGAGTATGGCCGCACCGTTGGTTGCAGGTAAGTAAATCTTAAAAGTCAGGTAGTAAGCAACACCACATACGGCTATTTAACTACGTTTTATGTAGAGTCGGAACTCTACTATCGTCCTATTCTATCCTTATGGATACGTTAATTGTGTCGGCAGTTTTGTAGAGTAAGTTCTTTGCTCTTTGTAGAGCCAGTCTAAGAGGTAGCTCACTCTAGTCAACTTCCACGAGCCTTCAGGAGCCAATGTACGTTACTAGTTAAAGTTAAATAAGTTAAATAGTCGA